>OZ022504.1:42668133-44098745 GCA_963989385.1 Ctena decussata
GTATCTTAGCCTCTTATTGCTTTAAAAGACTTATGTTTATTTGGTAGGAATATAGCCATGGAACATCGGAATCGGGGTAAGATCTTGTCACATTCCGTGGTATGGGGCCCCTAAGGGGAAAATATGTCCCGGAATGGCTAAAAAGCAATTTTCTTGAGAATGAGGCAGATTTAAATATTTTTTTCTGTATCTCAGCCTCTTATTTCTTTAAAAAGCTTTTGTTAATTTGGTAGGAATATAGCCTCGAAACAACGGGAACGGGGTAAGATCCTGTCACATTCCCTGGTATGGGGCCCCATAGGGGAAATATATCCCTGAGCGCCAAAAAATAGCGATTTTCTTGAGTAAGAGGCAATTTCAAATAATTTTGTCGGTATCTCAGCCTCTTATTTTCTACAAAAGCTTCTATTTATTTAATAGGAATATAGCCAGAGAACAACGGGAACGGGGTATGATCCTGTCACATTCCCTGGTATGGGGCCCCTTAGGGGAAATATGTCTCTGAAATGAGTAAATAGCGATTTTCTAGAGTAAGAGGCGATTTCAAATAATTTTGTCTGTATCTCAGCCTCTTATTTTCTTCAAAAGCTTATGTTAATGTGGTAGGAATATAGCAAAGAACAACGGGAACGGGGTTAGATCCTGTCACATTCCCTGGTTAAGGGGCCCCTAAGGGGAAAATACGTCCCGGAATGGCTAAAAAGCAATTTTCTTGAGAATGAGGCAGTTTCAAAGAAAAAATTCTGTATCTTAGCCTCTTATTTCTTTAAAAAGCTTATGTTTATTTGGTAGGAACATAGCCAAAGAACAACGAGAACGGGGTTAGATCCTGTCACATTCCCTGGTATGGGGCCCCTAAGGGGAAAATATGTCCCGGAATGGCTAAAAAGCAATTTTCTTGAGAATGAGGCAGTTTCAAAGAACAAGTTCTGTATCTTAGCCTCTTATTTCTTTAAAAAGCTTATGTTTATTTGGTAGGAATATAGCCAAAGAACAACGAGAACGGGGTGAGATCCTGTCACATTCCCTGGTGTGGGGCCCCTTAGGGGAAAATATGTCCCGGAATGGCTAAAAAGTACTTTTCTTGAGAATGGGGCAGTTTCAAAGAAAAATATCTGTATCTTAGCCTCTTATTTCTTTAAAAGTCTTATGTTTGTTTGGTAGGAATATAGCCAAAGAACAACGGGAACGGGGTTAGATCCTGTCACATTCCCTGGTATGGGGCCCCTAAGGGGAAAATATGTCCCGGAATGGCTAAAAAGCAATTTTCTTGAGAATGGGGCTGTTTCAAAGAAAAAAATCTGTATCTTAGCCTCTTATTTCTTTAAAAGACTTATGTTTATTTGGTAGGAATATAGCCACGGAACAACGGAATCGGGGTAAGATCTTGTCACATTCCCTGGTATGGGGCCCCTAAGGGGAAAATATGTCCCGGAATGGCTAAAAAGCAATTTTCTTGAGAATGAGGCAGATTTAAATATTTTTTTCTGTATCTCAGCCTCTTATTTCTTTAAAAAGCTTTGTGTTAATTTGGTAGGAATATAGCCACGGAACAACGGGAACGGGGTAAGATCCTGTCACATTCCCTGGTATGGGGCCCCATAGGGGAAATATATCCCTGAGCGCCAAAAAATAGCGATTTTCTTGAGTAAGAGGCAATTTCAAATAATTTGTCGGTATCTCAGCCTCTTATTTTCTACAAAAGCTTCTATTTATTTAATAGGAATGTAGCCAGAGAACAACGGGAACGGGGTATGATCCTGTCACATTCCCTGGTATGGGGCCCCTTAGGGGAAATATGTTTCTGAAATGAGTAAATAGCGATTTTCTAGAGTAAGAGGCGATTTCAAATAATTTTGTCTGTATCTCAGCCTCTTATTTTCTTCAAAAGCTTATGTTAATGTGGTAGGAATATAGCCAAAGAACAACGGGAACGGGGTTAGATCCTGTCACATTCCCTGGTTGAGGGGCCCCTAGGGGGAAAATATGTCCCGGAGTGGCTAAAAAGCAATTTTCTTGAGAATGAGGCAGTTTCAAAGAACAAATTCTGTATCTTAGCCTCTTATTTCTTTAAAAAGCTTATGTTTATTTGGTAGGAATATAGCCAAAGAACAACGGGAACGGGGTGAGATCCTGTCACATTCCCTGGTATGGGGCCCCTAAGGGGAAAATATGTCCCGGAATGGCTAAAAAGCAATTTTCTTGAAAATGGGGCAGTACAAAGAAAAATATCTGTATCTTAGCCTCTTATTTCTTTAAAAGTCTTATGTTTATTTGGTAGGAATATAGCCAAAGAACAACGGGAACGGGGTTAGATCCTGTCACATTCCCTGGTATGGGGCCCCTAACGGGAAAATATGTCCCGAAATGGCTAAAAAGCAATTTTCTTGAGAATGGGGCAGTTTCAAAGAAAAATATCTGTATCTTAGCCTCTTATATCTTTAAAAGACTTATGTTTATTTGGTAGGAATATAGCCAAAGAACAACGGGAACGGGGTTAGATCCTGTCACATTCCCTGGTATGGGGCCCCTAAGGGGAAAATATGTCCCGGAATGGCTAAAAAGCAATTTTCTTGAGAATGAGGCAGATTCAAATATTTTTTTCTGTATCTCAGCCTCTTATTTCTTTAAAAAGCTTATGTTAATTTGGTAGGAATATAGCCACGGAACAACGGAATCGGGGAAAGATCCTGTCACATTCCCTGGTATGGGGCCCCATAGGGGAAATATATCCCTGAGCGCCAAAAAATAGCGATTTTCTTGAGTAAGAGGCAATTTCAAATATTATTTTCTGTATCTCAGCCTCTTATTTTCTGAAAAAGCTTCTATTTATTTTATAGGAATATAAACAGAAAACAACGGGAACGGAATATAATCCTGTCACATTCCCTGGTATGGGGCCCCTTAGGGAAAAATGAGTCTCTCAAGTGCGTAATTAGCGATTTTCTTGAGTAAGAGGCAATTTCAAATAATTTTGTCGGTATCTCAGCCTCTTATTTTCTGCAATAGCTTTTATTTATTTAATAGGAATGTAGCCAGAGAACAACGGGAACGGGGTATGATCCTGTCACATTCCCTGGTATGGGGCCCCTTAGGGGAAATATGTCTCTGAAATGAGTAAATAGCGATTTTCTAGAGTAAGAGGCGATTTCAAATAATTTTGTCTGTATCTCAGCCTCTTATTTTCTTCAAAAGCTTATGTTAATGTGGTAGGAATATAGCCGGAAAACAACGGGAACGGGGTTAGATCCTGTCACATTCCCTGGTTAAGGGGCCCCTAAGGGGAAAATACGTCCCGGAATGGCTAAAAAGCAATTTTCTTGAGAATGAGGCAGTTTCAAAGAACAAATTCTGTATCTTAGCCTCTTATTTCTTTAAAAAGCTTATGTTTATTTGGTAGGAATATAGCCAAATAACAACGGGAACGGGGTTAGATCCTGTCACATTCCCTGGTTAAGGGGCCCCTAAGGGGAAAATACGTCCCGGAATGGCTAAAAAGCAATTTTCTTGAGAATGAGGCAGTTTCAAAGAACAAATTCTGTATCTTAGCCTCTTATTTCTTTAAAAAGCTTATGTTTATTTGGTAGGAATATAGCCAAATAACAACGGGAACGGGGTTAGATCCTGTCACATTCCCTGGTATGGGGCCCCTAACGGGAAAATATGTCCCGGAATGGCTAAAAAGCAATTTTCTTGAGAATGAGGCAGATTTAAATATTTTTTTTTTCTGTATCTCAGCCTCTTATTTCTTTAAAAAGCTTATGTTAATTTGGTAGGAATATAGCTAGAGAACAATGGGAACGGGGTTAGATCCTGTCACATTCCCTGGTATTGGGCCCCATATGGGAAATATATCCCTGGGCGCCAAAAAATAGCGATTTTCTTGATTATGATGCCATTTCAAACAGATTTTTCTGTATCTCAGCCTCTTATTTTCTTTAAAAGTTTATATTTATTAAATAGGAATATAAACAGAAAGCAACGGGAATTGGGTAAGATCCTGTCACATTCCCTGGTATGGGTCTCCTTAGGGGAAAATATGTCTCTGAAATGTGTAAATAGCAATTTTCTTGAGTATGAGGCAATTTTAAATACTTTTTCTGTATCTCAGCCTCTTCTTTTCTGAAAAAGTTTCTATTTATTTAATAGAAATATAGCCAGAGAACAACGGTAATGTGGTATGATCCTGTCACTTTCACTGGTATGGGGCCCTTAAGGGAAAATATGTATCTGAAATGCGTAAATAGCGATTTTCTAGAGTAAGAGGCTATTTCAAATAATGTTGTCTGTATCTCAGCCTCTTATTTTCTGCAAATGCTTATGTTAATGTGGTAGGAATATAGCCGGAAAACAACGGGAACGTGGTTATTTCCTGTCACATTCCCTG
The DNA here is from genome assembly GCA_963989385.1 of Ctena decussata. Lineage (NCBI taxonomy): Eukaryota > Metazoa > Mollusca > Bivalvia > Lucinida > Lucinidae > Ctena > Ctena decussata. Next base: position 42,672,521 of record OZ022504.1, read on the forward strand.
GTATGGGGCCCCTAAGGGGAAAATATGTCCCGGAATGGCTAAAAAGCAATTTTCTTGAGAATGAGGCAGTTTCAAAGAAACATTTATGTATCTTAGCCTCTTATTTCTTTAAAAGACTTATGTTTATTTGGTAGGAATATAGCCAGAGAACAACGGGAACGGGGTTAGATCCTGTCACATTCCCTGGTATGGGGCCCCTTAGGGGAAATATATCCCCGAGTGTAAAAAAATAGCGATTTTCTTGATTATGAGGCAATTTCAAACAGATTTTTCTGTATCTCAGCCTCTTATTTTCTTTAAAAGTTCATATCTATTTTATAGGAATATAAACAGAAAGCAACGGGAATGGGGTAAGATCCTGTCACATTCCCTGGTATGGGGCTCCTTAAGGGAAATGTGTCTCTGAAATGCGTAAATAGCGATTTCCTTGAGTAAAAGGCAATTTCAAATATTATTTTCTGTATCTCAGCCTCTTATTTTCTGAAAAAGCTTCTATTTATTTACTAGGAATATAAACAGAAAACAACGGGAACGGGATTAGATCCTGTCACATTCCCTGGTATGGGGCCCCTTAGGGAAAAATATGTCTCTGAAGTGCGTAAATAGCGATTTTCTTGAGTAAGAGGCAATTTCAAATAATTTCTGTTTCTCAGCCTCTTATTTTCTTGAAATGCTTATGTTAATTTGGTAGGAATATAGCCAGAGAACAACGGGGACGAGGTTAGATTCTGTCACATTCCCTGGTATGGGGCCCCTAAGGGAAAAATATGTCCCGGAATGGCAGTTTTCTTGAGAATGAGGCAGTTTCAAACATTGTTTTCTGTATCTCAGCCTCTTTGTTTTATAAGAGTGATTAAAGACACAAAAAGGGAAGATTTTATCAAAGATATGAAAATTACAAAACAAAACAAGTGATTTTACACGCTTTTCTTCGGTACTACTCGCTATCCGCTACTGCTCGGACTACTGCTCGCTATCCGCTACTGCTCGGATTACTGCTCGGACACTTGATTTTACCACATCAGTGTATATCAAGATGCTTGCCATTTCATCTGCATGTTTCAGACGCTTTAATATCTGTTATTTTCAAAAGAAAGCGTTAGCTTCTCAAAAGGAGAAAAATATTCTCTCTAAAAAAAAAAAAAACTCCGTTCATTAATTCTGAAACTGGGTTTTCGCTCCTCATACTTTTATCATCTAATCAATCCAGGTAAGACAGTGCATGGTGATAAAGCTCGACTTCCGCCGATTTCTCATGAACGTCTCATGTATCTTAGCCTGGGGTCTGATGCTGCAGTTACTTGCATGAAACAGCAAATTTCATAAACCCGTCCGCAAACTAAGACCATTTGATGAAAATTGACAGCCTAAAGTCATGCATATTCACATACATTCACGTGGGTATCACGCTGGTCATCCAGGTAATAATTGTTGGTTCTCCAGCAAAGTCACACGAAGGATGATTCCAGTAGAGAGAAAAAAGCGCTTTGAAGTCCGGCTACGTCCCCCCCCCCCCCCCCCCCCCCCCCCACCACAACAAAAATAATCAAGTTACTGCATGCGCTTCAATTTTTTTTCTTCAGTTTTCAGTTTAGACAACGCTGGATTTAAGTATTGAAAACCAGACACAGTTTCTTTACCATATTTCATGTACATGTATTTTGAACACTGATTCTGAGTCAGTTTGAAAATAGAGTTCCGCTGAAGCCGGTGCTGGGCGTGGGCAATGTTGCACCATTACATTACTGCACACGAACAGACTCAATTAACCGAGACCGAGTCTGTCATATTCCTTGCTTCCAAACTTTCAGGATTTTCATTCAGACCTTAGTGTATTTGTTTGGGTCACTTTGAAAATAGGGTTCACTGAAACCGATGATCGTGAAGTGGCGTGTCCAGAGACTAGGGTGGAGGTTTGGGTGTTAGACTGAGGTGTGTGTTTGGGACGGGGGTCATGTCGAGGGTGGGAGTTTGGGTGACATACTAATTGAAGGGAGGTAGTGGTTGAGGTTGTTGTTTGTGTTTGGGATATTATATTTTTTTTGAGAGGGGAATGTGCTGAGGGAAGGAGTAGACTGATTGAAGGCAGCTGTAGTAAGTTTGAGAGGTGCACGATTTTGTCCTTGTATTTAACTTTGCAATTATAACTCAATATTGTAATATATGTTTTGAAACTTCAGAACTTACATGTAATTACATACTGCGGAAAGCTGTTATATTTGCGTTAAAATAGCGCAAGTGATCATCATCACGTCGCACTGACGCTGATATGACGTTGGGTAGACGTTGTTTGCCGGTGGCGAAGGACTATGATGAAACACTTAAAACCTTGTCTAGTGTGAATTTATGCGGTGTGATCAATTTCACATCGACTCAGGATTACGCAGATGATGAGCTTGTTGTCACGCTGACTGCTTTCGCACGCGCAGACATGTGTTAGAATACTAACCCCACCCGTATACAAAACTATTTATAGCGACCACTTTATATGGTATTAAAAGGCGTTTCCAACCTGTCCGATGGACTTAGTCTCGGATTGAAAGTCTGTTATTTGCACTTTTGTGCAGGTAAGCCGGCATCATACGAAGGGCAGAGTCGGAGGACACGTTGATGAGAAATCGGCGGAAGTCTAGTATTATCACTATGCGCAGTCTTACCTGGATTGCTTAGATAATAAAAGTATGAGCAGCGAAAAACCCAGTTCAGAATTAATGAACGGAGTTTAGGTTGGTTGTTGATTTGATGCTTAACGTCCACGGTAAACAACTAAGGTCATGTCGAGACGGTCAGTTAACCTAACCACACTATTCCTGGCAGGCTTAGACCTCGTAAGCGGTTAACCAGTACTAAGTGCACATACTTTCGCCAGTAACTGACAACTGCCCTTCTTGAATCAGCGGAAGGAGAAACGAAAGTATGTGGCCAGACCGGGATTCGAACCCAGGACCTCTGACTTACGAGTCAGGTGCCCTACCGATTGCGCTACCCGGCCCGGCTTTCTCTCTAGGACTATCCAACCATGAGTCATTCCTTGTTGGACATGCAGTAAGCTCGACTTACTGTGGCGCCAGTCAAGAGCAGATGCACCATTTTACCAACCTACTTCTTTTCTGGTAAAACAAGGGTACCGTAAAATTCTAAACATTGGGCCTATCACATATACCTTTGAGCAAACAGTGAACACCAAGATCAGAATGAAGGGGCGGTCTTAACAGGACTTATGTTGTATGTTATCCAGTTTGCTTCTTTTAAAAGCATTGCTGCATTGTAAAACTGAAAAAAATGAGCTGCGACACGACCAAACCAACATAGTGGCATGTGCACCCAGCAAAGACTCAAATCAGCCTAGGCGTCCGCCCAGTCTGATTAGGGTCTTCGCAGTGCGAATAAAGGATAACTAAGAATCTAAGCTACCTACACACCGACAGCGAATGCTCTGATCAGACCAGGCCGATCTGAGTCTTTGCTGGGCGCACATGCCGCTTTGTTGGCTTTGGCGTTTCGCAGTTCATTTCATTTTCAGAATATTGACAGCAATTATTTACGTGTCCCATTTTCTTTAGTTTTTACGGTAACTGCATTTTAGAGGTGAATCTGTATCTTTTACTGTACAGCTGAAACTACATGTAACCTTTGTCAGTCCATATATAATAACAGCCTTTATTTCGACGCGCCTTATTTTTTGCTGTCTTACACTGCCCACGTTTACAAATGTCCTTTGAATAGTATTTCAGTCGTGTCATAGTATATCCTGTGAGTAGTATATCAGTCGTGTCAGTACGATGGGAAGGTAATGAAGAAAGGATGTGTGCCATGAAACCCCATTTGTAGTCGATAGGATTTCCACTTCTGGCGGGAATCGAAGTTTGGACCGCAAGAGTAGCAGGCCAGCGCCCAACCCACAGAGCTACCGGAGCTCTCCAACTTTTGAAAGACATAATTTTGAAATGTACATGTAGCAGTAACTGTATTGATTGTTGGTTTGGGCTTTACGACACCCAGTAATGTAGCAGTTAATGTATTGATAGTAGGTTTGGGTTTTATGACACCCAGTAATGTGACGTGTTGATGACGTTCCTTGACGTTAGACGGTGTAAAGAAGCTTTCTGTCTGAAATCGTCATATAACGTTTAATTATCTGTGACCTGAGCTTAATAAAGCATACTTGACTTGACTTGTGATACAGTTTGGACTATTTGCGGGATAATGAACGCATTGGACGGAGGGCTGGGAGATTTGTAATCTAAAGGGCACTTTTTCAGATTGTTTTTTTCTTTTTTTTTTTTTCGAGTTAAGAATCGAAATAGTTCACTCTAGAAGTGAATTGTTGCGTAATAATTCAGTATTGTCGGTCAGTTCTAAGTAGATATCTCACTCGCGCTCCGCGCTCGCGATATGATCTGCTTTTCAACTGACCACCAAAGAAATATTACACAACAACTCACTGTTAAAGCTGACCCTTTCTTAAGTAGAATGAGAAGTGTTCGGAGAGCGGAATTCGAATCCTTATTTAATTGATCGGCGAGTACATGAGCCGTGGCGCGACAAAACCAACATAGTGGCATGTGCGCCCAGCGAAGACTCAGATCAGCCTGGGCAATCGCCCAGTCTGATCAGAGTCTTCGCTGTCCGCATGGGGTTAGCTGAGACGCTTATCTGCCCTTTTAGCGCACAGCCAGGACTTAAATCATTCTGGGTGGATGCCCAGGCTCACTGAGTCTTGGCAGGTCGCACATGCCACTTTGTTGGTTTTCTCGTGTCGCGACACACATACTTTTGTTCAGCACTTACATGTAAAAGTTTACTGAGTTCAAATTGCTTACTTCGAATATACCTACAGGAGTTCTGGGCTTTTTGTATACTGGAGAAAGAGACCTTGACGCAAAGGGCAACTATGGTATACAAGATCAACGTCTCGCTCTCATTTGGGTCCAGCAGAACATCAAAAACTTTGGCGGAGATCCAAATAAGGTAGGCTGTTTTAAGACATCATCAAGGAGGCACACAGCCTTTAATCAGCCTTGATTCAGCGTCATGACGTTGAATCAAGGTTGATTCAAGGTTGTGTAATACCTTATCTTCATGGCACATAATGACTTTCATGAAGGTATTTCAACATGTCATATTGAGTCGAAATAGGAAATGTGGCATATTTTGAATGAAAACAAATCTTGCTCCTCGCAGCTAGTCTTTCTGTAAGCGTTGGTCGCTTTCTGAAAGGGTTTAGTCGTACACGAGAGCAAACAGGGAGTCACAGAAGTTGTTCCCACACAAACTACTCAAAAGAAGTTTTGCATCACCTCATATTTTCCAGAAATATAATACAAAATCTACATATTTACTGGGGAAACACAACCAATGCCTGATTTTGCTTCGCTTGGATGTTTCTATAACTTACACATTATTGCCCTTTTAAACATCCGATAAACTTTTGACAGGACTGATCATGTCGGGTTAAGAAAAAGAATTTGACAGACTAATGGTATAGGCTATGGAAAATTATTCAAAACTTCTTTGAAATACTTTAATTATCAGGACAGATGAAACCGAGGGCCAACTTTTCAGAATTATCATACCGAATGATAAGACTGTTAATTTATGAAACGATAATTGTTTTTGGATGTTACCTTATGTATATAATACAAATGAAGAAAGGCTATATTGCATTAGCTCAGGGGCCGTATTCATAAAACTACTTAAGTGGTTGCTATGCTGTTGCTAAGGCTAAATTTTCGGCTATGAAGGACATTCCCTACAACTATGAAATTTGCTCTGGAGGAACAGTCTTTCAAAGACTGTTCCTCCAGAGCAAATTTCATTGTTGTAGAAAATCTCCTTTATAGAAATTTAGCCATAGCATCAGCATAGCAACGACTTAAGTAGTTTTATGAATACGGCCCCTGGTGATGCAAAACTTCTATTGAGTAGTATCTAAAATAAAACGGTTAAGCATTGCGTGTATCCCTACACTTAAAAAAAAGTTGCATCGAATGTAAGTGTTAACATGGTAAATAGGTTAACTATGTTACTCATTATAATTAAACTCCATTACAGGTAACACTTTTTGGACAAAGTGCAGGAGCTCAGTCTACAGCCATTCATCTTATGTCCGAAAAGTCTAAGGGACTTTTTCGAAATGTCATTCTGGAGAGCTCTCCTTTTGATATCCCACTTAAAAGTCCATACGAGGCACTGTATTTGGCTTCAATCGTACGCCAGCTTTTGAATTGTACGGGTATAGATTATATGACGTGTTTGCGGTCCAAAACATATGACGAAATAGCCGAAGCCCAGCATACCTCTAGAGCAGAAGTGACGTCACTAAAAGTTTTGGAGTTCTTTGAACCTCTTGGCCCTTTTGTCGATGGGAGAGAAATTAAAATGGAGCTGATAGACGCAGCTCAGCAAGGTAAATTGTTTCAAGTACCAATGATGATCGGAACGACAAAAGAAGAAACACGAATCTTTATCTATAGCGCATGGACAAAGCCTTTAAGTCAGCTTGATTATATTGCTGTTCTGTACGCTACTTACCCCACCCATTTAGAAAGTGCACTGAAAATGTACCCTATTCCACCAGGAGCAAATGACACACGAGACTTACTAACTGAATTAGGGACAGACTTTATTTTCACATGTGCAGCAAGGAACGTAAGTCAAAATCTGATCAGACATGGAGAAGCGTCAGTTTACAGGTACGTTTTTGACCATGCCTTTTCCTTTGATGGTTGGGGAAAGTTTACGTATTGTGAGGGACATGTGTGTCACGGGGAAGAGATTGCCTTCGTATTTCACAGTGCTGACCAATCCGGCTACAACTTTGATAAAGACGAAGAAATGCTGTCAGACAGTATGATCTATTACTGGACAAATTTCGCGTATACTTCTGACCCTAACCAAGGGCCACATTTAGTCAAGCTCCAATGGCCAACGTATGACACAAACAAACCGTCAGTGATACGTTTTAAGACACCAGAGAATGAAATAATGCCTAGTCCATACAGAAAAGAGTTTTGCGATTATTGGGATTCAATAGGCTACGTCGCTTGAACATATAAATATATTCTGCAAATTCGAGCTACAATTAATCACTTAAAACGCACCCCACCCCCCCTCCCCCCCCCCCCCCTAAAAAAATATTTATATTTGCAAATAGAGTAGATTCAGATAAGGCGGCTCATCATGAGCCATTTTACCAGGATCTACACTGTTGGTCCTCTAGTTTTTTACTTCGAATTATGATATGGGTTTTGAAAATTTTCCAGTCGTAAATTTCTCGTCTGCCTTTTTCGCATTAAGGGTTAATATAGTCAGTGTGCATGTAACATATGACACATTTTAAGCTTATAATTCTGATAACGTGTCTATTCTTCTTTCTTCGGGTGAACAGCTCTTCTCCAAACAAATGGTCTTTCAGTGACTATTATCTAAAACAGCTGCACCATTTATTTTTACCTATTTTCAGTTTAAAGTTGTCAATTTTTGTATTTGTGCTTCTTTCCATTTTGGTTTTGAGAGCGGGATGTGGGTTTGATTGTATTAATTCCTGATTATTGCCGAATGTTTTACTTTTCTTTCATTTAGCGGATGGGTGTATGCAAATCCACTTTTGGACCACTCATAAATGTTTTCCCGTGAGTTTTGTAGTTTACATTGTTTACATAAAACTAGCAAAGAGGCTCGTCAAGCCTAAAGCCTCGTACATGTACACATGGCCAAAGTTATTTTGTCACAGAAACTGTAACAAAGAAAGTTTGGCAAACATTTTGCGTTTACACGGAGCAAATTATTTAAGGAATGAATTTCATTTTTTTGAGGTTTATCGAAGTGTAAACTACATTGGGTCACGTGCAAAGTGAATGAACCCCGAAGGGGTTCATGTAAACTTTGCTAGTGACCCAGTGTAGTTTACACTTCGATAAACATCAGAAAAATTAAGTTCATTGCTTATATTTACATTCGTTTCAATCAAATCTTTCATGAAAAAATCGTATAAGCCCTAAAGTTGAAGCAGTAAAACATGTACACGCAGGTTTTTCTGTTAACAGCAGAACGGCATGCATGACGTCATGATGTTGCTGACGTCCAATCAGCTGGTAGAGAGCCATTGTTTATTTTTACGTCATTGATGTCGCGTTTCTCAATGTAATTATTGGAATGTAAACTACATTACGTTCCAATGGTTTACTATAAGGCTTTTCAGTAAAAACACCAAGAATGAAAATATTAGTGAAAGAAAAATGTGGCATAGAATCTTTGTCAAATAAACTTTGGCAATGAAATATTTGCTACTGTGCTTACACGAACAAAGAATTCTCGTCAAAGTTGCCTGGACAAATAAACTTTGCTCGTGTGAACGGCCAACTGTCCCACATTTTCATTGTTACATATACTTTGTTCAAAATCAAACGTTGTATGAAATATATATGAGCCGCGTTACAACATAACCTACAAAATGGCATGTGCGCCCACCACTTTAAAAAGCACTTGTTTACATAAGATCTGTACCCTTTAGTTTAACAAATATGCCAAACATTATCAAGCTGAAAAGGCTGTAATTTCAAAGAAAAAAGAATATTTCCTCAACAAAATCATCGCGTACACCACTTCATTACCGTATACGCGGTAATTTTTGCGGGTTCAAATTTTCGCGGTTAAGGGTGAAAAACATAAATAAAAATTTTCGCGATTTTTTAAACTAATTTTTTTAGTAACATGCGCGAAAAGCACAACTATTTCTTTTTCACTTGAGACAGTTCGTTCATTAACCTGCGGCAGGGCCGCCGCAAGTAAATGAAAGAACTGGCTCAAGTGACAAATACAAGCAACTACCGAAGCAAACAGAATCAAAATATATGAACACTGTGTCTATAGAGGACACTTTCTAAGAAACTGGAAATTATTCGCGATTTTAATATTCGCGGTTTCTAAGTGACCGCGAAATACCGCAAAAATGGAACACCGCGGAAATTACCTTATTCACGGTATGTCAATGTTTATGCATGTGCTCAGGCTCAGAACAATCTATCAAATTTTGTGAAAGGAGTTGATTATACAATACCCCAAAAATACCCGAAACGACTAAGTTCAAAGTTCAAAAGGTCATCCTGTCTCCACCAACATACCATATGCAAATCTTCACTTTAACGCACCTAGTTGCAAAGCCTGAAAAAGCATCGGAGGAGCTGATTACACAAACTTAGAAAACCAGTAAGAGTCCTCGTCTTTGCTTCTTCATGGTGTTGAAATTTGATTTATGTGTTTACCGTGATGATTCATTGAGTTAGAGGGTTATCATGCGAACCGAACAACCAACTAAATGTTTTGTACCACTTCAGAAACTGAGGGTGAGGTTGGGCCTGTAAAATCGATTTAAGCCCCCCAGTAATTCATTACTGACCGTTCCAAGGCGGTAGTTCTGTTGTGGTTCTTTGTTGCCTGTTTTTGGTGTCAGAGTTTCTGTGATGTTTTACCTTATGTATGTTATTATTATTTTTGGTTCGGTTTGGGTTGTTGAGTGGCCACCTTTTGGGAACAAGCTGCTCACTCGGTTGGCCATATGTTCTCTGTATCTTGATTATTTGTAATCTTAGTTGTTTCCAACTATGGTTTGAGGGCTGGATTTGGATTTTGATTGTTTCAGTTCCTGGTCTTTGCATACTTTTTACTTTTAGTACCCTAAAAAGCAGAACTGTTGTCCACAATGTCTAAGTCTAATGGGCCATAATGCTATCAGAATTTCATCTCCATCAAACATCCACGTGTAATTTTCACCATGTTCTCAGCAACGAATATACAAAGTCTGCAAACATGCACTGAAAACGCCATACCCTATAATGCAAACGAACTGCCTAAAATGACCATGTGCAAAAGAACATAACTCCCTCTATTAAAACCTATTCTAGCTCAATGAAAACTTCACATGTCCATTTTCAATATGCCACAAGAAGCCTGCAAAGTTTGAAAGAAATCCATTGAAAACTATTGGAGAAGTTGATACCGTAAAATGTTACGAACGGCCGGACAGCCGGACAGAGGGATAGGGGTGAGGGGGGGGGATACAAATCAGTGTAAAATCCTGAGAAAAAGAAATATAATATGATGGAGTAGGGTCAGTTAAGGTAAACCCGAACAGTTTTTAAAAGGTCGCCACGATTCGTATTGCCAATGCTTTATTTGACCATGAAAAACTGCTTCGGCATTCCGTGAGGCCAGAGGCATCCCAAATGTACTATTTTCTGTCAACTTTTAATTTGTTAATAACATTTGTATTTCAAAATCGTCGTTTAAAGAGCCAAACCGTTTAGAACGGCGAACCCGGACATGGAGAAGGTACACTTGACAGCTGATTTTTTTGTGTGAAATATATCACCTCTGTAGATCTGTAGCACGCAGGTACACTAAATTTAGTATTTGCTAATATGTTTTATGATGGGACTGATAAAGTATAAGACATAACTTTGATTTATTAATGTTTAATCGTCAATTAAAAAGTTATGGGTGGCAAGTTCTCTCAGCCTGCTAGGGGTCACCATACAAACTATACTATGTACAACTTATCATCGCTGTATGGATGAGTGTCATATTTTAAGGTAGACGAATACTGAATAAAAATATTGGCGGAGCATTCAAACCATTATATCACCTAAATAACCCAAAGCGCTATAAAACATTTGGATAAGAAAAAAAACACATTTTTCACCGTTTTGTTTTCCTAAAAATACTATATTTTGTATTTCTACATACTTTTTTTTACACATTTTCCATTAAAATTCACATCTCTAGCACATGAATGCACTTTCATTTCAGCAAATCATATAATCTGTAATACAGGATATTTGAAACAAACTGGTAACAAAAAAATGCAGTTATCTTGTTAATTAGTATATTTTTACATTCTTAACAAAAAATTCAAGAAAATTGAATTTCATGAAATACGTCATGAAAAATATACTCAATCGATGGGGCATGCTTATGCATATTATTTTAGTAAAACTTACATTGTATGATACAGAATAAAACAAAACAAAACAAAAAAAAAAAACATGTCACCGTTTCGTTTCCTAGAAAAACAATGATGTCCCCAAAACAGACTGCCCAAATGCTGCACCTGCTGCAAGCACAGCCGGTCCTTGCCCTACTTTTTATGTTCCTTTTATTCGGTTCTACCATAGAGTAATGTCGACAAAAATGCACAGATGGGATTGCAACTGTGAAGATCTTGATCATTCTGGTTCATAAGGGACAATCTGATCTCGGTTTCCACTATTTGTACAGACCTATGTGCCCGAAAACTTAGGATCCTTACGATACACATTGTTAGTGTGTGTTATAACTGCATATACTCCACAGTTGATCAATTTTATTATGAACAATAACTCTGTTTTTTTTTTTAAGTAAGAACAGAGTAGTTCCGTATACGTCCACCTTAACTGCAAAGTACAATGCACAAATATTGTATTTCTAATTTCAACCATTTAAAACGTTTAATCTTTAATTTCTTTTAATCATATAAACCCCCAAAGTAGCTGATGTCCGGGTTTACCTCACACTGCAAACTGGCGGAAGGTAAACCCGGACATGTCACATTTTTGATAAAATATTGTTCAATATTTATTTTATTCAATAAATAAACATAGATCATGATTCTTATATATTACCTGCACTAGTTAGAAACAAAACTATATATAATTTTAAAGAAACATTTACGTTTGCCGTGAATTATGCAGGGACTGGTTCACTATCGCTTGCAGCTATTTTTGAATTTGTTGCCCTGAACACTTATACGGATTTGAAAAGGACTAGATTTTTGAGGCTGCAGAAAAATAATAAGTATTCATATAATCTTACAATAAAAACCATTAATTCGAGAAGTAAAGGGGAAAACTGAAAAGAAAAAAAATCACTGAAAACATTTTGATTAAAGATTGTCTCCCTCGTTTATTTCATGTTTTCAGAAACAAATATTTTAACAAAATTTCGTTAGACAATATGTAATAGTCTCATAATTAACCGTAAAAGTTTTGAGAAAATGCATGTTTATTCGATAAATGTGGAATGAAAACATTCTTCAAATTAAAACGCCAATTACCTATTTCCTCATGGCCTGTAAGAATATCGATTTTGAGCACGTGCGTCATGTGATCATGTACAGGTATTTTTCTTATTCGTGCACGTGATTGTGACGTATGAATAAATTAGTCTTGTCCAATAATGCGATTTCAACCGTGGTCCGCGACTGTATAAAATTTATCTTATTTTTTATTTAAAGTCACTTTTATCAAATATTATTATCTAAACTCTAATTCAAATGTATAGTTAGACCATGCCGGAGGTATTGCATGAGATATTTCATCAAATCATTTTTGTTATTATTATAAAGGGAGTAAATCTTTAAGCTCTTTTAAATTATTCGTGGAAAACAGTGAGTGTCCGGGTTTTCCTTCTGTTCGGGTTCACCTTAATTGACCCTAGAATGATTTTACAAAGGTGCAGGGTGCTTTGTGCTTTTTGAGACGATCCTTAGTATTTACCAGCGTCAATTTAGTTGTGCTGAGCAATTATTTATCGAATAATTTTTTTGTCACATTATCATTAAATAGACTGATGCCAGTCTATGGCACTGTATGTCCAGTCTTGGCATTCAGTTTATACACATTACCAATATGATGCGGAATATTTTCACATTTTATTGTTCGTCTTTTTTTTTTGTTTCAATTACTTTGGTAGCCTTGAGCATCCTAGGCGCAAATAATGAAGGAGACAAAAAATAGAAATAAAAAGTAGTCGTTACGTGATTTTTATTGATTTTTATGTTGAAACTTTACATATTGTGACCGGGCGATTGCCTTCCAAGTAAAAGAGTAATTTTATGTTATTTCGTGTTGCATGGTCGGAGTCAATCATTCTACTTTAAGCCTTTTCTTCATGACATTCCTACGAACATGTCCAGCTGACTGCCATAAAGCAAAAGTAAAATAGGAAAATTCTCAGGAACTGACACAATTCAATCCCATGTCCAACCTAAGATACCATGTGAGAAAAAGACTACAAAAATTAGTCACCACCAAAGACATAATCAGCCGCAGCCATGTAAGAGGACATTTCCCATGTAGGTGGTCACCGGTCTCACCGTAACATCATGAACAGTATATCAATAACAGACACAGCAAAAAACAACACATAAATCAACCAAGAAGAACCAAAACAGAGATGTCGCCTTCGGGCGACCAGTAACGAAAATTACTGGGGAATTTAACCAAATTGTGGTCGATCAACCCTCGCCCTTTGTTCTGCCCTGGTTCTTAAGGCAAATAGTTGTTCAATCACGACCCACACAACAGACCAACTCGACCACCAACGCCGACAAGACGAAACAAATTATACGAAAAACATTAAATAACTATTTTTACCCCCCTTTTTTCGCCTCAGCGAACCAATCATGCAGTATGATGAGGACCTTGATTTCTGTATAAAACAGCTGTATAATGGCACACTGATCAGACTACGCATTGTCTTCGGGTCCGAGGCTTAATTGAAACACAACTTTTCGATTTTCCTGCATTGCAAATACTTTTTTTCATTAATACAGGTTTATGTTTCGTTACATAAGTGGGTGCCCGGTTCGATTTTGAAATACCCTATTACCAATAAATCATTTAAATACAGTCGAATCTTGATATCTTAATGGCGAATGTGAAAAAAAAACGCAGAAAAAAAAGCGGTTTCTTTGCGATATACATGTAAGCGTCTATCAGTCAACTGTATGGGCCGTGTCCCGCGAAAAGGAGGCTTATTGTATTTGTGAACAGCCGTGAATCAAACCAGTCTGTGAAGCTGTGCAGCCTAGTCATTCGGGTCCACACTAACGCGGATGCGCAGGCTGGTGTGAGCCATTCGTAAAACGTAGCGGATACTTTATCTCTCTTTGCTGTCCACATTGCGAAAAGCGTCTTTTGCGTCTTGCGGTTAAAGTGTTCCTCGGACATATACCGCTTCGATAAAAGCCGCCTGGATGGAAGCCGGCGACCTTCTGGACCGTAACCGAGCTTCTCTAACCGCTCGACCGTGTCGCTTGTCCTGTACATTGATATGACCGTAAACAAAATTAACTTGTAACCCGCTGTGACTACTGTTTGTGCAAGTGTGCTAAGACGGAAGACAGAAATCAGCCTGCGGATGAGAACAGTCAGATCAGACTCTTCTCTTTTCATATAGGTACGCCATATATGAATACGCCATAGATCCTAGGGAATCCATATTCGAAACGCTCACAGGGAGGCTGATTTCTTTACTTACTGCGCGCCCATAGTTTAAGGTCTCTTTTTCATGCAACACTGTTAATAAGACTTCAAAAAGTTGAACTAGCCATTTGCTATGGAAACCTGGATGTGACATCCGTTTTCTTTACATTTTTAAGTGAACAATTCAGCGCGACTTACATTGACTCAACGTTGATGCATCATAATACCTTCCCATGAGCACACAGATGGAAGACAACATTGTATAATGACGCTGAATCAGCGTTTTGTTCCAAGTTGATTCAGCGTTTTTTGCCCAGTAAGGAAATATTACTTTAATGCGTAAAATATTGTGTTTCCTGAAACAGCAACATCATATGTTCCCTCAAAAGTACCCTCACCCTTTTTTCCTCATCGCCAAAAAATTACGCCTTACGGTTATCTTACGCTACCTACGTATTCTTTTGATTCATCCATGTGACAGTGATGCAAGAACAAATTTATTCTATCCAATGAGATGATTTCGAGCGCAGTCCGCGATTCTGTAAAAATCGTGTCATTTCTTGGTTTCAACTGTCCCCTCAATTCTTTTGGAAAACATTGTTTTGAAAATTAGAACAACAAAAGGACCCGGCCAGACTCGTTGCAGGGTGTGCGAATTATGGACTTATTCTCTTCAGTCTCAAGCAAAGCACACAGGGTATAATCGATTCCGCCAATTTTTGCTTCCTGCAGAGACTGTCCATCATATGTGGCTTCCGCCGAGACTGTCTGCGAACTCTTGCTTCCTGCAGAGACTACTTTCCTCGAAAAATGGCTTCCGCTGCCGAGACTGTCCGCGTGACTTTGCTTCCTGCCGAGAGCCTCGGCAGGAAGCAGAATCACGCGGACAGTCTCGGCAGGAAGTCATTTATCATGTACAGAAGTCTCGGCAGGAAGCTAGAGATCGCGGACAGTCTCGGCGGAAGCCACATATGATGTACAGTCTCTGCAGGAAGCGAAAATTGGCGGAATCGATTAAACCCTGTGTAGCATAGTTAAAAGATAAAGAAAACGTAAAAACATCCGTTAGGAGGGTCACTGACCTGAATATCGTGGCTTGCCGAGTGATGCCGAACTGTAATCTCGAATGACGGATTTTTGTATATTTACCTCACACCCATAACATTTTCTTGCATACCTTTAAGTTAACAACGTTTGGGTTTAAGGAAAGAAAGTGTTAAAGTGCATAATTTAAGTGTTTCAGATATTTCTGGTGAATTTTGAAAGGAGCGGAAGCCAACATCTAAACACCTAGCGTCATTTGGCAATGCATGTACATATTCTTGACCTTCTGCGCAACCCAGTGCATTACCGGCATGCGATTTTTATCCTGTACCGACGATTTTTTTCCTGCAAAAACCAGATAAGGATATCCGCGTGCTTCCCCTGTACCTACAAATCTTATCTCACCCAGGCTATCTCACCTAGGACCGGATAAAAACCACGAGCATTCAATACATTGATTGTAATGGAGGTCACGTATCTGCGTCGTCAAAAATCATTGGCTTTTCAGAAGATGACGTCACTAAGACTGCAAACATGACGTCAGTTTATGCACACCAGACGCTGACGTAAAAAAACCGAATTGCGGTGGTTGTAATCGGTGCCTTCTTTCCAAATCAAAATAGAAACCTCTCAAGCATTAAAGTTGAGCATTCTAACAAGTTCTATACTTAAAACAAAACGCGGTGTGCAAGAAAAAGTATCTATGATTGGTGTGAGGTGGGGATAGAAAAATCAGTCACTCAGGATCACTTTTCGGCATCACTCGGTACGCCACGTGATGCCGAACAGTGACCCTCGTGACAGATGTTTCTATCCACACCTCACACTCATGAAAGATACTTATAATCTCGCCCATGTTTTCCCACCTATCACAGCGTACAGGACAGAGTCTTCCGTCTAGATTCAAGACATTTAATCTTATCCCAAACGTCTAGCCATGCGGAAGAACTAAGCTACACGTGACATCGTTCGAATTTCTTTGCTCAATGGCTTTCCAGACAGGATTTAAAACATTCACTTTACATGGTAATTGCCATTAAATAATCTTCTTCTCGCTTACCAGTTATTTTTCCTGTTCTTTGGCTTCGTTTAACTTCGTATCTGAGAGTATCATGTTAGATTTATGACGTCACTTTCAAAGTTACTCAATAAATGACGTCATAATAACCCGCTTAAAGGAAGAGGCAAACAGACAGCCAAAAATCTTTTAATATTGGTAGGTTAGAAAAATAATCAGTAATTGGTGTCCAGTGAGGATAGGGATTCTAACCCGAGGGTCTACCGTTCAAGAGGGGAACTCGGCAGAGCCTCGTTTTCGACTTGAAAGGTAGAACCTCGGGTTGGGATCTCCACTGGGTACACATGATAGATTCTATTAGTCTCACACAGGACCGGATAAAAAGCAAGTGGTGTTAATCCATTAGTTTTATATGAGGTCACGTAACGCGTCATCAAGTGACCTTGGATATTCAGCTGATGACGTCATGAAGACGGTGGGATGACATCAGTTTATGCAATGTTAGACGTTAAACTAAAGAACCGAACGCTGGTCGCTGAGTGTCGGCCTCTTTCGAATTTTAGTAACCGCTAAAATTATGTACTTTAAAAAGTTCTCTCTGAAAATCAAACGCTGTGAATCAAAAGATATGCGAGAAAAAGTACCCATCATGAGGATGAGGTGCGGATAGAAAAAATCGTTATTATGGATCACTATTCGGGAGTAGCCTACTCGGCCAGCCTCGTGATATCGAACAGTGGCCCTCATTTCGAATTTTGCCATCAGCACCTCACATGTATAAAATATGCTTATGATCTCACCTATGTTATCTAACCCAGGACCGGATAAATTCAGGTGTAGTAAATGCACTAGTTGTGTAAGAGGTCAAGTATTTGGGTCTGCGTTGTCGTTGCGCTTTTTTTCAGATGATGACGTACCTTATTAGCCCCGTATTACAACAATGAAAGATACTTATCATCTCGTGGAAGAAAGATGTTATTTGATTTGGATGACCAAGATAATATCTTGTTCCGTCAAGAAAATTTCTATTCTCTCTACACAATATGTCAAGGCATCATATTAAGGTGGTGATAATCACTGATTTGGGGCGAAGACAAAAATCTGCATAAAAAGGTTAAAATACAACAGATCTTTCCAAAAACTAAGCAGATGCCTTCTTTATTTTGTTTCTCACAATTCAGAATCCCAAAATGCAGAACTTGTTGAGGTTGGAAAGGGTCTATATGAGAAAAGATCAAAGGGTAATTTTGTGCTCGAAAATCTAAAAAATAACCATTGTTATTAAAATGTTAGTAGGTCTGAAGTTTCTTCAGTGCATTAAAAAGAGCATCCTAAAAATTATTTTCTTCAGTTTTTTTGACACAATGTCAGGCTGCGAATGTAAAAAAAATGTAGCCGGTGTCCAAATATTTGTCAAAAAGACACGGAAAAGTCTATTTGAACAATTTCATGTACACACCTATTATAATCACAATAATCTATTATAATTATTTATACTATGAGTATGATATAGGTATATTACTGCCCTACCTGTATTTAGCGAATGCATGCAGTATACATGCACTATATACATGGTCAGATATTTGAGGAAAAGCTTCTGTTTTCAACTGGTATACCTTACAATTTGAAAAAGAGTTGGAACAAATGATTGCTAGGACGCTCTTTTTAACGCATCACAGTACCTTAAGAGCTAATTACATTTTCAATAACAAAGTTATTTTTTTTAGATTTCTGCGCACAAAATTACCATTTGATCTTTCCGTTTAAAACACTTTTAAACAGCATGTCACTCTATTGTGTGTCCTGAACTGTAGAGAACAACAAAAATAAGAAATCTACTAACTTTCAGGAAAATACGTTATTTTTATGGTTTTATTCATATTTTTGTGTTTACCACAAATCACCACCTTAAAATCAAGAAAATACGTAGCTCTTCTCGGGCTTCGTAATTTACAAAGTAAGACGCTGGCATGGCTGGTTAAATATCTTCACTGATGTATAACACTGGTCATTTGTATTGATTTTGTTGGAAAAAAGGTATGTGTCATATATTTGTATGTTTATTATAATTATACAAAGCTGACACAGATCGTTAGACTTATGAGTCAGTTATAGGCTATTTAACACTTTAGAGTAAACACCAAGCAGAAACACAACGTTGAAACAACGCTTAATCAACTTTGGATCAATGATGATTAACCAATGCGTACCCAGAAGGTATGTACTCCATGTTTTTTTGTTTTGTTTTGTTTTTCTTGTGGCTGCTTGTTTGCGCTCATAAAGCCGATGGCCTTCCAAAATGGGGGAGTACTCACTCATAAAATAAAAATATACTACTTGAGAGAGAAAAAAAATTCTCTAAAGAAAATAATTCTCTTTAAGAACACAGACCGTTTCTGTCAATGTTTGTGCTGGCTAAGACATCGGTTGTTCGGGACTTTTAATTAGACAAAACTGCTGATGTTAAAATATATATATAAAAAAAAAAACAAAAAAAAAACGTTCAGGTTGGAACTATATCTACCAAATTGTATCAAGTGAAATGCTTTTATTACAAGTTTATGTTCGTCCTATGAACAAGGACACCGGAACACCTGATTGTAAACACTTTCAAGCGAGTTAACGAACTGAATACATATCTGGTTTTGAGAGGGTTATCTGTTTCAACCAAGCAAACCAGCAATTAAAAGATTATAAGGACAGAGAGAGAGAAAGCGAGAGAAAGAGCATTCTTGTTTCTTTGCAGGAGTTGAGAGACCTTACACATAGTTCGCGACACGGGAAAATCAACAAAGTGGCGCGTAAGTCACGCAAAGTCTCAGATCAGCCTGCGCAAGCGCCCAGTTCGATCAGAGTCTTCTCTATGCTCTTAAATTGTAGCTTTAGGTCTATGCTTCCTCCATGCCGACAGCAAAGACTCTGATCAGACTGGGCGGATGCCCAGGCTGACCTAAGTCTTCGCTGGCGTACACTGTGGTTGTCGTGTTGCCGGTTAATTATGGATGAGCGTTTGTCATTATGCCAACCTATCCTGTCTCAGATGCACTTCGCTATACTGCTCGAGTCAATCGATTACGATTTTCGTGTGAGGCGAAAGGTCATTGCACAACCCGCAGGTTTGCACTATAATCACTGTGTGAGTCCGTCCGTCCGTCCGTTATCAGTTAGCGAAAACCATTATCAGTTAGCAAAAACGCTTATAACTCTTGAACCGCATGGGATATTTTGACAAAATTTTGCATACTTATACATGTCAACATTGTCTAACGACTCGCGTGCATAACAACCTTATTTGATGGACGAGGCTTTGCTGAGCACAAGTTTAAAATTTACGGCCAACTACTGAAAATGCTCATAACTCTTGAACACCGTGGTAAATATGGTTCATATTTTGTATGCTTATGTATTTTAACATTGTCCAGCCAGCAGCATGCAAAACAGTGACAAGGCTCCACCGAGCATCAATTTGGCTGGTCGAGCTCTTTTATTAAAAATCCTCATAACTCATGGACCGCTTGGTATATATGCTTCAAATTTTGTATACTTATGTAATTTAACATTGCCCAGCCACAGGTATGCAAAACAGTGACGAGGCTTCACCGAGCATCACATTGGCCGGTTGAGCTCTTTTATTGAAAATGCTCATAACTCTTGGACAGCTTGGTATATTTGCTTCAATTTTGTATACTTATGTAATTAAACATTGCCCAGCCACTGGTATGCAAAACTTCTTATTGCACAAGTTTGCACTATTATCACTGTGTGAGTCCGTCCGTCCTTTATCGGTTAGCGAAAACGCTTATAACTCTTGAATCGCATTCTATATTTTGATAAAATTTTGCATATTTATACATGTCAACTTTATCTAACGACTCGCATGCATAACCGTCTTTTTTTATGGACGAGGCTTTGCTGAGCACAAGTTGAAAATTTACGGTCAAGTAGTGAAAATGCTCATAACTCTTGAACCTCGTGGTATATATGGTTCAAATTTTGTATACTTATGTATTTTAACATTGTCCAGCCACCGGCATGCAAAACGGTGACGAAAGTCTAAACAAAATTGCACGACCCACAGGTGTGCACTTTAATCGCTGTGCAAGTCCATCAGTCTGTTTGTCCTTCCGCTGTAGTCAGTGAGTGAAATTGCTCATAACTCTTAACCACATTGTGTAGTTTGATAGAAATATGCATCATTCTACAAGAAATGACCAATTTCATTTCCATAATTCCTTCTGGCACCAGAAACTGATTATTCTACATTCACCTCGAGTTGTGCACATTACCATCAGTTGATTAGTTACAATAATCGGTCAACTGTTTGGGCTTCAATATATTCACCTTCGAAATAATCATCAGAAAGAGAGAGAGAGAGAGAGAGAGAGAGAGAGAGAGAGAGGGAGAGAGAGAGAGAGTCGCTTGAAAATACAAACATGTTCATTTTACCCCCTGTACACAAAACCTCTTTCCTTTTTCAATAAACTGAGAGGGCCCCTAAGAATTCTTTCCGACTTATCTTTTATTTGTAAAAAGACATTAACATGTTATTTCTGAGAATCTATCAAAATGAAGAGCTGAGAAGAATAACTTAATAATATATTCTTTGTTGGAAAGAGAGCGGTTCGAACGCGTCAGTTCCTTTTACTGTGTTTGCATCTGGGTCGATACGGTTCCAAAATTGAGCCGCGACACGACAAAACCAACAAAGTGGTTGTGCGCCCCGCGCAGGCTCAGATCAGCCTGGGCATCTGCCCAGTCTGACCAGAGTCTTCGCTCTCCGCATGGACGTAGCATAGAGCCTTAGCTACCCTTTAAGGGCTTAACAAAAGTCTGAGCAGACTGGACGGATGCCCAGTCTGATCTGAGTCTTCACTTGGCGCACAACCACATTGTTGGTTTTGTCGTGTCGCGGCTCAGACATGTCACCATCTACACAAATCGGCCCACCATCTCTCCGATCTTATGTGTTTTTCTCTGAGACTGTAGACCGGCGCATGTTTCTGAGACTGTACACTGACGCAGTGTATCTCAAAACCTCATTGCTACAAATAGTACATCCTTACGGACATCACATTATGTTCAGAACAGCTTTATTTGTATCGTTCGCCATCTAATTACGATAGACAGAGGATAAGGACTGTCCTTTTGTCTTCATAAACAGCAAGACCACTTGAATTTCATAACTATCAAAAAAAAAAAATCAAACTTAGTGACCGGGGAGAAAATAAATCATTTTAAACTATATAGTTTCATTCAATGGGAATTGACCTGATGACAAACCAATATAATTCAAACTATGCCTATTCGTGGGGAAAATAGACTTTTGATTAAAAAAGGCAACTTGATTCAAACTGACCTTTCAAGCTCAGTGAAGCAGTGGCAACGTTGTGCACTCGACCTACTGTGAGACTCAGTCTTCGGTTCAGTGGAGGTCGTAGTGCCATCCGATACCACTTGCATCGCTCTTACAATTAGGGAGACTTTGATGTAACTATGCAGGCTATTAGAATTTGCTTTCGCATTTTGCTGTAAGTGCTTTTTAACTTAACGTTGCGTTTAATGTAGTGAAAAAAATCAAAACTCTTCAACCGGATCACTAACAGTGCATATTTTCCTGAGCACTTTCGCCTTTCGGTTGTTAAAGAAGTATAATCAAATCAGTATACATGTAAACATGGAAACAGAAGATAATCAAAGCACTGAGAGTGCTGATAGGGGCGGTTGCCTATTATCTATTGGCTTTTAGTGTTTATTGCTATCAAAACTGAAATATGTATAAAAAGAAAAGCCTCTCATAAATCTCTCAATCTTTTTCAAAAGCTAAAGTTGTATTTCTATCAATACACGTATTTTACTGCACGGTTTACAAATTCTACCCGAGGTCGTAAGTTTGGCGCGTTTTCTTTTTTCTTTTGTAATCTTCCGCCGATAAATAATAATAATTTTTTGGTTGGTTGATTTGATGCTTAACGTCCACGGTAAACAACTAGGGTCATGTCGGGACGGTCAGTTAACCTAACCACACTTTTCCTGGGCAGGCTTAGACCTTCTAAGCGGTTAACCAGTACTAAGTGCACATACTTTCGCCAGTAACTGACAACTGCCCTTCTTGAATCAGCGGAAGGAGAAACAAAAGTATGTGGCCAGACCGGGATTCGAACCCAGGACCTCTGACTTACGAGTCAGGTGCCCTACCGATTGCGCTACCCGGCCCGGTAAAATATAATAAAGAAATATATATATATATATATATATATATATATATATATATATATATATATATATATATATATATATATATATATATATATATATATATATATATATATATATATATATATATATATATATATATATATATATATAGGGAGAAATGAGACAAACATCAAACAAAAATCTTCCCGGTAGCACTGGATCCAACAAATGGATTCAAAATGATTGAAATAAGTATATGGTAGGATTATATCATCAACAGTGCAAAACAATATTTACTGAGCGCTTTCGGCTTTCGCCTTCTTCAGAGTTTACAGGTACAAGAAAAAAATCAAAATTTCAACATTTCTACAGGTAAATCAAGAAAAAACAAAATAATCATGAAAACGTTTCTCAATTTACTATTCAAATTCACATTAAACGACCAAAGAAATTGAAAAAAGGTCGTTTAACAAAGCAAAATTGCTACAAGGCGGCCGTTTCACGGCCCCAGTTCGAATTTGAAATTGCAAATGGCTGCCAAAATGAGAAAAATCGTATTATGCGATTTGTAGCGGTGTATTTATAGCGATATACATACATTCTGTATACTGGCCATTCAGCTATGATGCAAAACTCACCATAATGAAGGAAAAAGAGAATTTTACATGTAATTACATCGCTACAAAAGCAAGAGTGGAACACTGTATGTCTGGAATAATGCAAGATGCCAAAAAGAATCTTATGGCATCTTGCATTATTCCAGACATACAGTGTTCCACTCTTGCTTTTGTAGCGATGTAATTACATGTAAAATTCTCTTTTTCCCTCATTATGGTGAGTTTTGCATCATAGCTGAATGGCCAGTATACAGAATGTATGTATATCGCTATAAATACACCGCTACAAATCGCATAATACGATTTTTCTCATTTTGGCAGCCATTTGCAATTTCAAATTCGAACTGGGGCCGTGAAACGGCCGCCTTGTAGCAATTTTGCTTTGTTAAACGACCTTTTTTCAATTTCTTTGGTCGTTTAATGTGAATTTGAATAGTAAATTGAGAAACGTTTTCATGATTATTTTGTTTTTTCTTGATTTACCTGTAGAAATGTTGAAATTTTGATTTTTTTCTTGTACCTGTAAACTCTGAAGAAGGCGAAAGCCGAAAGCGCTCAGTAAATATTGTTTTGCACTGTTGATGATTTAATCCTACCATATATATATATATATATATATATATATATATATATATATATATATAGGGAGAAATGAGACAAACATCAAACAAAAATCTTCCCGGTAGCACTGGATCCAACAAATGGATTCAAAATGATTGAAATAAGTATATGGTAGGATTAAATCATCAACAGTGCAAAACAATATTTACTGAGCGCTTTCGGCTTTCGCCTTCTTCAGAGTTTACAGGTACAAGAAAAAAATCAAAATTTCAACATTTCTACAGGTAAATCAAGAAAAAACAAAATAATCATGAAAACGTTTCTCAATTTACTATTCAAATTCACATTAAACGACCAAAGAAATTGAAAAAAGGTCGTTTAACAAAGCAAAATTGCTACAAGGCGGCCGTTTCACGGCCCCAGTTCGAATTTGAAACTGCAAATGGCTGCCAAAATGAGAAAAATCGTATTATGCGATTTGTAGCGGTGTATTTATAGCGATATACATACATTCTGTATACTGGCCATTCAGCTATGATGCAAAACTCACCATAATGAGGGAAAAAGAGAATTTTACATGTAATTACATCGCTACAAAAGCAAGAGTGGAACACTGTATGTCTGGAATAATGCAAGATGCCCCTGCAGAAATAGACTGAAGGTGGGACCGAGGCTAATCTCCTTTGTTAATGCCGCTTGGATTCAAAGTGTTAAGACGACGTATCCAGTAGCTCTCACGACTTTTTCTGGCATTGTCTTTCCACTCTGAATTGCTTTCTAAGCAGCAAACAGAGGCATGACTGAGAAAGTCATGTCCTTGCAAGCAAAAGTGCTCAGCGGTAGGAGATCTTTCAAATCTCTTGTGTCTCCAGTCATCTCTGTGACCATTCATTCTGATATTCAGAGGGCCCTTGGTTTCCCCAACATACTGCTTTCCACACTTGCCACAAGAGATCAGATACACAACATTCTGTGTCCTACAATTGGTGTCACCTTTAAGCTTGACACGAGCACCACTGGACGATGTGGCTGTCTGAGAGGGGGTTATCATTCTACAGGTCTGACATCTTGATCTGCCACAGGGTTTACATTCTCCAAGAGGTTCGTCATCGGTCGGATCTGGCTTCAGTCTAGCCCGCACAAGATGGTCTTTGAGGCTTTTTGGTCGCCTGTAGGCCATGATTGGCTTCTGCGGGAAGACTGTGCTCAGATGGTCTGATGAGTCTATGATGGACCAGTGTTTGTCGACGATACCCCTGGCTTTAGGAAGGTCTGGATGATATGTCAAGACAAATGGCAGAACAGCTTTGTTTGCTGTCGGCTTGGGCTTGTACGACAAAAGATTTTGTCTTTCCATGTGCCTGACCTTCTCTATGGCTTGGTCAATTACCTGCTTTTGATAACCCCTTTGTTTGAGCTGTTCACAGAGATCCTTTGATCTTTTCTCAAAAGTCTCATCATCCGAGCAGATGCGTCTGATGCGTAGTGCAAGACTATATGGTATATTCTTGCTACAGTGAGGAGGGTGGCAGCTTGTGGGCAAAAGATACTGGTGGGAATCTGTAGGTTTAGTGTAGAGGTCTACAGCAACCTTGTCGTCAGCAAGATGTGACATCGTGTCTAAAAAGACATGTTTGTCATTGGAGACCTCTGCAGTAAACCTAATGGTTGGATGGAAGCTGTTTGCTGTTTCGAGAAATGCCTCAAGAGTTTCTCTGCCATGAGTCCACTTCATGTCAATGTCATCTATAAACCTGAGCCATGAAAATGGTTTCAGGATTACTGACTGCAGTAGTCGTCTTTCAAGCCTACCCATAAATATGTTGGCATACGATGGAGCCATTTTTGTTCCCATGGCCGTCCCTTGAATTTGCAAGTAGTGCTTACCATTGAACTCAAAATTATTGCATTTGAGAACAAGTGTAAGCAGATTGATCAGAATCTGTGTTGGGGGATCTTTGACAGCCCGTGCTTCCCAAACCTCTTCACATGCCTTGATACCATCTTCATGTGGTATATTTGTATACAGGGATGTGACATCCATCGAAACAAGAAGAGTTTCAGGTGGGAGTTGGCCCATAGCATCTTGTTTTCTCAGGAAGTCTGTGGTATCCTGCAAGTAAGATGGTAAGTTCTGCACATGGGGCTGAAGATGTAAGTCCACAAATTCTGATATTTTTTCTGTAGGGTGTCCATTGGCAGACACTATGGGACGTCCAGGGTTTCCGGCTTTATGTATCTTGGGTAGGAGGTAAAAACGGCCTGCTTTTGGTTGGTCTACAGTCAGATATATGGCATTTTTCTCACTTATGTGGTCTCCATTCAGCATTTCGCTAACAGCATCAGTTACCTTCTTGGCAAATTCATTAGTAGTGTGGAATCAGACATAGCCAAACATAAACCACCATTACCCAAACATGACAACCTCAAACCTTCTGAACGCAGTGCCTTGCACAGTCTTAAAAAAAGAGAAGACATCATAATAAAGCCTGCCGATAAAGGATCAGCTGTTGTTGTCATGGACAGGGAACATTATATTTCAGAGGCTGAGAGGCAACTGAATGATTCCACCTTCTACAAGGCACTGGATCATGACCCCACTCATGAATTTGCCAAGAAGGTAACTGATGCTGTTAGCGAAATGCTGAATGGAGACCACATAAGTGAGAAAAATGCCATATATCTGACTGTAGACCAACCAAAAGCAGGCCGTTTTTACCTCCTACCCAAGATACATAAAGCCGGAAACCCTGGACGTCCCATAGTGTCTGCCAATGGACACCCTACAGAAAAAATATCAGAATTTGTGGACTTACATCTTCAGCCCCATGTGCAGAACTTACCATCTTACTTGCAGGATACCACAGACTTCCTGAGAAAACAAGATGCTATGGGCCAACTCCCACCTGAAACTCTTCTTGTTTCGATGGATGTCACATCCCTGTATACAAATATACCACATGAAGATGGTATCAAGGCATGTGAAGAGGTTTGGGAAGCACGGGCTGTCAAAGATCCCCCAACACAGATTCTGATCAATCTGCTTACACTTGTTCTCAAATGCAATAATTTTGAGTTCAATGGTAAGCACTACTTGCAAATTCAAGGGACGGCCATGGGAACAAAAATGGCTCCATCGTATGCCAACATATTTATGGGTAGGCTTGAAAGACGACTACTGCAGTCAGTAATCCTGAAACCATTTTCATGGCTCAGGTTTATAGATGACATTGACATGAAGTGGACTCATGGCAGAGAAACTCTTGAGGCATTTCTCGAAACAGCAAACAGCTTCCATCCAACCATTAGGTTTACTGCAGAGGTCTCCAATGACAAACATGTCTTTTTAGACACGATGTCACATCTTGCTGACGACAAGGTTGCTGTAGACCTCTACACTAAACCTACAGATTCCCACCAGTATCTTTTGCCCACAAGCTGCCACCCTCCTCACTGTAGCAAGAATATACCATATAGTCTTGCACTACGCATCAGACGCATCTGCTCGGATGATGAGACTTTTGAGAAAAGATCAAAGGATCTCTGTGAACAGCTCAAACAAAGGGGTTATCAAAAGCAGGTAATTGACCAAGCCATAGAGAAGGTCAGGCACATGGAAAGACAAAATCTTTTGTCGTACAAGCCCAAGCCGACAGCAAACAAAGCTGTTCTGCCATTTGTCTTGACATATCATCCAGACCTTCCTAAAGCCAGGGGTATCGTCGACAAACACTGGTCCATCATAGACTCATCAGACCATCTGAGCACAGTCTTCCCGCAGAAGCCAATCATGGCCTACAGGCGACCAAAAAGCCTCAAAGACCATCTTGTGCGGGCTAGACTGAAGCCAGATCCGACCGATGACGAACCTCTTGGAGAATGTAAACCCTGTGGCAGATCAAGATGTCAGACCTGTAGAATGATAACCCCCTCTCAGACAGCCACATCGTCCAGTGGTGCTCGTGTCAAGCTTAAAGGTGACACCAATTGTAGGACACAGAATGTTGTGTATCTGATCTCTTGTGGCAAGTGTGGAAAGCAGTATGTTGGGGAAACCAAGGGCCCTCTGAATATCAGAATGAATGGTCACAGAGATGACTGGAGACACAAGAGATTTGAAAGATCTCCTACCGCTGAGCACTTTTGCTTGCAAGGACATGACTTTCTCAGTCATGCCTCTGTTTGCTGCTTAGAAAGCAATTCAGAGTGGAAAGACAATGCCAGAAAAAGTCGTGAGAGCTACTGGATACGTCGTCTTAACACTTTGAATCCTAGCGGCATTAACAAAGGAGATTAGCCTCGGTCCCACCTTCAGTCTATTTCTGCAGGGGCATCTTGCATTATTCCAGACATACAGTGTTCCACTCTTGCTTTTGTAGCGATGTAATTACATGTAAAATTCTCTTTTTCCCTCATTATGGTGAGTTTTGCATCATAGCTGAATGGCCAGTATACAGAATGTATGTATATCGCTATAAATACATCGCTACAAATCGCATAATACGATTTTTCTCATTTTGGCAGCCATTTGCAGTTTCAAATTCGAACTGGGGCCGTGAAACGGCCGCCTTGTAGCAATTTTGCTTTGTTAAACGACCTTTTTTCAATTTCTTTGGTCGTTTAATGTGAATTTGAATAGTAAATTGAGAAACGTTTTCATGATTATTTTGTTTTTTCTTGATTTACCTGTAGAAATGTTGAAATTTTGATTTTTTTCTTGTACCTGTAAACTCTGAAGAAGGCGAAAGCCGAAAGCGCTCAGTAAATATTGTTTTGCACTGTTGATGATTTAATCCTACCATATATATATATATATATATATATATATATATATATATATATATATATATATATATATTTAAAAATAAAGGTTCCTATTGTTATATTTATTCATCCGCTAAATCAAATAATACTAAACAGCATAATATATAGGACTGCAATGTCTCAACGCAAATTTGAACGATAAGTTCGTCAGCTAGGAACTATTTCTTAGGTAGTATTTAGGTCTGCAGTTACAGAAAAACCGATATCTGGAGGCGGTTTGCCGCCCTCAAACATCCCCCCCCCCCCCCCCGCCCCATCCACACACGGAAAAAAAAGAAAAAAAATACAAAGAGAATATTCACAAAACTGTTTTATTGATTATCTTTCCATTTATAACAAATTTCAGATCCTTTTAGCATCTCGAGTGGCTCCAGTGTTTAAGTTGATTATTCTCTATATCTTACCACATATAAAGCTGGAATCGATTAAGAATTCATATTATATGTCACTTTTGTTTGTTCGTCACGAAAACAATGTATTTCGTATCAACTCATCGGTATATCGCGATTTATACCAAACGCTGATAACTTGATATGAAAGGCATTTGTTCTTATGACGATTAAACTGGAAATAGATTGTGACGTCTTTATCGAGTTTAGTTATATTTCATCATGGGCCTTTCCTTTTCTTAGCTCACACACACACACACACACACACACACACACACACACATAGAGAGAGAGAGAGAGAGAGAGAGAGAGAGAGAGAGTGCAAGTATGGTGAGATATTGTATATTGTATGGTCTAAGATAACAAAATATTCATTTCAGACTGAGTCAACTCTACATTAACCATTGATTGGCTGAATAACCTCTGGAAGGAACAATCGCATAACATATGGACAATGAATGGAATGGTCCCTGGAAGATTGATTGAGCGAACTCTGGAGAAAGGTCTTGAGGAATAGATAAGATAAATTCCAAAAAGAATCTTATGGGCAAATATTTGAAGAATCTCTTGACAAATTGAATGAACGGTATACTCCCAAAGAGTCCGTGAACACAGTATGGAAGATAGCCTGGCCCCTGTCAAATTTGTGTGTTAGTTTCCTGTGCACATTTGCATTTAATTTACTGGGAATTTGCATCTGTAGCCGGATTATCTGGAAGACAAAACTGACTATTATCTGGTATAACTGACTAAATATACCCTGGAATAATTGTAGAATCAAGTCGGGACAAGTCGGATGAATAAATGCTGGAAGGCCCAAACACATTAACTCTGGAAGGAAGGCCTAAATGTTGTATGGAAAAGAATATCTTTGAAGAACCTCTAGAATATCGACCGACTTTACTAAATAAAGTCTTGAAGAAACTATTGATGAACCAAATGTTTAGACCCAAGAAGCAAAAACAATAAACTTTAAGAGTACCTCAAGAAGAACCGATTGTATAGATTTCAATAAATAGACCAGTTCGATCTACTGTAGGGGAACCGATTAGACAAAGTCTGGAAAAAAGAATACACGTAATGAAATAATCAAGGGAGGAACTGATCAAATAGGCATTCAAAAGCAGATAAATACACTCTGGGGGACAAAACTGACCATACTCTTGCAGAATTGATGAAAACAGCAACAAAAATTAACAAGAAGAACAAAAATAATAAACTCTACCTAGAAGGGACGACTACAGTAATAAACTCCGGAAGAACATATCAACAAACTTGGAAGAAAAGATCGAATAAAATCTTTAAGATTTGATTCAATATTCTCCGAAGCATCTGAATAAATAAATAAGAACTAGAAGCTTTTGGTATGTCTAAATAATATTTGAAAGAAACGATGAATAGTCTCGGGAATAGTCTCGGGAACAAAGCTGAATAAACTTGGAAATTACTGATTTAATAAGCTCTGGAGAGCCGATTTGATAAACTGCAACTGGAGGACTCCAGTAAAATTCAGAAGAATTTGGATCAGCTCTACAAAATGCAATACGATTTCGTTAAGCGACAGGGGCGATTTATATGTTTCCTGATAATATGTATCGCCATATGTTATACCTACATTGCTTGTTTAAAGGTGAATTTTCTTACGATTCCAGCAGCTATTAGCAGTTTATACAAAGTGGAAAATCAGTTACAGGATTTTGATCACACACTGTGTAAGGGATATGGAACAGTTTCTTCACGTGATTATGATAATTCTTGTAAAAAACGTTTACCAAACTGTATTATAATTGGTGTCACGAAAGGCGGAACAATGGCCTTGTTAGAATATTTAAGTGAACATCCTCAGGTTGTAAGAAATAAGGATATATATGAGTACAGTTTTTTCAGTGATAATTATGATAAAGGCTTAGAATGGTATAGAGAGAAAATGCCGTATAGTCTCACGGGGCAGATAACTATAGAGAAATCACCAAATTATTTTCCAAATGTTAACGTTTCTAGCAGAGTGTTCCGGATGAATCCGGATATACAGTTGATACTCGCAGTCCGAGACCCAGTTCATCGTGCAATTTCAGAATATGCAATGCATAAAGAAAATTTTGAAACCAATAAAACCATCTTTAATAAGAGAAAACGAAACGCTAAGATGAATTTAAACGCATCATTTCCGTCGTTTGAGTCGATATGGAAAAAGTATTTATGGTTTCATTACGATACTTCCATAGAAAATTGGCTAAAGTTCTTCCGACTCGATCAAATACATATCGTAGACGGTGATAAGCTTTCTAAATATCCTGTGCCAGAACTGAGAAAAATTGAAACATTTTTAAATATTGATCACTATTTTAATGATGAAATGTTTGTTTTCAATTCGACTAAAGGCTTTTATTGCCTGAAAAAGACAAATTTCAGAGTTAGCCCTGAACCATTTGTGAAGTGTCTATGGAAAGGAAAAGGCCGACAACATCCAACAGTAAGTTCTCTAATGATGCAAACATTGAGAAGCATTTTTCGTCCACATAATAAGCGTTTCTTCAATTTGACGGGACGATATTTTGACTGGGAGACATGAAATTACGAGAAAGAAGGGGGTTATTCTGGTAGTTTTTATCTCACGTTTGGTAAATTCTCAATTTCATTCCCACTTGGAAAAAAATTACACTTCGGCAAATAAATAACCAAAAGATGACAATATTATCTCATCGGTAACATGATGTCAAATGACGTAGTACTGACGTCGATGTGAGTACGTTGTTAAATTAGGGGATAACTGTCTTGAAATTTGATAACCAATGAGGAGGTTCGCAGGAAGATCCAAGCAGCCATTGGAGAATATGATGAACTCCTGACGCTGGTCAAGAAACGGAAACTAAGGTGGTTTGGACAAGTTTCAAGGTCTTCTGGTTTAGCAAAGACAATTCTTTAGGGCACAGTGAAAGGAAAAAGAAGAAGAGGTAGACAGAAGAAGAGGTGGGAAGACAATATCAAGGAGTGGACAGGAATGGATTTTGCCAGCTCAACTAGGGCAGCTGAAGACAGGACAATGTGGAAAGGGATTGTTTTGAAGTCATCTGTGGTGCCCCAACGACCTAGTAAGGTTATGGGATAGAATAGAATAGAAAATAGTCTTGAAATTTGTCATTTGGGGAGGTAAATCATCAGTTTTATGGTCGGAAATTTCGTGTTATGGTGACTCGCCAGGGGAGCGGTAAAACGCAATTTGCGACCATAAAACCGATGATTTACCTCCTCAAATGATTTTCAATACAGTTATCCCCATTCTAATGCACTTTTCCACATTTTTACCTTTGATAATGTACCAATTTGCACCCATTTCAAGCTCTGTTAGCAACGTAAAACCAAACGTCAGCCGATGAGAAGCGACATTACTTGTGACAGTGCCTGCGATTTTGAGCCTTGTGGAGGTGCGACGTTGACGTCACGAAACGTGAAATGAGAGTGACGTCATAGAATTTGCACGTAAAGTTAATTGTTTTTCCGCGCACTGACTAATAAATTTCAAAGCGTCTCCTGAAAAATGTGATTCAACATTTCTATCGGCGTGTTTAATTTTCTTCATCTACACTCTTTTAAAAATGTTCGCATTATAGATCTTTGAAAAAGAGATGTCGCGAATCAGAGTTATAAAGGTTTATCCAGCTAGTATGAAAATTGTATCCAATCAGTGAAGCGAAAACAAAAAAATCGGGTGGGTGTGAATTTCATTTGCTTTTGCAGTAAACCTTAGCGCTATTTCTTTGTGCTTCTCAAAATCTATTCTGGAAGTACTAATAAATATGAAAATGTTAAAAACAAAATTTCCGATTTATGCTCCATAAGTCTCAAAATGCCAGACACTGTCACACTTAATGACGTTGCAACAGTATATTGCAGGATATACTGTCGCAAATTTTGATGTTATCCAATCAGACATCGCGTTATATTTGTAAGTGCATCAGAATACGTCGTTAGAAGGTCGTTACGTACGTCGTTTAAGCGATGTTATTTGACGTAATGTGCTTAATTTTGGCGGAATTCTCACAAAATTCCTTATAGTTGCCAAACCAAAACTTCTAACAGTTCTTTTACTCGATGACAAAAACTTAAGTAAATCTCACAAAACTCCTCGCAGTGGCCAAAGCAAAACTTCTTGCAGTTCTTTTACGTCAAGACCAAGCATCGCGGATCTTGTTTACAAAACCTCTACAGTGGCAGAATCAAAATTTTCACTAGTTCTTTTACTTCAAGGGGAAATTGTGCACACTTATGCTCCACATAAATACGAGTCACAGAGCGTTGTTATATTTCTAAATGGAATGTCCTCTCACTGGTCAATCGTTCGTCTTCCCTGTTTGGCTTAGACGAGAGTACAGCCGATATATGGTCGATCGACTGACTGTACATGACTGGCAACAGCTGCTTTAGAAGTTCTCGTCAAAAGCTTCTGCAGGGTTATCACCCCTGATTTAGTATATATATACAAGGGCTGTTACCGAAAGAAAAAGGGCTGTAACCAAACGAAACGGAGTCCTAGTTCCGAAACGACCTGGTCATTGTGGGTAAACAAATTTGTTTAGCCACAATGACCAAGTAGTTTGGAAACTATGACTCTTTTTCGTTTCTTAACAGCCTTTGAAATAATAGTTAAGCAGATGTGGTTATGTTACTTTCATTTTGCGAGAAGCGCACCAGCACTACAGGACGTTTCGAAACTGACTTTTATTTCAAAGACGACTGGTAATACAAACAGATTATTAAATTTCAAGTGTCGGCCTTCATGTACCCAATAGTACAAGAAATGTGAAAACCATAATTCAGCCACGACACAACAAAACCAACAAAATGTTATGTGCGTCCAGCGAAGACTCAGATGAGCCTGGGTATCTCCACACTTTAAGCGCACAGCGAAGACTTTGATCAGACTGGGCAGACGCCTAGGCTGATATGAGTCTTCGCTGGGCGAACATGCCACTTTGTTGGTTTTGTCGTGTCGTTGCTAATACCTGTATATGAGTGTCCTAGACTGTGAAGTGGTAAATGTATCGCTCTGGGCCCAGGTTTACAAGCATTCCTTAATTTAAGGTAAATCTTAAGTATTTAAGGTCCAAGTCATACCTTTACTAAGGAGTGTCTTTAAGAGTGCGTCTGACCAACACCTTATTCATCACCTTAACTAAGGTGGCGTCTTCGGAAAATTTTACGGAGACCTACGGAAATTCTGACGGAAATGAGCGAGAGATAACGTGTTTTGTGCTTGATGTAAGCGACAATTTATGTTCCCGCGGACTGTCAAACCTAATGTTTCAGTCCATTCTTTGCATATTCGGTATTAAAACGCTAAAAATGAATTCTTACTTATAGACTGACATAATGACAAGTAAAGATCGACAGATTAATGATATCGAGCAGTGCTTGAACGTTTCTCTCTCCCTCTCTATATTCTCTCCCCCCACCCCCCCCCCTCCTCTCTCTCTCTCTCTTTCATTGTGGAGACGTTGGACGTTGGTGAAAACTTTCAACGTAATATTCTGGGGGTGGTTGCTGTCGGGCGATGGCGCTGGATAACTTTCAGTGCCGATCCGTCCTACTCATTTGGATAATACTAGGGCAATGGCCTACTGTGTTTGCAGTAGGTGCGGGTGAGGATTGTTTGGACTATTTTCTCCAGCCTCTTTCACCCTCTCTTTGGGAGACGGCTCCAGAGAAACTGAAATACTTTGTCTAAAAGAGCCCTTAAACTTAAATCAACCAACCAACCAACAACGTTGTATTGTCGCAAGACAGAGGAATAAAATAATAAAACTAGTTTATACTGGAGCTACTGGAGCTGGATATATATATATATATATATATTTTTTTTTTTTTTTGGGGGGGGGGGGGGGGGGCGAAGTTTCGTGCTGCAGACAAAACGAATGTGGACGACTGCCATACATGTGAGAATGTATGTAATTGCAGCATTTTCTTTGCGGCTTATTACATCTTAGAACTGGATGCGGGATGTTCATTACATTTCAAGCTGCAGTTTTACCAGTTTTAAGCAGGCGAGCCACCTGTTGATTAGATAATCTAGATCTGGATTCAATCCTCGCCGAGGTCGCGAAAACATACACCTGACCTATAGTATATCCGATCTAGGCCGGCTAACGCAATCTGAGTAGGCAGGTGCCTGGGCGGCACTTGTAAGAGTGAGCGTGAGAATTGCAAAGACAATGCTGTAAATAATGCATGCAAACAACATGCATATACCGACGTAATATACTTGCTGATATCGTACACTCCTCTACTACTGTGACCGTGGTCTCATACTTGAATGTTTTTTTCTATTAATCATGCTCCGACCTAAAGCTATATATTTTAGTTGGTTGGGACCGGAGCCTTTTTGTCTGTTGCTTGGTCCACCGGGGCTCAACTGGTGACCTTCTTTTTCTTCAGATTTCCAGTGGGGTTGTTTGGCAGGACAGGGATCTCCACCTGTCAGACGGCCCGTTGTATCTGTTGAGTCCCCGTCTTTGCTTCTTCAAGGTGTTGAACTTTGATTTATGTGTTTACCTTGATGATTCATTGACGAGTTAGAGGGTTATCATGCGAACCGAACAACCAACTAAATGTTTTGTACCACTTCAGATACTGAGGGTGAGGTTGGGCCTGTAAAATCGATTTAAGCCCCCCCCCCCCCCCCCCCCCCCCCAGTAATTCATTACTGACCGTTCCAAGGCGGCAGTTCTGTTGTGGTTCTCTGTTGCCTGTTTTTGGTGTTTTTGGTGTCAGAGTTTCTGTGATGTTTTACCTTATGTATGTTCTTATTATTTTTGGTTCGGTTTGGGTTGCTGAGTGGCCACCTTTTGGGAACAAGCTGCTCACTCGGCTGGCCATATGTTCTCTGTATCTTGATTTTTTGTAATCTTAGTTGTTTCCAACTATGGTTTGAGGGCTGGATTTGGATTTTGATTGTTTCAGTTCCTGGTCTTTGCATACTTTTTACTTTTTTCCATCTTTGAACACTAAGTAAACATCTTTTCATGTGCGTTAATAAAAAAACTGAGAGAGAGAGAGAGAGAGAGAGAGAGAGAGAGAGAGAGAGAGAGAGAGAGAAGTCAGTTTGTCTATGTTGACAAGCTATCCATACCCTTTTAAGAGCTCGAAGTATCCAGAAGCATGTTAAAGATGTTTTTATGGCAATACCATTATTATTATTACCATTATACTCCAAAGTTTATATGTTTTAAATAGCAACGAAGTATGCCGAGGGGCCGTTAGTCCGTCTGCCAATCCGTAAGTAAACATTTGAAGATTTTGGGGTCCACAACATTTCTTGGATTTTGGTTTATATCTGGCATAATGATAGATGTAGGTCAAAATTCTATACCACACCACGCATGTTTATGCCCTAGCGATCAAGGCCACGGACATTGACTTTTTTTTCTGTTAAAGTTTTGATATTCATTCAAATTCTTTGCTGAGTTGGGTTTATATTTGGGTTTATATTTGTCCAAAGTTTATTCTGTACCACCCCTAACCATGTCTGTGACCTAGAGGTCAAGGTCACGGGCTTTGACTTTTTCATGTTAAAGTTTTGTGTTAAAGTTTCTGAGATCTCATATCGTCCAAACCCTTTGTTGGGTTTGGCTATATTAGGCTTGATAAAAAGATGTTGGTCTGAAAATTTATTCCATACTGTCTTCGCTCTTGCCTTCACTTAAAAGTCAAGATCACAGACTTTGGCTTTTCTATGTTTTAAGATAAACTTATTTATCCCCTATTCTTCAGCGAAACCTTATGTTATCAGTCTTGGTTTACTTCTGGGTTGGAACAGGTTTCAACATCCGGATGCTGCTTACATAAGGTCAAGGCTACATACTACAACATGGCATAAAATTTCTGCAATAGGTTTTTAATGTTTCTTATATTTCAAATATCCTTCAGTTGAACGTTTGCTGTGTTAAATATTAGGTTTAATGGTAGATGGCAGAGGATTAGTCGACATCCTCTGGATGCTGTTGCACCGTGACACTTTTAAATTTGCATCATGTACAAGTACGTGTTAAAGTTGTGTGTTTAAAGTTTGGTTTAAACAATATTTATTGATAAATCTTCGTATACAACATATACATGTTTAAAGTTTGGTATCATTACATGTAGGCGATTGCCATGGCCGGGGGTATACGTAAACCCCTGCTCATTTTCTTCCAGTTCAAAATGAAATATAGGCCTACGCTAACTAATCAAAATAAATGCAATGGTACATTTTTGTACCCCCGACATACGAAGTATGTCCGGAGGTATATAGTTTTTGTCATTCCGTCCGTTCGTTCGTCCGTTCGTTCCGTCCGCCCGTTCGTCAACTTTATGTCAAAGTTTTGTGTTAAACCTTTTTGGGTTGCTAATATCTCTGTACAACATATCAGAATGTATTCATATTTGGTTCATAATAGCTCTATAGCATTACCTTTGATGTACACTAGCCAAGTTCCTGGGTCAGGCCCCAGGGTGCGGCCAGGGGTCAATAATTAGGACTTAATTAAGCATTAACACTGTCAAAGTTTTGCGTTAAACCTTTTCGATTGCTCATATGTCTGTTACTGCATTGAAGATTACTTCCATATTTGGTTTATAATATCTCTATACCATTGCCTTTGATATGGACTATTAAAGGCCCTATTGCTCTATCAGCATGAAAAATTTTATCATGAGGTATCGCTGCAAGTTTTTCACTATAGTTTTGTAATTGTAAATGACCCTGATTAGCCAGCTTTAAAAAATAAAACATCCTTGAGTGTCAAATAAATAGGGTTTGAAAACTTATTTGGGTCATTTTAGTTGGCAACTAAAATGACCTACTTTCGATTTCATAAAATTGTAAAAATACAGTGTACAGGCGTGAAGTCCCAATCTCTATTTCGCCTATGTTTATATAGCGTTGCTAGACGGGAAACCAGAACAAGAAATTGTATTTTTTGGAGCGATTTGTTATTTTTTAAAAACTTGTTTTCTCTACTTTTTGATAGTTATATGACTCAATACCGGTATATGCACACCAACTCACATTCTATTACCAAACGTGAAGGTTAAACCGTTTTTACAATGATTTGCGTTTAGGCGTTTTTACCGCTGATAGGACTATGGAGACTTTAAGCTGCTGGGTCAGGCTCATGGGTGGGGCCAGGGGTCAATGACTAGGACTTTGTCAAATGCTGTAGTTTTTTTTTTTTTGCTTATAGTTCTAATATACTTCAGTGGAGCCAAATGATACATCACTAGGTTTATTTCATACATGTACTTGTTTACATCATATGGATGCTGCTGCTGATTTAAGGTCAAGGTCATAGACTTTGAATTTTGTACATGTATAACATTTGTATTGAAGTTGTGTGTTACATTATGCTTTCATGAGGCGGTGGCACTGGTCAGGGGTACACGTGAGCCCCTGCTCACTTGCTCTGGTTAATATATTTCTAGACTATAAAGGGCTTTAGTGTATTTATAATTCATTTATTTTTTTCAGGTAAAATGTTCGTTCGCCATTGTTTACATATATATAAAGAGTTACATGTAAGGATTTCCTTAAGAAGTTAAAGTTGATACGGACCTACGTTAAAAAAATTAAGATTTTTCTTTAAGTTAAGGAATACCTTAGTGCTAAGGTGTTGTCAAGATTCACTTTTAACCACTTTAAGGTAAAACTTTACTTTAAGGTATTCCTTATCTCTTAAGGTGTGATTGTGAACCTGGGCCCCGGTGTCATGTTCACTGAAGACTTCAAAAATATTGAGCACTAACTTTTAAAAGACTACCAACAAAAGTACAAACTTATCCTACTACTCGAACTACAAATGGCTTGCATTTGTTTTTAGTTCAGTATATGAATGTAGTTAAAGTGACAATATGAGCCGCGACATGACAAAACCAACAATGTGATTGTGCACCCAGTGCAGACTCAGATCAGCCTGGGCATCCGACCAGTCTGATCAGACTCTTCGTTAAGTTCTCAGACGGTAGCTCAGGGTCTCAGCTACCGTCATGCGAACAGCGAAGACTCTGATCAGACTGGGCGGATGCACAGGCTGATCTGAGTCTGCGCTGGGCGCACAACCATATTGTTTGTTTTATCGTGACGCGGCTCATATGTGCTCATACAATTAAACATTGATTTCGTAAAAAACTAAGTTCGCGAAGATTATTCGCCTCCCCTAACCATGGTCCAGATACATTGTGTTAAAACAGTATATCACATGATGACTCTAACATCTGCCCAGCGGGCACATTACGTCTAAATGATGTCGTGTCAATGTTGGTGCAACGTTATTACGTCGCATGGACGTCAGTGCAGCGTCATTTTAACGTCATGTGCCTGCTGGGCTTAAACGCCCGAAGAAAATAATTATTTAAATCTCGGCTTGGCAGCAATAAGGATTTTTTTCTTGATTTTTGCACAGCGTGTGTATTCATAAAACGCAACATTTGCTAAAACATTTCAAGTTCACTTCTTACTAAATGGCTTGGCTAGACACAAGTAAAAACCCATTTGTCCCCACAGTTCCGTGGACTTCTAACCCCCACGGCCCCGACGGCCACTAGACTATGGGAAACCTTTACCTTTATTGTACGAGAACAAACTTAGCCTCAAGTTTTTGCGTGGATTTCACTTTGTAACATTTTTAACTTTAATCATGGGTGTGTACGATTTTGTCAAACAAAAATCGGTCATCGGAACTATTTAAATGATTATAGATGATAGCCCTCGAGTCGTAACGACACAGGCATGGTGGACACATCATGGCAAGAGGTAAATGAGCGCGCGACACGAGAAAAACAAACAAAGTGGCATGTGCACCCAGCACAGACTCAAATCAGCCTGGGCATCCGCCAAGTGTGATCAGAGTCTTCACTTTCTGCTTAAAGGGTAGCCAAGGGTCTAAGATAGCTCCATGCGGACAGCGAAGACTCTGATCAGACTGGGCGGATACCCGGGTGAGCTGCGGCATCACTGGGCGCACATGCCACTTTGTTGGTTTTCTCGTGTTGCGGCTCCAATGGATACCCTTTCAAGTTAAGCGACTCTACCATTTACATTTTCTCTCCCTTCACAATTGGTGTCAATTATTAAGAAAGAGAATTTGTTCAATAAGGAGCAATTTTATTCTTTAGGACTAGACCCGGTTTGTCGCCATGGGAAGTAAACAAGTCCTCACAAAATCTGTTCCCACGAAATTGATTCCCCTGAACTCTGTTCCCGTTTGCAAAAATGGCTGAATAATGAAGTGTATCCAAAAACCCAGAGAGTCGGAGCCAAGTTATGAATTTACTTTTACTCAGTTTTAAGCAGAATCGCGGATTCGACCTTAAGGCAAATCAATACACATTCAGGCGAAGAAACTCTGTCATTTACATTTTTGTCTACCTTCTCAATGGGGTAACTTTAGAAGGACAGAATTTGTTCTCGTATGAGCCAATACATCTTTAAAGAGTAGATATGAGCCGCGACACGAGAAAACCAACAATGTGGTTGTGCGCCCAGCGCAGACCCTGATCAGCCTGGGCATCCGCCCAGTCTGGTCAGAGTCTTCGCTGTCCGCATGGAGATAGCTTGGACCCTTAGCTACCCTTTAAGTGCATAACAAAGAGTCTGACCAGACTTGGTGGATGCTCAGGCTAATCAGAGTCTTCGCTGGGCGCCTAACCACATTGTTGGTTTTCTCGTGTCGCGGCTCATATATTTATGAAAAAGCTTATTTTGCCTGGGGAAGCGAACAGGCAGTCATAAATATTGTTTAACTTTGTAAAACTAGTGGGAAAATGTACCCATCCATATTAAGTAATGAACAGAGAATCTCATACAAGTGTGTTTCACATGGAATGTTTTAAACTAGGCTTCAGCGAGCTTTCATCTGAAACAGTCAAGGTTGCAATATTCTGCATTATGTAAAATTGCTATTACATGTACAAGCCTATATCGACTGTCAAAAGCGATTTAAATGTAGTATCGCTATTGTCAGTCGATAGGTAATAGTCACTCCGATATTACATGTGATTTAAACGTATTATCGCTATTGCCAGTCGATAGGTAATAGTTACTCCGATATTACATGTAATATCGGAGTGACTATTACCTATCGACTGGCAATAGCGATAATACGTTTAAATCGCTATTGACAGTTGGCTGGTAGTTTGCTGAGCCACTCATTGTTTTCTTCTACATCAGCTGACATAAAGACAATAGACCTTGAGCTGACCATAGATTCCCGCCCCCCTCCCCCCAGGGGAGTTTTGTACCCTATAATTTTCTAAAACTACATTATATAAGAAACAAAATGACACATGTTAGCCCTCTGTACGTTAGGGCGTTAACGTATAGCGTCAACGTCAATTACACTACCCAAATTTAATTTTTAGGTTAAGAGTCATGATGGGGATAAAACCAATTTCTCTACCTGTGCTGCTGGCTGAGCCATTCGATTACCCTACATACAAATATGCGACTGTAACAGCCAGCCGAGGCAACCAAAAGCAGTACTAACTCGGCCGACAGTGATTAACACCATTTTTGCTATGCTGTCAGTCGAATCGTCAGCCAAGAGCCTCTTTGTACAGTAACTGCTTTATATAGGCTAGCAAATGTGTGTGGCTCCTGTGATCGTAACTTATATGATAATTTGTGATCTACGTGATCTATTTATGAAGCTCTCATCAAATACATTAAAAAATATTAACAATGTGAAAATTTAAGAATTGAAGAAAATGACATACTTTATAGCGCATACAACATTCTGTCATCAGCCTGTTCAGAAGGTCTGTTTTTCATTCTGTTGTTACAAATATTTAACTGGTCAGGTAACTTTGAAAACCCCATGGTTTTATTCCCACTTGTTGTTACTATCAAGGACATAAGGTGTTACGAAATACAATTTTCAGTCAGACAATTTTCAATATGTAAGCAACTAAAACTGTTGTTTGCTCATAAATATCTCAACAGCGATGACCAACATTAATATATTCTGTTATTTTCATTTGCCATTTCATTATGTGTGCAGAGCTTATTGGAACTCCTTGGGGAAAAATTGTCCAACTAAACGTATATTTATGTTTTTTTTATTCTTTGGTGAATTATCTCTTTAAGATGTGATTGATTGTCGTTAGATTCTTTTAAAAAACGGTCGAATGTAGTTAGAATTGAAAGAGCAAGAAACAAAAGCATAGAAATATAGATCATCTCAAACATAGCATTTATATATTGCTACAGTATCACAAGAAAACTGCCACCGTCTCTTCTCTCTAATAAAAGCTTCTGATACTATTCTCCCAAACTCCTGGTTGACACATTATTGCTAGTTACATAAATGAAGTAAATAAAGCATTGTATTGACACAACCATTAAATATTTTCAAAAGTTTGTTTGTTTCTTGAATGTAACTCAGCAATGATTTTTCCCTTGATAGCGTAAGTTATATGACAGTCTTACAAAAGTAAGTATACACTGCCAGCAAATATTTACGTTAGCTATGATGCAGAACTGTATTTGGTGGAAGTCTTCAAACGTCAGGTTTACTGTTCTGCTCAATAGTTTTCAGTATACATGTAAAATCTATATCAAATTCTGTCAATAAACATGGCTGTACTCAATTTTGTATTGTTGAATACTGACTATTTTATAGTTTATACCAAACACATCGAAGCCGCTTAGCTTTTAATTTGATCAAACTGATTGTACGAGGGGCGTTCGAAAAGTAATGCAAATGACGTAATTTCTCGGTAACCAATATAAAAACAGACATTCTGATTGCAAAAACACATAAAGCTATATTATGCGTAGGAAAGTCTGCAAACATTGTGTATTTTTTTAAAAAGGGCGCATTTTTATCTTCTTTGAAAGAGGTATACCCTAAAGACACTGCATAATTTTAGTTTAGTAGGCCGTAATTCATATATCGTCAGTCTTTGATTTGTTTTTATTTTTGCTACTTAAAGACAATGCCCAGGCAATGTTGTCCTGAAAATATCGTGGATTTTTTTTTAATCTGGGTTCCATACTGGCCCTGGAATATGGATTATGTAGTAGCAAATTCCCCATTTCTACTAAAATTTAAATGATTTCGTAATGAAAACAAGTGTATTAGCATTCGAAATCTTGTCAGCAAATGCATTTACATGAGTCAACGAAAACCTGTCAATAAATTCAAATTAATACCAAAAACGAAGCCTCTACAAGCTTTTAAAAATGACGTTTACGTATATTTAAATAACGTCATAAGAATTGCGCATTGTTTTGCCAAGAATATATTTATAACAATTGCCACCCTTCTAACTTTTGTATGAATATTGTAGGCAACAATGGACAAGCAACTGACAAAGATTAATTTTGTATTTCCAATGATATTTGACTTGAATGCCCAACACTGAAACTATTTTACATATGAAATTAGCTCAGTGGCATGACAGGGGCCTAATAAAATGCATTGTAAGTCAATATGAAAAGGTGTCTTTGTACAGCGTTTGATATCATTGTAAAGATAAAATGTAATGTTTTCAGCATATCCAAAGGATTTGTACCCAGTTTTCCCCTAAACAAAGTTATGAGACCATTTGCATTACTTTTCGAACGCCCCTCGTATATCATTTATTCAAGGCCTATATGCAAAATCGATGCTGGCTTTTAATAGCTGCGGCTTTGTCTTTTCTGAAGTTGTATTTTTTCGGCTCTATATAGGAAAATTTCATGTATGTTACTGTCTTTAGAACTCAAATATACAAATTGAAAAGAAACAAACAGGGCAATGCCATTATGAAATACTTTGATTTTTGATATAATAAAAACAAAACATCAAAGTAAAAAGAAAGGAAATGATCAGGAATTACAAAGCCCGTTTTACATGTGCAAATTAGTCAGTGCCCTTAACATTACAATTTGCAGTAAACTGTGATCAATCACGTATAAAACACACCTCATGAATCCCTAAAAGTATTAATTGAGAGAAGTGTTGATAGGTCAAAGTACAGAATGTATCATAAGAACTCTCGGACTTATATGTGTTATTGTTTATTATGTGACAGTGGAAAAAACTGATTAAAGGTATTATAATCAAATGTTCTAAATGTTAATGCTATTTACGTTACTTCAACTAATAGCTTATGATAAAAAAAAAATACATTTTTCCCTAATATTAACAGATTCGTAAACTTTATGAAAAACTGCTACAAAGAAACAGAAATGATTTCTATATTCAAATTATATGATTTTAACCCAAAAAAAAACAGCCCTAGGTAACGTATATAATCGATCATTATGGCCCACTAAAATGCGTTCAAAATATTGC
Organism: Ctena decussata; assembly: GCA_963989385.1. NCBI lineage: Eukaryota > Metazoa > Mollusca > Bivalvia > Lucinida > Lucinidae > Ctena > Ctena decussata. Next base: position 42,716,720 of record OZ022504.1, read on the forward strand.
GGAACTGTTACTTACTGCTTAAATATGCTGGCATACTGATTATTTCCTTTTTATCCCCCGACCGAAAGGTTCGGGGGATATAGCGATGAGCCTGGCGTCCGTCCGTCCGTCCGTCCGTCCGTCCGTCCGTCTGTCCGTCCGTCCGTAAACACTTTCTTGTCCGCTCTATATCTTGAATACCCTTTGGAATATTTTCATGATACTTCACAGTTATGTAGAACAGGTCATGACGGTGTGTCGCGTACAAGAATGGTAACTCTTGCTATTGTACTTTTTGAATTATCTCCCCTTTGGTGATTTTTTGGCAGATTCGTGTCCGCTCTGTAACTTGAATACCCTTTGGAATATTTTCATGATACTTCACAGAAATGTAGAACAGGTCATGACGATGTGTCGCGAACAAGAATGACAACTCTTGCTTTCTTACTTTTTGAGTTATTTCCCCTTGATAGTTTTAGGTGTGGTTTTTTTGGCACATTCGTGTCCGCTCTATAACTTGAATACCTTTTGGAATATGTTCATGATACTTCACAGATATGTAGAACAGGTCATGAGGGTGTGTCGCGAACAAGAATGACAACTCTTGCTTTCTTACTTTTTGGATTATTTCCCCTTGATCATTTTAGGTATGATTTCGTGTCCGCTCTATAACTTGAATACCTTTCGGAATATTTTCATGATACTTCACAGATATGTAGAACAGGTCATGATGATGTGTCGCGAACAAGTACGACAACTCCTGCTTTCTTACTTTTTGAGTTATTTCCCCTTGATGGTTTTAGGTGTGATTTCGTGTCCGCTCTATAACTTGAATACCTTTTGGAATATTTTCATGATACTTCACAGATATGTAGAACAGGTCATGACGATGTGTCGCGAACAAGAATGACAACTCTTGCTTTCTTACTTTTGGAGTTATTTCCCTTTGATGATTTTAGGTGTCCGCTCTATAACTTGAATACCTTTGGAAATATTTTCATGATACTTCAGAGATATGTAGAACAGGTCATGACAATTTGTCTCATACATGAATGATAACTCTTGCTTTTATACTTTGTGAGTTATTTCCCTTTGGTAGTTTGAGCTGCTGTTTGTATAACCCTGGCCAGATCCAGAATTTGAATAACCTTGCACCTTTTAGAACATTGATGATCATGCTGTGATATCTTATCAGTGTTCCTTACTCTCTCTGACCCCTCCATATTCCCGTGCCCCGCCCCGCAACCCCCCCCCCCCCCCCCCCCCCCAAATAAAAAAAAAAAAAAAAAATCCAGATTTGGATTCTTTGTCCAAATTCACTTATTAGAAAGCTCAAAATTAGGTTTGTAGGGCTTGTACTTTAGAAGTTATTCACACATTTTGAAAGTTGAATGTATCGTATGCTATACATTTGTGTATATGGTGGCTGTTTGAGATATTACCTCTTTTTAGCAGTCAAGCATACGGTTTTAGTCTGAGTGTTATATAAGCATGCATCTGTTAACAGTTAATGTCAAACAGAAGCATAAAAAAGACAATATATTACTAATATGTGTTTTGAAGTGCACCCTTTTTACCAAGGCCCATGGGGGTCTTCGGTCGGGGGATTTGCCATCTCCTCTGATGGCTATTTTTACTGATGTTTTCAAGCACTTGAATTAACTGTAATATGGAACATTTATAGGGGGATTCTGTGTTCAACAGCCTATTTCTTCCAAAGTATACAGGATAGGATAATACTTTTTGCAGATCTGAAAAGATCTATGAATTGTGTTTTATATAGTAACAAACATATGGTCTAATATTAAAGGATTAACTTACAAAAGGAAAATATTTGGGATGGAAATAACAATTTATAATGGAGTGTAAAGACAATTGTCACGTATATTACACCATGTAGGCTAAAGTGACCTTTCAAACATCATAACTTTTAACTACTGGATTGTTCTATGAGACTCTATTATAATTTTAAACATAGGAAAGTGACTTCTATTTTATTATAATTTTTTATTTTTTTATGCTACGGTATTTTTTTTAATGGGTAACGTTTGTAACAGGCCGTTACAGCATAACGCCCCACTCGCCAGAGGGCTAACATGCTGCAAAATACTTCTAAGATTCTGGACTTTAAGAAAAGTATGGTCTACAAAACTCCCCCGGGGGGGGATGGTAAATCATATCTGGCTTATGGCCTAAACGTCAGCCAATGAGAAGCGACGTTTTAACATGACGTCGGATTTTGCGACAACAATATTTTATCGCAGAATATAGTGTCGCAAAATTTTGACGTTATTCAATCGTGTGCATTAGAATGTTGATTCAACGTTGTGTGCCTGCAGGAAGTAGGCGTTTATAACCTCCATTGCCACAGATTTATTTCATACATGTAGAATCAATTGAAATGCCTAACAACAAAGTTTCAGAGAGATAATACGTATGTTTCCTTATTTGGACCTAAGTGTAGCCATTTATATTAACGTCCTAAAGCCATATAGAGCCATGCTTTTATTTTTCATACTAATTCATTGGAAACTGAATGTTAAAAAAATGAAACCACAAACACATACATATTCGTACACATATAAACTGAATAGTAATAATACACTGCAATACTCTAACTCCTCCTCCTCCTCCTACTACTACTAATGATAATAATACAACAGTTATAATAAAAAAGAGAAAATGAACAATCCCTGCGAACGCATTAAACATAACTTCCGCGCTATCGCGTTATATTTCGATATAAGTGCTAGAGCAAAGGTGTACATCCAGATTAAATTGCTTCTGCAGGAGTGTGATCAAGGTCTGCATTTTTGCAATTCTTCGACATATTGCAAAGCTGTGGGATTAATCGACTAGTTCAAATTTCAGTATGATTACAGTGATCCTTAAATTTGCCAAAAAGTGACCAAATATTAAGGAGTATTACCATTTGAGCCGCGATGCGACAAAACCGACAATGTGGTTGTGCTCCCAGTGCAAACTCAGATCAGCCTGGGCATCCGCCCAGTCTGATCAGAGTCTTCGCTTTCGCATGGCGATAGCTTTGGCACTTGACTACCGTTTGAGCACTTAACGAAGAGTCTGATCAGACTGGCCGGATTCCCAGGTCGATATGAGTCTTCGCTGGGCGTACAACCACATTGTTGGTTTTCTCGTGTCGCGGCTCAAAACGGTATCTGTAACTGAACCGTGACACGAGAAAATATACAAAGTGGCATTTTCGCCCAGCGAAGACTCATTAACCTTCGCGTCCACCCAGTCCGATTAGAGTCTTCGCTGTCGGCATGGAGGTAGCTTTGACCGTAAGCAACCCTTTAAGCGCACAGCAAAGACCTGATCATACTGGGCGATGCCCAGGCTGATCTCAGTTTTTGTGCACATGCCACTGTGTTTATTTTTCCTTATCGCGGCTCAATTATGTTTTGGTATATTATGAGATTTAAATTGTCAAAATTGACCGACAAAGAGACCCTTGTTTTGATGTGTAAATCCGCACTGCCGCACAGGGATATAAATTTAAAACAAAGCACTTCAGGCTTTCATATAAGGGAAAGTAATTTTAGAGATTATGGTTACGCGTTTTTGTTGTATGGAATGTTACTTATAACAACAAGATTTACTGTGTTGCACTTAATGTTGTCATATCTTTGATATGGAAAGAGTACATGTCAAACGCTTAGAGATAGAGACAGAAAGCATGCAGACAGACAGACATAAAATTACACAGAGACAAGGAAGTAACAAAACACTCAGAGTCACGAAAAAGGGTTAATTACATAAACAGACAAATAAAACTCAATGTTCAGCCTTCATTTCTTTACCACCCCGCTCCCCCACCGGACAAAGCAATGCTGTGGTTTTTAGGCATGCTTCCATTGTGAGTCATAAATACCTTCGCTTGCGCACAGAAGTCTGGCATTCGACGCAACGAAGCCACCATATAGGAAGCTTGCTTGTTCCTCTGATCAGGGCAGGTTTGTGTCAGTAGTATGGTCTCACGAACCGTCCGACCCCTGATTCTTGAAATAGAAATCAAAAGTTTTATTGAATTGATACGCATATTACACTGATCTGACATTCAACACACCCAACGACGGCATTGTACACGAAACGAAAATTTCTGACTATAAAAATAGATTTTTTTTCGCAAACTACTTAATTTAAAATCAATTTGTCACTAGAAATGTTTTTAGACAAAAAAAAAATGCTCCCTCCCACCCCCCATCCCCCCCCCCCCCCCCCACCCACACACACCTGCACTTTCCCAGCAGTATCATTTTCCCTAAATGTTGACATATTAACCACCTCCGGTGACCTTGAAAATAAGGTCAAGGTCACCAAGATCAAATTAGTTCTTGTCAGTCTCCCATTTTTACACGTGTCTATATTTGGTCATAATCCATCAATCCCTTCAGGAGCACGTTTTTAGCATTCTTTGACCTTCTGTGACCTTGAAAATGAGGTCCAGATCAACAAAATCATACCACTTCTTTTCCATTTTCCAGTGATTAATTTTTAACGAGTTCCACCAATCAAGAGAATGATATGGTGCAGACAAGCCATTTTCCAACATTCTTTGACTGCCTGTGACCTTAAAAATAGAGTCATGGTCACCAAAATATAATCAGTTCTTTTTCATTGCCCAGTAATATATGTCTGTGCGAGTTTGGTCAAAATCCGTTCATCGATTCAGGAGAAAGAGGGCAGAGAAAGCATTTTCAACACGCTAAGACTTCCTGGAACTTGAAAATGAGGTCAAGGTCACCAAAATCCAATCAGTTCTTTTCCATCTCCCAATGTTATATATGTGCAAGTATGGTTTAAGCCAACCAATCCATTCAAGAGATAGAGTGCAGACAAGGTATTTTATAACACTCCGTGACCTCCTGACATTGAAAATGGGAAAAAAGTTCCAAAAAAAAAAAAAAAAAAAAGGGCTGCAATTCTCATGACTACCTACATGTACTTTTTACTAAAAGTAAGTAACAGTATAGTCTTTTACACATTATTCTTGTAATTAAAACTCTTTATTTTTCTGCATCAATATACCGTAAATTTTATAAGTGCGGGAAAAGATATGCTTGAACAAACAGTGCAGATCCAAACTAGACTGCCCCTTGTTGCCGTTCCATCTGCCCCTTTTAACCTCATTACTGCATTGTAAAACCACTAAGTGTCATTTTTAGGACAATTACGGTTAATATTTTAGCTATCCCAAATTTTTAGAATTATTTCGGCGATAGGGTCGGTCCGGTAACTTCGGACAGCGGGTAAATTCGGACATACCATTGCAAACAGTGAAAATCCAGATGAGACGGCTCATCAGCATGAGCCGTCTCATCAGAATTTTGACTATTTGCCCACTTAATTTTATTTTAATTCCAAACAACTGACATATAAAGGAAACAATGTCACTATCCGAATTTACCTGCTGTCCGAATTTTACCTGACTTGACCCTAACACAGATATTGTTTCCACTAAATCCAAAGTGTCCGTTCTTTTTAAATTTCTGTACTGCATGGTTAACTGAAATACTGTAAACTCGCACAGATTTAAATGTACTGACCAGACCCTTCAGTCCGGTAAACACTCTAGAAATCTGGACGCCAAAATGATAAGCGTAATTGTCCTAAAATTGTTGGTTTTACAATGAAGTACTATGCCCATAAGTTACGGATGGAATGGCAAACCCTGATCAGACCTCTCCTTTTTATCTGGGTCTGCAATGTTTGCTCAAATACTTAGAAATTTACGGTACATTCTGATGTGTGTTTCCCTGGGAAACAAAGTGATAGTTTCTTATATTTCCTATGGTCTAAAGGGCCGTATACACGATCATTTTTTCTTGTACAAGTTTACTGGACAACAAAAAAGTGCCATTTTATTTGATCGTGTATACAGCAAAAAAAGATCAGTTTTCGTATTATACAAGAAAAACTGATGAATAGAAACTCATTCTATTTTCCAATGATAACTTATCAAAATTGCCATCAAATAGCCAATCAAAAGCAAGACAGTTTGTAGCAGCAGCATTGTAAACAAAATACATGACTAAAGGGCTGTATACTCTATCATTTTTTCTTGTTCAACTTCACTGGGCAATAAAAAAATGTCATTTTATTTGACCTCATCATTGTCACATTTTCTTGGTCATTTTTTCTTGTACAATAAAGGTGTACAAGAAAAAATGATAGTGTATACGGCCCCTAACTTTAAATCGTCCTCCTAAGTTCTGAAGTTTTCCTTTTAATTATTTTCACTCTCTTTACTTCCTCGTATGATGCGATTTATTACAATATATTTATGCGATTGCGATATGGATACCGGGTGAAAAAGTGTATGTTTACAAAAGATTCATCCTGATGGTGTAATAAGTGTAAGTCTTCATTGCGTGGGTCTGGTCTCCTCAAATTATTCTCTACGAAACTGTTTTGTTGTGTACGCCTCTCGTTAGGTTGAGAGGAGTTCAAAATCTTTTTTTTTTTTTTTTTTTTTTTTACTTTTCTTTTCTAAGTACTTCCTTACGCAATCGCGGTCATTCTAGGATGGGCTGTACGCTGTCGTGCCGACATAAGAAGGAAAAGCATATTAGATTAAGCACAGGGTCAATTAACATTTACCTGGTAGAAGTGATAGTTTATGTCAAGAAGGTGCACATATAGATAAGGGTGCATTAATGCAGTTTGAGCTCTAGTAATTTCTATCAAGGTAACAAATAGACATTCAGGAAACTAACTTTGTCTCTCTTTTTTACATCTTCTCAATATTCTTCACTTCAACTCTTAAAGGATAGAATATGCTCCCCATTTTGGAAGGGTTTAGGTATACATGGATGCAATAAGAAGTGTCACAAAAGTTGTTCCCCTTTGCAATATGAAGTAAAAGCATGATGTATCCAGTTTCCAAGTGTAGATGAATGTGTTATGATTATTTAGGGCATACATATTTAGAACAGCAACGCCAACCACTTGCAAAGAAGTAGAACTTCAATGGCTCGAACCCTGATGGCTCGGTAACCCTGCCTGGCTAGAACTCTTTCTTGGGTCCCCAGAGGTCACTTTATAAAGAAACTAACCCTGGATGACTAGAGCAACCCTTGGCTGGAACTAGTTTCCATAGTCCCAAGCCTGTTCGAGCCAATTAGAGCATTGCTCTACCGCGAAGGGCACAGGTAAAAGACGCGGTGATTTGTGACACCTCTCCCTACCCATCTGGAAAAAATCAACTAAATAAACAATAAACAGCCAAAATGTATCTGTGAAAACTATGTTACCATCAAAATGTGGTTTACATTACATTTCGTTTTTTTCCTAAATATACATTATATGATACACATAAGTGTATTTGGACAAAATATAAAATATAAAAATGTAAGGACATGTGCAATGGCTTCCGTTATTTCTGCCTCCAGCAAAAATCGAGCCCGGGACCGCTAGCTCAGTCAAATGCCGAATATAGAAATGCACGGTCATTTCCAAACAGTGAACGTGTTGCGTACCGACTCTATCAAAATGCGTACAAACTGAAAATTTCCGTCAAACTTTACTTGTTCAATATTATGACAAAAGCACAATTCTAACGGATTTATGAACGTTTCTCAACGCTAAGTGTGGTATTTAAGGTGGAATAGGACATTTTTTTAAGTTTTCATAAATGGATTAAAATGAGAAAATAATAAGTCGTTTCTAAATTACAAAGTTTCGACTTACGCATAGTATGGACTACGACGTTAACGTCATCCACATCATTGAAGACTTATCAATTATGATGTGTCCATTAGCTAATCCATTTAAGACATAACATTTGCTTTTTCAGGTTTCATCATGTGATGAAGCGAGTGGGCGGAGTTTAATTATAATTAAACTCCGCCCACTCGCTTCATCACATGATGAAACCTGAAGATGAACTTGGCGCTGAAAAATGAAAGTCTTATATTTACACTTACACTTTATATTTAGACCATTTCTGTGCCGTTTTCGTGGTAATTTAGTGTGGAGTATGCAAAACATGGATCGAAGAAAAGTTAGTATCTACATGTTCGGCAGTTACGTTAAACAGCCCTTGCCATTACGTGGCGTCAATCGAACGTTACGTGGACCAGTCGAGACGTTCGTTTACCTTAGGCGGAAGTTGAAAATGTCTCCATTTCAATATATGTTATTTGTTTGAAATTGAATTCTACGGAAAAAATAAACTTAAGTTGTACTGTGGAAGATTGTAAATATATTCCCTAGTATGACGCTGAATTCAAAGTTACATTTCTTTCTGCCTTACGTATACATTATGTTCTGTTATCGGTGGTTCTAATATTACAAACCCCGAGTCTGTAAAAATAATATTAGACAAATATTATAAAATGCAAAGTGAATAATATTAATGTAATTTATAATAGAACGAAAACGTTTACATGCATATGAGTTGAATTTTTGTGGTCTTCAACTGACTGAGGTGACATTGCTAAAATTAGCAAGCTTTTATCATTTTGAGTAGTTTTCAATATTTTCCTGCTCTTGTCTGTGTTTATCATTTTAAACATGAACAAATCCATTACCGACCCATCATGGCTTATCTTAAGATTAATATGCGCATTGTCCTCGCACAGGGTTCAACATAATTTCACAATTTTCTTCATAAAAAGGCAATGTAATCCTGATGATGACACTTTTGGTGATTAAAAGACAATTTGTTCGCACTTTTTCACCGTAATTTCATAATTTACACGAATTTTCGATATAAAATAGACTTGACGTGAAAGTCACGTGACTATTTAGACAAGATTTTATGAGAGTGTGCTACAAGTGGCTTGTATATAAAAATGTAAAAATTCAAAACTTCCATTTTGTCACAACTTGACTGAAATTGAAATAAAGATATTTTAAAGAAATTAACGAAAAGAAGAGAAAAAGAAAATATTCAAAACTGTCTATGTAGTTTCTGAGGAAAAATGGCATTGTTTGTGCATGAGAATTTGGTTAAACGTGTGATTTGGATAATATTCTTATTTGGAACATTGCTTGCCAGTGAGTCCAGGCATATAGGATTGTCGCAGGACAACACTGAAATAAAAGGTAAAACATCATAGTCAAACGAGCATCCTTACGAAATAGCACTGAACTAAGCTGACTATGGGGGAAATTAACTGAGATTAACTTCAGTTTTTTAATACAAAAAATCACGTTACCGAATTAATATCAATTACCGTCGGCAGGAACATGCCCTGTCAGAACAAAATTGATAGAGACTTGCCATAGCTTTATTTAGAGTAAAATTTTGAAATCTTGAGCTTTTTGAATTTGTAAGATTTATGTATATGCCTCAATGTTTCCTCGCTTTTTATCCCCCGACCGTAAGGTTCGGGGGATATAGCGATGAGCCTGGCGTCCGTCCGTCCGTCTGTCCGTCCGTCCGCCGTACGTCCGTCCGTCCGTAAACATTTTCTTGTCCGCTCTATATCTTGAATACCCTTTGGAATATTTTCATGATACTTCACAGTTATGTAGAACAGGTCATGACGATGTGTCGCGTACAAGAATGGTAACTCTTGCAATTGTACTTTTTGAATTATCTCCCCTTTGGTGATTTTTTTGGCAGATTCGTGTCCGCTCTGTAACTTGAATACCCTTTGGAATATTTTCATGATACTTCACACAAATGTAGAACAGGTCATGACGATGTGTCGCAAACAAGAATAATAACTCTTGCTCTCTTACTTTTTTAGTTATTTTCCCTTGATAGTTTTAGGTGTGATTTTTTTGGCAGATTCGTGTCCGCACTATAACTTAAATACCTTTTGGAATATTCTCATGATACTTCACAGATATGTAGAACAGGTCATGAAGGTGTGTCGCAAACAAGAATGACAACTCTTGCTTTCATACTTTTTGAGTTATTTCCCTTGATCACTTTAGGTATGATTTCGTGTCCGCTCTATAACTTGAATACCTTTTGGAATATTTTCATGATACTTCACAGATATGTAGAACAGGTGACGATGTGTCGCGAACAAGAATAACAACTCTTGCTTTCTTACTTTTTGAGTTATTTCCCCTTGGTGGTTTTAGGTGTGATTTCGTGTACGCTCTATAACTTGAATACCTTTTAGAATATTTTCATGATACTTTACAGATATATAGAACAGTTCATAATAATGTGTCGCAAACAAGAATGACAACTCTTGCTTGTTTACTTTTGGTGTTATTTCCCTTTGATGATTTTAGGTGTCCGCTCCATAGGTTGGATACCTTTTGAAATATTTTCATGATACTTCACAGATATGCAGAACGGGTCATGACAATTTGTCTCATACATGAATGATAACTCTTGCTTTTATACTTTGTGAGTTATTTCCCATTGGTAGTTTGAGCTGCTGTTTGAGTCTCTGCTCCATAACTGTATAACCCTGGCAGCTCCAGAATTTGAATAACCGTGTACCTTTTAGAATATTGATGGTCATGCTGTGATATCTTATCAGTGTTCCTAACTCTTTCTGACCCCTCCACATTCCCGTGTCCCCTCCCGCATCCCCCTCCCCCCCCCCCCCCCCCCCCCAAAAAAAAAAATCAGATTTGGATTCTTTATCCAAATTCACTTACTAGAGAGCTCAAAATTAGGTTTGTAGGACTTGTACTTTAGAAGTTATTTACACATTTTGAAAGTTGAATGTATCGTATGCTATACATTTGTGTTTATGGTGGCTGTTTGAGATATTACCTCTTTTTAGCAGTCAAGCATACTGTTTTAGTCTGAGTGTTAGATAATCATGCATCTGTTAACAGTTAATGTCAATCAGAAGCATAAAAGAACGACAATATATTACTAATATGTGTTTTGAAGTGCACCCTTTTACCAAGGCCCATGGGGGTCTTCGGTCGGGGGATTTGCCATCTCCTCTGATGGCTATTTTTATTTAAAGGGGAACAACTTTTGTGGCTTAAGCTCTTCCAAAATGATGTGTAATCTTACATGTAAACGAAAAGAAATCGCTCATCGGGTACCGAGTTCTTTCCTTTCAGACTAGATAAATTTGCTCCTGAGGGGGCAACTTCTTTCCATTCGGATTGATCCGCATTTGAAAGTGAGGCAAAAGCTAAAAAGGCAGAAATGCTTCACCTGAAAGTGAACTGATTCACCTCCAAGCTTATTTGTCCCTTCCAAGTTACCAGAAATACGTCAAGCCTGAACCGACTTGCTACGATAGTGAAGTTGTGCAATACTCATGGCAGCATGGGCATACTTTTGTAACTGATAGTGAAATAGTTATATGGAATCCAGTGGAACCAAATTAGAATTTATGTAAGTAAATAAATCCATGCATTGCTACTTGTGTGTTTGTAAACACAATGCCTCAGATCAGCTCAAATGTCTTTTTACAATGTCGTAGCTACCCATACGCACTGTTATACGCAGGTGCTCATTAAAATTTTGTCAAATTGCGAAAATTTCAACACGCGCCTGCATAAATGTAAATTGGACAAAATTCTAGTCCCAACTGCCAACAGACTTTCTTGGGGAAAGATTTCTAGATTTTCACGTGAGATATTTGATTGGTTGCTTATTTTGGGTTTAATGACCCTCTGAGGCAGTATTTCAGTCTATATATCTGGGTGTATCGTAGACAGAGGGAGAAAGAAACGAGATACTACAGTCGAGAGAAAAATATCAAAACTACTTCCACCCGTACCTACTGCAAGCGCAGTAGGCCCTTACCCCACTATGACCCAAATTAGCAGGACGCCTCGCCACTGAAAGTTACCGTGCAGCATAGCCCTACCGACCGCCCCCAAATCCTCATAAGAGACTGATGCATGATTGTGATATGATCATATGAATCCGCAAAAGAGGTACATGTAGTTCTTATTAAAGATGAGATATAGTTCGAATTTGATACGTACCTGATGCAGTTTGTCGATTCTAGTACCGTGAATGAGCCGCGACATGACAAAACCAACAAAGTAGTTGTACGCCTAGCCCAGACTTAGATCAGTCTGAGTATCTGCCCAGTCCGATAAGAGTCTTCGCTGTCCGCAAGGAGGCTACCGTTTTAACGGCGAGGGAAGAGTCTGATCTGACTGGATAGATGTCCATGCTGATCTGAGTCAGCGCTTTCCGCACACCCACTTTGTTGGTTTTCTCGTGCCGCGGCTAAAATAACCGTTATTGTCCTAAAATGGAGTTTTAAGTGCGTTCAAACGATACACCTGAAATGACAAAGAGTGTTGGTCCTGACCTCGATCTGCACTGTTTGGGTTCGAGCCCCGCTAAGGGCGGGAATATTTACTACCGTAAACAGACAGCTATTCATTATCATCAATCAAGTCATTATGTGACTGAAATATTGTTAAAAAGGACGTAAAATTGCAAGTCATTCATCCATCCAACTGCCATATATGGTCAGACATATCTGTCCCAATATCTAGGATTTTTGCGGTAGGTACACCTTTTGCGATATGGCTGATACGCAAATCTAGTTCATCTACGGATTCTCTGGAAAAGAAAATGGACCAGCGCATTTGAATAATGATAAACCACAAGATACATGTATCAATATTTCAAATGCGAGATTTTTAATCACGACAGAAGGAAGATGCCAGTGAAAACTGAAAAACTCTATATTAAATGGAGTACATTTATTTGCCGAGATTAATAAACGCACGGACGGACAACCCAGAATCAATATGCCCCTCTTCTTCGAAGTTGGGGGCATATTAAACAATATTAAGGTGAATGGATATACTTTATGATGATTGGGGTCAGCTCTTAAAGGAAAGAATTTGTTCCTCAAGGAGCAAATTCTTTCCTTGAAGAGAAGACCCCATTGGAAGAGCACGTCCTCCAGAGAAGCAAACAGGAGTTCGTGTTGTTCCCCTTTGTAACACTGATGGAAAGACACGGCGGTTGGAAATCAACTTTATACCACTATTTTCTGTAAAGAAGCGGGGGCGATTTTTAGAGTAGGGATGCTTATTAGGATTAAAAAAAGTTTGTTTGGACCAAATAATAGGTGAGTACCTGGGAAAGCAATTATCAGGAACCCCTACTATCGAATCCCACACCCTCCCCCAAACACCAAATAGGAATACGAAAAGCCAACTTGATGTCAGCTCTTCAATGATTCACGAAAAGTCAAAGACTGATAGACAGCCAGCAAGCGATGGCATTTAAAGAGTAACCCACAAAAGAAACACGCCTTGGCACACCGGGGGTGGGGGTGGGGGGGGGGGAGGAAACTGGTTTAAATTAAGCGTAACCCTCGCCCTGAGAATCAACATGTATTTAAAACTTTTACGATTACCTCCATTCCAATTTATTTTGCCTATTTCTCTCAAAAGAATATACGTAGCATATAAAATAATGAATAAGATCAGACAAAAAATACATGAGAATTCCAAACACAAAATAGTTTTAAACGTTCGCATAAAGCTGTTTTACACTTTCAAGCGAGATCACCGTGGACTGTAAAATATTACTGTAGAATTTTACGGTTAAAGACTCGGCCGTTGAGCGGCACACCAAGCGTGACAGAAAAGCAACAGTATCGTGGCAGCATCGTGATCAGCGTAGCAAGAGCATACTGGAAGCGTACTGAAAGCGCACAAGACCCAAATTCCGGCATCTGCCTGCGCTTCTACTGCACTCTCGAATATTTTAAAGAAGCGCCATGATCGCCAAGAGCGCACGCAGCCAAAGCGCCATCCAGTGGAATGGAGATATAAAGAAATTAAATGCGGAACTAAAACAATGTTTCAATGCAACGCAGTCATTTTCCTATAAACCATACTTTTTGGTGCGGAGCTTGGCACCTAGCTGTCGGGTCTTGTACCCTAAAATCTGGGTTTTTTTAGAGTGTGAGCTAGGAGCTTTTCGCTAATAGTTCCTTTATGTACAAGCAGAGCTCCTGGTATAGTCTATGGAGTGTTCGCCTTTAACGCAGGGTATCCTGGACCGTTAATTTAAATCTCGCAGGTTGTACATGCTACATAATTTCTTCGATCCTGTGAACACAGAAAGTCGTACCGAATGTGCCTTGAGCTGGAAAATGTAACGTTTATCGCAGTGTCACTGAATACCGCCAGTCTCGTCCGCTTTATCCAACCGACAAAATTGTATATATGCCCGCAACACACAAGGCATACCGAGGCAATGTACCTTTGTGGTTTCGTACCTAAGGACAGTGGTGATTATGAATGAAAATGAATATGTCGTTACCATACTGAACAAGGAAAATCGTTAAAAAATATAAATGGAAGTGTGTTTTGTAAAAATTGTCTATAGATGAAGAGTTGACAATAAATTCCATGAATATGACTTAAGTGAGTTATATCGGTAGGTACCCGCAACCGTAATTTTGACACTGGGTAGCGACAATGACCTATCTCCAGATTGAACTGTCCTATTTGGAATTCCAAAATGGACAGCGGTCAATCTTGAGATTTACCTGACTCCAAAAGTTACCAACATGATGCAATCTTTGTTTGTTTGTGTATTAACCCGAAAGTAGAAATCGAAAGTAGATCTACACTGGACAAAAAAGGAAGTTTTGAATATCTTTGTCTGTTTTCCATAAAATTTCCATTGTATATTTACAAGCAAGAGAATCAGTTTGAATTTACATATGCAGAGTGATATTATTCACGCAGTGCAGTAAAACGGGAAAAAAGGGGGTTTAAATAGTATTATTGACTAAATTTTGAGGTTATTTTACCAATGAAATCTGGGAAATGTGGAACGAAAGAAATTATACTCGGCTGCACCGAGAAAAACTGATTCAGATCGCATACCAGTTTGAACTTAAGATGAATGTGTACAATTTCAAACCAACTGACCTCGGGATCGGATGTTCAGCCTAGGCTGGTAATATGAAAATAAACAGTGCCTTTAGGCGAGCACATCGCTTTTTACAATGTATGGTTGGTATGATAAAGCCTCTTTGGCTGTTACCATGTTAACTCTAAAGTTTCGCACAAAACTGCATAGTCGAAGTGTAGACCCCAATCTGACTACTCATTGTTGTCGTTTGAAATCTGTAATAAAATTATTGCAGCTCAACTACTGCAATTTCCGTCTGACAAACGGATGTGAAACTAACCGAGAACAACTTTCCCCAGCTACATGTAATCTTCCCCATGTAATCTTCCCCCCCCCCCCCCCCCGGAAAACTGGCTATATTTTTTTTTCAGTTTCTTTTCTGCGGCGCGTTCTATTTTCTTCGAACTTCACCCAACGCTCAGCCTCCTTGCATTTTGTGAATCACCATGTAGTGAGCTACGCACAAAAGCGGTAAACATTGACGCCATCTTGATTTTTTGGAATAGAACGTTTGACGTCATTACGTAACGTAGCAACAAAAATACGTCACTTCCGTTTGGTGTCGCTACGAAAAAAAATACCATTGAAAGTAATGTATTCTAAAGGCAAAAATATGCTTTACCAATCCTCTACCACTGAGCTCCCGCTCTTTCAAAGCTCCTTCGGAGCTTTGAATTGCAGGCGCTAGGCGCCTGCAAGCGAGTGCTCGCTATAACTAAATTCCGACCAATCGGGTGAGGTTTCCTTATCCTTCTCGCATACTCATGATAAACTCATATTTTCCTAAATGTATTAAAGTAAAAGAAAAATTTCTCTCTCGGTAAAGCTTTTCTTGCGTGTATAAATGGAGACACAATTTTCCGAATCAGAGTTGCTTCCGACGGCGGAGTAGGGACGACTGCGCGCTGTCTGTTGGTTACATGTACTTTAAAGATCTATAAGAAATGTTGTTATCTCGAAATGGATGGATGAATGGATGACATGCGATTTTTCGTCCTTTTCAACAGTATTTCATTCATATCAGGACGATGGGCGGGTGATAATGAAAAGCTGTGTGCAATGGAACCCCGGTTACGATGGAACGAACTCCGCCTCCGGTGGGGCTCGAACCCACAACCGCTAGATCAGTAGGCCAGCGCTTTACTCACTGAGCTACCTCGAGATAAACTTAATACATTTTACATGACAGCGCAAACAGAGATTTTGCATGTCATGACATACACTCAAATCAGCCATTTTATTTGTGCAAGTTTGGTCAGTGTCTGGGACATAAAATGCTAAAAGAAAATCATAGATTCTTGATAAGAATAGAGAAGACTCTGATCATATTGCACAGAAACACAAGCTGATCTGAAATAAGCCTGTCTTAATTCGTCATTTAAAAATACCCTTTTCTCATGACGTGGCATATGTTTATGTTTTACAGCTGAGATAATCTGCGGCATAAACATAGGTCTTGAAATCGTTTTTAAGTCTGAAAAATCTCAAAAAGGAGTGCCTTGATTTTGAGACCTACGCAATTATCCTTGAAAACGATGACTAGGCACTGAATTATTTTAAATAATGATAATGATAATGTGTTGTAGCAGAAATTAAACTACATCTAAATATTAACAGGCGTGACATACATGTATGAATGAATGAATGAATGAATGAATGAATATAAATTCAGAAACTATGCTAGCAACAATATTATTCATATGAATGAAAAAAAAAATAAAGATATATTTGATGAAAATATTTCATTTGTTCTCGTTAAGACTGACATTTAACACTATTAATTAGTCATAATTTTTTTTTATTATGTTATTTATAAAAGAAAGAAAAACCTTTAATTATGTGAACTTAATTTCAACTTAGATATGTACTACATGCATAAGATGTTTAAAAGCACTATGCGCCCAACCATATGCTGGTCACTAAATGTCAATGAAACTTAAGAATGTCTAAGTCTGAAACTGGGCTCAGTTTTGTTAAGTTTTATGGAAATCTCTCAGAGGTTAATAAGGTTATCTAAATACCGATTCGAAGCCGTATGCCAAATAGTATATGAAATGGTTCAATTGATACATTGTTGAGATTCTTGATTTAGCTAAACTTAAAGTCCGAAATCTAAAGACGGGGGGATACCTTTGTCAATATTGGACACAGCGCAGTAAAAGTAAGGAGGAACATTCTCAGGAACTGACACAATTCAATTCCAGATCAAACCCGAGACATCATGTGGAAAAAAAGACGACGCAAAACTAATCATCACCAAAGACATCACCAGCGGCAACCATGTGAAAAGCCATTTCCCATGTAGATGGTCAACGGGCTAAACCTTTATCAGAATGCTGTTATATCAGTCAAATATTATTAGTATTAAAATTCAACTCTCTTGGTCAAACACTTCAAAGCATGGCATTTCAGCCTCCTACTCCTTCATAAATCACTCTAGTTTGGTAGGGTCGAGTCGAGAAGCTTCGGACAGCGGATACCTTCGGACATATCATTGCACACAGTGAAATCCAGATGAGACGGCTCATCATGAACCGTCTCACAGGGTTTTCACTGTTTGCCTAGTTAGTTTTGTTTCAATTCCAAACAACTGACATACAAAGGAAACAATGTCGCTGTCCGAATTTACCCACTGTCTGAATTTACCTGACTTTAGTAATTGCATGAAGACAATTTGGCATTTGACCCCTGGCTGTGACTTTGACCTGAGGCATGGGAACTTAGGGGATGGGAATTTTAAGTTTTTGCCTCAAAAGGTTATGGAATATACCTCTGTATTTTTTTTTCAGTAATAGCAGGCATGGTTTGTCTTTTGACTCCTGAAAGTGACATTGACCTTTGGGTAGAAATTTAAACTTGCATTTGACACACTTTCTTATGAAGCTGTAGAACGAAGTAAAGTGACCCCCATGGAATAACGACCACCTGTCAATATTCTTTAGAAAAGTATTTCCTTTTTTCTATCGAATGCTGTCTCCGTAAAAAAATAATAACAACCCCCTCGATAATGTTTATAAAATAGTCATCTCCGGTACTTATTCTTTAAAGAATAGTGATCCCCCGGTCATAATATAATGAATTCCCACGAAGCAATGGTGTCTTTATATATGTTTATGTCATATAGACTGTTGTGTTCGGTCTGTTATAACTCTCTTATTTGTCGACGGATTTTAAAATGTCAATGCGATGTGTCGCGGGCAAGACTACGTACATGTACCTAACTCAAAGGTCAGGATAAAAGAAATCATTCAAAGATACATGATTCTGGCGGTCAAAAACGCGGTGTCTAGTCTGACCTGTAGCTTTGTCATTTGTGGGTAGATTTTGAAATAATTGGAAACAAAATACAAGCCATATCAGGCCAATATATTGCGGGCAAGATCTAGATCCCAAGCTCAAATCATAAATTAAGATAAACGACACAATGCATTATTGTTGAAAGGCATAGATTCAATATGAGCCGCGACACGAGAAAACCAACAATGTGGTTATGCGCCCAGCGCAGACTCAGATCAGCCTGGGCATCCGCCCAGTCTGATCAGAGACTTCGCTGTCCGCATGATGGTAGCTTAGACTCTTAGCTACACTTTAAGCGCTTAGGAAAGGCACTGATCAGACTGGGTGGACACCCAGGCTGATCTGAGTCTGCGCTGGGCGCACCACCACATTGTTGGTTTTCTCGCGTCGCGGCTCATATCTAAAAATAGTTTATGAGACTCGTATCTTGCCACTTCAATGATAGTGTCCAGATTACTGAGGACGCTTTCGTGAATGCACAGAAACACAACTGAATGATTATCTCATTTTCTGATAAGCACAGCATTATGACTAGTATATGACTATGCTATTTTTATTTTTGCCACTCCTCTTAATGCAGTTAAACTTCTAAAGGGAGACATATGTCCCCTTAGGAGGAAAGTTTGTTTTTCTATCCTGTTTTGGAAGGGTTTTGTCCAGGAAAGCAAAATAGAAGTCAAAACTTTTTTTTTCGGTTGTGAAATTGGCATGAGGGTGATGGTTTACATGTACTATACATTGATATACTCCTTTCCCTTGTTCGTCCGAAATGTGCTTTATCGGACTGTTTGCTAGTCAACGGTGAACACTCATTCTAGTTTGCTACAAGAAATGCTGCGTAATCGGATGGCATTGAGTTCCTCATTAGCTTGCTAAGGAATGAACGCAGGTCCCATTTAATCTTAAGTGCGAAACTATGTGTTTTACTGCTACAATGGCCATATTATAATTGAAAGTGCCTGTATCTTCTTGTTTGTAATAGAATTATGTCAGTTTTAGGTAATCAGCACAAAGACTGACAAGAACTAAGCCCACTGATTGCATTGCAGTATGGTTAAAAACAGTTGAAAGTATTTTCTATCCCATCCACTGATAAAAATGAGGAGTCGTGCTGACAACTTGATACTGCCAATTGACATTTCGAGATATTTAATTCAATGTTAGTGTACGCATGACATTGCAAGATATGTAATTCATATATGTGATCGATTAATTTGATTTACAAAATGCATTTTCACACTAATGTGATAATTCATACAACAATGTAAAAATCTGTCCTTAGTCCAGTACTTGAACATAATTTGATAAAGAAATCGAAGGAGGTCTATGTACTTTACAGTAGATGTACTAGTACAGATGTTTGTTAGGAGCTTGTGCAATACAACAAAGCGATCTATTTAAAATTAGCGATTGAAAAGAATTTGCCGATAGCCAGAGCATCTCCTGGTTACTATTCCCTAAATTACACCATTTCGAGTGGTCAAATTAAAATCTTAAAGAGTTCTTTCAAGGGCAGAGAACACAAGTATTCAGATTTTTTCTGTAACACAGGTACAACTCGAAATCTCCAAAAAGTCACTGGGTTTACTAAATATGTTAATAAAAGGATAACTCCACTGCATGGAAACCGGCTTCCAACATTTTGTTGATTTTGCGTACACTTCGACCAATTATATTTCACTTTACATTGTGGTGTATTTTGTCAATGTGTTTGAGAATTTTACAACATTTTTTTTAAAGGCCACCATCATGACCAAATATTGTCCTGTTCCGAATGCATTTGGTGCATGCAGTCTTTTCGCAAAAAGTTATAAACATGAATAGATTTCTTCGTGTACCGAGTTTTATATGATTGTCTAATTAGGTTTTGTGTGATCAATAAGTGACGTGTCGGATGACGGGGTTGTTGTCTTTGAATATGCCAAGTGAGCCGCGACACGAGTAACCAACAAAGTGGTCGTGCGCCCCGCGCAGACTCAGATCAGCCTAGGCATCCGTCCTGTCTAGTCAGAGTCTTTGCTGTACGCTCAAAGCGTAGCTCAGCGTCTAAGCTAACTCTATGCGGACAGCGAAGACACTGATCAGACAGGGCGGATGCCCAGGCTGATCTGAGTCTGCGCTGGCCGCACAACCACGTTGTTGGTGCTTTCGTATCGCGGTTCAAATGTCAGTTTTCGGTTCTCGAAATAAAATGCCAATTTTGAAGAAAAGAGGAGCAAGCTTTCCGAGCAAAGCGTCTTTCTTTCTTCGTTTTATCTACCTTCCACTGTATGTTAAATCCGCCTGCACGAAAAAAGAATCTATTTCTGGGCTAGCGTTTACATGGTCCCAAGGTTATTTAACCCATTTCATGCTCAACTGAAATTGTGCTAAAATTCTATTATCGAATAGTCCTTTGTATTATTGACGTTGGTATTGCCCTCGTGAAGTGACCTGGCAGGGCGGAGCTAGCGTTATGGATCAGTGCATTGTCAAACAGGTAATTCCTATTTTCGCCAACAATCGGAAAAATATCCGTACGCCTTCGTTAATCCTCGCCTTCTTGTTATAAGTAATAACAGTATTTTAACAAAATCATGTACAAAGCGTCGTGGTGTAGTGTATCTGTAGTCTGATTGCAAAGACACTCGGTGCTACGATCTAGGGTTCAAATCTAAGATGAGAATACTTTTTTTTTTCTCTTTTTTTTTTTTTTTTTTCAAACTTTATTTTCATTTCATATTTATTTGTTTTAATCATATCATTTTAGGAGAAAAGACATTTCCAGTAATTTCTTTCGCTTGAGATAATTCAAAGGATTAGAGTTCGACATGTCTGCATTTGTAAACACCCTGAAACTGAAAAGTGAATACCAAATCAGAAATTATTCATTCACTCATCGTTTGCTCGTGCATGCATATCACTTTTATCGAGTATAAAATACCATTATCTACCAAATGCTCTCGTACATGTTTCTGGGCATAATCAGACAAACAAAACCTTTTTTATTATGAGCATAAAGATATGGAGTAATCAAAACAAACGGAAATTTCTGTCAGGCAAAATAATCATTTGTTACCTGAAAACTTAAAAAGAAAGAATAAAAACAACTTTATAATTTTAGGTATATTGGAACCTTGGACCCTTATAAGATACAAAAAAAACGTTAGCACATCTAGCAGAGGTCCAATACACCAACGAGTCTTTACTAATTTGTGAGATAAAGCTAACAGTTATAATTCATGCATGATACGCGATGATTAACGAATACTTACGAATATCTTTCCGATTGGTTACGAAAATGTTGCTTTACCTATTTCATAATGCATTGAACCAAATCGATAGCTCCGCCCTGCCAGGTCACTTCATGTGGGCAATACAGTACCATTCTAACTTTTGTTTTACTTTCAGAGTTCTTATAGGAAATGCATCTGTGGAAGTTTATTCAAATAGAGACATTGCACAAATTTCTAGATGTTGTAAAAATTCTCAGAGGCAGGTTTTCTCACCATGTATTTAAAAGAAGTCTGCCCGCTATAGCAGTACTTTATCATATTGATGATAGTACTTTACTATAATAATCTGTTTTACTTTCAGAGTTCATGTCGAAGTTGTGTTAAGTGTTTCGTTAAAACGTTTTAAATTATAACGGTATACTCATGTCTAGGACGAACACAGGTACCCCACTATTAAAACATTACGGTGATTTTGTAAACTTGTTTGGGCCAGACAACCAAATACCGTCGTTAAAATGTTAGAGCACTAGACTGGGAAATCGTTTAAGAGACAAAAACGGACTGTCGTTTTTTCATGAAGAAACAATGTATCGGTTAGAAGATGCCTATTGTTACTGGCTTTACAAACTGTAACTCTACGCGTTCAAACTTCATTACTGCGATAAGTCTTAGAACCCAGTGAGTATGGGGCATTGAAATGTCATTTAAGGGATAACTGTACTCAAAATTGTGATTTGGGGAGGTAAACCGTCGGTTTTATGGTCAGAAATTTCTTTTTACGGCGATGCACTAGCGGAACCGTAAAACGCAATTTGCGACCATAAAACCGACGATTAACTTGCCAAAATTACCATTTTCAATACAGTTATCCAATTCTAACGCACTTTTCACATGTTCACCTTTAAAAGTATGCTACTTTGCACCCATAGCAAACGCTGTCAGCGACGTGAAGCTAGACGGCAACCAATGAGAAGCGACGTTACGTAATGACGTCGGGTTTCCTACAGTATATCGCGGGATATACTGTTATCCAATTAAACGTATGGTAACATAGGTAAGTGCATTAGAATTCAATTTAATATGTCTCCTAGGTAGTCAATATTCACTCGCCGGTTTTTGTGTGTGTGTTTTTTTTTTTTATCATTGAACATAAAAAACGTATCTTTTATCACATTTAGAGCGACAGACGCCCGTTTCAGTATAACTTCTTGGGTGTCGCTAAGCCCCAACATTTAAAACGATAGCTGCTCTTGTTCATAAAACGTCTTCCTTTACGCATTGATAGACCTGTATATATATCAGTGTAGAGTAGTGTATATGTTTATTAAACTGTTTTCCTAAGCTTATCTAAATTTACGCTGCTGAAACCAATGCTACAGTATAGGATGTGAGCAAAGTAAAAAGTATGCAAAGACCAGGAACTGAAACAATCAAAATCCAAATCCAGCCCTCAAACTATAGTTGGAAACAACTAAGATTACAAATAATCAAGATACAGAGAACATATGGCCAACCGAGTGAGCAGCTTGTTCCCAAAAGGTGGCCACTCAGCAACCCAAACCGAACCAAAAATAATAAGAACATACATAAGGTAAAACATCACAGAAACTCTGACACCAAAAACAGGCAACAGAGAACCACAACAGAACTACCGCCTTGGAACGGTCAGTAATGAATTACTGGGGGGCTTAAATCGATTTTACAGGCCCAACCTCACCCTCAGTTTCTGAAGTGGTACAAAACATTTAGTTGGTTGTTCGGTTCGCATGATAACCCTCTAACTCGTCAATGAATCATCACGGTAAACACATAAATCAAATTTCAACACCATGAAGAAGCAAAGACGAGGACTCAACAGATACAACGGGCCGTCTGACAGGTGGAGATCCCTGTCCTGCCAAACGACCCCACTGGAAATCTGAAGCAAAAGAAGGTCACCAGTTGAGCCCCGGTGGACCAAGCAACCGACAAAAAGGCTCCGGTCCCAACCAACTAAAATATATAGGTTTAGGTCGGGGCCATCATAGAGTCTGACGACCGATCCCCCGGTGTGCAATTAAAGAGTGCAGCAAAGTTATCAACCGTGATTGGGTTAATCACTAAGCATGCAGACTGTCGCATAACATTTAAATTATAGCCAATACGTTTGTGACGTATTATTATTTTTCGGAATTGATCAGAAAAATCAGTCCTACCCTTAATCTTTTTGAATTTGTATAATAAGTCACCATAAAATTCTGGTTCCGATAGGCCTTGGTGTAAAAGAAATTTTAATCCGACATCAAATTTTGAAACCAATTCATGGTGTCTGCGATAGAATTTAGAAAAAGCCTAATCACTGTCTCCATGTAAGTTTGAAGCGTTTACGTGCGAAAATAAGCAAAACTGAACACTATACCTACCACTTAATTCAAAGAAAATATTTGACGGACCCGAAATAGTTAGATAAACAGCTCTGTCCCCCTATACAGAGGTGTGATCATTTGCGTAGCGAGCATCACTGGCATGTTATAATACATTCGTCATGCTTGAGGGAATAGCTACTGAACCGGAAAGTCCTTTAACTTAAATATTGCGTCCAAACACACTTTCTAAAAGAAAGACAAAAAACAAATGTTTGAATAATTAAATAAATATTGCAGCAAAGACACATCATTCGCTTCTTCGGAATACTACGAGCGCAGGGCGTAGCTAGAAGGAGGCCTGTCTAAGAAAACAGCCGTGGCACAGACCAGGCTGCTAGGAGTGTCTTATCAGTGATCGAACAGTCTGAAAATAAATCTGCTCTTTATAAGCATTTATAATATACATGTAGCAGCATTTGATACTAAGACAATTTGAAGTCTGACAGAGTGCAATACCTGTATATAGATGAGGCCGCTGAATGTGCAGGCTAAACTCTTGCAAGAAATAGGCGTTTAAACCTATAAACAAATTAGAGACTTCAAATTAATATGAATGTGAGGGCTATCTGTCCACTCAACTGATAATAGTGAAAGTTAAAATGACAACTTAATACCGCTAATTTACAGTGGAGAGCTTTAATTCGATTTCTGTGTCAAAACGGTTGCAAAAGTGTGCAACCCATGGTTATGGTATAAACAATAGTAAACAATTTACTTCAATGTACATTTTCACACTTCGGGTTGTTTAAAATTACACAGTGCATAGGTCTGTTATTTCAGATAGACCTATTAGTACTCTTAAGTTATGATAGTTTTTCAGAAGTGGAGATCACAGAAAGTGCACAGTAATACCTACACATTGCTGATAAAGGATCAACTGTTTTTTTCCGAGAGTTGTTTCTTTTTTTTTCTTTTTTTCTTTTTGCTTTTGCCCACGTTCAGCTCGATAAAAGGGAAACTTCTTGAATGACCATAAAACATATGCACAAAAAAAATCTAAGCTTAATTTTTTTTTACTAAACCATTTTTTTTTGTTTTATTTTAAAATGTACAAACTTCTTTCAATTTGACCTTTCTAATTTCTTTTTCATTGGGCGTTAATCGAGGCTGAACTCAGAGCTGTCAGATACCTACTGTTTAAGAGTCAGCGCTCTTTTCCACTAACCACGGAGGTCCATTTTAGCTCGGGTCACACCATGTTTTTATAAATGTAAAAAAAAAATCAAGTGAACATCTGAAACGTTATTCTTTCGGAGAATATAATAGCGTAGTACTGTAAGCACACTGCGTAAAGTCAGTGCCAGCAAATGATGACAATGCTTTGGAAAACTCTACGTTTGGTGCTAACATAATTATGCTTTTCAAGTAAAACACATATTTAATGCATGTGTTTATAAGCACATAGATATACAATCAGATATGTATGTGTAAAGTGTCAGCTGGTTTACCGGAATGTTAGAAATATTGGTTCGCCCAACAGCACATCGTGTCCTTTTAACTTTCTTCTTCGAAAGTCCGGGCCATTTTATTATTTTCCGCCTTTCATTCTGATGAGTGAGCAGTGACATGACTAAAACAACAAAGTGGCATAAGCGCCACGCGAAGACTCAGATCAGTCTGGACATGCGCCAAGCCTGAGTCTTCGCTCTGCGCCAAAGGGTTACCAGTTGAGTCATGTTACCGATATACTGTCCATTGTGACAGTAGTAACACATCTTAGAAATCGACTTTGGTTTATATGTGTTACTGTTCCAGTTTTCTAAGAAGCACCTACTACTTGGGAACGGACGGTATCATATAGTTATATGTTTGTATAATCACAGTGTATAAGCGGACAGTCACCAAATCGGAAGCGACAATTGACTGTACACCCGAAAATCATTAGTGACACATAAACAACTTGTGAGGTGAAACGGTCAAAAGCAGGTAAGTCAATATCGAATTTGTTCTTTTAGATGCGGTTTTCGACATCGGGGAGAGAATTGGATATGATGCCATAATTCTAGTCTTTTTAACCCCGATTGTCCGTGTCGATCGACAGAAAATAAAGCAAAACTGGTGATTAAGCAGGAAAACTTGATTTTTACACAGAGATCGGGTGGTGATATGTCAAACTGACAATGCTACAGGTGAAGTATATCCAATTCTCTCCCCGATGTCGAAAACCGCATCTAAAAGAACAAATTCGATAAGGACTTACCTGCTTTTGACCGTTTCACCTCACAGGTTGTTTATGTGTCACTAATGATTTTCGGGTGTACAGTCACTGGTCGCTTCCGATTTGGTGACTGTCCGCTTATACACTGTGATAATTACATGTATGCAGTTAACCGCTTTGGAGGTCTATCAGTGCCCAAGAATACTGTGATTAGGGTAACTGACCGTCCCGACATGACAATAGCTGTTTACCGGGGACGTAAAGCAATAAAACAGACGCCAAAAATAATTATCGTTGTTTCTCAAAATCGAACAATTCGTTTTTACAATGAAATAATGCGTTGAAAAGATACATGGCCGTATTCATAAAGCTACTTAAGTCGTTGCTATGCGGTTGCTAAGGCTAAATTTCCATAAAGGAGATTCCCTACAAATATGAAATTTGGTCTGGAGGAACAGTCTTTGTAAGACTGTTCCTCATGACCAAATTTCAAAGTTGTAGTGAATCTCCTTTATAGATATTTAGCCTTAGCAACCGCATAGCAACGACTTAAGTCGTTTTATGAATACGGCCCCTGGGTCTTGAACTGCACTGTTTGATCAGAACTCTGGATTTGCACTGTTTGATCAGAACTATCTTTCCCAATACTTAGATTTTTACATTGCAACAATACACTTTAACTTAAAAAAATATTGTATTGGCATCACAAATTATAATAATGTCTAAGAAAGGTGTTTTTTATTTGTTCCAGAATACGAAGACATCGAAGATGTTCCCGCCAGGATCAAAGAGACACCAATTTTAATATTAGACGTAGA
Organism: Ctena decussata; assembly: GCA_963989385.1. Lineage (NCBI taxonomy): Eukaryota > Metazoa > Mollusca > Bivalvia > Lucinida > Lucinidae > Ctena > Ctena decussata. The sequence goes on from OZ022504.1 coordinate 42,743,401, forward strand.
TGCGGCCTGTGATGATGAATCGGACAGCTTGAGAGAATTTTTAGTGGCATTAAGTGATCACGGCTTCAAGATAAAAACAAAAGGTAGGCGATATATTATCGAGGTGGAAAATCTGACTTACCTCGGTTGTTTCATATATGGATTCGGACAAAAAGTGTAAGAAAATTAATTATTATGTCGTTAATACATGTACTTAATACACTGACTTATGCAGTAAACTGCAGATACCTTGTCTTTGTTCGCAACTAACGACTATTTAAGTGTTTTTGCTATGGGCTGTAGCTCGGGCAAAGGCTTTCTGACTTTGCTCGAGATTGGATGGAAAACTACAGAGTGCATGGAACGGCTCTTAGACAATGGCTTTCTGCAAAAACGACGAAGTATCTGCATGAAAAAAAATCGTCTGATATTGAAGAAATAATGATCAATATTCTATCCCGTTCTTTCCGGATATTGATACGAAATAACCGCAAAGTAAGTCGCGTGATTCCTTACTGTTTAATATGCTAATGTCAAATGTCTTCGTTTATTTTAGCTTGTTTGGCAATGGTATTAAAGGTTTCCTTGCACATAAGCACTTAGCATAAAAATGCTCATCAAATTGATGTTTTACAAACAGAGCATTTTGTAAAACTTTGACCAAATTCTTTCAAGAAAATAAGGAAGTTATTGGAGTTTTTAGCTTTTGGAATTGTCGACATTTGTGCCGCCATTTTGGATACTTGAGGAGGAAATAGAAATGTCTAAACATGTGAAAAAAGTTTCTATTAAATGGCAAAAATGTAATTACAGTGTAAAAAAGGAGCGTTCATGCGGCAGATATGTCTTTATTCAGAAAAATAATAGTAGATGGCTTTGCATACGTGAATTTTTCTTGTATGCTTATTTGATTAGAAGATTATGACTTCAAGAAATCACCATAATAGCGGAGGCCATGGGCAATTTTGAAAGCTTTGATTAGTCATATTTTGTTTTTGTGTATTTTTTTCAAATGATTGTGATAAAATTTAAGGGTGTACAAGAGCTTGTAACTGTAGTTAGTAACAAAGTTCGCGGAGACTGCAGTTACTTACATGTACAAAGTAAACGCTTGTGATGGTAAATTTAATCCGGGATACTCTATTCTTTATTTTTATTCAGGATGCATAGTGCGGAATATTATCCAGAGTCTGACAAACAATATCAAAAATGTATGAACATGCACAGCTTGCCTGGGCGCTAAAAGCTGTTGCATTCACTAGGCGCTGCGCTCATGGCCATATTACACTCAACTCTTTGCAAGGCGAGAATAGTCTGGCTGAAACAAGTCAGACAAATAATAATGTTGGGCAATCAATGCCTATAATAGACGTAGTCAAATTAATATAACCGAACAACACACAAACAGAGCAGAATATTGGAAAGAAAAATTACACTGCTCAAAATGTTTAAAGGAGCACTGAACGAGTGTTATAACTCCCTTAAGTCTCTTTATAAAACTCTTCATCATCGAACCTAATAAATAGGTTTGCCATCAATGTCTGTAGCATTTTTGGCAGTGTATATTATGCACTTGTAAGCCGGCTTTTTTGGATGACTGTGAAAGAGTTTTCGTCTTTCAAGCAGGGCAGTTGAGCCGGATTGGATATCTGGGTGTGGCAGGCACATCTTGTTAACCAGTCGTATTTCTGGGCTTCACTAGCACTATGAAAAGACTGTTAACATTAAAAATCCGTGTTCGATATTCATATCGGAACGTGTGAACAGAAAAGCATTGAGCTTCACAAAATCTGCTTTCGACATGAGTTTCATAGCGATAGTATTTATTATGAATGTCAGCCATTTCAAGATGTCTGTGTGTTTACGGAAACAACGATAAGCATAAAACGGAACTCGTTTAAAGATCTACTCCCTTAATGTTGGTATTAAATTTCGAATTTCTCACGAAAAAAATATATCTTGGGCATGATATTGATCGCTAGTATAAGGCTTTTTATCTGCAAAATTTATGATTTTTGACGGTCACTGGCAGTAGGAGAATTTAAGAAATTAAATAAATGCATGGGAAACGCGCACCGCTATTCCCGCCAAAAATGAAAACTGGCTACGCCCAGGAATCATAATTAATCATGAATAAGTTATATCATGAATAATTTTAAGCCCTTTCTTTAATCGACTTCGGGCAATTATTGGCTAAAAATAGCTCTCGTGCAAGGATTAGAGATCAATGTTTTTGTTAAGCTATTTACTCCAGCATACATAAAAATTCAAAAATGCAGAAATGCCTTCTTATTGCCATGTAGGAGTCAACAAATTTATGACGACAAAACATTTGTGAATATTCAAGAAGGATATGCAGTGATATATCGCTTCTGCCTCCCTAATCAAGTTGTTTTTGCTAAGAGTTTTTGCACAAGTCTTAATTGCCTTGCATACAACTAACCAGTTTCATCCGTTTTTGATCATTTTGCAATGAAATAAGAGAGAGTATAAGAATAAATCAATCACCTCTACAAATTCATTATTGTAAAGTTGTTAAGGAGATGAAATCTAACACTCAAAAACATACTTTTCTTTCAAGTTCTCCCGACCTTTCCGCAACTAAAATATGAAATAAGCCGCCACACGAGAAAACCAACAAGTGGTTGTGCGCCAAGCGCAGACTCAGATCAGCTTGGGCATCTGCCCAGTCTGATTAGACTCTTCGCTAAACGCTTAAGGGGTAGCTAAGGGTCTAAGAAACATCGATGTGGACAGCTGAGACTCTGATCAGACTGGGCGGATGCCCAGGCTGATTGAGTCTGCGCTTGGCGCACAACCACTTTGTTGGTTTTCTCGTGTCGCGGCTCAAAATATGAAATGGTGTTATTTTCTTCTCCAGGTCTTCATACAGAAACACTAACTATAGAAAACATAGACGAGCTGATGTGTTCGATGACAAGCTACTCTACTGATATCCTGGAAAGAAACATTCTAGAGACCTTTAAACTTGGTAATAATATACTAAATCACAAAAATCTGACATATATTGTCTTGGACATTGTTTCAAAGTAACTTATCAGAAAAACGAAAATTTCACGTTCCGTGTTATTCAGCATTTTGCTGTGGAAACATGGAAAGCTCGTGCCAAAAAACAATGCGCTTCAAGTCAACTCCTCCTACTGATATCTCGCCGTGAGACAGCTCGCCCCAATGCAAAAGACAACTCGTCCCATATGTCAAAAAACAACTCGTCCCATCTTACCGGAAGCCGAAGCCGGTCAGCAAAATTGATGGATTTGGAATTTCACGGTGAACAATTCAATCTTATTATATGTCATATTAACATGTTGTCTATGATCCTAAGGCTATCAGAGGCTGCAAAATACAAAAATATAATTATGATCAAGTTGCAAGTTGAAATTTGTGTTGAAAAACTGGTGTGAAACAGTTATTGATGTGAAAGTGGGAAAGACAGGTCTGCTTGGGCTGTCTTGCCTTTGTGGCAAATTTTGTTCAGCGTCTCATTATAAATGTAAACCAGAGGAACAATGGTCCTGTAGCTCACCTGACACTTGGTCCTGGTATATATTTTAATGCTTTTATACATGTATATAGCACCAGGGCAGGGGCAGATAACCCCGCTCCCTTGAGGATTAATGTTGAGTCCCAATTCTATATACCAAGCCACAAGGTCACTGGGCCTTTGTTTCTGGACAAAGATTTCTGAAGGGTTTTTATCATATATGGGTGTGGCGGTCACCATGTTCATGTGACCATGACCATCTGAACAAACTTTGATTCCTTTGACCCAGTATTAAAGCTCTATATGAAATAAAGTAATCATTTGTATAAACTATGATGGGCCTGAGTGCCCAATGCTACATACCGGTACCAAGTTTCAAGGTTATAGGCCTTTCGGTTCTCGAGAAAAGGACGTTTGAAGAGTTTTTACCATATATGGGCATGGTGGCCATCTTGGTCAAGTGACTAAGACCATCTGAACAAACTATGGTTCCTTTAAGCCGGTGAAGCTCCATATGAAATATGGCTTCAATTGACCCTAGTGGCCTCTGAGAAGATGTTTGAAAATGTTGATGGGTGACACAATCTCAATGACCATGTACTAAAGACAAAGAATGACCTTGACCTTTTACAACCAAATATCTTCATCTGGTCATTTAGTCAACCATATATACCAAATATTGCACCTTAGACTTAAATAGTTTCTGAAAAATCCACTGTTTAAGCATTTTCCCATATAAAAGCCTACAGAATGTACCGAAGCTGACAGTGTCATAAATTAGGTCAAGGTCAACGCACGATCATTTGTATAAACTATGATGGGCTTGAGTGCCCAAAGCTACATACCAAGTTTCAAGGTCATACGCCTTTTGGTTCTGGAGAAGAAGATTTTGAAGGATTTTTACCATATACAGGCATGGCGGCCATCTTGGTCAAGACTCCGAGAACAAATTTGTATTCCCTGATCACACTTAGACTCTATATGAAATTTTGCTTCAATCAGACCAGTGGTTTCAGAGGAGAAGATGTTTTGAAAATCTTGATAACGGACAGACCGAGAAAATGGCCTTGACCTTCAGTGACAAAAAGTTTTCCCATATACAGGCCTAACATACCAAAGTTGACCATGTCGTAAATTAGATCTAGGTCAATGCAAGGTCATCATTTGTATAAACTATGATGGGCCCGCATGCCCGATGCTACATACCAAGTTCAAGGTCATAGGCCTTTTGGTTCTAGAGAAGAAGATTTTTGAAGGGTTTCTACCATATATAGGCATGGCGGACATCTTGGTCATGTCACCCAGACCCCGGGTATAAACTTTCGTTCCCCTATCCCACTGAGACACCATATGAAATTTGGCTTCAATCTCCCCAGTGGTTTCAGAGGAGAACATGTTTGAAAATCTTGATGACGGACAGACCGACAAAATGACCTTGACCTTCAGTAGCATAATATCTTCATCTGGTCATTTAGTTGACCAAATATACCACATATTGTACCTTAGACTTAAATAGTTTCTGAGAAATCCACTATATAAGCGTTTTCCCATATAAAAGCCTAAAATACCAAAGTTGACCATGCCGTAAATTAGGTCAAGGTCAACGCAAGGTCATCATTTGTATAAACTATGATGGGCCCGCATGCCAAAAGCTACATACCAAGTTTCAAGGTCAAAGGCCTTTTGGTTCTGGAGAAGAAGATTTTTGAAGGGTTTTGACCATAAATGGGCATGGCGGCCATCTTGGTCATGTCACCCAGACCCCGGGTATAAACTTTCGTTTCCCCATCCCACTGAGACTCCAAATAAAATTTGGCTTCAATCTCCCCAGTGGTTTCAGAGGAGAAGATGTTTGAAAATCTTGACGACGGATGGTCTGACAGAATGACCTTGACCTTTAAAGACATGATATCTTCATCTGGTCATTTGTTTGACCATGTATACAACATATTGTACCTTAGACTTAAATAGTTTCTGAGAAATCCACTGTTTAAGCCTTTTGCCATATAAAAGCCTAACGTACCAAAGTTGACCATGCCGTAAATAAAGTCAAGGTCAATGCAAGGTCATCATTTGTATAAACTATGTTGGGCCCGCATGCCGGATGATACATACCAATTATCAAGGTCATAGGTCTTTTGGTTCTGGAGAAGAAGATTTTTGAAGGGTTTTTACCATATATGGGCATAGAGGCCATCTTGGTCATGTGACCCAGACCCCGGGTACAAACTTTCGTTCCCCCATCCCACTAAGACTCCATATGAAATTTGGCTTCAATCAGACCAGTGGTTTCAGAGGAGAAGATGTTTGAAAATCTTGACGACGGATGGTCCGACGGAATGACCTTGACCTTTAGTGACATAATATCTTCATCTGGTCATTTAGTCGACCATGTATACCAAGTATTGTACCTTAGACTTAAATAGTTTCTGAGAAATCCACCGTTTAAGCGTTTTCCCATATAAACGCCTAACGTTCCAAAGTTGACCATGCCGTAAATTAGGTCAAGGTCACTGCAAGGTCATGATTTGTACAAACTATGATGGGCCCGCATGCCCGATACTATATACCAAGTATCAAGGTCATAGGCCTTTTGGTTCTGGAGAAGAAGATTTTTGAAGGGTTTTTACCATATATGGGCGTGGCGGCCATCTTGGTCATGTGACCCAGATACGCCGAACAAACTTTCGTTCCCCCAAGCCATGGAGGCTCCATATAAAATTTGGCTTTGATCGGCCCAGCGGTTTCGGAGGAGAAGATGTTTGAAAATGTTGACGGACGGACGACGGACGGACGACGGATGCCTGAGAGCTAAAAATACGCAAATTCTTGTAATTAGGATCTTTAACATACTGAATAAATGATTGTCACTATACAACTATAGTATCTCTATATCAACTGGCACTAGGCTTGTTGTTTATGACTTTCCAGATGTCAGGCTGACTCGACATAAAATTTATCGGTTTAAGGTAATCAGAAAATTAAGTCTAGGGCAATCTGTCTTATCATCTGGAACGAGTTGTCTAGTTGCAAGTAAACAATATTGGGTCAGTTGTCTTGGGTCGAGATTTTCAAAGGGTAAGTTGTCCTAATGCCGATGATGTGCAGTAATGAACTGTTTCAAAACTGACAACGCCCACAGCCCTCCGCCACTAGCCCGAGCTACAGCGGAACAGCAATTCTATTGTCAACAGACTGAAACGAGTTGAATCGTCCCAGAGGACCAAATATATATGAAATCGGTACTCCGATGAAATATGGCAATTTCTTTTTGTAGGCGGGCGGGGGTTTCATCCATTTCACAGCAGTCGTAATAGATTTGTTTTCAGTATTCTGAGAAAAATCAAGTTGTGCAAACATTTGCTGATACTTTCAGGCCCGATTTAACGTCGCATTTAAAATGCAGATTAAGCCGTATACGACTGTTATCCCCGAGGTAAAATACAAAATGCATTTCACGTGCGTCAACTAATTTAAAATACGAACTAAACAGTGTTCTAACTTAGTACGCCGTTAACAGAGGACTAACGTTTTGGTAAATACATTTCAGTCAAAATATGAAGACAATGACTGTCCAAATCTCTATATATATTCCAATAAAACCTATCATATAAACACCAGTTATAATACGAGTCATACCATTCCGATTGCGACAAATCATAAAACCCCATGGCAGTCCGCTGATCATGTGAGTTTGTGTTTGTGTGTGTGTGTGTGTGGGGGGGGGGGGTGCAATGGTGCTGCGTATAACTTCCAGTGCGGGGCGTTCTACTGATTTGGATAATAGTAGGGCAAGGGCCTACTGTCTTTGCAGTATGTGCGGGTGGGTGTTGTTTGAACTTTTTTCTCTCGTCTGTCATTTCTCAGACTCTCATTCTTTCTCTCTGTCTTTGGGAGACGGCCCGATATAGACTGAAATACTGTTTTAAAGGGCCGTTACACCCAAAACAACCAACCAACAAACAAACCGCTGATCGGACTGGCATTGAGTATATGACGGATTGTGCTTAAATCCTCTGGCATGGATGGTATGGCGACATAATACGATTCATACCAGTCAGTTTGAGAGCAATCATTTGACCGCCCCATGCCAGTCCGCTGATCGGACTAGCTTGAGCGTATAAAGGATTGTTATTAAATAATATAACTAGCACGGATCGTATCGCTGCTGAAGGATGAACTTGTTTAATGCGATTTTTGCTGGGGGCAGGGGGAGAGGGCGGGGATGTAAACGATGCAACATTTGTTTCTTTTATGATCAGGAAAATGCCCTTCGCGGTCGAAAGATAAACGTGCATATCTGACAGAGGAGATAATGTAGCCATGCTCAAGCAACTGTTGGTAACCATGAGTATTTGTTTTCCTTGGGGACCATTGCAAGGTGTTTTCATCCTGCAAATTTATTTAACTAGAAAACGTGCTTGTAAATCTCTGTGCCCCCCCCCCCCCCAACACACACACACGCACATACACATTCGCCAGCCCCCACCTCAACCTATATGCTTGCCTTTCAAGAAAGCTTATCCCTGAATTCTGCTGTCAGAATAGGTTCACCTAAAATTTATATACTCTGCATAGGTTAGTAAATAGCTGTCAAATATTAGGAGCCCATGCTGACACGCAAGTCAGTGAGCCATAGATGTATGCTAAATTCGAAGATCCTAGTCTAGTCTATCTCATAACATTTCGAATTCATCTGTATCTGGATTTGTAATTGCATGCCAAATATATGATATACTGAGTGGATACTAATACATGACAAACAAGTACGGATGTGCTCATTTTCATTTTCTTTCCATGAAAAATAAAGCAATGTCCTAGCATAAGCCTGATAAATTTCACAGCTGCACACAGAGTATTGTGGACGGACGGACAGACAGATGGAAAGACTGTTGACCCAAGCCATTTCACTTTCTCAAACAGACAACTTGTTTTTCGAAAAATATCCATATACTTTTCACATGTTCTGTTAACTTACGTTTTATATATATCATCGACTAATTTTGCATGTGAAATCGGAATGAAATAGTACACGTACTAAGTTAGTATACTTATTAGTTACTCGATGGCTAGCGTTAGTAATTGACTAAATTAACTCGTTGACATGAAATCGGGCCTAAATATTCTCATAGTTTTATGTCTTTGCTTTTTCACGAAAGCTTTTTACAGGTAAGTTAAGATTCAGCCATAAAAATCAGAGTTGTATTGTTTTTATGTGTGTAAGAAGCCTGTCGCCGATGATATGTTGTTAAATCAGTGAAACCAGGAAATAATTATGAATACAATTTGACTTTTAGATACTGGGTCAGATAGGATTGAGCAAACAGTAAATTTAAGGAGCGATCTGATTCTGAGAATCTAGTGCACGCATTACTCAGCTGCAAAACATCAAGCTGTTGAGGATAGTTATGGTGAGTATTGATGGTGTCCAAAGTTTTTTTTAACCGATAAATGGGTTCACATTTATATTGTATACTTGCAGATTTGCCGAATATTCATATTCATTTAATTGGCAACCGATTTAGTAATGATGAACACCACACGGATTTAGAGGGAAACCTGGAAGAAATACTGAATAGATATCCAGTGATGATCGATGTCTGGGAAGTCCAGGAATGCTTGACGAAAGGTATTACTTAGGGGGTAACTGTACCCAAAACTGTCATTTGAGGAGGTTAACCGACGATTTAAATTCCACAAAATACTTTTCTTTCAATAAAGGTATCCACATTCTAATGCACTTTTTCAACGTTCAAAGTGTACTACTGTGCACCCATTCCAAGCGCTTTCAGCGATATCACCCCAAACGTCAGCCAATGAGAAGAGACGTGTCATAATGACTTGGGGTTTCCGACAGTATGTCCTGCAATTTTTCTGACGTTATCCATTAAGACGTCGCGTAACATTCATACATGCATTAGAATTATTACAAGAACCACTTAGGAGAAAGCTGTACTCAAACTTATCATTGACGGAGGTAAATCATCGGTTTGATGTTCGCAATTTCGTTTTATTGCGACGTGCAGGCGGAGCCGTAAAACGCAATTTGCGATCATAAAAATCAATGATTTACAATCCCCTTTAAACTCCCCAACCAAATGAAAATTTCAAATTGTATTTTTAGATTATATTGATATTACTTTAGGAAAAATACACCCACTGGGCACACAAGGTTGAATCAATATTGAATCAATCTTGATTCAACGTCATGACGTTGAATCAATGTTGATTCAATAGTGATTCAACTTTGTGTGCCTGTTGGGCAGGAACTTCAACTATTGGTTGTTTTACGTACACTGTTGTACGCATTTAACGACAAAGCCCCTGTTTAGTTTCAGGTCATCGAGTAAAACGACAGTCTGGGAGTTCAATGAATACCTTTCAGAAATTAGCGCAGCTGTCAGGGGGATCATATATCAATACAACAAAGGGCAACATAGGACAGGTCGCAAATTTACTAAAGGTAGGCTAAAAACTTCTTTGTTCTTCTGGTAGCCGAATTCCATGTAAGATTTTTTTTAAGTATGCAGTAAACTGTTGTTATTGTGATTGTGATTGCATACATATCACAGTATCCGAACTCTCTGTACCAGCTCTTCCGGTTTCCATAGCGTCGAATCGAGAGTACTAACATTCGCTTATAACCAGTAGTCGGAAATCATTATGTTTTGAGATTTTATCCCGCATATGCTGCGTCATTTATAGTTACCCGATTTCGAAAATGTAAAGAGGTAAGTTTAATATAATTTGCTCTTCGGTCTTTTACTTTATTGCTCTGCACAATGTCGTGTATGGGTGGATAGTAAACGGTACAGTATTTAAATCGCCCTTGGCATGATTCTTAAACCATTTTGAGCCTTTTCTTACATGCTTTATAAAAAACTTTAAAATAAACGGAAGGCGTTATCAATCTACAGTGTGTTAGTTTTGAAAATAGGATGATAGCTAGGTTTTGCACGATACAAACTCGTGTTACATTAAGCAGTTCGGAATAAAATTTCTGTGACAGCCATGAGGTTTTCATTGTACAGGGTAATACAGTAAAAGACCGAAGAGAAAATTATATTAAACTTACCTCTTTACATTTTCGAAGCTGAATAACTATAAATGACGCAAAATATTCCGAATAAAATCTCAAAACATAATGATTTCCGACTACTGGTTATAAGCGAACTTTGTACTCTCGATTCAACGCTATGAAAACCGGAAGAGATGGTACAGTGAGTTCGGATACTGTGCATATAATACCTTAATGACAGTTTATTGAAAAATGCTGCTCAGAGATAAAACATCATGGACGGTTTTTTGACTAAAATATTGGTATTGGACCAGACAAAGGGAAATCAGCGTTCAAGGAAATGAAGAGAATATGGTTATGAAAGACAGGAGTGGTACTATATAAGGAGGATTAACTTCCAAAGTATCATTCTGTTCCTTGATCACATAGTGTCAACATCTCCAGCCAGCCAATGAAATTATCATCACTGTTAATTCTAGTCCACTGATTGGTTGAATAAATTTTCACACCTTTACCTGTGCAGGTAAGTTATGCTTTTACCGGGAACCAGTCCCCCTGGCAGAGAAGTCCTGTCTTTAACAGATTTTAATTTGATCAGACTGTGTTTTAAACACCCTCATGGAACTGTAATGAAAAGTACTACCACATTTTGTTCGAAGATTCTGTTTTAAACAAAATGAATAATGAAAACGGAGCAATGTAAATGCCAGGATACTCTTAAAATATAACATGCGCGCACATAGAGGTCTAAGACCCACCAGCGCAATCAAATCACTCTTCCCCGTTCCCATGCGATTCATGATAAAACAAAATGAAAATCCTGATCAGTCTGCACAGGTGTGATGACTTATTTGCATAATTACTGTTCACATGGATATGTCAATAGTGAATTTTCAGACCAGCCTGCTCAGTTTAAAAGCGAAACTGAAGATCCTGATCTTGACAATGAGCATGTTTTTTGTTTGCATATTCTTTAACAAAACAATAAACTCATAATAAAACAAATAAAATTGTATATTCACTAAATTATAACAGACAAAAATAAGATAATTTAAATTGATATACAGGTCTTGTTTATTATAAAGAATGTATTTTCATTTTTGTTTCTAAAGTAGATTCATGAACAGGATAATAGCAGTTTCCACATATTAGGCCTCCTCATAAGAATTTATTACTGGCGTAATCCCCTTATAATCACCAAGATAAGATGAGCCTTTGATGTGGGCTGTGGTAATAGAGACTGTTTATTATAAGCGATCATTTTCTGGTACCACTCTGAGTACTAGGAAAAAATCCATTGGAGTCGGTCAGTCCATTATATAAAAAAACCTGGACATAAGCTGCTTTGTTATTTTATCACGAAACACGGTAAATAGTTAGATGGTTACATGGAAATTATGGACATGCTCTTTAGATTTTCGGTCCATGATTATACTCCCGCAAACTGTGTTTGAGGGGGGGGGGGGGGTTTACTGTTTTCACGTTGTCCTTCCGTCCGTCCTTCCGTCCGTCTTTCCGTCCGTCCGCAACTTATGGTCCGACTTGTTTCAAATTTTGTCCATGGATGCAGCATGTGAAAAGAGTTGAAACATATTTTTTCAGTTTTTTTGCGGATGGGTTTTAATGCTGAGTTATGCCCCTTTATATTTTTCGAAAAAAAAGTTTGTTATCGCAACTCCTCCTAGACCGCATGACCGATGTTCTTGAAATTAAGTATGTGAACAGATACTGGTGTGAAGATGTGCATTAAGGTTTCCATTTTGAAATCTGACTCCTCTTTTCTGAGTTATGCTCCTTTATGTTATTTTTGGCCCTACATTTTGGGGTTTTTGTTTGTCAATTTTGCTTTGGTGTTATTCAGATTTAGATCATAGATGCATCACACTGTGTTTGAGGGGGGTATACTGTTTTCACGTTGTCCTTCCGTCCATCCTTCCGTCCATCTTTCCGTCCGTCCGCAACTTTTGGTCCGATTTGTTTCAAATTTTGCTCATGGATGCAGCATGTGAAAAGAGTTGATACGTATTTTTCAGTTTTTTTTGCGGATGGGTTTCAATGCTGAGTAATGCCCCTTTATATTTTTTGTAAAAAAAGTTTGTTATCGCAAATCCTCCTAGAACGCCTGACTGATTTTCTGGAACTTAAGTATGTGAAAATATACTGGAATGAAGATGTGCATTAAGGTTTCCATTTTGAAATCTGACCCCTCTTGAGTTATGCCCCTTTTTGATATTTTTGGCCCTAAATTTGGGGGGGGGGGTTGTTTAGTCAATTTTGCTTTGATGTTATTCAGATTCGGTTAATAGATGCATCTTTAGAAAACATTTAGCATGTGTTTTCCAGTTTTGCCCGGAAATGTTTTCCCGCTGAGTTATACCCCTTTGTATTTTTCATAGATAAAGTTTGTCATCGTAACTCCTCCTAGATGGTTTGATGGATTTTCTTGAAATTAAATATGTGAACACATATCGGTATGAAGAAAGTTGGTCCGATTTGTTTCAAATTTTGTCCATGGATGCAGCATGTGAAAAGAGTTGATACGTATTTTTCAGTTTTTTTGCGGATGGGTTTTACTGCTGAGTTATGCCCCTTTATATTTTTTCGTAAAAAAAGTTTGTAATCGCAACTCCACCTACACCGCATGACCGATTTTCTTGAAATTAAGTATGTAAACAGATACTGGTATGAAGATGTGCATTAAGGTTTCCATTTTGAAATCTGACCCCTCTTTTCAGAGTTATTCCCCTTTTTGATATTGGCTCTAAATTTGCCGGGGGGTGGGTTTAGTCAATTCTGCTTTGATGTTATTCAGATTTGGTTCATTGATGCATCATTAGAAAATATTTGACACATGTTTTCCAGTTTTTTACTATCATTTTAAAATCATAACTATGCATGTTTCGCAATACAAGTAGGCCTGCGAGAAAATTGGACCAATCTTAAAAGCGTAAAAGGAAAAAACGTTTACTACCAACCTGAACAGGGTGTGTAGTCCTACCCCTTATTAGTATTAGTAACTGCCATTTTCGTTTCTCTGATGCGCTCCTTGCCTCCAGTTGTCGTATTTATAAAACGACTTAAGTCGTTGCTATGCTGTTGCTAAGGCAAAATTTCTATGAAGGAGATTCCCTACAACTATGAAATTTTCTCTGGAGGAACAGTCTGTTCCTCCAGAGACAATTTCATAGTTGTAGGGAATCTCCAACATGGAATTTTAGCCTTAGCAACAGCATAGCAACGTCTTAAGTCGTCTTATAAATATGGCCCCAGGAGATCTTCTCTCAGAATATATTTGATAAACGAGAATATTGTAAGTGCATGTATGTCAACTTGAAACACTGATTTTCTCATAATTTATATAGAGGATATTTGACTTTTTCAGTGTAAGATCGATTTTTATTTCACCGAATGAACACCAAAAGCAGTATTTTCACGAGTGGCGAAGCCACGAGTAAAAATATCACTTTTGGTGTTCATGAGTGAAATATGAGTGAAATAAAATTTTATCTAACACTGAAAAAGTCATAATTTCTATTTCTTTAATGGTTGAAAATCGCACTAATTCTGTTTATTCAAGAGCGCCAGCCATCACGATAGACTTATACAAGTCTCCTACACTCCAGCTATAGATTGGCTCGAAGTAGGAGACTTATAAACCTTGCTTAGTGAGTGTCCCGTTTTAAGGGCAGCTGAATAAGAGACTGATTAACCATGCACTGCTGTGACAAAATAAGAGTCAGCTATTTTTAGCCTGGCAGTAGGTGACAGTATCAATATTGCTTCACCCTTTCAGCAGAACTAATCCATTAGTAGGGATCATTTAGATAAGGATCTCTTGGTCATTCCCCAGATGTTGAACTATGATAAACCCTTTAGCTGTATTTTCAATGTGAAGGAAAATTGAAAAGCAAAGATTATGATCAGCCTGCACAGACAAGAGGTAATTGGTATTTCACACCTGCAACAGGAAGCTATGAAAATGGAATTTTTCAAAAGTAAAATAATTTACCCATGTCTCAACATCTACATCATTCTCTTCAGGCAAAATTTATGCAATTCTAAAATCCAATACAGTTTAAACAGTAATAATCTTAAGTAAAAGACAGGCAATGATCAGGAATTAACCCTATCATACCCAGTGTCACAAAGTAGACTTACGAATATCATGAGTTGGACAACTGAATGACTGTGTGCTTTAAATGCAAAATCGGACTCTGCATTCTGCAGTGTCTATTCTAGGTCTAAAATTTCCATTATATTCAATAATGTATCAGTTCTGATTATCACTGTGATAATAGCAATTTTCCTACCTGTGCTGTCGACTGAGCCAGTCAGTTACCATAAATGCAAAAAAAGACTGTCGACCGAGGCAATCGACAATAGTATCAGCTCGGTCGACAGCCATTAACGCAAGTATCATTTACCGTTATTGGTAATGCTTACAACTGAATTCTCGGTTAACAGCCATTTTGTATAGTACCGTCTCGGTCGACAGCATAGATAGCAAAATTGGTATTACCACCGTGATTATGTCCTGTGCAAGGATGTTTTATTTCTTTGTGAAACGTGATTAGGACTGGCATTACTGTAAAATGCTAAGTATTGGGACAAAAATTGCAGACGAAGATCAGTCTGCTAAAGAAGCTGTCTATCAAGGTCTGCACTGTTTGCCATTCTATATGTATCTTTTGGACGCATTACTGCTTTGTAAAACCAAACTGTTCCATTTTGAGGGAAAAAAGTCATTATTTTAGGTATATCCCATTTTTTAGAATCATGCTTTTTTTCTCTGAAGGATAAACTACATGTAAAAACAAATTCCACAGTACTTTAAATTTAATGTCCCCTCTGTTAATAAAATGCAGTATTGAATGAATTCCTAGGAAGTCACTGGCCATAAAATACAGTGGTCAGTGGCATCTTGATGGAATAAGTGAAGTATTTAACAACTGGCGGAGTTAACTAAATAAACATTAAGCTGCATTTCTTTCGCTTTAGATAAATAATAATACTTGGGGGGTCTAGACTCACTAAGCTAGGTTTATAAGTCTGCTACTTCGAGCCAATCTATAGCTGGAGCTTGAGAAGGATTGCAAATATTCAGAAAAGTAAAATATTCTTTAAGTAGGAAACGTGTATAAGTCTAATAGTTTGCGTAAATATGCACTACATACATACAAGTATTATGTGCAGAAACTTGCATTGTAATTTACAAATAGAAAAGAAATTGTGCATATATAGATAGTGTTTTTATTTCCAGCAAAGTGTAAAGGCAAACACAGTGGATATACTTCGGTTGTATTTTCGACAACCAATGATGAGTACGTTGCAAGTACCAGTTGATGACACTATGACTCAGCTAACAATTCGACTTACAACGAATTCAAGCGCTCCAGTTGTCATGACGAAAAATCCTATGGGTATGTTCATATTACTGGTCTAGTATAGGCTCTAATGAGCAACTCGCCTAAAAGTAGCCCCCATTTGAGGATCCCCAAACCGGTGAAACAAAAATGTTTGCATTACCTGGTTTAGAATAGTTCTGCTAAAATTGTCTCCCTGGTAAAAATGGCGTATAGATCTGGTAAAGTTGTTTCCCCTGTAGTTGTTTCAGTTTATCATATAGCTATACGCCTATGGATAAATTTTCGTTTTACAATAAAGAAGAGAGAACGTAATATTATACAAAGAAATGAAACAGAAACACATTGGTAAATGTTAAGAGAGAGAGAGAGAGAGAGAGAGAGAGAACCTTCATACCGGACTTAAATTCATTTCAGTCTCCAATCAACCAGTGACTGTCTCGAAACTCTATCAGTTGCGCAGATACTCAGGCTAATTTGTTAATGTTAGCATCATGTTTTCACTGTAGGTATACCGGTGTCGTTTGCACCAGGCAGCGGAAACGCCATACAAAATTTAGGTCAGAAGATTAGCCTGATGGAATTCAATATAACAAAGGTATGTAGCTGTTAGGTTGCTGAAGCTTACAAGTAGCTTAACCAAGACATTTGTTATTTGTGCACTATATATGAAGCTAAAGCCTGCATAGACGCATACAGAGCTGCTTAAATTTAAAATATACTTAGTGTAACCAGAGTTATGACCTCAATCGAAATTGCTTTGGTAAGCTCTCAACAACAAACATTTCTCAACGAGAGCAATCGAAATAAATACAAAGAACACTCATTTGATGCATGATAAAAACTGATATATTTCGGATATACCTGCGTTAGAAATGATCATAAAATGAATTAAATAATATCATATTTCATAGTTTCGATATCGTATGATCTAGATATTGCACGTATAATACCTGACTGCGTTCGCACAACTTAATCGAGTTACCCCATCTATGGCATTTATAAGCTCAAGCTTACAGCCAGATCCTGGAATGTTAAAAACTGTATATTGACGTACCTATGTTGTAATTGATAAATAAAATATTGTTTAAACCAAACTTAGCATTGTTTTATAAGACGCGTAGTGGCACAATTGGTAAGGCTGCTGTCTCTCAGTCTGTATGGCTAGGCAGTTTTGTCGCAGTCGGTGTGGGTTCGAAACCTTGCTTCGCCTAATGGATACAATCTTGAACAGTTATAAAGTTCGAAGATATTAAATAGTATTTTGGGTACCAGTAAAAAGTTCCAGACAAAATATCAACTTTACCCGTGCATTTTTATAAAAGCCCTATGGTAAACCATTAGAACTTAATGCAGTTTATACTTCAATCTCTGCATCGGTTCACGCGACGTTACATGAGGTTAAGTGACGTCAAAATAAACCATAGTTCTCCAATCTGATTGGACGTAGGCGACGATATGACGTCATTAATATGTCGTTGACGCTGTTCCGCTTTTAGTAGAAAACTGTTTTCTGCTCAACTGTAGCCCCTAACGCAAATTGTGGTCAAAAATAGATAGAAAAAAAATGTAAATATAAGCAATGTACTTAATTTGTCTGGTGTTTATCGAAGTATAAACAACATTCGGTCGCTAGCAAAGTTTACATGAACCCATTTGGGGTTCACTTACTCTGCAGGCGACCCAATGTAGTTTATACTTCGGTAAACATCAGAAAATTGAAATTCATTTCTTAAATGTATAAGTGACAATTAAAAGGAAGCTGTCAAAGTAAAAGGTAAGCACGTGTTTACTTTGCGCTGGACAAAAGTCATAATTTTTAGTGCCGATACTCTGACTTTTACTGACTTTTTCAGCCGATGCATTATGGTAGTTGGAAGTTTCAAAAACTGGATCACAACACAGAATGGGAAGTTGTAGTGACGGGTCAAAGTCCTGTTGATTTCACATATGACTTTTTACAAGCTGGTCCTGGTGGCTATGGCCAATTTGCGATCAAGGGGAGACCTATTGCAGGTAAGAGTTGTTTATTATAATTCCTTAGAAAGAACATCCTTGCGCGCAGAGTCATCTGGAATCAAAAATTCAGTCTTTACAGTCGGATTCAAAGTCCAATCAGACACTTGCCATGACCCAATTTATGTCAGTCCAGTTTAAACAACATGTACTCGACTGACATGAAACCTATAAAATTTAATGATTCTTGGCAACTTATAAGAAGCATATCTCATGACTTGTTAGGATCAGATATGTTCAAATTCAAACAGAAAGTACTAGATTGCTAGATTCGATCTGCATAGAAAAGTAATATTATTTGGTGGTTACAGTTTTTTTTCTCATTATGTCACACTATTAAGCTTACCAGGCTCCGTCATCCGTCGTTATCCGTCCGTTCGTCCTGTGTCCATAAATCTTCATTTTTTTCTTATCCAGAATCAAATGCCATTGAAATTCGGTATATGGCATTTGGTACTCAAGCACTATCAAGTTTGTACAATGAGGATTCCTGGGTTGATTTCAGTTTTGCTACCTTGTGACTGAGTGAACTCGGGTTTAACATACCACCAACGTAGGTCATACGGAGATGGGGCTTCCTTGTGTTTTGATATGAGAATAACGCTGTAATATAATACTTCTTGATATTGTTGAAGACTTATATGTTATACGGCAGAGTGCATGCCTAGTTTTGAACCCAACCATGGTTGATGACTATGCTTCACTCTTTAATTGCACGACGGTGCTACGGGCTCACCTTCTATGACGGCCTCTTCATAAAGCTTCAACGAATGGGTTGGGTGCGATGGTTTGTTTTCGGTTTGGCCCACTGCGGTTTGACTAATAGTTTCCTTTAATTCTGGGTCACAGGAGTTTTGTTTAGCCAAGAAAACTTTTCTTTGTTTTATCATAGTGATCAGTTTGATTTTATGTCGTCGCTCTGGTGCATTGATTGAGTTAGGGAGCCATTACGCAAACTGAACCTTCTATGTACTGTTGTATTATGAATTGCATCGGGACCAGGATGAAGTTTGTCGACAGTAAACAAAGTATTTCACATCCCCCGGCAGTCTATGCTGCTGGCCCTTCTAAGGCGGCAGTCCCGTTGCTTTTCTTAATTCCATGTTGCTTTGTGGTTTTCACCAAGAGGCGCTTTATGTTATTAAAGTTTTCTGCTCTTTGTCCTCGTTCCTCTGTTTGTTCAAGCACTCGGATCACTTGCTTTGGGAACAGAGAGCTGCTTTTTCTGCTTCTTGTGCATCTGTATGTTTAGCGCGTGTGTTGTTTTTGTCCTTTTTCTCTTCTTCGTGGTGTTATGGTTTGGCTGTGGTCAGTGATTGCGGCCTTCCCTGACCCTTTCTATTATCTTTTTTATAGCATTAAAGTTAGCATATACAGGTCAGCTGCTGAAAATGGGTGTATGAAGAAGTTTGACTACCAGAGATCCCATTTACCTAAAGTATAATTAATCTGATTTTAAGTTGCCATCTTTAAAAACGATGACAAACGTGGTTTAGATTACATGCCACAGTCAACGGTCAACGTAATGCCTAATTTTTCAGGAGAACAGCATAAGCTCAAGATCACTGTTCCAGAATATACCAAAGTTCAGAGTGCCCTAGCAGCGTCGTTTCTAACCGAAACGAATGTACCATTCAAAGTCATAACATTGAAAAACTTGGGAGGAAGAAGGGGAAAGTCGATTTTCTTTGCAGATCTGACTATGCCCAACAGTGTAAGTTTTATATGCGTTTAAAATGTATGGATACGCAGTCTGATATGTTAGTTTTAGCTGCAAGAGTAAGTCTCTTTGGCAGACTTTTATTTGAAGCCTTCTCATATTGGTCTGCATTTAAGGAAAAGAGTTTGCTCCATTTAATGCGACTTTATCAGAAAAAATGTTATAGTATTATAATTTGTTTCCTTTAAAGGTAGCCGCCAGAGAGAAGAGTAGCAAATGTTCCGAGCCTTAGTAGTCTTTCTTGGAGGTTCTTTCATTCACTTGAAAACAGTTAATGTGAATGTGATGCAGGAGACTGTCGCGCATTTATAATGCCTAACCTATGTGCCTTTGACACAAGTGTCGTAATTAAACGACTGAATGTTTATAAAGTGAGAACGAATAATACTACACTTTTTAGATCTTGATAAATAAATCAGAAATGCCACCAGCTCTACTTGAGCAAGTGATAAGTAAAATCATGTGTTAACGTGATAAATGCCATTTGCATTAAAATAAGGAATGTCAGTATTTTTGTGTCAATACAGTCGTTTAAATTGAATTTGTCTTCGAATTGTACATCACATTATCATTTCGGACACACTAGTGACACGCAAGATCAGCTGCATACGGAAGTTTATAAAATAATTGTAAAACAGTGCACTTTTCTTTTAATTTTGTGTTATCTTCGTATATGTTCTTTAAGAGTTTGGGGGATTTTTCGGGAGTTGGCAGTTGTTTTCATTAACACTTCAGTCAATTACAACTAAACAAAGAAAACCATGTATTTGCGGGCGTTAAAACCTTACACGCGTAAGGACTCGAGGTACAAGGCAAAACACAGCAATATACATGGTTTATTTATTCCGAACTTTGGAAAAATCATCTGCTTAAGTGATTCGAGAAAATCAGCTTTTCAAGTATTTTTTCCGAAAAACAGACGATCACCCATTCAGGTGATTCGACTTAACACTCTATATATTGATTTTTTTTTTCGTGAAACGACACTCAGTTCAGTGATTTATCAAAATCACTTGCTCAAGTAACAAACCTAAATGACTATTTTACAGCCGTTTTATACTCACCGATTCCCATCCCTCCACTTATTCAAAAATTACTGCAAAACCACGTCTCTCATGGTATTATAAATTTGTTTGACATACTTGCTATTCATGTACAGGCCAATACTGCAATCATGCTTTTGCAAATATATCTCTGTCAACAAAGACTTTTGCTCCTAATTTGCTCTCTGTTTAAAGAGTATGCCGCTTTTAAATCGAGGAAAAGTGGGAGAGATACGGGGGAGGGGGTGGGTAGTAGCTATTAGTACAGGAAAGCCAATATCAACCCCCGAAAGTTGTCTTCTTAGAAACAATAACGGAAAAAAGAAGATGTATATATTTGAGCCGAGACGAAATAAATCAATCTAGATGACATGTGCACCCAGTGAAGACTCAGATCAGCCTAAGCTCCCATCAGATTAGCTACCATACTCGTGAACAGCAGACACTGACCAGATTGGTGATGCCCAGGCTCATTGAGTACTTGCTGGGCGCTCATGCCACGTTGCTGGTTTTCCCATGTCGCGGCTCATTTGTCTTTCTTGTAATAATCTCGTGTTTGTTTTGACAGTGTTTTAAATTGCTTTTATTCCAGAGTTTTATGGTCGCTATCGAAGGCAAGGACAAAAGCAATCATGCCTTTAAAAGATTAGATCCCTTCCTGGTTCAGCCAATTTCTTTGAAGCTAGTCGTGCCATCCACATCAGGTAATATTAGAATATTATTAAGAAACGTAAATTACATAGAAATAATGTTTTGAGTTGCTTTTTCTTCAGGAAATGGCTTGTTTTGTTGATCAAACATCTTATGGCACATAGTGCGGCTGTAGTGTAGTGGCTAACACTCAGAAGTACCAATCCAGGGGTCGCAAGATCGATTCCTCACTTCTCTAGTCTTTTGGATGAGGCTTTAAACCGAGTTCCCGTCTCCATATGACCTCGTCGTTGGTGGGACGTTAACACGAGTTCACTCACTCTTGCGGTACATCGATATCCATGTCTACTTACACTCCTATATTAGTATACAGTTGCTTTATTTGAATAAAAGTTCGGTGATACGAAATGAATCGAATCGTCGACTACGTCGTCGAAATTATTTTAATCCTTTCAATCAGTAGGGCTACAGTTTTTAGGGTAACTGTGGTAATTAAACATTTACGGAAAGTGTGGCTACGTCATGCATGGGTTATTGGTGAATACCTCACGTGGCAGTTTTCACTGGACGGCGTGTTGCATGATTTTAAGGTGAATACCTGCATGCTTAAATTCGAGTCGCATGATTCAAAAGTGAGACGCATAGAATTTATACCCTAATCTTTTATTGAAAAATTAGACGTGGCTGTTTAATTCTAATGTGAAGGATGTTATATTGTCGTGTGCCTGGGTTCAGTGTTAAGACCTGAGGGGTAAGATTTTATTATATTTATTCAGAATAGTTTTGGCTAAGAATGAAAAATGTGACTTCTGATTGATATGGTATGATTAAATGTGTCGACTGATTTTGTTGATAATGATCTTGTTGCGCATGTGTTGACTGATTTTGTTGATAAGATCATGCTGCGCATAATATTTGTATATTAGGAAGTTTTGTAAATTACGTATATAGTTTATATCACTGATGTTGGTTGAAATGTTGTACGTCTATTTGACGTCCAGTGACGTCAGTTGCATTCATGTTATTCATGTGACGTCAGTTGCATTCATGTTATTGCGAAGTCAGCACTGTTTATATTAGTTTCACGTAAACGTGGCCTTTAGAAGTAGATTGATTTGTAATGGAACTAATTTACATACTCATGACGTCAGTTGACGCCATAGCATGTCCCTCATAAAGAGTGATTTCATATGTTATAATGGTAGCATTTGGTTGTCATGCGTTTGATTTGCCTGCACTAGATGACGTCATATGGTATAATATTATTGGCGTTATGATGTCAGATCAAACTTTATGATCCCAAATTTTTTAGAAACGCTTATTAAGTTATTATATTCTATGGCAAGTGGTAATACGCTTAGTTTAAAGAAATTTATTAATACATATGCGAGTTAGATTTTTGGTAAATAGGTCATTGTTTATATTCATTCATGTTTTATGTGGGGTATGTCATGGTAATGTCTGTTGACGTGCGTGGTAGGATCTACGTTTCTTCATTGGCGGAAGTGGTAAGCACAATTTTGGCTTTACATCGTGAGCGCGAGTTGTGTCTAGTGACACGGCTGGCGTGTGCACGTTATACTCGGCGTTCGTCGAGGGCGTTGTACGGTATTTCCAAGACAGGCCCAAGGCTTACATATTGTTATTATGAAGTTATAATGTATTAAGTGTAAGTTCGTTATTTTTAGGCACTTTAAGTCCGGCAGACAGCTGTTAGGGCTTAGAGCCACGTCTCACCTGGAGATTCAATATACATCTCCAGGTTAATACCAACCCGGGTAGAGGCAGTTACAACGCCGCTTGTGCAGGTTTTCCTAGCCGATGATGTTATACCACATGACGTCATCTAGTGAAGGCAAATCAAACGCATGACGATCAAATGTTACCATTATAACATACGAAAAAAAAACTTAATGCGGTGCATGCTTTGGCGTCAATTGACGTCACAAGTATGTAAATTAGTTCCATTACAAATCAATCTACTTCTATAGGCCACGTTTACGTGAAACTAATATAAACAGTGCTGACCTCGCAATAACATGAATGCAACTGACGTCACATGAATAACATGAACGCAACTGACGTCACTGGCCATCAAATAGACGCACGCCATTGCAACCAACATCAGTGATATAAACTATTTCCGTAATTTACAAAAGTTCCTTATATACAAATATTATGCGCAGCATGATCTTATCAACAAAATCAGTCGACACATGCGCAGCAATATCTTTATCAATAAAATCAGTCGACACATTTAATCATACCATATCAATCAGAAGTCACATTTTTTCATTCTTAGCCAAAACTATTCTGAATAAATATAATAAAATCTCACCCCTCAGGTCTTAACACTGAACCTAGACACACGACAATATAACATCCTTCACATTAGAATTAAACAGCCAAGTCTAATTTTTCAATAAATACTATGCGTCTCACTTTTAAATCATGCGACTCGAATTTAAGCTTGCAGGTATTCACCTTAAAATCATGCAACACGCCGTCCAGTGAAAACTGCCACGTGAGGTATTAACCAATAACCCATGCATGACGTAGCCACACTTTCCGTAAATGTTTAATTACCACAGTTACCCTAAAAACTGTAGCCCTACTGATTGAAAGGATTAAAACAATTTCGACGACGTAGTCGAGGATTCGATTCATTTCGTAATATTCGATATTATTCAACATTTAGTGCCAGGACCACATAATCAAAGAGGAGATTTGCAGAAAGATCCAGAAGCCATTGGAGAATAAGATTAATCCCTAACCATGTCAAGAAATGGAAACTAAGATGGTTTGATCCCGCTTCAAGGTCTTCTGATGTAGCAAAGATGATTCTGCAGTGCACAGCGAAAACCAAAATCAAAAAAGAAGAAGAGGCAGACAGGGGAAGAGGTGTGAAGACAATATTAAAGAGTGGACAGTAGTAGACTTAACAGTTCAGCTAGTGCAGCTGAAAACAGAACAAGCAGAAAATGTGTTGTTGAGGATCCAATGACTTTGCAAGGTTATTGGATAGAATAGAAAAGAACTGATTGGATTTAAAGATATAAATCTCGTGATTGTTTTCGTATTAAATAAAAAACGCCAAGTCAGTTAAAAGTCTACGAAGAAACGTTTCGACTGGTCACATTTCGAATCAAGCTGCCTATAATTTGGGACGTGACCTATCCTGACCATTTATTTGGTGGCCTAATATTATGTTTCAACAGGTCATTAATGCCCGGAATATACTCACATCCTGAGTAATCGGCGTTAAGCGTCTCGATTCTTTAGCATAGACACATTCCATGCTAACGTTCAACAATCCAATAGTTAGCGAGGGTCTCGTCTAGTCTGGGCCAGTAAGTGAATCTGTCCTAACTGGAAAATGTTTTAAAATGATTATTAACTAATCAATTTGATAAATGAACTTATATATTTTTGCGCCTAAATGAAACACTTTTACGCCTGAAGGAGGATTTCGTTGGTCACCACTCTTCATCAGTTGAAATGACATTACTTTCGCAAAAATCAGATGAATCAATAAAACATGTTATTCCGAGCACTCTGATAAACAGCACGTTTTGTTTTGAAACTGGCCGTTGGCGAGGAAAAATAAAGAACCCGAAGATAGAACATTCATCCCTTACTTGACTGACGTACACTATTTTGAGTTTTACACATATTTAGTAATTTACTACTGATAATTAGAACAGTTTACATGTCACGCTGGTCTTCATTGTTATGTTGTCTTTTATAGGAGTGAAACTTTACAAAAACGAGACTCTAGAAATTCCATTTACCGTGATTAATGCAGCGAGCGTTCAGCAAGATACTGATGTCAAAATAGATGACGACAAACAGCTTGCTCTTTTTCCAAAGATGATCAGCTTTCTGCTTAACCCTGGAGCTAACGCAACTGGGAAATTCAAGATTAAAGGAGGGCTTACAGTGGGTGAGACAACGTAAGTCGAGAAGCGTAAAACTATCATTTTCTTCAAGCTGTTAGTAAGGATAAAACGTTTTGACTATGTGTACATGTACTAATTTAAAGAGTAACTACATTTTAGGAACTGACTGAATCAGATCCCAAACCCTATCCCTAACATCAAAGGGAAAGATTGACAAAGACATCCCAACAGACAATAAATTACACGTGATAAGCCGAGTCTGCAGCTCTTTCCCAAATAGGTGGCAAGTCAGCTATCTTTAAACTGAACTAAATAGTTTAGACCAACAGAAGGGTTACAACGGACTAAGCAAATAATACGAAAAAAATTTAACAACTTTTTTTACCTATTTTCTATTTTTATTATAGAAGGGTTAAAATGAAAACACAATAAAATAAACAGCACCGAAGATAGAACAAATGCAACTGCAACGACAGTACCGCCTTGGGACGGTCTGTAATAACTACTGGGGGTTTAAACCGGTTTTACTGGGCCAAAACTTTTACCCTCACCCTCCGCCGCGGTGCACACAATTAGTCGCTAGTTCGGTTAGTATGAAGGTCCCCTAACTCATCAGAGAGTCATCACAGGCAACAATTAAAATCCAGAAAACACTGTGATGAAGCAAGGATGAGGACTTGACAGCCAAAACGTGTTGAGACACCTGGAGATACCTGGGGCGTCAGCAACACCACTGGAACACTGGAGCAAAAGAAGACCACCAGTTGAACCCTGGTGGGCCAAGAATAGACAAACATCCGGCCCCAACCAACTACTAAGTCTGAACCCCGACCCACCGGCGTGCAACTAAAGAGGACAGCAAAGTTGTCAACCGTGCTTTGGTTAACCACTAAGCATGCAGACTGTCGCATTACGTCTATGTTATAGCAAATGCGTTTAAATCGCATGATAATTTTCTTAAATTGATCAGGAGATTCTGTTTTCCCTAATGCTGAATTAAGCCCCGAAATTTTCCTGAATAAAAAATATCAGATGACTGTAGGTCTTGGACTCTGCAATTATGCTGCCGATACATGTTGCTATTTCTGGATGTCAAACATGATGGTTTCTGATTAAAAACAGGACTTGAAGATGACAATGACATTTTCTGTGTTTTGGCAATTCTCAAATCCTGTAACACATAAAGTACAGGTATTATCTGAACAAAAATTGATAAAGCCAGTGATCGTATTGATTGTGCTGCATGCTTGACAAGTATTAGACGTTGTCAGAAATGGTAGAATAACATATTTTTACCTTTTATTGAATCAATTTATTTTACCAGTTTAAGTCTCCTTTTAATCGGTACGACATCAACTCAATGCTTATGCGTTTCCCCCATCAAACATTGTAAAGAAAATAAGTGCTGGCACGAATTTGATGTTTTAACCAATTGTTATACTATATGTACGTTGATGAAACTTAAAAGCAACCATGACAACAATTCCCATTCAGACTAGCAGACAGGTGTTTTAGTATTCTTTATCTGTTTTTACATTTTGTAAAGCTATCAAATATGCACAAGGAAAGCATTTATGAAAGTGGGCAGGTACTGTCTCTTACTGCAGAGCGTCCTTTGCGGTAGAACCTCATGGCCAATGTATAAAATCTCACTCTGTGTCTCTGAATTAGCATTGTTTCACGAGTGTCTTGACGACTGCCTTAGAAAACAATTTGTCTGTTAATAACTATGGTTCATAATGTTTATTCATAGATGCACTGTTATAAACACGCGTAGTTCACTAAAAGAAAGATACTCTAGGAGCAAGGAGTACATTAAAGAACAGAAAATAGCATGTTCGGTTTAATTGCATCTGCTGTTATGCAGTAATGTAACGTTGCAACAAAGCCAAATAAGTCTGTTTATGTGCGTTAATGTAATGTTGTAACACTGCCAACACCCCATAGCACTGCCTACAACGGAACTTTGTTTTCAAAGCTTTATGATGAGGCTATGATCAAGACGAAAAAAATTCTAAGGATGAGATTGTCTGATTCCTTGTGAAATTAAGTCATATAATCTGCTGTGTTGCTTTTTATCATCAGTTTTGGGTCATGCTTTTTTAATGAGTATGCCGCACATTACAAAAATGGCTGGGGCATAATAAACATAGGAGCCGCGACACGACGAAACCAACAAAGTTGCATGTGCGGCCGGCAAACACTCAGATCGGCTGGGCATTCGCCCAGTCTCATAGAGTCTTCGCTGTCCGCATGGAGCTAGCCTAAGCCCTAAGCTACCCTTTAAGTGCACAGCAAGACTCTGATCAGACTAGGAGAATGACTAGTCTCGCTGAGTCTCGCTGGACGCACGTGCATTTTTATTAGTTCAATTGTGCCGCAGCTCAATATTAGTAGCATACATTAATTGGCGTTGCGTTGTGTGAAAATCTTCTTTACATTATAATGCGAACAGAAAATACGTGATAGGCCTGTGTGTAACAACGCCCTCAGATCAGAGCGTTTTATTTTTGCTTGTACCATCTATGATTCCTGGCGAATCTGATAATTGAGGTGATGTAAAGTTTGCCAGTTTGCAGAGCAGAGCAGGCTGATTTGAGTGTTTATTGTAGGTACACGAAATAAGGTTTTGATCATACGATAGCTGATATTTCAGCAACCAGGAACCAGAAAAGGACGTTTATAATTACAATTATTATAGTATTGGTAAGTCGGAGCAAACAGTGTAGACCCAAACATAGAATTAAGCAATGGTTTTAGCAAATAACGGATTAAGTTGTTTAATTTCAGCGAAACAAATATTCTGGTTGATTTCAAAACTCAAAGAATTTTGTTTGGAAGCTTTGACTATATAAACTGCGGTGTTAATCTCAACTGTTTTCAACTGATTACATTGCAGGACTGTGACCATTTTAGCTAGACTAGGTGGCCGACAACATATAAATAGCCCTGGTCAGTACGAGGTTCGACGCTTTACAGTAGAGGAGAGACCAAAAAATAAGGTAAAGTTTGTTCTGCAATGGTTCAAAGGCATACTCTGTTCAACTTAGTAAGTTCATATGCATAGAGGATCTTACATGAGTGCTCATGTATTATTGGATTTATTAAACGAGTTGGGGAAAAAGATAAGATGCGAGGCTATGTCGAGCATCTTATTGGGTTTCCCCAACGAGTTTAATAAATTCAATAATTCAGGAGGACGAATGCAAGATTCTATTTATCATATGACACTAAAATCGCATTTTATTAGCAAATTTTTCACTAAATCGTCACGATTTTGCCATTAGAAAACGTGACGTTTTTATGGACGTAAACGCATAACGTTACGACGTAATTTGCATATTTAATCCATTAGTGGATTATCGTTTTTAATGCATGGCTTTATTACACTCTCAGATGCAACGTCATATGATAAAGTAATGTAATATTGCAACTCTGCCCACGCCTCCTAGCATCAGCTTAAACCGAAATCTATTTTCTAACTGACTCAGACTGAGCACAATGATCTCAAAGCACCGGAAAACATATATGCTGCATAATGATGATGTTCGGGAGGACTGTTTGTGGCCGCAACACAACAACACACCAGCCGCTGTAAAGAAAAAACTATTGTTGAAGACAGATCCTCTGAAGGTATTTAAAACATCTAAGAAACGAAAGTCGCAGACTCTATTTGACTGAGGCTGTCCAAGTGCAAGTATAAAATATTGCACTTTTGGAAGGGTCTTCACGTCTAGAAAAACACAAAGGAAGTCAAGAAAACATGGAATGGTACCTAATCACATTATCATCTGTCAGTTATTACTTCTTTTTCAATTAGGGTAGATGAATGATCACAGTGTTTGGAAAAGAGATTTTAGTGAAACTCTATTTTGTAACATTCGGTTTACCGTATGCCTCTTTCGTGATTGCACTTTTTTCCCTTTTGGTCTTGAGGGCAAGATATGAGATCTGAGTGGCTTAATTCCCGAGCTTTGCCTAACATTTTACTTTAGATTGAGCAAACAAAATGCAGTATTTGTTTTAAACGATAACTCTTTATTTATAAATTACATTCATAAACTATGCTGCATGTAGAATGGCATGAATAATAACTTTCAACAATTATCAGAACGGTAACATGTGTATAGAAAGTCTCATCCTTTCAAAATGAAATAATTGACACTTCGCGGAAAATACTATCTTGTTGCTTCAAGACAGTATCCTGTTTTCTCACTATAATATCCCAGGACCTCCAGATAAGCTTAAAAATAAGAAACCGTGCCTCGTTTTTCACTTTTATTCAGTTTTTACATATTTAATCGAAATACAGGTTTCATTCATCCATACTAAAATAATTTCTGAATGAGCAAGGAGCACACCAAAGTAGCGATAATAACAGACTCGGTTCAGTTAAGTCTTTTCATTTGCAATAATATAATATTTCAACACTCCCCACGAGCCTTAGCGCCGGCTATAGCAGAACGGTATATTTGTAGGACTCGTAATGAACACGAAGCAGTTTTATCCCCAAAATATTTCAGGAAACATTTTGCTGCCCTCCACAAGTCATATGATGGGCTGAGGATAAACGTTAGTGTCACTATGCTCATTAAAGTTCTATCATGTATCATTGCTAATGCTTTTAGTCATTTAACAACAATTTATGGATTTTTTTTATTTACAGACCCAAGACAAGATCAATCCAACATGTAACATAACAAACGTTGTTGGAACGTGCAACATTGGCTCTGACCTTTGCGCATGCGTGAACCAGTCATGGAGCATGGACGTCATAGTTGGTGATGAAGGGTTCGGACTGAGAGAGATATTTCCGACAGGGGCTGGATCAAACCAGTCTTTTACTCATGATAACTTTACGATTGGACACACTATAAGCCAAGGTGTTATCCATGCTTCAATAGGGTAAGTCTGTAGTGTCACTGTACACGTAATGGGCCTGTTATAATAAATTTGTGCTGTGAAATATAATTGCATTTAAAAAAAAAGACAAAATGAGCTTTAAGGTGGTGATAATCACAGATTTGGGGCGAAGTAAAAAATCTGCATATAATGCTGAAAATATAACAGATCTTCCCCAATATTAGCAGATGCCTTCTTTATGTTGTTTGTTATGATTCAGAATCCCAAAATGCAGAACTTGTTGAAGTTACAAAAGAGTTTATATTAGATCATTACAAAGGATAATTTTGTGCGCAAGAATCTGAAAAATAACCATCGTTATTAAAAATGAAATAGGGTCTGAAGGTCATTTAATACATTATGAAAAGCGTCCTAGCATTTTTTTTTCCTTTTTTTCAGACATTTTCAGGCTGGGCAGATAAAAAAAATGGTCTCCTCTGATTCTAAATATTTGCCAAAATACACAGTAGAGTCCATTTACAAGGTTGAACAATTTCATGTACACACACCTGTTTCATGGTGGTAAAGATTCGAAATATTGGGATACTAAAACAATTACCATGACTGTCCTAAAATAGGAACAGTTTGGTTTTACAATGCAGTAATGTGCCCCAAAAATGCAAATGGGATGGCAAATAGTGTAGACCCTGATCAGACTGTTCCTGTCTGATCTGGGTTTGCACTATTTGCTCAGACCTAACTGTCCCAATATATAGTATTTTCATGGTATACTGTGAGTATGATAAAGATATAACTGCTCTACCTGTATTTAATTAATGCATGCAGTGTACATGCACCATACATGGTCAGACATTTGAGAAAAAGTGACTGTTTTCATCTGGTCTACCTTACAAATTTGAGAAAGGGTTGGAACAAATAATTGCTAG
This sequence comes from Ctena decussata, assembly GCA_963989385.1. Taxonomy (NCBI): domain Eukaryota; kingdom Metazoa; phylum Mollusca; class Bivalvia; order Lucinida; family Lucinidae; genus Ctena; species Ctena decussata. The sequence continues at coordinate 42,774,384 of OZ022504.1, forward strand.
GACGCTCTTTTTAATGCATTAAAAAACTTCAGAGCTAAGTATATTTTCAAGAATGAAGTTATTTTCTAGATTTCTGCGCCCAAAATTACCCTTTGATTTGTCCGTATAAAACACTTTTTTTTTTAACAGCATGCCCCTCTATTCTGTATTTATTACTCTAGAGAACAACAAAAATAAGAAGTCAGCAAACTTTCAGGGAGGTACGTTAATTTTAATGGTTTTATGCAGATTTTTGTATTTACCACAAATCACCACCTTAAGGCTTTTATGCGCAAACTTGGAATGGCTGAATCTGCTAAAATACTCTTCCCATTCGCAGCTTGAATGGATATTTAGTATGTTTAAAGACTGACGCGGACGGTAATTGTTTGTTTTGTGTATCTGCTAAACAGGGTTGATATTGCAAAAAATACCAGCTTTCAGTTTGAGCTTTTAAGCAAACCATGTTATGATCAGGCAATAAAATGGTCTTTGAAGTAATTTGATCTTTTTGCCTCTATGCATATATGCACTTTTTCCTTTCCATAGTTGAATCTATTTTTCTTAAAATTTCTATCATGAGAGGATACAACTTGTCTTTATTGTTTAAGTGCTGACTGCTGCCACCAGACGGCAACGATCGAAGTGGTAGACAAAGCTGGAAATGTAGCGTCCTGCACACCAAACATCACACAAAATTTCAAGCCACCAGATCCAAGTCATTGTAACGTAAGTTGCATGAATTTCTTATTAGTGCCTTCCGTTTGCTATTCTATCACACAGTATTATATATTAAGTGAAATAAGAGCCTTTTGAGCGAAGGTTCTTTGTATCAAATATTTCATAAAACCCGTTAATACTCGGACAGTGACATCACTTAACCCTCTAGTGCCCAAACATAGAATGCACTATAAGAAAACATTTATATTCCATCCAGCCACTAGCTTTGGGGAGTCAAATTGAACACAGGGTCTGAATTTGTGTTGAGGTCCAAGGTTGCTGAGATATACATGTAGCATATATGCTACATTGGGCATTAATTTTTTAAAAGTAGCTTTTTTCAGGGTGAATAACTAAAATGTTAACAATAATTACGGGGCACCTTTTTGGATGAAAAAAGGGTGTATGAAAAAGAATCTATTGGCATATATGTATCAAGGATATCTGAAAAAGTAAAGTCAATATCACAAATTTTGATTTTATTGCCCGATGTATCATATATGATACATTTTGTGTTTTCAAACTTTGGCGGCTTTTGGCGGCTGATAAACGTAATTTAGACATATTATTACAACTGGAATGATTTAATCTTATTTCCTGATATCTTAACTGATTTTCTAGCAGTATAACATAGCATACAAGTCAATATCCTGGTCACGGCACCAAAACAGAGTCATGTAGCAGATATGATACACCGGGCACTAGAGGGTTAATTAAGACGCCGTCCGAACGTCTACGGTTTTATATGCTTTCACTATCCATCGATATGCCAGAATATAATGTCCTGTAAAGGCATTGTACGATGCATTGATGATTTTTATGGAATGTCCGCGGGTATCATTTTCTGCATAGCTTCTGTTGGTTATTTGTCTAAATACCAGAAAATATTTTGAATGGTAATTATATGATATTTGGGAACTTATCATTATCAGACAGCATAGACTCATTTTTGCCATAAATGTACAGCTGTTTGAATATAGTCAACAATTGATATCTCAAAGTCGAAACTTATCTCAAACTGCTGATATCTCAGAGTAAATTTTACGGACAGTGACATCACTTAATGAGCCGCGACACGACAAAACCAACAATGTGGTTGTGCGCCCAGCGCAGACTCAGATCAGCCTGGGCAACCGCCCAGTCTGATCAGAGTCTTCGCTGTCCGCAAGGAGGTAGCTTAGACCCTTAGCTACCCTTTGAGCACTCAACAATAAGTCTGACCAAACTGGGCATTTTCCCAGGCTGATCTGAGTCTGCGCTAGGCGCACAACCACATTGTTGGTTTTGTCGTGTCGCGGCTCTAATGATGACGCCGTCCGAACATCTACAGTTTTATATGCTTTCACTATTCGTCGATATGCCAGAATATAATGTCCTGAAAAGCCATTGCACGATATATTGATGATTTTTATGGAATGCCCTCGGCTATCATTTTCTGTATAGTTCTGTTTGTAATTTGACTAAATACCAGGAAATATTTTGGACGGTAATTATATAATATTTGGGAACTTGTCGAAACTTATCTCAAACTACTGATATCTCACAATAAATTTTCTGGAGTAGTGTGAGATATTCGGAGTTGAAATGTAAAGAAAATTGGAATGTGCCCGATTTTTTTTCTTATATATTAGAGAGTACTTTGAGATATCAGTGTTTGAGATGATTAGAGTTTACTATATGTCCTGAATTCATGTTTCCTTTTAAAAATCAGAATAACAACAACGTCAGCTTTGCTACATGTAAGTATCAGTGATTAAGGTTTTGAGCCAAAGCAGCAATGTTTTTTTTTTAAGAAAGGTTATTAACAGGGCCAGTTTGCAGCCATTGCTCTAAATCAAAGAGACAAAGGTTATTTTACAGCATTTATTCAAAACCGGTATGGTTTGCTCCTATTACACCGAATTAATTGACCGATTAAATCTTCTACTAGCAACATTAAATTAGGATTTAATACGGAATCACTCCTATTTCAAATTAGGCTTAGTTAAAGATGTCCACAAACTATTAACTATCGAATTTACAATTTTAGGCGATTTTATTCAAAGCAAAAGTGGTCTTTGTTCATGGTAAACATATTCATTTAGGAAATAATTTTTACTTTCTTCTGGTCGAAGTTCACAGGTGGTCTCTGCTCACAGGTCCATTATATAATATTTGTGGACGGGAATACTCTGAAGTGGTCTTTATAGACAGGTGGTCTTTGCTCACAAGTGGTCTTTGCTCACAAGTGGTCTTCAACACAGGTTGGACTGTAAATCCAGAGGAGATAGAAACATTAATCACTTCATCTTTAATTTCAGTCGACCCAGCTAAACGTAACTATACCCTGTGTCAGTACCAAGATCACTGGTACTTGTGGTAATTTCCCAGCTAATCCCTGCGACTGTCATAATAAGGGCTGGCATATGGAGGTGTCGTTTGGATCCGTGGGTTGGAATCTCTACAATGTATTTACAGTAAACGCTGGAAACAATGCTTCTTTACAGACAGTTGGGAACGTCACGGAACTTGAGTGAGTTATTTCTGTCATCTACAGTGTATAATATGTAAAAAAAATATTTAATCTGACTATGAAACTAAAATCATTGATCATTTAACAAATAAATTTCATATTTTTTTTATGTTCATGGAAGCATGAACACAATGGGTCACGTGCAAAGTAACTGACACCCGAAGGGCGTTCACGCTATTATTGCATGGGACTCTTTGTGTTCATACTTCCACAAACTTCGGAAAAATTAAATTTATCTGTTATAATTACATTTAATTTTAAAATAGCTTTGAGCATCATTTTCGATTTTTAAGAGCAACATTTGTAAAATATACGACAAAAAGCTGTCATTTACCAACAGGTTAGTCGCTTGCGTTAAGCGACCGTCGACATAATGTGACGTCAAATAGAACGTTACAGAGGCCAATGACGTCTTTCCTGTATATGAGACGTTACGTACCAATTGGTCGCGTGACCGACTGTTATTCATGACAGTATGAACACAATTTCTCCGAAATAGGTTCATCTCAGGAAAATCAAAGGAATGTAATTATTATCAAATCAACATAATTGTAAAAGTTTCAAAGAACCCGAAAGTGCTATGGCAGCGTTTAGCCATATTTTTCTACGCTGTAAATTTTGTAACCATGTTTGTCCGCCCGCACGAGTAGATAATTCACCAGCTTTTGCAAGCGGATTATCTTTTCTTGGACGACAAAGATATATTTATTTTATACCACCCTCACCAGTGTAGACCTTGTAGATTACATAGAGGATCTTACATGAGCGCTCATGTATTATTGAATTTATTAAACGAGTTGGGGAAAAAGATAAGATGCGAGGCTTTGCCGAGCATCTTATCGGTTTTCCCCAACGAGTTTAATAAATTTAGTAATACAGGAGCACGAATGCAAGATTCTATCTATCATAGGACACTAAAATCGCATTTTATCAGCAGAATTTGCACTAAAACGGCACGATTTCGCCATTAGAAAACGCGACGTTTCATGGACGTCAACGTATAACTTTACGACGTAATTTGCATATTTAATCCACTAGTGGATTATCGCATTTAATGCATGGCTTTATTACACTCTCAGATGCGACGTCACATGATAATGTTTTTTAAAATAAGACAGAGTATCTATGAGCCGGTCAAGTCGCCATTACGTTACTTTAAATGCTGTGTTGGATAGGAAAAGTGTCCATCTGTACATCAGCGGGTTTGGCCATGTGCAGTTTTCGTCTGCCTTAATACAGGTTAAAGCCCCTTGCTGAAAATGGTCAGTTGTGATGCACAACTTTGTAGCTAATAGGTGTGAAGTGGGTGTGCTACTGTGATCATTATCTATAATTACTAAGAGGGTAGTTCTTAACAACATCAAAGAAACTTCCTACATTATGTATACACCAGATAGGAGCACTGTCATTCAGTAAAACACCATCTGCTAATAGCAAAATGTTTTAAAAAAATATCGGTTTCAAAGATTCAAATAAATTTTGTAACGTGCTTTTCTAAATATTGCACCCCAGTCTACTAAGGCACAAATTTTATAAAATGTATCTCAAGTTTCTTAACCCTTCAACATTGGGGTAGGGGGAAGGGCTGAATTAGTTTTTTGGGAGATCAGATAAAATGTGGTGGCCATTTTCTACGCCTTTCAATATTATTAGCTCACCTGAGCCGAAGGCTCAGAGGTGAGCTTATAGGATGGGAGTCGAGCCGTCGTCCGTCCGTGCGTGCGTGGGTGCGTGCGTCAACACTTTCAAATATAAATATCTCAGAGACCAGTGGGCTGATCGCAATCAAATTTTATCTCAAGCATCATTTGGGTGGGGGAAAGGCTGCATTAGGTTTTGGTACCGATCACCTCAGAACTCTGGATTCCATGGCAACAGATAACCCCCATAGGGTTATAATGGGGAAAACGGCGTCATCACGTTTTCTCAACTGTTTTTGATTAGATCCTTATCATACTTGCAGGTAATGATAACATACACAAGAGCTTGGATGAGTTCGAAATTTGGTCGGATTCGAGCACAGACTACGGAGTTAGCTGCCCTTGAGCGTTTGAAAAAAATCCCATAGGGTTATAATGGGGAAAATGGCGTCATCACGTTTTCTCAACTGTTTTTGCTTAGATCCTTATCATACTTGCAGGTAATGATGACATACATAAAAGCTTGGATGAGTTCGAAATTTAGCCGGATTTGAGCACAGACTACGGAGTAAGCTGCCCTTGAGCGTTTGAAAAAAATCCCATAGTGTTATAATGGAGAAAACAATGTCATCACATATTTTTAGAAAAACTTTGTCATCGCTCTATTGCCTACATTTCTCAACGGATTTTAAAATAACTTTACACAAATGTAGGGCATGACAATATCTCGAGCAAGTTCGACTTTCAGGATGCTGCGCCCAAGGTCAAGGTCACTGTGGCTATTTTTAGAAAAACTTTGTCAGCGCTCTAGCACCTACATTTCTCAACGGATTTTAAAATAACTTCATACAAACGTAGGGCATGACAATATCTCGAGCAATGTTGACTTTCAGGGTGTTGCGCCCAAGGTCAAGGTCACTGTGGCTATTTTTAGAAAATCTTTGTCATCACTCTAGCACCTACATTTCTCTATGGATTTTAAAATAGCTCACACAAATGTAGGGCATGACAATATCTCGAGCAAGTTCGACTTTCAGGGTGCTGCACCCAAGGTCAAGGTCGCTGTGGCTATTTTTAGAAAAACTTTGTCATGGCTCTAGCACCTACATTTCTCCATGGATTTCAAAATGACTTCACACAAATGTAGGGCATGACAATATCTTGAGCAAGTTCAACTTTCAGGCTGCTGTACCCAAGGTCAAGGTCACTGTGGCTAATTTTAGAAAAAACTTTGTCATGGCTCTAGCACCTACATTTCTCCATGGATTTTGAAATAATTTCACACAAATGTAGGGTATGACAATATCTCGAGCAAGTTCGACTTTCAGGGTGCTGCGCCGTTGGTCAAGGTCACTGTGGCTTTTTAGCTCACCTGAGCCGAAGGCTCAGAGGTGAGCTTATAGGATGGGAGTCGAACCGTCGTCTGTGCGTGGGTTCCTTGGTAGGGTGGGTGGGTGCCTCAACACTTGCAAACATAAATATCTCAGAGACCAGTGGGCCGATCGCAATCAAATTTTATCTGAAGCATCATTTGGGTGGGGGAAAGGCTGCATTAGGTTTTGGTGCCGATCAGCTCAGAACTCTGGTTTCCATGGCAACAGATAGCCCCCATAGGGTTATTATGGGGAAAATGGCGTCATCACGTTTTCTCGACTGTTTTTGATTAGATCCTTATCATACTTGCAGGTAATGGTGACATACATTAGAGCTTGGATGAGTTCGAAATTTGGCCGGATTCGAGCACAGACTGCGGAGTTAGCTGCCCTTGAGCGTTTGAAAAAAAATCTATAGGGTTATAATGTGGAAAATGGCGTCATCACGTTTTCTAAACTGTTTTTCTTAGATCCTTATCATACTTGCAGGTAATGATAACATACATAAGAGCTTGGATGAGTTCGAAATTTGGCCGGATTCGAGCACAGACTTCCGAGTTAGCTGCCCTTGAGCGTTTGAAAAAAATCCCATAGTGTTATAATGGAGAAAACGACGTCATCACATATTTTTAGCCCACCTGAGCCGAAGGCTCAGAGGTGAGCTTATAGGATGGGAGTCGAGCCGTCGTCCGTGCGTGGGTGGGTGCGTGGGTGCGTGCGTGCGTCAACACTTTCAAACATAAATATCTCAGAAACCAGTGGGCCGATTGCAATTAAATTTTATCTGAAGCATCATTGGGGTGGGGGAAAGGCTGCATTAGGTTTTGGTGCAGATCAACACAGAACTCTGGTTTCCATGGCAACAGATAGCCCCCATAGGGTTATAATGGGGAAAATGGCGTCATCACGTTTTCTCGACTGTTTTTGATTAGAATCCTTATCATACTTGCAGGTAATGGTGACATACATAAGAGCTTGGATGAGTTCGAAATTTGGCCGGATTCGAGCACAGACTACGGAGTTAGCTGCCCTTGAGCGTTTGAAAAAAATCCCATAGGGTTATAATGGGGAAAATGGCGTCATCACGTTTTCTCAACTGTATTTGCTTAGATCCTTATCATACATGCAGGTAATGATGACATACATAAGAGCTTGGATGAGTTCGAAATTTGGCCGGATTCGAGCACAGACTACGGAGTTAGCTGCCCTTGAGCGTTTGAAAAAAATCCCATAGTCTTATAATGGAGAAAACAATGTCATCACATATTCTTAGAAAAACTTTGTCATCGCTCTATTTCCTATTTTTCTCAACGGATTTTAACATAACTTCACACACGTGCAGGGCATGACAATATCTCGAGCAAGTTCGACTTTCAGGATGCTGCGCCCAAGGTCAAGGTCACTGTGGCTGTTTTTAGAAAAACTTTGTCAGCGCTCTAGCACCTACATTTCTCAGCAGATTTAAAATAACTTTACACAAATGTAGGGCATGACAATATCTCGAGCAAGTTCGACTTTAAGGATGCCGCGCCCAAGGTCAAGGTCACTGTGGCTATTTTTAGAAAAACTTTGTCAACGCTCTAGCACCTACATTTCTCAGCAGATTTTAAAATAACTTCACACAAATGTAGGGCATGACAATATCTCGAGCAACTTCGACTTTCAGGATGCTGCGCTCAAGGTCAAGGTCACTATGGCTATTTTTAGAAAAACTTTGTCAGCGCTCTAGCACCTACATTTCTCAGCAGATTTTAAAATAACTTCACACAAATGTAGGGCATGAAAATATATCGAGCAAGTTTGACTTTCAGGATCATGCGCCCAAGGTCAAGGTCACTGTGGCTATTTTTAGAAAAACTTGGTCAACGCTCTAGCACATACATTTGTCAGCAGATTTTAAAATAAATTCGCACAATTGTAGGGCATGACAATATCTCGAGCAAGTTTGACTTTCAGGGTGCTGCACCAAAGGTCAAGGTCACTGTGGCTATTTTTAGAAATACTTTGTCAGCGCTCTAGCACCTACATTTCTCAGCAGATTTTAAAATAACTTCACACAAATGTAGGCAATGACAATATCTGGAGCCAGTTCGACTTTCAGGATGCTGCACCCAAGGTCACGGTCACTGTGGCTATTTTTAGAAGAACTTTGTCAGCGCTCTAGCATCTACATTTCTCAGCAGATTTTAAAATAACTTCACACAAATGTAGGGCATGACAATATCTCGAGCAAGTTAGACTTTCAGGATGCTGCGCCCAAGGTCAAGGTCACTGTGGCTATTTTTTTTAGAAAAACGTTGTCAACGCTCAAGCACCTACATTTGTCAGCAGATTTTAAAATAAATTCACACAAATGTAGGGCATGACAAAATCTCGAGCAAGTTTGACTTTCAGGGTGCTGCACCCAAGGTCAAGGTCACTGGCTATTTTTAGAAAAACTTTGTCAGCTCTCTAGCACCTACATTTCTCAGCAGATTTTAAAATAACTTCACACAAATGTAGGGCATGACAATATCTCGAGCAAATTCGACTTTCAGGATGCTGCGCCCAAGGTCAAGGTCACTGTGGCTATTTTTAGAAAAACTTTGTCATGGCTCTAGCACCTACATTTCTTAGCAGATTTTAAAATAGCTTCACACAAATGTAGGACATGACAATATCTCAAGCAAGTTTGACTTTCAGGAGGCTGCACCCAAGGTCAAGGTCACTAGGGCTATTTTTAGTAAAAACTTTGTCATCGCTCTAGCGCCTACATTTCTCAACGGATTTTAAAATAACTTCACACAAATGTAGGACATGACAATATCTCAAACAAATTTGACTTCCAGGGTGCTGCACCTAAGGTCAAGGTCACTGTGGCTATTTTTAGAAAAAACTTTGTCAGCGCTCTAGCACCTACATTTCTCAATGAATTTTAAAATAAATTCAAACAAATGGAGGGCATGGCAATATCTCGAGCAAGTTTGACTTTCAGGGTGCTGTGCCCAAGGTCAAGGTCACTGTGGCTATTTTTAGAAAACTTTGTCAGCGCCCTAGCACCTTCATTTCTCCATGGATTTTGAAATAACTTGACACAAATGTAGGGTATGACAATATCTCAAGCAAGTTCGACTTTCAGGATGCTGTGCCCAAGGTCAAGGTCACTGTGGCTATTTTTAGAAAACTTTGTCATGGATCTAGCACCTACATTTCTCAACGGATTTTAAAATAAATTCACACAAATGTAGGGGATGACAATATCTCGAACAAGTTTGACTTTTAGGGTGCTGCAATCAAGGTTTTTGATTAGATCCTTATCATACTTACAGGTAATGATGACATACATAAGAGCTTGGATGAGTTCGAAATTTGGCCGGATTCGAGCACAGACTACGGAGTTAGCTGCCCTTGAGCATTTGAAAAAAATCTCATAGTCTTATAATGGAGAAAACAACGTCATCACATTTTCATTTTTCATTGGATCCTCTTCATACTTGCAGGTCATGAGGATATGCATAAAAGCATGGATCAGTTAGCATTTCGGCTAGATCCCACCACTGACTATGGAGTACCTGCCCTGAGCATCCAAAAAATCAATGTCGCCACTTTTTCTTGGTTTCTACTGATCCGATCCTTTTCAAACTTGCAGGTAATAAGGAAATGCATAATATCTTAAACACGTTCAAATTTTGGCCAGATCAGGCCAACCACTACGAAGTTAGCTGCCCTTGACAGCTCTGTCTATTGTGCTCTTGATCGGATACTTTTTAAACTTGCATATATTAAAGTAATATTGTCTGCAACTTTTAATCATTTTGACAACTTTTACACAATTATTTTTACCTATTGTAAAAGCTGAGTAAAAGTAAGTTTTTATCATAAATGTATTCATTCCCCCTGAAAGAGCATGAAAACTATGATAATTTTCGGGTAAACAGGAGCCTTTAGCTTTCAAATACTTTAGTTCGGACCGAATGAAATTCTAGACAGCTAATAGTTTACCTAAATTACAGTTGTTTTTGTAGCAGGAACCGGCCTAAGTTTGATATTTTTATGAGTGTTTCCTGGCCATCTGGGCTCAATTATTGTATTTTTGAAAATTATAAACAATTATTCCCAAAATAAATTGTTAAAAGTTGCAGCCCATAACACTTTAAATAAGGGCATACATAATGTTTTGGATGAGTTTCATTTTCAGCCTGATTGGACCACTGACTGTGGAGTTAGCTGCCCTTGAGCACTTTAAATATCCCTATAGGTTTACAATGTCTCTCAGGTGAGCAATTGTTGCCCTTTGGGCTACTTGTTTCAATTTTAATTTTGTGGATTTCAACTGATAAATAAAAAAAAAAGTTGAAAACGTAGACGGAAAATAAAATTTATCCAAAGTGCAAGTTTTAGCTAAAAAGATTTTAGGTATGGTTAAGTCAGATTTTATCATACCCCCGACATACAAAGTATGTCGAGGGGTATATAGTTTTTTTGTCTTTCCGTCCGTTCGTCCGTTTGTGCCGTGCGTGCATCTGTCCGCCCGTTTACATTTGCGTTAAAGTTTTGCGTTAGGTTTTTAATGTTGCTTATGTTTCCAATATCCTTTGATGAAACCTGTTGGTATGTGCCTAGATTTACTTACAGGTTCAAACAGAATACTTATCATCATCTGGATGCTATTGCTGACCTAAGATCAAGGCCATAGATTTAAACATTTGTGTTAAAGTTTTGTGTTAAGTTTTTAATGTTGCTTATGTTTCCATTATCCTTTGACGAAGCCTGTTGGTATGTGCCTAGATTTACTTACAGGTTCAAACAGAATACTTATCATCATCTGGATGCTATTGTTGACCTAAGATCAAGGCCATAGATTTAAACATTTGTGTTAAAGTTTTGTGTTAAGTTTTTAATGTTGCTTATGTTTCCATTATCCTTTGACGAAGCCTGTTGGTATGTGCCTAGATTTACTTACAGGTTCAAACAGAATACCTATCATCTTCTGGATGCTGCTGCTGACCTAAGGTCAAAGTCATAGACTTAAACATTTACGTTAAAGTTTTTCATTAAATTAATAGTCTTTTATATTTCTTATATCCTTTGATGGACTAGGGTGACTTTTAGGTTCATACAGAGTAGTTTACGTCATCTGGATGCTGCTGCTTACCAAAGGTCAAGGTCACAGACTTGTGTATTTGCGCTAAAGTTTTGCGTTAAGTTTATATACTTTGCTTATATTTGTAACATCCCTCGATGAAACCTTTTGATATATGACTAGTTTTACTTAAATGTTCATGCAGAATGCTTGTCATCATTTGGATGCTGCTGCTGACCTAAGGTCAATGTCACAGACTTAAATATTTGTGTTAAAGTTTTGCGTTAAGTTTATATTCTTCTTTTATATGTCCAATATCCTTTGATGGAACCTTTTGATATTTGATTAGGTTTACTTTTAGGTTCATAGCTGCTTACCAAAGGTCAAGGTCACAGACTTGTACATTTGCATTAAAGTTTTGCATTATGTTTTTATTCTTTGTTTATATTTCCAACAGTCTTTGATGAAACCTTTTTGATATAATGACTAAGTTTACTTCTATGCTCATGCAGATTAGTTGACATCATCTGGATGCTGCTGTTGACCAAAGTCATGGGCACAGACTTATATGTTTACATTAAAGTTTTGTGTTAAATTGGTACTGTTTGCTGATATTTGTAATATACTTTGATGGAACCATTTGATAGGTGACTAAGTTTACTTCGAGGTTCAAACCATGTATAAGATTGGTTTCATTAGGCAGTAGTTTCATAAGGCAGTGGTTTCATTAGGCGATGGCGCTGGTCGGGGGTATACGTGAGCCCCTGCTCACTTGCTCTAGTTTTTATCATTATTATTTTTTGTTTATGTTGTTGTTTTTGTGAAACTTTAAAAAAAATAATATGGGATTAATGGAAATTGTGTCAGTTTCTATAGCTTTTCAGTTATGTTTACAAAATATTATGCGTGGCCGAATACATGTAGACTGGACTTGAAAATGTTCTTGTTCGGAAGTATGATCGACAGATGACAGATAGACAGATAGACAATGGTCCCTGGATGTACTATAGCTCACCTAGTGAGCCTTTGGCTCATTGCGAGCTTAAAATGATTACATTGTTAGGAGCTCCCACTGCAAAACAATTGTTTCCTAATTTTGAGGTTTCACAATTGAATTTTTTTTTTTGTTGCAAAAAATTCCCAAGCGCCTTTGCAATGGCATTGTTTTATATTTGTCCAAATAATGTCCATGTCATAGAGATGTTCTGTGTGATATAGTTTATTAATGTCTCATATAAAAGCCAGCCGAAAATCTGCTGACAGCAGTAATGTATATAGGGCCATAACCTGTATTTCATGGTTGATTGAACATAGAAAAATAATTTTCACCTGTTGCGTTTTACTGTTTATGTCCTTTTTTTTGATATCCATTAATCTATTTTTGGAAAACCATAATTCGATTTATTGATATCCAAAATACAGCATACAGGATATCCATTTTTCGATTTATGGATATCCATAATTGGATTAAAGGATATCCATAATTCAATTTATGGATATCAAAAGTACAGCAGATTTTCGGATATCCATAAATAGGGAATAAATAGTACAACGGCACCCCATAAACCATAATGATTAATGAATATTCGAAATTTAACTTTTTGATTTAAACTAATTCGATTTATGGATACCCGTTATTCATATTAATTTTTGGATATCTGTAATTTGATTTTTCAGTGTCTATAAATTGAATTTACGAAATTACAAAATCATTATGAATATTACATATCTGTAAAGTGCAAATAAGCTGTGGGTTATTTATGCAAAGTGACCACAGCAGGATGTTGATCCCTAAAATGAATTCAGTAGAAGATGTTACTTATATCAGAGATTCAATTTTAATGATGCTATGCATGTGTATAGAAAACCTGTATTGAAGTATCTGAAGTATTCAAATATCTAAATAAATATATCCTTGTGATAGCTGTCACAGGGAAATGATGTGTAATAACTTTGTTCAGCTACACCTCTCACCATGATCACAAGTACATAAACATCATGCAACATCAGTATCCAATTTTGTCAAAATTATATTTGATTCCAAAAATTATTGAAAAAAATTACAAGCGGGTGGCTCACCTGGTTGAATGTTTTTTAGTTTCAAACTGCACAGTCTACAATTAAAACAGACTGGCAGTTGTTTTATTTATTTCTCTTTTTGTGTAAAAAGAATCTTCTGCAGTCTAAAAATTGTTTGCTTCTGAAGAAAACTACTTGCAAAAGATAGGCAAATATCTGGCTAAGCTCTGTTTTCCTCAGCATCCAGATGGACAACTGAATAAATAGTACCTAGCATGCTGGCTTCCAGCAAAAGGGTTTAATTAATGTAGATTAGGACTGCACAGAAAACCTTATTAACACCTATTTATTAGAAATCATGCTGACATTCAACAAGAGGTTTTAAGTGAGAAGCGGCTCATGAAATCTTTACGTCTCACTTGTCTTTTCCAGTTCTGATTGCTGCTACCAACAGATTACCATCATGGCTGAGGATATCGCTGGTAACATCGGACAGTGTAATGTTACCATTGGAAACTTCACCACACCCAAACCGTCGGATTGCACGGTATTTGTCAGTAGTACTAGGTCTCGACAATATGTATCTAAATAACCAAGCTTCAAATACTTTCTATAAAGATCGCAAGACTTCCATACAAGGGCTATTACCACATAAAATTAGCACTGGGCTAGATACATTTTCTCGAGACAAGCCTTTACTGCTTACTTTTATATTGTTTTTTTTCTTGCTTGAATGCCACAAAATGTTTATTGAAATAAACACCTGCAATTTTAGAGACACTGTAAAATGTGTCGCCTCGTTTGGTTGTTCGGAAGCTTCTGTATGAGGAGAAAGTAAAAAGATATACAATGATCAGGAATTAATACAATCAAGTCCCACATTCCGCTCTCAAAACCAATAGGGAAAGAAGCACATACATACAGATATTGACACAAGTTTACGAAAGACACGCCCTGTAGACCGAATGAGCAGCTCTTTCCCAAACAGATGGTCATTCAGCTACCCCAATAACAACATTAACATCTATTTTCACTAATTTCTATCTCGGTTACAAAACAAAACAAAACAGAATGCAGATTGGGCAGCAATACTGGAGACCGAAACGCCAGAAACCGTAGACAAGCGGACACAACATAATATAAATTCAAGGAGTATTACATGAAATCTTCGGTATGGTTTTCTATATTGAGCCAAAGTTATGTTATAGCGCAACTGTGATTCATGTTTAACAAGTAAAATAATGCAATGCTAGTGCATAAACACAACTAATAATTTTCTACATACAAAAGACCAATAAATTGAACGTCCCAGAGTACATTAACTTTTAACAGCCCAGTGGTATGACTGGGGCATGTTCAGGCAAAACCCATTTTTGGAGATAGGATATATGTACATGTAAAAGACACGATAAATTTTCAGACTAAGACATACATGTTTGTATCAATACAGCATTCATACTCGATTTCAGAGAGTAAACTCATAACACTAGACATAGAAAGTATTTTTATGCTAATCAATAATCTATCCTCGATTTCTAAACGTAAAATCAGAATAATTAACATAGAATCAATTTTTCTGTAATCTCCATCCAAATGGCTTATTTAAAAATTAACTCTGAAGAAAGATACTCTTGAAGCCAGGTACACATCAAAAACTAAAACAAAAATGATTTGATTGAGTCTGTTCGTGTGCGCTGAAATAATGTTGCACTTTTAGTCATTCAAACTAACTCAGACATCACACAGTGATCCTCAAGGACCAAAAACAGTATATATGCACTAAGAAGCTGTACGAAGTACGAGGAATTTCTTCGGCCGCCACACAACTCAGCCTTAGTTGCTGAGAAGATTAAATAAATTGGGAAGAAAGATCCTCTGGAAGCAAGGTGCGCATCAAAAACGAAACTAGCATACTCGTTTAATTGAGTCTGTTCATGTATGTTTGAATATTGCTCACGGCCCGAGCACCGGCGTCAACGGTACTGACTAATTCAAAGGACAAGAAAATGCATAATCTACACTATGTTATTGTACGGGGAAATTTTTTCAGTCGCAACACGACCCAACACAACATGCAGTGAAAATACCGTATACGCGGTAATGTTCGCGGGTTCAAATTTTCGCGGTTAAGGGTCAAAAACATAAATATTAATTTTCGCGATTTTTAATTTTCGCGGTTAGCAACATGCTCGAAAGACAAAATTATAATTTCTTTTTCACGTGAGCCAGTTCTTTCATTAACCTGCGACAGGGCAGCCGCAGGTAAATGAAATAACTTGCTGAAGTGAAAAGTACCAGCGACTACCGATGCAAACACAAATTAAATATATGATCACTTTGTCTACAGAAGACACTTGGTAAGAAACAGGAAATTATTTGCGATTTAAATTTTTGCAGTTTCTATGTAACCGTGAAATATCGCAAAAAATGAAACACCACGAAAATTACTATATATACGGTATAATAAATTCTGAAGGAAGATCCAATGAGAGCAAGGACCCTAGCAAAATAACGAAAAAGGCAGACTCGCTTTAATAGGGTATGTTCAGCGCCAATTTTACAAATCAATGCACTAAAGCCATAGTGTGGTTTGCTATTAGGTTCTGCTAACTACTGCTTGTAAATTTGTTGATTATGTTAAACTAAATGAATGAAATTCAAACAAATTATCGAAAATCTCTGTATGGGCTTTTTTTATATTCATGGATGGCCTTTAAGTGAAAGAGTGTGGTTTAGTTGTGAATACATCAAAGCGCAAGGTCAAACTTTATGAACATACATGCTGATATGAGCAAATATTGGTGCATTTTATTACTAGTTGCATGAACGTAGTTTCCACAAGTAAGAATATCATGTTTATATATTTTTCTCAGACAACTACAACCAGTACAACGACGACAACAACACCGACGACGACGACAGTTACTAGCACAACGACCAAAAGTTCAACTTCCCCAGCAGCTTCTTCGACCAAATCATCTGCTGCTTCATCCGGTACTGCACCTGCATCGACAAACTCTGCCAAGACCACATCAAAAACTAGCGCAGCCAATACAGGGACCAGTTCACAAACAACAGGCGCACCAAAATCAAATGAGGAAAAGACGTCAAACGGCGACCATCTTACCACCGGTATTGTTGCCGGGGCAATGAGTGGTGCAGGTGTAATAGCACTTGCAGCTATCGTGGTAATGGCCGTAGTTATCTGGAAGGCTCTGTCTAAAGCCAAAGTTGGGCCGGCGACACCGAAAAGGAGAAGACGCGACAGCACCTATTCCAGTTCCTATTCATAAGTCAAATGAAAAACCTTAATATAAAACAAAGTGTAAAAGACATTTACATGCTCCGCTTCGACTGACTTTAATGGCTGCACGTATTTACCATAATGGTTTTGCCAGTTACAACAATGAATTACACTTTCAAGGAAGCAACTTCGCCATTGTCATTGGTGCCTCCCTTCTAAATGGGTTTCAACAATTAAAGGGAGAGAATAGCTCCCCTGAAAGCTATTTTTTCCATCAATACTTCAAACAATTTTGGTAGGGCTTCTTCGTCTGGGCGTGCCAACAGGAAGTCACTAATATATTAAAAGTTTTTCCGCTTCGTTTGAAGGTTGAAAGGGTCATTGAGGTATACCCATATACCCGTATTGGGTATACTCATACACCTTCAATTATGTAAGAGAAAACTTTTTGTTAAACAAACTTAAATTCAATGTCAACTTTTTTTATCATTTGCTTTGATAACGGAACTATGAGGTCATCCGTATTTTTAGACAAGCCATGCTAGTCCATGCGTACAGAAATTCATAACTGAAGATTTACTTCCTTGGTGAACATTGAAAACATATTTTTAAAGAAATATTTACTTGACAATTCTGAAATGTTTATCATGACAACTCATAGTTTATATGACATAGTCTAAAAGCTTTCCAACAGACCTTCGAATGGGGTCAGGGGCCGTATTTATAAAACAAATTAAGTGGTTGCTATGCTGATGCTAAGGCTAAATTTCTATGAAGGAGATTCCTTACAAATATGAAATGTTCCTCCAGAGCAAATTTCATAGTTGTAGGGAATCTCCAATATAGAAATTTAGCCTAAGCAACAGCATAGCAACCCCTTAAAGGTAGGTTCCTGTACTTTGGAATGCATCATAATTTTGATGATTTTTTATCCAAGTTGTTAGAAAGCACTTATAAAGAGGAAATGAATAAGTTTCACTAAAAAGTGTAAATAAAAAAAACGTAGAAAAGTCGATTTGCAAGGGATTTCCTAACTCTGCTTCGCACACTAGTTAGCGCTATTTTTAGTTCGCGCCAAAAATAGAAAACATAGCTGACGTCATGCTGCATTGCATTTCGGAATAGTTTTACCCCATCCGCCATGCCAGGACCTCTGGAAGAGGTCACGGCAAGAAAAAATTAACCGTTGGCAAATAACATCAGAAACTCCGGACTTGTAGACATATATATATATATATACATGTATATATTTATTTTTAGAACTTGAATTCCAACAACAGAAAATAAACCAAAGGGAAAACGACTATTTTCTACAACATCTGACGATTTTCTCAGTAGCAACAGTTTCAGAAAAATAAGAGAATTCAATACTACCCAGAAAAAGACAAAATTATTTTGTGAACATAATTGTTATCGCTAGGCCAGGAACCTACCTTTAAGTCGTTTGAGAAATAGGACCCCTGATTTATAAGAATATGAGAACGAATCCGGATGAATCTCGGGCCGCCGTATTTGAAATCGCGTAAGATGATGATCATGAGCGTGAATGAGAAT
Organism: Ctena decussata; assembly: GCA_963989385.1. Taxonomy (NCBI): domain Eukaryota; kingdom Metazoa; phylum Mollusca; class Bivalvia; order Lucinida; family Lucinidae; genus Ctena; species Ctena decussata. The sequence continues at coordinate 42,792,487 of OZ022504.1, forward strand.
ATAGCTCGATAACATCACATGATCGCAAGACCTAATATTAATTATCCTGCCGGCTCATGTTTGCATAGTCATTATGAACTTTTGTTATAATTCCTTATCATCAGTAACAAAACCTTTTTATAAACCTTTATCAGGAGTACATATATCACAATATAATGTCAAAATTAAGTGAAAGCTTTAGTTTGGGGGAAATTAAATGAGTAAAGTGTTTTTATATGTTCAAATACTTGTCTAAACTTTTCTCAAACCTAATCGCAAATAATGTAATTCATTGTTATACTGGAGTAAAACATGTCCACGTTTCTGTGATATAATTTATATTTTGCCCCTTATTTGATGATGCTTTATATTTTTCTCGTATTCGTGTGTGTTAGTTTTTCGCCTTTGCTGTTATTTTCGTTTTATATGTGTCCAGATGCCCGTTTCGCTAAATAGCTTAAGCCTAAGATTTGCGGAAGAACCATACGGTTTGTATGGAACTTACAAAAATATGAGGCTTATATCTATCTAGATATTTAGTGAAATCGGGACCAGTCGTTGTTTTCTATAAATTGTTTGAAAATAAAAATTTACAGTGTTACATTCTTAACCTGAAAAAAAAAACTTTGTATTGTCATGGGTTTTCGGATGACTGCTGATTGTTGACCAATAAATATTAAAGAAGCAGACATAGCATGGTGAATATGTATAATATACTTTAATAAAAGATATATACTTTTTCCACCAACAGTCATGCTGACTGTTAGCATCAGTTTTTGTTTTGATTTGCTTTAGTTTTCGAAAGCTTGGCTACTCACTCTTGAGCAAAACAAAATCTTAAACGATTTAGATCTTGGACGTTTACTTATTTACTTAAAAGAGTTTCATATTGTATAATTGGTAACCAAAACGATAAGGATTTCTTAAGCTACCTATAATTTATTGATATTTTGCATAAGTTATTTCGTCATTAACGTTATGATATACACGTACCTTATGTATCATGTGACGTCGCTGTTGTTCAGTGGATAACGTCGTGTCATGACATCAGAAATTTATGAAAATCGCCGCAGGCTCGTTTCATAAATTTCATTTGACATGACCACTCGTGTAAGAGCCTCTATTTCTATTGATTTTATATTGATTTTATATCCCTGCACTCCTTTAATGCTTAATGCTCAAAGGACAGCTTTGATTTTGGGCACTGTATAGAAATATTGTTTTCAAATTCTCTTCAGTGATAAATGAACGGATTTGAGATTTATTTTGTCATACATTGCTACTCTGTTCGCTGCTTATATGTTCCCATATGACTCACAAAAAGACTTAAGATCCATCAAAGCAATGCACAATTTACTTTCGTTATCTCAAGCCCTGATATCTCATAGTAACCTCTTATATCAAAAGATATAGTCAGGACACATCCTCTTTTTCTTTTTCTTATATATCAACTTTGGATTTCTCAGTCTACCGTATCTCAAAATAAATTTTCTTGGACCGGAAAATTATCCTGAGATATCCGTAGTTTGAGATGAACTTCGACTCTGAGATATCGAGAGCTGATTGTATATCGTATTAAAGCGATGTAACGTCATGTAGGATCGACGTTCATACGGTGCTGGTTAAATAATGTGTGCCCGCTTGATTTAGTTTTTGTAGTGTCTAACGTGGCAATTTGGTATTATTTTGATGGCTTGCCAATTTTGAGCTACGTTTTCTAACACGTCTCATGGACTATACAACCATTAGTTTCACCTGAACAATTACAAGTTTCATCTTGCTGATAACTGGGATATGCAGTGAGTCTTGGACAGGTTCAAAATTCAACAAACAGTTGCCTTCATAAACTTAGTATGTTTGTTCTCATTTAGAGTTGCTTGACTTTGAGTTTTGAAAAAAAAAGAAAACATATCTGAACTTGTTGCTGGCATACTTTTTTTCACTTGTTGCTGACTTTTCCTGAAACTAGCACACAAGTAAGACGGGCCGTGAAATCAGGGTCAAGACTGAAATCAGGACAGGTTTGGTTTTTCATTTCAGAGTTATTTATATTTGCCTTTCATTGTTTAAAATGTTGTTTGAACTCGCCCCTTTTCAAGCTTTTGGAATAGTTTGTTGACTAAAATAAATGCAATAAGCTTCTCTGTGATATTGTTTCAGTTTATAATACGTTTTTCTGTGTAATAAGCGTTTCTAAATTAAGCTTTTCTGTGATCCTTTTAGTTGTCATTATAAACCGCTAATAAAAGAAAAAACTTTTCTCCGGTGTAATCAGCTGTAAAAATACAAATATAGTAACTTTTTATGATGTCATTTCGAATATTTACAATTATTTTCAATGGCAAAAAGGCAATCTCATGCTTCAAATGTACAAGTTTGTTTTCACAGGTATTTCGCAAACAGAAACTTTTTATACTTAAGTAAACATTGCAGGTTGTTTAGACTGAGTTCTTATCTATTTTATAAACTGTATGCCCTGATTTTATTACGAATAAATGCCGTTTTCCAATTTTGTTTTTTTTTCTTTGTCTTCAGTTAACATTATAACAGTTTGAAACACTGGCAAAATTGGTCTCATTATAAGGAGAGTCTGATCTGGGCCTGCACTGTTCATCAGTCTATTTGTAACCTTTGGACATGTAACTTCATTGTAAAACCAGACTCAGTCAGGGTAATTATTTTCGGTGCCCAAATACTGAGAATTTTTACGGTACGCGAACCAGGAGCTAAATTTTCTCCCTCCCTTATGTTTCGGGAATACAGTTTTTGTGCCAGCTTTTACTAAGCATTTTCACACGCCCAAGGATTGACTAGCTGAAAATCAGCCAGACATCAATGTATTATCCATTGGTCCTATCAAATTTTGCGCCCGGTCATAGCACCTTTTTACCTTGCCTATCGCCTTTTTCATGTAACATATAAAGGGTAAATAGTTTCCATGTAAATGTCATAATAATAAGAAAACTAGACAATCACTAAAGGTGATGAATGCCCCCGCCATATGCCTCACTAGATGAGTTATGTGTTAAAACATATTTGTGTGAAGTTACATCAAAATCTGTCAATAAATAAAGGTGCTAGAGGGATGACTGAGTTTTTCTTAAAAAATAGCAACTGTGACCTTGACCTTGGACCTGGGGTGCTGAAGCGGCAATTTATTCAAGATATTGTTATACTTAACATTTATGTGAAGTTACATCAAAATCGATCTATAAATGAAATCTCTGGAGCAATGCTCTAGTTTTTCTGAAAATAGCAACTGTGACCTTGACCTTCATCCTACCAAACTGAAACGCAAAGATGTTCGAGGTACTGTCATCCCCAATAAAGCTGTGATGTAATACCAAAATCGGTTAATAAATGAGGCCGCTAGAGCGACGATAAAAGGTGAGATTGTATTTAAGCTATGGAAATATGGTCAAAATATGTATGTAATTCAAGGGGACATAATTCTGCAATAAAGACCTGACTGATAGTTCTGTTTCCTTTATGCACATGTTCAATGCATGTCTGAACTGTGTTGCAAGTTTCAAATCCCTACATCAAACACTATTGGAGGAGTTGCAGAGACAAGAACAGTACTACAAAGTGTGAAATACGGTCAAAATATGCATGTCATTCAAGGGGATGTAATTCTGTGATAATGACCTGGATCAAAGTTCTGTTTCCTTTATGCACATGTTCAATGCATGTCTGAACTGTGCTGCAAGTTCTAACTCCCTACATTAAATACTGTAGGAGGAGTTACGGAGACACGAACAGTACTCAAATGTGAAATATGATTATAATATGTATATTATTCAAGGGGACTTAATTCTGCAATCAAGAATTAATTAAAGTTCTGTTTCCTTTACGCACATGTTCAATGCATGTCTAAACTGTGTTGCAAGTTTCAACTCCCTATATTAAATACTGTAGGAGGAGTTGCGGAGACAAGAACAGTACTCAAATGTGAAATATGGTCATAATATGTATATTATTCAAGGGGACATAATTCTGCAATAAAGACCTAAATCAAAGTTATGTTTCCTTTATGCACATGTTCAATGCATGTCTGAACTGTGTTGCAAGTTTCAACTCCCTGCATCGAATACTGTAGGAGGAGTTGCGGAGACAAGAACAGTACTACAAAGTGTGACGGACGGACGTACGTACGTACGGACGGACGGACGTACGTACGTATGCACGGACGGACAAGGGCAAAACTATATGCCCCTCCCCACTTCGTGGCGGGGGCATAAAAAAACAAAAATAAAAAAGAGGACCGTTAGGTCCTGATCGCTCCCCTGAGCCCTGAGACTGTCATGTAATATGAACTTTTTGGGAATTTGTTTTTGATATATCTTACCGATATTTGTACACGTTACGTAACGGTGCCAAAAAGATGATTAGCAACACAACCAGGCCTTGCAGTTTTGAGAAAAATGACCTTAAAATATTCAATCCAAGTGACCTTTAGCCAAGGTCACCTAATGATTTTGACCTCTAGAATTAACAGGGGTTGAAATCAACTGCATTTCCATAACACATAGTACAAACAACAGAAACATGCATTTTTCAGCTTTTCTATGCTTACATGTACTAGTCAGCATATACATTTTCCACTGATGTTTCAAATATACGCTTTCCTTAAACTATTTATTTTATGACATCGTACCATTTGTTAAGATGCTTGACATATATGGACAAGAAGGCAATCATAGTCAAGTAACCTGGACCGTTTGACAATAATTTTTTTCTCCACTTCCACACTGGTTTCAAATGAAATATAATTGTTAATAGCCTATTATGTTTAGAAAGAAAGGACTTTATAAAATATTCAGTCCTTTTCCATCTATCCCATTCAAAGGCCTAAAGGACCAAATTTCACCTCACCATAAAATAGATCAACGTCAACCCAGGGTCATTATTCATATAAACGTAAGAGTACTACAGTCTCAGATGCTACATATTGCCAAGTTTTAAGGCATTCCCCCTATTGGTTCTGCAGTAGATCTGTTAAGGGGTTTACTATATATGGGCATGGCAATAATCTTGGTCATGTGACCTGGACCAAATAAATAAACTTTCTTTCTGCCTTTGCCCGAAGACTGCATTTGAAATTTAAGTAAAATTGGCCTAGTAGTTTCAGAGGAGAAGTCTTTGACAATGATAACAGCTGTACACGAGTGGACTTTGGCCGAGGTCAATAAATGTTCTTGACCTCTAAAATACATAGGGGTTAAAGCCGACTGAATCATCATTTCAGAGAGCACAGTGGCAACAGAAAATGCACTTTTTTCAGCCTTTCACATTCAAAAGTCTTAGGAACCAAATTCGATCTTTCCGCAGATAAGATCAGGGTAACCCCAGGGTCACCAAATATATAAACTTTTTACTAGAGTCCAAAATGCTACATACCAAGTCTCAGGGCAATCCACCTTGTGGTTCTGGACAAGAAGGTTTTTTAGGTTTTTACTATATATGGGCACTGCAGTCATCATAGCCATGTGACCTAGACCAAATATATAAACTGTTTTCCCCTTTGCCCGTAGACTGCATATTAAATTTAATTGAAATTGCCACAGCAGTTTCAGTGGAGAAGTCCCTTGAAAATGTATACAGACAACGGACGATGGCGGTTACCATTCAATAAGCCCCCCCTTTACATAGGGAAGCTAACAAAGAGCGGACTTTTTGCATTTGAGTCTGAAAGCGATTCGTAAAAATATCCATTTCAAATTTGTTAAAACAAGATTCCAGCCCGCTTCTAATCGTTTGCTGCGGTCTTCGGTTCGTGCTGAGGATCCCCGATTTACATGACTGCTCGTTAATATCGACTGCAATCCACAGCAAATGCTCAACATAAACTATTTCAGCCCAGGTTGTCATTTTTATTTTTTGTAAATCAAAAGCAATAATACAATTAATTAATGATTATTTTAGAACACTGATTTAGAATATTTGCTACCAAAGGGCACATCGCTCCCTTCTGACTTTTTGTTTGTATAACTGAATTTATGTAGCCATGTTATTAGATATGTTTTTGCATTTTACAAGTAAAATTGGTTTAAACTAATAACTATAGCACAGATAATCGGAACAAAATCATGACTTACACGAATGTGTTGACGTGTCTGGAATGTCGACCTTGACACTGGAGGTTTTGATGACGTAGTCAACAAGTTTAAGCTTTAAAAAAATGATGACCTAGGCCCTTGACTGACGTGGATTCGGCGACTCTATGTTGAATCGGCGCCAGTTCTGGGTTATGTATGGTCTTGTGTGTCAATGGTGGTGTTGATAGGTTCTAATATTGATACGAGTATTAAATTCAATAATAAACGTAATGGATAATTGTGACCAATAAATAAATAAATAAATAAATAAAAAGATTATAATGGTGAGGGAGCCGAGGCCGTTGGACAGGCGATAGAGGGATGTGACTGCGCTGTTCCCTACGGGGTAGTCGGCCAGGTTTCTAGGGCAGCCAGGGTGGTCTTCCGCGGAGGGCGGGTGGTCACATCCACATCGCCACAACAGCCTCGGCTCAAACATATCGTGTTCAAATGAAATATTAACCGCATAACTTTAAATTAATTTTGGTACTCTAAACTAAAAGTTAAGCCTTCTGATAATTCCCTTAAGTACAAACACACACTCGCATACATACATACATACATACATACATACATACAGTATATATTTAGGAATTGAAGGTTGTTGTTTTTTCGGCGTTCCTCGTGTGATGCAGCCGGTTAAAGGAGCTACAATTCCATGAAGTGCGAAGCGCTTCTCTTGGGATGTTTTGGCTACGACCACTGGCTTCTTCATGCGATATACGCTGAAAACATCAAACTCCTTATTCCTGCAACTACACCACTTTTCAGACCCTTCCTGTACCGTTTTTTTTTGTGGTTATGTATTGTGAGATGTGTCAAATATACGTCGAAGGATAGGAACTACGTGTTCGGCCGTTGCATTTGACGGGCACCGCCGTGGCTTAGCGCCGGTCGAGCGTTGTGTGGACCGGTCGCGTTGCGACTGATATCGTATTCGGTTATCGTTCGTCAGTGAGAGGCTAGTTGCTCTAAAAGGCCTATCAATAGAGGGTCAGTGGTAAATGTGAGTATTGTGGAGGTGAATTTCATTTTTCTGGCGATTGTAGAGGTATGGACTACGTTGGGCCGTGTGCAAACTAAGTGAACTCCGAAGGGGTTCACGTGAGCTTTGCAGGCGGCCCAGTGTGGTTTGTACATCGATAGGCGCCGGAGAGGTTAGGTTTACTGCTAACACTTACATTTTATCTAATCAATGTAATTTGTGTTAAAGGATCAGAAAAAAACCAATAATAACATTTATACGCAGCTTTTCAATAATGTAAATATTTATAAATGATGTATATAGAATAACACGATATATAAAAAATATGGTGTCGGTGTAGGGGAGGAGGAGCCGTCTACAAACATATATTTATATATACTATCTTTTTCCCCAGAACAAATACTAAACCGCAGTAATACTCTCAACTGAAGACTCTTCTCACTTATCTCTATTTTCCCATCTGCAACCTATTTTGCAAACATACTTTTCATAGCATTTCGCTTGCGGTTAGTCACTGATAATTAGAAATTTAACGTGACGGGAGAGAGGGGTGGGGTAATTTACTTAAGGTCTGCTTTAAAAAGTTTAAATTTCGATTTGTTTGCTTTTTTCATCTCCCGTCTTAATCCTTTAACAAGATTGAACATGTGTTTTTATTCATCCTTTTTTGTAACTGCGAAAAGGTGTGAACAAATGCTTTCTAGTAAGTACACTGCTTCGATAAAAGATAGGAAAAATAAGACATTATATATACTGAAAGGATTTAAAAAACTTCCACCCATTAATTTTGAATATCTCAAAAATGAATGCAGCTGCGTCCACCAAAATTTTACAGCATATATATTCTCTTATACCTGATTATATCAATATATCGAATCTGAAACGTTCAACCGAATCGGTCAGGAACAAGCACGTGCTCCTCGTGTTCTTAGTACCGTTTACATATGGATGTATAGATTCATGTATACAGTTTTCTGATGAAACATTTCTCGTACAATATCAAATTGAATTTTAAAAGTTTGAAATCGGTCAGTGGCTTTATTTAGCCTACCGCGCCTAAATATCGCACACAGGTGCAGAGTTTTGGGCCAGGTAAATGCTGAAATTTCAAAAAGTGACGTCGCGGTACAATTTTATGCGTTTATTACGACAATTTCCAATCTCAGACGACGTCCACTCTTTACAAGAAGCTCAAAAGACCGTCAGAAAAGCACCCAACCAAAATTAAAAACCAGAGGTCATGACGTTAACTAATGTCGACGCCGTCTCCGTAATAGGCTTTGCGCGACAGCATCATCTGCAGTGATACTTGCAAATCAATGTGGATGACGTCACAATGTTAAGACAGTAAGAAATGGTCGAAAAGAGTGTTGCATAGGATAACGCCGGTATCGCCTTATGCATTTCAGTGACGTAACGCTCTTTTACTGGCGTCATTTAAGTAGATGATACAAATAAACTGCGTAATCTTTAAATTTGATAAGTTTCAAGCATTTTGTCGTTAAATATTCAACACTGTCATGAGTGAACAGAACAGCAGCCAGCAATAAAAAGTGGAAGTTTTTAAATCCTTTCAGTATATATTTCTATGCAAGGTTCTACATTTCTAAAAACTCGTTTTTGTGCTTTGCTAAAATATAATCAGGAAGAAAAATGATAAATTTCCATGCAAGGTTCTACATTTCCAAAAACTCATTTTTGTGCTTTGCTAAAATATATTCAGGAAGAAAAATGATAAATTTAAGAAAGAATAAAAGCCAGCACCTCAGTTTCAAAGCCTGTAATACAACAAATAGGGATGTAGTAAGACGTATGAAACACTGACATAGGTATACTGTGTCCACCCCTCTCTTCTGTCCTGCCTTCCAGTTGTCAGTGTAAAAATACCTTAAAAAGCATTCTTTCAATAGCTCACAAATGGGATAAAACAGGAATTCTATGTAAATGTCTATAGCAAGCCTAGCGGTTTTAACATCAGGATCTTTACTATTTTGCTGCGAAGAAGGTCTCCTCTGGCTCTTTTTAAGAGTAAATATCTTTATGCAGGAAGGATTTTTTTCCGGGGTCTCATTAAATATAACATGTTTAAATATTTGTTTTTGAAATGTCGATCTCAGTTTTTCATTATCATATTCATGTACACCGCCAAAACGACTTTAACTACATGGAAGCATTACAACACTTGTCAATATGGTTAAGATAACTTTGATAGGTTGCAAAATCGCTTCTCAGCAATATATCTATACAACGAAATATTCTGGAACCCTAAGCAATGTCCCTTAATTATTTCCACGGTAAGTGTAAAGTTTTTTGACACCAAAGACATTCAGCCGAATCTAGAATGCACTTTGGGGTATGCTAAGACTTATGAAAAAATTGCATAGGTATAAAATTAATGCAAAGCACCTGAATATTTGCTACATTTTAAATGGAAAAAAAAGAAAAAAGGACAAAAACATTGACTACTATAGAGATAAGATATAAATATATATAACATGTAAGCGTGTTCACTATGATTAGTTGCCAGCCTGTACAAAGCTTTAAAGTACTGAAAATTGCAATTTACTCTTATTAAGACAGTTCATTTAGGGTACTACACTTATTTAATTTAGGTCTAACAATTGTTGTAAGTTTGGAGACAGACACTCAGTTTAATACCTAAAGATGAGTTGCGGAAACAGAAATCCTAGAGTAAAGGCACATTTTTGCGTTACTTTATAAGGGCACGCGTCAAACTATATGACCTTAACTATTTGGCAAGAAATAAATGAACTTAGTATACTCAGCGTCAATGAAAACGCACCATTTTGGATATATGGCACAATATGTTTGTTTAATATTTGGTTTATTTGTGTAACAGAGAATTTAATAAAACTTTGATTTCTGGTGTTAGGGTAGGCTGTTTACAGATTAAATTCGTTAACCCGTTAGCGCTATCGAGCGTGACGTCAAAAATGACGTGTTTAAACACTGTCTATATCACTCGACACACTTAAAGCGAAATAAATCCTTATTTCGCGCTCTGCCAGACACTTTATTGCTAATGAATCGTTATTTGGAAGGTCTCTTGATATAAAACCACTTTTCCACCAAGGAATTTTGACGCAGTTTGGCAAATTAGGGTGACGTTATACATGTAACGCCATTCTCGGGCTGGATAATGGTTGAAATTTGCCCCACAAAACTTCTGAAATTCAGTTTCTGCCACTGATGTCAGCATTATGGGTTGCAAAAGGTAACGTATTTACTAAAAGTTACTTTTGTCTGTCCATTTTTTGATGAATATGACAATACAGTGACGTTCGACTCCATGTTACTTTGTTGCCTTCAGCGGTCTGGATTTCTTTTCTATGGCGATTTGATAGACGATCTATTCTCTAGCAAATCCATCATTGCGGGATTTCTGCCATGTGAAATTGTGCTTGAATTTCGTTTTCCTTGGATTCAGAGCTTACAGCGTCACACACTCACAGCGTATGTTAAGGCAAAGCAACTTCATGAGCGTAATGAAATGGTTCGAAATAATAACTATATCATGTTCATATTATATGATCATTGAATTTAAGGAAATATATAGCGTCATAAGACTGGTGCGTTTTCATTGACGCTGAGTATATTATGTCCATATGATGCATATTCTTTGCTGTTCGTGGAATATAGATATTAAAAGCGTGCTCTCAAACAGAAGTTAGGACCCACTGACTTTGTACGTAACAGTTACTTCGCATACATTTGGGGTCACCAACCAACACTTGACCTCGAGCTCATATAAATGAGTTGTAGACTTTACAAGACCATACACTTGTGGCATACTGGTAACAAGATGTTCAGCTTTCATGTACCCGTCGACCATGCTTAGTAAATTAACAGATAATACATTAGAACAGTTTGCATATAATGTCATCAGTTTCGGGAGAACATCGCCCGCCCTCAATGACTTCACAGTTGCTGTCACAAACTCCATGTGTGTACCCTCCTTCAGCAGCTTGATTGTAAATGCCGATGACGCGCAACTTGGGTTACGGTAGAGTTTTCTGATGTCATTGATGTTCGACACCTGTAGTTTGTCTTTTACCGTAAATGATGTATCTGTTTCTAGATGCTGTTGAGTTTGAACATGAGCTATAATGTAGAAATAAGATGCAAATCAGCGTCTATTTTCAAAAGCCTTCAGTCAATGAATACTACATGTATAATCTGAATAATTTTCGCCAATGGTTATTTCTGCGAATTAAAATTTCGAGAATTTTGATGAAGTTAGAATTGGCACGACAAATAATGGTCCTCTTCACTAATAATTAATAATTGATTGTAGATCCCTCTTTTTATTGTCTAAAGAACCTAACTCACAAACTTCTTTTGCGTCAAAAATCTGGCCTATCCTAAAGTGATGTTGGTGTATGATGAGCAAGAGACCTACATTAAATATGTACGAGGGTCATTCAATAAGTCATGCAAACGACTAAGTTTCGGGCTAATTATAATTAGTAGCAAACAAGCTATCTACATTCCTTCAATGCGCTTCCCCTTCATTCCAGGCAACAACTTCAAGCATAGTCATAATTTTGCAAATGTTGTTGCCAGGCAACGGAAGTATATTTATATTAGGGATGCGGCGGTGGCGTCTGGTCATCTGTTTAAGATCCCTTGGCTTAGTCCAGAATGCTTCTACATGTCTGAATTTTGCTGGGAGACACGAAATTATTACTAAAATAAGTAAAGGTACCTAAATTAAAATATAGACGTCAATTGAAATATTAATCTTTTTCCAAATTAATTCAACCTTGTTTTTTCTTGTAAAGACATTATCATATAAGATGAGTACTTTAAGGTGATGCGCTAACTACAGATGAAGTGTTTCCTTAAATGTCATTTATCTTTATTAAACAGTTGTTGCCAGATATTGATATGTAGAAAATGAAGAAAATATATTCCGCGAGCTTTGTTTAATGTCGATTGCAACCTTCAGAAATCAGAGGCAAACGTCCAAAACTAGAAATGTGCCAAAGTTCTGTATTATTCTTTTGTTGCCTAGCGACCACCTTTGTTTGGTAATGTGAAATGATAACTGCCTCATATTTGAATTCTTGAATATAAGACAACTGTGTTAGAACACAGTTTCTTGTATTTTGAAAGAATTATCAACTGATATGCAAATATTCTCTTCCGCTCACCTCTTATAAAAGACGCGACATTTATGCAGTTTCACAGCCAGTTTTGCCTATAGCTTTGCATTCAAATCCCTCCCATTTCCGAGAATGACATGTCACAGATTTTTTAGTATACATGTGTGATCTTTTTATTGTATAGTTTGTATAGCTCAATAAACAGATGTGATGGCGTTTGCAGGACTTCTTGGATGGCCCTCGTATTTTTCTTAGGTTAAAAGTTTGTTTGCATTCTACTTACGGTTGCCCTTTAGCTGCAGTTCGATTGGGTAGCGGTCACTGATTCGCAAACCCTGTAAAGAAATTTCCAAACATTAAGATTCATCGAAAAGTAAGCAGACAAATTCTCAGGAACTGAACCGATACTATTCGATCCCAGATTCCACTCAAGACACCATGTCGGAAAAGGCACCAAAGAATAGACACCACTAAAGGAATCACCAGCGACAACCAGGTGAGCAGCCATTTCTTATGTAGGTGGGTCACTGGGCTAGCCTAAACCTCACAAACAATGTATCAATAACACAGTATCCGAACTACATGTACAATCTCTTCCGGTTTGCATAGCGTTGAATCGAGAGTACTTCACATTCGCTTATAACCAGTAGTCGGAAATCATTATGTTTTGAGATTTTATCCGGAATCTGCTGCGTCATTTATAGCTATTCAGCATCGAAAATGTAAAGAGATAAGTTTAATATAATTTGCTCTTCGGTCTTTTACTTTATTACCCTGTACAATGTCGTGTATGGGTGGGTAGTAATTGGTACAGTATTCAAATCGCCCTTGGCATGATTCTTAAACCATTTTGAGCATTTTCTTACATGTTTTATAAAAAATCTTTAGAATAAACGGAAGGCGTTATCAATCTACAGTTTGTCAGTTTTGATAAAAGAATGATAGCTAAGTTTTGCACGACACAATCTCGTGTTAAATTAAGCTGTTCGGAAAAAAAAATCTGCTACGGCAAGGAGTTTTTCATTGTACAGGGCAATAAAGTAAATGACCGAAGAGAAAATTATATTAAACTTACCTCTTTACATTTTCGAAGCTGAATAACTATAAATGACGCAGTAGTTTCCGGATAAAAACTCAAAACATAATGATTTCCGGCTACTGGTTATAAGCGAATTTTGTACTCTCGATTCAACGCTATGAAAACCAGAGGAGAGGGTACAGTGCGTTCGGATACTGTGAATAACATACATAGCAAGAAACAACGCATAAAACAACCAAGAAGAACCAAAACAAAAGGACCGCCTTGGGACGGCCAGCAATGATTTTCGGTTGATTGTTTTGGGTTTAACGACCGACCCTTTCAGACAGTATTTCAGTCTATATCGGATCGTCTCCCAGAAAGGAAGAGAAAGACAGCAGAAAAAAAAAACATACAAACAAGCCCACACGCACCTACTGCAAGCACAGTAGGCCCTTGCCCTACTTCTATCCAAAAAGCTAGGACGCCTCGTCATGCAAGCAATGAAATTACTAGGGGAGAGGGGTGCTTTAATCATTTTGCAGTCGACTAGCCCTCGGCCTTGATTTTCTTTGACTCAGCAGGCACTTAGTTGTTCAACCCTTCCAAAACAATCACAACCCGCACAGCAGACCAACGAAAGCACCAACCCGGACAAGAAGAACAAATTATACGCAAAACATTGCATATATCTATTTTTACCTATTTTCTATTTTCACGTTAAGGCTGGCCTTAGCATCACAAATGCTATATTACTTATTATACAGGCGAGATCTTAACACCCCTCTTAGGAAACTAGGAAAAGGAAAAGACCACCCGAAGATGGCAGACCGGTTCTCACATGTTAGGTAGGTGCTTCGTTTTATCGAATATTCTGACTATATAGTGTATTCATCATTCTATCGAGCTATATCAGCGAACAGAAAGGACGTCGCCATGTAAAACAGGCAGCGATGTGGCGAAAAATATACGCCAGATGTCGCGTCGGTCAATATGATGTTTGCAGGTCAATAAAAGTGCATATTCAAAGAAATAAAGGTCAACAATGGTTTTATTATATAACAATTCTAAATACAGTTTCCTTTGAAATTTATGATTGCTCTACGATTATATGGTTTCATCTCGCGACGTAACGCAATTAACATTCACGTACATCAGACGTTTCGTCACGAAAATACAATGACGTCAGCGTAAAAGTAATGTTCACTGACTGGCCGGTGAATATCGCAAAATATTGACCGGCACGTGACGTCAGGAATTGTGTGTTACATCTTGGTCATATAATAAACATGTTTGCTTGTATCGGCATATTTTCAAGTCTGTTATTATGCAGTTTATTTTTCATTGGTGACACATATTTTTCTGGCGTTCCTATGAAATATCATTTATATTTTCTCACTTTTTTTTATTAAATGCGATGCCCAATTCTATTCAGTCCCAAATCCCAAAAACCGTTTTTAAATCTCTTGGCTAGTTTTCGAGACCTAATGCTTTTCACTAGCTGTGTAATTTGCATTTTTCACTGGAACGCACTCTGAGATGTTCCGTTGACATTTTGTGTTGAACTAGCGAGAGTGTATCAGTGATAAATGCAAACAATGCTAATACAATTGTTATTTCTCAGAAACAAGCCAAGAGATTTAAACACAGTTTTCAGGGTCTCGGGTCGAATAGAATTGGGCATCGTATTTTATTAAAGTGCTACGAAAATATAAATGACATTTCTAAGGAAAATCAAAACATATTTGGGTCACCACTAAAATATTCAAACAACACAAGAACAGACTTCAAAATATGCCGAAACAAGCGAGTGCTCATATATTTCCCAAAATCACTGTGTGTTTTGTATGGAGATGGCTTGTTTGACTGAAGCGTACGATATATAGTCAGAAAGTTTAATAAAAAGAGGCAGGTACCCAGCGTGTGTAAACCGGTCCGCCATCTTTGGTGGTCTATTCTGTTTCCTAAAAAATAATGTTCCGGATCTCGATACAGACAGTTATAGTAGAGTGGTACATATTGGGTTTCATCTGCCCAGTTTCTTTTTTTTTTTTCGTTTTAATGCATGTGTTTCTACACGCATGTAAGTTTAGCTATATCAACATCGAGCCAACAGACCTGATTGTATCACTTATTAGTTTTCTTTCTACCTGAATTGTACAGTCATGTATTAAGTAGCGGATATTTTACAGCCAGCAGGGTATGACTCATTACAGCTGGATGAATGTACCTTTTATCAAAACTGCATTGTTCTGTCATTTGCCTTTCCCCCTTCTTTTTCGGTGTTTTAGCCGGGCTGTGCCCTCCTTGGTATCGTCGTTTATTGTGTACTTAGAGCCCACTTCTAATAGCCAAAACATTAATACGTCTGTATGTACGAGTAATTACAGTAATTATGATTCCTCAATATTCTCCCTTCGACGTTCATCCGATTATATCTAATTTTCGCTGAACCAACAAAACCAGCTTGTTAATAATGTTTTGCATTTGCAGGGGTCTATAGTATATGACAGCAAAGAAAAGCAGAGAACATGATTTGTATACCATTTATGGTTTTACATTCAGTCAGCAGCACGTAGCCCTTAGACATTAATAATGACCCTTGCATACCTCAAACACGCGTCTTAATTATGATCCCAGAGCGTTAAATCTCGGAAAACACGGACGGACATTACTTTATATAGCTTAGCTGCAATATGTTGCAATTAACAACTATGTTGCTTACCTCTGATTTATTCAGATTCATAATTTCATCATATCTATAGGCTTTTACACTATTTGGAACAACAGCACTAGCGAACTGCCCACCGGCAACAAATCTAGATGTTCACAGAAAAGAAAATAGAACACATATAAGCCATGTAAAAACGAAAGTTTCTCATTTGGCATATACACAGACTGTTCAAGGTCTACGGATATGTAGTGCTTATTTGGGGGTCTCTTATTTGATCGTACTGAGGTATTGACTGATTTACTCTCTTTTGTTATTTATTTTTTTTTCTTTGCACAAAGCGATACAGAAAACCGAGAATTGAATTATATGAGAATTAATTATAGGCTTGAGAAAATCACATTTTACCATTACAACATTTGGTAGTTCGAACGTCAGTTCTTCGAATTCATTGGAAACTTCGAATACTTCCGAAGGTTCAGAATTTTTTGCTATGCATTCTATACAAATTGACCTCGGTAACTTCGAACGTTGATAGTTCGAAAAATCGGATTTTTCGAAAGACAAATTTGGGTCCGAACTGCTATTTCCGTTAGAAATACCTCTTAAAATTCATAGTCGCAATTATCGCCGCAAGCTACCGTCAGCCATGCTGAAAGATCACGCACAAACCCGATGACGCGTGATGACGCTAATCATATTTCAATAGCAGTTAATCTTTTCGTAACGAGGTATTACGACATATCATACACGTAAATTTAAAGAGTTCATCTTTTGTGACTTAATTAAAATGTTTTTAGCATGCAATTAAAATTTAATTTGAGTAGAAGACGTCGTTAATCTTTTATCTGTGTTTGAACTGGGGGTGATCAAAGATACAGCGCCGTGACTTAAAGGTAACGATTAATGTTTTGGTGTGTATCCGCAGGGAGCGTAACTGAAGTATGGCAAACCCCAGGAAATAAACACTGCTAAATGTTTCCTAACGTCATTTCAACGTCGCAGCAAGATCTTGACGTTGCAGTGACATTGTTGCGAATATCTTGCAATGTTCTGGTTGTTGGAAAATGCATAAATTTAAAATATTTTATCCTATTTATTTTCGATATCAACTGCCTATTTCGGCGATGGTCATTGCTCAAAATATGATCATTGGTTTATCTGTAACCTTGTTTTGTTGAAAATAGAATGTTCTGTTGTTGACGTGAATAAATGAAGAATACAGGTTACTTTGTTTCTTTTTTGTCATTAACAGTCCGCTTTCTGAAGGCATAAGGGAAGATCACAGTCATATTATCCGTTTGCATCTTCTTTCACGCAGTACAGAAGAGGTAATTACCACAATACAGGTGCGTTTCACACATTCGACGCGATCACAAGGTCACGGTAAGGTTAGGACAGTTCCGTTATTTACGGAAATAGCCTACACGGTAACTTCGAAATCCGGATAGGTCGAAGTAAAATTGGGTGTCCCTGGCACTTCGAATTACCGAAATTCGACTGTCTATGTATTTTAGGTAGCATCTCACTAACAATTCCAGAGGAGCATGACATACACTGAATGCCAAGCTCCTCTTAAATTATAAGTAAGATGACGTCATAGATCTGTTATCAAAGCAACTATAGAATTACCAACTGTGGTGCTTAGTACCTTGACAGAATGACGTCTCAATGACGTCACTTAGACACCAATATGAACTCTTAGTTGCTGTAGTTACAGATAATGATGGCATTGGTTACAGATACATGATGGCATGGCAAACAGTTTATGCCATGCTCCTTCAACTTTTCAATGATATTACAAACTGAAATTGTTTAAATAGAAATTTCAGATTACTGTTACCAATTCGTTAAATTCCGTGTTACAAGTTTTACTAAAGGTGATTCCCACGATGACTTAAAGTTTGTCGAAACCCCGCAGTAGACATATACGTATCTTACACTTGAAACTTAGAAAATTGATTTGTCATAGTAATTTAATATTTTTACATTTTGTCTGTTTACTATCATATCAGATAGTTTTCATACTAAGTTTTCTAACATTAGAGTTCTTTCGAATTAGACGCAGCCGTATAAGTAGCGGTATCGGCACGTATCGGAGAGGGAGCAATCATTATTGCGATTTTTAAACACA
Source organism: Ctena decussata (assembly GCA_963989385.1). Lineage (NCBI taxonomy): Eukaryota > Metazoa > Mollusca > Bivalvia > Lucinida > Lucinidae > Ctena > Ctena decussata. Next base: position 42,810,498 of record OZ022504.1, read on the forward strand.
TCTATATAATACCATCAAATGTTAGTTTGAAGATGATAGAAGTTTTTTGTTTTACATATGATTATGGTTTTAGTTTTTGTTTAAGGGTTTTGGTGTATGACTGTCCAATACTTCATTGTCCTCTGCCGCTGAACTATTGGGTGATTTTGGAAATAGTACATGTCCCTGCGTCTTTCCGTTCGACTGTCTCACTTTCGTTTCCATACTCTTTGAAGTTATTGTACTAAACCCGAATTTGCGAACAAGGATATCCTCCCTTGTCAACAATAATTTCCTCCCTTGTCCTCAGTTTTATTGAACAGGCAGTGTCCTTATTTTGTCGGCTGGTTGGTTGTTTTGGGGTTTAAAGCACCTTTGAGGTAGCATTTCAGTCTACAGGTGTCAGTGGCGGTAGGGGAGTAGGACTGGGGGGCGGGAGGGAGAAAAGCCAATGTCAGAAGTAAATAAAAGGATGTTTAAATATGTATATATAAATATATATTCAGTATGTTTTACCGTAATTGGACGGACACCCGGCGCCAGGTGTGTGCAACTATGGTTACGTACCGTTGAGCCACTTGGGTAACGTCGATACGAGAATTGAACAGAACAGAACAGTTTTACCGTAAGTCTCTGTAGCTCAGTTAGTTAAACGCTTGACTAACAAACCGGCGGACCGAGTTCAAATTCCACTTAAGGAAATTTTTTTTTTAGTCCTAAAATAACACAGACTTCCGTTCTTACCCTTTTGAAATATGATAGTCAATATATATGACTGAAAATCTGTTGAAATGGTTGTAAAACCACAGTGGACAACGGCACATGACTGTCACGCAACAGCAGTATGTATGTGTTGTATGGTAACACGAGTGCCATACGAATTCAGGGCCGTCGTCGGCTTTTGGATAGTGGTGAGGCCATGTTACGCCCCGAGTACCGAAGGCACGAGTGGGGAGAGCACGAGAGGGGTATCCCCCTAGCTCTCGAAATGAGGTTCGGGGACCTCCCCTGAGGAAAGTTTTGGATTTATAATGCATTTTGAGACCAATTTCGCTTGTGACACTCAATTGATTTTATGAGTACTTACCTCCCATGGGAAACTCTTTGAATTCAGGACGTCCGAGTCTAGAAGCGATTTTAATGCATTTTGAGACCAATTTACTTGTGAAACTCAAATAATTTTGTGAGTATTTGCTGTATTTCAAATGGTTATCCAAGCTTTTAAAAACTGCCAAGGGTGTTCTCCAAGTGCCGAAGGCACGAGTCGGGGAGAGCACGAGAGGCGGTTTCCTTTCTCTCGTAAGGGGGGGGGGTTCGGGGCCCTCCCCCGAGAAAGGTTTTGAATTCAGGACGTCTCTAGAAGCTATTTTAATGCATTTTTGGGACAACGGCAAAGAAGGAATAACGGGGAAAAGTGGTCCGGTCAATACCATATTCAGCCGAATGAAAAAAAGTAGTACGGCCAATACCATATTCGGCCGAAAAAGTGGTCCGGCCATGGCCGGACTGGCCGGACCGGCCACGACGGCCTTGAATTTAATTTCGAAATCGGTGCGTCTTCAACTCCAGTGCGAATGTTGATTGATTTATCCTTCATTTGAAATATAGAATATAAATAAACTTTATTACTTCTCTGCCTGAGATACTCAAACGAAATAACTTGAAAAATGGTGTTTTTTTATTCATTACAGGGCTTACCTTTTCATTTATTCAAGGGAAGTAATAATGTTCATGATGTTCCTCCAAGAAGTAGCTTTAACAAAATACTTGTTTTGGTATACGATGTCGGGCACTCGACGTCGAAATGGCGTCGTTCTGACTATGCGACGTCATGTGCCTGCTGAAGGCATATCAGGGGATAACGTTATCAACACTGTGAAAAAGGGTTTGATGACGCGCTTTTACCACCCTTTCAACAGTATGTCAGTCACATTGAGCCGATGGAAGGAGGATAATGAAAGACTGTGTACAAGAGGACACCATTTACGATTATAAAGGACTTAACCTGCATCAGGATTCGAACCTGAACGGCTGGCTTAGCACGTAAAAGCCTAGTGAATTACCACGGCATGAGACTATGGGTCAAGGTAAGAGCAAACACAATCTGATTCAGCTGGCTTAGAGGTCAGTGCCTAACCTAGTGAGCTCCCACTACGTGACACTATGGACCACGGCAAGAGCAAACAACTCTGATTAGCCATGATGCATCTGCGTGACCGCAAATTGGTCACTTACTGTCGTACGTGTCAAGCTCTTTATATTGTCGGTGTTAAAGGCCCCATTGCTCTATCAGCAAGAAATACTGCATCGTGCGGTCCCACCATAGTTTTGTCATTGCAAATGACTGCGAATAGTCAACTTTAAACAAATAAATTATCTTTGAGCTTCACATGAAAATGTTATAGAAATATCTGAGTCATTTAGTTGGGAAATAAAATGACCTTCTTTCGATATCACAAATTTTAACAAAATGGTAAAAATACAACGCACAAGCGTTCTGTGCCCCGTGTTTTGTTTCTATTCCATCGCTCGACGGGTAACCAGAAAAGGAAATAGCGATTACATGTTTCCCCTATTTTTTTGTCAGCGATAAGACTCAATCTATGCCAGTCAACTCTCATTTTATCACCAAAAATGACGGTTGAAGCGCCTTTCATAAAGATTTGTGTTTAGGCGATTTTACATCGCGTAGGCATGTGGAGACTTTAAGGGGAAAGACTCATTGGGCTGAATTGTTGTTGCTCCCGCTTGCATTGAAGCGTGCGTGTTCAATCCTGTATGCTAGCAGAAGGCGGCGTGGAACAATAATTGAGTCAACGCCATGCAGCGCTGTAGAAACGTTTTTTTTATATGGCAGCGTGCCCACTGGGAGTGTCTCTCAGTAACCCGACCGGGGAAGCAAACAGTAAATACATACTAGCATCGAAAACAGGAAAGGACACCTCTGTCCCCGTTGCAGCAATGCATGTTGCAATGACCAAGAATTCCAACAGTATGCTGCTGTATTAATTACATAAACAAATTGCCAGTGATCTAATGTTTTAATAGTGTGAAAAACATCTTTTTGGGGACATAAATCAGAGCCATGGGGGCGATTGGTGTGGTAGGTGGCTATTTTGGGTGGGGGTGGTGTCGCAGGGATAATTTTACATATGTGCTCAAGTCATCTATGCTGCATGTCATGCTATTCTAAAAGCATGACAAAGCAATTCTTGTTTAAAATTCACAATCATTAAAGCTACAGACACCATTGCTGTAGCGATGTAAACATTTATGAAATATTTTGTCAGTCGCTGCCAGATCCTTACTGCCACTTTTAAAGAAACAAAACATCATTGAGTTTCACCTAAAACGGTTTTAAATTGATTTTGGTCATACTTTCGACAGTAAACCTGATTTAACTGGTAAAAATTCAATGTACAGGCATGTGACCCATAAACGTCCCGCTTTTTCCATCGCTCGAAGGAAAACCAGAAATTGACGGATTGGTGTGTTGGTTTGTGTTTAACGACTCTAAGACTTTAAGACATTATTTCAGTCGAGCCGTCTCTCAGAGAGAAGGAGAAAGAAAAGGGAAAAGATAGACGAGAGAATAAAATATCCAAACAAACCCCACCTGCATCTACTGCAAGCACAGTAGGTCCTTGCTATACTTTTATCAAAACGGCACCATAAGTCACGCAGCACCATCGTCCGACCACACGACCCCTACTAGATATTGAAACTGCATTTTATGGAACAATGTATCATTTTTCAAAAACGTGTTCTGCCTATGTTTGCCACTTATAAGACTCAATTATACACATCAATCTAAACAAAGCATTATGACATTTCCTGTTCAATATCACTGAGGACAAGGGAGGATATTATTGTCGACAATGGAGGATATCATTGTTCGCCAGATCTGGGCTAATAACAATAACCTCAAAGAGTATAGAAAGGAAAGTGTGACATTCAAACAAAAAGACGGACGAACATGCACTTTTTTTCAGAATTACCCAATCATTAAGTGGGTGAGGACATTGAAGTAACTCTTAATCAAAAACTAAAAGCTTTAGGTATATGTAAAACAAGTACCTTTATCTACTTCAAACTAACATTTGATGGCATTATATAGACCTGTTTAAAAAGGCAAAACAATGACTTCTCCCTCTCCGATACGTTCAGATGCGGCTACTTATACAGCTGCGTCTTATCCGAAACAACTCTATTAAGAAGATACTGTTAGCAAGAACATGATATAAACATTTAAATGTATAAAATCTGCGTCATTTACCCTAATTATTAGACTGAAAAATACTTTCGTTAAATGTACCCGTCTTTTTTTGCGCAAATATTTGACAGTAAAATCATTTTTCGGATGACACCGTAAAAGCGTCCTTCAATTTTGAGAATTTATATTACATACATCTAGCCTCCCTATGTTAGTCAAAATTTCACATTAGTTTGCTCTTCTGAAAGTCATTTTTCCTTTTTGTTCCTTTAAATGTCTCCTTTTTTTCAGTATGCATTTCTTAATTATTTTTGGACTACTCAGTCCAGTTTCATGTTTTAAGAAGGAAAACCTTGCATACATGAACTGCAGACTACTTATTGTATTTGTTTTTTCTTGTATGAAACATAAATTAAAGTGTTAACTGTTTGAGCTTGATTGAAGCGATTTCTGTGAGTCCCATTTTATTTCATCATCCCCGATCTCAGGGACTGCGGTCCACAGTTTGTGTCACGTATCCTATGCGAAATGTGTCATAATTTGCTGAAGGAATGTTACTCATTCGAAAACCTTGACCAGACCTCGTTTTTAGAGGAAGCCGCATTTGGGCCACACAGCTTAAAAGCTTGAGGGAAATCTAATCTTGTCAGGGTCTGAACTATTTATCCATGCGCTACTGTCCCAGCACAATTATACCTGTCTTACATGTAAGTGTGTACTCAAGGGAATGGGAAAACTGCTTGTTTTAACTTTCTTTTTTTTTCTTTTTTTTTATTTGACCCGTGGACTTGTCCATTTTTATCGTTTGGATGATTGGATGAGTCCATTCCCAGTTTTAGGGGTTTCTGGATTTTTTTCTATTGTATTTTGCATAGAAATTCCTGTAAGTAAACAGTATACACCCTGATCATATGACACGTTCTGGTGCATCTGATCTGGATCAACTCTGCTTGCATATGTCTCCAAAGCACGTTTCAAGTCTAAAATGGATTAAGACAGTATTGGGATAGTTCAAGTCAATTAACACTAAAATGCTACTTTGGGACCTGAGATTTTGACCACTTTGGTAAGGTGTCTGCTTAAGATAAATGGCATTTAAGGCAGGTTTTACTGTTCTTAGGGTCATTAGCATATTAACTTGTCGTAACTGCAGCCAGATGGCGCTACAGTCGTATCCATCATGTCATTGACTAGCCACGAGTAGCTGGGGTCGTTTCGAGCACTAATATTCTGCCACTGGTCGTTGGAAAAGTGGTTACAGTCAGCATAAAAATCACCAGCTATCAGGATGTCCTGAAACAAAAGTACAGTCAAACCGTAAACATTTTAAATTCAGTATTGAGACTGATGTGTCTGAGAAACACTGCATACCCAGTTTAAACTGTTTCGTAGAAGCAGCCTAGTCCGTTTCTGCATTATTTTGCATTTTATATGCATCTTTTGTACCTATTATGGCGTTGCAAAAATGTTGCATTTTGGTACAGTCACTGTAACTATTTTTTTATTGTCCGAATTTCAGAACACACACACAGATGAGATTACTGTTTCCCGGCATGAAATATTGCTCACCGCCCTTATTTTTTAGTCCTTAGAAAAGCTTTTGCGTATATTTCTACATCAAATATATGCTTTGTCTTTGATGTGACGACATCTTTATCATCTGCAATTATCCGGACAGAACCAGTAGAAAGAGGATCTTACATGAGCGCGCATGTATTATTGTATTAATAAACGAGTTGGGGGAAAAGATAGGATGCGAGGCTATGCCGAGCATCTTATCAGTTTTCCCCAAAGAGGTTAATAAACTCAACTATTCAGGATAACGAATGCAAGATTCTATTTATCATATGACTCTTAAAATCGCATTTATAGCAAACTTTGCACCAAAATGTCACAATTTCACCACTAAAAGGCGACGTTTTATGGACATCAACGCATAACGTTAGGACGCAATTTGCATATTTAATATACTAGCTGATTATCAATTTTGGTGCATGGCTTTATTACACTCTCAGATCCGACGTCATATGACAAACAAATATAGCGTATTGCTGATCTACGTAGTAAAAGACCCCCTCGACTGTTGGTCAATGTAGTTTCAAAACGTACAGTGGTAGTTGTTGGAAACTAGATTGCAACAGTGGCAACCGTAACGCATATCAAATTTACAGTTAGTGGCCAAACGTATTTCATCCCGTTCTTTTTACATGTACATGTATTTCAAAATGTACGTTCAACTTTTTATTGTATGCTTGTTTTGGAAGATAAGTTACCGTGCTTTAATACGAAGAAAAAGAAGAATAAAATCAGCAACGAAGCGTAAGTTATCAGGAACAATAAAGTGTAATATATGTTATAATGTCCTGTAGCCGTAATAACGTGAACATTTTTTTTCTAAATCCTTCTTTTTGCTTTGACGACAATGGCGACGTCGCCAAATTTTTATACAAAAGAACACCACTAGTTTTCGGAGAGTTGCAACTCTACGGTTTCAGCCAAATACCAATAAATACATGAAATATCTGTGTAAACAGCTCCACTTACTACTTATTTATTTTTCATTTTAAATGGATCAACAAAAGCTTAGATATTAATTTTCTAGCACACTGAAAAAATGTAAGTCGATGGAGTTTTAGAAAATGATGGAATACTTGTGGCCGCTTAGGAAAAGGCCCCATTTTTTTTTTCAAAGTTTCTCTTAATTAATTATGAGTCAATTATACGCTACTTCTGAAGATAAGTCTTTTTTTTTTCGTTAGCCACAGTTGCGAAATAATATATTTATAAAGGTTGCATGTGCTCAAAGTATTTAGTCCAAGCCATATGTAATTAATAAGATTTTATTTAATCAAAAATATTTCACTTATATCATGCCGAACTTTCATCGAAGATAGACAGAAAAAAGAGAGACAATATCTGATCTTCCGTAAGTAAAATATTGCCGTCTCACATCCGAGCCGACCCAGGCGCGGTCAGTCTTCTTGTGACCAAGGATCAGTACTCTTTGCCACTACATAAAAGCGTATATAATATCGGGTATAACATACATTAAGATGCCAGTGGCTTTTAAATGTTTGGTAAACATTAGGAAGCTGGTTCATCTCCGACAGAACGTTGCTCGGTTGTATGTGAAGTGTTACCATGCCAAATTCTTTTAACTCTGAAAATGAACAGTAGATATATATAATTGAGCCTTGAAACGACAAAGCCAACAAAGTGAAATGTGCGCCCAGCGAAGATTCAGATCAGCCTGGGCATTCGCCCAGTCTGATAAGAACGAATGCCCAGGTTGATCAAAGCCTTTGCTGGGCGCTTAAAAGGTAGCCAAGGGTCTCAGCTAGCCCCATGGGGACAGCAAGGACTCTGATCGGACTGGGCGTATGACCGTGCTGATCTGAGTCGTCCCTGGGCGCACATGCCACTTTATTGGTTTTGTCGTGTCGCGGCTCAATTATATACAAGTGTGGTAAAACGCGTGTTTAATTTTGGACTGGAAATTAAAACCTTATGGCAATAAAGACGTTCTAAACACATTGGAGATACATCATATGAACTTAAAATACTATAATAATCGTGCGTTCAAGGAGTAACACTCTACCAGAAACGGATACCTTATATTATGTTTCTATTCCTTCCGTTAACATTTCACAACATAACACAAAAACTGTTGATGATACGAAGATATCTGGACTAAGATATGGTAGCAGCTCTTTCTAAAAAAAAATGAAAACTTGAAAAGCTTTAATTAAAAGTTTGGTCTACGCTTAGCAACCATTGATAGTTGATGCTTATCAAATGAGCCATTGCAACCACAAACACTTGAAATAAAACTTTTGTTTATATCTCAAAAGCCGACCTAAAATCTTCATAGGTGGATTTTAAGCACGGGTGCGAGTAGTAGGTATAATACCATTCCATGATAGAAAGACAATTTAAAAGGCCATAAAATTACAAGTCATTCATTTATCGGTGCCTTGTGATACATTCTGTGGTACCATTATGTGAGGATTTTCGTATGACCGCCCACGACATCTATCCAAATAGCGCTCACGATATTTGCGAAAAGCTTATGGCCGCTCACGACATCTATGCGAATAGCGCTCACGCCATATATGCGAACAGTTAGATGAAGGCCAAGCTGCATTGTGTGTAGCTAATGGCTGAACTTCCCATGTCAAAAGCAGTCAAAAGCAATTACTAGATAGTCTACGCCCATGGGCGTAGGCAATAATCATTTTGTTTTATTTTTCTAATTTTCTTCTTTTTTCTGTGTTTTTGTTGGTTGTAGTTGTTGTTTTTTTGTTTTTTTTGTTTCATAAAATTTATTGATTCCATTTGAATCGCCTCATTTTGAGGAGGACAATATTTCCTCTCACAAACTTAAGCTGTTTATGTCTGAATATGAATTTAACTCTGGCCTGGCATTCAACGAAGGCCAGAAGGTAATTTTACGTTATCATTCTAACGGACCGACAGTTTGTTGAACCTCTGTGTCGGAACAGATTTTCGAATAAATTACGACTGGCATATCTAATGTGATAGAATAAGACTCTCCACAATTCGTTGTCATCGTCGTTACAGCCCGAAATTTTTTTGAAGCATTTCTTGAATATGCATATCCATTTAGTATAACCTTTGATTCCTATTTCAAGAATCGCGGGTCGGATGTTCCCTGAGACTATACTTCTAAAACAAACTTACCCTGATGAGAGGAACAAGCAAGTTTCCTATACGCTGTCTTCGTTGCCTGCGTTGAATGTCATAGCAGTGTGAATTTCAGGTCATATGACTATATGATTAATTTGATATTGACATGGACTCTTGGGCATATGGGTTTTTCATTCCATTACTTGATTTGCACATCTGAAATTGTGCTACCCATTTTCGAAAAGTAAAGTGGCAAATGACATACTACGTGGTCGGTCTGCTTTGGTGTGTTTGGATTAAGAATACATACAAATAGTGTGGTAAGGTTTTCACTGAGTCTTTGAATAAACTATAACATTTACATGCGCCTCTATACTATGACTGGCATGTTCGATAGCAAAGATCGAGTAGTACAAGCCTTTTTTGTTCAAGAATATATGAGCAGCTACACGAGAAAACCAACAATGTGGTTGTGTGCATAGCGCAGACTCAGATCAGCCTGGACATCCGACAAATTTGATCAGACTCATCGTTAAGTGCTCAAAGGGTAGCTTAGGGCATAAACTACATAAATGCGGACAGCGGAGACTCTGATCAGACTGGGCGGATGCCCAGGCTGATCAGAGTCTGCGCTGGCCGCACAACCACATTGTTGGTTTTCTCGTGTCGCGGCTCATATCTTCTTACCTGTTGTTGTAGATCTGAATCTTACACCAAATGGCTCCCTTTCAAAATGATCTCGAGGATCAAGCATCTGATAGAAACTGATTACAGAAACGAGGTTTGTTCTGAAAAGGAAAACACCCAAACTTAAAAGGATTTGGATGTCTTAATCATGCCTTATCATAGAGCAGATTATATTTTCTGGTCCTTTTGGATCAATGGGCTTATTGTCAAAGGTAATAAATTTTCTTTTATACTTTTCAATAAATTATAGAGATTTCTCGGTGAAATCGAAACTGATGATCTCACTGTTTCAAACAGTGAAATTATCACTTTCGATTTCACTGTTTAAGAAATAGGATTTTTGTGAAATAGGTTAAATTTTTTGTTGATTAATTGTCTAAATCTTATCTGGCTTGACAAAAATTACGTCATGCATGTTTGCACGTCATTACGACGTTAATAACGTCACTTTTAAAAGACACCAACGTAGCATTGATACTGCACGAGACGTCAGGCCGCCTAAGTCTCCTGTAGGCATTCTTTCTTGGCAAGTTTTATGAGATCTGTTCATCAAAATGATATTTAAAGCTATTTTTCAGTTGCAAACTACGTTTACAACCAATATTCTACCCAATAAACACACAGGACCATCAAATTTGACGCAAAACGGCTAGAAAAAAGTCGTGTTTCTGTCGTGATGGCTGACGCTCTTGAAAAAAAAGAATTATTGCGATTTTCAAGCATAAAAGAAATAAAAAATTTGACTTTTTCAGTGTAAGATGAATTTTTATTTCACTCATGAACACCAAAAGTGGTATTTCATTCGTGGCTTCGCCACTCGTGAAAATACTGCTTTTGGTGTTCATTCGGTGAAATAAAAATGATCTTACACTGAAAAAGTCAAATATCCTGTATATCACACCGGGTAGGCGGCAATCGAAAACGCTATTAACAATCGATTAACACGCATCTAAAACAGCGTTAACTTTTCGATTGCAAAACAGCGTTTTCGATTGCAAATTGTCGCCAATAAGCAATCGAAAACGCTGTTTATAACTGTTGTTGATCCGCGTTCGTCGATTGCGAAAGCGTTTTCGATTGCCGCCTACCCGGAGTGTATATGGTTAAACTAAACCTTGACTTAATTTCACCTATTTGGGTCCTGATTTTGTTGCTAAAGAGACATTCCAGTGACTCCTCCCTTTTTAACACATTAATGCCTAGCTCCCCAAAATTGGGATATAGGCAAACAGTGCAGACCCAGATCAGACGCCACAAACGCGGCGTCTGATCAGGGTCTACACTTTTTGCATACGACAAATGGATATTTTTTCTCAAAATAAAACAAAAACTCGAAAAATAAACTAAACTTGACACCCCTTAAAATGACAAATGCACTCGTCCAATATATACAGATAGAAGAGTCCACTAGGCATAAATGGGTTAAATTACCGTAATGGCAAACTTAGCTATAATATTTTGACCCGCCTCTCTTCAGACTTTATGTATGGAAGCGTCCTAGTGACAGGTTAAAAAATATTTATCTAATACGTAGGAGAAAGTAAGTCCTACGTAGGAGTTATTAACTTCTACGTAGGACTTACTAACCCCTGCGTAGGACTAATTAATTCCTACGTAAGACTTACTAACTCCTACGAAGGAGATAATAAGTCCTACGTAGGACTTACTATCTCCTACGTAGGACGTTCTAAGTCCTATGTAGGACTTTCTAACACCTACGTAGGACTTAGTTACTCCTACGTGGGACTTACTAACACCTACGTAGGAGATAATAAGTCCTACGTAGGACTTACTAGGTACTACGTAGGACTTACTAACGCCTACGTAAGAGATAATAAGTCCTACGTAGGACTTAGTTACTCCTACATAGGACTTACTATCTCCTACGTAGGACTTAGTAAGTCCTACGTAGGACTTAGTAAGTCCTACGTAGGAGATAATATGACAGACAGAAAGAGTCAAAAGAAAGCCAGAAACTGCTACAGTATGAACTCAGCAGGCGTATAAGGTTAAAAACACTTCGTTTAAACATGTTTGCAACATAAAATAATCAGTTTGCATCGACGGCGATATGACGCTGTGTGAACGTTGTTTGACAGATTCAGATCTGGTATAGATAGATCTTAGATAGATTTGTAGCTTGTCTTGAGTCACCTCCTTTCGGAGAGTTAGTGTAAATGCTGTAGTCCTTTGACAAAATGTAGTTCGTGAACTTGTGTCAATTTTTCCGTGTGTGTGTGTGTGTGTGTGTGTGTGTGTGTGTGTGTGAGTGTGTGTGTTCGTGAACTTGTGTCAATTTTTCCGTGTGTGCGTGCGTGCGTGCGTGCGTGTGTGTGCTTCTTTCCCTATTGGTTTTTAGGGCAGAATGTGGGATTTGATTGTTTTAATTCCTGATCATTGCCTATCTTTTTTCTTTACTGTAATTTATCTGCTTCAAAACCTGTTACTCTAGGACGTGTGGCCAGTCTTTAACAACGTCATAATAACGTTTATTGAGCTGCGACACGAGAAAATGAACAAAGCGGTTGTGCAAACAGCGCAGACTCAGATTCGCCTAGGCATCAACCCAGTCTAATCAGAACCTTCACTAAGCGCATTAAGGGTAGCTAAGGGTCTAAGCTATCTCCATGCGGACAGCGAAGACTCTGATCAGGCTGAGCGGATACCCAGGCTGATCTGAGTCTGCACTGGGCGCACAACCACTTTGTCGTTTTCTTGTGTCGCGGCCCAATTTTTTTTTATGATTTGTATTATTGATCTCAGACAAGACAAGAAATATTCGTTCAGAGGGCTACATAATCCGGGGAACAAAAATTTACTTTTCACAATATATAACAATTAAGTTGTTTGTATTGATACAAATCTGGATAAATTTACGCTGTTATATGAAAGCGATTTGATCAAGTATTTCTTAATCTGTTCATAATGCATCGGTAATCTCGCTATTGAGAAGATGCTTTATGATGATCAGAAAATGTAGCTTTCTATTCTCCATCAATTTGATAGAAAATAAGACTGTTGCAATATGTAACAATGTAATTGTGACTCCATTTTATCAGATACTTAAAATCGTTATCCAAAAAATAATTCAAGTTGCATTAGAATGGAGATAACCATAATACAGTTTTCCCGTATTTGAGATGCAGATTAATAAATAATACGTTTCGACTTTATGAATTTTGTTATATAAATAACATTATTTGAAGCAGGCAGTAATTTGAACACAGATACACATAAAATACAAGTTAAATATCTCTTACGTATGAAACAGCTAAGTCCTACGCCCAGGCTGATCTGAGTGTACGCTGGGCGCACAACCACATTGTTGGTTTTCTCGCGTCCTCAAAAGCTATGGGACATAGAATGTAGTGGCCTTTCGATTTTTATAATATATTAAAGCAGATATTACCAAACCAATAGTTCCATGAAAACTTACATACACTGGACAAAAAAAAGTTAGGGATCAAATATTTGACTGAAGCTTGAATGATGAAAAATAAATTTTCCAAAAAATAATTTTCTTCTCTTCAATACAGCTGTCAAAGCCGCACAAGACTGCATGAAAAATATTGGAATCTGATCACGTGACACACCATTAGATCCGAATAAACAGACGTACCCCTAAAATTGAAGTGAAAATTTTCATCACCACAAAATCGAATATCAATGACTCTTAGCTTTAACCATGCAAAACCATTGCCAGTGCTCATCGATACCTCCAGGGGTCTGAATAACTGCATGACAGCTACTCGGTACCCTTTTGGTAAAGGCTAGAGGCTCATTTGGGGACTCGTTTGCCATTTTTCATGAAAAACCTGAATAAGCTCTCCCGGAGTTTCCTGAAGCTTCTGGTGATTAGATTTGGTGTGTTGTAACATCTGGCAAGCATGTTCAATCAGATTTAAAACTTGCGATCGACTAGACTTGCCCGTATGGACGATAGTTGCTGTCCCAAGCTACTGGTTCATCACAAAAACATTGTGAGGATGCGCATGTTTTGTCCATTAAAATGATTTAATGGACCAAATTAAGCGAAAACGGTTAGAAACAGACTTTACACAGCTAATTCGCGAACTTGCATGCTGGTTATGAGGCCAGAATTGGTGCGATTCCATAGAATTGCGAGGCAGCAGTCGACAAAAAGTAACACATATTGGGAGCTGGGTCATTGGACCCATGTTCTTTTCACAGACGAGTCCAGATTTGTATGAAGATATCCACGATGATAGGAGAAGGGTGTGATGCCTGCCAGATACACGTTGTATAGTCTATAAATTAAATCATGTTGTGGAACATGTGGAATATGACATGTCTAGAGGAGGGTGGGTAATGGTATGGTTCGGCATCTGGATTGGCAGCTGTGTGGACTTGCGCTTGCCAGACAGAAGCTCTCTGATTGGTGTTCGAGCTAGAAATGACATGTTTATCCAATTACAATACCGTTTGCTGAAATTTTTGGCGATGACATCATCGAATCACAGGGCAAATGTGGTGGACCAGTACCTAGCGACAGAAACTATCGCCCGCACTGACATGTCAATTTGATCAAAAGTTTTAAATCTGATCGAGCATGCTTTGGACATGTTACACCGCCAATTCTGATCACGAGAGGCTTCCTGAAACTCAAGGAGAGCTTATTCGGGCCTTTCGTGAAATATGGCAAACGAATCCTAAACGGGCCGCTGAGGATTTACCAGAAGGAAACCTAGTGGCTGTCATGCAGTTGTTCAGGCCCTTAGAGGTCACACTGAGAAATGAAAATGATTTTGAATGGATAGTCACAAATAATGGACATTCATTTTTGTGTATATGCCAATTTTCACTTTGAATTTTGGGGTATGCCTGTTTATTGATTCCTGCTGGTGTGTCACGTGATCAGATTCCAATATGTCTCATACAGTCTTTTGCAGCGTTGTTAGATGTATTTAACAGCTCAAAATGATTTTTGGAATATTATTGTTTTCAATATAAAAATTTCAGTCTAATGTTTGATCCTTAAGTTTTTTTGTCCAATATACTTTAATTTCCAGTGGGGTGGGTCATAATATTATTGCTATATTGTTTCGACCGCACCCTCCCCCAGCCCCTTCCCCACAACAACCCCGATGGATTATTTTTTTAAGTTTTTTTTAATGAGGAGGAGCAGTTAATTATTATTTCTATATCTGCTTGATAGTAGTAGGTCTTACATATACTTTCCTATATTTCCATTCTTGCAATTTGAAGCACATAAAAACGAACTGAAGTTATCTTTTCCAACGTTCCCCAGGTTATAAAAATTGTAGTCTTTACCACGTTTCTTAATCATACCTGTCCAGAATTTTAGCTCCTCCCACCAGTTTCAACACCTGAAGAGAGTCAAAAGCAAAAATACTACCTATAAAGAAACCCATATTGTTCCTTTGCAGCCGTCCGACCAAGTCTTCCACTGACCACTTTCTCGTAGATAACGGACTCTCCTTTCCTACAACACGTATACAAATAGATATGGTCGCAGTGCCTTTCAAGTATTGATTAGAATTGTACTTGCCAAAATTTGAATTTCTGCATTTTAAGGATCCACCAGATAGCGAGCAATAAGTTTGTATATTTTTCATAGATATGTTTGCATTATTTTGTCCGTAGTAAGTAAATAACAGCAAAGTCCTATCGCTTCAAAAATGAAGCCAGATATCATAAAATAAGCATTTGTGTATGCATGCTGGATTGACCTCGATAAAAAAACCATGTTGCTTGCGGAAGTTTCAGAATTCTGGAAACGAAAGGACCAGGTATGATTTGGGCCATATTTGGCCCCCTCATTTATGAATTTTCAAAATTGCACTTCTTTAAGTTCTGTTCATGTAATGTATGAGTTTAAACCTTTAGCCATCAATTCTGACTAAAATAATCTATACTCTAATGATATTTAACTTCTTCTGAGCCTCTAAATGTACCCCTCCTCAGCTGGTTTTGGCAATTTCGGCCATTTTTGGCTTGCATTTGGGCCGAAAACTACCTGAGCGCAGGCAAGTGCACAGCTGATTTTTTGCATAACAATACATTTTAAGAACATCTACAATGTGTGAAAAATTCAGCTGTGCATTTGCCTGCGCTGACACCTAATTTTAAACTTTTCTAAATAAAATAACGTCATTGACAACGGTTGCTTTACAAGGACGCGCGTGCGACAAGAACTCTTTTGGCGGCGAAGGTAGACAATCTACGGATCGCCAAGAAATTCTACTAAATAAAAAACCAAAACAGACCGCTTTACCTTCTTTTTGATAAGTAATACCAGAATATATGATGCAAAACATAGTTTTTCGCTTCTTTATTCATGACGACGCTTGACATATTGTCAGAAACAACTCCTGATTCTGAAAGATACATGCAACTGCAATGTTGTTGCAATCGTGACAGCGAATAAAAGACAGGACCGAAAGACGGTACTTGTACTACCGCTGAGCCACTTGGGGAACGTCGTTAGGAGAATTGAAATAGTAATGGTAACTAGTAGTAGTACGATATTTGTACTCATGAATCCATTAATTGGTGTTGGTGGTGATGGGAGATAGGTGTGTGTTTCTCTGTGTGTGTGTGTAAGGGGGGGGGGGAGGCAGGGGGCGGGTTGCAGAAACATGCTTCAGACCTCAAATCAGCAAACAATATTTTTTATGCATATCACTTGTAAGATTCTCTTTAAATTGTATGTTAGAGTTGCTCCAATTTCCCAATAAAACCAAGTAACATCAAATTGGGTATTGTCTGACTGAGAAATGACGGTGTCACGCCCGTTTTTCAATATATCTGCTGGATATTTTTCTGCGCCCTACAATACAGCAGTTACTGATACAGGAAAAGAAATACTTGGTAACGAACATCGCAGGTACATGCACTGGGCACTGGATGTTCTCGACCTCTGCGATGCGAGGAGGAATTTGAAAAAGAGGCGATATGGAGCAGAAGGGGCGAGAGAATACAGGAAGGCTTACAGAAGGGTTCAGATGCCCCGAAGAGAGCAAAGGAGGACTGATTAATTAGGGATACTCGGTGCAAGGAGACTGAAACTTAATACCTAAAATAACACAACTACAAGTGAGCATATCAGCTGGTGTGGATTAAAATTCAGAGAACAGGGTAGATCCTAACTATCCAGAACAAGTCTAGGACATGTCTAACAAAAGAATGATAGACTCTCAGCAGATGGATAGAAAATTGCTCTGAGCTATACAATCATGAGTGTAATGGCGACAATGCAGTTCTGGACTGCACTCAGTGTCAAAACGAAGCTCTAAAAGTGATCCTTAGTGAGGAAGTTAAGATTGCAGTAGTAGCTCTAAAGTCCGCCGTAGTTGATAATAGTACCATAGTAACAGCTTAGCTATGGCAAAGTATGAGCAATGGATAGTTTAATCAAAATATTCATTGCCCTTTGTTTCCAATACCTACGGCTGTTTATATAATAGGACAAAGATTGTGAATTACCCATTTCCCAGTATTACGGTATGAATAACTCAGTGTCTTAGTTACCCCACCCACTCTCATACATGAAATACACGACTATCATTCTGATCATTCTGCTGATTACATATAGCTTCATTAAGAGTTTGAATTGCATATATGGTTGATATATTAATAACTTAAAAAATCGTGCGAAAATAATGAACCACACGATAAAAACAAGTATAAAAACAAGTACATGTATGAAAGATATCGAATTTCTTGTTTCGCTCCATCTATATATATATTTTTTTTTTTTGAAAATCATTGCCATGGAAACGGTTAGGGTAAATAGTTTACTTTTATTCTTTTTGTTTATATAACACCGTATATAAAAGGAAGCGCATAAAAAATCTGGCCTATGTTTGCAAAACCAAGTCAGCAGTTATAAAAAGAAATGTGTTCATTACCATTAATTGCTATGCAGTTTCAATGTAAATCATAAGTTATCTCCCTTTTTTTCTTTCTTAGAGATAAATGTTTACTTTGAATGCAAAATATTTTATTAGCTATATATCTTTGTTGTTTTTGTATTCATTTCTTATTATTTTCAACTTATCAACTCGCAAGAATAATTGCAAAGTTTAACCATACCCCCAAATTTTTAAATATTTTTTCATCCAATTTCTTTCAGACTAATACGTTCTATTCCGAGAAAAAGTGACTGCTGCACATGAGTTGATCTTGAAACGAATGATTTATCTAAATTTCCTTGAAAGACAAAATACTGCAATTGTGGCATGCCCGTAAAACGTAAAATTTCGATTGAAAAACAGTTTAATGTAGCGTTTCTGTAATCCGACAATTTCAGTGATCTATCAAGAGTTATCGCCCTTCATGCACGTGATAAGATGCAGACCAGTAAATGTCAAAAAGATTTAGTATTAATATTACATACATTATTAGATCTGATACTTATCATTTACTTTTAAATTCCTCTCTTTGTTATATTTGGCAAAATGTATCCCTACCCCCTAAATTTTGCTAAAAATCAGGGCAGAACTGCATGAACAAACAAATGGCTGTAACTTTCCTTGTACAAGCCGTAACATCTCTAGTTTCTAGATTTATATTGTTGACAAGGTGACTAATGAAAAACACAATATTTGAATAAATTTTGAGAGGGGGCCAAATATGGCTCAAACCATACCTGGTCCTTTGCTTAAAGTAGGCAATTTACAATGGGATATTCAGGTATGTACTCATTTTAAAGTGAAACGTTAGAGGTATTAAGACATATTTACGTTTTCATATAAGTGTTCAAGTCCTGGCGTAGATTTTCAAACACCGTTCCTCGCGTGTCTCTTATCTCTAATACTTGAACAATGTCGTACTTGCTGAGAATCTAGAAGAGGAACACGATAATAATTTGAGCCACGTCATGTGACTTCTAACAAATGACTGTTACATTTTTTCATGTGATAAGTCACAACTTCCCTCTGTTCCATACAGGATAATTAGATACCTAATTTTTGGCTCTATCGCTTGGTTCACTACCATAGAAGGCTGATGTGACAAGCAAAGGCTCTGATCAGACTGCGACACGACAAAATCAACAAAGCGGTTGTGCGCCCATTGCAGACTCAGATCAGCCTGAGCATCCGCGAAGTCTCATACTGAACATTCTTTACCGGTCCCTTGGCTTATCGATTTTGTTATCTCCCCTGTTTCCCAGTCTTACCTGTCCAATATCGGGTATTAAGCTAAAAAAGAAATGTATAGGGAATATTTATATTTTTATGAATTTCTTATCTTTTTCAAAATATTTGAATCTTTTATAACCTATATGCTGAAAGTATAATGCAATACCTACACGATAGTGTTTTTATTTTTCGAATAAGTTAATGTTTACTAGCTTCCTTTGCCGTTTAAATTACAGACCTATACTGACCATTATACTTATTGGCACATACAGTAGAATTACGAAATTTTCCATTTTCAGAGCATATTTCTGATATTTAGGAGCTTTTCTAATATTTTTTATACCTAAATTCTGAAAGTCTATAGTCTAAGGGTTAATATGATATTTTTATTTTCAAATTAATATCATGTCATGTTGCTTCCCCATGCGTTTAAAAACCGAAACTTTAATAGTTCGGCGCTTAAGACTCAATCGCCTAAGTTTAAGAAATCATGCGCACTCCTGCATTACTCTTTTGGCTGCTTTATATGAATCGGACTAACGAATCAAATTAACCATACTAGGACGAAATGTAATGAAATAAATAAATGAATAAATAAATAAAGAATTTAATAAGAATTTAAAAAAAATTGATTCAATTTTTCTTGGGTACGAAGAATTTTGTTTTAAATTAAGTCCAGAAAATCAAAATTGAATGTATCACGGTCAGTGTCTAAAAAAAGGTAAATAAATAAAAGTAAAAGAAAAGAAACAAAAAGGGAAAAAAAACTTTGTAAACGTATAATTAATTAATGATTTGTTTGTTTATCTAAATTAATGTAAACAGATTAAATGGCAGCAAGCGGTCCTTTTGCTCAGCGATGTAATCACACAATAATTGACAAATTGCTAATGGTGTCAGAGTTTCGGTGGCTACAAAGAACGTAAGCAATTAGGTAATTCAAATCGAAAATATGTTTTTGGACAAACTTAATTGATTTCGGGAGATAATACCACTGTGATTTTAATTTCTCAGTTTTTAATTTTATCAGTGATAAGAGTATTCGCTGTCCGCATGGAGGTAACTTAGACCCATAGCTACCATTTAAGCGCTTAGCAAAAAGTCTGATCAGACTGGTCGGATGCCTAAGCTGTTCTAAGTCTGCGCTGGGCGCACAAACTCTTTGTTGGTTTTCTTGTGTTGCGGCTCAAATATATTTGAGCCTCGACACGACAAAACCAACAATGTGGTTGTGCGCCCATCGCAGATTCAGATCAGCCTGGGCATCCGCCCAGTCTGATCAGAGCCTTCGCTGTCCGCATGGAGGTAGCTTAGACCCTTTGCTACCCTTTGAGCACTTAACGAACTTATCAAACTGGGCGAATTCCCAGGCTGATCTTAGTCTGCGTTGAGCGCACAACCACATTGTTGGTTTTGTCGAGTCGCGGCTCATTTTGGAAATTCATTTGCAGAAGCTTGATTTTTGTTTTAATTTTCAAGTAGGAATGGAATTGCGCGTTTCCATTCACAGAATTCCGTTATCCTTCATCTACGAAGGAGAATGCAAACATGTTGATATTATGCTGCGTAACGACCTATGCATACATATACTTGCAAATGCCTGACAAGCCAAATGCACAATAAGTCTCCAAACTCGGGATTGGGCTTCAAACTTCGATCCTAGTTATATTTTCAATCATAGGTTTTAACTTTTCAAACAAAATTTTTAAGATATTATTTTCAAATCATTGATGAAACTTTTAAAATTAAGTTTAAGAACAACCAAACATCATCTAATCTGGCCCTGCATCTAAAATGGTCCTGGCATCTATTTTGGTAATAATCAGCCTCTAAATTGGTTCCGGCTGGCATCTATTACGGTGCGCTAAGCAGACTTGAAAATGGCCCTTAGCGCTAAACGTAAATATAAACAAAACTAGTAGTTTATGTGCTAAAAACCGCTTCTCACCGCCTAGCTGAATAGATGTCCGTTTACAACGAGCCATTTTCATAAACATTTCTCGTGTGTGTGTGTGTGGGAGGGGTGAGGGTGGGGGAGGGGGAGGAGTCGCTAGTTTAGCCATCTCTCCCCTTCCTATGCATATGTGGATTTATTTTCAATATCGAACGCCTTTTATCGAACATAGATAATTAAATTCAAGTGCGTTATTGAGACAGTTCCATGTATCCGCGCCTCTGTCTCTGCCGTATGAGACAGATGTAACTTTTCCCGTGTATTAGTTTGATAATTTTACAAGTTCAAACAGGAGGGTGTGGCTGCAAGTGGGGTGTGGGGAGAGGCGGAAGGGGTGAGATTGAGTCACTCAATTTATAGCTTGGGATGAGGAATAGAATGTTGAAGTACATTTGGCTTTATTATTAACACGCCTACCAAACGCTCTCATGCGAAACCGCGGTTCAGAACGCCAATCCATGAGAGGAGTTTCCGGTTTTGCAGAAGGGGAGCCGAAATCGTTAACAAATTTGACATCGGTACAAAGTTTGAGTTATTTATTTTCTCTGAAAACTATTTATGCAAAATATAAGAATGCTATTTTGTCGCATATAGATTGCTTCTTCCACATATTAAAGGATTATGCATATCGGGTCTTGCATTTTTCAAGATATTCATTTAGTACAGCAAAGCATGTAGGGAAAAGTCACATTCTGTTGCTTGATTTTGAGTCTCTGATCTTGTCAGTCGTAAAGAAGTGAACAGAACTACTGAACGCGTAAATCCAAACGTTGAAGGTAAGCTTTGCATGTTGGACAGTTTAGCGTATAGAAAATATAAGCAAAAACTTGAAATCATCAGCCCGATTCCGCATGAGATTATAGAAAATATAAGGAATTTTAATGAGAAACAAAAACAGGTTCTGGACAATAATTAAATCAAAACTAACATGAACTCTGTGATAAATCATTTTTTATACATTACAGATGACTACTTTTAGGCTGTTTTTATTCCCCGTTTATCTTTTTAGGCCTTTTGCAAACCCTCTTTCAAACCCTCTTGCATGCCTCAAAAACATACAAACCGGGATTTAAAGATCCAGAATGTCATCTGCAATGTATAAAATAATGATATATTACAAAGTTTATGTTAGTTTTGATCCAATTATTGTTCAGAGGCTGTTTTGGTGTTTGAAAAAAGTCCTTATATTTTCTAATATCTCATGCGGAAAAGGGCTGACGACGCCAAGTTTTTGCGTATATTTTCTAAAAACTAAGCTGTCCAACGCAAAAAGCTTACTTTAAATGTTTGGATTCACGTATACAGTAGTTCTGTTCACTTCTTTGCGACTGACAATGTCAGAGACTCAAAATCAAGCAAGTGACTGAGACTTACCCTACATGTACATGTATATATCATCGAGATTGACCTTGAACACATCCTCCGCCGTACTAAATGCATATCTGGAAAAATGCAAGGACATGTGCATAATCCTTTCATGTGCCGAAGAAACAATCTATATGCGACAAAATAGCATTCTTATATTTTGCATAAATAGTTTTCAGAGAAAATAAATAACTCAAACCTTGTGCCGATGTCAATTTTGTTTACGATTTTGGCTCCCCTTCTGCAAAACCGGAAACTCCTCTCATGGATTGGCGTTCTGAACCGCGATTTCGCATTAGAGCGATTAGTAGGCGTGATTAAGACAATTTTACCCAAAGCAATTGAGTGTCAATCCATTTTTGCTGCCTGTCTAAGAAATATTGGTGTTTTGTTATTATTATCATTATTTTTTTGTTTCCATTTGTTAATAAGGTATTTGACTTGTATGCCCAGGCTGATCTGGAGCTTTGCTAGGCTCGCATTATCCATAACAGCAACAAATTATTCATAGAAGGCAGTGCTAGGCGTAGTTATCGGGACCATTTTAGAGTCTGCTTAGCACACCATAATAGATGCCAGCCGGGACCAGTTTTGAGGCTGTTTGGGACCAAAATAGATGCCAGGACCAGTATAAATGCAAAACTACTTTAGATGATGTACAAACGTGTTAATCATCGGATAGGCGTTGTATGGCCAAATGCGCAATAAATCTTCAAAACTTGTCTCGAACCTAGGTGTCAGCCTAAAACCTAAGTTTCAAATCTCTTAAGTTCAATCCTAGCTTTTAGATTCTCTATCTGAGGTTTTAACATTTCAAAAACTTGTTTTGAGAAATAAAGTCCTTTACAACAGTTTCAATTTTCATACTTAAAAGTTTCAAAATAGCCACACCTTGAAAATCGTAAACTAAATTTCGAACCTAGGTTTAAATAATCACTCCATGAAAGTCTTACATTGAGAGTCTCAATCTGAGGTTTGAAGCGCAAACCTAGGTTTGAAGTTTTAGAATCTAGAAATAAAAACATTGTATATCTGACTTGCCATAGGAGTTGTCATTTTAAACTTAGATTTGAAAGTTTTCAATGCGTAGTTTAACACTTTCAAGGAGTGATTACTTAAACAGCTTAGTTTTGAAAGCTTAAACTGTTTTTTTTTTTTGAGAGAAAAAAATCGAAAATAGGTTTTGAAACATAAAAACCTAGGATTGAAAATTTGAAACTACTCTCTTGTTGGGGCACTCCAGCAAGTGGTTTTTAGTGGAACTTTTTTTCTTTAAAGATGCTTTAATATCAAAATTTTAAGTTTAACATACCCAAAACCATTTCTCATAGCTAAATACTGACTTGCAGCATACTGCATGACCTCTTTTGTCTATTTTTATCATTTTTTTCTTTGGAGCAGGGTTTTCAAATAGTAAAAATATTCCTTCTGGTTTCCAGCCTTTGATGAGGTTCATTTTAATTTTAATTAAGCTGGGAACCACCCATTATGACATCACAACAGAAATGATGTCATCACTAATCACCTGATCTGTTTTGGAATATGATCATTTCAGCAAAGGGTTGCTTGCAGTGTCAGCTACACTTATGCATATTTTTGTTTTCCAAAAAGGTATTACTTATGAAAATAACTGCTATAAGATATAAGAATAAATTCTTCTGAACTGATTTCATGTTAATTTTAATGAAATGGTATTTTTCAGGAATGTGCTTGAAGCATGCCGCCCTACAGCAATAATGGTTATCTTGAGGCCACCATTTTGAAGCTGAAAAAAAATACATTGCAACAGATTACTTTCCAAGCTTGAGAGCATGCCAATGAATTTCGAAAACTCTACTGGACAAATCTGACTACGAGAAATGGTAGTAAACTGAACCATGTAAGTGGAATTCGCTGTTTCTTTATCCTTTAAGTATAAACTTCGAAAAACCACTTGCTGGAGTGCCTCAACAAGAGAGTAGATGATTAAAAGTTCGAACCTAGGTGTGAAATGCTTTAACATCGGTTTGAAGGCTTTTTGTGAATATGGCTTGTCATATAGACTTTGGAGATATTCATGTTAAAATCTAGTATGGACAATTTGAACGTAGACTTTGAAACATTTAAAATACAATGTTTTATTTGCATCATTGTTATTATCACATTCCTAAATGTACAACTACCGCTAACTTTAGTGAAATGATGGTTGGCAAGTTTAAATGGCTGAATTAGTTAAAAGTTGCATAGAGCTCATATTTTTTATAGCTGAAAAGGAACAATAATGAAATTCAGTAAACCACGGCTAAAAGCGAGGATTGTCAGACATGAATTTGACTAGAACATAATTCAGCATCGACACGACAAAACCAACAAAGTGGCCTGTGCACCAAACGAAGTCTCAGATCAGCCTGGGCATCCCCTAGCCTGATCAGATCATGAAGCTATCTTAGACCCTTGGCTACCATTTACGCGCACAGCAAAGAGTCTTATCAAACTGGGCGGATGCCCAGGCTGATCTGAGTCTTAGCTTGGCGCACTCGCCCTTTTGTTAATTTTGTCGTGTTGCGGTCCATATAATGCCCTCACTTGCATACTATTACATTATATTCTGAAGTAAAACATATGGGCAGTTTCAGTAAAATAATGTCGACATGTTTAGCTATAGATTTTGTAAACAAAAGTGTATGGATATAAAAGTCAACTGGGGCCGTATTTATAAAACGACTTAAGAGAGGCTGACTGTAAGCATCGAGCATTAACCCATTATAACGTGGAAAGTCGAAAATTACGGATTTAGCTCATATTTTGGTAAATTGATATATACCATGCTTGTTTGTGTTTCGCAAGTTTTTAGCGGTCAGCGTTCGGCCGTTTCCATGGTAACCAGTAGTCCATTTTGAAAATGTCAATATTAAGACCTGAATGTAATATTCCCTCGCTAAAAATTGAACAACAAACATTATACTATTCTTTTTTGTTTGTGTAGTTTGACAATACATAGCTGTGTAATAAGATTACATAATATTAATGTTTTCTGTCCCATACTATCAACGCAAGAGCTTTTACTGGAAAAAATAAACCAAATTTTGAGTGAAAGATAGGGGTTTTATTCGCCTGATATCTAAAAATGGCAGCCACGTTTGAATTTAAGGCCATATTAACATGATAGAGCAAGGTTCGAAGTTTAAGAATATAAAAAAAACTAGGTGTAAACTCGTAAAATTTCAAATTTTATTCATCTTTGAAATGTGTCAATGTTGTAAAATAGTAGCAAGGGAGTTAAGTCAATCTGGGATTATCTTACCTCCCTTGTCGAATACAAATGTGCGAACACTACAGGTAGTATCCATGATCTTTCAAAATAAAAGATAGTATCTTTAAAAGAATTAGATTACTGTCAACAATGCTCACCATGACCTTTTTAGATCTATGAAATAGGTCCATGCACCAAGACTGCAGTTGCAGATATATTTGACGACAGGAGTTGTGCCGCGCAAAACGTCTGCAGAAATCACGGAATAGAAGAACGGAGTAAAAACATTTTATTTGCAGCAATATGTTTGCTTTTTCTTTATTTTATGTTGAAATTAATAAATTTACTAGTTTTTCTTGAATAAGTTGCTTCCTTGAAGTAGGTAAACCCCAAAAAGAGGCATTTTCAAGACAGAAAGTGGTGAAGGCCTACTCGAGTATAGTGTCTATTAACCGGAGGACAGGCTGAAATTTTAGCAATGTTCTGTGACCAATGATCGTGATATACATAGACCAGCCAAGAATTTATGCATGAACGACTTACATCTTTTTAACAGTAGTTCAGTCATATTTTGGCGACTGGAGGAAAAAGTGTGTGTGTGTAGGCGGGGGGGGGGGGGGGGGGTATGAAGGGCTGTGTGTGTGCAATGCAAAGGAGACCCATTGGCCGTTGGAAAAATTTACGCCTCCAGTGTGTCACAAGCCCGGAATTACTAGACCAGCAGGCCAGGGCTTAACCTGCTGTGCTACTGGGGCTCCTGGAGCAGCCAAGAAGGTCTTGTAATTTTAGGTAATCCTGATAGGGTGCCATCTCAAGTATCCGTGTACACGAGTGATTTGTTCATTCCATCCACTTCCCTAATTTCATCAACTTTTCTGTAGCTTAACGAGTTAAGCGCGGGCCTGCTAAGCTAGCAGTCCTTGTTCGAATCTCAATTTCTGAAAACAGAATTCTTTTTTCATAAACGTGGTGCCATTGCACACAGTCTTTCAAAATCATCTATGCCTTGCCGCATGACTAAAGTACTGTTTAAAGGGCCATGAAACTACAAACATACAATTAAGGCTCTTCGGTTTACAGTCTGCCACCTAAATTTTAATGTTTGGTGCCATATAAATATTTATGCCCATTTAGTGATGAAATTATTATTTGGTTTGGCATGTGATTTTTCGAACCCTAAAAAAAAATTAGCAAAATGAGGCTCAGTGCTTACAGTCAGCTTTTCTTAGCTCACTCCGGCTTCGCCATCGAGAATTACTATTTAGCGATTTGCCTTTCAACAGCATGTATCAACCAGCGATTACTCACTGGTAAAGAAAAAAAATATATATCTTAACTAGTACTAAATCACACATTTTTTCACATTTGTACACTCTTTCCCTTCCTAAAATGGTGATATCATTAATGCATAATAAATATGTGGGTGGGGTATCTTAGCAGCACTTTAAATTTGTTTATTAGAAAAAATGAAAACCATAAAAGATGCAGAAACCTAGTACTGAACTACTTTAAAACCATATCGATTCTAGTGCAAATTAGGAGATGTGTATCAGTTACATGGTTTTAGGGTTGTTTTGAACTGATTTAACACATTTAATGCATTGTAACCATAGAAACAACATCTACAAATACGTTTCTACACCATTATTTGCAAAGATGGGATATAACAAGACTCATTATTGTTTTTGTGTAGCAAATTCGATCTGGCATAGTGGTAATTCAGACAAAGAACTAGAAAACTTTTGTTTTCTGTAAAATTGGAATTGCAAGAGGGAAGCCATTTGCACGTGCATTTATTCTTTAGTTAGTGAAAGTTTACACCTAATTGTTTTTGTTATGAACTGTACTTATGTTGATGTTTGAAGACATGTAAACGGTATATTCAGGTCAGGCTGCCATTTTCAATAATCTTGATTTAAAAAAGTGCTATTTTCTTAAATATTATTTTTTCTCCGACTATATGTACTTTCAGTTGCCATGGTTTCAACAACGTGCAGGGGCCGATGCTTTGAAGGTGCAGAGAATAATAATTACATCTATTCCTAAGCACCATATTAGTAAATTATTTGATACTTGCATCAGGAGAGATACATTTTCCCTTTGAAATTCATGAAAATATGTAAAATTTGACAGGCCTAAAAATGGTTGTCATGGCAGCAGTATTTGCTTAGATATCTCGTGAACCGTTTGACATATTTCACTAATTTTTTCACCGATCTCCATCTTTCGTCGAGAGCTTTAAACCATGAAAGTTTGAGCAAAATACAAAATTTTGAGTTTCCATCCAATGCTCGATGCTTACAGTCAGTTTCTCTTAAGTCGTTGCTATGCAGTTGCTATGGCGAAATTTCTATGAAGGAGATTCCCTTCAACAATGAAATTTGCTCTGGTGGAACAGTCTTCAAGAGTAAATTTCGTAGTTGTAGGGATTCTCCTTCATAGAAATTCAGTCCTAGCAACAGCATAGCAACCACTTAAGTCATTTTATGAATACGGCCCCTGATGCATAATGACGGGGATATAAATAAACGGTCTTGGAACATACAGTTTTACAACTTTAAATCCGAGAATTAACAAAGGACCTCCGATAGTTTAATAAAATATGCATATTTCTAAAGATACTGACATGTTCTACGAAAACTTATTGGGACATGTTTTATTTAAGTATTAAGAAAAAGATACTGGCGGACGAGCAGTGGCGGTTATTTTTGTTACACCGTTTTGCCCTGTCACCTAATAAATTTATTAAGTTAGCGTAAATTTTGACTAGATAAATTAGGAATAACTGCCGTTATTTCACCAATGAATCATTTTTATTAGACTGTTACATGCGTTGTGACAGGTCCTTGAAGTATGTCTTTAACAAGCAAGCAGCTAAACACGTACGTGCTATACCAGTGGCGGCCATCAAGGTTACTTTGCCCTGAAAGGTGCATTTTCTCAAACTTTACGTGGATTTAAATAATCTTTTGTTGTTGTAAAACTGCTGTCTATGTCACATTTTTAAAGTGTCGTCGCATTTGGTAGAAAACCCCAATTGGCCCTACAATGTGAGAGTCATCTTCCATAAGCCTCTAAAAAATTTGATGTTTGCATGAAGGTTCCTAGGGGAAGATGTTTATCGCTTGTCTCTTAGAATACGATACAGATAAAATATAGGTGCTTTGCATTAATTTTATACCTATTCAATTTATTCACAAGTCTAAGCATACCCCAAAGTGCATTCTAGATTCGGCTGAAAGTCTTTGTTGTCAAAAAACATACACTTACCGTGGAAATAAATAAAGGGACACTACTTAGGGTTCCAAAATAGTTCGTTCTATAGACATATTGCTGAGAAGCGAATTTGCAACCTAATTATCCTATTATTATTATATAATTAACCTAGTTATTTATATTAACAAGTGCTGTAATGTTTCCACGTAGTTAAAGTCGATTATGCGGTGTACATGAATATGATAATGAAAAACTGAGATCGACATTTCAATAACAAATATTTAAACGTGTTATTATTTAATGAGACCCCGGAAAAAATCCTTCCTGCATAAAAATATTTACTCTTAAAAAGAGCCAGAGGGGACTTTCTCAGGATCCAAATAGTAAAGATCCTGATGTTGAAACCGCTGGGCTTGCTTTAGACATTTAATAAATAGAATGCCTGTTTTTATCCAATTTGTGAGCTATTGAAAGAATGCTTTTTACGTTATTTTTACACTGACAACTGGAAGGCAGGACAGAAGAGAGGGGTGGATACAGTATACTAGCCTGGCTTCCAGGCTAAATGGTTATATGCATTCAAATGGTATAAGTCTGAACGTGGCTCGTTTTATTCTGATGGCCAACCATTTAGCCTGGTGTAATCTGGCTTAGGCTGTAAAGCCAGTAATCTGAGCAACAGTTATGCCTTCAGTACCAGTGCTATAAATATCATACAACCACCTTCCCAATTTGACATGGATAATTATTACTGACTTGAACCCTCTAAAATAGATTTGCCCTTTGTTGGTGGTCAGGTCAGACAGTAAAAGATTTCTCAGACACTGATTTGATGGCGTTGGACTTCTTTTCTGGGTGTAATGAATTTCGAAGGACTTCTATGGTTAAGGCGTGAATTTTCCCCATGATTAAAAAGTTATACGGATCACTGACTTCTGCTTTGCATTTATGACTATGACATGTAACTTGCATGACAAATTAATCTTCACCTGTTTGTGTCTATGTAAAGTACGTTAAACATACGTTGATGTTGACGTCATTGTTGAGATAAATTGTAAATTATCCTTAAACTGATCGTTGAAATAAAGATTTATTGTATACATTTCACCCTTTTTTGACTTACATTACTTACATAGCAGACAACACTGGATAGTTTTGACTATATGTATGTGACCTTGACCTCATTTCAAGGTCATGGTACACAATATAATCCTTGAAGATCACAGTGCTACTGTTGACCATTCTTCTTCTTCTTCTCCCCCCCCCCCCCCGCGTGACCCAGCTTCCCACTCATATATATTACGTATTACGTACTTGCATAGCATAAGTCTGCTGCATGAAGGAAATGCTGGGTCACGGGGGGGGCGGGGAGGGGGGAGTACTTGTACTTTGATTATAGTGAAGCGTTCTACTTTGGCCAGTTTGACCGGAAGTGTAACTATGGTTTTGCATGTTTAAATGCCAGTCATGCGTAACAAGAAGAAAATCATTGCTTTGTAATGTGATTTGCGTGTATTTAGCATGCATTTATGACAAAAATGTATGGAATGAATGACTGGTTTCAATACTTTTATTACCTCAAAAGATGAGGTATGCGAAAACCTTGAATTTTGGGTAGGTAGGGTCAGAATGGATTATCTCCCCATGTCTTTGGGTCTGAATCACAAATGATCTGATTTCATACGGTTTACATATTTGTGGAAGCTCTGCTAAGAAAAATTGCACACTTTATACTTTTGAAAATTCGGACCTGTCGCGCCGGTCTAATGGGGAAAATCCTCGCCTTAATCATAGAAGTCCTTTACAATAGTTGTATTATTGTTTTCCAATGAAACTATAAGTGTTATAACGTTCTTGTAGTCTTATTAGAATTAAGTTCCAATGATGAAAATGAAAAATTAATAGTAAAAATGTCATTTTAGGAATTTAACAAGGGATGAAGAATAGCTGATCAAAGTCTACAGTTGTCATGACCCGTAAATAGAAAAAAGAAAAAGTTAATGGCAAAATAGCATGCAGTGAATGCAGTACATGAACTAGCAGTCCGTTCTCATATAGGAGCGGTCGGGTCTGGCGATGGAGATGGGTAACTTTCTGTGCCGGGGCATCCTTCTAATTTGGACCTACTGTGTTTGCAGTACTTTTTCTCTCGCCTATCATACCTCTTTTCTGTCTCCCTCTCTCGGTATATCAATATCAACTGAAATACGGTCTCAAAGGGTTGTTTATCAAACACAACCAACCATTCTCATTTAATTGAGGAATTAGTCAGTGTTAGCATCGGTGTCCTAATTTTTGCACTTTTGGTTAAGTTTTTTATGTGACTGGCAAGTGCTAGTGAGGCGAACTATACGGTCCTGCGACAGGTCTTGGTTTAGTCCGATATGCATCAAACTAGGTGCCTATATTAACATGTGTGCACAGAGAAAACTCAGATCAACCTGTGTGTTCCTCTGATCCCGACATAGTCACTAAGTACGAGGGGCGTTCGAAAAGTAATGCAAATGACGTAATTTCTCGGTAACCAATATAAAAACAGAACTTCTGATTGCAAAAAAAACATAAAGCTATATTATGCGTAGGATAGTCTGCAAACACGGCGTATTTTTTAAAAAAAAATGGCGCATTTTTATCTTCTTTGAAAGAGGTATACCCTAAAGACACTGCAGAATTTTAGTTTAGTAGGCCGTAATTTATATATCGTGCGTCTTTGATTTGTTTTCATTTTTGCTACTAAGAGACAATGCCCAGGCAATGTTGTCCTGTAAATATCGCAGAAATTATTTTTAATCTGGGTTCCATACTGGCCCGGGAATATGGATTTTCCATACTTTATGTGGTAGCCAATTCCCCATTTTTACCAAAAATTAAGTGATTTCGTTTTGAAAACAAGTGCATTAGCCTTCAAAATCTTGTCAGCTAGAGCATTTACATGGTTCAACGAATCAAATTAATGCCAAAAACGAAGCCTCTACAAGCCTTTAAAAATGATGTTAACGTATATTTCAATAACGTCATTAGAATTGCGCATTGATTTGCCAGGAATAAATCGATAACAGTTGCCACCCTTCTAAATTTTGTATGAATATTGTAGGCAGCAATGGACAAGCAACTGACAAAGATTTATTTTGCATTTGCAATGATATTTGACTTGAATGCCCAACACTGAAAAGATTTTACATATGAAATTAGCCCAGTGGTATGACCGGGGCCTTATAAAAAGCGTTGTAAGTCAATATGAAAAGGTGTCTTTGTACAGCGTTTGGTATAATTGTAAAGACAAAATGTAGTGTTTTCAGCATGTGCATAGTATTAGTACCCAGTTTTCCTCTAAACAAAGTTATGAGGCCATTTGCATTACTTTTCGAACGCCCCTCGTATGCTTAAAATTGTATGGTTCTAATAAATACTGGTATATATCAAACATCCGAGGACATATAAGACAGCATTGATGTACAAGCTGATCCGCGTCTTCACTTTATGCACAGGCTATACATACTATTTCAGTCTGTGTCATGGCTCATTGAATGTATGAATTGAGTGTGCACATCTGCGCAGCCTGATCAGAGTTCGCATCCTGATATGTGCCTATTTTTTATCACCATAAAATGTACCTATATTAGCATGTGCGGACAGAGAAAACTCAGATCAACCTGTGTGTTCCTACGATCCCGACATAGTCACTAAGTTTGCTTAAAATTGTATGGTCCTAATAAATACTGGTATATATCAAATATCCGAGGACATATAAGACAGCATTGATGCTGATCCGCGTCTTCACTTTATGCACAGGCTATACATACTATTTCAGTCTGTGTCATTGCTCACTGAATGTATGAATTTAGTGTGCAAATCTGCGCAGCCTGATCAGAGTTTGCATCCTGATATATGGAGAGCCTGATCAGACTACAATTTGGCAATTGCAATGTTGAAAAGTCTTTTCAGACTGCTTGAATAGGCAGGCTGATCTGATAATTCTTTTTCATTTAAATAGCCCGCATACCCACACATTCTGATCTTCATCCGTAAGATATATAAGTCAAAATGGAAGAGACTGATCATCACATTGCCAGAACACACTGGCTGAGTTTAATCTTCAGTTTTTACATATTGCTCTTATTCGACTGTGTGACTGCACATGCTGACCTGAGTCTTCATTTTGCAGTATCAGAAATGTAGCTCCGCACACTGATCTAACTCTTCATTTTGTGCACATAGATGCATGTAATAAGTACTAGTAATTAATGTTTCTCGCGTCTTTGCTCATTTTTTGATGTAAGGATGGCTTTATTTAGCTAGTAAACAAGAGATTATAAAGCACATGCACAGTCTGACAAAAGTCTTCACTATATAATCTGTCACTTAGGAATGATCAGACTGCACAGATCTACAGATTTATCTGAGTCTTGGTGTTTGTACACGCCATAGTGCCTAAATGCACCTTTTCCTCAAAAGTTAAATGAAACAAGAAAGTGCTAATTTTTCTTCTGCAATACAAGAGTGGTCAAATTCGATACAGATAATAAAATCTCGATCAAGCTCCTATCCTCAGACAACTGACCTGTGGTTACAACACAGACTGACAACTGATTTGATTAACGAGAATTTGTCTCGGGAATTCCTGAGACACTACGGGAAAACCCCTACCAAAGATTACCAGTCCCTTTGGTCAAACCCAAAAACTAAAACAAAGGGACTGGGAGCCAGTCTAACAGTATACCTATGCCAGTGTTTCATATGTCTTACTACATCCCTATTTGATGTATTACAGGCATTGAAACTGAGGTGCTGGCTTTTATTCTTTCTTAAATTTATCACTTTTCTTCTTGTTAATATTTAGCAAAGCACAAAAATGAGTTTTTAGAAATGTAGAACCTTGCATAGAAATGTATAAAATGTTTAGTTTTTCCTATCTTTTATCCAAGCAGTGCACCTACTAGAAAGCATTTGTTAACACCTTTTCGCAGTAACAAAGAAGGATGAATGAAATCACATGTTCAATCTTGCTAAATGATTAAGACGGGATATAAAAAAGCAAACAAATCGAAATTTAAACCCTTTTAAAGCAAAACCTAAGTAAATTACCCCACCCTTCTCTTCTGTCACGTTAAATTTCCAATTATCAGTGACTAACTGCAAGCGAAATGCTATGAAAAGTATGTGTGCAAAATAGGTTGCAGATGGGAAAATAGAGATATTCTGTTTATTAAATTTCTTAAGCAAGCTGAGCTGTTTCTAGCACTGGACCTATGCTAATTTTCTGAAAGACAATCCCGCCTTGCTCTCTTTAAGGTTAAGTATTTGCTTGCAGAAAAGAAATGTATGCGAATATTCATTATATGTAGCATGTTTAAATATCTGTTATTGAAGTGTCGATCTCGGTTTTTCATTACCATAGTCCTGTACACCACGAAAACGACAAAAACTACGCGGAAGCGTTTCAGCACTTGTCATTATGAATAAGATAACTTTGATAGGTTGCAAAATATCTTCTCCGCAATATCAATATAGCGAACTTTTCTGAAATCCTAAGCAGTGTCCCTTTATTTATTCCCACGGTAAGTGTAAGATTTTTTTACAACAAAGACTTTCAGCCGAATCTAGAATGCTCTTTGGGGTATGCTTAGACTTATGAAAAAAATTGCATAGGTATAAAATTAATGCAAAACACCTGTATAGTAAAGTAAAACGATAAGCGATGATCAGAAAATTAATACAATCAAATGCCACATTCTGCCCTCAAAACCAAAATGAAAAGACACACACACTCACGGAAAACTTGCCACACGTTCACGAACTACAACATTTTTTCAAAGGACTACAACATTTGCACTAACTCTCCGAATGTAGGTGACTTAAGACAAGCTACAAATCTAAGATCTATGCCAGATCTGGATGTCTTGAACAACATTCAAACAATGTCTTATCGATGTCGATGCAAAATGATTAGGTTGCAAAGACGTTTATACGCGTAATTCCAACGTTATACACCTGCTGAGTACCTACTGTAGCAGTTTATGGCTTTCTTATGACTCTTTCTTTCTGTCATATTATCTCCTACGTAGGACTTAGTAAGGCCTACGCAGGACTTAGTAAGTCCTACGTAGGAGATAGTAAGTCCTGCGTTTGAGTTACTAAGTCCTACGTAGGACTTATCATCTCCTACGTAGTACTTAATAAGTCCTACTTAGGGTTAGAAAGTCCTATGTAGGACATATTATCTCCTACGTAGGAGTAAGTAAGTCTTACGTAGGACCTTTTATCTCCTACGTAGGTGTTAGAAAGTCTTACGTAGGACTTTGTAAGTGTTACGTAGGAGTTAGTTAGTCCTACGTAGGAGATAGTAAGTCCTATGTAGGAATTATACTAATCTCCTACGTAGGAGTTAGTAAGTCCTATGTAGGAGTTAGTAAGTCCTACGTAGGTCTTATTATCTCCTACGTAGGAGTTACTAAGTCAAACGTAGGAGTTAGTATGTCCTACGTAGGAGTTAATAAGATATGGTATGAAGTATATCCAGCCCTGCATTTTAAGCCGCCTCAATGAAATTCTCTCTCTCTCTCTCTCTCTCTCTCTCTCTCTCTGAAAAGCACGTGTCATTATCACTGTCAGGTGAGGAATCTTTATATTTTCAAATACTCCCGTTGATTAAAGTCTCAGTTTGAGATAGGTGCAGTACCTATCCATTTGTTATTATTTTGAGGTTCCAAAGTTTTTGTGTCCACACACAACTGCGGGAAACCCAAACCTTTTTTTCACACACGTTTCTGCCTATCCAGAACGAACATCAAACTATTGCAAGTGGTTTGTCCCATATTTGTCCAGCAGTTCTTACCTTTACAAGAGCATCTCGTATTTCCGTTTTGCTGTACTTTGACTGCCCAAACACTTTAATATTAAATGACGCGATGTGTAAAGGTGGGTCAGCAAGGCTAAGTAACACTGGCCTTGTCGGGTCAGACTGTCCATCTGGGTTAGCTATGAAGCCATCCACATGAGCCACAAATAACACAGTTAGAGAAATTAATCCGAGAATAAAACACTCAGAAATAAGCATATTCACGCTCCTTAACAACTTATTCTTGTGATATCTTAGACGTTCACTGCACCGAATGAAGTATAATTTTTACGTAATATTTCGCCCTAAATATTCGGACAGACAGCCTGAAGAACGGCAAAAACTCAGATAAGACTGCGTATCAGGGTCTGTATCGTTTGCGCGCTATAATATAAAGCATCTCGCGGAGGAATAAACGGGCTCGACTGAGGAGAGAAAAATCCTATAAAGCAGTGTTTTGATGGCCAAATACTTAGAGAAAATAATCAGTCAGTTCCTTATCTATTTTTTATCTGGACATGACTGGCATTGCAGTGGTGACATGTAAAATAGTATTGCCAGAGTATTATACTTTCCTCTTTTTTCTTCCTTGCGCTATGATTATTTATTTATTTATTTATTTATTTATATTTATTATTTACTTTATTTTTTTTTGTCTTACCCTTTCTCTCTTTCTCCCTCACTTTGACAAATAAATCGAATAAAATATATATATTGTTTTCATTTTCAAAGAGAGGGAGAGAGAGAGACAAAAAAATAACAGAATTCTTATGAGATCCCTACACAAAAAGGCTTCTGGATAAAAGGATATTTTAATGTAAAATCTGGATTTTTTTCTTCTTCTTTCTTATGACCCTTATTGTTTATTTGTTCTAACGATGGTTACAGTACATAATAACTGAGCCGCGAATCCAGTAAACCAACGAAGAGGCATGTGCGCCACGCAAAGACCCAGAATAGCCTGGGCATCCGCCTAGTATGATCAGAATCTTAACTCTACACTTTGATATTCTGGGAGACATATTTAAAAAAATCATTGTGACTTTCTTCTGAATCCCTTATGTATGAATAGTTAATGTCCATGAAATGTATTTGTATGTATGTGCGAAATTTGTACAAATAAATAAAGTTTAAACCAACTCTGCACTTAAAGTGTAGCTGAGGGTCTAAGCTATATCCATGCCAGTCTGACTGGGCGGATGCCCAGAATGATCTGTGTCTTCGCTGGACGCACGGGCCACTTTGTAGGTTTTGTCATGTCGCGGCTCAAAACGATATCCAGGTACAGTCAGTTAAAAAATAAACTAAAAAAGGAAATATACTAAAAATAAGTTAAACAATTGGGACAACGAGAATACCGAAAGTGTCCTAAAATGTGAACAGTATGGTTT
Organism: Ctena decussata; assembly: GCA_963989385.1. Taxonomy (NCBI): domain Eukaryota; kingdom Metazoa; phylum Mollusca; class Bivalvia; order Lucinida; family Lucinidae; genus Ctena; species Ctena decussata. The sequence continues at coordinate 42,847,145 of OZ022504.1, forward strand.
TCCAATGCAGTAATGAGTCTAAAATATGCATAAGGAAAGACAAATAGTAGGCTGGGTCAGCAGTGTTTAATCAGACCTCTCAGTCGCAGTATTTAGAATTTTAAGGTAAAGCTGTGTTGCGCGAGTGATAAAATTCAAATGGCAAGCACTTATCTGAGAGAAAGTGATAAATCGGTCCCTTAATCCACAGCTGACAGTACTTTCCTTTGAAGTTGCCAGTACTGATAAATTCTGATAACTCTGCTGTTTTCCTTTTGGCCACGAAAATATATGTTTAATGTATTCATTTGACTCCCTCGCCAAGGTTATACATGTACAACATATTTCATGGTGAAAATAATCCATTCAGGCATATGATGTACAGATTTGAATACACTATTCTAACATGTTGTTAATGTTTTTCCCATTGAGCCTGTGGGAAGCGGTTCCGTGTGAAAATTTGTGATAAATCACGTTGTTAACGCTCGGCATGCACATTTCGCGCCCTGATAACGTCGAACGTAAACATTTAACTTCTGGCAACGTCCGCCTCAAAAGAGTTCATTAGGAAATGTCGTAATATCCTTGCGATTTGATTGTATGTAATGTCAGAATCGAAACAATAATATGCTGACGTAAACAATTCTGAAAGAAAATTCTTCCCGGCTGTTGAGTACAAACTAAAAGTCTTAGACTAACGTCATCGTTATTTCACAATTACATAACAGATCACGGAAGGAACTTCACGGCTAGATTTATCATCCTGTGATCATTAAGTTTAGCCTATCGTTTTTCTCGGGTTTTGATTCTCCACTGAACTGAAGCACCAGTAAATCATTGCACAGTGAACCGATCTTTAACGTTTAAACATCGATGACACATGCTAAGATTCGTCAGTGGTTAACGTTTATCACATCTTTCACACATTCAACAGCTTTGACAAGACATATGCGCATAAAAATGACGGGAAAGACGGTACAAACAAAAACACATGCCGGCCAGAGTTTTTTTGTGTTGCCTTTAATAGGTGCGAATTATGACTACTGGTCCCTTCCGCGCTTATCGCTTTTTCCCGAATATCGATTTTAAAGATAGTTCTTGTAATTCCATAGTATCGTAAGCCCCAAGTACGGTTCTCTTTCTTGCCATTTAATTTTGCTCAATGTTGCACTTGAATAATGAGAAAAATTGCAAAACATTTAAAAAAAATCTAAATACATTTTACATAGAATACTAATACTATATTGTTGTTTAGCAAATACTGCATGTACATGCTGGCAAGTGAATGACCCTTAGCAGCTTGCAATTTGCACGTTTATCGAAAACCCATATGTTAGTGTTTTTATTCTCACTCTCGATCCAACATAGCCAACTCTGAGATGGAAAAAGTTCTTATTTTACCTATTTTGGCAATATTAAAGTTTATTTTGACAATAATAATGTTTCAGTGTATTCCGGTAGCAAGTTCATTCCGGTATTTCTGGTAACCCTGTTTTTATGATATTTACCCCTTCTAGTAGCGCTGAACCGTACTGTACTGCACTGTGAGTACTTGCACTCTCTCTTATATCAATTTAAAATGCTCCTCTTGTTTGTAATTTTACAATACAAATGTTATCAAAAACAGACGCAGGTATTCAAAACTTTTTTTCGTCGTATCTACTTTCGATATCTACTTTCGGTTTAATACACACAAACAAACATTTAATCTGCGCCGATTATCTTTTTTTAAAGAATGTTTATCTTCCCGCCGGTCATGTATTACCAGAGTTATGCCCCCTTTTTCGACTTAGCCTGAGGAACCTGTATGGGCATGTGTCAAACTATATGACCTCAACTATTTGGTAAGGAATAAAAAGAAACAAACTATTATATCCATATTATGCATATTCTTTGCTGTTCGTGGATATATATTTGAGTGTAAGATTAGTAATAGAACGCGCCGAAACAGCATTTAAGACCCACTGACTTTGTACGTAACAGTTACTTCGCATACATTTGGAGACACCAACCAACACTTGACCTCTAGCTCATATAAATGAGTTGTTGACTTCACAAGACCATACACTTGTGGCATACTGGTAACAAGATATTCAGCTTTCATGTATCCGTCGACCATGCTTAGTAAATTAACAGATAATACGTTAGAACAGTTTGCATAAAATGTCATTAGTTTCGGGAGAATATCGCCCGCCCTCAATGACTTCACAGTCGCTGTCACAAACTCCATGTGTGTGTCCTCCTTTAGCAACTTGATTGTAAATGCCGATGGCGCGCAACTTGGTTTACGGTAGAGTTTCCTGATGTCATTGATGTTTGACACTTGTTGTTTGTCTTTTACCGTAAATGATGTATCTGTTTCTAAATGCTGTTGAGTTTGAACATGAGCTATAATGTAGAAACAAAATGTAAATTAGCGTCTATTTTCAAAAGTATCCAGTCAATGAATACTACATGTATAATCTGAATAATTTTCGCCAATGGTTATTTCTACAAATTAAAATTTCGAGAAATTTTGATGAAGTTAGAATTGGCGCGACAAATAATAGTCCTCCTCACTAATAATTAATAATTGATTGTAGATCCCTCTTTTTATTGTCTAAAGAATCTAATTCAACAATTTATTTTGCGTCAAAAACATGGCCTATACTACATTGATGTTTGTGTAAGATGAGCAAGAGACCTGCATTAAATATGTACGAGGGTCATCCAATAAGTCATGTCATGCAAACGACCAAGTTTCTAGCTAATTATGTTTGTAGCAAACAAGCTATCTACATTCCTTCAATGCGCTTCCCCTTCATTCCAGGCAACAATTTCAAGCATAGTCGTAATCTTGCAAATGTTGTTGCCAGGCAACGGAAGAATATTTATATGAGGGATGCGACGGTGGCCCCTAGTCATCTGTTTAAGATCCCTTGGCTTAGTCCAGAATGCTTCTACATGTCTGAATGTTGCTGGGAGACACGAAATTATTACAGAAATAAGTATAGGTACCAAAATTAAATATAGACGTCAATTAAGATATTATTCTTTTTCCAAATTAAATCAACCTTGTTTTTTCTGGTAAAGACATTATCATATAAGATGAGTATTTTAAGGTGATGCGCTAACTACAGATGTGTTTTCTGAGATGACATTTATTACTATTAAACAGTAGTTGCGAGATGTTGAAATGTAGAAAATGAAGAAAACATATTTCGCGAGCTTTGTTTAATTTCGCTTGTAACCTTCAAAAATCAGAGGCAATCGTCCAAAACTAGAAATGTGCAAAAGTTATGTAGGCCTAATATTCTTTTGTTGCCTAGCGACCACATTTGTTTGGTTATGTGAAATGATTACTGTCTAATATTTGAATTCTTGAATATAAGACAATTGTGTTAGAACACGAATTCTTGTAATTTGAAAGAATCATCAACAGTTACTGATATGCAAAAATTTTCTTCCGCTCACCTCTTATAAATGACGCAATATTCATGCAATTTCAAAGCCAGTATCGCCTACAGCTTTGCATTCAAAACCCTCCTATTTCCGAGAAAGGCATGTCACATGACTTTTAGCACACATGTGTGATCTGTATATTGTATAGTTTGATAACACCTGCTCAATAAAAAAAGATATGATGTCGTTTGCAAGACTTCTTGGATGGCCCTCGTATTGTTCTTATTATTTGAAAGTTTGTTTGCATTCTACTTACGGTTGCCCTTTAGCTGCAGTTCGATCGGGTAGCGGTCACTGATTCGCAAACCCTGTAAAGAAATTTCCAAACATTAAGTTTCATCGAAGCATAAAAAGTAAGCAGAAAAATTCTCAGGAACTGACACTAGTCGATCCCAGATCCCACTCAAGACACCATGTCGGAAAAGACACCAAAGAATAGACACCACTAAAGGAATCACCAGCGACAATCAGGTGAGCAGCCATTTCCCATGTAGGTGGTCACTGGGCTAGCCTTAACCTCAAAAACAATGTATCAATAACATACGTAGCAAGAAACAACGCATAAAGCAACCAAGAAGAACCATAACAGAAGGACCGCCTCGGCCCTTTCAGTCAAAATTTCAGTCTGTATCGGATCGTCTCCCTGAGAGGGGGAGAAAGACAACAGAAGAAAAAGCATACAAACAACCCCACACGCACCTACTGCAAGCACAGTAGGCCATTGCCCTACTTCTATCCAAATAACGAGACGTCAGGCAAGCAATGAAATTAGTTGGGGAGAGGGGTGCTTTAATCGTTTTGCAGTCGACTAGCTCTCGGCCTTGGTTTTGCTTTGACTCAGCAAGCACGTAGTTGTTCGACCTACCCCAAACAATCATAACCCGCACTGCAGACCAACGAAAGAACCAACCCGGACATGTCAAGAAGAATAAATTATACGCCAAACATTGCATATCTATTTTTACTTATTTTCTATTTTCACGTTGAGGCTGGCCTTAGCATGATAAATGCTATATTACTAATTATACAGGTGATAGTCACTGTCTGGATCGAGATCTTAACATCCCTTTTAGGAAACTAGGAAACGGAAAAGACCACTAACGACGGCAGACCGGTTTACACACGTTAGGTAGCTGTTTCGTTTTATCGAAAATTCTGACTATATAGCGTATGCATGTATAACAGACAGCGATGTGGCGAACAATAGACATAATTGCTTGTATCGGCATATTTTCAAGTCTGTTATTTTGCAGTTTATTTTTCAGTGGTGACACTTATGTTTTCCTGACTTTTCTATGAAATATCATTTATATATTCTCACTTTTTTTTATAAAATGCGATGCCCTATTCTATTCAGTCCAAGATCCTAAAAACCGTGTTTAAATCTCTAGGCAAGTTTTTGAAAAATAAAACTTTTCATTAACTGTGTAATTTGCATTTTTTCACTGTTTCACTGGAACATACTCGGAGATGTTCCGTTGACATTTTGTGCTGAACTGGCAAGTATGTTCCAGTGATAAATGCAAATAATGCTAATACAAATGAATAGTCCTCAAAAATAAGCCAAGAGATTTAAACACAGTTTTCAGGGTCTAGGGCCGAATAGAATTGGGCATCGTATTTTATAAAATGCTACGAAAATATAACTGACATTTCGTAGGAAAATCAAAACATATTTGGGTCACCACTAAAACATTCAAATGGCACAATAACAGACTTCAAAATATGCCAAAACAAGCGAATGCGTATATGTTTCGCCACATCACTGTGTGTTTTGTACGGAGATATGTATTGTGCATTCGGTGATATGGCTTGTTTGACTGAAGCGTGCGATATATAGTCAGAAGGTTTGATAAAATGAAGCACGTACCTAGCGGTTGTAAACCGGTCCGCCATCTTAGGTGGTCTGTTCCATTTCCTAAAAAAGATATTTCGGATCTCGATCCAGACAGTGACAGTAGGGTAGTTCGTACTGGCTTTGCATATTCCCAGTTTTTTTTTAGTTTTTTTTATTTTAATGCATGTATTTTTACATGCATGTAAGTGCAGCCATATCAACATCGAGCATCGAGTGATTGTATCACTTTTAAGTTTTCTTTCCACCTGAATTGTACAGTCATGTATTAAGTAGCTGAAATTTAACAGCTAGCAAGGCATAACTCTTTACAGCTGACGCATTTATCACTTAACGTTTGTTGGCTAGTTGCAGTCAATGGCAAATGGTAGGAAACTATTGATATGGCTATTACCTATTCGTCCAAAGGCGGAAAGTACTGATGTGTAACCTATTTGTTGTAGTTCTAGTACCATGCTCCCCTGTGTAGCTGCCTTTTGTCTTCAATTTTTGTTATGTAGTGTAAAACAGAAAATGTACAGCTAGAGGTTTTATACCTGTTAACGCATTTTGTATGCATTTTTATTTTCATTTTTATACAGTTTCTCTGTTGGATGTATGTATCTTTTATCGAAAATGAATTGGTCTGTCATTTGCATTTCTCCCTTCTTTTTCGGTGCCTTAGCCGGGGTGTGCCCGCCTTGGTATCGTGGTTTATTGTGTACTTACAGCCGACTTCTAACAGCCAAAACATTAATACATCTGTATGTACGAGTAATTACAGTGCAGATTCCTCAATATCCTCCCTTCGACATTCATTCGATCATATCTAATTTTCGCAGAACCCACAAAACCATCTTGTTGATAATGTTTTGCATTGGCAGGGGTCTATATGACAGCAAAGAAAAGCAGAGAACATGAGTTGTATACCATTTAAAGTTTTACTTTCAATCAGCAGCACATAGCCATTTGATATTAATAATGACCCTTGCATACCTCAAACACGCGTTTAAATTATGATCCCAGAGCGTTAAATCTCGGGAAACACGGACGGACATTATTTTATATAACTTAGCTACAATATGTTCGGGGTTTTTTTTTCAGAATTTATATGAACGTGTGTTAAAATTAACAACTATTTTGCTTACCTCTGATTTATTCAGATTCATAATGTCATCATATCTATAGGCTTTTACACTATTTGGAACAACAGCACTAGCGAACTGCCCACCGGCCACAAACCTCAATGTTCACAGAAAATAGAAATAAAACACATATAAGCCATGTAAAAACGAAAGTTTGTCATTTGACATATACACAGACTGTTCACTGTCTACGGATAGGTTGTGCTTATTTGGAAGTCTCCAATTTGATCGTACCGAAGTATTGGCTAATTTACTCTATTATTTTTTTCTATTTTTTTTTCTTTGCACAAAGCAATACATAAAACTGAGAATTTAATCATTTGAGAATTAATCATAGGCTTGAGAAAATCACACTTGACCATTATATGTATTTCAGGTAGCATCTCACTTACAATTCCAGAGGAGCATGACATACACTGTATGCCAAGGTCTTCTCGAATTATAAGACTTAGTAAGATGACATCATAGATGTGTTATCAAAGCAACTATGGGATTACCAACTGTTGTGCTTAGTATCTTGGTAGAATGGCGTCTTAATGACGTCACCTAGACACCAATATGAACTTTTAGTTGCTGCAGTTACAGATATTTGGCGGCATTGGTTCTGGAGCATGGCAAACAGTTTATGCCATGCTCCGTCACAGTTTCAGTGATATTACAAACTGACATTGTTTAAATAGAAATTTCAGATTATTGTTACCAAATCATGAAATTCCGTGTTACAAGTTTTACTCGTGGTTTTACTAAAGGTGATTTCCACGATGACTTGAAGGTTGTCAAACCCCTGCATTAGACATGCATACGTATCTCAAACTTGAAACTTAGAAAATTGATTTGTCATAGTAATTTAGTATTTTTAAATTTTGTCTGTTTCATATTAGATAGTTTTCATACTAACATAGTTTTCTAACATTATAAAGATACTGCTAGCAAGAACATGATGTATACATTTATAAACCCTGTTTCATTTACCCTAATTATTGGAGTGAAAAATGCTTTGGTTACAATGTACCCGTCTTTTTTGCGCAAATATTTGACAGTAGTATCATTTTTCGGATGATACCGTAAAGGCGTCCTTCAATTTTGAGAATTTATATTACGTGCATCTAGCCTCCCTATGTTAGTCAAAATTCCACATTAGTTTGCTCTTCTGCGAGCCATTTTCCTTTTTTTCCTTTAAATGTATCCTTTTTTCAGTATGCATTTCTAAATTATTTTTCGATTACTCAGTCCAGCTTCAAATTTTAAGAAGAAAATCGTTGTATACAAGAACTGCAGACTTCTTATTGGATTTGTTTTTCTTGTATGAAACATAAATCAAAGTTTTAATTTTTTTGAGTTTGATTGGAGCGAGTTCTGTGAGTCCCATCAGAGCTCTAGATAAGAGGGAGTATTTGGTGATAATTAGGGATAATTTTTGTTAATTCGGCATAAAAGCATATGTTGTGACCCCTCATCTGAACCGTCTCATCGAGACACAACATATGGTTTCAATGAAAAATAAGAAAAATTATCCTTAATTATCATCAAAGACTCCCTCTTATCTAGAGCTCTGTCCCATTTTATTCTATCATTCCCGATCTCAGAGACTGCGGCATGTATCCTATGCGAGATGTGTTATAAATTGTCGAAGGAATGTTACTCATTGGAAAACCTTGAACAGACCTCGTCTTTTAGAGGAAGCCGCATTTGGGCCACACAGTTTAAACGCTTTAGGGAAGTTCAATCTTGTCAGGGTTTGAACTATTTATTCATGCGCTACTGTCCCAGCACAGTTATACCTGTGTTAAGTGTGTACTCAAGGGAATGGGAAAGCTGCTTGCGCTTGCTTTACCCTATTCTTCACAGGGTATAATCGATTCCGCCAATTTTTGCTTCCTGCAGAGACTGTACATCATATCTGGCTTCCACCGAGACTGTCCGCGAACTCCTGCTTCCTGCCGAGACTTCTGTACATGATTAAATGGCTTCCTGCAGAGACTGTCCGCGTGATTCTGATTCCTGCCGAGACTCTCGGCAGGACGCAGAGTCACGCGGACAGTCTCGACAGGAAGCCATTTCTCCAGGACAGTAGTCTCGGCAGGAAGCAAGAGTTCGAGGACAGTCTCGGCGGAAGCAAAATATGACGGACAGTCTCTGCAGGAAGCGAAAATTGACGGAATCGATTATACCCTGTGTTCTTTCTTTTCTTTGTTTTTATTTGACCAGTGGACTTGTCTATTTTTATCGTTTGGATGAGTCCATTCCCAGTATTAGGGGTTTCTGGTTGATTTTTTTTTCAGTCTATTGTATTTTGCATAGAAATCATGTAAGCAAACAGTATACTCCCTGATCATATGACACGTTCTGGTGGATCTGATCTGGGTCGGCTCTGCTTGCATATGTCTCCAAAGCGTGTTTCAAGTCTAAACTGGGTCAAGGCAGGTATTGGGGTATTTCAAGTTAATTAACACTAAATATACTACTTTGGGATCTGAGGTTTTGACCACTTATGTCAGGTGTCTGCTAAGATAGATGGCATTTAAGGCAGATTTTACTTTACTTAGGGGTCATTGGCATATTAACTTGTCGTAACTGCAGTCAGATGGCGCTACAGTCGTATCAGTCATATCATTGAGTAGCCACGAGTAGCTGGAATCGTTTCGAGCACTAACATTCTGCCACTGGTCGTTGGAGAAGTGGTTACAGTCAGCATTAAAATCACCAGCTATCAGGATATCCTGAAACAAAAGGAGGGTCAAACCGTAAGTACAGTCAAACCGTAAACATTTTAAGCATTGAGACAGATAGGCCTGAGCAAACACTGCAGACCAAGCATAGACTGTTCCTTAGAAGCAGGCTAATCCGGGTCTACATTATTTTGCATTGTATATAGAGAAGACCATGTTAGTGTCTTTTGATATCAAGTTTATCAGGCGAGACCAGAAACAGCATAGGAATGGCGAGGCTTGCCGAGATGGGAAGATAATATTAAAAAGTGGACAGGTATGGTCTTTGCCAGCATAACTAGGGCAGCTGAAGACATGACTTGGTGGAAAAGGAGTGTTATATAGAGAATACCATGTTAGTGCCTTTTGATATAAGTTTATCAGGCGAGACCAGAAACAGCGTAGAAATGGCGAGGCTTGCCGAGCCAGTCCGACGTGTTTCTGGTCGAGCCTGATAAACTTGATATCAATAGACACTATCATGGTTTTCTATTTATCATGCATTATTGGATTATTTTACGGCGTAAAGAGAGCCAAACAATCTGAAAGCAAACGCAGTTTTGTCCGAACTTGCTGACGTCGCGAATGCATTATTACGTGAGTCGTTGACGTCATTTAGCCAATCAAACATTGTTATCACGACCAACGTCAGTATGTAGCCAATCGTCTTTTAAGATCGCTTCTGAAGGCACCGCCTGATAACATTCGCGCAAGCGCAGTTCTAAAGTGACATGATATCACATCATGTTATCATATCCCTGTTAACAGGTGAATTTCGCAGTAGATGCATGATAAATGAATCTGTTGTACCTATTATGGTATTGCAAAAAAAAAAAAAACTTGCATATTAGGACAATTACTGTATCTATTTTTAGTTTTCCAAATTTCAGAATTTTCATTGTATTTTAAGAATAAAACAAACAAAAAAAAGCTGAGATTTCTGCTTCCCGACATGAAATATTGCTCGCCGCCCTGACTGTGTTTTAGTCCTTTAAAGTTAGAAAAACTTTTGCGTATATTTCTAACTTTCATTAAGTATATGCTTTTTCTTTGATGTCACATCATAGACAAAGCATATACTTAATGAAATAGGAATCAAAAGTTATACCACGGTGGACATCTTAATTATCTGCAATTACTCGGACAGAAACAGTAAATAGAGGATCTTACAAGAGTGCTCATGTATTATGAATTTATTAAACGAGTTGGGGGAAAAGATAAGATGCGAGGCTATGCCGAGGTTCTTATCGGTTTTCCCAAACGAGGGTAATACATTCAATTATTCAGGAGAACGAATGCAAGATTTGTTGATCACGTGGCACTTAAAATCGCATTTTAGTAGCATATTTTGCACCAAAAATGTCACAATTTCACCATAAAACACGCGACGTTTTACGGACGTAAACGCGTAGTGTTAGGACGTAATTTGCATATTTAATCCACTAGTTGATTATCGGTTTTGATGCATGGCTTTATTACACTCTCAGATGCGACGTCATATTATAAACAAATAAAGCGTATTGCTGTATTTGTTGGAAACTATATTGCAACAGTGGCAACCCGTATCGCATATCAAATCTACAGTCAGTGACCAAAGGTATTTATTTACATGTACATGTATTTCCAAAGTTAAGTTAAACTTATAACTGTGTGATAGTTTCGGAAGATAAGTTACCGTGCTAAAAATACGAAGACAAAAGAAGAATAAATTTAGCAATGAAGCATAAGTCATCAAATGCAATAAAGTGTAATATACTCGTATGTTATAGTTTATTTTAGCCGTTATAACGTGAACATTTTGTTTTCGAAATTTTCTTTTTGCTTTGACGACAATGGCGACGTCGCCAAATTTTAATACAAAAGAAAACCACTAGTTTTCGGAGAGTTGCAACTCTACGGTTTCAGCCAAATACCAATAAAATTACATGAAATATCTATGTAAACAGCTCCATTTATGTTACTTATTTATTATTTATTTCAAATGGATCAACAAAAGCGGAGATATCAATTTTCTAACACACTGAAAAAAGTAAGTCGATGAAGTCTTAGAAAATGATGGATTACTTGTGGCCACTGAGGTTGTATATTATTTCAAAACATAAAAGGCCCATTTTTTTCAAAGTTTGTCCTAGCTAATTATGAGTCAATAATACGCCACTTCTGAAGATAAATCTTCTTGTTTTTGTTAGTCACAGTAGCAATATCATATGCCCCATTCACATGCGCAGATTTGCTCACGTAAGTATTTTTTGCGTATATGCAAATTTTACTCACATAAGTAAATTCGTCATGTGAACGCAAATACATACGTAAGCAAATTTGCTTATATGTAAAATTTGCTCCAGGTCTGACTAGGTGCAAAAGTATATTTGCATATAAGCAAATTTACTCCTGGAGTATTTCTTGTCATGTGAACGTAAAGTAAATATACTTATGGGTATTTATTGCCCTACTAAGCATGGGACGTCTAAAAAATAGCAACTGTAACCTTGATCTTGGATCTACAACCCTGAAAGGTGAACTTGTCCAAGACATTGCTATACAGTCAAACCTGTCTTAAGGGGTCACTGTATTAAGGGGTCACCTGTCTTTAACAGCCACTTATTTTGGATCCCTTGGACCAAAATACAGTGCAAATGAACCTGTATTAAGGGATCACCTGTCTTAAGCAGCCAATTTTTGTTGGTCCCCTGGGGTGACCCCTTAAGACAGGTTTGATTGTACTTAATTAAATATTTTTGTGAAGTTATATCAAAATCAGTTAACAAATAAAGGCGCTAGAACCATGACAAATATTTACATGTACCTATACTAGCAAATGTGACCTTGACCTTGGACCTACAATGCTGAAACGAGAATTTGTCCCAGATATTGTCATGCTCAATATTTGTGTCAAGTTTTGTCAAAATCATTCCAGACGGATGACAACATATTACCAAAAATAGCAAATAACTCTTTCCAAAATAAAAAGGACTTTTATATTCAGGACCCTTTTTCGCAAAGAAAAACAAGGTTTTGACCGTCCTAAATGTTGCTTTTTATGATGGTATAAATCCATTATCTCATTTAAAGCCTACAAAAACCGCAAAAAATGGGGGTCAAGAAATGTAATGTAGTAGAGCGCATTTAGTAAAGCAGCCATAATTATTGGAATATTCCAACAATTTGAATGTTAAGAATTGGTATTTCTGCTCTGTTAAATACATTGAATTTTTTAGAACTCCAGTGATATAAACCGCTATTGCAGCTGTATCTCTCAATACAGATGTACCCAAGCTTTAGAAATCATTGGAAAATTCCAACAATCTGACTATTCTATACAGCTGCACAAAAGCTATAGATTCCAACAAAATAGATAGAGCAGTCATGGTCTTTAGCTTGAAATTCATTGGAAAATTCCTACAATTTGACTTTTGTATACATCTGCACTAAACCTTTAGAAATCATTGGAAAATTCCCCAACAAAATAAATTTGTCACTAAATCAGTCATGTTCTTTCGCTTGAAATTCATTGGAAAATTCCAACAATCTGACTTTTGTATACAGCTGCACAAAGCTATAGAAATCATTGGAAAATTCCTACAAAATAAATTTGTCACTAAAGCAGTCATGGTCTTTACTTTGAAATTCATTGGAAAATTCCAACAATCTGACTTTAATATACAGCTGCACTAACGCCCTAGAAATCATTGGAAAATTCCTACAAAATAAATTTGTCACTAAAGCAGTCATGGTCTTTAGCTTGAAATTCATACGAAAATTCCAACACTCTGACTTTTTTATACAACTGCACTAAAGCTGTAGAAATCATTGGAAAATTCCAACAAAATTAATAGAGCAGTAATGGTCTTTAGTTTGAAATTCATTGGAAAATTCCTACAATTTGACTTTTGTATACATCTGCACTAAAGCTTTAGAAATCATTGGAAAATTCCAACAAAATAAATTCGTCACTAAAGCAGTCCTGTTCTTTAGCTTGCAATTCATTGGAAAATTCCAACAATCTGACTGATCTATACAGCTGCACATAAGCTTTAGAAGTCATTGGAAAATTCCAACAAAATAAAGTTGTCACTAAAGCAGTCATGGTCTTTAGCGTGAAATTCATTGGAAAATTCCAACAATCTGACTTTTGTATACAGTTGCACTAAAGCTTTCGAAATCATTGGAAAATTCCAACACTCAGAAAAAAATTAATCCGTCACTTATGTAGTCATGATCTTTAACTTGAAATTCATAGGAAAATTCCAACAATCTAACTGTTCTATATAGCTGCACAAAAGCTTTAGACATCATTGGAGAATTCCAACGAAATAGGGGATCTGTATTATGAATAAATGCAAGCCATCCACTCCCCCACCCCTCCTCTTTTGGTAAGTCATATACTGTTGTATATAATTGATGGTATATTCCAAGGTTTTTCAATGCGTTTCACCCTGAAAACCATGCCTGATTTAGTGATAATTTTATTTTATCTCCAATGGTTTCTAAAGAGCAACTGTAGCTGAAAAGTCAGATTTTTGGAATATTCCAATGAATTTCAGGCGAAAGACCATGACTGCTTTAAACACATGACAAAATAAAAGAGGATTTGACAGTAAAATCCTCTTTTCCCGAATAAAAGTTTGCTTTTCGGGGGTGGGGGTCTATTTCTTTATTTATGGTGTTACAATTAAATGTCTAACAGATGCTGAAATATGGTACCTTTATTTTCAACTTTCTAGTGACGATTAATCCCTGTTACTCCTTCTTATCTGAGGAGCGGTCGTAGTCTCATGTCAGTCAAGACATCAGACTACAATGGAATATATAAAAAAAACTAGCCCGAGTCCTACTACAGACCCTCTAAGCTCGAATGCATAACGCGAATACATTACAGGTTTCAGAGTACTTGTACATGTATGTGCTGGTGGATAAATAAGGGGAAAAAATAAAATTCGACCTTTTCGGTTTCAAATAAACCTTTGCATTGAACATTATAAATCAATATTCCTGTAAGTTCAACTGAGCCTTGACACGACAAAACCAACAACGTGGCATGTGCGCCCAGCGAAGACTCAGACCAGCCTGGACATCCGCCTTGTCTGATCAGTCTTCCCAGCATGGAGCTAGCTTAGACCCTAAGCTACTCTTTTAGCACTGCAAAAACTCTGATCAGACTGGGCGAACTCCTAGTCTTTGCTTGTCCGCCCAGTCTGATCAGAGTCTTTGCATTGTGCTTAAAGAGTAGCTCAGAGTATGAGCTAGTTCCATACGGACACCCAAGACTCTGATCAGTCTGGGTGGATGCCCTGCCTGATCTGATTCTTCGCTGGGCGCACATTTCACTTTTTGTTTTGCCGTGTCGCGGCTCAATTATGTTTGACAATTGCGAATGCATTTGTGATGCGCAGACTGGCCTTACTACTGTAATGAGATAAGAAGTTTTCTGTTCATATGAATCGCACAAACACGAACATTTTTGTGCAAAGAAAATGAGGGGCATGGCTCAGTATGTATGTATCAAAAATTTCACCTCTACCATTTCTGTTGAGCGTTGACTAGCATCAAGTGTCTGTGGACCATACTCTAAAGGTTCCCTCCTGGACTCCGTTTAAAATGGTTTCTCTCTTTATGCGTTGTATTTTTCTGAATCAGAATGCTTACCCCAGCTATTAAAGACTGCACTCCCTCCCCCACCACCCGCCCCGACTATCACCACCGAAATATGTAAAAGCACAACTATCTCTGTGAGGTCTAAGATACCTAGAAGTCGGTTATTGAGACACTTTTAATTAATGAACACTTCGATAAACCCGTACTTCATATGCTAAGCTTTAATGATGATTACTGTCTGAATCAGGTGTTACGGCTGTATTCTAAAACGTCACTCAGTTTCATAATCATGTTTTCATAACGAGCGTAAAGTGTAGTTCCCAGCGGGCACATGACGTTGAAATGACGTCGTACTGACGTCTATGCGACGTAATGATGTCGCATCAACGTCGGTAAGACGTCACTTTGACGTTATGTGCCTGCTTGGTTTTTACAAGAATCAACTGATGGTAATGTGCACAAATCGTGGTGAATGTAGAATAATCAGTTTCTGGTGCCAGAAGGAATGTATGGAAATGAAATTGGTCATTTCTTGTAGAATGATGCATATTTTTATCAAAGTACACCATGTGGTTAAGAGTTATGAGCAATTTCACTCACTGACTACAGCGGAAGGACAAACAGACTGATGGACTTGCACAGCGATTAAAGTGCACACCTGTGGGTCGTGCAATACTGTTTAGACTTTCGTCACCGTTTTGCATGCCGGTTGCTGGACAATGTTAAAATACATAAGTATACAAAACTCGAACCATATATACCGCGGGGTTCAATGGTTATGAGCATTTTCACTACTTGACCGTAAATTTTCAACTTGTGCTCAGCAAAGCCTCGTCCATCAAATAAGGTTGTTATGCATGCGAGTCGTTAGACAATGTTGACATGTATAAGTATGCAAATTTTTGTCAAAATATCCCATGCGGTTCAAGAGTTATAAGCGTTTTTGCTAGCTGATTACGGTATTCGCTAACTGATAACGGGCGGACGGCGGGACGGATTCACACAGTGATTATAGTGCAAACCTGCGGGTTGTGCAATTACTGACCGTGGCACGCTTGAATTATCACTTAACGACTTTGAGCACCCCATTAAAAGGTTAAAAAGGCAAGAAGGTGTAACGGAAAAAAGTGGTACGGCCAATACCATATTCGGCCGAAAAAGTGGTCCGGCCAGAACGTCGACGACGACCTTGAAATTCATTCATTGAATGAATTAATAATCAACTAAAACTCTTTTTCCAAATTTAGATCCTGCTGACGTTTTATCGATCCATTATTATTATTTAAGATTTTTTTTTGAAAAAATATATTATTATCATTAGTAGTTAAGATTATTATTATAACTATGATTATCATCATTTTAGGTTATTATTATTTTTGTTATTATTGTTTAAAATTATTATTATTATTATTATTATCATTATTATTATTATTGTTTAAAAATATTTTCTGAAATACATTTTAGCTGTTTTGAATGGGTGCGGCTTATCTAACAGGTTCAACCCGTAAAGATTGCTATTTGGTCAAACCTGAGAAATATAGATATGTGTTGCTTTGTATCTAATGTTTGGCCCACGCGACGCGTGTGAAGTAACGCAAAATCTCGCCAAGTCACGAGGCGTGAGACTAGGCGAGATATCAATATGAAAAAGGTCTATTAAAGTGTTGCAAGCATTGACACAACCAAATATCTAGTCGATGTGGTACCGGAAAATGTTCTGTACTCGGTATTAAGACAGTCAACAACATAATACTTGCTAAATCTGCAAACACTTCATTACAGTGATTTGTATCGACTCTGCTCAATATTTATCTCAGATGTCCACATCCGAAACTGTAGTGTTTCTCATTTTTAGAACAGTCGTGTCCTATATATATATCGACCATATGTAAATGTGGACACTGCATAGCCCCGTTTGCCTTTTCTTGTGTTACAGTTTTGTCATTCATTTTAATCAACGGGAAAGCTGTCAGAGTATAATCAAAATGGCCGCCCCTGCGCTATGACATAGATTGTTACGCCTGATCAATCACGCTATCTAACTTGCGGTTCGTACTTTAAAAGTTTTTTTTCCTTCGTCTTCTTTCTTTCCTCTGATGAAAATTAATGAGAGAGAGAGAAAGAGAGAGAGAGATGTGCTTTTCACGACTCTTGCTCTGACGCCTGCGCTATGACTCTTACCCTGATCAGTCACACTTTTAAACTAATTTACTGTTTCGTGCTTTAAAGAATTTGTTTCTGCGTCTTATTCTTTCCTGTAATAGAATCAATGAGAGAGAGAGAGAGAGAGAGAGAGAGAGAGAGAGAGAGAGAGATGCAGAGGAAAGAGTGGTGCTTTTCACGACTTTTCCTGAAGTAGTTGAATGATCCAGAATTGTTTTCCACTAGGTATCCTGTAACTGAAAATTCCAGTTTCAAAACTTTTTCCACACGTACGGTAAACTGCAACCAGTATCAATCCAGACTAGACACCTCCCCAGTCTTTACGATGTGGATTTCACCCCATGGAAATCAAATGATTGTGCGCGTATGTTGATTTCAACTGTTTATTCGGTAACATCCGACCATGTCGCAATACAGAACATCTGGTGGATCTAGCCCGGTGGACTTGAAAGGGCGGATTAATACACCGTTTACTTACATATAAGTATCTTGTCTTCTTCTCAATTGTATGGTTTCTCATTGTTACGACTTACATTAAAATCAAAACCCTACTTTATGAAGGGCGCTAGTTGCGCAGGCTATTCTTGGAATCTGCAGAAATTCTGGACGATGCTTTCTTATTTTTTCATTTCAGTACTTTTAGCACTGTTTATGAAATATCCTTTACTTGAAGAACACAGCATCTGCGCAGTCTGGTTAGAGTCTTCCATTCTATGACTTTTAAAGAATTTAGAGAGTAGATAAGGGGTTTTAAACAGTTGGCGTTGATGTGCAGGCTAACCTGACTTATCAAAGAAAATGAACATGTTTTAATACAACGAGGGAAAAATCGCCCGTGTATGAGCCTCGACACAAGAAAAGGCATCTTATCAGATGCGGCAACTTCTAAGAAGCGTACCAATTAAGCCATACTCTGCTCTCATCACTCCAAAAGTCTGCAGCCTGGCCGGTCAGCGCAGACGTATAGGTTAGTCTGATAATTCGCCTTTTGCGCGGCATGATGGTGATGAATAGGCCGTAATATGAAACGTATCTAGTGGAGTTATTGAGTGGATCTTGAGTTCTAAAGATTGGAAAACACCTTAAATATTAACCGTAACAGTCCTAAAATTGAACACTTTTTTTTCACCAATGCCGAAATAAATCTCAGAGGTGAAGTTGGAATTGCATACAGGGTAGACACTGGCTAGACGACTCCTTCAGCCTGAGCTGGGTCTGCACTGTTTTCTCAGACCTATCTGTCCCAATATGTTGAAATCTTACGGTAGTTTTAGAACCAGTGACAATGCATATATCCATAAATTTTGTAATTATTAGGGTGCTATCAAAGAGTGTAGACCCTGGACAGACTGCTCTTGATATGTGTCTGTCTACACCGTTTACCGAAAACGAAAACGGGACCACTATATTGAATCGAACCAGGGGACCTTCATATTGAATCGAACACGGGACCACTAGATTAGCTGGCAAGCACATAACCTACTAAGCTACCGGGGCCTCTGCCGGTCAAGAACATTCTGACATAATTTTTAATGACAGTTTCTATCTGTCATTTCTAGCTGTCGTAGGCCAAATATTGGAACTGGCTTTCACCGCCAAGTATACATGTACATCCGAAATGAAATATAGTTCGGCATGAATTTGTGTATATCACTACGCCAGTTATTGATCACACCGAATGCCGTGTATACTGCCCTGTGTCCAATATACGCCAAAGACAACATTCAACAGTAAAAACTGTAATAATTTCATTTTATAGCCTTCCAGAGTTTACATGTCATGAAACCTGATCTGGATCACCACTGTCTTTCAGACTGATCCGTCAAGGTATACACTAATATATTGCCAAAGCAATGTGAAAATGCACACTCTGCTCGGATCTGGGTCTTCATCGGCTGTTCCAGCATTTTTTTGTCGTTATGGTAACTGAACTTGTGCGCAGTAGGTTAAAATCACCCTCCTTTAATCTGGGTCTTCGCCGGCTGTTCCAGCATTTTGGGTCATTACGGTAACTGAACTTGTGCGCAGTAGGCTAAAAGCACCCATAAAATTTACACATATTGTCAAATAAAAGAAGTCTTGAGGAATACATGTCTACCAAGAAAACAGCGTCTAATCAGGAATTATACTGTTGGCCTAAAATTACAGGAAATTCTATAGAAAAGAAAAATCAAATTCAACACCCCTTATATTGCAAGTCGGAAGTAGAAGAATCTATTTTTTCCAGTTATTCATTAATCTTAACTTTTCTCACTGAAAACCTGAAAGTTCTACACCTTTACAGTTTCTGAATGAGAATGACACCATTATCTGACCTTTGGCCGAACAAGTTACATAATCGGCACCTGATAGAGTCAAACATCGCATAACCGTATATAACCGGCAAAACCGTATATATCATCCCACAATGCTGCCTGCTTCCTTTCTTAACCGATAAGAGAGAAATCAACATTCTAATCTAAATGATGGGCTACCCAAAATCAAGGTTTCTAAATGCTGAGGATACGGTATGGAGCAGAAACTGGTGAAGTATAATCTTCATGAGGCATTGTATGCAGATAAGAATAAGGGAAACTCTGATAAGACAGTCGTTAATGCTGGCCGATGAGTTACTTTTCTGGACTTCTGATAGAATCTGTCATTTCAGGGCTCCAGAGCCCTTTGATTTTTTTTCGTATTCATCAGCATAGTATAAAACATACAGTGAGTCTTGAAGCCTAGTCATAGAATGACTCATTCGATTCAAGCCGGAAAAATCTTTCCAACCGTAAAAAGGGTTCCATTGCGCACAGCCTTTCACTATTATCCTCCCATTATCCTTATACGACTGATATACTGTTGAAAAGGACGTAAGCCTTCAAGCCATCCCAGACCGGCTCTGAATCATTTACGATCATTGGAAGTATGAACACTCAGATGATTTTTTTTCGAGGCATTATGAAATCTTCACATTATATTCCAGCATGTGCTGAAGCGCAGTTTGGTATGTACATGCGCATTTCGCAAGCCAAGTCATTTGATGATGCTATAACCATATAGTTAAAGTGAATTGGAAAGACACCGATCAGACTGCGCGAATGAATCTGCTCTGCTCGGCATTTTGAGAGGCACAACGGCGGATCTTTCGAGTTTCATCGCTTCTCAACATTTTGGGCAAACTTAAGCCTCAAAGTCGTCATAAAGTTTTTTTATAACTTAATACTTTCGTTTTCGGTCCATATTTTTATCATACAAAAAATAAATCCTTCATAGAAGGAGAAGCACAGGAAGCTAAGTGGGTGAAGCCCTGGCCTACTCTTCTGATCTAGCGGACCCGGGTTCGCTATTTCTAACCATAAACGTGGCTCCATTGCACGCAGCCTCTCATTATCACCTTCCCATCGTCCTGATATGACTGAAATACAGTTGAAAAGGACGTAAAATCGGAAGTCATCCATTATATTTCATGACTTGGAAAATCTGATTCCGGAGTTTACATCATATGCTTTAATCTTAGTCGATATAGTTCATTTATTTATTTATTTATTTATTTATTTATTTATTTATTTGCGTTTGAAATCTTACCCCATAAAAATCCCTTGACAAATATCACTTCACAATTATAAATTATCTGGTAGCTATGGCTACTGCTTCCGTGTCCTGATCAATCGCACCAGACTTCCGTTCTTACGTAACAGGTGGCCATCTGTTTTCGGCAATCTGTTGTATGGAATAAACAACGGATTTGCAGGCCCTAGTAAACAGGACAGTGTTGTCAATCATGTGTGCACGGAAATAATTGTAAGTGGATGAATATAACATTTTCGATATTTATACATTTATACAATTATTCAAACATTAATTTGTTCATACTTTCGAACAATTATTATTATCATTATTATTATTATTATTATTATTATCGGTATTAGTATTATTATCTTGATCAATTTTCTACTTTTTCTTCTTCTTTTCGATTAATATTAATCCTTTATTATTATTATTATTATTATTACTATTATTATTATCTTGATCAATTCTCATCTTCTTTTTCTTCCTTTCGATTAATATTAATCATTTTTTTATTCTTATAAGTTTTATTATTATTATTATTATTATATTCTTGCTGAAACGAAAACTTCTTAAAATTTACGTGTACGAAGAAAATTATTGCTCATATCATTTAATTAAGAAATGTCCAAACCTTAATTATTTTATAAGCTGTTGACATTTTAACAATAATGGTACCAAATATTTTGTTTCCATGTGCGAGCAGCTCTTAAAATGAAATTTTACTGCTAAAAATGAAAAGATTTCCGCCTCTAGCGGGAATTGAACCCAGGACTGCCAGATCTGTAGGCTAGTGCTTAACCCACTCAGCTACCGTGGCGTATGTACGAAAGGGATACGCTGTAAAAATCATTTCGTTTGAAATAGAATGAGCTGTGCATTCCTGCAATACGGCCTGGTCTTAGCCTGGCCCATATCATTCAGATTTTTTCATACGCATTAGACCTATATGCATTACAGACTGGTATGGGTGTGCGTAGGACCAGCAGTGCTAAAAAGCTGTCTTTGGTATGTCAATGATTAAAATGATCAATGTCTTTGGCTTGATTTCTTGCAATTTATAGTTTATACAAGCGAACAGAGAGGATTCTGACCAAACGGCGCCAATGTTTAAGCATTCGTTTCCAGTTTAGCTCGGTCACCACAATATACCCCTGTTTTCGAGTTATTATTAGACGTTCGTTTGAATATTGCTCGGACCCACCGCCTTCGGCATTGAAAGCAAAGACTATTACCATTTGCCGCGGAGCCTATGTTGACTAGTTTGAAACCCGCGACTTTAATCATGAGCCTTTCTATCCCGGCCTAACCGCTACGACATCACCTCCCATAATTTTAAAACTACATGCATGAGTTTTAAACTGAGAAGAGATACATGTATACAGTAGTGGATAAAGTTTGAACATGATCCAATATTGAAGTATTTGCTTTATATTTTTTTCGGGATGGAGGAGGGGAGTTGAGGAAGGAGTCTGCTCTATGGGGCCAAATTCTCTTCTTCAGGAGTTTGCTGTATTTAAAAGGAGACGGAAGTGACAGAGTTTCTTCCCCTGGAGGCGCACACATTCACTATTATTGATCTCTAGTATACAAGCGTACCATGTGTACGACGGCTTATGCATGGTTTACCTATTCTGTCCAATATGGTGTCATATGTAATAATGATATTTTATAAGCCTAGTTATTCATTGTGCCACTATTTTGTAAGATAAAATTCATTATCTCACGAAGTTATAATCATTATTGTTATTATTATCTAGTTATCAAGATACAAGATCGATAATAATCACAGGGTATAATCGATTCCGCCAATTTTCGTTTCCTGCAGAGACTGTCCGTCATATTTGGCTTCCGCCGAGACTGTCCGCGAACTCTTGCTTCCTGCAGGGACTACTGTCCTCTAAAAATGGCTTCCTGCCGTGACTGTCCGCGTGACTGCTTCTTGCCGAGGCTCTCGGCAGGAAGCAGAATCACGCGGATAGTCTCTGCAGGAAGCCATTTATCATGTACAGAAGTCTATGCAGGAAGCAAGAGCTCGCGGACAGTCTCGGCGGAAGCCAAATATGACGAACAGTCTTTGCAGGAAGCGAAAATTGGCGGAATCGATTATACCCTGTGATATCACTCTCTCCAGTTTTTATCGCTATCAAAACCAAAAGCAATGAAAAGACAAAAAAAAGAAGAAGAAAAGAAACGTTAATTTTATTAAAAAGAAATGAGGCAATAATTATAAGAGAGGAAATTATTGTGTTTTTTTTATATATATAATTATAAGAGAATATATTAGTGTTTTTTTTTTTTTTTTTTTTTTTTTTTTTTTAAATGAGGCAATAATTATAAGAAAGGATATTAGTGTTTTTTTATATTTTTTATATATAATTATAAGAGAGGATATTAGTGTTGATTTTTTTTGTTTTGTTTTTTAATGAGGCAATAACTATAAGAGAGGATATTAGTGTTTTTTTGTTTTGTTTTTTAAATGAGGCAATAACTATAAGAGAGGATATTAGTGTTTTTTGGGGTTTTTTAATTATGATATTACACGACAAGAATAGGAAAGGGCATGTGGAACATTCTTTTGGATTAAAAAGATTTACATGTAGTTACATGAAAGCAATACCATTTTGCCAACATAAAGAGATTAAGGAAATAACGTGAAACAGACCCTTTATCGGTCTATCATTACTGACCAATCAGAAATATGAGAGGAAACAAAAACGAATACAGGTATCACTTGACACGCCCATTTCACAGGGTCGACTGAGCAGCTTTGCAGTTTTGATAGGATTAACCGATCGGTGAATACTAAACCACGCCTACTATCGCATCAATACTTTTAGATATAATAATGATGAAAATGTAATCTTTTCTATCATAATCAAAATTATAGCTCAAGAAATTATAATAATATACTCCTCGCCAAAAGTTTAGCATATTTCAGCTCTATGGTAACTTTGTTACAAATTCTGCAGAAAATTAGCAAACTATAAAACAACAATATAATTTATGGATTTGGAAAGATAGAATACTTAAGCATATGCCTCATGACTTTTTTGTCCAAAATTATCGGGTAAAAGAATTTTGGCGGGTTGACATTTGTGCGTAAAATCATAATTTTTTATCTTTTATTTTCTGCTTATAAAATGTCGTGTCAGAAAAAAATGTAGCACGTCAGACAGGAGACCCTGGAACAAGAAGGTTACACATAAAATTTGAAGTGCCAGTATCAAAGACCGACAGTTTTCTGTAAGACAAAGATGATAAGAATTCATAGAAAAAATGCATTGTTAATGATTAAGAATTTATTTATTTATTTAAGTCTCACCTCATAAGAAAGTAAAACATTCATACATATTTAAAACACAATTACATATTAACATATTACTTTCATTAAAACGAGTGGCTCTACTTGAGAGCTATGAGAGACTGATTAAACGATGATAAAAGACAACGCTTCCTACCGACTTAAAACACAATTAAACACATACATATTATTTTCATTAAAATGAGTGGCTCTACTTGAGGGCTTAATGCCTCAGTCACACACACACATTACGGACTGGGCGGATAGTTGTGGATAAAAATCCACAATAATCCGCAAAATTTGTGGGCGTGGCTTATTTTCTTGATTAATTTACGGATACAGTTACCTATAGATGCGTATGATTATGGATAAATGCGGATGTCGGCGGTCAGATATTTTCCCTTTGAATCAATACGATCAGGGATGATACGAATATATACGTACTACTTACCTTCCATTACCTTCGGTTACTTCTAGATGCGGAATGATGTTGTTGATGCTACGGATGGCCCGTTCGTATATGTCCGGTTTTATTCGTAATGGTCCGCATCGCATCTGCAGATGGCCCATCCGTAT
Organism: Ctena decussata; assembly: GCA_963989385.1. Classification (NCBI taxonomy): domain Eukaryota; kingdom Metazoa; phylum Mollusca; class Bivalvia; order Lucinida; family Lucinidae; genus Ctena; species Ctena decussata. The sequence continues at coordinate 42,871,436 of OZ022504.1, forward strand.
CTGTCCGGTGTTATTCGTAAAGGTCCGTATCGCATCCGCAGAGTCTGTAACTGTCCGTATCGTATCCGTAGGGTCCGCAGGATCCGATTCCAAATTTTGAAAATTTTCAAAATTCAGGCGCGGACGAATAAACCGTATTGATCCGTAACAAAAGGTAACTGAAGGCATTCATTCGCATTTATCCATATATATTCCGTATCTAATCCGTATCTTATCCGTATCTAATCCGTATATAAACCTATCATTCCGCAGCCCAACCCCAAGTTGTGGACTGATACGGTTTCGCGCAGATCGTTACCTTCAATTACGGATAGTTACGGGTCTCGTTCGGAGTTATTTTACGGACTTTTACCTTCAGATACGTTTCTATGCGGATAACTTACACTTCAATACTGACAGATACGTATTGGTGAGGATAATTGCGAACAGCTAATCTGACTGGGGCATTAATCCGTAACATTACGCACAACGAGACCCATAACTAACCGTAACAATCCGCATGAAACCGTATTTGTCCACAAATTTTGGTAGGACCGCGGAACGATAGGTCGAGATACGGATTAGATACGGATTAGATACTCATAAAGGCGGATAAATGCCTTCAGTTACGGATCATTATGGTTAACTCGTCCGCGCCTGAATATTTAAACTTTTCAAAATTTGGTGGCATATCCTGCGGACCTTGTGGATACCATACGGATACGATACGGATTCGATATGGAGAGAGACCACGCCCACAAATTGTGTGGATTTAAAGTCCGCAACTATCCTCCCAATCCGTAATGTGTGTGTGTGACTAGGGCATAAGAGATAGTTGTAAATATTATAAAAGATACAACTTTGTACAATAACTTAACCATTATGTCGGTGGGTATGCAACGCTACAGCGACATAAAACCATCTTGCCACCACCTTCTTCAACCACGAGGAAGTCAAAATTCTACGAATCTCCAACGGTGACACAGTGCCGCTCCGAGGTTGCATGTCCACTGAGTGGCTAAATGAAAATTGCCCCATAAGGTATTGTTAACACTGATAGGCAAGCGGCATCGCAACGCCTCAACGACGCCGCATCAACGTCGGGACAACGTCATGTTGTCCCGACGCTGAGACGGCCTCGGTCCGCACACCCCCCTAGTAGTTATGCCAGACTAATTTTCATGAATTATCAACTTTTATAAAACCATATCATACCAGCGGGCACACAACGTCGCAAAACCCAGCGACGTCGCATCAACGCCAAAGTGGTTTTCACCCAAACGTCGATGCAACGCCCAACACCAAATGACGTCATGTTATGACGCCTCATCAGCGCCGGGGCCACGTTACAATTAAGAATATGAGTATTGACAAGAGTTTCTTTTATGTCTGATTTAGAAATGACTGAGACACAATCAATGTAGCAAATTACGATTTAACATGTCGTCTACAGACTATGGTAATTTGGTGTGTGAAAAAATAAAACTGAAGATGTTTTGGACACACTTTTAAAAAGTTTCAAAAATTGTACATTAATTACAGTGGTCTGAACTTTTGTCGTTGTGTATCCAAACAGCTGCAGGGTTTCAAAAATTCAGTGTGTAGGTGTACATTGTACATTACTGCTTCGGATAGGATCCATAACCACTTTTTTTTTACTTATAAGACGTCCCTTCTATCAGTTATTTCTGCTGCTAAACTTTTGGCGAGGAGTATATTTCAAGCGAACATAAAAGTTTATGATCTGACTGCGCAGGTGCATCCAGGGTTTCAGCAGTCCGCACACGTCCTCGGGACTTCACTCCATCACATACTCTCAGAACGACAAGAGAAAACAAACAAAGTGGTTATGCGCCAAGCGCAGACTCAGATCAGCCTGGGCATCTGCCTAGACTGATCAAGAGTCTTCGCTAAGCGGCTTATAAGGTAGCTAAGGGTCTATGCTACCTTCATGCGGACAGCGAAGACTCTGATCAGACTAGGCGGATGCCCAGTCTGATCTGAGTCTTCGCTGTGCGCACAATTTAGTTGGTTTTCTCGTGTCGCGGCTCAAATTATTTACCACCCTAGATGGAATCTGCACCGCTTCTGTTACCCGTCATCGATCGTAAAGAGTGGACTCAGCCGTGTTAAAAGTTTTTAAACCAGTACATGCGTAGAAAGGGGAGGGAGAGGGTTTTTTTTTCTGGTTCAGTATCAGATGCCCTCAATCCCACCCGGAAACTGTTTCTCATATGCAATTAGTTTTATAAATATATTTTATGTTGATGAAACGGATTACGTGGCACAGAGCTTCATTTTTAGAGGAACAGAAGAGACCGTGGAAAGATCAACAGAAGACTTGACTGAAAGATTATTAAACTCCATTTTTGCCATGTTTCACATCCCTTTGTGAAAATAATGAAATAATGTTGATTAGAGGAGTATTATGTGACATAACGTCCTTGGCGGCTCACTAATTAATTGTGTCAGGCATATCTGCTTTTTTGCGAGCCTGCTTTTGTCTCAATTAATTGTGTCAGGCTTTTTCTGCTTTTTGCGAGCCTGCTTTTGTGACTTCTTGCCTGCTGAAGGGGGGGGGGGGGGGGGGGGGGGGTGAGTTTTCCCGAAGTGGAACAGATTCTTCCTAAACAAGCTAATTGGATGAAAAGGTCTAGATTACCTGGAAGTCTACACTTTCACCTTCAATTTTAGTTCTACTTTACTGGTGTGTATATGTGTATTTAGTTTTGGTACGATCTGTCATTTGGATTTCTTGCCATGATTACAATTAGATACTTTATCGTCATATCTTTCGTATGATAAAATGTGTCGTAAAATACGCAGTCTCGCACTCTACGTGCCCTCCTGAGTATGCGCACTGACAAAAATGTATATTTTTAAGAAATACGTAGAGTTATAAAGCGCAGTCAGACTCGAAAGCTTAATTTTATGGGCAAACTTTCTTTGAATAAAAAAGTTCGGGTTAATGAAAATATATGCCACATTTTCTTTGCCAAATTTAGATGGTAAGTTTATTTGACAAACAAAACTTGTCGACGTGAACAGAAAGTTTGCCATAGAATATGAACGAAGATCATAGCATAAATCGTTGTTAACCTTATTTTAGTGACTTACTGCGTGCTTCCTTGGCTGAAGTAGCCGTTCAAAGATGGGGTCTGTCTACCCTAAAATCAAAGAATAAAATGACGCTGAATCAACGTTGATTCAACATTGATTCAATGCTGTGTGCCTGCTGACTAACTGCTTATAATCGACCGAGAAGCAGCATAACAGCTGTGATGAAGAAATTTTAATTATTGTAAGTAAAATGTCTCTAGTTTCCGTTAAAAAACAGAAAAAAAACGTACATACAACACAAATGAATTTAATCTATAAAAACACAACAAATTGTATCTGGTATATTTACAAAATTAATCATGCCCCGCACAGACAGAGACGTCGCGTGAATTTCGGTCTGTGAATCAATGCAGACGGACAAGTGTTCCACTTTCAGCTGTATATATTTTTATTTATATTATCAGCAAAAAAAGAAAATGCGCAGATGCACAGGTTGATCTGAATCTCCCCTTTTCGCACCTGTCGTAAGGTGCCGTTTCACTCGACGCCACACATACAAAACATCTTGAGTAAATATAATCTAAAAATAAGTGAAAATAAAATGATTCTATATATATTTTCTGCATAATCAATTACCGTATTAATTATAATAAACGTCCTTGCTCTAATAAACGCCCCCCACTATTTTCCGGAAAACAATATATTAATTTGCATGAAGGCCTGGTTGCTTCTGTGATTGCGGTTGCTCTTTGAAACAAGGTCTACTCTTAAAGGAAAGAATTTGCTTCTCTATTTGCTTTAAAAGTTGACTCTTACTGAGAAGGGAGGCAAAAGATAGTGGAAAGTATTTCTGAAAGTATTTCCATTCACAGTTACTGTTTATTGGAGGTATTTTGGCAGTGACTGCTCTACTACACTTTACTCTAAATAATGCCCCGTTTCCTAAAAACAGCAATGCCCGGGGCATGAAATAAGAACAATACGGTAGTTTGGGGTCCGAGGGTACTCAAGATAATGTGAATATTTGGGTGAATAGGTACCTTTCCAGGATGAAGAATGCTGCCAAATTCATTTTCGCCACTTTTCTCAATTCGAGTTAACTTTCAAGAATTTGCTTCTCTAGGAAAATTGCGGAAATGATGAACAGGTGTACCCACTCAGCTTATGTTGTTGTTGTTTTGGGTTTCTCTGCCCTCTGAGACAGTATTTCAGTCTACATCGGGCCGTCTCCCAGAGAGAGGGAGACAATGACGAGATAAAAATAGCCAAACACCCCACCCTCACCTACTGCAAGAACAGTGGATCCTTGTGCAACTTTTAGTCTAATTAGTAGGACGCCACGGCAATGGAAATTACCGAGCACCATTGCCCGATCCGACAACCCCACCAGCTTTTGTAAACCCCTAAGTACAGAGAGAAGTGTCCTATAATATTACATTGTTGCGATGAGAGTTAAACGTGAATGTCTACAACTCCCTATTTTCCAACCATTTTTACAAAGGGAAACAACTTTTGTGATTTCCTGTTTGCTTCTCTTGACAAAACTGGGACCTACCCTTAAAGGAAAGAATTTGCTTCAAGAGGAGTAAACGCTTTCCTTGAAGATTTGATCCCAACTTTAAAGAGACGTAAAAATGAAAATGAAAGCGCTGCTTCTGCTTCCCCTGAAAGTGTACCCATTCATCTAAAAATTGAGCCGCGACACGATAAAACCAAAAACTCAGATCAGCCTGTACATCCGCCGAGTCTGATCAGAGTCTTCGCTGTACACTCAAATGGTAGCTAAGGGTCTAAGCTACCTCCATGCTGACACGACAAAACCGGCAAAGTGGCATGTGCGCCCAGCAAAGACTCAGATCAGCATGGGCATCCACACAGTCTGATCAGGGTCTTCGCTGTCCGCACTGAGCTAGCTTAAATCGCACAAAGAAGATTTTTATCAGAATGGGCGAATAACCAGGCTGATCATGCTGTCTTGTCTGGGTGCACATGCCACTTTGTTGGTTTTGTCGTGTCATGGCTCATATGTATCTATCTGCCAGTGATTTATTTTTAATTTTGCTGCGAAAGAATCTTGGGACCCCGCTTGGGACTCAATAAGTTTATAAGTTCAGTGCGTCGAACAATAAAACCATGATTCCACAGCACTGAATTTAAGTGAGTCTTGGGACTCGCAACAATGTAAATTATGAGGGGAAAATTTGAAAACCGAATTTCTTCGTTTATAAAATGGAGGTTTTTCCCCTTCTAACACAATCCCAAAGAAAGTCTAGACGGATCTAGATTTTTTGGGATTGTTTTGGAAGAGCTGATCCCACCTTGTAGCGGAATTTCTTAAGACTGATTTAGATGTTTGGGGTCAATCTAGAGACGGAAACCCCTTGTTTTATAGCCGTATAAATACGTTATATGAAACGGCGGAACTCACAGGTAACACAATCATTGATCTGCTGATACCGCTAATACTGTTCGAATATCACAAGTGACAGGTTATAATTGAGCCGCGACCTGACAAAACCAACAAAGTGGCATGAGCGCAAAGCTGTATTAGGTTATTTATATCCTCCTGGTGTGCACATTGTAAAATTCAGTTCCACGTCAAATAATAAAAGCATCTGTAGAGAAATGAACAGAGTACCTGAGTACGTAACGTTTTGACGAAGAGTTTATAACGTCACGTGTCGCTGACTTTTGTCGCTTATTATATTTTTTTTCAGATGAATTTTTCATTAACACTTAATGCGATCACCCTATATCTTTATTTGCATTTCTGATTCTACGAAAACCACTCTATTTTCGTCGTGATTTTGTATACTGTCTCCAAGCTCGTTTTGGCGAAACGTCTGCTTCAATGGTTGAAGGGTTCGAACTTTATAGCGTCAAAAGAGATACAGGTGCCAAAATTTAACGTTTTTAAGTCATTAATGCTTTTCTTCACCATCAAAATGTATATACCAACAGAAAGATAAAAACACTGTTGATTGAGTGTTCTGAAAACAAAATCCGATAGGGAATACGCAAGATATGGTACAAAACGTTATTTTTTTGTAAGAAACACCATATTACGTTCGATGGCGCCTAATATAAAACGAATAAAAATCCTCAAAACAAATAATACCATTAAACGTACAACATGTCAGAGTACAATTCTGTCAAGTTTCATAGAAATCAAAGGTATTTCGTTCTTTTACCCATGACGTCGCCAAAGGCATCGAACTACGTTAAAACGCAAAAACACATACATCTCGGCACCTCCCAACTCCATCAGGCAGCCAGAGTCCTACACTTACATGATGGTCTGGACCCGGGCCTGTTCCGCTTACATTTTCCCGGGAGCTCCGATTTTCGTCTACCTCTGCTTAACGATCGGCTTGAAATAGCTGAAATATCTGAAATATTAATGCTTGGCAGAGCCACCAAACCCATATCAAACAAACAATACGAATTCTTCCAAATATCCGGCGATGCAATTCACAGACGTCTCTATCTGAGGCCGCCTTTGCCGTCATATCTAGAGTGTTTCTGAATTATCGGTGAAAACCCAGATTGGACTGCATTTTTTTCAATTTTAACAGTTTCAATATAATTTGCTGGCAAGTTATTTTGGATTAAACTTGTTCAAAACTTTTGATGATTACAAATTGTTATAATAAGTAGGGTCGTGCCGGTTGTGTAACTGAAGTCGGAATTATATACACTGTTTCATTATAAACTCCGACATGCTTTACAGAGCATGAGAAACACCGATTGGTCAGTGCATTTAGCCAACATGGTTGATTCGACGTTACAGATTGTTTAAAGTTCAGTTCTAAATATTGAGACAGATAGGCTTGAGCAAACAGGGCAGACCCAGATCAGACTGCACCCCCACCCCACTGTTCCCAATAGCTCCTTGTTGAAACAGTACAATGTTGAATCGACCTATCATAAGCCGCTGTGTCAACGTTGTGCGCAACCTGAGTTAGTTTGGTTTGCAAACTTGAATTACACAAAATTTTAATCTGCCCAGTACAACATAAGGTATAGACAATGCGGAGACAACGTCATATCTAAGCAGGAGCTTAAAGAAATTATTTGCTCCTGATCTACGTTGATTCAACGTAGCATTGGCTTGGTTAAAGGCCCCATTGCTCTATCTGCATGAAAAATTTTATCGTGAGGTATCGCTGCAAGCTTCTTGCCTTAGTTTCGTCATTGTAAATGACAGCGATTAGCCAACTTAACAGAAATAAAACATCCTTGAGTTTCGCACAAAAGGTTCGAAAATTGATCTGGATCATTTTAGTTGCCAACTAAAATGACCTACTTTCGATTTCATAAACAATAAATAACATGGTAAAAATACTATGTACAGGCATGAGACCCTATTCACTGTCGCGCTTATATTGATTTTGCATTGCTGGACGGGGAACCAGAAAAGGAATTGTAGCATTGTAGAAAAGGTCATGACTGGTTAACTGTAATTTTCCATTGACTGTTTATCATTGATATTTTGCGCAGACAAGTACCGAAAAGAATCGACATGGACACGGTATAGTAGTACACTGTAAAAAAATCCGTAGATTTTATGGTAGAATAACTGGCAACCAGCGCTGCCACTCCATTTCCCGTCATTTTTACGGGCGCCCGTAAAATTTGCAGCTAACACCTGTTATAGTCTTGCTAATCAAGCAGAGCAGGACTAAAAAGAACAGGTTTTGATGTCGGATTAAAATTTCTTTTACACCAAGGCATATCGGAGCCAGAATTTTATGGTGACTTAGTATACAAATTCAAAAAGATTAAGGGTAGGACTGATTTTTCTGATCAATTCCGAAAAATAATAATACGTCACAAACGTATTGGCTATAATTTAAATGTTATGCGACAGTCTGCATGCTTAGTGATTAACCCAATCACGGTTGATAACTTTGCTGCACTCTTTAATTGCACACCGGGGGATCGGTCGTCAGACTCTATGATGGCCCCGACCTAAAGCTATATATTTTAGTTGGTTGGGACCGGAGCCTTTTTGTCTGTTGCTTGGTCCACCGGGGCTCAACTGGTGACCTTCTTTTGCTTCAGATTTCCAGTGGGGTTGTTTGGCAGGACAGGGATCTCCACCTGTCAGACGGCCCGTTGTATCTATTGAGTCCTCGTCTTTGCTTCTTCATGGTGTTGAAATTTGATTTATGTGTTTACCGTGATGATTCACTGACGAGTTAGAGGGTTATCATGCGAACCGAACAACCAACTAAATGTTTTGTACCACTTCAGAAACTGAGGGTGAGGTTGGGCCTGTAAAATCGATTTAAGCCCCCCAGTAATTCATTACTGACCGTTCCAAGGCGGTAGTTCTGTTGTGGTTCTCTGTTGCCTGTTTTTGGTGTCAGAGTTTCTGTGATGTTTTACCTTATGTATGTTCTTATTATTTGTGGTTCGGTTTGGGTTGCTGAGTGGCCACCTTTTGGGAACAAGCTGCTCACTCGGTTGGCCATATGTTCTCTGTATCTTAATTATTTGTAATCTTAGTTGTTTCCAACTATGGTTTGAGGGCTGGATTTGGATTTTGATTGTTTCAGTTCCTGGTCTTTGCATACTTTTTACTTTTGTTTTGGTCAGGTAGCCCTTCAACACTATATAGGTATTTTCGGGTGCGGCCTGTTAACGTCATACTACCATATCGTGATTTTCAAAACTGTCTTACAGCCAAACGCGCGTAAAAATGTCGGAAAATGGAATGGCAGTTGGTTGTCAGTTATTCTACCGTAAAATCTACGTTTTTTTAACAGTATCTCTAAGTGCCGAACACTTCTAAACACAGCCCCTTCCTTTTGGTGACCAAACCTGCTAGCTGATTGGCTTAGGGTAATCCATGCAAACGTAGCTTAGACAGCCAATCAAAAATCTACTAGATTACACCAAGAATATGCGATAAGACCGCGGTGAAGATTGACTTGGGTTTAGTAGAGGTGCAATTTGAACAAGGTGCAAATCAAAAAACTATACAAATTAATGTGTGCTTAGCGTAGACCAAAGCTTTTTGTAAAAGCTAATACTTGTTATATTGTTGCTAAACTACGATAAATTGTGTTGCAAGTCATCCTGTTAAAGTACTGGTTGGAAAATAAATTCAAACTTGGGGAAAATTGATAAAATGTATGAAGAAAACCGTTTTTTTAGATACCAATTTCTGATGAAAACAGCTCTGTTTGCCAATCTGCTGGATTCTGGTGTTCAAATACCGATATCCTAATATTTAAGTAAGAACTTTTTTTTCTCTATATTACCCAGACTGCTCTGGACATGCGCAGTGCCAGTTCAGAGTGAATGAATTATCTCGGAAATATCATATAGCATTTTTCACATCCGATACACAATAAACTGCGAGCACATCGTAATCTTTTAATACCAGCCTTGCGATTATTTGGTCGTACAATTTCGCAAGCTTGGCTGCCGTAGACAGACCGCCAACAAATTCGCAATATATCCACACAAGTCCACACAGGTAGTAGACATTGCAAGGCATCAGCACGATGTTTGTACATCTATCTCACGGGTCGCACGGCGTTTGCAGCTTTAACGAAGGAAAAGAAAAGCATACATTTGTACGATTGCCGCAAGATGGCCATGTAGATGCCATGCAAATTTGCTAGACTGCCGCAAGGCTGTTGTAGGAATTCGCAGAACATTACGGTACAAAAGAATTTGCAAAGTTGCCACACGAAGGCCTTATTCTGTATGTGCGTTTATCGTACGAATTCGCTGTTGGAGTATAAATGCAAATGACGGTTTCTTCAGCAGGCATCGTGATCCTGTCACTGCGATGGGCACAGGTACTTTCCTCCTGTGGCTATAAGTTCACTGGATTCGCTACTTTGAGCGCTCCCGGGGCTCCACATGTTTTTCAATAGCAGCTTTCCCTCTCCCGACAAGTTGATTTATGCCTTGACAGCGTGTGTTGGGTGGTCTGAGAGGATCTGCCTAGTAGGAGAGAAAAGTCACACAAATCGAAAGTAATAATATTATAGACATTTAGACCTCTTTATGGTATACACCAGTCTTTAAATCGACTACCTATGTAAGTTCGACATTTACAATATTACAGTATTTTTTCCTCTAGCTTTCATTACCGAATCATTATGGGGTCACTGATGAGACTTTGTAAGCCGAAACAACACAGTCTGACCTATCTTCTTTGTTATAAATGTTGTCGTTTCTCTCGGGAGTGTGACGGGTTGGTGATGTTATTTGTGTGTGTGTGTGTGTGTGTGTGTGTGTGTGTGTGTGTGTGTTTCCTGCTTACTATTTGACTTCTCTCTCTTTGTGATTTTAATTTCTTTAGAGCATAACTCTAAACCCGCTGAAGGGATTTTAGCACGGAGGACATTCAAGGCAAGAGTAGAGAAAAGAACTAGTTATATCTTGTCCATTTTTTCAGGTGTCTACCTTTTTTACTTTGTGTTTCCCTCCTTTAAGAAGGATTTATCTTTTTATGATTTGCAAGAAATAGGAGATTATGGAGGTTATGTGTTCACCTAATAATCATGGGAAAGTTCGTATGTTTCACAAATACACAGGGAATGAGACAGGATATCTTCTTTATATTCTTTATAGTTTGGCTTCTTTCTTTTGTTTATCTTACTTATTTTTATTATAATTTAGCGTTTCCTATAACAGAAAACTTTCTCATGTGTGACTAATAAGTGTTGCTTTTATGTATATTATATTTGGGATTTTGTTGTTGCTTATAATTAGAGAAATAGTTAGGATTTTTTCTGTGTTTCTGAATGGCAAACGTCTGTCCCAACTCTCGACGAAACAGAAGATTTTTCCTTGTTCAGCTCCATGGTCCGAGTGGCTTATTTATTTTGGAGGAATTTTCCAATGATTTCTAAAGCCTAAGTGCAGCTGTATAGAAAAGTCAGATTGTTGGAATTTTCCAATGAATTTCAAACTAAAGACCATGACTGCTTTAGTGACAAATTTATTTTGTTGGAATTTTCCAATGATTTCTAGGGCTTTAGTGCAGCTGTATACAAAGTCAGATTGTTGGAATTTTCCAATGAATTTCAAACTAAAGACCATTACTGCTTTAGTGACAAAATTATTTCGTATGAATTTCCCAATGATTTCTAACGCTTTAGTGCAGCTGTATAGAAAAGTCAGATTATTGGAAGATTACAATGAATTTCAATCTAAAGACCATGACTGCTTTAGTGACAAATTTATTTTGTTGGAATTTTCCAATGATTTCTACAGCTTTAGTGCAGCTGTATACAAAAGTCAGATTGTTGGAATTTTTCAATGAATTGCAAGCTAAAGAACCTGACTGCTTTAGAATCGTATTTATTTTGTTGGAATTTTCCAATGATTTCTAAAGCTTTAGTGCAGATGCATACAAAAGTCAAATTGTTGGAATTTTCCAATGAATTTCAAACTAAAGACCATGGCTGCTCTATTTATTTTGTTGGAATTTTCCAATGATTTCTACAGCTTCAGTGCAGTTGTATACAAAAGTCAGATTGCTGGAATTTTCGTATGAGTTTCAAGCTAAAGACCATAACTGCTTTAGGAAAATTTATTTTGTTGGAATTTTCCAATGATTTCTAGGGCTTTAGTGCAGCTGTATATAAAAGTCAGATTGTTTGAATTTTCCAATGAATTTCAAACTAAAGACCATTACTGCTTTAGTGACAAATTTATTTTGTTGGAATTTTCCAATGATTTCTAGGGCTTTAGTGCAGCTGTTTACAAAAGTCAGATTGTTGGAATTTTCCAATGAATTTCAAGCGAAAGACCATGACTGCTTTAGTGACAAATTAATTTTGTTTGAATTTTCCAATGATTTCTAAAGCTCTAGTGCAGATGCATACAAAAGCCAAATTGTAGGAATTTTCAAATGAATTTCAAGCTAAAGAACATGACTGCTCTATTAATTTTGTTGGAATTTTCCAATGATTTCTATAGCTTTTGTGCAGCTGTATAGAACAGTCAGATTGTTGGAATTTTCCAATGATTTCTAAAGCTTGGATACATCTGTATTGAGAGATACAGCTGCGATAGCGGTTTATATCACTGGAGTTCTAAAAAAATCAATGTATTTAACAGAGCAGACATACCAATTCTTAACATTCAAATTGTTGGAATATTCCAATAATTTTGGCTGCTTTACTAAATGCGCTCTGCTACATTGCATTTCTTGACCCCCATTTTTTGCGTTTTTTGTAGGCTTTAAATGAGATGATAGATTTATACCATCATAAAAAGCAACATTTAGGACTGTCAAAACCCTGTTTTTCTTTGCGAAAAAGGGTCCTGAATATAAAAGTCCTTTTTATTTTGGAAAGAGTTAAATGTGACCTTGACCCTGAAATTCTGGATTGCGAACTTGTCCAAGAACATTTGGGTGAAGTTACATCAAAATTGTCAATGAATAAAGGTGCTAGAGGGATGATAAAGTTTTTTCTAAAAATAGCAATTGTGACCTTGACCTTGGATATTGGAGCTGAAAAGGTACTTTATTCAAGATACTGTTATACTTAATATTTATGTGAAGTTATATCAAAATCCATCCCTTGACCTTGATCCTACCAACCTGAAACGCATGTTCAAAGTATTGTCATACCCAATATCACTGGTTGGGAGCGTACAGTACGTGTGACCGTTGTACCGATGTGTATAGTGGACGCATCTTTGTTCAAATATGGCGGGTAAGTTTCAGATCTGTTTATTTTTGTGTTTTAAAAATATAAAATAAGGGAGTTTCAACTTAGTACCGATAGTTCGACAAGCCTAACTACAGATCTTTTTGACATGCTACCTTGATTTTCTGTAGATTGTTATGATGTGCTTTATTTTCACATTTCATTTGAGAAAATCACTACTCTACTTTCGATTTCAAAAGGTGCATCCGTACCATTTCTTCAAATCTGTCCATCAATTTTACATGAAACGACCGTATCTACATTGCAATTATTTTATGGTGTATGTCGGCTCAGGATTCATTGATCTTGTTAGATATCATGCTATGTAAGGGCAATTATTTTCAAAGAAAATGATAGAGGGGTCAAAATCTGTTCTGTATCGTGTGTCGCAAAACCGATTCTCAGTACTGTATGCTGTGTCTCAGTTATGCTGTATAGTGTATGATAACATAGCACAGAACTCTTTTCAATATTTTCGTAGGATAGGCTACAGATATATTACAACTAATGTTTTGGGCATGTAGAAACTTGGCCTAATAACAGCTTATAAACCGAAGAAGAAATATAAACTGTCAATTTCGCTGCTTACACAAAACTATCTGGGTGTGTTTACACACTCTTTAAACATAGACTCAGTATTGTGACACGGCCATTATTTTTCTCGTATGTCCACCTGGTGATTGGCTAAGGGACGACTCATTCATTATCAGGTTGGGGTGGGGTGGGTGGGGCAGGAGTACATTTTCATACGATTCACTTAATTATTTATTTACGACCCTCTCATCCTCAGCCTCACCAGAATCCCCTCACCCTTTTTCCCCCTCGATAGGTGAGAAAAATTTTACGAACCTCAAACCCCCCCACCACCCACCCACCACCACCACCACCCCTACGCCCCACAGCGACCCTTCACACAAACAGCATATTACTTTTTTTATGTCAGACTGGCCTTAATCAAACCTGTGTGAAACACAAAGAACATTTTCTTAAATATACAGGTTAATTTGAATCCTTGATGAGCATAAGCAGCAAAAAGATGCAGGAGAAAATAAATTAACAGAAATCTGACGCTGAATGCCCCATAAAGCTGGCCGGCCCGTGTAGCGTAGTCCGTAGGGCACCTGACTTATAAGTCAGAGGTCCTGGATTCGATACCCGGTCTGGCCACATACTTTCGTTTCTGCTTCCGCTGATTCAAGAAGGGCACTTCTCAGTTACTGGCGGAAGTATGTGCACTTAGTACTGGTTAACCGCTTAGGAGGTCTAAGCAGGAATAGCGTGGTTAGGTTAAATGACCGTCCCGACATGACCATAGCTGTTTACCGTGGACGTAAATCAACAAATCAATCAATCAATCAATCAATCAAAACCCTATAAAGCTGGATGGCAAGGCACCCCAGGAGATCTGATACCACAAACGCAGGAATTAATTTTACTTGAGGACGAAATTGTCTTCTCGACATGATTTTATGAACCATTGTATACTGGCAAATCAATGGGGATATAAAGCTACCAATTATTTATTTATTTATTTATTTATTTTTTTTTTTGGTGGGGGGGGGGGGGGGGGGGGTAAAAGTTTTAAAGTTGAATTAACAAACTCTGAAAAAAGTAGGAGTAATGAGGTGTGGGGGGGGGAGGTGAGGGGGTCTGTGGGGCGAAATTGAAGACTGGTGGAAGAATTCTGAACTCCCAACACCATATGTCAAACAAAACATGAAAACATATGACCTCACGCCCTGTTTGCCCCTGCACCCCCTCCCCCACAGGGATTTCGCTAAGGACTGAATGACTGGTGGTTCACAGAACCTGGTCCTCCCGATGTTTCGGCTATTCTTTATTATCATGTGTCTCACTGGTCATGCCCAAAATTGACTAGTCCAGGACCAACGGACTTATGGTTAATAAAACCCCTGCCCGCTCCCCCCCCCCCTCCCCTCCACGCCCCCTCCGAGAACGGCTTATTGTCTATTCTATTCTATTCTATCCCATAACCTTACTAGGTCATTGGGGCACCATAGATGACTTCGAAACAATCCCTTTCCACCTTGTCCTGTTTTCAGCTGCCCTAGTTGAGCTCGCAAAATCCATCCCTGTCCACTCTTTAATATTGTCTTCCCACCTCTTCTTCTGTCTACCTCTTCCTTTTTCCTTTCACTGTGCCCTGTAGAATCGTCTTTGCTAAACCAGAAGACCTTGAGACGTGGCCAAACCACCTCAGTTTCCGTTTCTTGACCAGCGTCAGGAGTTCATTATGTTCTCCAATAGCTGCTTGGATCTTTTTGCGAACCTCCTCATTGGTTATATGGTCCTTGTACGAAATGTACAGTAACATTCGGTAGCATCTCATCTCAAAGGCATGCGTTCTTTTCTCTAACTCTGCTGTCAAGGTCCACGACTCATAGGCATACAGAAATATGGAAATGACAAGGGAGAGCATAAGTTTCACCTTTGATCCAAGAGATAATATGTTGTTATCTCTCCAAATTGATTTCAGCTTGGTAAGAGCTGAAATGGCTTGTGCAATCCTTGAGAGACCCTCGTGTTTTGAGCCATCATCTGAGACAACTGCTCCAAGGTATTTGAAGCTTGTTACTGTACCCAGCTTCTGCCCTTTTACCTTGATCACCCTCTAGATGCCATCTGCGCTATTTGTCATCAGTTTGGTCTTCATACAACTGATCTCCATCTTATACCTTGTGCAGGTTTGGTCGAGACTTTCAACTAGGGCTTCTAGTTCCTGCTCTTCCTCAGCTAGAGCGTTTATGCCTTCGGCAAACCGCAAATTGGTAATGTTTCTGCAGCCTATGCTAACTTTTCTGTCTCGTTCTTCAAGAGCATCAGACATTATCCGTTCGAGAAAAATGTTGAAGAGGGTGGGTGACAAAAGACATCCTTGTCTTCTTTTTCATCAGGACTGCATTTTCACCTTGTCGTATAGCTGATCGATGGTGCGAACTAGATTTGCACTGATATTGTACTTCCGCGTGGTGCCCCATAAGGCCGCATGCCATACCCTGTCAAAGGCTTTTTTGAAATCAATGGAGACATGGTACAGATTCTGCTGATGTTGACACACTTTTCACACAGGATTCTAAGGTTGAAGATCAGTTCTGTGGTGCTCCTTCCAGCTCGGAACCCAGCCTGTTCCTCAGCGAATATCTCTTCGGCTTGTGGTTTAAGCCTGTTAAAGATGACTTTCAGCATGACTTTGCTTGAATGACTGATGAGGCTGATGGTTCTGTAGTTCTGGCAGAGCTGTAGGTTGCCCTTTTTAGGGAGTGTAATAATCAGCGACTGAGTCCATGGGGTAGGCCATTTTCCCGTTCTCCAGATCCTGTTACAGATGTCTGTTAAAACATTAATCATGGTCTCCCCGCCAGCTTGAACAAGTTCTGCTGGTATATTATCAACTCCGACAGACTTCCCCTTCTATAGTGTTGCTACTGCAATCTCAACTTCCTTACGAAGGCTCGGTTGTTGATCTTCTTCTGGGGGATGATTGCAGTCCAGAACCGCATTGTAACCGTAAGTCTCATGGTTGTATAGTTCTTAGCAATATTCTGTCCATCTGCTGAGAATCTCTTGTTCCTCTGTAAGGCATTTCCCAGACCCGTCCTCGATAGTTGTGGATCAGCCCTGTTTCTCTGAAGTTAGATCCTTCACCAGCTGGTATGCTTTCTTGCTGTTGTTTTGTTCAGGCAAGTTTCGATCTCCTCGCACTGAATATCTATCAAGTCCTCCTTCGCTTTCTTCACTGCTTTTGAATCCTCTTGTTTGCTTCCCTGTATCCTTTTGTTCCCCCTGCTTCATACCGCTTCTTCTTCAAATTTCTTCTGTGATCACAGAGGTAGAGAACATCTCTGGTGACCCAAGGCTTCCGACGTTCCTTCCCAAGTATCTCACTGGAGCCAGCTGCATCAGTCACTACTGTATTGTAGGCGGTAATCATGGTATCTATGTCCATGTCATCATCCCTCAGACCAATGAGTGGTGCAAATTTCCCTCCTATTGTTGCTTGAAAAGTGCATGCCACATCTGGGTCCCTTAACTTCTCCAGATCAAACTTCAGTCTTGGCTGGGTTGGCTTTCTAGCCTTCTTCAGATGAGCCATCATCACCAGGTCACGGTCACTACCTATGCTTATTGTAGATCACCAAAAATATTCCGATCCCTCCCCGCTACTACCCCTCAACCCCCCCCCCCCACACACACACACACACACATTTGAATGCACCCGCTACCCCTCCCCACCACCCCACCCCAACCTGATAATAGTAAATCTTCCCTTAGCATGGCTATACTATAAGCTCACAAATGAGCATTAAGGCCAAGGTGGGGTAAAAATCATACCCCGTTTTGAGTGACAGACTGTGAAAAATGCCATTTCTGGCACCTTTTGAACCAAGATATTGTGTAGAATAGGTCATACTTCCTGCTTGTGGTCATTTCAATAGACTAGTACTTCAGCCTTTTCTCCAAGATTTTGTGAAATGATAAGTAATTGCTATTGTAACAAAGATTCGCTAGACGTTTAAACATTTATATTTAATTGAATAAAACAAAAATGCAATAAAGCTTTGAATAAGTATCACACCTAAATAGGACATCCCATACAGTCAAAACAGCGTATCATATGACAAACCATACAGCAAATATGAGACATCCCATACAGTCAGAAAAAAATGGGGACGCTCAGTCTTGCTTGTCGTGTGGTTTCGTCCCGTACTTTAAGGATATTTATCATGAGTAAATCTCTTTATAGATTATTAATCTCTCTTAAAAAGGGATTTACTGACAAGTTTTTCGAATTTAAACGCTAAATCGGTCGATTTTCTGGTTACAGGTGGACTGATCTTATTACAAACACCAGTGATTTGCAGATGAAAAAATAGATTTAGAGCAAAGAAAACAAAATCTAACCGGCTCCAAAGACGTCCATGATGGATAACATAAATAAATAAAACACGCTTACCAAGTTGTTTAAATCCAAATAGTAAAAAATCAATAAACGAAAGCAAAGTTCACACAGACACGTCCTGAAGGTCACAAAACGGACAAAGATTTGTCCACTATACAAATCGGACAACCTGGTCACATGTACTGTACGCTCCCAACCAGTGAATATAGCTGTGACGTAGGCTAATTTCAGATCGGTTGATAGATGAGGCCACTAGGTGACCTTGTATATTAGCCACGGAAATGTGGTCAAAATATGTATGTCATTCGAGGGGACATAATTCTGCAATAAAGACCTGACTCAAAGTTCTGTTTCCTTTATGCACATGTTCAATGCATGTCTGAACTGTGTTGCAAGTTCCAAATCCCAACACCAAATACTATTGGAGGAGTTGCAGAGACAAGAGCAGTAATACAAAGTGTGAAATACAGTCAAAATATGTACGTCATTCAAAGGGATATAATTCTGCCATAATGACCTGGATCAAAGTTCTGTTTCCTTTATGCACATGTTCGATGCATATCTAAACTGTGTTGCAAGTTCAAACTCCCTGCATCAAATACTGTAGAAGGATTTGTGGAGACACAAACAGTACTACATATGTGAAATATGGTCAAAATATGTATGTAGTTCAAGGGGACATAATTCTGCAATAAAGACTGAATCAAATTTCTGTTTCCTTCATGCAATTGTTCAATGCATGTCTGAACTGTGTTGCAAGTTTTTACTTCCTACATCAATTACTGTAGGAGGAGTTGCAGAGACAAGAACAATGCTACAAATGTGAAATATGGTCAAAATATGTATGTTATCCAAGGGGACATAATTCTGCAATAAAGTCCTGAATCAAAGTTCTGTTTCCTTATGCACATGTTCAATGCATGTCTGGACTGTGTTTCAAGTTTCAACTCCCAGCTTCAAATACTGTAGGAGGAGTTGCGGAGACAAGAACAATACTATAAAGTGTGACGGACGGATGTTTGTATGTACATACGTACGCACAAGGATACAACTATATGCCCCTCCCTACTTCCTGGCAGGGGCATAAAAACACTTATTTGCTTACTGTTCATACTGATCATGTGATAAAATTTCAAATTCCTATTTCTTGACTTAATTATAGAAAGGTAGCAGACAGATGGACGGACTGACAGGCCCAAACCAATAAGCCCCCACAACTTCTCTTTTGCATTGCCAGTACATGATAAATCATCTCTGAAATTTTAATAAATGATTGATGAAAATTGAGAAATACTCCTAGAAATACTCCTAGAACTTAAAATCCATGTGAACGCAAAGTAAATTGGCTCCAGGTAACTTTTACTCATGTGAGCAAATTTACTTATATGCAAATATACTTACGTAAGTAAATCTGCGCATGTGAATGGGGCAATAGACGTATAAGGGTTGCGTATGCTCAAAGTATTTAGTCTAAGCCATTTGTATTTGATAAGATTTTATTTAATCAAAAATATTGCACTTATACATGTATCATGCCGAACTTTCATCGAACATAGACCAAAAAAAGAAAAGATATCTTATCTTCCGTGAGTAAAAAATGGCCGTCTCACATCCTAGCCGACCCAGGTGCGACCAGTGTTCATGTGACCAAGGATCAGTACTCTTTGCCACTAGATAAAAGCGTATATGATATGATATAACATACGTTGAGATGCCAGTGGCTTTTAAATGTTTGGTAAACATTAGGAAGCTGGTTCATCTCCGACAGAACGCTGCTGGGTTGTATGTGAAGTGCTACCATGCCAAATTCTTTTAACTCTGAAAATGAACAGTAGATATATAATTGAGCCTCGAAACAACAAAGCCAACAAAGTGGCATGTGCGCCCAGCGAAGATTCAGATCAGCCTTGGCAGTGGCCGAGTCTGATCAGAACGAATGCCCAGCATGATCAGAGCCTTCGCTGTGCGCTTAAAGGGTAGCTAAGGGTCTAAGCTAGCCCCATGCGGACAGCAAAGACTCTGATCGGACTGGGCGTATGTCCGTTCTGATCTGAGTCGTCCCTGTGCTCACAGAGCACTTTATTGGTTTTGTCGTGTCGCGGCTCAATTATATACAATGTGTGGTAAAACGCGTGTTTAATTGTGGACTGGAAATTAAAACCTTATGGCAATAAAGACGTTCCAAAACACCTTGGAGATACAGCATATGAACTTAAAATACTATAATAATCATGCGTTTCATGAAGGAACTCTCTAACAGAAACGGATACGTTTTTTCATGTTTCAATTCCTTCCGTTAGCATTTCACAACATAAAGCAAAAACTGTTGATAATACGAAGATATCTGGACTAGCTCTTTCTAAAAAACATCTTGAAAAGCTTTAATTAAAAGCTTGGTCTACGCTTAGCAACCATTGATAGTTGATGCTTATCAAATGAGCCATTGCAACCACAAACACTTGAGATAAAACTTTTGTTTATATCTCAAAAGCCGACCTAAAATCTACATTGGTGAATTTTAAGCACGGGTGCGAGTGGTAGGTATAATAGCATTCCATGACCGAAAGACAATTTAAAAGGCCGTAAAATTACAAGTCATTCATTCATCGGTGCCTTGTGATACATTCTGTGGTACCATTATGTGCGGATTTTCATATGACCGCCCACGACATCTATCCAAATAGCGCTCACGACATTTGCGAACAGCTTATGGCCGCTCACGACATCTATGCGAATGGCGCTCACGCCATATATGCGAACAGTTAGATGAAAGCCAAGCTGCATTTTGTGTAGCTACTGGCTGTACTTCGCATGTCAAAAGCAGTCAAAAGCAATTACTAGATAGTCTACGCCCATGGGCGTAGGCAATCATCGTTTTGTTTTATTTTTCTAATTGTCTTCTTTTTTCTGTGTTTTTGTTGGTTGTAGTTGTTTAGTTGTTTTTTTTGTTGTTGTTTTTTCATAAAATTTATTTTTGAGGAGGTCAATATTTCCTCTCACAAACTTACGCTGTTAATGTCTGAATATGAATTTTACTCTGACCTGGCATTCAACGAAGGCCAGAAGGTATCGTATTATAAAACTTGATTGTCTTCACGTACTATTTAACTTATTTTACGTTATCATTCTTACGGACCGACAGTTTGTTGAACCTCTGTGTCAGAACAGATTTTCGAATAAATTACGACTGGTATAAATACTGTGCTAAAATAAGTCTCTCCACAATTCATTGTCATCGTCGTTACAGCCCGAAAATTGTTTTGAAGCATTTCTTGAATATGCATCCACTTAGCATAACCTTTGATTCCTATTTCAAGAATCGCGGGTTGGATGTTCCCTGACACCATACTTCTAAAACAACCTTACGCTGATGAGAGGAACAAGCAAGTTTCCTACACGCTGTCTTCGTTGCCTGCGTTGAATGTCATAGCAGTGTGAATTTCAGGTCATATGACTCTATGATTAATTTGATATTGACATGGACTCTTTGGCATATGGGTTTTTCCTTCCATTACTTGATTTGCACATCTTGAATTGTGCTACCCATTTTCAAAAAGTAAAGTGGCAAATGACATACTATGTGGTTGGTCTGTTTTGGTGTGGTTGGATTAAGTATACATATTAACAGTTGGGTAAGGTTTTCACTGAGTGTTTGAATAAACTATAACATTTACATGCGCCTCTATGACTGGCATGTTCGATAGCAAAGATCGAGTAGTACAAGTCAATTTTGTCAAGAATATATAAGCCGCGACACGAGAAAACCAACAATGTGGTTGTGCGCCCAGTGTAGACTCAGTTCAGACAGGGCATCCGCCTAGTCCGATTAGACTCTTCGTTAATTGCTCAAAGGGTGGCTAAGAGTTTAAGCTACCCCAGTGCGGACAGCGAAGGCTCTGATCAGACTGGGCGGGTGCCCAGGCTGATCTGAGTCTGTGCTGGGCGCACAACCACATTGTTGGTTTTCTCATATCTTCTTACCTGTTGTTGTAGATCTGAATCTTACACCAAATGGCTCCCTTTCAAAATGATCTCGAGGATCAAGCATCTGGTAGAAACTGATTACAGAAACACGGTTTGTTCTGAAAAGGAAAACACCCAAATGTAAAAGGATTTTGATGTCTTAATCATGCCTTATCATAGAGCAGATTATATTTTCTGATCCTTTTGGATCAATGGGCTTATTGTCACAGGTAATAAAAATTATGGTTAAATTAAATTCGTAAAACTAAACCTTGACTTAATTTCAACCCTGGGTTCTGATTTTGTTGCTGTACAGCCATTCCAGTGACTCCTCCCTTTTTAACATATTAATGCCTAGCTCCCCGAAATTGGGATATAGGCAAACAGTGCAGACCCTGATCAGACGCCACAAACGCAGCGTCTGATCCGGGTCTTCACTTTTTGCATACGACAAATGGGTATTTTTCCTCAAAATAAAACAAAAAAAATCGAAAAAGAAACTAAACTTAACACCGCTTAAATGACAAATGGACTCGTTCAATTTATACAGATAGAAGAGTCCACTAGGCATTAATGGGTTAAACTTGTAACCGTAATGGCAAACTTAGCTATAATATTTTGACCCGCCTCTCTTCAGACTTAACTAGGATAAGAGTGGGTCAAAAATTATACCTATAACATTATGACCCACCGCTCTTTACTTAACAGTTTCATTCGTTTGTTTGTATCTAATATGATAAAACGGGATTTCATTGCACTCAGCCTTTCATTATCATCGTCCCATCGTCCTGATATGACTGAAATACTGTTGAAAAGGACGTAAAATCGCAAGTCATCAATCCACCCATCTAATATGATAGAATTTTAAATTTAATTACCATCTGAGTGTTTTACCCATAGCTATAAGTACTTCAAATGCTAAAAAAGATATGAGTGAGGGTGGATCAAAATATTATAGCTATAATATCTTGACCCTATCCTATTGAGAGTTAAAAAGGTATTTTACCAAAGCTCATTTGGTTTCTTTATATCTGTGAGATAGCATGCAAATAAAGATAAAATTTCCTTTTAAAAGGAAGGCTTGCCCAGCTAAGACAGTGAAATTTTCATGAGTTGTTATTGAAGTGAACACGGTTGTTAGTGCACTTTCTGTTGCTAACTTTTATTTAGCAAAGTATTTAATTTCTAACTTCTTGAATGGTGGCATATCCACGGGTGTAAGGTAAAGACAAGTGTAAAATTTATTTGAAAAACAAATTGAAGAAATGTTTAAACACACACACAACAACAACAACAACAACTTAAAAGTTTTCCAACGTTTTGGTCGGCCGTTTTAGGCATGTCTCAAGAGAAAGAAATAACTATATGGACTTATTTCAAGTCTTTTCTTCACGGCTGTTGAGTCACATTTAGTCTGAATCAAAATTTTAGGAAAGACTGTTTCAAACCCATGTCTATGGAATCTTGGCACATCTGAACTTGGCATCAAAAGAAGACAATAAATTGATATTTACTGAAGTTTTTTTTTGGTTTAAGTGGCATCAGTGGCAGTGACTGGAACAAAATTTTGACACTCTGAGAAGAAAATGCATGCTGCTGTTGTTTGGGACAATAACTTGCATTACACCATTTGGGAACAACAAAGCACGGAACCCATTGCGTTTGTATTTCCATGAACTCCCGACAAAAGAAATTTATCTTTTATATTTATGCTTTGTTTTTTTACATCAATTTTGTTACTCATTCGTGAAGTTCTGACTAATTTAACGCCAAGTACAGGACGAAAACTAGTTTTTAACCAACGTGTTTGGTAATGAAGTACAGCAGCCGTCACTATGACATGACATACATGTATATCAAACGTTACGTCGGCCAATCGTCTATCTGAATTATCTGTGACGTTGCTTACGCGTAAGATCGCATGAATGTGTGTTGTTCGTGGATGTATGAACAACGTCAGCCCAGTATAGGTTCATCTAAGGAAATCGTCGACGAGTGTAAATATTTCTCTGTACATTTGTATAGCTGAATGTGATAAGGGAAGAAAATCGCCAAAAGCGCTTGTTTCCAAACTTAAACAATAAATCTTAACTGTCCTTTCAGAGTGATACACAGATCAGCCAACTCGGGTATAAGCGCAGTCTGATCAGTCTAGCCTCAGCATGAAAGATGAAGAATATATATATGCCGGAAAAGACTGATCAGATCCAATGAACGCATCGGTGCTGGACAGTGTGCCGGCTGCTCTGACTAGTCAGATTATGCGATGCCCAAAGGCCTATTTTTCGCGACGTCCCTGCATGATTTTTTGGAAAAGCTAATGCTTTGCGCTAAGCTATATTTAAACACTGTTTCTTACACAAGTTTTGGTATATTTCTTAGGATATAAAGCCAAATACTTTGCAGTGCATTCAGAGTTTCATTTTTTTATGCAATCAGTTTATAAAAAGCAAACGAAATGTGGCCATGTTCAAGGCACTTGTAAAAGAAAAACGTGCTTTTTAACGGAAATATTTTAAAAATAAGCAACAAAGTACATGTACTATCAAAAATAGAATAAAGTTTCCATCTGTTGTTTTTAGCAGATTAGGCAAATCGGATACGGATAAAAATAGACAAAATCGGACGAAATCTTTGTGAAGAAGATAATGAGGAAATGCTGTTTCAAACCGGAACGAACTTTCTGATCTCTTTGGCTTAATTGCGGCCCTAAAAAAAGTTTAGAACGAATCTTTGCAATACACACTGTCCTGGTATTTTCCGACTAAGCGTGACGTATCGTTTCTTCCGAAAATAACTCGGTTTCACTAAACCACTTGAATACTGGCTTGCGCCCGAGAGCGCAAGCCAAAAACTATCTGTCATTCCCAGAACTAAAAGACTTCATACGCAAAGAATGGGTCTAAGGGGGGGGGGGGTCAAAATTTTATAGCTATAATATTTTACCTGCCCACTTGAGAGTTACATAGGTCTTTTGTCATAGTTAAATTGGTTCCTTTATATATATTGTGATATAATTTAAAATTTAAATATCATCCTATTGTCTTTCCTATACCTTTAAGTGCACTATACGCTTAAGAGGAATTTGAGAGACGGTTGGTCAAACTATTATAGCTATAATATTTCCACCTGCCCCTCTTGCGAGTTAAATATGCCTTTTACCATAGTTTCGTTGCTTTCTTCAAATCTTTGTGATAGAATTCAAAATTATTAATAAAAAACCTTATCTGATTGTCATTCTCAGAGCTATAAGACTTCATATGCAAAGAATGTGACTAGGACGGGGGTGGATCTAAATATTAGAGCTTTATTATTTTGACACCCCCTCCAACGCCTATTGGCGTCATTTAAAGTATAATACTTGGGACAGAGAATCATATGGCATTTTGATTTTTAGTATATATCATAACAGATATAAACAAACCAATACTACCGTGAAAACTTACATACTTTAATTTCAAGCGGGGCGAGTTATAATACTATAGCTGTACTATTTTGGTCCCCACCTCTCTCCCCCTCCCCCCATCACACCCTCTCCACAACAACCCCTCTTGACCTTTTTTAATGAGGAGGAGCAGTGAATTACTATTGTAGGTTATATTTGCTTCATAGTAGAAGGTCTTACATATACTTTCCTATATTTCTATTTTATTTATTTGGTGGGTCAAAATAATATAGCTATTATCTTTGACACCCCCAACCCCAACTGTTGCCCATCGTCAGTAGTTTTAGTATTGTAGCAATGGAACGGAGAATCTGATGCGTTTTGATTTTGATTTTATCAAAACAGATATTAACAAAGCAGTAGTACCATAAAAACTTCAATTTAAAGTTGGACGGATAGTAGTATCATAGCTATATTTGAGCCGCGACACGACAAAACGAACAATGTGGTTGTGCGCCGAGCGCAGACTCAGATCAGCCTGGGCATCCGCCCAGTCCAATCAGTCTCTTCACTAATCGCTATAAAGGTAGCTAAGGGTCTAAGCTACCTCCATGCGGACAGCCCAGGCTGATCTGAGTGTACGCTGGGCACACAACCACATTGTTGGTTTTCTCGCGTCGCGACTCATTTATAAAAGCTATGGAACAGAGAATGTAGTGGCCTTTCGATTTGTATTATATATCATAGCAGATATTACCAAACCAATAGTTCCGTGAAAACTTATTTTTTTACATGCTTTAATTTCAAGTGGGGTGGGTCATAATATTATTGCTACACGTATATTGTTTTGACCCCCCCCCCCCCACTCCTCCCCCCTTCCACCCTCCCCACAACAACCCCGCTGGAAAGTTTCTTTGTTGTTGTTTTGTTTGTTTTGTTTCTTATTTTTTGTTGTTGTTTTTTTCTTCTTTTTTTTTAATGAGGAGGAGTAGTGAATTATTATTTTGATATTTGCTTGATAGTGGTAGGTCTTACATATACCTTCCTATATTTCCATTCTTGCAATTTGAAGCACATATTAACGAACTGAAGTTATACTTTCCGACGTTCCCCGGGTGATAGAAATTGTAGTCTTTACTACGTTTCTTGATCATACCAGAATTTTAGCTCCTCCAACCAGTTTCCTCACCGAAAGAGAGTCAATAGCAAACATTCAATTCTTAAAATACTACCTGTAAAGAAACCCATATTGTTCCTTTGCAGCCGTCCCACCCAGTCTTCCACTGACCACTTTCTCGTAGATAACGGGCTCTCCTTCCCTACAACACGTATACAAATAGATATGGTCGCAGTGCCTTTCAAGTATTGATTAGAATTGTACTTGCCAAAATTTTAATTTCTGCAATGTAAGGATCTACTAGATAGCGAGCAATAAGTTTGTATATTTTTCATAGATATGTTTGCATTATTTTGTCTATACTAAGTAAATAACAGCAAATTTCTATCGCTTACAAAATGAAGCCAGATATCATAAAATAAGCATTTGGGTATGCATGCTGGCTGAACCTCGGTAAAAACCATGTTGCTTGCGAAAGTTTCAGAATTCTGAAAAATGAAGTTTGCTTAAAGTAGGCAGTTTACAAATGGCATACTCAGGTATGTACTCATTCTAAAATGAAACGTTAGAGGAATTAAGACATATTTACGTTTTCATATAATTGTTCAAGTCCTGGCGTAGATTTTCAAAGGCCGTTCCTCGTGTGTCCCTTATCTCTAATACTTGAACAATGTCGTACCTGCTGAGAATCTAGAAGAGGAACACGGTTAAATTTAAATTTGAGCCACGTCATATGACTCCTAACAATGTGGCAATTTTGTCATGTGATATTCATATCTTCCCTCTGTTCCACACAGGGTAATCAGAGACCTAACTGTTGGCTCTATCGCTTGGTTCACTTCCATAGAAGACTGATGTGTGACAAGCAAAATTCAATCCTAGCTTTCAGATTCTCTATCTGAGGTTTTAAACTTTTAAAAACATGTTTTGAGAAATGAATTCCTTTTCAACACTTTCAGCTTTCATACTTAAGTTTCAAAATTTCCAAACCTTGAAAATCGTAAACTATGGATAAACAAGAGTTGTCAGAAGACAACGAAGCGCGCCTAATGGGTGCCTGACTCTCAAGGTTACAAAGTATCCTGACTCAAAACATTGTTGACATACTTAACCTGGGGTGAATGTGGTAGCTAGTGCACAAATGAAGTTTGCATCAGAAGCTAGACTAAGTCAGTTGTTCCCTTTGGCATACAGGGCCGACTTGTATGCCACTATCTAGACACTTTGCGGACATTGAGGGTCGGGTCCTCGTGCACCAGACGGAGAGATACCAACTCAGTCTAACTTATAATGCCTCATGGTGACAAAGGGTGGTTCCTAGTATGGGTTTTCACACCACCTTTACCCAGTACTAAGTCGGTCTGATGACACCTTCTTACCCTTTGCAGACTTCTCATGTTTCCTTTGGCCCCACCCCATAACCTCACACCTAGCCTGAACCAGTTGTCAAAGCCTGGTCTCCGTATAAACTATTTCATCTGTGATCATTATGTCCAGTTTCTAACTCTCCAGGGCAAGTAATGGTACCAGACTTATGATTTTATTCCCATTTTGCAAGTGTTTAATATGACCTGTTATACATTCTGACCCCTGGCCCCACACAGGGGAACTCTACCACAAAGTCAAAGATGTTGGACTGGGTAAGAATCATACTACATCTAAACTTTGTAGCATATAATGTAACGAAGTTATGAGCTCAAAGAGAAATGCATATTCATATTGCATATTTATTAAATAGTGTTAAAGGGTATAAGGCAAAATCACTCAACCATGGATAAAGGTCAAGGGGGGGGGCATAGTGATCTATAAATAGTATGAGGTCATTTGCAATGTCAGGCTGATCCACTATGCCAGGTATAATGTTAATTCATCAAATAGTGTTAGAGATATAAGGCAAAATCACTGGACCATGAACAAAGGTCAAGGGCACAGGAGTCAGCATGGAAGCCTTGCAGCTGCTGCAATTATAGGGATATGCTATTCGACCAAGTATCAAGTCTCTTGTGTCAAAGGTATCATCAAAACTGAAAATTTTGCCTTAAAAACAGTGCCAAACAGCAAAGTCAGTCAACCATAACATATAGGTCAAGGACATATAATTGTGTGATGCAGCTGCTGCAGTCATATGGATGTATGTATGTACCAAGTATGATGATTGTAGCTGCTGTAGTTTGTAAGATATGTAGTTGAACATCGAGTTAAACGCAATTGTTAACATTGGTTAACCTGATCACGGACGCCGACGAGGACGCTGACGCTAACACGGACGCTAACGCTAACGCTGACGCTAACGCTAACGCATACTCGGACTACGACGCCGGGGGTATAGCATAAGCTCTCCTTTGCTTCGCAAAGGCGCGCTAAAAATAAATAATCACTCACTGAAGGGCTTACATTGAGAGTCTCAATCTGTGGATTTTTTTTTAAACTTGGCTTTAAACAGCTCAAACCGAAGATTGAAAATCGGAAAGAAAGTTTTTAGCGCAAATTAAGATTTGAGGTTTTTAAACCAAGAACTAAAAACATTGTATATCTGGCTTGCCATAGGAGTAGTTAATTTTAAACTTAGATTTGAAAATTTTCAATGCCGTTGTTTAACACTTTCAAGGAGTGGTTACTTGAATAACTCAAGTTTGAAAGCTTAAACTGTGTTTTGAGAAATTATTTTTTTGAAACTAGGTTTTGAAACACAAAATCCTAGGATTGAAAATTTGAAACCTAGATGATTTAAAGCTCAAACCTAGGTTTAAAGTCTTTGTGGCTTGCCATATAGATTTCGGAGAGATTCATTTTAAAACCCAGAATGGAAAATTTGAAACGTAGAACTGAACTCAAACCTAGGTCTCAATTTCTATGGCTGTAGTATATATTCAAAAAGGAACATAAATGTAATTCAGTAAACCACGGCTATGCGATGGCTGGCAGACCTGATTTTGACTAGATCATAATTGGGCCGCGACACGACAAAACCAACAAAGTGGCATGTGCGCCTAGCGAAGACTCAGATCAGCCTGGGCATTCCCAATCTGATAAGACCATGGAGCTAGTTTAGCCCCTTGGCTACCCTTTAAGCGCACAGCAAATGCACTGATCAGACTGAGCGGATGCCCGGGCTGATTTGAGTCTTAGCTGGGTGCACGTGCCACTTTGTTGGTTTTGTCATGTCGCGGCTCATATGTTGCCCTCGCATGCAAACTTAGTCTATTACATTACGTTTTGAAAATAAAACATATGGGCAATTTCAGTAAAATAATATCGACATGATTATCTATAGATTTTATGAATATAAGTATACCTTGATCCAGAAGAAATGGCGGTTACAAACATGCGCTGCCAATTACTATCAAATTCGTTCAGTCCACTAGAAGATTCGGTAACAGTAGATTTTGCAGGCTTGTTCAAGTTCGCTAAGTATAACTCATTGTACCTTCTGTCACCACATTTACTGTCGTGTATGAAAGACTATTTATGTGGCTGCATAAAGAACGTAAGAATGTGCATTTTATTACGATGATAATGGCATTCTGCGTGCAAGGGAGCGCCGTTTACGCGTGACGAATTCCGCCGCCGTGGGATTCGAACTCGATAAGCAAGTTCTTAGCCGACTGCGCTTCCGAGGCTCATAACGGATACGTTTATATATACTCAGCGTCAATGAAAACGCACCCGCCTTAAAATGTAAAATTTTTGCTTAAATTCAATGATCATACTATATCAGCAGGGTATAGCTATCATATCGGATCATCTCATTACGCCCATATGTCATTCTGCCTGAAGGTAAGCTGTGAGTGTGTGACGTAACATAAGCTCGGAAATCAAGAAAAACGGAATTCTACCATAATTTCACATGGCGGCAATTCCTCAATGATGGATTTTGCTACAGTATAGATACCCTATTAAAACGCCATAGAAAAGAAATCCAGACCACCGAATGCAACAAAGTGATTTGGATTCAAAAAACGTCACTTTATTGTCACGTTCATCAAACAAGGGCAGACAAAAGTAACTAAAAGTAAATTTGATATTTTTTGCAACCTAAAATGCTGAGATAAGTAGTAGTAACAAAATTTCAGAAGATCTGTGGGGCAAACGTCAACCATTACCCAGCCAGAGCATGACGTTACATGGATAACGTCACCCTTATTCGCCGAACCGCGTCATAATTCAATGGAGGAAAAGTAGATTTTATGTAAAGAAACTTTCCAATAAACGATTCATTTGCAATCAAGAGTCTGGCAGAGCACGAAATATGGATTTATTACGCTTTAAATGTGTCATTTGATATCGACTGTTTTCAAATACGTCAGTATTGACGTCACGCTTGATAGCACCCACTGATGAACGAAATTTATTTTGCAAACATTCTTTCCCAATACAAGAAAATAAAGATTAACCAAATTGTCTATTACATAAAACCAAATATTAAACGAACATAATGTGCCATAAGTTCCACACTGGTGCGTTTTCATTGACGCTGAGTATATTTATATTTACATTCTTGGTGTATTTACTGAAAAGCCCTATAGTAGACCATTGGAACGTAATGTAGTTTACATTCCAATAATTACATTGAGACACGCGACGTCAATGACGTCAAAATAAACAATGGCTCCCTACAAGCTGATTGGACGTCAGCAACGCCATGACGTCATGCCTGCCGTTCGGCTGTTAGCAGAAAAAACTGCGTGTACATGTTTTACTGCTTCAATTTTTGCGCTTATATAAGATTTTTCATGAAAGATTTGATTGAAACGAATGTAAATATAAGCAATGAACTTAATTTTTCTGATGTTTATCGAAGCTTAAAATACATTGGGTCACTAGCAAAGTTTACATGAACCCCTTCGGAGTTCGTTCACTTTGCACGTGATCCAATGTAGTTTAACTTCGATAATCCTCAGAAAAATGAAATTCATTCCTTAAATAAAATAAGAGTCAGCATACTGCTTAAGTCGGGCACACCTTACATGTAAAATACTCGCGACAATTTATGCTTATATTCGCGAAGCTCTCATGGCCTCTCTTTAATCGCAAAATGAAACATTTCGCGAAATAAGTTGAAACTTAGCTTAGATTATAAGGTGTAAACTGCCAAGTGCAATATTGAAAAACATGATATCAACGGTGATGCACTCTATATCTGAAAACAACGTCGCGTCAACACTGGCATTAATACGACGTTTTTTCAGCGGGTTTGTGCTCATTAGATCTTTTGCCGCAACTGCAATACTTGAGACACTTAGAAAAGTCTCCGGGAAGGTAAAAAGATACATCCGCCCTAACAATTCTTTTAGATCAAGGTATATGTGCATTTGAACAAATGCATTACGACGAGGATATAAATAAACTGTCTCGGTACATACAGTTTTACAACCTTTGAAAACATTGAACATCCGAGAATTAATGAAGGATCTCCGCCGATACTTTGATGACATGCCTATTTGTAAAGATACTGACATATTCTACGGAAGGTAACTTGGACATGGTTTATATTAATATTAAGAAATAGATACTCGCGGACGACCAGTGGCGGACATTTTTTGTAACACTTTTTTACCCTGTAACCTAATAAATGTATTAAGTTTGCGTAATTTTTGATTAATTAAATTAGGGATAACTGCCGTTATTTTACCAATAAATCATTTTTCATTAGACCGTTACATGAGTCTGTGACAGATCCTTGAAATAGGTCATCAACAAGCAGCAAAACACGCACGTACTATACTAGTGACGGCCATCGAGGTTGCTTTGCTCTGAAATGATGCATTTTCTAAAACTTAACATGAATATAAACTTTAAACAATCAGTTGTTGTTCTAAGACTGCTCTCTATGTCACATTTTTAAAGTGTCGTCGCATTTATTGGCTCTACAATGTGAGAGTCAAGTGTCATAAGCCTCTGGAAATGTATTGCTGTTTACATGAAGGTACCTGGGGTAAACTGTTTATCACTTGCCTCGTCGGATGCGATTTGTGCAAATTCTTTTGTAGGCGTTCCAGTTGGTCTCTATTCAAATGTCCTAACTTTATTATGCAATAAATACGAAAACTGTGCGTGCAAAATGAAAATGACCGCCACTGGTACGCATCCGCCTCTGGTCTACAGCCAGTTTGCTCAGAGCCATTCTCTGTGCTTCATTTCGCAAAGCCGCAGACAGACACACACAACAAAGATGTTAGCTAAAATTCAAGGATAATGTCGGGATTTACTCATCACACTGATGTAGGTAAATGACGCAAAAATACACGTGATGGTCTTAGCTGTATCAGATTGTATCGGGTTAGTCACTGTTTTGAAAATAATCATATGATACTGGGTCTTTTTTGGCTGCTGTAAATTCAGATGAAAAAATACTTGCTTAATATTTTGTTATCTACTGTACATTGAATTCCCTATCTTCAGTGTGAGAAATTCACTCATTGGCAGTTGCAGAAATTGAGTTTGACCATTTGATTGGCTGCCTGCCTGTTACTAGTTACACTTGACAGTGCAGTGTACTGAAGATACAGTATGAAGTATATTCAGTCCTTGCATTTTAAACTGCTTCAGCGTAATTCTCTCTCTCTCTCTCTCTCCCTCTCTCTCTCTCTCTGAAAAAGCACGTGTCATTATCACTGTCAGGAGAGGAATCTTCATATTTTCAAATAGTCCTGCTGACAAAAGTCTCACTTTGAGATAGGTGCAGAACCTATCTATTTGTTATTATTTTTTGGTGCCAAAGATTTTGTGTCCACTCAGAACTACGGGAGAACCAACCCTCTTTTTCTCACACACCTTTCTGCCTATTCAGAGCGAACATCAAACTATTGCAAGTGGTTTGTCCCATATTTGTCAAGCAGTTCTTACCTTTACAAGAGCATTTCGTATTTCCGTTTTGCTGTACTTTGATTGCCCAAACACTTTAATATTAAATGACGCGATGTGTAAAGGTGGGTCAGCAAGGCTAAGTAACATTGGCCTTGTCGGGTCAGACTGTCCATCTTGGTTAGCTATGAAGCCATCCACATGAGCCACAAATAACACACTTAGAGAAATTAATCCGGGAATAAAACACTCAGAAATAAGCATATTCACGCTCCTTAACAACTTATTCTTGTGATGTCTTAGACGTTCACTGCACCAAATTAAGGATACATTTTTACGTAATATTTCGCCCTAAATATTCGGACAGACAGCCTGAAGAACGGCGAAAACTGAGATAAGACTGCGTATTAGGGTCTGTACCGTTTGCGCTCTATGATATAAAACATCTCGCGGAGGAATAAACGGGCTCGACTGAGGGGAGAAAAATCCCATATAGCAGTGTTTTGATGGCCAAATACTTAGAGAAAATAATGAGTCAGTTCCTTATCTAACTTTTATCTGGACATGACTGACATTGCAGTGGCGACATGTAAAATAGTATTGCCAGAGTATTATTAATTCATCTTTTTTCTTCCTTGCGCTATGATTATTTATTTATTTATTTATTCAATTACTTGTATTTATTAATGTTTATTATTCACTTTTTTTTTTGTCGTATCCTAACTCTCTTTCTCCCTCACTTTGACAAATAGATCGATTTTTTTTCATTTTCAAAGAGAATGAGAGAGACAAAAAAAATAACACAATTCTTATGAGATCCCTAGACTAAGAGGCTTCTGGATAAAAGGGATATTTTAATGTAAATCTGTATTGTTTTCTTCTTCTTTCCTTTAACCCTTATTGTTTACTTGTTCTAACGATAGTTACAGTACATAATAACTGAGCCGCGAATCCAGAAAACCAACGAAGAGGCATGTGCGCCACGCGATGACTCAGATCAGCCTGGGCTTCCGCCCAGTATGATCAGAGTCTTAACTCTGCACTTTGATATTCTGGGAGACAGATTTAAAAAGTCATTTTGACTTTCTCTGAATCCCTTTTGTATGAATAATTAATGTCCATGAAATGTATTTGTATGTATGTGAGAAATTTGTACAAATAAATAATGTTTAAACCAACTCTGCACTTAAAGGGTAGCTTAGGGTCTAAGCTACCTCCATGCCAATCTGACTGGGCGGATGCACAGAAAGATCTGTGTCTTTGCTGGACGCACAGGCCACTTTGTTGGTTTTGTCATGTCGCGGCTCAAAACGATATCCAGGTACAGTCAGTTAAAAAATAAACTAAAAAAATATACTAAAAATAAATTAAACAATTGGGACAACGAAAATACCGAAACAGTCTTAAAGTTTTCCAATGCAGTACTGTAAAACATTTATTTTTGGCGGTTATTGAATTTTGGCGATATTGGCGGTAAGGGCAAAGAGCGCTAAAATATAAGTCCGCCAATATTACATAGATTAAATACATATACATATGCACAGCATGACAGAGGTCTAGATAAAAAGGAGTATTTGATGAGTATTTTTAGATTTTTATACGATTCCATCAAATTAAACTATACATTGTGGCATCCAATTAGAATCGAGGCGATTCTAATGGATGCCACAATGTATAGTTACAATTATTATAATAATAAGAAAAGTTTTATAATTTACATCAGGCATTTTGTTTTATTATTACTTGGAGCTATGGTACGTGAAGGCCGCCAAAATTAACATGCGCCAATATGTCATTTTCTTCTAACCGCGAAATTTTGATACTGCAGATATTAAGTGTTTTACAGTAATGAGTCTAAAATAAGGAAAGAGAAACAGTGTAGACTCGGTCAGCACTGTTTACTTAGACCTATCTGTCCCAGTATTCAGACTTTTAAGGTAAAGCTGTTTTACGCGAGTGATATAATTCAAATGACAAGAACTTATCTGAGAGAAAATGATAAATCGGTCCCTTAATCCACAGCTGACAGTACTTTTCTTTGAAGTTGCCAGTACTGATAAATTCTGATAACTGATAACTCTGTTGTTTTCTCTTTGGTCACGAAAATATATGTTTAGGGTATTCATTTGACTCCCCTCGCCAAGGTGATACAACATATTTCCTAATGAATTTAATCCATTAAATCATATTATGTACAGTTTTGAATAGACTATCATGTTGTTAACGTTTTCTCCATTGAGCCTATAGGAAGCGGTTCCGTGTGAAAAGTTGTGATAAATCACGTTCTTAACGCTCGGCGTGCACATCTCGCGCCTTGATGACCTCGAACGTAAGCATTTAATTTCTGGCGACGTCCGACTCAAAAAAGTTCAATAGGAAATGTCGTTATATCCTTGCAATTTGATTGTATGTAATGTCAGACTCGAAACAATTTTTCGCTTCAGGTAAATAATCGCAGATTGACAGATGTGTTGTCGGGCGATACGAAAATTAATTCACGATGCCGCAGGACGTCTTGACTAAATAGTTCGTGGTCTGCACTCCAAAAACATGTGTTAATCTGCGATAATTCACGGGAAAGGAAAACTTATTTCTTAAATTATCAATATGACAAGCCAAATGCACACTAATAAGAAAAACTTTTCTTTAAGAAAAAAAAACGGTTTTGCGATTTGATAAACCAGGTTTTTGTCAAATAAACCAGGGTTTTCTCTGATAATATAAGTGTATCCTTACCTATTTTACTGCGACAGACGCGCGTTTCTGTATTTAACTTCTTCAGTGTCGCTAAATCCCAAAAGTTTGAAAGAAAAGAGATAATGGACAGGTATCGGCAGGCAACGAGCATCTCTCTCCGAGCCATACTTTCTGTCTCATTCCGCAGGACGCATTAGCTGCAGACATTAGGTAAGAGACGCCTACGTATTAACTCGCGAGCGCAGGCGTCCCCCGTTGAGCCACCTCAGCCCCTGTGTCGCGAGAAAAGCGGCAGACAAGGGCATCAAGAAAGAGATGTTCGTTGCAGCAAGAACCCGCAAAAAGCCAAAACAGTCCAAAAGAATGAAAACAAGGGTTTGCTCTTGTTAAACCAGGTTTTTCTCTAATAAACCAGGTTTTTCTCTCATAAACCAGGTTTTCTCTGAAACTTGTGATAGCAAGAGTTAAACCTTTTTGTCGAGAAAAGTCGGGTTTAACGGTAAAAAACCTGATTTTCCTTTTGTAAAACCAGGTTTTCCTTCGATAAACTTAGTTTTTCTCTTGATATCCTAGGTTTTCATTTTTAATGTGTCTTTTCTGTTGAAAAACCTGGTTTTACAGAGAAAATCAAGGTTTTGCGGAGACAAACCAGGTTTTCCTTTTGGTATCATAGGTTTTCTCAGATAAACCAGGTTTTCCTCAGATAAACAATGTTTTTTTTCTATAGATTTGCAAAACCTGGTACATCGAGAGAAAGCCTAGGTTTTCTCCTGACAAACCAGGGTTTTCTTAGATAACCCAGGTTTTTCTCTCATATACCTGTTTTTTCATAACGCAGAGGCAAGCTAAATGCACACTAATTCAGAGATAAACCAGGTATTTCTTATAAGTGTGAAAAGCGCAAAACTTAATATATCTGGAGAAAAACCTGGTTTATCTCTCTGGTCACATGACTTGTAATCACAAGTTTCTCTCCATTCCATTGGCTAATGCGAAAAACTAGGTTTTTCAAATGAGTGTACATCTGGTGAAAAACCTGGTTTATCTCTCCTGTTACGTGACTTGTAATCACAAGTTTCACTTAATTTCATTGGTTTATAATTATACATTTGGATAGCAAACTAATATATCTGGAGAAAAACCTAGTTTATCTCTTTTATCACGTGACTCGTTATAACAGGTTTCTCTCAATTCCATTGGCTACTGAGAAAAACAAAGGTTTTCTCTGCAGGTCCCACGTGATAGGGCATCGCAAGTTTCTCGCAATTTGATTGGATAGCGCGGATTCTGCAAAACCATTTTTTTCAATTTCTGATTGGACGTCGATTAGTATCACAAAATGTGATGAACCATTTGGGAATCACTGTCCAATTGGAAACTTTTCAGCATTCCTTAATTGGCGCACTCGATTTTAAAATCGACGGTTCCGTCTTGCAAGTCAATTTGAAGAAGAACTTGAAAAAAAATTTCAGACTTAGTTAATTAGTGAGAAGAAAAGAAAAGAAACAAACTATCCGAATTTCATATGTAGGTCACATTATCAACATGGCCGCCAAGCTCATATATGGTGAAAAACCTTTAAAATCTTCCCCGGAACCTATCGACCAAAGGCCTTGAAACTTGGTATGTAACATTGAATACACCAATACATCACAATTGTTCAAATAGAGACCATACCGTTGACCTTGACCTTTTTACAGCAATGCCAAATTTGCTTTCTGGTGCTTTTATTGAGAAAATGCGAGAACATTAAGATTTCATGGAAATTGTTGAAGATTTTGGCCTAAAAACTGGTACGAGTATATAATCATCTTCATGAATAAAATTGGTGTACATGATGATTTGTGATTACAAGAGGTCGAGGTCATTCTTTGACCTTTTGCCCATGTCTCTAATATTTCGACAATATCAAACATCTCTTCAAAAGCGACTGGGTCAATTGTTACCAAATTTCATTAAGAGCCTCCAGGGGTTGATTTGTTGTAACGGTCCAGGTCGCATGACTAACGTGGCCGCCATGTCCATATATGGTAAAACACTTTTAAAAGCTTCTACTCCACAACCAACTGACCGATGGTTTTAAAACTTGGTACATGTATATAACATTTTGTATTCAAGTACTACCAAGATTGTTCTACTGAACTCGACGTTTTTACGGCAAGTGCAAGTTTGCTTTCTGGTGTTTCTAGTATACAAGATTTCATTAAAATTGTTGAACATTTTGGCTACCACTTGATATATACAGTCATCTTCAAGAGTACACGAAGACGTGTGAGTAGACGATGTGAGGATCATTCTTTGAGCTTTGACTCATGTTTTTAATATTTCAAAAATTTCAAACATCGCCTCAAAAGTAA
Organism: Ctena decussata; assembly: GCA_963989385.1. Lineage (NCBI taxonomy): Eukaryota > Metazoa > Mollusca > Bivalvia > Lucinida > Lucinidae > Ctena > Ctena decussata. The sequence goes on from OZ022504.1 coordinate 42,909,405, forward strand.
AGCCGAAATACAGGTGAACTGAAACAATTCAATCCCAGACCCAGCGTAAGACACCATGTGGAAAAGTGACAACACAAAACTAGTCATCGCCAAAGACAACACCAGCGGCAGCCATGCGAACAGCATTTCCCATGCAAGTGTCAACGGGCTAGCCTGAACATCACAAACAAATATCTCAATAATAGACACATCAACTAAAACACATAAAACAACCAAGGCCAGTAATGAAATAACTGGGGTGGGTGGGGGTGGAGGCTTGACCGGTTTGTGGTCGACAAACCCACTGGGCCAATTGTAGCCAAATTTCAAATAGAACTTCCAGGGATAGAATAAATGAAAATTCGTTAAAACGGTCCAGGTTACATGACCAACATTTCCGCCATGCCCACATATAAAACAGTTTTCCTCTGGAACAACCTGACCGGTGGCCTTGAAACATAGTATGTAGCATCAGGTACTCGAGTGCTACCCAGATTGTTTAAATGATGGCCTTGGGTTGATATTGACTTTTTACAGCAAGGTCAAATTTACTTTCTGGTGCTTTGATACGGTTAAATGCTTAACATAAGAGTTCATGGAACTTGCACCGTCCGACATGACCATAGCTGTTTATCGTGGACGTTAAGCAATAAATCAATCAATCAACGATGCAACTTGTAGAAGATATTGGTGCAAAAGTTAATAAATACACTCATCTATATGAGTGTATGAAATTTAAAGCAATGGAGGTCAAGGGCATTTTTGACAGTTAACAAATAGGTCTCTTATTGTGACAGCTTCGAACTATCAGGTTTTTGCAAATGATGACTCTAGTATGACCTTTGACCTGTTCACTCTGGTGAGCGATTCCGGGACTCATGACCCATTTGCTCCATTAGTTTTTTAACGTGCTGTCCTTACGACTGTCTTCCGAAATAAGCTGCTCTCTTTTTTTTTTTTTTTTTTTTTTTTGTTTGTTTGTTTGTGTGTGTGTGTGTGTGTTTTTGTGTTTTGTTTTGTTTTTGTTTCTTTTAACGAATGCTTACTCGCCATTCTAGAATAGGTTAATCGTCGTTAGGCAATGGATTTACAAAGGACACCGGAAAATTTAACCTTTAACCCCATTTACATATTCAAATTTGCTTACATGTATATTGTACATCTGGGCAAATTTCACCCACGCAAGAAAATTCGTCATGTGAAATAAAATACACTAATAAGTGTATTTGCGCATGAGTAAATTTTGCTCCTGGTCTGACTGGATGCAAAAATGTATTTGCACATATGCAAATTTACTCCTAGAGTATGTCTGTTCATGTGAACTTAAAGTAAATTTGCCCCTTCTAGTCATATAATGGGGCACTGTCATATCGTAGCATCCAATTTTTATTGCTATGCATTTGATTCAAAATACAATGCATCCCCTTCCCCAATCCATACGCAAGAGATGATATGAACATCCATATCCATGGACGAAGATATCTAGTGTTCTTAAGTGATCTGACGTGACTTTAGCATGTGATCATATTATCTTCGTATTAGAGAGCTTCCTCGAAAAAGACTGTTTTCACACAAATGTCAAAAGTGGCCATGAAGTACCCCTGAACTGCATACAGTACCACCAGGTAGCACAATGTATCACAAGGGACAGATGACTGGGCAAATTGCGGTTTTCAACGGTGGAAATGTGATGCAGTTTGCTGTTGCAAAACATTACATGGTTCAAATCCTGAACACTGACTTAGCGGACCAGCATTTTAACCCGCACTGGGCACTTGGCTAATTGGGTTCCACATACCGCAAGGTTAGCATAAGGAAGAAATGCAGAATATATTTTGTTACTCACAAATTGTTGACATTTCGTATATTGAGTTATGTTCGAGCCTGACTCTTGGTCGTTTTGGTAGTAGATCATTTACGCTGGGCAACTGTGCCCTGGTCTTTTTAGTAGCCGCTTTATAGGTAAACAACAGTACAAAAAATCTTATGAAGTGCTTCTTTCGGTATTTAGTGTTACCTATTTCGCTGCTTAAGTTTTGCACATTTTCATAGCAATAATATTACTTAGGTCTTATATAATATTCCATGTGATATTATAATGTTTTCTACGAGAAAAACATTATTAAAACATAACCGCGCTGTCAGATCATTGAAAAGTTGCCATGACGCGTCATGACAAACATCCTATACAATTTTGAATAGACCAATCCAGCAAAACACATGACCTGTCGACTTAATGGTAAGCAATGTATTTTCGGCTTACTCAGCGATTCCGAACTCAAGTACTACCAAGATAGTTCGAATGATGACCTTTGTTTGACCTTGACCTTTTATGCCCACAACTTCTCTCCCCCAATGCTAATGTGTTGTTCAATGAGAAAAACATTTTTAAAACATAACCGCGCTATCAGATCATTGAAGAGTTGCCATGACGCGCCATGACGTACATCCTATACAATTTCGAATAGACCAATCTAGCAAAACACATGACCTGGTGACGTAATGTTAAGCAATGTATATTCGGCTTACTCGGCGATTCCGAACTCAAGTACTACCAAGATTGTTCGAATGATGACCCTTGTTTGACCTTGACTTTTTTATGTCCCAACTTCTCTCTCCTAACATCAGAGAAGTTGTGGGCGCATACTGGTTTATGCCTGTCCGTCCGTCTGTCTGTCTGTCCGCTACCCATCTATAAGTCAAGGACCTTAAGAGATCGAGACTTGAAATTCCGTACACTTGATCAGTATGTAAAACAAGGGCACGTGTTTTTTTTTTTTTTTTCTTTTTCTTTTTATCGCGGGTAACATATTTCCAGAGTTGTGCTTCTTTTCCGACTTAGCCTGTGGAACATTGTGAACAAAATATCTCTAGAAGTCCTGATGCTAGGATCATGAGGTCTTGCAGGATGGCAATGCCCATAGTGTAGATGACCTGATTAAAGATGGGTTCCTGTCCTAATGATGACACTTCTGAACCAAAAAATATTCTTATCTTTCTCTGCATACTGTTGACGTGATTTTGCTTTCTGGATCTGTTGCTGCCGAGAAAATCACCGGAATTTTGCTGAAAATCGATGGTTTTTCTTGGTATATTTTCTTTATTTAAACAATATGTTGGCATTCAGGTTCTAAAAATAGTGTTGTCACATTAGCTATTAGTGCGTGCTATCTGATGTCACTCTCCAATTGGTAGTCATGAGCTCTCCTGGAGGTCCCGGCATGGCTGCTGGGTAAACACTATCACAAAATGCAATGCAGCATGAAGTCAGGGGTGTTGTCTATTTTTGGCGCGAAAGTAAATAGCTCTAACTAGTGTGCGAAGCAGAGTTAGGGAATCCCACGCCCAACAACTTATTTAATAGTTTAAACTCTGTACGTTTTAGCGAAACTTATTTAGTACCTTGTTTCAAGTGCTTTCCGACAATTAAGAAACAAGAGGGCCATGGTGGCCCTGAATCGCTCACCTGAGCATTAATCAGTTCACTGGCTCTGGTGAAGATTTATAAGAGTTTTTACCATACATAGGAATGGCAGCCACCTTGGTCATGTGACCAAGATCATTTGAAGACCTTTCAGTCCTTTGACCCATGTGCAGGCTCCATATGAAATGTGAGTTTAGTCTGCCCAGTGGTTTCAGAGATGTTTGAAAATGTTTATGGATGGATGACAGAAGCAGCCAACACAAATACTGTAAAGCTCAGGTGAGCTGAAAATGGAAAAGTCGCTTCTCCAAAAAGTTCCCGTTCATGTTGAGTTCCTTTGATGGATTTGAACTAGACTGAATTAGGCAAACACAGATGATAGAATGGTAGCATCATTATCTCACTGTGGTGAAACTAATGTATTCCAAGGAGTTAACTTAATTTAGATTTGACCTAGTGACCTAGCTTTTGACCCGACATGACCCAGTTTCAAACTTGACCTAGATTTTATGGAGATAAACATTCTGACAATGTTTAATGAAGATTGGATCAAAACTGTGCCCTCTAGGGTGTGCACAAAGTTTTTCTAAGATTTGACCTAGTGTCCTAGTTTTTGACCTGACATGACCCAGTTTCAAACTTGTCCTGGATATTGTGAGGATAAACATTCTGACATAGGTTCATGAAGATTGGATCAAAATTGTGCCCTCTAGAGTGTACACATGGTTGTTCTTATATCTGACCTAGTGACGTAGTTTTTGACCCAACATGATCTACTTTCAAATTAGCCTAAATATGGTGATGATAAATATTCTGACATAGTTTCAAAAAGATTGGATCAAAACTGTGTCCTCTAGAGCGTACACAAGGTTTTTCTAAGATCTGACCTAGTTTTTGACCCGACATGACCCAGTTTCAAACTTGGCCTAGATATTGTGAGGATAAACATTCTGACAAAATTTCATTAGGTTTGGATCAAAACTGTGACCTCTAGAGCGTACACATGGTTTTCCTAATATTTGACCTAGTTTTTGACCCGACATGACCCAGTTTCAAACTTGGCCTGGATATTTTAAGAATAAACATTCTGACAAAGTTTCATTGAGATTGGATCAAGCTGTGCCCTCTGGAGCGTATACAAGATCGTTCTTATATTTGACCTAGTGACCTAGCTTTTGACCCGACACCACCCCGGTTTCAAACTTTACCTAGATTTCATAAAGATAAACATTCTGACAGAGTTTCATGAAGATTGGATCAAAACTGTGCCCTCTAGGGTGTAAACGAAAATTTTTCTAAGATTTGAGCTAGTGACCTAGTCTTAGACCCAACGTGACTCAGTTTCATAAGGGGCTTATATATATGGACAATTCTCATTTTGACATAGTTTCATGAAGACTGAATCAAAACTATGCCTTCAAGTGTGTACGCAAGGTTTTTCTAAGATTTGAACTAGTGACCTAGTTTTCCACATGCCATGACCCAGTTTCAAACTTGTCCTACATATTATGAGGATGAACATTCTGACATACTTTCATGAACTTTGGATCAAAACTGTGCCTTCTAGAGCGTACACAAGGTTTTCTAAGATTTGACCTAGTGACCTAGTTTTTGACCCGACATGACCCAATTTCAAATTCGTCCTAGAATTTATGGAGATAAATATTCTGACAAAGTTTCATAAAATTGGATCAAAACTGTGTCCTCAAGAGCGTACACAAGGTTTCTCTATGATTTGACCTAGTGACCTAGTTTTTGACCCGACATGACCCACTTTCAAAGCTGTCCTATATATTATGAGGATAAACATTCTGACAAAATTTCATGAATTTTGGATCCAAACTGTGCCTTCTAGATCGTACACAAGGTTTTTCTAAGATTTGACCTAGTCACCTAGTTTTTGACCCGACATGACCCAGTTTTGAACTTAACCTAGAGTTAATGGAGATAAACATTCTGACAAAGCTTCATAAAGATTGGATCAAAACGGTGTCCTCTACAGCGTACATAAAGTTTAACTATGATTTGACCTAGTGACCTAGTTTTCGACCCGACATGACCCAGTTTCAAATATGTTCTAGATATTAATCGGATAAACATTCTGACAAAGTTTCATGAACTTTGGATTAAAACTGTGCCTTCTACAGTGTTTACAAGGTTTTTCCATGATTTGACCTAGTGACCTAGATTTTGACCCGACATGACCCAGTTTCGAATTTAGCTTAGAGTTTATGGAGATTAACATTCTGACAAAGTTTCATAAAGATTGGATAAAAACTGTGTCCTCTGGAGCGTACACAAGGTTTTTCTATGATTTGACCTAGTGACCTAGTTTTAGATCCAACGTGACCCAGTTTCAAATTGATCCTAGATATTATAAGGATAAACATTCTGACAAAGTTTCATGAACTTTGGATGAAAACTGTGCCCCCTAGAGCGTACACAAGGTTTTTCTATGATTTGACCTAGTGACCTAATTTTTGACCCGACATGACCCAGTTTCGAACTCGGCCTAGATTTCATAAAGACTAACATTCTGACAAAGTTTCATAAAGATTGGATCAAAACTGTGCCCACTAGAGTGTACACAAGCAAAAGTTGACGGACGTCCGGACGTACGACGGACGACGGACATCAGGGTATCCCAAAAGCTCACCCTGAGCACTTCGTGCTAAGGTGAGCTAAAAACAAGCAGCAAAATAATGATACAGAAGAAACTCCAGGAACCAATCTTTAACGTTTGGAAACAGTTCGTGATTTTTTACCGAGTTATGCCCCTCTTTCGACTTAGTGCATGGTAAGCCTATGGAACCTTGTGAACAAAATATCTCACGAACCCCTAATGCTAGGATCATTATTTTGTGCAGGAAGATACTGCCTAAGGTGTAGATGAAGGATTAACTTTCGAAAAAAAAAATCGTAAATGTTTGACTGAGTTAAGCCCCTTTTACGACTTAGTGCATTGAAGCCTATGGTACAAAGGTACCCTTACATACGGTTAAGAACCGTAAGAGCTAGGAACTTGAAACTTTATACACATGATCAGTATGGAAAATAAGCAGATCCGTATTTTTTAATTTTTCCGCTGGTCATGTATTTCCAGAGTTATGCCCCTTTGTCGACTCAGCCTGAGGAACCTTGTATGGGCACGTGTCAAACTATATGACCATAACTATTTGACAAGGAATAAAAAGCAACATAGTATTATATCCATATTATGCATATTCTTTACTGTTCGTGGATACATATTCGAGTGTAAGATTAGTAATAGAACGCGCCTAAGCAGCATTTAAGACCCACTGACTTTGTACGTAACAGTTACTTCGCATACATTTGGGGACACCAACCAACACTTGACCTCCAGTTCATATACATGAGTTGTCGACTTCACAAGACCATACACTTGTGGCATACTGGTAACAAGATGTTCCGCTTTCATGTATCCGTCGACCATGCTAAGTAAATTAACAGATAATACGTTGGAACAATGTGCGTAAAATGTCGTTAGTTTCGGGAGAACATCGCCCGCGGTCAATGACTTTACAGTTGCTGTCACAAACTCCATGTGTGTGTCCTCCTTAAGCACCTTGATTGTAAATGTCGATGGCGCGCAACTTGGGTTACGGTAGAGCTTTCTGATGTCATTGATGTTCGACACCTGTAGTTTGTCTTTAACTGTAAATGATGTATCTGTTTCTAGATGCTGTTGAGTTTGAACATGAGCTGTAATATAGAAGTAAGACGTAAATAAATGATTTTTAGGCCACCAATCAATGGATACGCCAAACGGGCACATAACGTCGAAATGAAGACGCATCGACGTCGATGCGACGTCATGACGTTGCATCGATGGCAGTACGACGTCATTGGCTAGACAACACTTTACCGGTAATTCTTTTTTTTACCGAGTGCGCATGTACTGGCTGTTGTTATGGGGTCGTTGTTCTTTTAAGTTTACATTTCTGAAAATCCGCCATGTTATTTTTCCGTCCTTGTCGCAACAGACATTGACCTCAGTTAAATGATGAGAAAAGATGTAGTTGCATAGCCTGTCAACAACTACAGACAGAGAACGTAAGCTGGCGTCTGGGGCAAATAATGATATAATAAAGCGGGGGTGTGGGGGCCGCAGCCCCGAAATGCATGCTCCATTGCAGTTCCTCCAACCAGTTTTTAAAATTAAACGAGAAAAACCGTTAAAACAACATTTACCTGCGGTCCTTTGTCATTCAGATAATTTCCTTTAAAAATGAAATAAGCTAATAATACCGAAGAGTAGATTCGTTGTCTTTTATGTAGATCATTGCAACCAGATGCGTTTAACACGTTTTCAACAGGTAAAAAGTGTCTGTTTACAAGTTGAAGCTGAGGACGCTGAGTCTCCGTTTCAGCGCAGTCAAAGTTCAACTGAATAATTTACGTGTGGACCAATGAAAAGCGACAAAACTAGCTCCGCCCACTCTTCGATCCAAAAACTTCCGGGGCGAAGAGTCTCGAAACTCGTTGTAGTTTACATCTGATTTTTTGTATTTTTATTTAAAACTTACAATTTAAAACCTACGTTTTAACCATAAATGTGCATGACCTACTCGATTTTGAGATCTATGTTGCGAAATTTTGCTAATTCTTCGAATTTAAGTTGCGCTCACGCGCTCCCAGTATATAGACCTCAGCAACCTTATTCACGTGAATTTTCCTTCGAAAATCCAGTGACCGGTAAAGTGCAATTGCCCTACGTCCTTTGAGGTCATGTGCCTACTGGGCTTTAATCTGAATCATTTTCGCTAATGCTCATTTCTGCGCTCCAGAAAATTTTGACAAGGTTTGAAATGAAACTACATGTACATACAATGGCTTTGTTCACTAATAATTTAACAGTAGTACGATTATGTATTTTTCTGTATGTCTGATTCATTTTATTATCTAAAGAACGTTTTGACCTGTTACTTTTATATAACAAACATGACCTGCCATGCAGTAATGCTGGTGTAGTATGAGCTAGAGCCATGTGTGAAATATATACTGATCTTAAGTGAAAAGTTTGTTAGCTTTCAACTTACGATTGCCCTTTAGCTGCAGTTCAATTGGGTAATGGTCACTGATTTGCAAACCCTGTAAAGACATACCCATACAATTAAGATTAAACGACGAATAAATGCTAAAATACCTTATCATTCCGGCGATGGTATGATGGTTAATACTGGGTTATCCTTATGCCCATTTTTAATAACAAAACATGTATCTATGCATGCACGTACGCACATGTCTATCCGCATAGACCCAACGAACCTGATTTTATCAACTATTTGTTTACTTTCTGCCTGAATAAGCGCCCAGCGAAGACTCAGATCAGCCTAGGCATCCATCCTGCCTAATATAAATCTTTGATGTCCGCGTGGAGATAACTTAGACCCTAAGCTACCTTTGAAGCGCACAGCAAGGCTCTGATCAGACTGGGTGGATGCCCAGGCTAAACTGAGTCTTCGCTTGGCGAACATGCCACTTTGATGGTTTGTCATGTCGCGGCTCCATTGAAGTTCATCCGGTTATTATCTAGTTTCAGATGGACCCACAAAACCAGAATGTAAATAATATTTTGCATTCGCAGGGTGTCTATATGGCAGCAAAACGACAGACCATGAGTTCTGTACCATTTATAGTTTTACTTTAATAAGTCGAAAGCAAATTTCCAAAATCATCTACTCAGTTTATGAGCCCAGCGCATTAAACGTCGGAAAACACGGCCGAAAATTAGCAGCAAAATTAAAATTTCGTCCTAGCAAAATGCTAAAATGAGCCGCGACACGAGAAACCCAACAATTGGGTTTTGCGACCAGCGCAGACTCAGATCAGTCTGGGCATCCGCCAAGTCTGATCAGAGTCTTCGCTGTCCCCATGGAGGTAGCCTAGACCTTTAGCTACCCTTTATGCGCCCAGTGAAGACCCTTATCAGACTGGGCAGATGCCCAGGCTGATCTGAGTTTGCGCTGGGCGCAAAACCACATTGTTGTTTTTCTCGTATCGCGGCTCAAATGATAAAATGACAATACGTTGCGAGCATGTCTGTTAACGTGTAAATGTCAACAGCAATTTTCGTTTATTTATTTATTTATTTATTTTGGCTATCTACAGGAAACTGAAAATAGCAGTTTTCACGCTTTTAAGCTATTGGCAGCTAACTGTCAATAGCCGTGAATAGCCGTTACCCTACTAACTAGTATTTCCTCAACTGAAACCTATGAACGTGTACTGAAATTTACGACTATTTTGCTTACCTCTGATTTGTTCAGATTCATAATTTCATCATATCTATAGGCTTTCACACTCTTCGGAACAACAGCACTAGCGAACTGCCCACAGGCTACAAATCTGTATTTTCACAGAAAATAGAAATATAACATACTTAAGCAATGTAAAAGAGAAGGTATGTCATTTCGGCATATTCACAGACTGTTCAGTGTCAACGGATAGTTTGCGCTTATTTGGAAGATTCCAATTTTTTGTACCGGGGACAGTGTAATCATCACATTTGCTTTAGCACATGTCGACAACAGGTTGTTAAAACCCCACATAGAAATATACATACCCTAAACTTTGTATTTTTATCTTTTTACCATCATTTCAGTTTTTTTTTTTTTTGCTTAGTTCTCTAGCATTGGAAACATACCATTAGCAAACTGCATTATATATTTATCCAAATACTACAATTACACAAATATTCGAGCGAAAATGCCTTAGCTAACAGCGTACCTGGTTATTCTTATTACCCTTTTCACTATTTCTTTATTTTTATTGTGTTTACTTATTTCTTTTCCGTCTGTATTTATTAGTAAGATTTTGAAATGCTTACTGTAAACAATTATTGCACTTCTGTGAGCAGCATCCCACATTCCAATATACTTTTTCAAATCTTCTTTTTTTCAATAAGCAATTGTTTATTTATTTGTTTTTTTGTTATTGTTTTTTTTTTTTTTTTTTTTTTTTTTCCTTGGCAAGGAGAAAATTGGATGGCGTACTTAATGCGCTTTTACCTCTAACAAAAGGCACATAAGAACTGCAGATGACTTAAAAAAGACTATTATATGTGTTAAAATAAAATATATATAAAGATTTTAAACTTTTTGAATTAGCTAGGATCAAAATCTGTGAGTCCTATTCTATTTCATCAAATCTCATTTAACACCCCATCCGATCTCACAGAGTTCGGTCCATAGCTTACAGCATGTATCCTATTCCAGATTTTCAAACGTTGCTGTCCCAGCACGTTCAGACCTGTCTTAAGCTTGCATTCAAGGAAACGGAAACGCTGCTTTCCAAAGTTTACCCCATTCTGACTAGTGGACATCTTTATCGTTTGGATGAGTCGATACCCAGTTTTAGGGATTTCTGGTGGAATTTTCAGTTTTGTTGTATTTTTGCATAGAAATTCCTGTGGCATCTTATTTGTGCCTGCACTTTTTGCATGTGTTCCCAAAACGTGTTTCAATTATAACTAGAAAATGTGTTTGTAAAACAGTACGCCCCCAACCATTTGCCTGCCCCTAAAAGGGAATAATCTTTACCGAAGACAAAATTACAGAATTCATTCAAAAGTTAATCAGTTCATCTACTCATCATCTCCAATCAGCTGTCAACAATTTCAAGGCTTTTCAAGACATATTGCTGACAGTCAAAATGCCAAAATTTTCAAAGGACATTAACTCCTACAAAAAATGGTGGAATTTGTTCAAAAGTTAATCAGTTCATTTACACATGATTCTTAATAAGTTATCACAGTTTCAAGTTGTTCGATGAAATTCTTGTCAAGATACCTTCCTGACAATTTCAAAATGCGGAAATTTTCAAAGGGCCACAACTCCCTCAAAGATTTATGGAATTAGTCCAAAAGTTTACCAGCTTATCTACTTATCATCTCCAATCAGCAATGAAAATTTCACGTCCCTAGCTTTTTACTGTTCAAGATATCTTGCTCACAATGTAAAAATGCCAAAACTTTTAAAGGTCAATAACTAAAAAAAAAACATCAATGAAATTCATTCAAAAGTTAATAAAGTCATCTACTTATCATCTTCATCAGCTGTCAAAGTTTGAAGTCGCTAGCCCCTTTACTTTTTAAGATATTTTGCTGACAAAGACCAAATGCGAAAATTTTCAAAGGGCCATTACGCCTACAACAATTAACGGAATTAGTTCAACAGTTAATTGCTTAATTTACTTAACATCTCCTATTAGCTATTAAAGTTTCAAGTCCCTCGCTTGAACACTTTCTGGGATGTCTTGCCGACAATATGAAAATGTTAACATATTTAAAGGGTCATAACTCCTACAAAAGTTAACCGAGTTTGCTCAACAGTTAATCAGTACATCTACTCGTCAACTCCAATCAGCTATTAAAGTTTCCAGTCCCTAGCTTATATACTTTTAAAGATATCTTGCTGACAAAGTCAAAATGCCAAAGTATTCAAAGGGCTATTACAGAATTTGTTCAAAAGTTAATCAGTTCAATTACTCATCATTCCCAATAAGCTGTCAAAGTTTCAAGTCTCTCGCTTGAATGCTTTTCAAGACGTCCTGCTGACAAAGTCAAAATGTCGAAACTTTCAAAGGACCATAACTCCTACAAAAATGACGGAATTTGTTCAAAAGTAAATCAGTTCATCTACTAATCAACTCCAATCAGCTGTCAAAAGTTTCAAGTAACTAACTTTTACACTTTTCAAGATATCTTGCTGACAATGTCAAAATGCGAAATTTTCAAAGGGCGATAACTCCGACAGAAATAGATGGAAGTTGCTCAAAACTTAATAATTATATTTACCCCTCATTTTGAAAAAGTGTCAAAGTTTCAATTCCCTCGCTTAAATACTTTCAAGATATCTTGCTGACAAAATCAAAATGCCAAGATTTTCAAAGGGCCATAACTCCTTCAAAAGCTAATCACTTCATCCAATACGATCTCCAATCAGCTATTAAAGTTTCAAATCCCAAGCTTTAATACTTTTTAAGATATCTTGCTGACAAAGTCAAAATGCCAAAAGTTTCAATGGACAATAACTCAAAAGCTAATTAACAGAATTAGTTTAAAAGTTTATCACATCATCCACTTATTATTTCAAATAAGCGGACACAGTTTCAAGCCCCTAGCTTAAATGTTTTTAGATATCTTGCTGACAATATTTCATTATGAATTTTGCCAAGGGGCATAACTCGAAAAAGGGAGACAACTCGGACAAGAAAAACATATGCGTCCGCTAATTTTTGATGACAAATCCATATGTGATATTTAAGAACTCTAGCATGCACGGTTTCTAAGATATGGTAGCATGACGAACGGACGCAAGGACGCACAACCCAGAAGCAATATGCCCCACAACTTCTCCGAAGTTTGGAGCATAAAAATCACTGAAAATGCTACTTAGGGAGCTACGATTTTGACCTCTTGGCTCAAATTTCTGCTGGCTAGAGATGACCTGTTAGACAGGTTTTTCTGTACTTAGAGTCATTAGCATTTACTTGTCGTAACTGCAGCGAGATGGCGCTACAGTCGTATCCATCATGTCATTGACTAGCCACGAGTAGCTGGGGTCGTTACGAGCAGTGACATTCTGCCATTTGTAGCTGGAGAAGTAATTACAGTCGGCGTTAAAATCACCAGCTATCAGGATGTCCTGAAACGAAAGAACAGTCAAACCGTAAACATTTTACATTAAGTATTGAGACAAATGAGCCGCGAAACGAGAAAACCAACAATGTGGTTGTGCGCCCAGCGCATACTCAGATCAGCCTGGGCATCCACCTAGTCTGATCAGAGTCTTCGCTGTCCGCATGGAGGTAGCTTAGACCCGGGCATCCACCCAGTTTGATCAGACTCTTAATTAAGGGCCCAAAGGGTAGCTAAGGGTCTAAGCTACCTCCATGCGGACAGCGAAGACTCTGATCAGACTGGGCGGATGCCCAGGCTAATCTGAGTCTGCGATGGACGCACAACCACATTGTTGGTTTTGACGTGTCGCGGCTCAAATAAGTCTGAGCAGACATCGAAGACACAGCTAAGACAGCTCCTAAGATGCAGGCTGATAAGGGTCTACAATATTTTGCCTTTCATCTGCATCTTTTTTATCTATTACGGCGCTGCAAAACACTTTTTTTCATTTTTGGACAATTACGGTAATACTTTTAGGTGTCCCTTTTTACAAAATTTTACGGTACTTTAAGGGAAAGAAAAAATACTGCTTCCTAGCGTGAAATATTACTCGCCTTCCTTTTAATTGTTTGTAATTCACTCGAAAAAATCATGTGACACCGTCTTCAGATCGCGAATTGCTCAGACAGAAACAATGAACAAATGCATACCAAACTAATCCTTAGGCTATTAAATGCCCAAGGAGCGTTGCAATTTACGAAAAGGCTGGGGCGTTATTTCAAGCTTTTAGTGTAATAAATCAGCTATTGCCAAAATACCTCTAATAAGGAATACAAAGGTGATGGGTATACTTTAAGAGGAAGGAACTCTACTACATGTATTTTTGTCTGTCTTCTAAGTAGGGGCCAACTCTTAAAGAAGAGTAGACCCCACTAAGGGTAGATTCCATCTCAAAGACCTAACATATCCAGAGAAGCAAACAGGAATTCATGCAAGTTAATATAACATTATTTTCGGAAAAGAAGCAGGGGGTGATTATTAAAGCTGGGATGTTTATTATGATTGAAATGGTAGTATTGTAGCCCTTCCTAATAGAAATACCCCACCTGGGAAGCAATCTAAAGGTGATGGGTATACAACACAATACCCCACTTGCACACAGATTCTCAACATGCTTACGAAAGGCACAGTGTTAGTTATTGGAGGCTAGATTGCAAACGTGGCAACCGTATTACGTCAGTAAAGCAGAATAAATTTGGCATTGAAATATAATTTATCAAACTCAATAGACTGTGTGACAATTAGAATGTTAAAACGTAATCATTTTTACTTTTGCAATTGCGACGTCGCCAATATTTAATCCAAAACCCAACTATTGCAGCTATGTACGACACGAACAGTCTGCCCTAGAGGCAAAGGGAAAGTAATATTTTAAGTGCGTTTCGGTAAATTCAGGTTCAATCCGGTATTTTGTGCATTTTGTTATTCTATGGGCCGCAGTTTGGGGGTGAGGTGCACAGTGACCAATGAGAAACAGAGATTTTTTCCGGTAAATTTACTACCTTGGTGTATGTGTATCTTGGTTTCTGACGTTTATCGAAGTTTCCGTAACAGAACAACGGTAATATATTGGGTAGCGTATCAGACTTGGGGTGCAGTGCATTGTGACCAGTGAAAAAACATAGATTTAGGAATTGACCAATAACTCGATTTCTCCGCAAATCCGATACAAAGTTGGCTTAAATATAGAGCACTGCATCAAATTGGTCCAATGATCGACAAATATTAACGGGCCGTGCAAAAACACCACTAGGTCCTGGAGGCAGTCAATGAAATAATTGTGTACATGAAAATAGTTCCACTAATTTTGCATTCTAACAGTATGTTTTTACTTTAAATTTGATCAACAGAAGCTGAGTAATTTAATTTCTTGCACACAACGAAGAAAAAAGCAGGTAAATGTAAGTGGGATTTAGAAAATGAATAAAATATTTGTAGCCACTGACTGTGTATTATCTCAAAATAAAAAGGTCGCCATCTTTTCATTGATTCTCCTCATAAAGTTTCAGTCATGGGCACATTCTGACGGGAAATCCTGTCGCTATATGTTGTTATTATCATTTTATTTCTCTATTTATTTTATCTTATTTTATTTATTTTATTCTGTTTTCATTTTTTTTAATTTTTACTGACAGTTGCAAAATTATAAAATCGTAAGGATTGCACGAGGTTCAAGAATAGTCCAATATGTAAATGATAAGAATTTTTATTTGGTTCCACGACTTTTCAAGAATACTCCACTTATATCAGGCCGCTTTTTCATCCTGGCCCAGAGGTATATTAAACTTGAGTACATTCACAAACTCAAAATAAAGCACACTGATTGGCTGCTTCCGAGCACATGCTCGGAAGCAGCCAATCAGTGTGCTTTATTTTGAGCTGTACATTCTCAAACTCAAAATAAAGCACACTGATTGGCTGCTTCCGAGCACATGCTCGGATGTAGCCAATCAGTGTGCTTTATTTTGAGTTTGAGATTATTCTGAAGTTTTATAACCTCGAACCCTGGAGATAAAGCACTTGACATTCTGTTAGCGGAACTTAGCTGTCTCAGAAATGAAGCCAGATGCAACCATTTTCCTAGTGATCAACAGTCAGTGTTCTTAACAATGAGGCTACGAGAGGGGTGGGGGGGGTGGGGTCGGGGTCGGGGTTAGCAAATATTGTATCGTATCTATTTGGAGGTTCATCCTTCCAGATCACCGCAAATATGTACTTCAGTGTAAACGATTTTTTTTTCATTCCAAGACTATTTTATAAGACGGCTGAAGATATTTTGGGTTGTTTTTGAAGGTCTTATGACCAAAAAGTAGGTATGGAAGGATGACGCGATTTTACGTCCTTTTCAACAGTATTTCAGTCATATCAGGATGATGGGTGGTTGATAATGAAAAGCTTATTGCAATAAGAACCTATTCACGATTGAAAAGATTTCCGCCTCCGTGATTCCATCTCGGGACCGCAAAATCAGCAAGCCAGCGCTTAACCCACTAAGCTACCGGGGCTCAAAAGTATGGTAATTAACCCATTAAACATAATAAGATATATGACATACGTTGAGATGCCAATGGCTTTTAAATGTTTGGTATACATTAGGAAGTTGGTTCATCTCCGACAGAACACTGCTCGGTTGTATATGAAGTGCTACCATGCCAAAGTCTTTTAACTCTGAAAATGAACAGTAAAGTATATGATCATAGGACGTTGAAACACGTGTTTGATTGTAGAATTGAATTTAGTAACTTACGACAATAAATATATCATGAAACACATACGAGAGAAAGCATGTGTACATGTAGTTAAAAGGGGATAACCATAATACTTTTCAAGGAGAACACACGCTCATGAAACGGATTTGTTATGCTAGGTTTTCATTTCTCTCGCAAGCATTTTAGAAAACAACGCAAAAAATGTTGATGTGAAGCTATTTGGCCTGAAATACCATAGCTAACATTTCCACTTTAGAAAAACATTGTGTGTGTGTTCTTTTTTTTACATTAAATATGTGGGTATCGTTAGAATCGCCTTATTTTAAGACGGAACAATTTTATATTAATTTTTCCTAAACTAGCTTTTTCAAAACTCAGCCCTTGTGCCAGAGGGTCTTGTTATCACCAATTTAAATAGTGAGCGTTGTGGTCAATTTTTTTAGTTTAAGCTTTTGCAAATCTTTGCTTTTCCCCTATTTTTTCGCCATATTCATTCGAAGTAGGTAGTTCAGGTCATCCAGCGGTATATATGATGATTAATCAAGCTAGGAGACAATTTACATGGATTGCACAGCTTAACATATAAAACACGGAAATAAATGACTTGTAAATAATTATTTGTTTGAAAAAAATCTGAAATTTTTGTTGAAAGAGCTTCAACTAGTAATGTCACTGAAAACTTGGCGGAGCATGGCATACACTGTATGCTATGCTCTGATACCAAGAGCGTCATAAATCTGTTTCGTAACAATTTTAGAGCTCATATCGATGTCAGAGTTATGCCATCGACACCACACTCTGCCAAGGTACTAAGCGAAACAGTTGGTAATTCCATAGTTGCTATGACAATAGATATGTGGCGCCACTTCACTTATTATTCGAGAGGAGCATGATTTACATTCCTCATCTCCTATTAAAAGTGAGATGCTACCTGAAATTCATAAAATGGAAAAGTGTGATTTTCTCAAACCTATAATTCATTCTTAAATAATTTAATTCTCTGTTATAAACAGTGGTAAAAGGATTCAGTGATACTTCAAATAAAAAATATAATCTTTTGAATTTTAAAAGAAACGCATGAAAGGTCAGTTTGTTTCAGAATAGGGTCGAGGCTTGTAACTTCGGATGGATGGTAAATTCGGACATATCATTGCAAACAGTGAAGATCCAGATGAGACTCAGGGTTTTCACTGTTTACCCAGTTATTTTTGTTTTAATTCCAAACAAACTGACATATAAAGGAAATAATGTCACTGTCCAAATTTACCTGCTGTCCGAATTTACCCGACTCGACCCTAGATCCCCAGTTTTACCTGTTGTTGTAGATCTGAACCTTACACCAAAGGGCTCCCTTTCAAAATGGTCTCGGGGATCAAGCATCTGGTAGGAATTGATCACAGAAACGCGGTTTGTTCTGAAAAGAAAGATGACTTAAACTTAAGCCTAGGCTTTTGGTGTTGTAATCTTGCCTTCTCATAGAGCAGATTTTATTTCTGGTCCTTTTGGACCAATCAATATTATCAGAATTAGTAGGAAATTTTGGTTCAATTTCTTAAAAGTAAACCTGACTTAATGTTATTCTTAGTGTTCTGATTTTGTAGCCATACACTCTTCTCAATGAGTTTTGTATAATGATTAAAATTTCTTTCCAAATTTATCAGTCACATCTAAATTTTATTGTCAGATATCAGTTCTTGGAGTTACAGATGAGACGTTAGTATCCGAAACTGACAAGTATGCCCCAGAAATTAAAACGGCTGTTTCATTCTTGCGTTTCTTGCTCTCAGTAAACTTTTCTTACTCTTTACAGTATCTATTCGGCTCTAAAACAGGGTTTTCCCTCTCTAGAATGATCCAAACTATCTATATCAGTCATCAGAAGTGTGTGATGCATGTTGACAAACCGACCAGCATGTCATAAACCAATAAAATTTAACCTTCCACGTCTACTTTAAACAGGTATGCAGAACTGTAAGGTAAAATCATGACCTTGTGGGACAGTCAACATGTGACTATGTCACATGCTAAGTTGCCGTTTCATTGGCTAGTTATACACTTACAGGTGACTTTTGAGTCACATTCTGGGTGTGGTTTGGAATGGTTTTTAATTATCACTGCGATTCATGAGTTATTGCCATTTTCACATGGCTGGTTTTCTAAAGTAAATTTAGTCGAGATAGAATCATTCTGTAATAGGTCGGTGGAAACATCAAACTTTTAAACTTAAAATTCACCTTTAAGATGCACTTGCATTTTTGTTATATCTCTGTGCATTTTCATCTCAGTGCATAGACCCTTTCATGAGATAACGACCTAGTACAGAAGTCAAGAAACAGAAGACAACCTGAAAATTAAATTCGAACCTAATTGTTTATTCCTTCGGAGATTAACATAGTTTTACTAGGTTAACAGATCGTAAGCGATTGTACGCCGTTTTCTTCGTTAAAGCGAATCCCACTTTTTTCCAGTACTCACTCCTATCGATTGGTGCATCAAGCTGCAGGGTTCTAAACAGGTGTTTATATAAAGCATGTCACAGGTGAAACAGTACAAGAAAGTAACTGCCATTAAACTTCATTGTGCTATTTCCAGACAGTATAGCTTACATTAAAACACTATCGCCAGAGAGTAACAGATATCACCGGACAGTATAGCTTACCTAACGAGAATTTTTGCTGGAAATTAAGCCCACTGAATAAAAGATTAGAGTCAGATAGTAGCAACAATTAGGCGTATTTTGCGTCTTCTTTAGATCCCGCTTTTCACTTTTCATTGCATCCAGGCACGACCTACGAAGTCAAGTTGTGTTTCGGCTGGCGGCTGAGGCATGAAATCCTGGCCCCGAGGTTATAAAAGTTGAGTACATTCTCAAACTCAAAATAAAACACACTGATTGGCTGCTCGGAAGCAGCCAATCAGTTTGCTTTATGTTGACTTAGAGATCATTCTCAAGTTTTATAACCTAGAACCCTGAGAAAAAAACTTGTGTACATTCTCAAACTCAAACTTGAGTACATTCTCAAACTCAAAACACTGATTTGCTGCTTCCGAGCAGCCAATCAGTGTGCTTTATTTTGACTTTGAGATCATTCTCAAGATTTATAACCTAGAACCCTGAGAACAGAGCCATTGCACGAAAGCAGTCATCAGAGAGCCTTTGGTCCGGTTGTTGTCCACGCCAGAAGTTGTCATATTGCTCACGGACATGACCGAAGAAGCCTCAAGCTAGTCGCCATCAAATTCGGGCATAAGGAAGAAATTATTCTTTGTATAAGTAATTTTTCAACGGATAGTATCAGGGAGTGCTTATAATAAGCTGCGTGACCCGAGAAGTACGTTTGACAAATGCAATTATATCATAAAACTAACAAAAGTAGTCAACAGAGGGTATAGCTCGACTTACAGTCATCGACAATAGAGGACATATTAAAAAGCTCTCATTCGGCAATATATCTCAAGTAATAACAGCTGTTCCCAGACAGCATAGCTGATATACGAACGCTGTCATCAGAGAGTAAAATCTTATTTATCAACAACGGCCACCAGACAGTATATGTATAGTTTATCTAACAAGCACTGACTGGCACTTGAAAATATAGCACAAGGAACTAAAGTAGTCAGCTCATCTAACAAAAACTTGCAAAGACCATGTAGGTTACTTATCAGGGAGCTGTTATCAGACACTAAGTTACTTTATAACATCTGTCACTGAGCATCAAAGTTACAAAAGTTGCCCGAAAGTTAAGATTCCTTACTTCAAAAGCAGTCATAAGGCAATTCAGTCCATCTAAAACAATTGAAGCAAAATCTGTCAATGCACAAAAAGCGTCGATTACCTTGAGTCTAAGTATGCAATAAAATTTACTGGTAATGGTGTCAGTTTTCTACTTGTAACTTAAATCCTATAGATGCATAGCTAAAGGATAAACTCTCAAGCTTTTGGAAAAAGTAAACTTGTAAAAAAGTATGTATTCATTTTAAAAATTGAGCACATTTGTTTTACTATCTGACGATGCGTCAAACAATTGCTGACAAAAAAAAAAGAATGAAAAAAAAAAAAAAAAAAGAAAGAAGGAGAAAAAAACTGCAGCAAAGCTATTTTTATTTATATTTTTATAACATGTGTACAACTATTGTATTTCAAATCTGTATACAGTACTGTAAATCTGGATAAATTTTACACTGTAGCTTATACACAGTCACCAACATATTCTTATCAAACTGCTTCAACCATACACCATGCCATATACAGATGTACATGTAAATAAGCAGTGCGAAGGTTGCGTGATCACCAGCTATGTGCGCCACTTCAATTGATAAATACTGGCTTCCATGATGTCGACGTTTACTAGGCTGGGTTCCTCATCGCTATATGTCCTATGCAATAGGCTTGTGATTAAGTGTGAGTCATAGTGTTACAAGATTTGGAGGGAGGGAAATTAGTCTAAATTACATGTAACTTCGAAAAAACGTAAACAGTCAATGAATGCCTCAGCCTGCCTCGGGGCACTTGAGGCTTTGAAAAAATGAGAACCCAGATGAAAGTGATTAAAACTGCTTTCGTATGCTTTCTGTCCCAGTATTCAGTATTCTTATGGTAAGAGGGCACAAGATTATAACTATCGTTCATGGGTATGAGGTGGGGATAGAAAAGTCCATCACGAGGGTCACTGTTCGGCATCACGAGCCTTGCTGAGTGATGCCGAACAGTGATCCCGAGTGACTGATACTTTTTCTTGCACACCACGTTTTGTTTGAACTTTATAACTTCTTTAAATTCGTAATTTTAGTGCTTGAAAGGGTTCTATTTGATTTTGAAAGAAGGCGCCGCTTTCAACGACCGCCATTCGGTTCTTTACGTCAACCTCTGGCGTGCATAAACTGACGCCATTTTTGCCGTATCGTGACGTCATCAACTAAAAAGCCAACGTCACTTGACGACGCAGATACGGGAACTCATATTAAACGCATATCAAAATACTCCTTAGCAGCTATTTCTATACGATACTAATATTTTTTGTTTATAACGAAGCCACGAATGCGTCATTCTTATTTTCACATATTTTGTTTGTCTGATTAACGTTTTGCAAAATGAACTGTTGTTTACGTTATTTCCGTTTTGCTGCTGTTTCCCTTACTACATGGTGCTATTATTAACAATTTCAATATATTCCAAACGATTCTTCATACAGCATTGTTAATATAATTTGTCAGTTTCTATTTGTCATTTTACTAAGTGGACATTAATTCTGTGGAACTCTGTAACTTTCAAAATAAGATATTCTGTTAATTAAAAACTACTCCTTGTTCTCCTTGTATAAGAAACTGTTTAATAAGCAATATTCAGATCGAAAAGAGACAGGGACAACAAATGGAAGCAAAGATGATCATAAAACAAACTATTCTCCTAACGGATTGGGACTTTGCTTCAACAGATTATTACGTGACTCCTTATTTCTCTTTTTTCTTCATTTAATATGTCTGATATAGCACTCCAATGGTCCTGCTTATGATTTTTGTTAGGAACTATATAATGTGACCGCATAAAGCAGTATACTAAGAATTCAATATAGCGGAATGGCATAATGCAACTGTTTCTGGGATAACAATAGTTTTAAATGAGCCATTTTCCTAGTTAATGTAAATTTATCCTTTAGGTGTTACACAAGTATAGTTTGAGTACTCAGCTAGCAAGTATTCATGTTTGCATTAGCATATAGCTTTTAGTTTCTTAAATATTACAGTTTATATACTCGAAAAAAATATTAAAGGGTCAAACTTTTACCCCGCGATTTCTGGAACATTTCAAACATTTGGTAAAATAAATCATTTCCACCTTTCATTTCATTCATTTTACAAGTTTTGTACACCTGAAGTTTGAAAATATAGCCTATATCTTGACCAAGTCCAGACTTCAATTCACACTACCCTCAAAATCAGAGTTGTTTGAAGTCCATAGGGAAAAAATTCACCCAAATTTTCGATTTCGCCAATTCATGATTTTTTTTAAAACTTGCTCGATAGTCATCAAGTTTAATCATTTTTAAGGTCAGCAAGCTATAAGAAGTTTGAAACTCATAGCAATTTTAGAAGTTATTCCCAACCAAATTGACACACTATCAGTTCTCTATGGGAATTCAAACAGCTTTCATTTTAGGGGTAGTTTGACTTAAAGCTTGACCTTGGTCAAGACAAAGGCTATAGGTTCATGCTTCATGTGTATAAAACTTGTAAAATGAATGAAATGTAAGGTAGAAATGATTTATTTTACCAAATGTTTGAAATGTTCCAGAAATCGCAGGATAAATGTTTGACCCTTTAATATTTTTTTTGAGTATATTTCTATTCACTTAAAGTAGCACATTCTTTCATGGGTATAAGACTTGGATTCTATCATAGTGAAACATATAATAGTAACATGTTCTTTACGTTACTAACAAGAGTAGCTGACAATAAATATCGACCAGATAAAAGATATTCTAATATTTGGAAATAATTAAATAGGAAAGTGATCATAAAAAAAAATGAGCCTGCCTTCAGACTGACTGCTGCATTTATATGTGAAAATTGATCGATGTAGAAATTCTGCATTATATATTTTCAGACTTTGTTCCTCATAAATGTAACCAGCTAACACCCTGTAAATAGATGTTGGTAAATAATTTATAACCCTTCCACCTAAGTGAACTCCGGTGGTGACAAGCTGCATTAAAAGCCTCAAAATAAAGTTATTCAGAAATCACAAATTTGCTATAGTGGGTGGGGTAAATACAGCCTTAATACCTATTTTTCCAACGATTATTTGGTTGTCAACCTTTGTAACCATATTCAGGAAACTATTTTCCTGTTTTTGTATCAAATTGGAGTTCTTCTCGAGTAGATAAAACATATTTTGTCGTATTTAAAGTGTCTTAAAGAAAGAATTCACATCTGTTTTGGTTCAATTGTACGATGTTAAGTGGGTGTTTAAACATTTCAGACAACGCCTATTTTCACACGTCTACACATTGGTAGTTTTGACAGAAAATAATAAATTGCTTGTACCCAACATGTTTAGCGTACCCATTTTAAAGCCCATGTTCTCTAATCTGCCCCCAAACTAAAGTGCAAACTTCTTAGTTGTGGCGGCTTTATAAATGAATTACAGCATAATGCTTTGGGTTTATGATATAATATTCGCACCTGACGCTGATGTTTCTTTGAATGAAAGTTGCCCGTGTGTCGTGACTGTACACTGACGTCGTTATTAACACAGCGATGTGATTGGACGTCATAACGTTCGAAGAGCGTTCAGCTGTGGTAACTGCTGTCTCACATCACGACAAAACCGGGGCCCAGTTGTTCAAAACTAACGATGTCGCTAGTTAACGTTTGGTTAAAATCTCAAACGTTAAATATCTCAAATACGCTAATATTTCTTGCTTCTCACATATTTCAACAAAAAATGTCGGTGTATTTGGTTATAAATTTGTAAACCACTTAACGAGCTGACCTATTAACGAGCTTGTTTGGCTATCGATGCTTTGAACAACTGGAACCTGGTGGTTAAATTGTTCTTATATCACTAATCTTGAGTATTTTTCGACCCAACATACCATAATTTGAAGCATATAAAGTGTAAATGAGCGATTGACGGTTTACTTCTCATCGTTCGTCGGTCAATGAAACTTGTGGTCGTCCCTAAATTTCTAAATCAAGAGCTTTGAATTCGATAGAACCTTAGCTTGCGCCCCCCCCCCTCCCCCCCCCCCCCCTACACACACACACACACTAGCTTTGACACTGCTGAGCTGGAAAAGTAAAATACTACCTATAAAGAAAACCATATTGCTCCTTAGACGATGTCCGGCCCAGTCTCCCACTAACCACTTTTTGGTAGGTAACGGCCTCTCCTTTCCTGAAAAAAGTAATAAACAAACATAGTCACTGGTGCATTCCGAGTATTAATACATAGAATTGTACTTGCCAAAATTAGACATTGTACGTTTTAAAGATACACTAAATAGCCAGCAATATTTTTGTATAGTTTGCATGCATTACTTTGCTAATACACTATTTGTCTATAGTAAAAACGACAGCAAATTCCTATCGTTTCTAATATGAAGCCAAAGGTTATTGAATAATCATGTGGGTATGCCTGCCCTTTCTGGCGGAAGTTTCAGAATTCCGAATACGAAGTTTGGTAAAAGTAGACAGCGATCAAATGGCATACACATGTATGTACTCATTTAAAAGAAACGTTTGAGGAATTAAGATATATTTACGTTTTCATATAATTGTTCAAGTCCTGGCGTAGATTTTCAAACGCCGTTCCTCGAGTGTCTCTTATCTCTAATACTTGAACAATGTCGTACTTGCTGAGAATCTAGAAGAGGAACACGATAATAATAAATAATAGAGCCACGTCATGTGACTTTAAACAATGTGGAAAATTTGTCAAGTAAAATTCACATCATCCTTCTGTTTCGCACAGGGTAATCAGAGACCTCTCTGTTGGCTGTATCGCTTGGTTCATTTCCATAGAAGACTGATGTGACAAGCAAAGGCTCTGATCAGACTGCACATATGTGGAGTCTGATCTAAGCCTTTGCTTGTCACCACATCCACATTGTTTGAAATTCCATGATGTGGTTCAAGTCTCTTCATTGAAGCTCAGCCCTGTTTATGTCTAGTGTACCATTAAAGGGACATTAGCAAACAGTGCAGAACCAGGTCAGACACCGCAAATCGCGACGTCTGATCAGGATCTACACTTGTTGCATAAGACAAATTGGTATTTCTCCTTAAAAAATACAAAATGATAACTATCAACTAAACCAGACATCCCTTACTAGAAAATGGACTTATCCAATTTGTAAAGATAGGCTTATCCACTGCGCATAAATGGGTTAGCCAAAACATAACAATGCTTTAGGTTCTTATGTATGACTAAAAAGCATGCGTGTGCAGAATATTTGATTGAAGGTAAAAGAACTGAAAGTAAACAAACCGAGGCCTGTTTCAGGAGTTTTGTAATAACTCTGCCACGTTATCTTTCACGAAGCTGAGTTTCGAACATACATACGTAAGAGTCGAACAACTTTAGTCAGTAGTTATTACTGACCGTCCCAAGGCGGTACTTTCGTTGCGGTTGCATTTGTTTTATGTTCGGTGCTGTTTACTTTATTGTGTTCTCATTTTAATCCTTCTATAATAAAAATAGATGATAGGTAAAAATAATTGTTAAATGTTTTTCATATAATTTGCTTAGTTTATTGTAACCCTTCTGTTGGTCTAAATTATTTAGTTCAATAAAGATAGATGAATTGCCACCCATTTGGGAAAGAGCTGCTGACTCGGCTTATCATTTGTAATTTATTGTTTGTTGGGATGTCTTTGTCAATCTTTCCCTTTGATGTTGGGGATAGGGTTTGGGATCTGATTCAGTCAGTTCCTGAAGTGTAGTAACACTTTAAATTTTAATATGAGCCGCGACACGATAAAACCAAGAAAGTGATTATGCGCCCATCGCAAACTCAGATCAGCCTGGGCATCCGCCCAGTCTGAACAGTGTATTCGCTGTCAGCATGGATTTAGCTTTTAGACATATAGCTACCCTTCAAGCGCTAAGCAAAAACTCTGATCAGACTGGGCGGATGCCCAAGCTGATCTAAGTCTTCTTTGGGCGCACAACCACTTTGTTGATTTTCTTGGGTCGCGGCTCAAAATTTTATATTTTGGCAATCCATTTGCAGAAGCTTGAGGTTTTATTTTTAATTTTCAAGTGGGGCTGGAATTGCGCGTTTCCAGGCGTGAATCGGCAAAATTCACACAATTCCGTTATCCATCATCTATGAAGGGCAACGCACATATATTGATATTGTGCTGCGTAATGACATATGTATACATGTACTTGTTAATGCCTGGTAAGCCAAATGCACAATTAGTCTCCAAACCTAGTTTTGAGCTTCAAACTTAAGTTTCAAATCTTCGTTCCTAGGTTTTAAAAGTTTGAGATTTTCAATCCAAGGTTCTAACTTTTCAAACCCGTTTTTTTTTTTAATTTTATTTTGAAAACAATATTTTGACTTTTTAAATCAAAGTTAAAAATTTTGAAAATAAGTTTTAGAGGCTATTGCTATTTTGCGGAACGGAACGGAACCGCTACTCTCCATACCCACCCCACTCCTGGTTTCTCAAACTAATAATTATTGATTCTTATAATAAAATTGGTTGCTAAATTTGCATATTATCTTTCGAAATAAAGCGCAATGATAACCTCCTTCGTCATCTTATAACTTAACATAGCATTTTATTCCGTAAAGTGTATGTTCCGTTCCGCACAATACCAATGACCGTTTTTGACCAATCAACCCATGAAAGTCTTAGGTTTGCATTTGTTTTATGTTCGTAGCTGTTTAACTTATTGTGTTTTCATTTTAACCCTTCTGTTAGTCTAAATTATTTAGTTCAGTAAAATTATCTAAATTGGTCTAAATTATTTAGTTCAGTAAAGATAACTGAGTTGCCACCTATTTGGGAAAGAGCTGCTGACTCGGCTTACCACTTGTACTCTATTGTTTGTTGGAATGTCTTTGTCAATCTGTCCCTTTGATGATAGGGTTTGGGATCTGATTCAGTCAGTTCCTGAAGTGTATTTACTTCTTAAATTAGACCACGTATTGGATCCGTAGTTTAAGACTTTTCAAGGGATGGTTTGGCTAACCAAATGCACAATAAATCTATAAAACTAGTCTCAAAGCTAGGTGTCAGCCTTAAACATAAGTTTCAAATCTCACTAGTTCAATCCTAGGTTTAAAATTCTCTACTTTAGGTTTTAAAATTTGGTTTTGAAAAATAAATTCCTTTACATTAGTTTTAACTTTCATACTGAGGTTTCAAAATATCAAAACATTGCAAACTGTAAACTATGGGTTGAAAATTTTCGAACCTAAGTTTGAATAATCACTCCCTGAAAGTCTTACATTGAGAGCCTCAATCTACGGATGTTTTAAAAGTGGTTTTAAACAGCTCAAACCGAAGATTGAAAATCAGAAAGAAAGTTTCAAGCGCAAACCTAGGTTTTAAGTTTTTAGACCTAGAATTAAAAAAATTGTATAATCTGATTTGCCATAAGAGTAGTTAATTTTGAACTTCGATTTGACACTTTCAACAAGATGTTACTTAAATAACTTAGGTTTGAACGCTTAAACTGTGTTTGGAGAAGATATTTTTTCTGAACTAGGTTTTGAAACATAAAATCCTAGAATTGAACATTTGAAACCTAGATGATTTAAAGTTCGAACCTATGTTTGAAGTGTTTAAACATCGATTTGAAGGCTTTTCTGTGAGTATATTGCAAATATAGATTTCGGAGAAATTCAAATTACAACCTCGAGTGAAAACTTTGAAACGTAGATTTGAAACTCAAACCTAGGCCTCACTTGCTTAAACCTCGGTTTCAAGACTTTTTGTGCATTAATGCCTACGTACATGTTATAAATAAGAGTAATAGAATATAATTTATGGCTTCAAATGATAAGCCGACACAGTCCATTAAAGAAACATTTAAACTGCAATGTTTTGATTGCATCATAGTTATGATTGCATGCCAAAATGTGCAACTACCGCTAATTTTAGTGAAATGATGGCTGGCAAGTTTAAAGAGCTGAATTGGTTAAAATGGCATACAGCTCATATTTTTATGGCTGTAATATATTAAAAAAGGAACAGAAATGGAACTCAGTAAACCACGGCTAAAGGCGAGGGCTGGCAAACCTGAATTTGAATAGAACGTAATTGAACAGCGACACGACAAAACCAACAGAGTGGCATGTGCGCCTAGCGACGACTCAGATCAACAGCCTTGGCATCCCTACCCTTTAAGCGCACAGCAAATTAAAATCTTAAAAAGTTCCTTCAAGAGCAGAGAATACATACAGAAGTAGGAACATGGGCCAGACTACGTAGTTTCGGCTAATAAAGCCTCGTCAGTGACCCTGACAATATCTGGTGACGAAACCAGAAAAAAGCATACTGTAATTTCTTAATTTTAATTGGGCAGTCTTTCAAAGACTGATTAGTTTCAATAAGATCCAAATAATATAAAAGACGATGATCTAGAATAATAGTCTTCATCGACCTCAAATTTTAGATTTCTCAGAATCTATCCTCTGATCTCAAAGGACGTAAATAAAATATAATCTGCACTATGGATGATGTACGGGGAGACTTTTTACGGCCTCCACACGGCACAACACCAGCTGCAGTGAGTAAAAATTAAATTCTTAAAAAGTTCCTTCAAGAGCAGAGAATACATACAGAAGTAGGAACATGGGCCAGACTACGTAGTTTCGGCTAATAAAGCCTCGTCAGTGACCCTGACAATATCTGGTGACGAAACCAGAAAAAAGCATACTGTAATTTCTTAATTTTAATTGGGCAGTCATTCAAAGACTGATTAGTTTCAATAAGATCCAAATAATATAAAAGACGATGATCTAGAATAATAGTCTAAATCGATCTGAAATTTTATACTTCTCAGAATCTGTCCTCTGATCTCAAAGGATGTAAATGAAATATAATCTGCACTATGGATGATGTACGGGGAGACCGGCTCAGCGATTCTTTACTTTATGCATTGTTTTTAAAGCAATGAATTTCCTCAAAGAAATTCATCCTTTATTAGTCCATCATTATCTGTTTCTGTATCTTAAAATCGAAAACAAATATTAATAAACTCCGTAATTGTCAATGTTTCACACGATACTGTCGAGGGTGACGCCATTTTGAATATGTTACCAACTAACGTTTGAAATAACGTTGACGTTACGTCACACTACTACCTACATGCTTGTATACGTTCGCATGGAATAATAGTTCCCCGTTCAATTTGAAACAATTACTATCGTTGGTAAGATTCTATCATTGATCGGCAAGCCTCGTTTCCGACACACCCCGTGTGCCCTCGGGTTGGGATTTCCCTGTCCTCATCGGAGACAAATGATAGATTCTATTTATCTTATGCAACACTCTTTTTGATGGTTTCTAACTGTGTTAATAACGTTACGTCATACAAGTTGATTTGCAAGTATCATTGCGACGATGCAGTCGCGCAACACCTATTATAGAGACGGCGTCGACGTAAGTTAAAGACATGACCTTTGGTTTTTAATCTCGGTTAGGCGCTTTTCTGGCGGTCTTCTGACCTTCCTCTAAACCGTGCATGTCGCCTGAGATTTCAAATTGCCGTAATTAACACATAAAACTGTCTCGCGACGTCACTTTTTGAAATTTCAGCATTTATCTGGCCCAAAACCCTGCGCCTCTTTGCTATACTTAGGCGCAGTAGACCAAATAAAGCCACAGAACTAGTTAAAACTTTTA
Organism: Ctena decussata; assembly: GCA_963989385.1. Taxonomy (NCBI): domain Eukaryota; kingdom Metazoa; phylum Mollusca; class Bivalvia; order Lucinida; family Lucinidae; genus Ctena; species Ctena decussata. Next base: position 42,939,085 of record OZ022504.1, read on the forward strand.
AAATTCAGTTTTATATTGTGAAAATTTTTCATCAGAAAACTGTATACATGAAGATATTCATCCGTATGTAAATGGTACTAAGAACACGAGGAGCACGTGCTTATTCCTGACCATTGGGTTGAACGATTTCAAATTCGGTATATTTATATAATCAGGTATAAGAGAACATATATGTTGTAAAATATCGGTGGACATAGCTGCATTCATTTTCGAGATATTCAAAATTAATGGGTGGAAGTTTTTTTAAATCCCTTCAGTATAGTTAACTAATGCATTATGACGAAGATATAAATAAACTGTCTCGGTACATGTACATACAGCTTTACAACCTTCCAAACCATTGCAAATCCGAGAATTAAGGAAGGACCTATGATAGTTTAAAAACATGCATATGTCTAAAGATACTGACATGTTCTACGGAATCTAATTTGGACATGATTTATATTAGAAATAGATACTGGCGAAGGACCAGTGGCCGTAATTTTTTGTACCTTATTTTTTTTTACCCTGTAACCTAATAAATGTAATAAGTGTAAAGTTTGAGTGAACAAAATTAGGGATCACTGCCGTTATTACACTAATCAATTTTTATTAAACTGTTACATGAGTCTGTGACAGGTCCTTGCAATAGGTCATCAACAAGCAGCAAAACACTTACGTTCTGTACCAGTGGCGGTCATCAAGGTTGCTTTGCCCTGAATAATGCATTTTCTAAAATGTTACGTGAATTTAAACTTTGAATAATCATTTGTTGTTCTAGGATTGCTGTCTATGTCACATTTTTAAATTGTCGTTGCATTTGGTAGAAAGACCTAATTGGCTTTATAAAGTGAGTCAAGTGTCATAAGCCTTTGAAAAAGTACTGATGTTTACACGAAGGTACCTAGGAGAAGATGTTTATCGCTTGCCTCTTAGAATGCGATTTGTGCAAATTCTTTTGTAGGTGTTCCAGCTTGTTTCTTTTCAAATGGCCAAACTCTGTTATGCAACAAATACGAAAACTGCGCGTCCAAAATGAAAATGACCGACACTTGTACGCAGCCGCCTCTTGTCTGCAGCCAGTTTACTCAGAGGCATTCTCTGTGCTTCATTTCGCAAGGAGGCAGACACACACAAAAAAGTTATGAAGCAAAATTCAAGGATAATAATATGGAGATTTCCGCATCACACTGACGTAGGTAAATGACGCAAGATATGGTTATCCTAGCTGTATTAGATTATATCGGATAAGAGACGGTTTTGAAGATAATCATATGACAATGTGTCTTTATTGGCGGCTGTAAAGGCAGATGAAAAAATATTTGTATAATATAATGTAATCTACATTGGATTCCCTATATGCAGTGTGAGAAGTTCGCTCATTGGCAGTTGCAGAAAATGAGTTTGACCATTTGATTGGCTGCCTGCCTGTTACTAATGGCAAGTATCTCACTTGACAGTGCAGTGTGCTGAAGATAAAGTATAAATGACGTATATCAAGTCCTTGCATTTTTAGCCGCCTCAATGTAACTCTCTCTCTCTCTCTCTCTCTGAAAAAGTACGTGTCATTGTTACTAACAGGAGAGGAATCTGCATATCACAAACTCCTATTGACAAAAGTCACAATTTCAGATAGGGTTACAGTACTTATCCATTCGCCATTACAGAACTGCGGGTACACCAACCACACGTCTCTGCCCATTCAGAACCAATATTGAATTAATGCGAATGCTTGTCCCATACCATGTATTTGTCCAGAAACCCTTACCTTTACAAGAGCATTCCGAATATCCGTTTTGCTGTATTTTGACTGCCCAAACACTTGAATATTAAATGATGCGATGTGTAAAGGTGGGTCAGCCAGGCTAAGTAACACTGGCCTTGTCGGGTCAGACTGTCCACCAGGGTTATCTATGAAGCCATCGACTCGAGCCACAAATAACACACTTAGAGGAATTAATCCGAGAATAACACACTCAGAAATAAGCATATTCACGCTCCTAAACAAAGTATTCTTGTGATGCCTTAGACGTTCACTGCACCAAATTAAGGATAAATTTTTGCGTACCATTTGGCCCTAAATATTCGGAAAGACAGCCTAGGGAAACGGCAATAACTCAGATTAGACTACTTATCGGGGTTTGTACCGTTTGTGCGCTATCATTTAACATCTCGTGAAAGGCTAAACAGGCTCGACTGAGGAGGGAAAATTTCTATATAACAGTGTTTTGATGGCCAAATACTTGGAGAAAACAATCAGCCGTTTCCTTATCTCGCTGTTATCTGGACATGACTGACATTGCAGTGGTGACATGTAAAATAGTACTTGCAGAGTATTATTGAGTCCATCTTTCTTTCTTTCTTGCGCTATGATTATTTATTTATTTATTTATTTATTTGTGTACAATGTTAAAATGAGACAAATAGCCTGATTCAAAATTTCCTGCGATCAGTCAGGCCATTTCTGATTGGCCAAAGTATCTGATGATCTAAGTGCATCAGACAGGGAGTTCCATTTGCATTCTTTTATTTATTTGGTCTTAGGTGAACAGTTCAACAAAGATATGGATAAAAACAGACATGTCCATTTCTTTTTTATAAGTATTAGTAAATATCAGTATCGATTGTCAGGCCCGCACTAACGGGTTCAATTATCCTGTACACCTACAATCAGTATAATTAATATTTACTAATACATCATAAATCTGTTACCATAGCAACTGTGGAATTACTAAATGTTGTGCCTAGTGCTTTTGCAGAATGACGTCTCGATGGCGTCATTTTGACTCCAATATGAACTTCTGCTTTCTATGCTAATGGAGCCTTATCATCATCCACGTCTTCAAGGGCATACGACGTTTGCCATTCTCCGCCAATTTTTCAACGACATAACAAACTGAAGTTCTTCCGACAGATACTTCAGATTTTCTTGAAAAAAAATGTTCTGAGTCAAGTTATTTAATTCCCTGTATAAACTATTTTATCGCATGACGTCGCTGTTATTTAGTGGATAACGTCGTGGCATAAAAATCGTATATGTATGACCACACGTGTTATAACACTTCGGCGCGTACATGTAGCGTCATAGACAACGTCTGTGTCAACAATGCGTTTTCTCATTGATAAGATATTCATTTTTAAGGGCTATATGATAAACATAATCTTACATGAGTGGCTATTTCATATGAAATTTATGAAACTCGCCGAAGGCTCGCATAGCCTTGCATTTTATCTTTTTCCTCCATCTCGTTTAATAAATCCAATAAATAAGAGTACTCATGTAAGATCCTCTATTTATAAGTGCAGACTACAACGATTACACTGCCGCTGGGGGTGGGATCGTTATTGTTCCCCGCCCTTTCGAAGAAAAGCGGAGGGACATAGTTTTCGGCATTCCGTCCTTCCGTCCTTATTTCCGTCCTTATTTTTGTCTTTCCGTCCCCCTTAAGTAGTAGGTACCTTGTGTGCGCAACTCCTCCTACAGTTTTATGCCGATTTTTTCAAAACTTTACAGCTGTTTTTGTCATGGTCTGAAGATATGCATGTGGTTTGGATATAATCCTGAGATTATTTTTGTCACTTTTTCCACAAGTTGAACTTAGTCATTTTTAGGCGTTTTTACTATCAAAGTGACTAGATAGTGGGTACCTTGTGTGCGCAACTCCTCCAACAGTTTTATGCCGATTCCTTTGAAACTTCACAGGTGTTTTGGTCGTGGTCTGAAAAAAATGCATCTGGTTTGGATATAATCCTCACATTATTTTTTGTCACTTTTCCCGCAAGTTGAACTTAGTCATTTTGTAGGCTTTTTTACTATCATAGTGACTAGATAGTAGGTATCTTGTGTGCGCAACTCCTCCTACAGTTTTTAGCCGATTCCTTTGAAACTTCACAGGTATTTTGGTCATGGTCTGAAAATATGCATGTGGTTTGGATATAATCCTCACATATGTTTTATTACTTTTTTCGCAAATTGAACTTAGCCATTTTTCAATAATGGCGGGGGACATAAATTCTTTGAATTTGCTTGTTTCAGTTGTTTTTGATTTTCCTGACCACACGAGTCATGTAACGGTAAATGCGATATAGTTTCATTGTCCGATCGGCCATATAATTGTGCATAAGGTATAAGCCAACAGTGGACTTTTTTATTGTAACTAAATGTGGATGCAAAAATACGACTGGTTGTTTATTTGGCACAAATGTACATTTTAATTATGCATCGCACAGCACCTCGGCTTCAATAGTTCAAGAAAAAGCACACTGGAATCAGGGTGTGTATTAGAAATACGAATCTACATGGAGACTTGCCAGAATGGCGATTTTCCAGAATGTGACTCTTCATAAACCAGAAATCAAAGCTCAACTGCTGCAAATAACGCCAAAATATAAGACGCCGAAGTCTTTACGAGGTCGTGTACATTATTAATCGAAAGTGTAACGTCAAATAGATCTAAAAAGTTACCCGTAATTGTCCATAAATGTCCAGGGGCCGTATTCATAAAACGACTTCAGTGGTTGCTATGCTGTTGCTAAGGCTAAATTTCTTTGAAGGAGATTCCCTACAATTATGAAATTTGGTCTGGAGGAACAGTCTTTGTAAGACTGTTCCTCCAGACCAAATTTCATTGTTGTAGGGAATCTCCAACATAGAAATTTACCCTTAGCAACAGCATAGCAACGACTAAAGTTGCTTTATGAATACGGCCCTAGGAGCAGTTTGGTTGAACAACCCAGTAATGCACCCAAAGGATGCAGATGGAATGGCAAACAGTGTAAGTCCTATTTAGACTGCTCCTTTAGGATGAGACTGATTGGATCCGCGGAGTTTGACCTAATACGTAGAGTTTTACGGTAGTGTGGCTTTAAATTAAGATAAACGATAGGACTGAAATTAGAAAATCAACATATTACGTTTTTATTGATTAGGTTTCCACAAACATGTCTTAAAATGAATGCTTTTACAGTTGTCCTAGCGATATGAATGTTGCAAACCGCCGGAAAGAGATGTTTGCAAAATGGTCTATACAGCGATTCTGCAGTCTTTGTTAATTTATAAACAAGTATATATGAGCCACGACACAAGAAAACCAACAAATGTCTTTGCGCGCCCAGCGCTGACTCAGATCAGCCTGGGCATCCGCCCAGTTTGATCAGAGTCTTCACTGTCCGCATGGAGGTAGCTCAGTCCCTTAGCTACCCTTTAAGCGCTTCGCGAAGAGTCTGATCAGATTGGGCAGATGCCGAGGCTGATCTGAGTCTGCCCAGGGCGCACAACTACATTGTTGGTTTTCTCGTGTCGCGGCTCATATCTATCACTACTGTTGGATAAGCAGCGTGTTAATCATTGTGTATGACCTGACAGTTGAAATAAAATTATTATTTGTCTGCGTGTCTGTATGTAACAGCTTTGATGGCATTTGCAAATTACATATGAAAATCATAAATACCGGATATTGCCATTTATATTTCCCACCGTGGCATTTGTTTGAAATTACACGCTTACTGACAGTATTTAACTCTATGTAATCGTGAAAGTGAAGGTAGATTCCCTGCATCGCGAGGGAGAATCAGATAAGTATTTTAACTGAAAATGACAACAATCAAAATGTTTCATTTTCTACGTATCGTGATGATACTGTGTGGATTGGTATCTTTGGGAAACTGTGCTTGTTTCATGTTCGGCTACAAACCACCAAAAGGTAAACTTCTGTTGTATTTTTGTTATTTTTTTCTCGGCGCAGCCGAGTATAGTTTCACTTTTGTTCCACATTTCACAAGATTTCATTAGTCAAATAACGCGTATGTCAGAATTTAGCCAATAATATCAAAGGTCAATGAATATTCAATCTTCGTTGCTTTTTCCCCCGATGCGCTGCATTACGTGAATAATTACTCTGTCAGATGTTAATTCAAAATGTTTCTCTTGTGTGTAATTTTATCAATAATAGACGCAGATATTCAAAACTTTCTTCTTTTTTTTCCAATTTGTATCTCTTTCGGTTTAATACATACAGACAAACATTGCATCATGTTGGTAACTGTTTTGGAATCAGGTCAATTCTAGATTGGCCGCGGTCCATTTTGAATTCCAAATTGGACAATTGGACAGCTCAATCTTGAGATAGGTCATTGTCGCTACCCAGGTTGCGGGTGCCTACCGACATAGCTCACTTGAGTCATATTCATGAAAGTTATGTTCAACTCTTCACCTAGAGACATATTACAAAACACACTGCCATTCAATCTGCGCCGATTATCTTTTTTTTTCTTTTCTTTAAAGATTTTTCTTGTTTCTTTTACTTCAATTTGTGTTATGGTCAGAACCAATAATAGAGACAAGGACTTCTCTTATAGAAATGATAGGACTTCTCCTACAGAAAAAAGGTCATTCCTAAAAGTAGCTTTATTTTAGTTTTTGTTATATATCTATTTTTTATTTTATTTTTTTTTAGAATTGACGAGAGACAAACTGAAAATGGGAAAGCTGCTGCACTATAAAGCGAAGTTAGTGTAACCATTCACCCTAACTTCCCTGAAGGAAGGTTCAATTAAAAAGTATGCACTTAATCCTAGGGAATATTTTTTTTATTCATTTCTTTACTTATTTATTTATTTTATTACAAGTGAGGGTCTGAGCTGCATTCCTTGAAAGAATATTCATTCGACTTGAAACAAGTGGTATTGCATGTTGCGGTTCACTTAGGTCACTTAGTTGAGCGATTCAGAGACTCATGGCCCTCTTGCTCTATAAGTTCTTTTTACGTTTTATACATTGATGAGTACAGCCTTGCGAGTGCAGCCTTGCGGCTGTCCGCCGGAATAAAGCTGGCCTCTTGTTTATTTAATTTATTTTATTTCAATTTTTAAAGAAGGCTTAGTTGCCTTTCTGGAATTTGGTTATGCAATGGCGTCTATTTATAATTATAGCAAACGGGAAGATTTAACCTAAAGCCATTCACATGCGCAAATTTACTGCCGTGTGATTATTTTACAAATGTGCAAGTTTTACTCACGCACGTGAATTCGTCACGTGAAAGAAATTACACACGTAAGTATATTTCACATGAGTAAACTTTGCTCTTGGTCTGACCGTGTGCAAAAGTATATTTGCACATATGCAAATTTACTCCTGGAGTATGTATCTTCGTGTGAACTTAAAGTAAAATTGCCCCTACTATTCATACTGGTCCCCTCCCCTAATCCACATGCAAGAGATGATATGAACATATGCTACCTATCAGCGATAATGCGCACATTTTGGTCGAACTCGTATGAAACCCATCACCAGCACCCGTACTTTAAACCCACTGCTCGTGATCTTAGTGTAGGTCTTCGAGATATTAGGTTGTATTTCAGAACGTTTCGATTATATTTATGGTGTATTTGATTAGCGTCATTATTAATAGCTGCTAAGCTTTAAAGGGTAGACCAAGCTTTTTAAGCTATATTCGTTTTATTGAGGATCCATTCCTGTGTGTATCAGTGTCAGCATTAGCCTGGAAAAGTTGACATGACAGTGTCTCTCTAACCAGTATCAAGCTTCTTCTTCTGAGGGGTTATCGTTCAGTTGATTTTATTTAAATGAACATGACCTCATTTTCAAGATCAGCACAGGACTTGTAAATTTCAGGCTTGCGGTCAACCAGTAGACAGATTCTTACTTATCAACATTTGTACATGCCAACAAGTTTTACTAAACTTGCTTGGATATATCATCGAGACAAGCAAACGAGCTGATTATGTTTTTGGTGATCATACCCCATTCTACTTGTCATAGTTCTTAGAATATTCAATTAACCATTATCTCCTGCCAGAATCAGTCTGTGAACTTTTACATAACATGCATGAATATAACACTGAAGAAAGCCAAAACGCTGACAATCATTCTTTTTAACTTTACCTCAATTTTAACGTTATTTTATATGTCACAACAGTATCTCTTAGAAACTACAGTGAATTTTCACCAAACGCTCAGTATTGTTATAAGAACAAGGCAAATAACTGCTTTTGTACTGTGGCCTATTGTCAAGGTCACAGGAGGACACAGAAAGGGACACTTTCCTGTATTCACAGTGTCTTTTGAACCAGAATTTAGATTTTCACCGGACTTGGATGATATATATAATTGAAACAAGCCGAAGTGCTGACTGATTTGACTTTGGCCTCCTTGGCTCCATTTTCATGTTCATAGGATGACTTGTTTCACTCATAAATTTCCCACAAATTTAACTTATCTGTGTCATATCTCTTAAATTTATCGCCGGGCCGGGTAGCGCAATCGGTAGGGCACCTGACTCGTAAGTCAGAGGTCCTGGGTTCGAATCCCGGTCTGGCCACATACTTTCGTTTCTCCTTCCGCTGATTCAAGAAGGGCAGTTGTCAGTTACTGGCGAAAGTATGTGCACTTAGTACTGGTTAACCGCTTAGGAGGTCTAAGCCTGCCCAGGAACAGTGTGGTTAGGTTAACTGACCGTCCCGACATGACCTTAGTTGCTTACCGTGGACGTTAAGCATCAAATCAACCAACCAACCAACCAACTTAAACTTATCAACAGATTCTGAACAAACTGGACTTGCTTTCATTTTGAAGACCCTTGACCTTATGTTCAAAGTCAACATGCCAACTTGGCAGGGTTGTTTGGAAACGACACTTTGGGATTTGAATGTTATTGTTACATTGTAACCTTACATGACTATATGACTATAAGGTTGAATATTGATGAAAATGACATTTCGTACAACAGCTTAAATCAGAGAAATGCCCATTAAAAACGTTGTTAAAGGGTTTCCTTTTGCCTTAACAGCACATGAAACTGCATCTGAGATTTGGAAAATGACTTTTGAAAATTAAGAAATACTCCTAGAGCTTTCCATGTGAACGCAAAGTAAATTTAATCTTGGTAACTTTTACTCACGTCAGCAAAGTTATACACGTGCAAATATACTTACGTAAGTAAATTTGCACGTATCATTGGGGGTTTAGATCAAAAGTTGCCACGTATTTTCATCATTAATAATTTTGCTTCTTGAACGGCTGAATATTTTCCAGAAGCTAAAAAGGAGCCAGTATTATCACCCCGCAGACATTATTTTATATTTTGTGGGCAGTAAGTCAAGAAAATTCTGACTTAGGCAAGGGGAAAACTTATACAAATGTCTCAGCCGTGCCGAAATTTCTTCTTCAGATGGCGGTGAGATATTCTGTGAGTACCAAGGCTACAAATTTAGAAACGGCTCTAGCTTTCAGACACCTGATTGCTTGGACTGCGAGTGTACTTCCGGAAGTATGGGGTGCTGTAGGTAAGAATCAGGTGCAGACCTGCCAAGAGTACAGCCTAATAAACAACGCATACTTATATATATGAGCCGCGACACGAAAACAAACAAAGCGACATGTGCGCCGGCGAAGACTCAGATCAGCTTAACCAGCCACCCACTCTCATCAGCATCTTTGCTGTGCTCTTTAAGGGTAGCTAAGTGTCTAAGCTACCTCCATGCGAACAGCGAAGACTCTGATCAGACTGGGCGGATGTCTAGGCTGATCTGAAACTTCGTTGGGCGCACATGCCACTTTGTTTGTTTTGTCGTGTCGCGGCTCATATGTCTAGGCTGGTGCAAATCTCAAATGTATTTTAGACATATAGTGTCGAAAAATTCAAAAGCTTCGAACACCTGAAGTTAATTATCTTGCGAACATATAAATGCATTAAAGCCCAAGGGAAACTATTTGTGTGGACCTCAGATAAAGAAGGACAGAGAATAAACACTTCCAAATCAGAAATATTGCCCCTTAGGGTGTATTTTTTTTTCGAAAGCCACGGGTGTATGAGCCACGTAACCCATTTATGCTCAACGAAATATTCCATTTTTTATCAAATAGATGAGTCTATTTATAATAAACCAGATGTGTAGTTAAGAACATTTTATCATTTTTATCTTATTTTAAGGAGTTATACCCATTGGTCTTATGCAAATAATGAAGACCCTAATCACACGCCTCGTTTTGCGACGGCCGATCTGGTTCTGCACTACATGTATTTACTTACGTCTTATTGATGGGACGCTAGTTATTAATGATTTAAATTTCTACTTATCATTAGTTATTACTTTATTATTTCCAGTCAGAGTAATCGCCCTTGGAGTGTATCAATTCTAATACTCGCTAGAACTCTTACTAATCAGCTCATATCAAATATGAGATGATAAGTAAGGATTCTAGTGAGCTTTAAAAGAAGGGGTACACCTCATGATTACCTTATTTTATCATATTACGTAGCATCTGAGCGTGTAATAAAACCATGCATTAAAAACGAAGATCAACTAGTGGAGTAGATAAATTACGTCGTAACCTTATGCGTTGGCGTGTTTTATATAGAAGATATTTGACTTTTTCAGTGTAAGATCGATTTTTGTTTCATCGAATGAGTGAAATAAAAATTCATCTTACACTAAAAACGTCGAATTTTCTATTTCTTTAATGCTTGAAAATTTCAATAATTCTGTTTATTCAAGAGCGTCAGCCATCACGATAGAAACACAACTTTTTTTTAGCCATTTTGCATCAAATTGTATGCTTCCAGTGTGTTTATTGGGTATGATATTGGTTGATAACACAGTTTGCAACTGAAAAATATTTCAAATATCATTTTGATAAACAGATTTCAAACAATTTACTAAGACAGAATTCCTATAGGAGACTCAGAAGCCCTGAAATCGCGTGCAGTAACAATGTTACGTTGGCGCATTAAGTGACGTCATTAACGACGTGCAAACATGCGTGACGTAATTTTGTCAAGCCGGATAAGATTTAGCCAATTAATCAACAAAAAACTTGAGGTTATTTCACGAAATTCCTATTTCTGAAACAGTGAAATCGAAAATGATAATTTCACTGTTTGAAACACTGGGATTATCAGTTTCGATTTCACCGAGAAATCTCTATAATAATTCATTAAAAAGTATAAAAGAAAATGGCGAAATCATGATGCTAATACTTTTAGTGCAAAATTTGCTTAAAGTGTCATATAATAAATAGAACCTTGCACTCGTTTTCCTGTATTATTGAATTATTATACTCGTTGGGAAAACCCGATAAGATGCTCGGCATAGCCTTGCATCTTATCTTTTTCCCCGACTCGTATAATAAATTCAAAAATACAAATAAGATCGTCTATATTTTCAGTTTTGGAGCAGCTATGACGCATGTACAGGGCATTCCACCTTGGTGTGAGTGGAAAATAGATGGATGTGATGCCAGACCCGTAATGAGCAATGATCCGACGTTGGACTGTGTTTTTTCAGAGTTTTAGTATGTAAAAGGCTCCAAACACAAACAAACCTAATGAAGCTTTTATAATGTATAAAACTGTTCAAGAGAATTGCGAGGACTTCAGTTTTGGGTATACGAATTCACAATTATTCAATGTTCTTTTCGACCAGGAAACCTTTTGCAAACATGAATTGATATCGAAATTTTAATATCAATTTGTATATCTGAAATCGATCTTTAGGTGACTGGGCAAGTCTCCATATTTTCGCCATTTAACAAAGGGGAAATTTTTTCATGAGTTTCTTATCCTTCTTGGACGACGAAAACCGTCAAAAAAGGTTTGTTATAAAAGGAAAGAATTTTCTCTTAGAGGAGCATTTTTTCCTTTAAAAGTGGGCCCAAAAGTAAAAAAACAATGAAAGAGATCTTCCCCTGAACGCATGGCTAATCGCTTTCAACAGTTTTCTTTCCAAAAATATCTAGTTAATCATAAATCTTGCTGAATATATGGGTTTCAGATCAGTACAATGAAATGGAATTCGTGTATCTTAAATGTATACCCTTGAACACACCATTATCTAAACTCATGATTGAGCCGCGATACGACAAATACAAAAAAGTGGTATGTGCGCCCAGTGAAGACTCAGGTCAGCCTGGGCATCCGCCCAGTCTGATTAGAGTATTCGCTGTCCACCGTGATGAAGCTATGACCCTTAGCTACCCTTTAAGCGAAGATTGTAATCATAGTTGGCGGATGTCCGGGCTGATCTGAGTCTTCGCTGGGCGCACATGATACTTTGTTAGATTTGTCCTGTCGCTGATCATTTTTGGTTTTCAGATCAGAACAGTGAATTGGAATTCGTGTATCTTAAATATATACCCTTGAAGATCGCCGTTATCTATGCTCGTATTTTTCTTACCACAAGATAATGTTAGTCCATCTGAAAACTCAAGGTAAACCACCAAATTCCATCAGTTCATATAAAACTCAAGGTAAACCACCAGATTGTATTGTTACATTGAAAACTCAATGTAAGTCATCATATGAAACTGGGAGTATAACTGGCATTCTGGAGAAACTTAAGTGGGAATCCCTGAAAAAGAGAAGGCAAGATAGTAGACTCATAATGCTTTACAAAGGTCTGAAGGGTGAAGCCAGTATATCATTAACTGACCTTGTTCCCCTAAGTAGGCGTACCAGGAGTCATCATTCTCTGGCATTTCATGCCCCATTGTCAGAGACTGACATTTACAAATCCAGTTTCTTCCCCCAGACTATTAGAGATTGGAATTCCCAGGAAGATTCCATTATTTCTGCTGCTGAGTGTGCAGAGGATTCATTTACTAACTTTAAAGTTTACTTCTCTTGTACGGGCTAGGGACTAGCTTCCCTGATTCACAGGTTCTGGTGAGTGATTGCCCTTGGACGTATCACGAGTAAACTATCCTGTTTGATTCTGATCAGAAGTTGCTACCATCACCATATGTCTGCGGAAGAAACATAAATGTTCATAAAAGTGAGTGAGTGATGAGTGAGTGAACTCGGGTTTAACGCCGCACCAACAACTAGATCATACAGAGACAGGACCTCAGTTTAAAGTCTCTCCCAAAAGACCGGAGAAGCAGGGGGTCGATCTTGCAATCTCTGGATTGGTAGTCCAGCGTGTTATCCAATACACTACCGCCGCTCCTTTTTTGTTATAGCAGTCACGGCCAATTTCCAATTTTACAACTAAGAGTCAATGACAAATTATTTAACATAAGTTACCATAATTGCCAAATCAATAAACCAATTAGCACTAAACGTAGTATACTCAGCGTCAATGAAAACGCACCAGTTTGGAACGTATGGCACAATATGTTCGTTTAATGTTTGGTTTTATGTAATAGACAATTAACTAATTCTTTCATTCCTGGTGCTGAGACGGAATTTTTACAAATTTAACTTAGTTCACAAATGGACGCTATCAAGCGTGACGTCAATACTGACGTATTTGAAAACTGTCGATATCAAATGTAACATTTAAAGCGTAATGTTTCCATATTTTGCGCTCTGCCAGACACTAAATTGCAAATAAATCGTTTTTTTCTTTTTTTGAAGGTCTCTTGACGTATAACCACTAATCTTCCATGGAACTATGACGCGGTTCGGCAAATAAGGGTAACGTTATCCATGTAACGTCATGCTCGTGCTGGATAATGGTTGATGTTTGCCCCAAAAAACTTCAGAATTCAGTTTCTACTACTGATCTCAGCATTTTGGGTTGCAAAAATGTAACATTTACAATAAGGCACTTTTGTATGTCCATTGTTTGATAAACGGGACAATCAAGTGACGTTCGAATCCAAGTCACTTTGTTGCATTTGGCAGTCTGGATTTCTCTTCTATGGCGATTTGATAGGCTATCTATATTCTAGTAAAGTCCATTATTGTGGAATTTCTGACAAGTAAAATTAAGCTGGGATTCCATTTTTCTTGATTTAAGGGCTTACGTTACGCTGCACACTCACAGCGTAGATTTATGCAAAACGACATCATGGGCGACATGAGATGGTTCGATATGATAACAATACCGTGTAGATATAGTATGATCATTGAATTTAGGCAAAAATATGACATTATAAGACTGGTGCGTTTTCATTGACACTGAGTATATATTTGTAGAGGCGTATGCAAAAATGAGCAAAGTTCTTCAAATCTTCAGCTTTTCCCGCCTTTTGACTGCTGAGGATTTATTTTTTAATTGTACCATCTTCAGAATTTATATTACGTTTGCAACCAAGCAAATAAGAAACTTAGCATGAAAACACAGAAGAATCATTATTCTAAATACATTTACAATGCTAAGGGAGCAAAGAAAATTTTCTGATGTTCTAAGTGACAACACAATTTCAACAGCGAATACCATTAATAAACTCTTTGCGTAAAAAATAGCTTTTCTTTTATACTTTTCAATGAATTATAGAGATTTCTCGGTGTAATCGAAACTGAAAATCTCACTGTTTCAAACAATGTGAAATTATCACTTCCGATTTCACTGTTTCAGAAATAGGATTTTTGTGAAATAGCCTCAAGATTTTTGTTTGTTAATTGGCTAAATCTTATCTGGCTTGACAAAAATTACGTCACGCATGTTTGCACGTCATTACGACGTTAATGACGTCACTTAAAGCGCTTACGTAACATTGCTAATGCACGCGACGTCAGGCCGCCTAAGTCTCCTGTAGGCATTCTTTCTTGGCAAATTTCTTGTCATGAGATCTGTTTATCAAAATGATATTTGGAGCTATTTTTCAGTTGCAAACCAAGTTTACAACCAATATCATACCCGATAAACACACTGGAAGCCTCAAAATTGACGCAAAACGGCTAGAAAAAAGATTGGGCTTCTGTCGTAATGGCTGACGCTCTTGAATAAACAGAATTATTGCAATTTTCAAGCATAGAAGAAATAGAAAATTTGACTTTTTCAGTGTAAAATGAATTTTTATTTCACTCATGAACACCAAAAGTGGTATTTTCACTCGTGGCTTCGCCGCTCGTGAAAATACTGCTTTTGGTGTTCATTCGATGAAATAAAAATCGATCTTACACTGAAAAAGTCAAATATCCTCTATTTCTTTGCGTGTGTAGAGGCTTATGCAATGAATATTTCTCAGTGTAAATTTTCAGCTTTTTCATGCTACTCAGGAATTGATATTTGAGTATATTGCCAGATTCAGCAGACCGGTTGCTATGGAAATCAGGCCAAATAAGCAGGTGGCTCTTTAAGCATATGTCTGATAAGAGGGTTGCTAAGGAACATTTTGAGAAACAACTTTAATTATATTTGCAATAACCAATTTTCAGTTTTCAGTTTTCCAATTGAAAGTGAATGACATCATTAAGTTTCCACCAAAAAAAGTCTCCGCAAAGTTTCAGCTTTTCCAGCCATATTGACTACTGAGGAGGTGTTTGTTGTTAATATTCTGTTATTTTCAGCATGCGGTTGCTATTGGAGATAAATAAAATCTATCATTGGTCTCCAATGCGGACAGGGAAATCCCAACCCGGGAAATCCCAACCCTCGGGCACACGGGATGTGTCGGAAACGAGGCTTGCCGAGTTTCCGACACACCCCTTGTGCCCGAGGGTTGGGATTTCCCTGTCCGCATCGGAGACCAATGATTGATTATTTTTCTTACCAACGATAGTAATTATTTCAAATTGAACGGGGAACTATTATTTCATGCGAATGTGTACAAGCGTAAGTGGTATTGTGACGTAACGTCGACGTTATTTCAAACGTCAGTTGGTAACGTCTTCAAAATGGCGGCACCCTCGACAGTGGTTATGTAAAACATTGACTACTTCGGAGTTGCTTTTTTCCGATATTAAGACATAGAAACAGATAATGATGGACATATAAAGAATGAAGGAAATTCGTTGCTTTAATGATAATGCATATGGTACAGAATCGTCGAGACGGGCTTATCACATTTCATTGAGCAAGAAGTGATACACAGAATTCAAGCTCGTGTGAGCTGTCCCAGCCCATGAGCAAGACAGAATTTTCCAGCACCGATAAAAATAGAACAAACTCTATCCCGTAGGTAAAAAATGCCACTGAAGCCCTTGAAACAAACCCATATATCTGATAGAGGACTACCCAAGAAACATTTCCGTAAAATATTTGCAAAACATCTGCAAAATGATAACAATAATAGGCAATGTTCAATTTTCCAAATGACCATCAATGGCAACATAGAGCAACAATAATCTACCTATTAAGTAGCATGAAAAGAATACTTTTGTATAGGCTTGTGCAAACAACAGTTACAGCTTTCAAAGCCTTCTGGCTTTTGGAAGAATATTTTCGAATACTTTGCCGTTTTTCAACATTTCGGTTGTTATGGTAACCAACCCAAAAACATGTCTGATAGTGGACTATCTAATAAATATTTTTGCAAAAGATTTATCATTAATTATATCTGCAGTGCATAGACAGTAGTAGCCATTTTTTTTTTTCAATTTTCTCATCGAAAGGCAATAGAAAATTTAAGTTGCCATAACAACTAATCTGCTATACCGACTGACACGAACAACAATATTTTAGTAGAGTCTTGATGCAGAAAACATTTTTGTAAAGTTTCAACTTTTCCAACATCACGGCCTATGAAAAAGTTTTACATTTTGCCAGTTTACCATAATGGCAAGCAAGTCAATCAATAGCAATAACCTTATGACTGCTAAACTACAACCCCTATGGAATATATCTATTAAAGTTTTGCCGTTTAATGTGCACTGCTAAAGCATTTGTTTTCCAATTTTCCCATTAAAAACCAAGGACAACTTTAAGTTGCCATAGCATCCAAAATACTTAAGCCATTGACATACCAACAGTATAATTATATTGTTTCCCTATCCTATAAATGAGACACATAAAATTTGGTCACAAAGGGCTTTGTAGTATCAAAAGAGGCGACGGACGACAGACCATTGCCTATGCCTTAACCACCCCCGGAATATCTCGATAGCGTGGGGTTGAGGGGGGTTGGGGGGACTTTAAAGACTCAACATGATACAAGCTGACCGTGCATTACTAACTTTTTGAAAGTTATTCAACTTAAGAAATTTTAGTATTGCGCGGCCACTTTGTATCATATGAGCCGCGACACGACATAACCAGCAATGTGGTTGTGCGCCCAGCGCAGACTCAGATCAGCCTGGGCATCCGCCTAGTTTGATCAGACTGTTCGTTAAGTGCTCAAAAGGTAGCTAAGAGTCTAAGCTACCTCCATGCGGACAGCGAAGGCTCTGATCAGACTGGGCGGATGCCCAGGCTGATCTGAGTCTGCGCTGTGCGCACAACCACTTTGTTGGTTTTCTCGCGTCGCGGCTCATCAGGATGTCCTTTCAAGGGAAGCCTCTCTTCTATTTTCAATTTTACCTCCGTTCTCAATGGGACTCAACTCCGAAAGAAAATATTTTGCTATTGTATCAGAAATTCTTTCATTTAAGAGATGGCTCCAACTGGGAAGAGGCTACCACGTCCGGAGAAAGAAGCAGGAATAATTTACGAAGGAAGATCGGAACACACCAGAGAATCGAAAATAGAAGATTCGGTTTAAATGAGTGTGTTATTAAGAAATGATTTTTTTGCTTGAGGCTTATCGAAGTGTAAACTACATTGGGTTGCGTGCAAAGAAAAAGTTATTGATTCCCAAAGGGGGTCTTGTTAACTTTTCAAGTAACCAGATCTAGTTGACAATTCATATTTAGATTCGTTTCAATCAAAACCTTGGTAAAAATCTATATTAGCGCTTAAACTAAAGGAGTGAAACATTTACACGCAGGGTTTCTACTAACAGTGGAACTGCGTGAATGACGTCGCCGACGCCCAATCTGATTGAAGAGAGCCAGGGTCTATTTTAACGTTATTTAAAATCATGTGACGTCGCGTGACTCAATGTAATTATTTAAGGAATGAATTTCTTACACTTCGATAAACATCAGAAAAATCAAGTTCATTGTTTATATTTACATTCATTTCAATCAAATCTTTCATGAAAAATCTTACATAAGCGCTAAAATTGAAGCAGTGAAACATGTACACGCAGCATTTCTGCTAACAGCAGAACAGCATGCATGACGTCATGAAGTCGCTGACGTCCAATCAGGTTGTAGAGAGCCATTGTTTATTTTGACGTCATTGACGCCGCGTGTCTCAATGTAATTATTGGAATGTAAACTACATTACGTTCCAATGGTTTACTATAGGGCTTTTCAATAAATACACCAAGAATGTAAATATTAGAGTGTAGACTACGTTACGTTCCAATCTTTACATTAAATATACCAAGAGGGTAAATATTGTGCAAGAATAGTTCTGTCCACGCACCCTAGCAACGGCTGCAGTGGAACGTTATTTCCAAACTTACTCAAAGGCTCTTATCAAGCTGGGCGGCCGCCCAGGCTGATCTCAATCTTTGCTGAACACATGCCACCGTGTTGGTTTTGTCGTGTCGCGGCGCAAATAAAGGAAAGCAGGATCAGACCCGGTTTATGCACAGGCTTCTTGTAGACTTCGTTAGTTACAAAAGAGTCATAAAAGACCTATTCAATTGTAAATTGAGATGTGTACCTTGAACAAATACATAACATTAAAGTCATAACATTAAATTGCATTACAGAAACAATACGATAGGATCTGTCTATTGATTCTGTCCATGCTAAGCAATCATTAGTAAATAAAAGTAAATGGAACCTGTTTATTCTAGAGTATAGCTGTAAAAGTCGTCGATCATTTTAGAAATTAAGCTTTTACAGTGACGAAGAGAAAACATTTCCTTAAGAACTCACTGTGCTTTCAAGTAGCCAATAAACAATGAAGGCAAAATTTATCAAATAGGTAGTTAACTCATCTCATCCTGTTTTTGGAACTTTTATTGAAGTCTTAAACCATTTCGGATTGCTCAGGGGAGAAGATGGGACCTCAGCGTCAAGGGAACGTGTCTATTGAAGGTACGTGGCACCATGATATCATGACATTCTATATTTGAGCCGCGACACGAGAAAACCAACAATGTGGTTGTGCGCCCAGCGCAGACTCAGAGCAGCCTGGGCATCCGCCCAGTCTGATCAGCCTCTCCGCTTGGTGCTCAAATGGTAGCTAAGGGTCTTAGCTACCTTCATGCGGACAGCGCAGACTCAGATCAGACTGGGCGGATGCCCAGGCTGATCTGAGTCTGCGCTGTCCGCACAACCACATTGTTGGTTTTCTCGTGTCGCGGCTCATTTGTTGGAACATGCATGTAACTCATCATTAAAAACGTTTCCATATATTTTGGCAGTAATTGACTATGCTCAAAAAAGTTTACCTTCTTCATGCTTTCATCTTTCCAAAATGGCCAAAATCTAGGGATTCCAGTTGTCTATGGGCCATATTTTAAGCGAGTTCGGCCCACTTCTTATCCTACTTTGCTTTTGCCACGCCTCGCAGCATTTACTATGAAAATGAACAAAATTATGCGACAGAATTCGGTGTGGGAAGCATTCCAATAGTTCGTGCCTTGGCGAAAAGTCTTTACATATAAGTATTCATCAACCCGCCTTGGATGCTATTCTCGTAAACAGCAGTTTCCGGCCATATTTTACTGTTAGCACTGAAAGTGCCATAAACGAAAATAGCTTAATTGGCAAACAGCGTAATCCAGATGAGGTGACTCAACATGAGCAGCCCCGTCTGGATCTACACTGGTTAGCCTCTATTACGTATTTGTATTCTCCTTATAACTTAAACGTAAATTTTGTCGTCTTCTTTTCTAGCGCTTTAAGGGATAGGTTTGCCGAAATGATTTCTGATTGAATAAGCCCTCAGAAATCCCATAATGCAAACATTCTGTCTTGGTAACAAAAATGAACACTTAGCGAAGTTCCAAACTAGTATGAATTCAAATTGTTTTATGCCGTGACATATTGTAAAAGGTATTGTAATTTTCATAATCGATCATCGAAAATAATCGGAAAGGAGGTTTCGATTGATTATCAATTAAAATCGAAACCTATTGAACCAATGGCAAACACAGGTCTTACCCCCCAGAAAGGTGGAATATTATCCTCGTATTGCTTAAAAACTCTATAAAAACGTGTTAACTTATCGTATAAATGCATTATTTTATGTTTAGTACCTTACAACAACAGGTCCTGACATCACAATCATTTTAAGAAGCACTGACATTTCAAACGTGTACTAAGACTATCAAGTTGCTAAAGAAACACTTCGTTGCTTCATTCTCACATACTTTCAAGCTGAGTAGTTTGGATTTGCATTTTTCTTGCAGCAAAGGTGCAATATGTGAAAAATAACTCACAAAAGGGGCAGGTGTGAATTGTTTTTATTATAAGCGATTATTACCAAACACAATCGATTAGTAAGATCGAAAGAAATTTTCGAACATCGATACAACACTAAAATATACGGTTGTAAACAAAAACTAAAAAGAAAATAAAATCTTTTACTCAGTTTGAATCATAGGCTTTTAGAACCTGATATGAGAAGGGTGGTTTTTGACCCCTGTCAAATTTCAGTTGAAATCGCCGCTGATGGTTTCTTTTGCCTATTATCTGAGAAAACTGGTTTGAACAGAAATAATATATTTCTTCCATCTGTATTTTCAGGGTAAAATGATTTCTGATTCCATTCTTGTTTCATCTGTTCTAGAGAAAATTACAAGAAAAAATATCTTCTGCTTTTTGAAAACAACAATAACAGCAGCTTTTTAAAATCATTTGACAATAAGGTTTTACTGGTACATGTACGAGGGTTGTCCGGAAAGTTTTGAGACTGTGCGCATATCTTAAACTCAGTACCGCAATTTGTAAAAGATAGCATACTGTTGCAAAGTTTACTTATTCACAACTTTTATTGTCAATAAATTATCCCGTATTTCAATCCTAATAACACAGGAGGAAAAACACAGGTACATGTAGCATATTACGGAGCAGTTTGAACGTCATTCAGTGCTCCAGATAAGAGGGGGTATTGAGGATAATTCAAAGATAATTTTTCTTATTTCTCAATGTATACACATGTTGTGACCCCTCATTAGAACCGTCTCAACGAGACGGTTCTAATGCTGGATCACAACATATGTTTTTGTGGAGAAATATGGATAATTATCCCTAAATTATCTCTGTTACCCCTTCTTATCTGGAGCACTGTCATTACTTCTATTATTTGACAGAAGTTCAGAAACTACTGTTAAACTAAACACAAAACTTTTACTGACGCCTTAACGTCTGCTTAATATTCGTGCAAAATTTTGATGTCATCCAAGGGCAAACAACTTTGGAAATACCGACGGAAGAAAACAGGTGTTTCAAAGATGTCGGCGAAAACGCCGACGTTAACATTATGCAGGGAACAGCGAGCTGTCATTAAGCATTGTACTACTATTGGAATGACTCCCACTGATACATTTAAGTTTCTTACTTGTGATTGGTTGATT
Organism: Ctena decussata; assembly: GCA_963989385.1. Lineage (NCBI taxonomy): Eukaryota > Metazoa > Mollusca > Bivalvia > Lucinida > Lucinidae > Ctena > Ctena decussata. The sequence continues at coordinate 42,960,326 of OZ022504.1, forward strand.
GATTTGGTGCTAAATGTCCACGGTAAACAGCTATGGTCATGTCGGGACGGTCAGTCAACCTAACCACACTATTCCTGGGCAGGCTTAGACCTCCTAAGCGGTTAAGCAGTACTAAGTGCACATACTTTCGCCAATAACTGACCACTGCCCTTCTTGAATCAGCGGAAGGATTCTTACTCGTGATAAAATCAAAACAATAAGTTCTCCAGCATTGGTTTTCAGACGGCATAGGCGATTCACCAAGGGAGATGGGAATCTCGTAGCGGACAAAGACAGAAATGGTAGGCCCGCAGCGGCAAGTGCGACGGATATCGCGGCGTTTTTCCACGTCATAAGGGGAATTTACGAGGGACTTACTACAAAGAGTACATCAACTTCGAATGACAGTATGGTAGAAAGTGTCAACATATAGTAAAAATTGGTACAGGGACATTTTAGGACTGTGGAGGAAGCGACATCGTAAATATATAGCTGTATCCGGGGAGTACTTTGAAAAAATGTGAACGACGTTCCGTCATTGAAGCGCAAACTGCTCCGTGAGCTGTTACATGTACTCAGTTCAGTGCTAACTATTTTGTTTTATTTACTTGTTGAATTTGCCTAAAATTTACAGGAATAATTGATAATAGGCCTATACTATTCTAGCACATTTAGAAATTACATTATGAATGCAGTCAAAACTTTTCGGACAAAACGCTCGTATATAAATGCTTGCGATAGCACTTCTAACTCGGTTTGCATTGGAATTTCAAGTTATCCAAAAACGTAACAGCTGGCAGAAATTAAGTCAGTTTAGGCGTAAATAATTGGTTTTGTCCTTTTTTTTTTAAATCTTGAATATACTCGTGTAACCCCAGCCCTGTCCACTCTCAAATATTAGTTTCCACCTCCCCTGTCTGCCCCTTCTTCCGTTTCTTTACTTTGTGCGCTGTAAAATCGCCTTTGGTAAGGTGGTTTCCTTTTCTTGACCATAAGTCAGGTGTATGCTATATTCTGCAATGACTGATTTGATATTCCTGCAAATAATTTATCAGCTTCATGGTCCTTGTACAAAATGTTCTGTAACTTGAGCATCTTATCTCAAAGGTCCACACTTTTCTCTCTTACGCAGCTGCTAAGGTCCATGTTTAAAGGTCAAACAGAAAGATGGATCTAACAAGATTTCGCATCAGTTTGATTCTTGATCCGAGAGATATATTACATCCCCAAATTTACCACATCTTGAAACTACATGTACGGTGGCAATTCTTGAGAGAGTCCTAATCAGAAACATTTGCTGCAAGGTATTTGCAACATGTTACAGTTCCCGATTCCGTCTTTCTACTTGGTCTTCATTCATCTGTCAAAGGCGCTGTTCGTCATCAGTTTGATTTTACCGTAATCATCCTTAGGCTACCATTGGGCTGTTCGTCGTCAGTATGATTTTACCTTGGTCTTTTGAATAATATTGACACTATTCCTTCTCAGCACCTATCTCCACGTTTATACCTAGTGCAGATTTTATCGAGACTTTCAACTGCAGCTTGAAGTTCCTACTTTTCCTAAGCAAGAACATCAATATCATTGGCAACCCGCATATCGATAATAGTTCAGTGCTATGCTAATTTTCTCATCACGCCTTTCCAGAACATCATACAATCCTTTCAAGAGAAAAATGTTGAATATGATTTGTGAGAGAAGGCATCTTTGCCAGATTTTTATGCCCCCGCCACGAAGTGGGAAGGGGCATATAGTTTTGCCCTTGTCTGTCCGTGCATACATCACACTTTGTAGTACTGTTCTTGTCTCCGCAACTCTTCCTACAGTATTAGATGCAGGGAGTTGAAATTTGCAGCACAGTTCAGACATGCATTGATCTTGTGCATAAAGGAAACAGAACATTGATTTAGGTCTTTATTGCAGAATTATGTCCCCTTAAATGACATACATATTTTTACCATATTTCAGGAGACAGAGCATAAAATTGGTCCAAAATATTGAACCACTATGAATTTGTTACTTGTGAAATATAAGTAACGTTCAGTAACAACGTGATATAAACAATAAAACTATAAGGGTATATCACTGAAACATTTGATTCTTCTCATGCGACTAATGTTTATAGTGCCCTGATGGGCTGTAACGCTGTAACATTGTAACTTTTGATTTGCAAAGATGGCCTATCAAGGATATACTGCAACCAGTGTAACATCAATGTAACTAGGACAGAACATCATAGTCACATATGAATAACATCAAATAATGTATCTAATATTACGGGTTTTACCGTATACATGGGCTGTAACGCTGTAACATTGTAACATTGGATTTGTGGAGAGGGCATGTCGAGAATGCGCTATAACTCTTGTAACATCAGTGTAACGACCAAAGAACATCACTGTCACAAAGAAGAGACATAAAATTCTCATAATATATTTTAAGATTCTAGTTCCCAGATGGGTTGTAACGCTGTAACATTGTAACATTGAAGTTGTGGAGTGGCCATATCGAGAATGGGCTGTAACTCCTGTAACATCAGTGTAACAATTAAAGAACTTCACAGTTACAACGGAGAAACATAATATTCCTATCATATATTTTATGTTTTTAGTGCCCTGATGGGCTGTAACGCTGTAACATTGTAACATTTGATTTGTGAAGATGGCCTGTCAAGGATATACTGTAACCTGTGTAACATCAATGTAACTAAGAAAGAACATCATAGTCACATATGAATAACATCAAATAATGTATCTAATGTCTAATGTTAACGTTTTTACCGAATACGTGGGCTGTAAGGTGGTAACATTATAACGTTCGATTCGTGAAGATGGCCTATCAAGGATATACTGTAACCTGTGTAACATCAATGTAACTAGGACAGAACATCATAGTCACATATGAATAACATCAATAATGTATCTAATATTAAGGTTTTACCGTATACATGGGCTGTAAAGCTGTAACATTGTAACATTGGATTTGTGGCGAGGGCATGTCGAGAATGCGCTGTAACTCTAGTAACATCAGTGTAACGACCAAAAAACATCACTGTCACAAAGGAGAATCATAAAATTCTCATAATATATTTTAAGATATTAGTGCTCAGATGGGCTGTAACGCTGTAACATTGTAACATTGAAGTTGTGAAGTGGCAATATCGAGAATGTGCTGAAACTCCTGCAACATCAGTGTAACAATTTAAGAACTTCACAGTTACAACGGGAAAACATAATATTCCTATCATATATTTTATGTTTTTATTGCCTGGATGGGCTGTAACGCTGTAACATTGTAACATTTGATTTGTGAAGATGGCCTGTCAAGGATATACTGTAACCTGTGTAAAATCAATGTAACTAAGACCGAACATCATAGTCACATATGAATAACATCAAATAATGTATCTAATGTTGACGTTTTTATCGAATACTTGTGCTGTAACGCTGTAACATTGTAACATTGGATTTGTGGCGAGGGCATGTCGAGAATGCGCTGTAACTCTTGTAACACCAGTGTAACGACCAAAGAACATCACTGTCACAAGGAAGAGACCTAAACTTCTCATAATATATTTTAAGTTTCTAGTGCCCAGATGGGCTGTAACGTTGTAACATTGTAACATTGAAGTTGTGGAGTGGCCATATCGAGAATGCGCTGAAACTCCTGTAACATCAGTGTAACAATTTAAGAACTTCACAGTTACAACGGGAAAACATAATATTCCTATCATATATTTTATGTTTTTAGTGCCCTGATGGGCTGTAACGCTGTAACATTGTAACATTTGATTTGTGAAGATGGCCTATCAAGGATATACTGTAACCTGTGTAACCTCAATGTAACTAGGACAGAACATCATAGTCAATATGAAGAACATCAAATAATCTATCTAATATTAAGGTTTTTACCGTATACATGAGCTGTAACGCTGTAACATTGTAACATAGGATTTGTGGCGAGGGCATGTTGAGAATGCGCTGTAACTCTTGTAAAATCAGTGTAACGACCAAAGAACATCACTGTCACAAAGAAGAGACATAAAATTCTCATAATGTATTTTAAGATTCTAGTGCCCAGATGGGCTGTAACGCTGTAACATTGTAACATTGAAGTTGTGGAGTGGCCATATCGAGAATGAGCTGTAACTCCTGTAACATCAGTGTAACAGTTAAAGCACTTCACAGTTACAACGGGGAAACAGAATATTCCTATCCTATATTTTATGTTTTTTGTGCCCTGATGGGCTGTAACGCTGTAACATTGTAACATTCGATTTGTGAAGATGGCCTATCAAGGATAGGCAACCTTTTATTTATGGATCGATTTTGATATAACTTCACACAAATGTTAAGTATGACAATATCTTGAAAAAAAATACCATTTCAGCTCTGCAGTTTTAAGGTCAAGGTCACAGTCGCTATTTTTGGAAACAGATCTTCATCATCCCTCTAGCCCCTTTATTCATTGACAGATTTTGATGTAACGTCACCCAAATGTTTAGAACGGTCATATGTTTAGTGTGACAATATCTTGGAAAATTTCGCGATCCAGAATGTTAGGGTCAAGGTCAAGTCATGGCTGCTATTTTTAGAAAATAAGTTGTCATCCCTCTGGAATGATTTTGACATAACTTTACATAAATATTTAGCATAGCAATATCTGGGACAAATTTACGTTTCAGCACTGTCTGTCCAAGGTCAAGGTCACAGATGCTATTATAAGTACATGTAAAACTTTGTCAAGGTTCTAGTACCTTTATGTATAAACTGATTTTGATATCACTTCACACAAATATTAAGTATGACAATATCTTAGACAAGTTCACCTTTCAGGGTTGTAGAGGGTTGTAGAGCCAAGGTCAAGGTCACAGATGCTTTTTTTAGAAAAAAAAAATGTCATCCCTCGAGCACCTTTATTATTGACAGATTTTGATATAATTTCACTCAAATACCTCTAAATACATTACTCATCTAGTGAGGCATATATCTAGTTTTATTATTATTTTGGTGGACAAGTAGTTTCAAAAAGAAACTGAAATGAACGAAATCAACAAATAGAATACTAAGTCAACAAAAAAGGCGGTTTCTGCATTTGTCGTATCGACCATTTGAGGTCCGCCTTTTAGAAGGTTTTGCGTAACTCTTAGTTCTTCTGAATGATGGTTAATGCAGTGACTGCCATTCTTTTTCTATCGTTGTGTACAATTTTCTCTGATAATAAAACTACGTCATCTGGTTTATCGGATTTTTATAGTGTACTTCTGACATAGGATTCGAGGCTGAGAGTCTATTCCATGGTGCTTCTAGCGGCTCTGAACCCAGCCTGTTTCAGCGTTAATTTACTTGTATTCATTCAGGACTTTAAGCATGTCCAAGATAAACCCCAGCATTACTTACCTCTTTTAACAGCACAAAAATATAACTTTTTTTTTAAATGTCGAAAACCTTTAGTATACCGACTTAGTGGCGGAATAGCCTCAGAGCATACAAGAAAGGTCGAGACTCTGAGCAGCCTGCATACCAATCTGCACAGACTGATTTACCCTTTTATGCCTAGTTTGCCATACAAGAGATATTGGTCACAAGTGCAAATCCAGATCAGAAGCCGCAATACGCGGCATCTGATCAGGGTCGGCACTTTTTGCGTAAGACAAATGGGTGTTTCTTTTCAAAATAAAATAAAAATGGCAAAAAATAAAATAATTGAGCGGCGACACGAGAAAACCAACAAAGTGGTTGTGCGCCCAGTGAAGACTCACATCAGCCTAGGCATCCGCCAAGTCTGATCAGAGTCTTCGCTGTCCGCATGGAGGTAGTTAAGACCCTTAGCTACCCTTTAAGCGCTTAGCGAAGAGTCTGATCGGACTGGGCGGATACCCAGGCTGATCTGAGTCCGCGCAGGGCGAAAAACCAATTTGTTGGTTTTCTCGTGTCGTGGCTCTAATTAAACCAGCCACCACTATAGACACCAATGGACTCATTCAGTGTATAAAGCGAGAGGCCTCTGAGCATACATGGATTTTAGTCTTCGTTTTCCGCATGATCTTATGTATGTAACATGCTCGTGCCAACAGGGATGACTCAGATCAGAATGCGCACACGCGCATACTGATCTGAGTCTTGCCTGTTTGCACGTTCTTTGAGATACTATTTTCTCATGGTGCCTCATTAATGTTAAATTGGGCAACGACACGACAAAACCAACAAAGTAGCATGTGTTTCCCAGCAAATACTCAGATCAACCTAAGCAGGCACCCAGTCTGATAAAAGTCTTCCCTTTGTGCTTAAAGGGTAGATAAGGGTCTAAGGAAGTTTAGTGCGGGCAAAGAAAACTCTGATCAGCTTGGGCGGATGCCCAGGCTGAGCTGAGTGTTCGCTGGGCGCACATGCCATTATATTTGTTTTATCGTGTCGCGCCTAAAACATTATTGACTGAAAATATTGAAAGGGAGGTTTAATTATACCCAACAATGATACAAATGTTTTGAGAATATTTTCCTTTAAAGATAGCACTTGTACCGTTGTTAATTACTTTAACCGAAATATAATTTTCAATTACTATATCTTACTTTTAGATCAGTTTTTCGGTACACTGAATAGCTTGAACTGTGTAGTGCATTGTGCAAGAGCATTTGAAAAAAAAAAAGAATGTTTCTTTTTATTCACTGGCAGGTGCAGTCTATGGGCTGGTTATAAAATGGGTTAATGTCAATGTTTTTCTTTTCTTCAGCCCCATTATGATTATAATATTTTATAATGCTCTCCCACCGCTTAACTCGGCCCCAGACTGATCAGCATGACATATCTCTCGCAAGTTAAATTCACAAAGGGCAAATTAACAAAGGCCACTCCAGTCTTAGGTCTATTTCTTAATAATTGCTGTGTGCCAAACTAAAGCGCATTCATTTGTTTATTCAATCATTTTTCTCGGCGCAGACGAGTATTATTTCACTTTCATTCCACATTTCACAAAATTCCATTGGTCAAATAACGCGTATGTCAAAATTGAGCCAATAATATCAAAGGTCAGTAAAAAATTAAACTTCGTTTTTTCCCGTTGTACTGCACCGCGGGAATATTAGCATTCTGTCAGATGTTGATTAAAAATGTTTCTCTTGTTTGTGATGGACATTTTATCGAAAAAAGACGCAGATATTCAAAACTTTCTTCTTTTAGTGTAGATATACTTTCGATTTCTTCCTTCGGTTAAATACACACGAACAAACATTGCATTATGTTGAAAACTGTTTTGGAATCTGGTCAATCTTAATACTCATCGCGGTCCATTTTGGAATTCCTAGAGACATATTACAAAACACACTTCCATTTAATCTGCTCCGATTATCTTTTTCAAAAGATTTTTCTTGTTGATTTTAAAATCATATCCAAAAGCATTTATTCTGTAGCCTTTGTGGCTACTGAGGGGTAAAGAAAGTCCTTGGCGACGTATGTGTACGTTAACAGTCTCTTGCAGTGACAACTCCATCATCCTCCTATGATATATGAGCCGCGATATGACAAAACTAACAAAGTGGCATGTTGTCCCATCGAAGACTCAGATCAGCCTGGGCACCCGTCCGGTCTGATCAGAGTCTTGGCTGTGTGCTTAAAAGATAACAAAGTGTATACGCTAGCTCTATGCGGACAGCGAAGACTCTCATTAGACTAGGCGGATGCCTAGGCTGATCTGAGTCTTTGCTGCATGCACATGCCACTTTGTTGGTTTTCTCGTGTTGCAGTTTATATAGAGAAACAAGAGATTGCACTAATTTTAATTTTTACACGTACGAATCCTGTTCAGAAACAAGCACAGGCTACAATCATTAGAACCGCCTTAATTAGGCGACTCCAGTGATGCAAGACATAGTTAAGCGACCTTAGTAAACTTACGTGAATTATTGAGTCACAATTTTATATGAAAATAAAGCAATTCCATAGGAATCTATATAATCAAAGTATTAAGAGCGCTTAAATTATCCATATAAAGGCATGATATATGGAAGTAAGGTTGATAAATTAAATTCCCAGAGGAAAATCTACTTACGGTGTTTACACACAGGTCTGGCATTCAACACAGGCAACGAAGTCAACGTACTATAAAACTCGATTGTTTTAGCATTCTTCTTAATTTAAATTCAAGTTATTCTAATGGACCCGACAGTTTTTTAGTCGCAAACAAGATTTTCGAATAAATTACGTCTGGTATAAACACTCTGCTGAAATAAGTTTCCTCACCAATTCGTTGTCATCGTCGTTGTAGTCTGAAAATTGTTTTAAAGCATTTTTTGAATATGCACGTCAGTTCAGGAAAACTTTTGATTCCTATTTCAAGAATTAGGTGTCGGGTCCTCCGTGAGACTATACCTCTGCAACAGACTTACCCTGATGAGAGTAGCATGCAAAGTTCATGTAGTTGTCTTTGTTGCCTGTGTTGAATGCCAGACCATTGAGGTTTGCAACATTTCCTGTACATTGTATTCGTCACCTGTGTTGAATGTCAGACCAGTGTGGTTTGAAACAGCTGTCAATGAATACTAACTTGAAATTGGGCAGCGACACGACAAAACAAACAAAGTGGCTTGTGTGCCTACCTATCTGTTTGTGTGCCTGCCTACCTACCTACCTCAGTTTCTTTCTTCGAGTAGTATTTGTGGTTGCGCTATGAGAGCCAGAATGCAAATAGGTAAATATGTGAAAGTTGAGTTCGGAGTTAGTGCAAGTAAAATTGACTTGAGCTCAATGATTCTTGTACCCGAGTCCTTTTCTAAACGCATTTATGAGGGGACTTCAATAAGTTTGTAGAACTCTGTAGTTTTCTATACAATTCTTTCTTTTCTCAATTTTGTGCAGTGTAAACCTTTGTCAGTTGAATGATAACAGCCGTTCAGTCAACACGTACATTTTTCGCTCTTACTTTTTGTTTAAAAACCTTTACCCATAGGCAAAAATGGAAAGTCAGAATATTGAGTTCAGAGCAATCATAAAGTTCCTCACAGGAGGGCGCAAACGCCAAAGAAATCCATTGGTATATAGCTGATGTGTATGGTGATAGTAGCCCAAAGTATTCCACAGTGGCAAAGTGGTCAGCAGAATTTAAACGTGGGCGAGACTCCTTAGAAGATGACCCAAGGCCAGGTCGCCCTGCTGATGGTCGACCGTGTTGAGAGTCGTGTGCAAAACAATCGCCAAATCAAAGGTGCCGAACTTGCTTCAGAATGTGGTCTTTCTAATGGAAGTGTTTACACTATAATCCATGAACATTTAGGCATGTCAAAAGTATCTGCCAGGTGGGTACCCAGAAATCTGAACATGCAGATCGTCAGCAAAGGGTGGAGTCAAGTCAAGAACTTCTGGAAGTGTACAATGCCAATCCAGAAGACTTTCACACTCGTCTTGTAACAGGAGATGAAACTTGGCTTCACCACTGGGACCCAGATACTAAGAAAGAGTCCATGCAATGGAAGCGCCCTGGCTCACCCCCATCTAAAAACTTTCGTACCCAACCATCAGCCGGCAAGGTAATGACCACGGTTTTTGGGACTCTAAAGGGATTATATTGATATATTACAAGCCTGCTGGTACTTCAATTATAGGAGAATACTATGCCAATGTCATTAATCAATTAAGAATTGCTATTAAAGGAAAACGAAGGGGAAAGCCAGCCGCTAGTGTCCTTCTTTTGCACGATAATGCCCCTGTGCACAAGTCCAGAGTTGCACAAGCGGCTATTCGTGAGTACAAGTTCGAGCAGTTAAACCACCCGCCATACAGTCTAGACCCGGTCCCAAGTGATTATTATCTGTTTCGAAATTTGAAGTCCCACTTGCGTGGAACGAGATTTCGGGACGATAATGAGCTCATGGCTGCTACAGAGGCTTGGTTTGGGGACCAAACAGACGATGTTTATTTCAAAGGCATAGACTGCTTAACAGAAAAGTGGGCCAAATGCATTGAAGTAAAGGGGGATTATATTGAAAAATAATGTTGAAACAATCTTCCAATCTGTGAGTTAAACCCCGAGTTCTACGAACTTATTGAACTCCCCTCGTATGCCAAGTGGACTATTCTATAAGTGAGTCCATTTGTCAATTAAGGGGGGTCTGGTTTGGTTTATTTTCATCACTATCATTTTATGTTAAGGAGAAATAGTCATTTGTCTTATGCAAATAGTGCAGACCCTGGTCAGACGCCGCTTTTTGTATCCTCTGATCTGGTTCTGTGCTGATTGCCTATGCCCTGTATATTGGACACTAAGCATTATTGGGCATTTATATATAAAGGAATTTATTTTTGGCCTATTTTATTTTAGCGTTTCTTCTTTTTCTTAAATACATTTTTGTGTAGGCGTGCAATGTGAGACAGGTTTTATGTATCGCTGTCCTTTGAGATCGGTTGTTATTTACGGACAATCGCAATAAAATCATTAAAACTACTATAAGTACTTTCAACAGTTACTGACAGCATTTCATACTGTCTGTTAAAATACATATAAATTGCCTCTTAAAATGTCTGATAGAGCAGACTGTGTCCCGAGTGAAGTCTGGTTACTGGTCTGAGTCTACATCGGTTTGCTCCGGAACTTGTACTCAGGATATCCCAGCAACTACAGTCATTGCAGTAAAGTGGAGGGGTAAACGTTCAGGGGAAGCAACTCTATTAACCTCTGACCATACATGACTGACAAAACATGAGTGTCCATATATGAGTGACCATTTATGCGCTTTATACCACGTGTCTTTGCTTATAGATATATCTTTATACCATTTGTCTTTGCTTATACATATATCTTTATACCATTTGTCTTTGCTTATACATATATCTTTATACCATTTGTCTTTGCTTATACATATATCTTTATACCACTTGTCTTTGCTTATACATATATCTTTATACCATTTGTCTTTGCTTATACATATATCTTTATACCATTTGTCTTTGCTTGTACATATATCTTTATACCATTTGTCTTTGCTTATACATATATCTTTATACCACTTGTCTTTGCTTATACATATATCTTTATACCATTTGTCTTTGCTTATACATATATCTTTATACCATTTGTCTTTGCTTATACATATATCTTTATACCATTTGCCTTTGCTTGTACATATGAGCCGCGACACGACAAAACCAACAATGTGGTTGTGCGGCCAGCGCAGACTCAGATCAGCCTGGGCATCCGCCCAGTTCGATTAGACTCTTTATTAAGAGCTCAAATGGTAGCTAAGGGTGACTCAGATCAGCCTGGGCATCCGCCAAGTCTGATCAGAGTCTTCGCTGTCCGCATGGAGGTAGCTTAGACCCTTAGCTACCATTTGAGCTCTTAATAAAGAGTCTAATCGAACTGGGCGGATGCCCATGCTGATCTGAGTCTGCGATGGGCGCACAACCACATTGTTGGTTTTGTCGTGTCGCGGCTCATATATCTTTATACCATTTGTCTTTGCTTGTACATATATCTTTATATCATTTGTCTTTGCTTATACATATATCTTTATACCATTTGTCTTGGCTTGTACATATATCTTTATACCATTTGTCTTTGCTTATACATATATCTTTATACCATTTGTCTTTGCTTATACATATATCTTTATACCATTTGTCTTTGCTTATACATATATCTTTATACCACTTGTCTTTGGTTATACATATATCTTTATACCATTTTTCTTTGCTTGTACATATATCTTTATACCATTTGTCTTTGCTTGTACATATGAGCCGCGACACGACAAAACCAACAATGTGGTTGTGCGGCCAGCGCAGACTCAGATCAGCCTGGGCATCCGCCCAGTCTGATCAGAGTCTTTGCTGTCCGCATGGAGGTAGCTTAGACCCTTAGCTACCATTTGAGCTCTTAATAAAGAGTCTGATCGAACTAGGCGGATGCCCAGGCTGATCTGAGTCTGCGATGGGCGCACAACCACATTCTTGGTTTTGTCGTGTCGCGGCTCATATATATTTATACCATTTGTCTTTGCTTGTACATATATCTTTATACCATTTGTCTTTGCTTATACATATATCTTTATACCATTTGTCTTTGCTTATACAGATATCTTTATACCATTTGTCTTTGCTTATACATATATTTTTATACCATTTGCTTATACATATATCTTTATACCATTTGGGAATAAAATAGTGTTTTAATCTGGTGTACCTTATGATTTGAGGAAGAGTAGGAAAAATAGCTGATGTGACGCCTTTTTTTAAAAGTGCATCAAAGTACATTCAGACCTAAGTACATTTTCAAGAACGACGTCTTCTTTTTTTTTTTAGATTTTTGCGCTTAAAATTTCCTTATAAAACACTATTTTAAACAACATGTCGCTCTTCTAGTGTTCTAAACTTAAAATAAAAACAACCCAAAAAAAAATCAGAAAATCGCTATCTCTCAGAGAGATACGTTATTTTTTATGGTTTTATTCAGAGTTTTATCTTTACCACAAATCACCACCTTTTCTTATGTTCCCTATTGACATGTCTAACAATTGTGTGAATGTTTAAGAACACGTTTTCTATTTTCTATGTTATTTTGAAGTGGACTGATTGTTAATTGCACTATACTAAGTGTGGTGCAGTGTTAATCATTCTATATTTTCGGGCAGTACTGCCTTGAACAAACGCTTTTGCCTAGGTCAGACTGCATTGTTTGCCAGATTTGTTTCAATATGAATCGACAGAAAGGCTTACCAATATCCAAAGGCTATAGTTGTGAGTCAATTAATGGAATAACCCCATCGGGAACATGACATCTAAATGACGTGGTATAGACGTCAATAATACGACGTCATTTCGACGTTGTGTGCCCGCTGGGATACAGCAACTGTAGTCTCTGTTACGAGTACACTAAGGCCGTAGCCGCAATATTCATGCATATCTTAAATGCCTATACAATGCCAGCACAACCACCAGCCAGTCTTTCATCGCAGTCCGGTGAGTCTCTTCTCTACATATAGAGGATCTTATAGTCAAGGTCATTTCATACATGTATGAAATTTATGAAACGAGCCTTCGGCGACTTTCATAAATTTTATATGAAATGACCTTGACTGTAAGATTCTGTTTATCATAAGACCCTTTGAAATAGAATTTTATTCCTTTCAAAACGAACATTATTTCAATAAGAAAATTCATTGTTGACACGACCGTTGTCAATGACGTTACGTGTTCGCGCCAAAGTGTTATTACACGTGTGGCCATACGATTTTTATGACACGACATTATCCACTGAATAACAGCGACGTCATATTATAAACAGTTTTATTGACTGCGTGTGTGATAGCACAGTGCAAATAAATGTACACAGGCTGCTATGAGTCTTTATTGCTCATACATGCGCTAAGGACCTTTTCTTCCTGTCGTAGCCTTATCAATTATTAAATCAGTTCTTTTCCTCAACTTATACAATGTAAGAATAGCCCTCCCTCAGTTAGAGTCTCAAAATAAATCATTATAAACATAGATTGTATCTTTTCATTTCACAACTGGCAAATAAAGTAGAAATGAAACTTCTTAAACCAACAAAAACATTTTTTGTTAGATTCATCGTTCACATTCTAAATGGACACAAAACGTTGAGTCAACAGTCAACGTTGAATAAATGTTGATTCAACGTTGTGTGCCAGTTGGTTGTGCTCCTCCTGGGTTGCTGTTATACCTTCGGTCAGAATATTCTTTGTGCTCTTGTCTTTAGGTATATGGATATTCCTGTTACAATGATCTCTTCGACCTGAAATATTGGCCTTTCCATAGCTTATACATATTTATCATATGACGTTGCTGTTATTCAGTGGATCACGTCGTGTCATAAAAATCGTATGACCACACGTGTGATAACACTTTGGCGCGTACACGTGACGTCATTGACAACGTCCATGTCAACAATGCGTTTTCTTATTGAAATAATGTTAAGTTAGAAGGCGTTAAAATCCCTTTTTAAAGGGTCATATGATAAACAGAATCTTACACTCGTGATCATTTCGTAAGGCTCGTTTCATAAATTTCATATGAAATGACCACTCGTGTAAGATCCTATAAAAACTGAACACTTTTAATCATAAAATCTTTATAACTACAGCATACATATTTTTGTAGCTTACTCTCGAAGTAAATTAAAAGTCATGGTGGGAATTAAAGATAGCTGTTCAGTAAACGTACCCAAAAGATAGTATCAGCCTTAAATTCAATGGAATAAATAAACTATGATATTAGATATTGATCCGGTTAAATAAAGTCGATTACATTATTTTCCAATTCAAGACCGAAGTGCTCCTTATTCATTTCATAACAATCTTTTAAGCACACGCTTAAATTGCAGCTACATTTAATTATTCTTGCTTTTCTCAGTTCTATCTCGCCATAATCTGGACCGGCTTTGTTAACGTGTATGGATATTCCTCCATGCCTTTCCACATTTTAGAACTTTGGAAGGGCTCCTTTATCTGCAGATTTTAACAAGACGTCATATTTTTGGAAGTGCTCCTTTATCTGCAGAATTTAACAAGACGTCATATTTTTTGAAAGGCGTCTTTATTTGTAGGATTTAACAAGACACCACATTTTTTGGAAGGGTTTCATTATATGCAGAATTTAACAAGACGTCATATTTTTTTGAAGGGCTTCTTTATTTGCAGAATCTAACAAGACGTGATAAATATATATTTTCACTTGCCACTTACTTCCCTTTGGTAAACCTTATAGAGCAACTAGCTCCATATCTCGATGAACGTCGATTGGACATGTGACGTTGTCGTCAAGCGACTTCTAAGGTGAACGAACGTCTTGATTGGTCCATGTAGCGTTCAATTAACGCCACTTCGCGGCTACTACGGCTGTTGAACGTTATGACCGAACACGTCGTAAATAGCCTTCATTCAACCCATATTTTGCATATTATACACTAAATTAACACGAAAACGGCACAGAAAGGGTCTTAAAATGAAGTGTAAATCTAAAAAATAAAATTTGATCTTTCAGCGTTCATCGTGTGAAGAAGCCAGTGGTCGTCGCTAAAATTCTACAAGAAGCGCTTCACGCTTCATGGAATTTTAGCTCCGCCCACTGACTGCATCGCACGGTGAACGCTGAAAAAAATCAAATTTCAATTCTTAAATAACGTCTTGTTAGATTCTACAGATAAAGAAACAGTGTAGGTTCCACAAAGTGCACACGTTAACGTTAATTTCACTGAAGTGCAGATTATTTCTTTGATGTCATATAAATGCACTTCTACTTATGGAAAGCCTGTTATTGACATTGGTGCCCAGTGGGTATATGGAGATCCAGACCCAACGGTCTGTCGTTCAAGTGGGAAACGATGCTCTGCCGAGTTTCCCACTTGAACGGTAGACCAGAGGGTGGGGATCTCTATTCCAACTGGGCACCAATCATTGATTATTTTTTACCTACCGATACTGAAAAGATTATTTGGCAGACTGTTTGCATCTATCTTAAAACGAGTTGTTTTGTCATAATTTAATGAGTGACTTAGAGAGTGACGTCATAAAAATAACACGATAAAGAGCTGGTAATCTAGAAAAGAGTCTATTTAATGGCATTTATTTAGTAAAATGAATGTTTCTAAATCCTCTCTGGGAAACCATTGAGCAAAGAAATTCGACCGAAGTCACGCATAGCTTATCCCACATGGCTAGACGTTTTATTCATTTATCTATTTATTAGACGTGTGGGTTTATAAGTATCTTTCATGGGTATGAGGTGTGGAGTGAAAAATCCGTCACGAGGATCACTTTTCAGCATCACGAGGCTTGCCGAGTGATGCCGAACAATGACCCTGAGTGACGGATTTTTTCTATCGGCACCTCACACCCATGATAGATACGTTTTCTTTCACACCTTGTTTTGTTTTCACTTAAGAACTTATTTAATATGTATGCTTAATGCTTGGGGGATTCTATTTGATTTTGAAAGAAGGCGCCGCTTTCAACGACCGCTATTCGGTTCTTTATGTAAACGTCTGGCGTGCATAAACTGACGTCATTTTTGCCGTCTTCGTGACGTCGTCATCTTATATGCCAACGTCATTTCGCAACACAGATACGTCACATTGACGTCAATTTGACATTATTTGACATCGTGTGCCTACCGGCTTGCTACTCTGGAGGACGTAGACTTACCAAAAAAACGTCACTTGAAAAGGAAAGAGAGAAAGAAGAAATGGGGGTTGGGAGTGCAAATTTATAACCTGCAAAGCTGCTTCCCTTCAAATGTACACATTCGCTGGGCGCAGAGTCCACTTTGTTGGTTTTGTCGACTGCAAATACTTTTGAGTGGCCTTGCGTAAAAGAGCTACATTGCATTACGGCCTGTGCAAACAGATATACGCATAAGGTGGGAATTTATGTTTTCACGTTAGCCGTCCGTGTATCCGTCCGTCTGTCCGTCGTACTTGCGCCCGTCGGTCCGTCCGTACTTCGATTCCTTTCGAAAACTGAAATATTTATGAAGAGATTTCTTTCAAATTTTGCAAATGCATTTGTATCAAGAATGTCTGACTTGGGATTGTTAAAGTCTCCATACATAAGGAAGAATTCTCGTTATAGTTACGGATTTTCCAATAATCTCCGAGATGTCCGGAGATAAACAGTTACCTGTATACGGGTTTCAGTTTAATAGGGAAATGTAAAGAAGCTCATAAATAAATTTCATTTTCTTATTTAATTTATTTTTCAACATTTTTTGAGGTAATAAAAATATTGAAATCAGTCTTTCATTCGATACATTTTTGTCATAAATGCATGCTAAATACACGCATGTCACAATATAAAGCAATGATTTTCTTCTTGTAACGCCTGACTGGCATTTAAACATGCAAAACCATAGTTACACTTCCGGTCAAAACGGCAAAAAGAGAACGCTTCACTTGAAATACAAGTACTTCCTTCCCCTCCCCCCCCCCTCGTGACCCAGCATTTCCTTCGTGCAGCAGACTTATGCGATATATATAAGTGGGAAGCTGGGTCACGGGAGGGAACGATACTCAGTAAGCCAAAGAAGGAGAATGGTCAACAGTAGCACTGTGATCTTTAATGATTATATTGTGTACCACGACCTTGAAATGAGGTCAAGGTCACATACGTATAGTCAAAACTATCCAGTGTTGTCTGTTATGTAAGTAATGTAAGTCAAAAAAGGGGTGAGATGTATACAATAAACCATTATTTCAACTATCACTTTGAGGATAATTTACGATTTATCTCAACAATGACGTCAACGTCAACGTATGTTTCACGTACTTTACATAGACACAAACACTTTAAAATTTATTTGTCTTGCAAGTTACATGCCATAGTCATAACTGCAAAGCAGAGGTCAGTGATCCGTATAACTTTTTAATCATGGGGAAAATTCACGCCTTAAGCATAGAAGTCCTTTCTTCCCTGAACGCCTAATATCAAATTTTGCTAACTATTGATTCGAAGCTTGGTCGAAAATTTTCTAAGTTCTCTCTATTGAAGATTAAGGCACTGGAAAGGGAAGCAATCTTACTTGTGGCCAAGGGCTAAAATTTACAGGTAGTATAGAGTTGTCGATTTCTGCCAGATGGTCCTATCAATGGTAACTCGTCGAAGCACAAATCCTTATAAAATTGGTACAGCCTTCAAAACTGATGATAAAATGTCGGTTGCTGTGCTTTTTGTGTCATATAACTGCAAAAAAGAAAGAATAAGGTATTTTGGATAAAAATGACAAGTCTCCGTAAAAAACGGTTTTTGTTTCTGGTTCCCTGTTGGGTAATTAATTCACACAACAGCGAGACAAATACTGAGATCCTTCCCTTACATTGTATTTTTATTAACTATTAAATAACTGTACATTGTATTTTTATCTCCTGTACCTTGTATTGTTACCTCTTGTACCTTGTATTTTATTATGTTAATATGAAACTTGTGAAATCGAAAGTAGGTCATTTTAGTTGCCAACTAAAATGACCTAGATATTTTTCAAATCGTTTTTCTGAGAAACTCCAGGACGTTTTAATTTTTCAAAGCCGGCCAATCACGATCATATACAATGAAGAAACTGTAGTGAGAAGCTTGCAGCCATACTTCACGATGAAGTAGTTCATGCTGATAGAGCAATTGGGCCTTTAATGGGCAAGTTTCGATAATTTCTGACAGAGTTATGGCACTTGTCAATGTACAAAAATGTGTTTAGCCTCTAGTTCCTTTACTATCCGGAATATCATTATCAAACTTAGAAAAATGATTGAAGCAACAACAGCAGCAACGTTTTACGAAAGCGCAGATCAATATACCAAAAGCGCAGATTATTTTTACGAAACCGCGAAAAATTAACTATCAAAAGCACGTTTCAAATGCGCGCTTTTTGAATTATCCACCCTATTGAGGGCTATTATCAGTGACGATGTGATGTACTTGTTATATTGTTTGCTTTGCGGTCGTTTCCCGTTATATCTAGCGCAATTGTAATAGGGGACAGTCGGGTAACTTCGGACAGCGGGTAAATTCGGACAGTGACATTGTTTCCTTTATATGTCATTTGTCTTGAACTAAAACAAAAATAATAGGCCAAACAGTAAAAATGCTGATGAGACGGCTCATGATGAGCCGTCTCATCTGGATTTTCACTGTTTGCAATGGTATGTCCGAATGTACCCCCATGTCCGAAGTTACCCGACTCTCCCCTAGATAACGATATTCGACTACACAGCTTCGTTAGCCACGTCCGTTGCCGCCTGCTATTCTTGTCAGTAAACACACATAAGTGTGCTTCCCTTTGTTTGTGTCAGACATTTTAAAATCCATGGTTAAAACCTCTGAAACACCTAAAATACTGAAAATAACGGCTTAAAGCAGACTAATAATGGTTTGAGGTTAGGTGATACAGGTACATGTAACCTGAGCAATTATCAGAGTAATTATCGGCTAAACGGCCTAGAGGCATCCGCGCATTTGATACCATGATTTTTCGCGCTTTTCAAACAAGGCCACGGTATGATTTCCGCGCATTTGATATACGCCCCTGTGTGTTACCACAAAAATTTTGCTTTAAATAGATTTTCTGAGACTTGCGACTAATGATGGGAAAATGAAAGCCTCCTAAGGTGATCAAAAATTGTCTCCAAAGGGACTGTTCTACCCCTTCCGCTAACCCGCATACAAGCATTAATTTATAAATCAGCACAAAATGACCAGTGTAATTGGTTTGCAGTGGCGGGGTATCATGCAGTCGTTTGCGATGCTTTCAGAGGGTTATAAACAGTGAAGACTCTAGTCAGTCTGCGCAGATGCACAGAACAATTTGAGCCTTTTCTGTACAGACATGGATGGGATATCTTTTTCGCGCGACCCACACAAAAAGGGTTATTTAATGTGTGTAATACATGTAATAATTCTTTACAATGGCACCTTTTCATACAAACAATTGTCCTGGATGGTAATCAATACACAAAGCTGAAATAAATAGATCAACAGACAGGACGGCAAAAACTGGAACCTGCCAAAAAAGGTATCGTGTGCAAACAGCAACGGCCAAGATCAGCATGAGCATCCGTGCAGTCTGGGCAGAATTTTTTCCTTGCATCCAAACATATCCTGGCTTTATTGCAATCGAAGACTCTGGGTCAGGCCTCTGCTTATACGCAGGCAAAACCGGTCTCTTCGCTTTTCTCGTCCGGCCTGCTCAAATCGTGTCTCTTACTTCAGTTAGAAAAATACAACCATTGTTATTTATCCATGCAAGGAAAGAAGATATGACTTCAACAACACGGATGGCATTGCGAGAAAAGGTACTCGACGACATGTCCGACTGGTCAAGATATCAAGAGTCAAAACGCATAGTTCAGACTCTTTGAACGGCTGATTGACCTTATATTTCTAATGCAAGTAGAGAAAACAACGGTCAGACTGGGAGATCGCACAACCTGACTACGGACAGTTCACCCTGACTTTAAGTTGAACATGGCGTATCAAAATATAATAATTTCTATCAAGTCAATGATCTGCGGTATCGTATCAATAATTACACAAAAGTAGAGACATTAATGTCTAGTGGGACAATTCCATCTTTGAACTGTAAACCGCATGTAAGTTTTAAATGAATAAATGGAAATTATGAACATGTGCGACTTTGATCATCCTGTACGTGTTCCAAAGCTCTTTTTTACCTTACAACGACCAATGTTAATTGCTGGCTATTGTCAGTCATTGAAATCTAACCCGATCATGTCACGAGAAAATGGGACTTATGAACTTGTATGCAAACAGCATCCGCGCAGTCAGACCAGAGTTTTCCCTGTTTGAACTAATAATGTATGTGTCGTAAACTGTTCAAAAAGCGGTAGGTTGAAGAATCTGACAAGTTTGTGCAGATATGCAGGCTGAGCTGAGTTATGCCTGTTTGTGGATGTCATAAGTACTTTAATTTGATAGCGGCCCTACATAAAAAAATTTAAAAAAAGTAATGGAATGGCAAAAGGATAAGCTGTAGAGTATCACAGAGGATAAGCTTAGGGATAAATATCGAGGAAAAATATTTTGTGCTTTATATGTAGTTACTTTGATGTAGTGCGCATTTGACTGATAAAGGTAAGGATTGTTTCTTTATGTTCTTCAGTTATCGCTCATGCACATGTGGACACACACCTAAAAATACATTTTGATCTGTTTAACAAGAAAAATCCGATAAACGTTAGCTTGAATCGCATATATGCATTTACTACATGAATGTAATTGTCTATTTATTTCTTTTACATCGTTTGATTTATTTTTATATTAATTTTCTTTTTGAACAAAGTCGTTTATTTTATTTTTTGTCGCAAATACCAATACTCACTAACGATACGTTCGAAGGGCCGTGCAATTGATACATGTATCTGTGTGTTTGATAACAGGTTAAATAATATGCAGAAGCCAGCTTATTAATGTCAACATGTCCGACCAATGAAAATACAGATCAGATTTTTTTAAAGAAATATTGTAAAGTAATAAGATAAGAAAAGATCAGGAATTGATACAATCAAATCCCACATCCCGGGAAAGAAGCACACAAACGCACACACACACGGAAAAAAAATGAAACAAGTTCACGAAAGACACACACGGTAAACCGAATGAGCAGCTCTTTCCCAAACAGGTGGTTATTCAGCTACCCTAATCAAAACAGCACCAACATATGTTTTATCTAATTTCACAGTTAAGACATCCTCAATTGTAACATTTTCATTAAACCTGATCCAACGATGACAAGCTACATGTACGTTATAGCAGTGATATCGTAATCGTTTTTTTTTTTTTTTTTTTCGTTTTTTCTTATTGTTTTTTGTTTTTTGTTGATTTCATTGTTGTTGTTGCCTTACGCCCACGGTAAACAGCCATGGCATGTCGGCACGGTCAGTTACCCTAAACACACTATTCCGGAGAGGCTTAGGTTTTCTTTTGCTCCGGTAATTCAGTGGTGTTGTTTGACTTCCCAGGGGTCTCCAGGTGTTGCAATACGTTAGTTCCGTCGAGTCCTCATCTCTGATTCATCATAGGTCTTGTGTGTGATTTGTTTGTTTCCGATGATATTTCGTTGATGGGCTAGGAAACCTTCATACGGACCAAACAGCTAACTAAATACTTCGAACCACTACAGAAGCAGAGGGCGAGGTTTGGTACCAGTAAAACATGCTTAAGCCCCCAATTAATCTTTTGCTGACCGTTCCAAGGCGGTACTTCTGTTGTGGTTCTTGATGTTACATTGTGCTACATTCTTTGGCGGTTTGGCCACACGTTTTGCTACCTAATCCGCCTTTTGTTTTGTTGTGTTTTGTAAGATAAAAATAAAATAGAGAAAAAATAGATGTTGATGCTGTTTTTGATTTGTGTAGCTGAATGACCACCTGTTTGAGAAAAAGCTGCTAATTCGGTTTACCGTGCGTGTCTTTCGTGAATTTGTGTCAATTTTTCCGTGTGTGTGCCTATTGGTTTCGAGAGGGGGATGTGGGATTTGATTCCTGATCATTGCATATCTTTTCACTTAAGACCTCCTACGTGGTTAACCAGTATTAACTGCACATACTCTCGCCAGTAGCTGACAGCTGCCCTTCTTGAATCAGCGGAAGGGGAAAGATCAACCTCGGGCCTCGAAAGTAAGTGGCCGGACCGGGTATCGAACCCGGGACCTCTGGCTTCTGAGTCAAACGCACTACCCACTGTGCCACTCGGCCATTTTTACTTATTTTATTATTATTTCATTTTTTTTTTTTTTTTTTTTTTTTTGGGGGGGGGGGGAGGATTGCGGAAGAGGGTATTGATATAAGGTAACTTTAACGTCATAAAACTGTTGCAGACATTTCCGCAACCAAAGATCTACCAGCAGATGTTTTGGACTATGATTACCAGAATTAAGCAACAACAAGCTTGCAAAATCAGCAAACACTTCATCACAGTGATTTCTTACGATGCTGTGATGCTCTCTAATCGGCGTTTACCACAACTGACCTTACGCGAATGCGCTTCGAATTTGTCCGAGTATATTTTACAGAAGAATCTAAAACACACGTGCATTCGTTTGTCCGAGGCTTTTACCTTATTTGACTGGCATATTTTGACTGACAGGTCGCGTCAGCTTAATTGCACGCTTAAAACATTATGGTGAGGCGTTTGATAATTTCTCACCGTTTGGTGAGTTATGGTCTATATATATGATAAATCTAGATCTTACGTGCTTGTTGGCACTACATCAGCTCATCTTCTCGGATTACAAGCCTTTCTTTTGTTTTAGAAAACGGAGTGGCTAGTGACAGACGACTGTCACTAGCCAATATTCGAAAAATTTGCTACTGCCAGTCGTCTGTCACTAGCCAATTTTCGCAAAATTTGCTACTGCCAGTCGTCTGTCACTAGCCGATATTCGTTGAATTTGCTAGTGACAGTCGTCTGTAAATAGCCAAAACTCGTAAAAATTGCTGGTGACAGATGATTTTGCTAACTCTATTCAATAAATCGACACTATATCATTTTTCACAGATGTCACGCGCACTTAATGCTTTTAAAGCGTATCTCAGTCTCTTCCAATGTTATCTCAGGTAAAAAAAGTCTGAAGATAATTCTTCTTCCCATGATTGGAAATGTTTTTTTTTTAAGTCTGTTAACCATGGATGCCAAAGCAACAAGCGAACAAGTTTACGAAACAATCAGTTTCACAGTCACTTCAGCATACGCATCTAGATGAAATCTAGGAAACTTTGGGCTTGTAAGTCTTGCGAAGTTCGTGATGTGATTCCACAGGCTCCAAGAAATCGAAGCCATTGTACTGTGCTTTTTCTGACCTCCCAGAAAACTTGGTATACCTTTTGGGGAAGCTTCCAGTGCATCCTTCTTTTTTATTCCTGAAAGGACTTCGGGAGGCATATATTAAAATCACACCTTCCGCCCGTCAGTCCGTCCGTGTGTCCGTGCACCCGTCCGTAACAAATCGTGTCTCAGCGATAATCTAGAACTGTTGAAGCAATTTTAACTTCCCAGAAAGATAAAGCATATTTAGAATGAGCCTCGCGACAAGATTTAGGTTCTCACGCCCAAGGTCGAGGCCAAAATAGGGTCAAAGGTCAAATCATGTCTCGGCTTTAACTACTGAAGCAAGTTTAATGAAACTTCACAGAAAAATAAAGCATAATAAGAAAATGTATCGCATATAAGACTTAGGTTCCTACGTCCAAGGTCAAGATCACTGTCAGAGTTTAGATGTCAGATTGTGTCTCTGCGATTACTTTAAAACTGTTGAAGCGAATATTATCAAACTTCACAGAAAGGTAAAGCATAATGAGAAGGTTTGTCACGTATAATACTTATGTTCCCCAACCCAAGGTCAATGTCACAATATGGGATCAGATGTCAAACTATGTCTCAGCAATTGCTCAGAAAAGTACCTAAGCAAATTCCCTCAAACTTCACAGAAAGATAAAGCTTAATGAGAAGGTATGCCAAACACACAAGACATAGGCTTCTACACCTAAGTTCAAGGCCACAGTCAGAGGTCGAAGGTCAGGTTATTTCTACCCATTACTAAATACCTTGTCAAGCAAATTGGTTTAAACTGCTTAAAATGATAAACATAATGAGCGGGTATGTCACAAACAAAAATAAAGTTCCTATGCCTTAGGTTAGGGTCACCATCAGGGGCTAAATGTCATATCATGTCTCCAGCCTGACTCAAAACTGCTGAAATGATTTTCATCAAACTTCAACAAATGGTAAATCATGATAAAAAGTGCCTCGCAACATATGGGACTCCGTGCCCAAGGTTAATGTTACAATCAGGGGTCAAAGGTCAGGTTATGGGGATTTCGGGGGAATTTGTTATATACTGTAACATTTCGTGCTTACTGTTAATTAGGATGGGTAATGTGGGGTTTCGATCATTGCGAACAGTTGGTATTTTTTGTTAGTTATTTCGCAAAATTTCCTGCTAAAATTGCAATTTAAACAGTGCTTGTTAGGACTGCATGTAATGTGACCGGAGCTTAACTTTTGACAGTATGTATAGTTATTTACTCCAGTTTGAACAAAATAAAAGAAGGGAGCTCGTCTCTGTCATAATTTAATTTTATTTCTGATATAATAAATATGAATCATAATCATAGGTATCGTGCTTATATGGCTATGCTGATGAGGGTGACAATCTGGTCTCGCCGCAGGCAGGGCTGTCACTCGCATCAGCATGGAATGCATTTAAACATCGTGTAATGGTAATATAGTCAGTAAGCCCACTTACCTTTATACGTGAACGTTTACAACTTAAATGTTATGAAAATTATGTATACGGTGGTAAAGAGTTGTGGTTTGCCATTTCTCACAAGATTAAATTTGTTTTGTTTAAATGCGAAACGTTATAGACTCTTTCTCCACGTATAATTTGAAACTTTTATTCACGAAGAAATATCAAAGTTATGAAATATTTGTAATGGTAATATAGTCAGTAATAAATAATATGAATATTACATACCATAGGTATCGTGTTTGTTTGTCCATGCTGATGTTGAGTGACAATCTCGTCTCTTTGTGTTTTGAGCTTCGAAAGAGGCAGATGTTTAAACGGAAATTATATTGTAAGATTTCTCCGGCCGTATGTTTGGCATTATTGGATGTTTACTATTTATATTTAGATTGTGCATAAGTTCCCACCGGGCACAAAGTAATGAAAAGACATTGACTCGACGTTGATTCAGCGCCATGACGTTGAATCAAAGTTGGATCAATGTTGATTCGTAATTGTGTGCCAGTTGGGTTGCTTGTTATCGAAGTACAATGATAGAGTGCTTTAACTTGCACTGTTCGCTATTTCTATTTTACATGCTGTATCCTCATAAAGATGTAATTATGTAAGTTACAAACCTTTTTCTTAAAGATTTAGGCTCCCTTTATAATAATAACAAAAATGATTTGATGAAATATTTCATGCAATATCTACGACATGATCTAACTATACATTTGAATTAGAGTTTCGATAATAATATTTGATAAAAGTGACTTTAAACAAAAATCGCGGACCGCGGTTGAAATCGCATTATTGGACAAAAATAATTTATTCATACGTCACAATCACGTGCACGAATAAGAAAAATACCTCTACATGATCACATGACACACGTGGTCAAAATCTTACTTGCCGTGAGGAAATAGGTAATTTGAATTTTAATTTGAAGATTATATTTCATTCCACATTTATCGAATAAACATGCATTTTCTCAAAACTTTCAAAAAACTTTCATAGTTTCTTCAGGCTTGCAAATGAATACCCAGCGGGCACTTGGGGTCGAAATGACGTCTTACTGGCGTCGATGCATCGACATCGCGTTGCATCGACGTCCATTCAAATGAATGAATTTAGTATTTTATAATTGCAGAAACACGGGAACCATTAGAATTACTAAGCAATGCATTTTCCTAAGCTGGTTTACGGCCTTACAGCTGGCAAGATTTACAGCCACTACATGTACGATGGTTGGCCTGCAGAATTCCGCCTTGCCAACAAAGCTGAGGCCACGCGCATTTGTTAAAATGATAATAAACAAATAGAACATGGTTGAACGGCCAAAGAAAGACGTCTAAATAGATAAAAAGATCAAGTATTTGATATGTTTAATTTTAATCAAACCATCGAAGTGTGTTGCGGTATTTAACCTGTTATTATAAATGGTGTGTAAAATAGAATAGTGAGTTAAAAGTTAATGCGTTGTACGAAGTTTTGCATCTCCTTACTGTTTTTCCATAGAGCTAATGCAAAACAGTCATATTTCCCCTGTGCATAAATAAAATGAGCAGCAATGAAACACATGGCTATTTTGTGTAATTAACAGCCTTATCTTTCGGCATTATAAATATGAAAAGTTAGCCTTTGGTTCCGTCGTCTCGGTGGATACAGGCTTTTGGTTAGTAAAAGCCTAATTCAGGGCGATTTCCCATATGGTTTGTTAAGAGCCAATACCATTAGCCAGTCAGAACCTTTTTTCTACCCTCGACAGGTGTCAGTTCTGTCCTAAACTTTTTCAGCTTTTTACAGAGAGATAAGTGTATGAGTTACAGACACCATAAAGCAAAACAGACATTCTTTACTTGTATACGATATTTGTTCCAAAATTAATGTCAGTGTAGTTTAATTTCGCGCCAGTAGTGCAATGTGGGCTCAAAACCATCTCGTGTCGATAGAGTGATCACAAAAACGTAACATAGGTAAAAATCTCGCTCACAACTTCACTGGCCTTCGTACCTTTTACATTTCTTTTTAGCGTTTTCATCACACTATACATAAAATGACTGGATGATGATGATGATTGAAAATTTAACGACGCATCAACCCACTGGGTCATTTGCGTCAAAAAGTTTGATTATTACAACTTAGCAAAATGACTGGAAAAAGAGCTAAAACGCACTTGAAATTAAAACCTATATAAAAGGTAAGTCGCAACTCGGTACAAAACCTGTACCTGCTGGGTTTAACTTAATAGATCTGACATCTGCTCTATGACGTAGGTTGTTACAGCTGTGATCGCTTTAAAATTACATGTAAATGTATGCCCTTAAGTTCTTTTGGCCATGTCTAAAGAGAAGCAACTCTACCATTTTCTTGTGTTACCCCCTTCTCAATAGGGATCAACTGTTTAAGAAAAGCTGTTCTTCTTTTAGAAGAGATAGCAAATGCATTGGTCATTTCACCCGGTAATGCACCGACTATTTTATTCGATCGTTTAGTGATTATGAGTCAGAAAACAAAGCTAAAAGTCGCCCATGATCGGGTAGGATCTGGTTCCCGAAGGCCAAAGGAGTTCAAGACACAATCTCCATCTTGTAAGGTCCCAGTGGGCGTATGACGTCGAAAGACGTCGTACTGACGTCGATACAAGGTCACGACGTCGCATAGATGGCAATGCGACGTCATTCCGGCGTCACGTGCCTGTCAGGTTTTTGGTTTTGGGAGGTCAAAGGTGTATTCTTGTTAGGGGAGTACTAGCAGTGCTGACCAAACTCACCTGATAAAGTTAGAATCGCAATCCGTGAAAAACAACAGGGCAGAAATTCACAAAATTGCAAGGCTTCACTGTACATGTATGCTGTAGAGCGAATCGTGAATGAAAGAATACCGTATCCCGCCTATTCACCTGATTTGACACGTAGTGACCAGACTTTAAAAAAAATCCATGGACGCCATTTTCTGGCCCGTGTAGAAGTCGACGCAGAATTTAAGTAGTGACATAACGCAAAGGACCTTCTGGGATGGTATCACCGAGCCAATGTGTCACACATACGTAGAGAAATGATGCCGAGCTCGACCGGAGGTAATGTAGGATGGCTAACTATTGGCTCGCACTCGTATGTTCAGATGAACGAATTCAATATTTCATTATTGCGTAACTTGTGACGCGGGAACTATTTAAATTACTTAGCTATTTTATTGCGTTTTCCTAAGCTGGTTAACGGCCTTACAACTAGGAAAGGTACAGGTTCAGTGGTTGGCCGCCTTGCCAAAGGAAGTTTAGGGCAGGCGCATTTGTTCAAATAAAAGAAAAAAAATGGGTAAATCAATCTATTAGTTAATTAATAAAATCAAAGTTAATTAACTGAAGAAAGACGTATCAACAGAGAAGGAAATGCGGTCTTAATAGGTAAAACGATTCAAGTATTTGAGATATTTAACTTAATCAAACCATCGAAGGGTATTGCGGTATTTAACCTGTTATTATAAATGATGTGTAAAACAGAATAGCGAATTAAAACTAAACGCGTCTTTCTACATGAAGTAGACATTTATGCTCACGGCCCAGAAGTGTTACAATCGAGAATAGACGGACCTTGTCGACACCGGCCATAGTTTCAATTCATTTTGGGAGATACGCTCTGTGTCGGCCCGATTATCGGACTGACATTGACCGTATAGGTACTTACTCGTAGGGCTCACCATGGTTGACCCGTATACATTGGATTGTCTGGGGTGAAACATATCTATTATAAAAGATATTGCTGGGAACATTTTTTCAGCCGTCGCTTGATAAGCTTGATATAAGATTAATAATTCCAGATCACCGAACGCACAAAAAAGCATGACATTAAATCACACTCACAGACGTAAACGTCAAGTTTTACGTAACCCATTGTCTAAAAGGTTCAAAGCTTATTTGTTTGAGAAATAGCGGGCGGGCAATAAGAAGATGGCCTTCTCTCTTGTCATCCAAAATATCGAGTCCCTATTTAGCCCGAACGTTATTAGACTGTGTAGAAGTGCGAAAAAAAATAACGTTAAAATGGACGTCGAATTAGGAAAATATTTCTCCTTACCTGTGAATTGTTGCTGATTAACACTTGTTGTTGGATGGCAGATACGAATATTAACTCACTCCGGCCTGCGGCCGTCGCGAATTAATAGTTCGTGATCTGCTCTTCAACAACAAGTGTCATGATACATGTATTAACGTAAATGGCCCAGCATCATAAAACTTACAAGATCACACGAAGAAATATGTGTTTCTCAATATTTTATATCATTTGTGCAAATGTGCTCCATTTTGTATATTTTACTCGACTTCAAAGTACATTACCCCAGCATTTTTTTTATAAGAATGTAGCCTTACGCCACGGGCTTTTCTTAAAACTGAGCAGAGCAATCGCTCTGAAACTCATGTGCAAAATCCTGCTTAGTAACAGCTACAAAGAAATGTCAAAGAAATCGTATGCGACATTGTCTTTCAACGTATCTAAATGACGTCATAAAATACGTCATTTCTAATTGTTAGGGTATGTCTCTAAACATGGTTGGTATTCCATAATCTAAAACTATTATCTGAAACTATTATCTTTTAAAGCTTTGAAGCAGATCTAATGAGCATTATGGTTGTGAGTTTTTCTTGAATTCTGGAATGGTTGTATATATGGCCATTTTGTCCGTGAATGGCCGAGCTTAACTGAGAACGTCTCTTCAACGTTTTCTAAAGGAATATTTTACAGGCGGACGTCAATAGAGCAAATGTTTACATTCGACGTCATCAAGGCGCGAAATTGGCACGTCTCGACGTTAACAGCGTGAATTATTTTTTGAATTTTTAAGATTAAAGATTAGATTAAACATATTTTATTGCATAACATACAAAAGGATCAGACACAAGTTATAACAACATTAGATCGTCTTCTCCTTATCCATTTAACTATAATATTGAAAGGATGCAATGGCGAATGATAGACATAATTATACAGACAAAACATAAATCATACATAATTATAACACACAAAAAAACATGAGAAGAAAAAGTAGATCTAGTAAGAAATGAAAAAAAAGCAATGAAATTGATAAATGTGTTTGTTTGAGTGGCTCCAAAACAGCGCAAGCGTCCTCCAATACAGCAGACAAAACGTGCAAGAGTGGAAACAGTACGACACGGTAATCAGCTGAATCTACGTGTGTTCTTAATAGAATGTAAAACTGCAAGTATGATATTTTTGTTAGTGTCACAATCTAACATAATATTACCATTTAGTAACAAATCCAATGTAACTAGGTAGTTTGGGTTTAACTGTTCTAACAATGTATTCTTGGTTGTGTGTAAAGAGGACATTCAAAGAAAAAGTGATTGACATTTTCGGTTTGTGCACCGCAACTGCAATTTGAATAATTTATTATACTGACATTGAATAAATCAGAATTTAAATTACGGCAATTATGCCTCAATCGTGTTAGTAAGATATTATATTTCCTGTTATGTTTAAGGTCATTACCGGTACCATAACGGTAACTCTTGCGAGACTGAACGAGCCATGACACGACACAACCAACATAGTAACATGTGCGCCCAGCGAAGAATCAGATTAGCCTGGGCATGTGCCAGTCTGATCAGAGTCTTCCCTGTCAGTATAGAGCCAGCGTAGACCCTTAGCTTCCCTTTATGCGCACAGCGAAGACTCAGATCAGACTGGACAGCTGCCCCGGCTAGTCTGATTCTTCGCTGGGTGCAAATGCCACTTTGTTTTGTCGTGTCGCGGCTCAAATTTCTGATATCCTGTTCCAATAAATATCATATGACAGCTTCTTGTATTAATAAATCTTCCCTTCTGTGAAAGATTTCAACGTAATGCATTGTTAGTGACATACGTAATGCATTGTCACTGACATACGTAATGCATTGTTACTGATATACGTATTGTATTGTTACTGATATGCGTTAATGCCCTTGATTACAGATTTGAGATGGAGAAAATGGGGATGGGGTAAACTTAACGGATTATCTTGAGTATGTGACGGTAATTTCTTCTTTATATTTCTTAGTAACATTATATACTAATTGGTACATATATGTGTTACAGATTTAATGAAAATTTATTGCTGGGAAAATCTTTAATTTTTCTAATATTATGTATGAATATGCGTCAAAATTTGTCAGTGTTGAAGGTTGCGACTTCCTTGCACTAAGAATTACAAGACTTTGGTACGGTAGGCATTTCTTTGCAATGCCATACCTCAAATAGCAGATGGCGATTTCAGTTTTTATTGTTTCTCTGTACTTATGTAGTATGCAGATTTTAAAGAAAATCTGCCTCTTTAGATTAAAAGTTTAATCAAGTGTCAGTTGTTCATGGTGTATTGAGCCGCGACACGACAAAACCAACAAGGTGGTTGTGAGCCCAGCGAAGACTCAAATCAGTCTGGGCATCACCCAGTCTGATCAGAGTATTCGCTCTGGGCGGATGCCCATGCTGATCTGAGTCTGCGCTGGGCGCACAACCACTTTATTGGTTTTGTCGTGTCGCGGCTCATATGTACTTGCATAAATGTTTTGAATTATATAGCAGTTTTTTTAGATAAGTTGCATGGTTTTATTTATTTTGTTCAATGTGGTGATTGTGTAGATTAGCAGTTGTGCAACCAGTTCAAAGTGATTAGTGTGTTATTAGTGTGTTATTTCGAATTCATTATGCTATTCTATGGTTTGACGTTTTTGTATAGAGATAAACACATGGTCACAAGAACATTGCGCTGCGCAAAACAATAGTGGTGCTTCATATATTGTTCGTGGTTGTATTGGATGAAGGGTTATCAGTTATCTTCATAAGATTTGATGAATGCACCATAATTAATGGGGGCTGCATTATATCATAAGTTGGGGAAATGACGTAAATTTTTGACAGTCTCAAAATAGAAATGGCTGCTAGATAAATTCTCACACCGCGCGCCTATAAAGGCAATAGAAAATTACTGGTCATTTATTTTGCAAACAAACTGAGCCACGTCATGTGACTTCTAACAATGTGGCAAATTTGTCATGTGATATTCAGATCATTCGTCTCATCTATACAGGGTAATCTGGCTATATGGCTTGGGTCATGGTCTTACCATAGATGGCTGATGTGACAAGCACTTGTGCGCAGTCTGATCAGAGTCTTTGCTTATCACCAATGCCACATTGTTAGACATCACTTGATGTGGCCCAAATTAAATAACTTTTTTTGTCGCGTGTTCAAGTAACATAGTTTTAGCTGTATAGGGGCTGGGATATTATCCGTGAAACTACCGATACCCTTGAGGGACAGCCAGCCATTCATAATTGCCTGCGCTCATGCGTTTAGATGGAATCGACCCTGCACTGCAGAGTTATTTACCTTGTCTTGAGGCAAACATTGCTGCTGATTGAGTGCCTTATTTACGATATGATGACCATGACCGAAACAAAGCCAGGCTTTCAATTACCGGATCTTCCATTTCATTCACTAGTCCCTCAGACACATAGAAGTTGCGGGCGATTTTATAATAAGCAGGCGATGTAGCGGGTAAATTCGGACATACCATTGCAAACGGTGAAAATCCAGATGAGACGGCTCAGTATGAGCCGTCTCATCAAGAAGTTTACTGTTTGCCCAGTTAATTTTGTTTGAATTACAAACGATGTCACTGTCCTAATTTACGCACTGTCCGAATTTACCCGACTTTACCCAACTACTCACACTTCTGTATAGGAGATACCGGTATTTCAATGTTTCAAGGTCGAATGAGCTCGAGCCTATGGTGCTTTGACCATTTTTACTTTAAGAGCAGACTTATGTTGGAAGGGCCATTGGAAGAGCTAAGTCGACCATGGAAAGCAAACAGCAAATCACGAAGGTTTTCCCTTTGTAGGAGTGGTGAAAAGAAAATACATGGAGGCGTCTTTCAACTGCCATCATGTTTCTTACTGCTCAACCCAAACGCTTCCATGCTCAAAATGTCCACAAACCTACCGCGATCCTTGAAACAGTTTTGCTGGGTTCTATATTGCATTCGCTTTTATTATGTTTCATTGCTGACATCGGGGAAACGGAAGAAAAATCGCCATTTTGTGAAGACATTTCTCATTACTCAAAATCCTGTTCTTTCTTATGAGGCAATATATATTTATCAACCGACAGATTGTCATCAAAGGTAAAGGTACAGCCGTTGTTTAAAGCTATTTACTCAGACGTTTTAACAAGTTAATGCTATAGCTAAATAACAGCATTCATTATCAATACATGACGGTGCTACAGCTACTTATCCGAAAAGCCGATTTTGGACACCAAACAGTAAATGCAAGGAATGCTAGGGTTCTAGGATAGCGGTTGGGAGGGAATGGGGGCGTGGGGGACATGACACTCAGCGGTCTCCTGGCTAAGCATGTGCGTCTGGAATACGAGTAAAAGGTAAAAAAGTACTTTTATGCTGACTCAGTTACGCAGATCACCCAATAGGGGTACCCAAATCGCAAAAAGGATATACACGTAATTTCCGTGAGAACCCGTTCACTTAATTCGGGTACTCGAACAAACGTCGGGTAAAATCATTTGACCGTGCTGGGGTCCCGTGGTTTTAAGTCTTCGCTATTTAGACATGCAAGTTACATTTCTCCTCCCTAGCAATGAGGTAGTGATATGAGCAGCAGCATTACAAAACTAACAAGTGGCATATACCCCCCAGCGGAGATTCAAGTCTGCCGGGGACCAGTCTGATCAGAGTAATTGCTGTGACTTTAAAGGGTAGCTAAGTGACTAAGTTACCTCCATGTGGACAGCAAAGACTCTGATCAGACTGGGCGGATGCCTAGGCTAATATGCGTATATGTTCGGCGAATATGCCACTTTGTTGGTTTTGTAGTGTCGCTGCTCAAATGCATTTTGAATTTTTATTCAGCAACCAGTCTCGCATTGGATAATGCGATTTTTCATAACATTGTGAACAAAAATGCTGTCAGATTTCGATAAAACTTTGAGTCCATGTAAGGCGAGACTAGTTAGAAATGGACCAAATTAGATTTAGGTATGTCTTCTTCCGGATCTCGTGCACAAACATAATTATGAACAAACTTGATGAATTTAAAAATCTTAAATTTCGTTTATCAAAAGCATGACTTGTATAGTAGAACTTCATTATGTAATACAATCTTATTTTGCACTCATGAAATATAAATTCTCTTTTCACATATTTTGAACTTAAGCCTAACTATTTATCAGTTATTATGGCGTGCAGTCACTTTTGAAGTACTATATTAATCACCCGTTAATTTGTACATTTTTTTTTATATAAGGGAGAAGAATCCTATAAGCATACAGCTGCCGTTCTAATCCCGCAGCTTGTACTGATATGTTATTTGTACACGTATGTATATAATGTATGTCAATGGAAAAGCGAAACAAATATGTGTAAACCACCCGTTGACGTTCTTCAAGGTTAAGGTAAAGAGCACTCAAAATTAAAATACATTATTAACAATCATATACAAATTTAATCTCAATCATCTGTCAAATAATTTGATTTATAGTTATCTATAACTTTACCACGTACCCCTACAATCAGATCATTAATTCCCAGGGGTGCAGGAGGGTGGAGGGCAGGGACTCTTAGCGGTTTACTTGGTAATCATGTGCGTCTGCCACGTCTAAAAAGCATCCTTTTTTGAGCGGCATCATCATTTTTTCATTGTGGGCGGGGGGCAGGGGTACCAAAATAGTTTCTGTCCGTTTGTGCATGCGTTCTAAACATTTTTGTACGGAGCATAAATATAGAGAAGGGATTTTGTTAAAACTTCATATTACAATGTCATAACACGTTGAGAAGAAGAGCAGTGTACAAGGATAATAACCCTCGGAGGTTTCCCCTTCCTAATATTTGCAATAATAAGGTTCTCCGGAATATATGAGCCGCGACACGAGAAAACCAATAAAGTGGTTGTGCGCCCAGCGCAGACTCAGGTCAGCCTGGGCAACCGCCCAGTCTGATCAGACTCTTCGCTAAGCGCATAAAGGGTAGCTAAGGGTTTAAGCTACCTTCATGCGGACAGCAAATATTCTGATCAGACTGAGCAGATGCACAGGCTGATCTGAGTCTGTGCTCGGCTCACACCACTCTGTCGTGGTTCATATCTCTGAAAGTACTGGAAAGAAGCAAATGGAGCGGTAAAACTTTAATATAATGGACTCATGCGGATTCCTCCCTTATAAGAAGGAGAACCACAGCAAATCTGGTACCAACAGAAAATTCAGTATCTCTTCTTTATTTCCATACCTAAGATTTAAAGCCCAGGCTGATACAGGACTTGTCAGGGTTTAACAAACCAAGGCAGTGTCCGACTTTTTTTGGCTTGACGATCGCCATTTTTGATTTCTTTCACTGAGGGTACCAATGTATTATCCACTTTTTGCAGAACTTTGCAGGAATATTCATTCATGACATGTTCGCAATCTTACACTTAACACTTTTCAGTAATGGTAAAACATCTGTTCACTAACCTACAATCCTTTAAAATGTGGATTTGTCAATCATAAAATAGAATTTAGTCTCGAGTTTGTAGGACAGCTGCAAGCGTCCTTTAACTTAGATCAAGGTAGTAAAACAACCAGTCTATGTTAAAACTGCGCTGTAAACATTCTGAAATTTAAGTTGTCAACCTCGTGGCAAACGGTCTCCCTCGTTAGAGGAGCAGTGCCATTCTGATAGATTCTGTTTATTCCGTATAAATTTGTAGACAGGGCATTATGTTTCTGCAAAGGTATGTACTCACATTTTTGGAACCAGGACATTTTATTGTTTTCCTTCAAAAGGTGGATACATCCTTATATAGATATGAATCCACACTTTGAAGAAAAACAATAAAATGCCTTGGCTAAAAAAATGTGGATACATCCCTATATAGGGACGAAAATGTGGATACATCCTTGTATAGAGATGTATCCACATTTTGAAGAAAACAATGTCCTGGCTAAAAATGTAGATACACTCCTGGATCTATAGAGAGATAATGTGGAACCCCCCTAGAAAGAGACGAATACATATTTTCAAGGAATACAATAATATGCCTTGACCAAAAAATAAGGATTCATTTCATTCCTGTAGGTAAGAAAATGTGGATACATCCTAATATACAGATGCATCCACATATTGAAAGAAAACACTGATATGCCTTGGCCAAAAACAAAATGTGCAATTCTTTCCCCTTATATCAAACGGAATAAACTGCATCACTGTTGTTTTGATTATTCATAGTGGCGGGCAAAAAAATCGGTCGGGTAGCATAGCCGTTCAAGGATAACACAAGGTGCGCCGAAAAGTCAACGGCGGAACTTTCAAATCAACAACAACAACAAACAATGCGATTTATTCCGTAAAATTTATCAAACGGAATAAACTGCAAGTGTATTTAAACGTTTTTTTTTTTTGTTTTTTTTTATCTCTTTTAATCCGATTTGTTCACTCTGCACCTCACTGATTAAACAGGAAAAATAATAAAAAGAAAGAAAAATATGCTCTCGGTATGCAAATTTTTCACACATCGCTGTAATCATTCTAAAAGTAGTACACTATCGTCCTTCATTCATTTGTTTCAAAACCATGAATGCCATGT
This sequence comes from Ctena decussata, assembly GCA_963989385.1. Classification (NCBI taxonomy): domain Eukaryota; kingdom Metazoa; phylum Mollusca; class Bivalvia; order Lucinida; family Lucinidae; genus Ctena; species Ctena decussata. Next base: position 42,996,674 of record OZ022504.1, read on the forward strand.
GTATTCATCGGGAAAAAATATATTGCGCATGTTTTATGCTTTTTTGATTATTTTTTTTCCTAAACAAATAATGTGACAAGCAATCCGTGGTCTGTACAACACTGAATAAACGAGTCTGATGGATAAAGCGAAGAACAAAAAAGATCGTCTTGCAACGGTTGCGACCTTTGCATATGACACGTATATGACGTCACAATGATGCAGACTGGTTTTCATTGTCTTCTAAGCGCTTTCATCGTGTGTTAGCGAAACAACAAGGAATGGCCGACCGTCAACAAAATACAGACAGCGATGACTATCGCACTGCTTGTGCTATAACGTTCCATTAAATATCATCAAAAACAGGTTTATTACAAACTATAACATTTCTCCGTTATTTGCATAGTCGATTTGTCCCTGTTAATGTCTGATAAAGCTTGTTTTAGTACTGTAAAAGCTACCTCCATGTGTTGCAAACGGGCGCTGAAAAGTTTATCGACACCAATGTTCTTCAAATGGTCTGCGAAAACTCGAGGTTGGCTCCACACGGTTATATATGGTCTCAATTTGAAGATTAGATTTGCAGCTTTACTTTGATACCAAATTTGCCTCATTTCGCCTGCTTTAAAGGCTTTGAATCCACATGAGTCCACTATATTAAAGATTTGCCAATGGAGTTGCATTATCTATAGAAGGCAGGAAATAAAAGTGCAGTGTGCAATAATTGCATGTGTAGCCCTATCACAAAAAACATAAAAATTTACAGAGTTACTTCTCTTGCTTCTATTGCAATTTTAAACCCGTCCGGAGCAAATCTTTAAAAATATTGGGGTAATCGAATGAAATCAAAGTTCAAACATTTATAGCGGGCAAATAAAGTGCAGTGTGCAAGAACTATAATCATATGTCATTGCATAAATATCGATATCACACGCTATTAACAGGTATGTTTCAACAAACACAAAACTATGTATCAACACTGCGATTCTCGTGCATTAATGACTCGCTTTGCGACTTTTTGAATGCAAGTTGCAGGGCGATACTCCGTCAGTGTAGAAACAAGCGGCAAGATTGCATTTGCATTTATCGACATGGATGAGTTATTGTAAAAGTGGAAGTGCAGACAACATCGGGTGAGAATTTTGATGAACATGATTATGACTTGTGAACTACTAAAGGTTGGACATAAATTCAGATAGCTGACCAAGGCCTGAAGCGAGGATTTTTATAGAAATGCACAGTGCGTGTAGGAATCAGCAAGGTAAAGGCAATGAGGCCGAAAAAAAGTGCCCAAATATTTTCGCTATTTTTGTAGCATCGTGCTTGAATTTTTGCAATAACAGCGATCAAACATCTTTTTCAAATGCATTAACGTTTGCAAGGTCCTTCGGGAGATGTTGGTAACTTCAGCCTTCGGTCTCGGTTTTCAGCATCTCCCTCGGGACCTTACAAACGTTTATGCATGTAAAACCATGTTTGATCTCTATATTGCATAGTTGCAGAGTTATCGTTCTATTTTTTCAATACTAAGTTTATACGGGGCAGATCCTTGGGAAAATTGAGAGGTCACTGCAGATATTTTGACAAAACGCTACCAGAAATGTTTCTTTGTTTCTTGACTAGTCCTGTATCAACCACATGAAATTGATGCACATTGCACAATTTTGCCACGGCAACTGAATGGTTAAGATGGAGATGAAATTATTCAAAAATCATCATCTGAAAAACTATGTGGCCGATAAAGCTCAACCTTTACAGAAACCGTTACCCTAGTACTAGGCTCTATAAAAATACTATTTTCTGGCAGTTTGGTTGCAAAAGGAGTTGCAGTTGTCATATAGTATTTTTTTAGAAGACAGCCTTTCGTTTGCAATGGCAACCAATCATAATCAGTGATTTGACCAAAAACTCATATGGTTGGTTGAGAACTGCTCTAGGTAGATTTTTGTAAAAGCCTAGTTTCGTTAATAACATAGTAAAAAAAAGCAAAATTTTCAATCAATACCGGTAAAACACATTTGAGCCGCGACACGACAAAACCAACAATTTGGTTATGCGCCCTACTTAGATTCAGATCAACCTGGGCGTCCGCTAAGTTTGATCAGACTCTTCGTTAAGTGCCCATATGGTAGCTAAGGATCTAAGCTACCTTCATGCGGAAAGCGAAGATTCTGATCAGACTGGGCGGATGCCCAGGCTGATCTGAGTATGCGATGGGCGCACAATCACATTGTTGGTTTTGTCGTTTTTTTTGTTTTTTTTTTTCTTGCTGTCACATTCTAGACTGGAACTTTGCTATCACACTAGAACATTTTAAAACGACTTATCACGGAGGCCATGTATGGGCCATATCATATTAGTTCTTTTGTCCATTAACAATCGAAAGTGAAGCATTCTTTATACTAAACGCACATGCCAAGTTCGAAAAAATCAGTTGACAAATACTCCAAGATTTACCGAATAGAAACAAAGTGAAGATGGACGACACACAGATGGATGTAACACACCCGTTAGAAACAATTATATCTCGTCACTATAGGTGACGACACATGTTACATGATATGCGTCATGCAACCAGTTTATAGGTTTCATTTAAACGACTTGGACATGTTGCATGCAACAGATATGTGTCATGCAAAATATCTTTTTGGGATTACACGACGACACATGCTGCATGACATTCATATCATGCAACATGTGTCCTCGTGTAAACCCACTTTAACTTGTGACGGGGTATAAAATCGCCATGAACCCAGACAGGTACATTAACCCTCTGTGTACTGGGAATAGATTTACAACATTTGTAGTTTTAAACCAATATCAAAAGCAATTGAAAAGTATAAACACGCAGATTACCTGTTTACCATTAAATATTAGGACGGACTTGACTGACTGAAAAACAAACATTTTCTCCCAGATCAGACTGCGCAGTCTGATCAGGGTATGCACTGTTCGCCAATTCGCAAGGTCCCTGCTGTAAATTATCAGTTCGTAGTAAACTTACTAAAACATTAAAAGGTTAGGTGTTGTCATGTTCAGGCCAAGTGCGATCAATTGTATTTTAAATTAGGCACTAGATCACTGATTCAAAAGAATACTGAAATGAAATACGAGGTTTTTGCATGAGATACCATAAAACAAGAGAATCATGATTGTCCTGAATCGCTCCCCTGTGAACCAGATTACCTTGACCTTAAATATGTTGGTAACGTTGAATTTGCTCTGATACATATCCACAGAGAAACGTTTGTGATTTTGTTTCTTCTTTAGTGTCAAACTTCACTCCGCGACTATTATTAAAAGAGACTATGTTGAGCTTGGTCCATCAATGGTCAATGCGAAGTCATAAGCTCATTGGTGTTCACTTCTGGAAAAAGTTGATTTGATACTTCTAGATCACAATGCTCCTGAGAACATTCATGCGGAAGTATAAATTCACATAACCTTAGGTCAAAGGTCATCCTGGACACTATACTGATCTTACATTCCAAATATCTTTCATGAATCTTCAGTAGTATTCAAATTATGAATTATTATGAGGTTTTTCTTTAATATGCAGCATGAAGTAAATTTGACCTTTCTCCAGTAAGGTCAAAGGTGAACCTAGGATCATCATTTGAATAAACTTGGTAGGGCCCGGTGTATCAATGCTACATAACAAGAAATCAAGGCCTCCGTTTGCTCGGTTCTGGAGAAGAAGTTTTTTGAAGGATTTTTACCAAATATGGGCATGCAAGCTAATTGGATTCTGACACTAGGCCCCGAGGTTATAAACCTTTTTCCATGCTCAACTCAGCTGAGCATGAAATTTTCTCTGCTGATAAATATGAAAATGCCAACTTATGTTGGCATTTTCATATTCATAAGCAGAGAAAATGTCATTCTCAACTAAACTGGGCAACAAGAAAACTGTACTGATGAATAATTTGTATTTTTTAGCAGGTAAAAATTCCTGCTCAGCTGAGTTGAGCATGAAAAACGCTTTATCACCCTGAGGCTTGGTTTTCGATTTTGCCATGATGCGCCATTTAAAAATTGGGCTTTGATCGGCTCAGCGATTTTAGAGGAAAAATTACTTGAAAATTGACGATCAGCGGACGACGGATGACTGACAACGGACGACGGAGACTGCTCAGCCTATAAAATCTTCTGAGACTTTGGCTCGGGGGAGCTAAAATCTTGTTGGGGCATGATTTATCAATGTTTAATACCAAGACTCAAGGTCATCGGTTGTTTGGTTCTGGAGAAAAAGATTTTTGAACGCTTCTTAACAAATATGGACAAAGCGGCCATCTTGTATGATGTCATCAGGTCTTAGTTATAATTATTCATTCAGCATCTTGTTTATCTTGTCTCAGTTTTTGATACTACTGGATCACATGATTCCTGAAACAAAAAAGCAGATTAACATTACCTTATGTCAAAGCTCGTCCTTGACTTCTCAATACCTGATAATATCGCAATTTCAACTAACTAACCATTCATGCCAGATATCTTTCTTAAGCCTTCATTTTGTATTCGAAATATTGACTTTTATAGTTTTCGTATATAAATGTATTGGGAAGCAAATTTATTCGTGTTTGCAGTAAGGTCAAAGATCGGTTCTGGAGAAGAAAAGTTTGGAAGGGGTTTTACCAAGTGTGACGGGCTAATGGCATTCACAGGAACAAATTTGGGTTTTGCTTCTGCTCCATATATGGAATTTAATTTTGATCGGCCCAGCAGTTTCAGAGCAGAAGTCGTTGGAAAAGTGACGCCCTGGTTGCCTAAGATCCCTCGGAGTTTTCTGCTCAGGGGAGCTAAAATCCCATTTATGCCGTGTCTTATAAATCGGGCATTGGCAAACATTTCAGACCCAGATCAGGCGCCGCTACACGCGACGGTTGGGCAGGGCCTATACCATTTGCAGAAGACAAATGGGTAGAATAGAGTCGAGTAATTTCGGACAGGGGGTAAATTCGGACATACCATTGCAAACAGTGAAAATCCAGATGAGACGGCTCATAATGAGCCGTCTCATCAGGATTTTCACTGTTTGGCCAGTTGTTTTTGTTTTAGCTCAAAACAACTGACATATAAAGGAAACAATGTCACTGTCCGAATTTACCCGCTGTCCGAAATTACCCGACTCTCCTCTGTATCTCAAAAAATATAAATACAAATAAAAACAAAGATAAAAAAACTAAACCACATAACACTAAACCACTGAAGAGTCAACCATATGCAATAAACAGAAACGGCAGATACAAGCTGAGGATGTTCCGATCATGGTCTGTAAGATCATGATAATGTTCGCCAAAGACGATCATGACCCTTCGTATGCAGCAAAATTCATCGATCACGCGTATTTGGAAATTACAGCTTTTGTACGCAAAGATACGTTTTCACCAAACTTGATAAAAAATGCGGTTAATTTCAACCCTTAGGTTAGACTTGGGATGATTTGTATAATTATACACGCAATTTGTATTTTAAAGATCTTGAGAAAGGTCTGTTTATCTGGACGTTTAAATGAACTTTGCCACGTGAAAAATTGACTAAAATGGACAAACTGCTTTGCCGTTCGCTCCATAGACTCCCACAGAGTCACAGATTTTCTTTTTCTGCTAATAGGAAAACTGATTCGAGTGCGTGGATACAAAGGCTGATGCTATATTCGTCGATCGCAATACTTGGGCATATAAAGAATCCAATCGATGTTTGTTGGTTTAAGTAGACAATCATTATCATTTACAGCGAAAATGAAAAAAAATACGTACATTAAAGTGAAAAACACTACTGGTTGATGGACTTGTGAACTTTGATCTAAAAGAAAAATCATTTTCGCCTAGGATTTCACGAAAATTTGAATTGACAATGGCGCATAATACAGTGCACTATGAAGACGGTACATCTCATATACATTTCTGCTTTGCATATTTCTCAGTTTGTTTCTTCTTCTTTCTTTTTTTCTTTCTTTTTTCAGTTTGGTTATTTTTTGTTTTATCAGCAGGTACAGCATTACAAACATAACTTGCCTCTTTTTTTGTACACAGACTTGCATAGATAGGTTTACAGTCGAAAATGCTAGAAATTCTCTAGTCATACGCATCATGAAAATTCGCTTCTCTCTAAAACTTTTCTTAGTTCCAACATTCTTGAGGCAGATAAATGCATCAGAGGGGCAAGCAATTGACACTGAATAGGGTCAAATATCAACGTCTACAACTGATAAAATGTCTATATATTGGAGTCAGATACAAGCTGGACATGAGATTTGATAATGTTAATTGCTAACATCTTCGACTGACAGAAGAATAGATGTTGGGAGTCAGATATAAAAGTATCAGAGAGGCTAGCAAGTGAGATCTTATAATATCTTACATCTTCGAGATTTGTAAGACTGTTGTGTGGGCGGTGGTTGTTTTTGTTGGGTTGCACAATTAAGTATCTGATGAACCAAGGGCGAGGGTGGTCGACCATAAACCGGTTAAGGAAAGTAGCAGCACACAAAAATTGACAAAAGTTCACGAAAGGATCGCACGGTAAACCAAATTAGCAGCCCTTTCACAAACAGGTGGTCATTCAGCTACCCTAATTAAAACAGCAGCACCATCTACTTTTATCTATTTCTGTTCAAACTTACATGTAAGAAAAAAAAAAGCAGAATGGGCAGCTATTCAGGTGACCAGACTGCTAGAGACCATAACGAGGCGGACATAACGACCAGAAACATTGAGGAACCTCACAGAAGTACCGCCTTGGAACGGTCAGCAAAAGATTACTGTGGGGCTTAAACTAGTTTTACTGGGTCCAGGTCTTGCCTTTTGCCTCCGTAGTGGTTCAGTCCAAACAAAAACAAGTACACCCCACAGAACAGACCAACGTAGGCATCATTTTTTACACAAGAACATAATAAACATATAAAACAAATACATCAACCGACAAATAGGCACAAGGACAACAGTAAAGAACCGCAACAGAATTACCACCTTGGAACGATCAGTATTTAATTACTGGTGGATTAAACCACTTAAACATGAAAGACTGAAAGCTAACATAAAGGATTAAAAGCTAGCTCAGCGTGTCAGTACTAATGCACTGGGCTCAGTTGTTCAAAGCATCGTTAGCCTAACGAGCTCGTTAAGAGGTCAACTCGTTAAGTGTTTCATGACTTTTTAACTAAGTATACTGCTATTTTTTGTTGAAAATATGTGAGAAGCTTTTGCAGTGCAAAAGGTTCTCACATTTTTTCAACAAAAAATGTTGCTGTATTTGAGATATTAACGTTTTAAATTTTAACGAAACATTAACGAAAAATGTCATTAGTTTTGAACAACCGGGTCCTGGTTTGTAGAATGTGTGCTTTATCATCTTTTACAGTAAAAACTGTAACATCTGTATGGTAGAAACTTGAATATTGCTTACGCTTATGGATCCGATACCAAACATGATGTGCCAGTTACTTTATTATTAGTATTAACATGATTAAAGTGAGCCTTTTTACCTTAAACAATACTATTGGAAAGGGCTTGTTGCAGATCAGGTAATAGCCATTTTACGTTAAAGCCTCGTTCGCACGACCAAAGTTTCTTTGTCACAGAAACTGTAGAAAAGAAAGTTTGGCAAACATTTTGCGTTCACACGGAGCAAATTATTTGTTAAAGAAAAATATTTGTCAAATAAACTTTGGCACTGAAATATTTGCTGCCCTGTTCACACGAACAAAGAATCACGTCAAAGTTACCTGGACAAACAAACTTTGCTCGTGTAAACGGCCAACTGTGCCACATTTTCTTTCTTAAATATACTTTGTTCAAAATTAAACTATTTTTCTGTGTTCATCTTCACAGCAAGTTTCTTTGTTACATATTCTATGGCAAATTTTCTGTTCACACGGACAAATTTTGTTTGTCATAGAAACTTTACCATATAAATTTGGCAATGAAAATGTAGCATATTTTTCCATTCACACGAGCAATTTTTTCTATGTCAAACCTACCTTGTCACAGAAACTTTGCCCGTGTGAACGAAGCTTAAATTGCTATAGCCAGTCGACTAGTAATACCCATTTTAAGCTACAAAAAGTCAACTGGTAGCAGCAAAAAGAACGTTTAAATTGCTATAACTAGTTGACTTAAGCTTTACATAGCAGATTCAACGTAAACCCGCTTTCAACATCATTTAAGCTCATCTGAGCCATAGACTTAGGATGAACTATAATGACCACTCAGTGTCTGTCGTCCGTCGTGCGTTGTGCGTCGTGCGTCGTCCGTGGTCAACCATGTTTCTTCAATGGAGGTCCCAATATCTAAAATGGACCTGCCTTAGGGAGGTCTTGAGTTTGAATCATTGAAAAAAATATTTAAAAATCTTTTACTTTAGAACAGCTAGGCTCAGATGCTGAAATTTGGTATGAAGCATTATCTGATGGACCTCTACTAAATTTGTTCAAATGGTGACTCCACTGTCCAAAATCTCTGCACCAGAGGGCCCTGTGTTCGAACTATAGTAATACATAGAAAAACATTCAAAAATTTTCTTCTTCAGAACCACATGGCTCAGGTGCTGGAAATTGGGTTTTAAGCATTGCCTAGTGGTCCTATATTAAATTTGTTCAAATGCAGGTCCCAGGGTTAAAAATAGACCTACCCCATGGGGTCCTGGGTTTGAACCATAAAGATACAAAAAAATGTATTAAAACTCTTCTTCTAAAGAACCAGTGGGCTTAAATGCTTGAAATTTGGTGTGTAGCATTGCCTGGTGGACCTCTACGAATTTGTTTAACTAATGGGCCCAAAATGGTCTCATGGCAGGAGGCTTTGGGTTCGACAATAAAATACAAAAGATATACTTAAAAATCTTCTTCTGCTAGGTTCCGATGATTGAAATTTGGTATGTTACACTGAATAATTAATGGTAACGTTTCAAGTTTATTCAAAGAGTGGCCCCAGGGTCCAAAATGGCCCCGCGGCAGGGAGTCCTGAGTTTGAACCATAGAAATAAATAGAAAAATATTCAAAACTTTTCAAAACTTTTCTTATTTAGAACCACTAGGCTCAGTTGCTTGAAATTTGGTATGAAGCATGCATTGTCCAGTGGACCTCTACCAAGTTTGTTCAAATGGTGGCCCCAGAGTTCAAAACTGCCATGAGGGGGTTTTGGGTTCAAAAATAAAACATACTTAACGATCTACCTCTCCAGAACGGCTAGGCTCAGATGCTTGAAAAATTGGTTTGTAGCATTGCCTGGTGGTCCTTTACTATGTTTATTCAAATGGTGGCCCCAGGATCCAAAATGGCCCCACCCCAGGGGGGTCAAGGGTTAGACCCATAGAAATGCATTTAAAATTGCCATCAACCAGTAATAGCAGAAAGTGCTAGCTCAACCCCTTATTTTCGCAGCTGTAGCCGAGTTCGGGTTCATGGCAACCTCAATATATGCCCCCTCTTTCTTTTGTGTTATAGCGCGTCTAGATTACATTTAGAAAACAGTGGGTTTTCTCAGCACAGTCTCAGACTCTTCTTTTATATTTGCAGACCAAGGGATGACAAGTGTAATAAGGAAAAGTCGACGCTTCTTCCTGATCACCATTCTCTTAGGGACCATTTTCGCTTATATAATATACATTAGTAACGGTAAGTTATTCGACAATTATGTTTTAAATTATAAGCGATCCCGGATACTTTGGCATTTATTTTGTTTTCTTATTTTACATGTCTAATATTTGTAAGCTTTTGAAGTACTGCTTTACAGAAAATTGATTCACTGAAACCGCTAAGATCATTTTTTCACTGTATTGTTTGACAGTTCAAATAGGTCTTGGTTAAAGTAAAGTATCTAATGCCACAAAAGCACCACGGGTAAACAATGATAAAGTTACAGCTGAGTCTAGATGTGTCGCAGTAGTTGGCAAACCTTAATTAATCTACTCTATTGCATGTGTTCTTTAGGCTGGATCATTATCTATTAAAGCTTTCTTATGTGGAAATAGTACATGCCCTACTTTTAATTAAGGCATGAGTTCCATTTTTATGTGGTTTATCGAAGTGCACACTACATTGGGTCGTGCGCAAATTGAATGAACCACTTCAGGGTTCAAGTAAATTTTATAAGTGACACAATGTAGTTAGATGGGTAGCGTGCAAAGTGAATGAACCCCCTCCGGAGTTCATGTAAACTTTGTAAGTGACATAATATAGTTCACATTTCAGGAGTTCATTGACCTTGTACGCGACCCAATGTAGTTTACACTTCATGAATATTAGAAAAAATAAGTTCGTTGCTTATATTGACATCCGTTTTGAATCAAAACCTTGACGAAAACTCCTATAGAACCGCTAAAATTGAAACCGTAAAACATTTCAAACAGCTGAACAGCGTCAATGACATCATGACGTCACCGACGTCCAATAAGAGTATAGAGCGCCATGATTTATTTTGACGTCATTTGAAGTCATGTGACGTCGAATGTAAATATTACAGAAATACTGCAGCTATTTTTTCATATTCATTCGGTTATAGCACGCCAGGGTTTTCCATCCCTAGAATGTCTTCAAAAATCTTAATTACTATAATGAAATTTAGCTATGATTTTCTTTTTCTTCTGAGACAACCCCAAAAGTCTAGTTTCGGATTTAGATTCTGTGGATTGTTTTAGAAGGAAAACTTCCGTCTTATAACCGAGGAAATACGGTATGAGTTTAATGCTTATTAATTTTTAGAAGTAGGATTACCTTTGACAGTATGTTAGTGTTTTTTCTTATAACTAATAACACGGAATTAAATGACTTGAAAATTATTTGTTTGAGAAAATCTGAATTTTCTGATGAACGACTTTCAGGTTGTAATGTCACCGGAATCTTGACGGAGTATGGCATAAACTGTATGCCATGCTCCGATACCAATGACGTCATAAATACCTTACCATAACAACTACGAGTTTATATTGATGTCAAAATGATGTCATGGAGACATCATTCTGCCAACGTACTAAGCACAACAGTTGGTAATTCCTTTGTTGCCATGGTAACAGATCTATGGCGTCATCTCACCTATAATTTGAGAGGAGCATGGCATACACTGTATGCCATGTTCCTCGCGAAAAATAAGTGAGATGCTACCTGAAATTCTTATAACGGAAAGGTGTGATTTTCTCAAATCTATAATGCATTCTCAAATAATCTAATTCTCTTTTTAATATGGGTTGCTTTTCAATAAGTTGCCCTTCGTACAAAGTTCAGCATTTTTCATTTTTTTTTCAAACTCTTAAAAGCATTAAACCATTAACATATTAAGCCATTTCGGAATTATCATCAGTCATCATCTGTCTCACTTATTCGGACCACTGATTATTTCAGAACCTTACTCCTTTGAGAACACGGACGGCGCATACACATCATCTAAACCAAGTCCTCGACGAGGTCCGAAGCTTAGTAGGTTCAAACCGATGTCAGCGATACATGTAAAGGAGCTCTCAAGGCGTATCAAGAGACCTAAAGTTAAACCACCCTTCGAAAAGAACAAAACAGTGACAGAGCATGTACAGAAGAACCATGTCGAGATAGATGAAAATGACACTCTTAAACAGAAAAATAACGCCAGCAACAAACAAAATCCCAAAATAAGAGTGGTGAAGCAAAAAGATCGAAGCAACTCTAGTAAGACAGACACAGCTGATACAGTGGACAGCCAGAGAAAAGCTAATGTTTTGTCTCGTAAGTGTGATCATTTCAAAGCCCCCATAATCTTTCCAGTAGTGTCCCACGAGGTTAAATCAACCTTGAATCAACATTGATTCAACCTTGTGTGCCTGTTGGGGATTTTATAACGTCTAAACGTAAATAATTACATGTTATGTGGCTGTCACACAGTGACGTATAGCATCAGCGTATGCCGACGTATGAGAAATTTAGTAAACACGCTGGTGTACGTTGAATAAGTTAGGGGTACGTTATGAACAAGTTACAAGTACACTCAAATACGTTGGTATAAGTTGTTGTACGTCGAATGCGGCCCAAAGTTTTGTGCATGCATAAAATGTTCAGCGTACGCCGACGTATTGTTTATAAGTCTGTCATAAGTTTGGTGTACGCAACAGGTAAGTTATGCGTACGTTCATGCACGTAACTTGTAAGTTAATCATACGTTGACATACGTCGGCAGCCAGCAGGTCCATTGTGGAACGTACGCGTAACTTATTTCTAACTTATAGGTAACTTACCTGTAACTTATACCGGACGTATCCAGAACGTATCCAACCTATGCCTGACGACCTTAGAACTTATTCAACGTATCACGAACGCACTGAGCGTATTTAGGTAACATATCCACCAGCGACCTGGGCTTCAGCTATATATATTGGATACAGATTAGCAATTCATCACTTTTAAATAAGGAATCTTCTTGGACCGCTTCTGCTTGTTGTTTTGGGGCTTGAGAGGGGGTTAATACTTCAGATGCCACCACAGCTGCTGCAGATGCCGCCACGGATACCACTTAAGAGGCACTGGAGTCTGCGCGAGAGGAAGGTTGGCTACCATCGTAGGCATGGCAGTCGGGTTATGATAGGGACGACGGTAGGCATGCAGGTGGTCAGCTATTACCTGCAAAGTTCTCTAATTTTCGTTCTTTAGGCATGTCCATCGATCAACGTCCACTACTTTAAAAAGTGTTGTAGAGAGCCGTCGCTTTACATCTGATCGCCGAAGCACGCTCCAACACGCTATACATAAGGTCGGCGTAAGTTAGACTAACGTTGTGCATGCGTTCGGCATAAGACAAGAACGCTACAGATACGCTGGGAACTCGCTCTTATACGCTTGTATAAGTTATGTATACGCTAGGGATAAGTTGTGAATAAGTTATTTATACGTTTCAGTACGCTATGTGTGCGTTCCAAAACCGGCTCTGTTTGATGTTTTAATTTATCTCCAGCGTATGCCAGCGTATTGGATAAATTTTTCATACGTTGGCATACGTTGTCTGAAACGTTGTAGTGTGACAGGGCCTTTATGTAAACTGATAACAATGATATATTTTATCAAAAAAGTAACGATGCCAACTTTTTGCATCATTTTCAAAGAAACCAGTGCATATTTGAGTTACTTGAGGCTCGTATGTGTAGCTTTGACAATGGCCAGCCGATACTTTTTCACAGAAGAGCTATAGGGCACTTTTCGATAAGTCTTTATTGGCATGCACCGTATCAGTGCGCACGCGCAGAATTAAAGTTTGTATCGCGCAGAAAAGTCCATTAAGCAGGAATCTCGAAAAACACTTAAAATGTCAAATATCTTGTACTCAGGCTTTATATGGGAAGTTTGAATTCTTCAAATCTTCAGATTATCTCCATTTGAATTAAAACTATAGCGATTTTCAAAACCTCGTCATTACTGTACCTGCTCGTGTTTTTTCAAAGTTTCTTCATAAACATTTTTGTTATGTCATTGTTTTCATTACTTGATGACAAAATTGGAAGAATCATAACGCGCCCGCTAGCCGTAACGTTTCCGATTTCCTACGGAAATTCTTTTAAATGTCTCATTTGAAACAGTTTGTGAAGGAATCATGGTACCTTGAGTTGTGGTTCAAATTATCTAATCAGAAAGAGTAAAATTTCGATTTCTTTGGCATGCAGTCTTGCCAAAGGCCTGGTCTAGTATCTGAAGCACAGATTCAGAGAAATCGTTATTCACAAACTAACTTTAAGTTGGTTTTGAACTTGAGCAATTTTCATGACGTTTCTCTGTGAAAATGAAAAATTACCCCTTACATATTCAAACGACGCCTGTAGAATGTGCAGTCTTCAAAAACCAAAACGAATACTCTTTTGAATAGGCAAATGGATACCCTTTTGAAATGAGTAAAAACTAAATTTTCAAAACCTCTGCAGTTGCCATGGCCACATGAGATATTTCATGTATAGGAACTTTTTTGACTCAGTATATAATAATTTTTGATGACATTTCGACGGATGGAATGGATACGCTGTGTCAAATAACTGGAAAATGGAGAAAGCATAGGTTTTTGAAACAAGACGAACCTCTCTCCAAAAATAATGTTTTTATCCTCCTACTCAAAACATAGTTTTAGGGGGTATATTGTTTTCAGCATGTCCGTCTTTCCGTCCCTCCGTCAACATTTGATGTTTTTGCTATATAACTTTACATTAGTACCTTTTGTCGTACATTTATCAAATTTACACCGCACTATGAGACAGTGCATGTGATAGGAAAATAGGGGCTGAAGGATCAGTATTGCAAGGGCTTTGCCACTTTTTAATTCTTACAATAATATGTTTGTATCATTGCTAATACGATTCCTAGCTGTCCGTGTAAGTTTTAAATATCATTTTTGCTCGGTTTAAACTCTTGCATATCTTTTTCAAAATCATTTTGGTAAAGAAACATAAGATTTAAAATATCTTAATATTTTCAGGCAAAGTCGACCATAAAGAACTAGACAAAATGATTTACAACAGAGAAAAACTGAATGAACAGATTCAGGAAGCTCGAGAAGCCATACAAAAACAGCTCACATCTATGACGTCATCAGTTCCTGTGTTGCTAGTGACGTATATGCGGTCGGGCTCTTCTTGGCTGGGAGATATAACACAACAGGCGAGAGATTCAATATACTTCTACGAACCATTTCAGTTTATGATTGAACAAGGCTATTATACAAATGGCTTAGTTTGTTATTACAACGATAAGTGCAGGTGAGTACCTCAGCCGGGCCACGTAGCGCAATCGGTAGGGCACCTGATTCATAAGTCAGAGGTCCTGGGTTCCAAACCCGGTCTGGCCACATACTTTCGTTTCTCCTTCCGCTGATTCAAGAAGGGCAGTTGTCAGTTACTGGCAAAAGTATGTGCATTTAGTACTGGTTAACCGCTTAGGAGGTCTAGGCCTGCCCAGGAATATTGTGGTTAGGGTAACTGACCGTCCCGACATGACCATAGTTGTTTACCGTGGACGTTAAGCATCAAATCAATCAAATCAATCGTAAATCACCTCCCTTAACGATTAATTACTAAAAGATTTAGATTATTTCCCTTCTCTGCTTTAATTTATTTGGGCAAAATTCTATTTTGTCTGTCATTTTTACCGAAGAAGACAACAATTGTGGCTTTTCGTTTGCTTCCCTGGATGATTTAGCCTTTTTAAAAGGGGGTCTATTCCTACAGGAAAGAATTTGTTGGTAGAGGAGCAAATTCTTTCCTTTATGAGTAGACCCCATTTAGAAGGGAGGCATAATAAAAATGACAAATTTGCTTTCCTTGAAAATGTACCCATAAACCATAACCTATAAAGTAAGAAAACTGATATTTTGCAAAGTATTCCTTGTACAAATGGGAAATCAGTATAGTTAAAGAAAGCAGGTATTTTGCAGATGAAAGCATTTGAGCCGCGACACGACAAAACCAACAATGTGGTCGTGCGCCCAGCGCAGACTCAGATCAGTCTGAGCATTGGCCTAGTCTAATCAGACTCTTTGCTAAGTGCTTAAAAGGTAGCTAAGGGTCTAAGCTACCTTCATGCGGACAGCGAAGACTCTGATCAGACTGGGCGGATGCCCAGGCTGATCTGAGTCTGCGCTGGGCGCACAACCACTTTGTTGGTTTTCCCGCGTCGCGGCTCAGATAATGTGCCACTATGCAAAGGATTATAGTCTGTAAATGGGCGGAACTATAGTCCTACTGATAAAAGTAATAACCAACGAATTGTCTTATAAATAAATGTTAATCCAAATCAATTGTCGGTCATTTCAAGTGAAAATTTATCTACACAAACTGAAACCAATTAGATAAAATATTGGAGTTTTATGGCCTATCGCAGATATTTACCTTTAAGGGTCTAGAGAAATACAGAGATGTGTGTGTGTGTGTGTGTGTGTTTGTGTGTGTGTGTGTGTGTGTGTGTGTGTGTGTGTGTGTGTGTATTTCAGTTCTCGTAACGACGTTGCCCCCCCTACCGCACCTCAGTGGAACGTATCCATTGCCACAGTAACGTATCTCCGTTCGTCTGTCCATTCCTAAGATAAGCAACCCAACTGTGTCTTCTATAGTCCATCTAGGCTTTAAAAGGCCTCAGTGGACTGTGAAAGGCAAAATCAGATGTTTACTCTCAGTATGTCTCTAGACACCTATGGGTAAACATTTGCAGTATGTCATAAATTCCAAAACATGACCTGATTGGTTGTGGCTGGTGAAGAGGAAATTTACCTGTGAATAGATTGACAGCTGTTTGGGATCTACCTTTTCTGTCTTTGCTAATGCTGCTAAAAGACACTTGAGCCGCGACATGAGAAAGTAACAAAGAGGTTGTACGCCCAGCGCAGACTCAGATCAGCCTGGGCATCCACACAGGCTGATCAGACTCTTTAATAAGCGCTTTAAGGGTAGCTAAGGGTCTAAGCTACATCCATGCGGACAGCGAAGACTCTGATCAGACTGGGCGGATGCTCAGGCTGATCTGAGTTTGCGCTGGGCGCACAACCACTATGTTGGGTTTCTCGCGCCGCGGCTGCAGTTGTTAGCTGTTTAATGGCCCTGTTATGTCATTACTTATGTGAGATGGAGTATTTCCTTTGATCATATACCAGTGTCACTAGACTGATGCATAACACACCTAATAAACAATATATAATTCATTATGTCTTTAAGGTGCACGGATACACATCTATGATTCGCCTGCCATCTTTACTTTGGAAACAACTTCAGTATTTCCCAACAGGCACACAATGCTTTTTCAACATTGATGCAACGTTGATTCAATGAAATGGGGTTTAATCAACATTGAATCAAGATGATCGACGTCATGACGTTAATTTAGCTTTGATTCAATGTTGATTAAACATTTACATTGTGTGCCTTCTGGGTTGCTTTCTTGGTAGCAGAATCATATTCATATGTCTCGGAGAGCAAATACTTTTTAGCAGTATGAATGCAAACAGTTCCAAATATGAATAATTTCCTTTGGATAATAACTTATACGGTTATTGAAGGAATCATGTAAGTTTCGCTCGTTTGATACGCAGTTTGCAGTTCAGTTGATCTCATGTAGTTCGCAATTTTGGTTTAAACAATATTTTATTCGCAATAATATACACAAATATATATAAATACAATACACAATGGCACAGGATCTGGTTCGCAATTTCCATTCAATCCACGTTCACTAGTGGTCTAGAAAAGATAAGGTTTTCATAGAACCCATAACACTCAACAGTGAGTTATGTTCTTACCCAGCAGGCACACACGACAGAATCAGCTTTGAATCAACCTTGATTCAATGTTGTGACGTTGAACCAAGGTTGATTCAATGTTGATTCAACCTTGTGTGTCAGTGGGGGTTTTGGATTCTCTTGGTTTCGCACAAGTTGTATAATTGTTCTATATTACAGTATATGTTTATATCTATCTTTCAGACAACCTTTATCTGATGTGGAAAGCCACCAAATTATTATGAAAAATTTGCTTCAAATATATAACTGTGAAATCAATAAGCTACACCCAAAAGTATATGGAAACATTATGAGAAGGCAATACCATAAACACTGTGTACAAGACCAGTCTACTACAGAATTAAATGCAACTAGTGCTAGAGAAGTTAGAAGACGTGGTAAAACTGATGAGAATAAATCTAATACTACAGGAAACACAGCTCATTCGAAAAGAATGTCTGAGGCCGACTGTTTAAAGAATGTGATTGATTTATGCAAAAAGGCCAAGTACAGAATAGTCAAAACGATTCGATTTTCAATGGATCTTGTTCAGACTTTGATGGATTTCATTCCAAGCCTGAAAGTTATTCACCTTGTCAGAGATCCGAGGGGAATAAGCAACTCGCGCAAACATTCAGCCATTATGAAGATGTCGCAGGAAACAGATAAACATTCTATCGCGTTATGTAAAGAAATATTTCTTGATCTCACAGTTGGAGATATCCTCAGACAGAAATATCATAAAAGAATAACAATGGTAATGTATGAGGCCCTTGCCGAACGGCCATCGGAAGGAGCGAAGTATGTTTATAAATTTTTGAATATAAAATACAATAAAAATATAGAAGACTGGGTTTACAATTCAACTCATGCAAACAGAAATGATGGTTTCTTTGGAACACAGAGATCAAACGCTAGCGAAGCATCACTTCAGTGGCGAAAACAGTTAAATTTTAGTGATGTAGACATAATTCAAAAACATTGTAAAGAAGTACTTGACTTCCTTGGATACCATTCTTTTAAATCAGAGACCGATTTGAAAAACTTTAATTTGAAATCAAGACAATCAACCACTGTAAAAGGTTTTACTTAGTTTATTATGGGAAAAGCTTTCAACGAGTGTAATGCAAATGGACATGTACATAAAGACACAAACAATAAAAACATAAAACAATGGAACATGAAACCAATTTGACATGAAAATTGCTTATGATATAGAGAAAAAGAAACAATATGCATCAGGGAATAAGGTTATTTTTATGGGAAAGCCAATATAAGTAGGGGTATTAAATATCTTTTTGCTGAGGAATAAACCAACAGAGACAAGGAAATTATAGTTCTTATAGATGGGGAGCCGATAGGGTTCGGGATGTAAATGCATAAAAGTGGAGACAACCAGTAGAGGTAGGGGATTCGAAAATACCTTACAGAGGGGTAACAAGAATATAGTCAGGATAATTAAAAATCTTGCAGAGTGAGAGGAATTAAGTATCTTGCAGATGGAGAAGCCATTGTAGGTAGGGGAATAACTGAATATCTTGCAGATGGAAAAGTCACTATAGATAGGGGAATTAAAAATCGTGCAGTTGAATAAAGCAATGTAGGTAGGTAAGGGAATCAAATATTGTGTAGATAACAAAACCAATATACTATCAGGTAAATGAATAAAATATCATGGAAATGGAGAAACCAATATAGGTAGAGGAACTAAGTTGTGTGCAGATGGAGAAGTCAGGGTAGGTAGGAGTATTTAATATCCTACAGATGGAGAAAGCAATGCAGATTTGTGATTAAATATTGTATAGATGGAGAAGCCAATACAGGTACAGGAAAATATTATCGTGGAAATAGAGAAAAAATATAGATAGAGGAATAAAATATCATGTGGATGAAGAACCAATATAGGTAGAGGAATTAAATATCATGCAGATGGAGAAACCCGTGTAGACAGGGGAATGAAATATTGAGCAGATGGAAAAACTAACATAGGTAGGAGTGTAAAATACATTCCGGATGGAGAAGCTGTTGTATGTAGGGAAGTAGGGAATTAAATATCGTGCAGGTGAAGAAACAAATATAAGTAGAGGAATGAAAGATCGTGCAGATGAAGAAATAAATATAGGTAGAGGGATAAAATTTGCTATGTAAGAGATTTCATGGCTTCCCTTTCTAACGATAAATAAGCAAGTGGAAGTATTGAGGCATTCAACTCTCAAT
The DNA here is from genome assembly GCA_963989385.1 of Ctena decussata. Taxonomy (NCBI): domain Eukaryota; kingdom Metazoa; phylum Mollusca; class Bivalvia; order Lucinida; family Lucinidae; genus Ctena; species Ctena decussata. The sequence continues at coordinate 43,016,075 of OZ022504.1, forward strand.
CTGGATATCTAGACGATCTTTAAATTAATATTGACAATCCTTACTTATTGGATTTACTGTTATTTATTTCTAACGGATCTGTTTCATCCAAAAGGACCTCTGACAATTGTAATGTAAATTTGCCTACAAAATTGGTCAAAAATCAACTTTCGATATATTTCAAAATTTCCACTGAAATGTGTTCCTCTGGACTCCCGATAATTTTCACAAAAACAATTTTTCGGTTATCAAGCACACAGACTGAGATCTTTGGTATAAAAAGCAAGTTTTCATAATTGAATGTATGGAAAATAGGAAAGGTTTTATAAAGATACTTACCCCTCCCCCCGTGCCTCAGCTAGCCACTGTGCATGTATGTGTGTACTGTCAATATACACATTATATGTGAGTGGCAAGCTGAGGCACGGGGGGAATGATAGTCTACAACTGAAAAACCGAAAAGTGGGTGGGGTAATTAGACCCTCTGCATCTTAAAATAAGACTACAATACTTTTTATTTACATATTATTGTATGCTATATGCCGTTGTTGTATTTACTTTGTTGTAAGCATGTTTAACAAACTAAAATTCAGTAAATAATAAAAATCGAAAATTTGATGTATTTTGGATAACTGAAAATTTCACTTACCACTTGAGAAAGTCAGTGAGAGTTAGTCTGCAGAGGTGATATTTTTCCAAAATCAATATCAAAACCTCTTTATAATGCGTAAGTCTACATGTTAATACTAAAAACATCAACAGTGACTTCCTATGGAAGCTGCTGTTATTTGTTGAAAAATAGGCAAAATCTGCATTGAAACTGTCAGAGGTCCTTTATGCTCCTGACCCGATGATTTTGATTTTTACATAGTAAGTTCTTTTTTTTTACATAAGTAAGTTCCTTTTTTACATAGCCAGTTCCCCGTTATACCTCTGAAGGAGTTTACATTTCTCAGCTTATTCGGTTTGCAAGAGTGTCTAGTCATGTGACTGATTTCAATGCCCGTGATAAAATTTTAAAGGCTAAACTTCTCCTACAGGGCAATCAGTATCATAAACTTCGAAATTGCAAATGCTTTTTTTTTCAGATTTTATCACCGTCATTATGAACTGGTTTCTAAATTCAAGGTCGAGTTAAAACAAATTGTTTCTTTTAACAGTTGACTCCATTTAGAAAGATGCAAAATGGTACTGGCACGGTTGGTTCCCTGGAAAGTGTAGCCATTTACCTTAGGTATCGTGCAGAGGTTAAAGACATTAAAGGAAGGAGAACTATTTTATATGAATATAGATAGGAGAATTAATTATCTTGCAGAAATTAGTATAGGCAAGAGAATAAAACATCTTGCAGAGGGAGAAAAACACTGGAAATTGTTGCTAAGGGAGTTACTAAATTAGGTAAAGGAATTAATTATTGTTCAGGGTGCTGGGGACAATATTGCCCTTGGGGAAAAACGAGAGGTAGGAGACTTAAACATCTTTCAAAGGAAAGCACTACAGGCCGAGATATCAAATCTCGTGCAGAGATTAAAACAAAATAGTATATGGAATGAAATATATTGCAGTGGAAAGAAATCAGTTCCTGGTCTTTGCATACTTTTTACTTCTATTAAGGTCGGGTAATCTACATGTACATGTAATATCGTGCAGGAGGGCGGGGGGGGGGGGGGCGGGGAGGAATATGTATACACTAGGGAAATATTTCCCCTAAATATATAATGCTCCCCTCTCCACCTTCCCCCCTCCCCCACCCTCTGCAGAGGAGAAAAGAAAACTCAATCTGAGCAGCAGAATCAAGAATCAAATGTCTTAAAGAAGGAAAATGACAAATAAGAATTAATACTCTCATCTTCATTGGTGAAATAGACAAACATAAAGAATGTAAGACTAATTCATTCGCATGCCACAGCGATACCTGTCTTTTTTATTTCATCATGTTTATTTACTCTCTTTTTTCAGAGTCAGTTTTTGTCTCTCAGTTTGCTGCCCTTGCTTGAAAATCTTAGAAGCTTGCAAACTATTATCTTAAATTCTATCGAGTGTAATGATTTCTCTCTGTCTCTGTCTGTTTCTCTCTCTCTCTCTCTCTCTCTCTCTCTCTCTCTCTCTCTCTTCCATTTTTGTTTCTTTCTATGATTTTGTAAAACCTGCGTTTTGGTCACAAATGTGAAAGAATCAACTTGCTTTCGCAGCCGCAATTAAGGGACCCCTTAAAGTCTCCATATTCTTATTAGTGGTTAAAACGTCTGAAACAAAACATTATAACCAGCGGTTCAACCATCATGTTTAGTGATAAAATGTGTGTTGATGTGCATACATTGAGTCATATAACTGACAAAAGTATAGCAACAAACAATTGAAGAATAACGAATCCTTCCACAAAATTTAATATTGTTTTCTGTTTCTCCGTCTAGTAAAATGAACATAAACAAAGGCTATATAATGATTGGGGATCCACGCCTGTACATTGCAGTTTCACCATTGAATTCAAGTTAATGATTTCGCAAGAAGGCCATTTTAGTTGCCAATTATATTGTAAAATGACCCAAATCACAGATGTTTATCTATTTTAAAGTTGGCTTGTCACGGTCGTTTACATTGAGGTAACTGTACTGAGAAGCTTGGAGCGATACCTCACGATAAAATAGTTTATGAATGAATACAACTGAGAGCAATGAGGGACTTGAAGCCAAAACTGAATGCAAATGAACCTGATTTAAAGAGTAAGTCACCTGGGCCGTATTCATAAAGCCACTTAAGTGGTTGCTATGCTGTTGTTAAGGCTAAATATCTAAAAAGGAGAATCCCTACAACTATGAAATTTGGTCTGGAGGAACATTCTTTGTAAGACTGTTCCTCCAGAGCAAATTTCATAGTTGTAGGGAATCTCCATCAAAGAAATTTAGCCTTAGCAACAGAATAGCAACGACTTAAGTGGCTTTATGAATACGGCCCCAGCTTTGAGCAACAATTTTTGTGGTCCGCTTGGATAACGCCTTAAACAAGTTGGACTTTATTTTTCTGCTGATAAAATTTTCAATAGTAATATAATACTGTAAAACCAATGACCACTCAGCAAACATAAAAATGTTAATTAAGTCTGTTGATAGGTACGTTTACTTTGATTTTGATTTTATTGTTCATTATTTTCTTCTTTTTTCAAACATTAATACTATTAACATTTTGGTGACCTCCGGCCTTGCTTGGTTCACTAAATAACGTTATTTGGATATTAAAACTTAGCTATTAAATTTACTCGCACGTTCTAAAGGACTGTATAATTGCCATATGAGCCGCCACACGAGAAAACCAACAAAGTGGTTGTGCGTCCAGCGCAGACTCAGATCAGCCTGGGCATCCACCAAGTCTGATCAGAGACTTCACTAAGCGCTTAATGGGTAGCTTAGGGTCTAAGCTACCTTCATGCGGACAGCGAAGACTCTGGTCAGACTGGGCGGATGCCCAGGCTGATCTGAGTCTGCGCTGGGCGCACAACCACATTGTTGGTTTTGTCGTGTCGCGGCTCAATTTAATATTCAGATATTAGACGGGGCTTTGTCTCTCAATGAATGTCCCCGAATGTTTAAGTCAGTACTTTGAAACTCTGCTTTGAGATGGGATATTCCCCTTTCCAAATCAATCGCAAAAATCTAGATCCTCTTATAAGACTTGTTAGAAGCTTGCAGTGATACCTCCCGATAAATATTTCATGAACTAGAAAAGAGCCCGCGCAAACGCGGAAATATTTCATGATGGTCAAGTTTATATAAAAAAGCGTGTTTTAATTTTTCAATGTAAATGGCCTTAGGCCCAGATGAAGATATGACCTTTACCTTGAATACTCACTAAAGCTTCATTTACCTAATTAGTTGTCTGCATCTACAAACTTTCAGGTAGCAGACTGCATTGTTTTTAAAAAAATCAACTTTTTCCACTTTTTCCTATAGAAAAACCTAAGTGACTCAAAAGTTGACCTTGCCGTAAAACAGATCAAGGTCATCCCAGGGTCATCATTTATATAAATTTACTTGAGCTTTTGAGTCCTTGATGCGACATGCTAAGTTTAAAGATCATAGGACTTGTGGTTCTGGGGAAGAATTGGTCGATTTGATGCTTAACGTCCACGGTAAACAGCTAAGGTCATGTCGGGACGGTCAGTTACCCTAACCACACTATTCCTGGGCAGGCTTAGACCTCCTAAGCGGTGAACCAGTACTAAGTGCACATACTTTCGCCAGTAACTGACAACTGCCCTTCTTGAATCAGCGGAAAGAGAAACGAAAGTATGTGGCCAGACCGGGTTTCGAACCCAGGACCTCTGACTTATGAGTCAGGTGCCCTACCGATTGCGCTACGCGGCCCGGCGTGGTTCTGGGGGAGAAGATTTTTGAAATTTTTTACCATAATAAATGTTTGCCATCTTGGTTATGTGACCTGTCCTGGGTATTTTTTTTGAACTTTTAGGGGGAAAATATTCAAGCCCTCTGAAGACTAAAGGCTGATTTAGCTTCGTTGAATCATTAAAATTGATTTGTCTGCTTCGCTGGAAAAAATGCCCTTTCTTACCTGGCGCATGTGTGTTAACTTTAGACATTTTTAATTTTTGTCTTTTCGAAAGTTCAGTTCAGTTTGAATTCTCCTAACGACGTTCCCCAAGTGGCTCAGCGGTACGTAACCATAGCCGCACACACTTGGCGCCGTGTGTCCGTCCAACTTTTCGAAAGACCATGTGCGTTGAGCTTTATTCTTCAATGGGCGAGTTCGATTGGCTACTCGTATTGACTATCGTTCTGGAAGAAAAGGGGTCGTTTCGAGCCAGGGCCGTCGGGACTATGACCATTTAGTTCTTCATCCGTTTAGACATATGAGCAAAAATACAAAAATAAATCGTTATTTATGGGGAATGACGTACGTTCATGGGTCGGATTTTTGCATTAGAAGCTGCTAAATTTGGACTTGCTAAGCAGCGCACCGATATAACGACGCAGAACCGAAACGACCGGATTAATTTAAAACGTGTATTCGAGTACACGATAATTACACTCGAACGCACCCATTGTTGACAAAAAAAGTCGAAGTTTCTAGAAAAATACTTGGGAGAATTTAAAATGAAAGACGAATTTAATTCCCAAATTCTTTAAATCTACGTGAAACTAAAACACACGCTAACCGAAATTATCAATGATAGCAATATTCGAAAGAACCAGTATAGAAATTACGCTTGAAAATGCCACCAATTTTGCAGTTTATGCGTTACTTCGTTTATTTAGTATTATAGATAATACCGCTGATAGAGCAATGGGGACTTTATACAAAATCCGATGTAGGTTTTTTCCTTACAAAATCAATCCAAAAATCTAGATCCGTATCTACAGTTTTTGGATTGTTTTGGTTGCGTAAAACCGCCGTCTTATAAGCGAAGAAATGAGTAGTTAATGCAAGAAGAATAAATAAGGCGAGGAGATTGGATAACGTGCCAGGAACGCAAAAGTTTACTGGTGCACCTCCAATTCTCCACCAATTTTACAAAGAGGAACAACTTTAGTGGCTGAATATTTGCTTCTCTGGAGAACGATACCCTCTCAGCAGGCAAACGACATAGAAACGAGGTAGCACTTACGTCTATGCGATGGCATGACATAGCATCGACGTCAGTGCGTTGTCATTTGGACGTCATGTGCCTGTAAGGTTTCCAAAAGCCTTTCATGACAGGGACACTCATGAGGTTTGGAAGCCGAGACTTCGAATCTTTTGAATGTGTTTTCTGCTCTTGAAGGAACTCTTTTAGATGTCCATTTTACTTCAATGCAGCTTATGTCGTGCCGTGTAGGGGCCTTAGAATGTCTCCCCGTACATCACTCATAGTGCGGATTATACTTTATTTTTGTCCTTTGAGATCAGAAGATGCGTTCTGAGAAATCAGAAATTTTCGGTTGGTTTAGACTTATGTTCTAGATCATCGCCTTTTATTCATTTGGACCTCCTTTTTGATACATTTCAGTCTTTAACTCGACTGCCTTATTAAAATCAAGTAATTACAGTATCTTTTTTCTCACTAGCTCATTGCAGGGTCACTAATACTTCGAAGTATGGCCCAAGTTTCTGCCCTAGAATGTGTTCTCTGGCCTTGAAGGAACTCCTTTAGATTTTACATTACTTAGGAGGACTTAATTTTAAAATTTCTTTTTTCAAGCGTTGGCCTCTACTAAGAATAGAGACAAATGAGCCGCGACGCGAGAAAACCAACAAAGTGGTTGTACTCCCAGCGCAGACTCAGATCAGCCTGGGCATCCGCCAAATATGATCAGAGACTTCGCTGTCCGCATGAGGTAGCTTAGACCCTTAGCTACCCTTTAAGTGCTTAGCAAAGACTCTGATCAGACTGGGCGGATGTCCAGGCTGATCTGAATCTGCGCTGGGCGCACAACCACATTGTTGGTTTTCTCGTGTCGCGGGTAAAATATGAAAATGGCAGAGATGCTGGGCACTGAAGATGAGATCGTGACACAACAAAACCATTTAAGTGGTATGTGCGCCCAAAAAAGACTCAGGTGAGGTTGGGCCTGTAAAATCGATTTAAGCCCCCCAGTAATTCATTACTGACCGTTCCAAGGCGGTAGTTCTGTTGTGGTTCTTTGTTGCCTGTTTTTGGTGTCAGAGTTTCTGTGATGTTTTACCTTATGTATGTTATTATTATTTTTGGTTCGGTTTGGGTTGCTGAGTGGCCACCTTTTGGGAACAAGCTGCTCACTCGGTTGGCCATATGTTCTCTGTATCTTGATTATTTGTAATCTTAGTTGTTTCCAACTATGGTTTGAGGGCTGGATTTGGATTTTGATTGTTTCAGTTCCTGGTCTTTGCATACTTTTTACTTTCAGATCAGCCTTGGCATCCGCCCAGTCTGACCAGAGTCTTAGCTACCTCCATGCGGACAGCGAAGACTCTGATCAGACTGGGCGCAGGCCCAGGCTGATCTGAGTCTTCGCTGGGCGCACATGCCGCTTCGTTTGTTTTGTCGTGTGGCGGCTCATTTACCCTCCACCTAAAGGTAACCGCGGACGAATCCAAATGTCATACGAGTCACAGTATCAGTCAAGTCGACGTTTAGAGCTCATGGGTGTCAAAAGCACCTATACGAGTCGACCTGTATATTTCTAAAATGCGGATCAACTCGTTTTGTACGTAAATGTACGAGTCGACCCGCATTTCAGGTACGGGTTATATAATGTATTGAATACTTGTAGGGGGTTGCACCAATTTTACTATGGTATTCCCAGGCGATCGACATCACCGATAAGGGTCGACCCATATCGGAAAAACGGGTCGACCCATAAAGTTAGGGGTCAACCCGTCAAAATATGAGTCGTCTCGTATTTTAGATACGAGCAGCCCGTATCGGTGCATTTGACGCCCTAGGTGCGCCATAGTAAAACTTGATTGATCCCCTACAACAAATTCGCTAATTAAAATGTCAAGGCGGTGCTTCCGCTGTGGTTTACCTGTTTTAGATTTTTGTCGTGTGTGGTGTTCTAATGTGCGTTTGTTGACGGTGGTCTTCTCGCAGTGTGATCACCTGTGCTTTTGGGCGTCTGTATAGCTGCCCACTGTGCCTTCTGATTTGTTTTGTGTTTTGGTGAGAAGATAGGTGAAAACGGGTGTTGCGAGTGTTTTGTGTCTTTTAACGTATCACTTTTGAAACTAGGGTGAGTCTTGGAACACCGTAAAAGAGGTTAAAGCCTCCCATCCCCTACCCCAGTTATATATTGCTAACCGTTCCAAGGCTGTGTATCCTTTATGGTTGTCATTGTGATTTTGGTTTAGGGTCCGCCTATCTGTAGTCTAGAAAATTTGTTTGTTTTGTCTGTTTGTTATCTTCTATTCTCGTGAAAATTCTGCTTATAGCAAAATTAGAAACTTTGTAAAAATAGATGCTCTTTTGTGGCTAATAAATTTATGAGCCGCGACACGACAAAACCAACAAAGCTGCATGTGCGCCCAGCGAAGACCCAGAGTTCGCTGCCAGTATAGAGCTAGCTAGTTAAGATTCATAGCTACCCTTTAAGCGCAAAAAAGACTCTGATCAGACTGAATACAGAATACATACATACAGAAAATAATAGATAGGGCTTAATCCTAAAGGTACAACAGCCATTGTCACCATCCCAATTGGCGCTGATATCATTGAACCTCCTAATTTATTCATACAATTGTGTGTAGCAAAGGGAAATTTATTCAAAACTGAAGAAATAAAACTGAATTTTACTCCTCCACAATATGACAAATAGCCTATATCATATTTCTGAAATGAATTACGTGCCAGGGTATAGAGCACGCCCTTTGCAAACGAACAATGATCTCACTTTCAAATCTTAGGACACCAGTTTTTGTAATTAACAGTAAATCTACCATCAACGGCGCCACGGTATTAAGCTAAAGGAATATCAAACAGTGTAGACTGATCAGACTGCTCCTTAAAGGCAAAGGAGCAGTCCGATCAATCTACACTGTTTGCTCAAGTCATTCTGTTCTAATAATAAGATTCAATACGACACGATGTTTAAGCTTGCGAATGGCCTTATTCAGGTTAACGCCGATGTATTAAATTTTATTTTCTATCATTTCAAAATGTTTAATTTATATACTATCAGTAACATGTAGAATACAAAAAAACATGAATATTTTTATTTTCCTAAGAATGACTTTTGTCAGATCAAAGGAGAATTCGACTGACCGTGACAAGAAAATGACTAGTTACTGCATGATAATGTCTTGCTCTCTCGCCGTCCATGCCTAGTATAGTCTATTCTTGCACACCGGATAAGAATATCCGCGAGGTCCCCTGTATCTACAAATCTTTTCTTACCTACGAGACAGAGTTTGTTCTATTTTTAGCGGTGCTGGAAAATTCTGTCTTGCCCATGAGCTGGGACAGCTCACACGAGCTTGAATTCTGTGTACCACTACGCGCTCCTTGAAATACGGTGCGCCTTGCTTGGCGATTCCATACTTTTTGCATTATTCTTTCGTAGGAATGAATTGCCATATCGATAAAATCCAACCAAAGGAAGGTTATTCATTCTTTATAATCCCATTATAGCCTGTTTCAAGGTCTTAAAGTCGGAAAAAGATCCAAAATAGTCAATGGTTCATCGTGACAAACACTTTCGAGGAGGCCGCCATTTTGAAGACGTTACCAACTGACGTTTGAAATGCCGTTGACGTTACGTCACGGGAGCGGCTGTAGCGTAGTGGATAACACTCCGGACTACCAATCCAGGGGTTGCAAGATCGATCCTCCGCTTCTCCGGTCTTTCGGATGAGACTTTAAACCGAGGTCCCGTCTCCATATGACCTCGTTGTTGGTGGGACGTTAATCCCGAGTTCACTCACTTACTCACGTTACGTCACAATTAACGTCATACACGCGCTTTCTGTAGTAGTCTCAATACAAATTTTGTTCTTTAATATAAATGTCAATTAGAAAATCTAAAAATGCGGATTTGTCAAAGACCTATTTTTTACCTGTTTGTTCACTACAGAAGCCATGAGGGTGACACGGTTGTACTACTTACACTTGCACACGTTCGCATGAAATATGCCTATTAGTTCCCCGTTCAATTTGAAGTAAATATTATCGTAGGTAAGAAAAATAATCAATCATTGGTCTCCGATGCGGACAGGGAAATCCCAACCCTCGGGCACACGGGGTGTGTCGGAAACTCGGTATGCCCTCGGGTTGGGATTTCCCTGTCCGCATCGGAGATCAATGATACATGTAGATTCTATTTATCTCACCCATGTTATCTCACCCAGGACCGGATAAACATCACGAGCATTCAATGCATTGGTTGTATTGGAGGTCACGTATCTGCGTCGTCAAGTGACGTTGGCGATTTAGATGATGACGTAACGTAGACGGCAAAAATGACGTCAGTTTATGCATGCCATATGTTGACGTAAAGAACCAAATGTCGGTCGTTGAAACCAGCGCCTTCTTTCAAAATCAAATAGAAACCTCTCGAGCACTAAAATTTCGCATTTTAACAAGTTCTAAAGTTAAACGTGGTGAGCAAGAAAGTATCTTTCATGGGTATGAGGTGTGGATAGAAAAATGCGTCACTCGGGATCACTATTCGGCATCACTCGGCAAGCCTCGTGATGCCGAACAGTGACCCTGGTGACAGATTTTTCTGTCCACATCTCACACCCATGAAAGATACTTGTAGTCTATCCCATAACCTTGCCCCCAGTAATCTATTACTGACCGTTCCAAGGCGGTATTTCTATCGTGGTTCCTCGGTGTTACGTGTTTGTGGTCAGCTAGTAATAAGACCACCTGTATAGCTGCCCACTTGCTTCATGTTGTGTTTGGTATTAATAAATAGAAAAAAAGGTAAACCAGATGTTTCGTTTTTGTATACCTCGTTCGTGTTGTTCATGTTGGTGTGGATCGAACAACTTCTACATGTTCTGTGTGAACCCCTGCAGATACAAGGGTGAGGATGCTCGAACATAAAACCGGTTAAACCGACCCCCACCCCCTCAGACCCCCAGTTATTGATTACTAAACGTTCCCAATGCGTTGCTTCTGTTGTGGTTCATTCTAGTTGTCATTGTCTTTCCGCTTTATTTTGCCTCTGACTTTTACTGTTAAATTTATTTAGGATAGCCTTGTGAGCATCTACCGGAAAAGAGCTGTCCCCTTGGATATTCGCTGGTGCCATTTATTTTAGAGTCGTCTTAGGACGTAGATGCCCCTTTTACGTTTGGTGTGCAGGTCAGATCGCAGAATTCGATTGAAGCCGTTCCTGAGCATTGCCTTTTTCTCTACATACGTACTTCTTTTCCCAATAGGTTGGGGTAATACTGGCAGAGTTATGAAAAAATACTAATTCATTCTGCTACCTATATTATGTCCTGATTTAACCGTCATAATTGTATATAGACAACCTTATTTCCTATGATAAAAACTGTTTATTCTGTATATAGATCAGACAGCTTCTAGTAGGTCCGGTAGCTTGGTAGGTTCAGCGCTGGCCTGCTGATATAGCGGTCCCAGGTTCGATCTCCGCAGTAGGTGGGAATCTTTTCAACCGTAAACTGGGTTCCACTGCACACAACCTTTCACAACCTTTCACTGTCACTTATTTATCGTCCAGATATGACTGAAATACTGCTAAAATGGACGTTATTTAAATCGCAAGTCATCCATCAATCCATCCATCCATCCATCCATCAGGCAGCTTCTTAAATAATGGTAAAACTGCCTATTTTTTCATCTTTTGTGGGGACGGGTAGGGTGGGGGTGGATTCGGGAGACGCCGTTCGTATACTCTTAATGCAGTATACTTACCCAGCGGGCACATGGCGTCGAAATCACGTCATACTAACATCGATGCGACGTGATGACGTCACCTCGACGTCAGAGCGACGCCATTACAGCGTAATGTGCCTGTTGGGAACAAGTAGGAGTATGAACCACGACTTCTGATAAATAATTAAAATGGACATATTCGATTCTAAGAGGTGCAGCCATGGATTAATTCTGCCTGCTGAGCCTCTTGGAGACCATCGTTACGACAACTGAAACAACAGCAAAGAAAAAAAATGATAATAGTCGGACATGAATTAACGCAAAAAACTACAGTCAATTCTCGATATCTCAAAGTCGAAGTTCATCCCAAACTACCGATAGCTCAAAGTAAATTTTCTGGTCCCAGAAAATTTACTTTGAGACGCCAGTATTTTGAGATAAAGGTGTTGAAATGTAAGGACAAATGGGCACTGTAGAAAAACTATATTCTTTGTTTTTCTTTGGTACTTTGAGATATCAGTGCTCGAAATATCGAAAGTTGATTGCATTTCAAAGATGGCTCGCATGGATCTGAGGTATTGAAATAAAATGCTACCAAAGGTTACAGAACGTCTCGTAAAAGGACCATGTAACTAATAGGAACTTAGCAGGACGATCCAAGCGGCCACTGGAGAATATGACGAACTCCTGACCATGGTAAAGAAACGGACACTTAAGACAATATTTAAGAGTGGACAGGGATAGACTTTGCTAGCACAATAAGTGCAGCCGAAGACAGGACCAGGTGGAAGGGGATTTTTTAAGTCTTTTATGATGCCCCAACGAACTTACGACAGGTACAATGTAGCAGCTTATCATTCTTCGTGTACCAACTGACTAGGTGCTCGGGTATTTCTGCACCAGCAAACAATCGGTCAGCATGTTATCAGACCTTTGAATATTTTAGCCGAAAGAAAAGCAAAACTTAATGTTTCAACTTGTAATTGTTTTTCAGTAGGGGAAGAACTAAGAAATGTCGAATTCCACTCTATTTAAATATTTTGACCAAAGGCTTTCTTCAGTAAAACGGAGCTTCCAAGTTATACCGCCATTTTTACAAGGCAACTCATGTGACATCCTGCAATGGGGGCGCATGTTTAGACGGGGCGACTTCTTATCTTATTTAAATGTTTGCATTTAATTTTTATGCAATACTGAATTCTTTGCCCGAGAAGAATATTAAATTGAGCCGTGACACGAGAAAACCAACAAAGTGGCTAGTGCGGCCAGCGCAAACTGAGATCATCCTGGGCACCCGGCCAATCTGATCAGAGTCTTTGCTGTCTGCATGGAGAAAGCTTAGACCCTTGCACATCCTTTCAGCGCAAAGCATAGACTCTGATCAGACTGGGCGGATGCCGAGGCTGATCTGAGTCTGCGCTGGGCGCACATGCTACTTCGTTGGTTTTCTCATGTCGCGTCTCATAAATCATATTTACCGTATTTATTCGGCCGTAAACGGCGTTTCTCCATCTCTAGAATGACCCAAATTGACTGTATTAATTTGGATCAAGGTCTCGTTTCACGCAACTTCGGTATCGCGTCTGACTCTAGAGCAAGAGATCCCGGGTTCAATACCTATTCTGGACACTTACTTTCGTGGATATTGATGATTCTCCATCCGCTGATTCAAGAAGGGCAGTTGTCAGTTTCTTGCGAAAGTATGTGCACTTAGTACTGGTTAACCGCTTAGGAGGTCTAAGCCTGCCCATGAATCGTGTGTATAGGTTACATGTAACTGACCGTTCCGACATGACCATAGCTGTTTACCGTTGGCGTAAAGCAACAAAACAACAACAATCAATCAATCAGTTTAATCTTAAAAGGTTAACAGCGCAAAGCCAGATAAGCTTGTATATGCACGGTCTCTGCTAGGTATGGTCATTTGTTCCTTTTAACAAATGAATTTCATTTTTCTGATGTTTATCGAAGTATAAACTACATTTAGTCGCGCGCAAAGTAAGTGAACCCCGACAGGGTTCATATAAACTTTGCTAGATATCCAATGTAGTCTATACTTTGATACTTGAGGTTCATGTAAACTTTGCTAGAAACCCAAATTAATTAAGGAATGAATGTTATTTTTTCATCGTTTACTGAAGTATAAACTACATCGGGTCACGAGCAAAGTAAGTGAACCCCGAAGGGGTTTACGTATACTTTGCTCGTGACCCGATGTAGTTTATACTTCAGTAAACGTTTAAAAAATAACATTCATTCCTTATATTTATATTATTAAACGATGCTTTTGATCAATAAAAAGGTAAACAAAAATAAAAAATACATATATAAGAATCGTTTTAAAAACATTGCCGGTCGAATTTTGCAAAAGTTTAGAACAGCCGCATTGTCACTGCCTACCAGTAAATTCCACCTCCAGCTGTAGATTTCACGTGCAAGTAGGCGTAGCGAACTGTCACTCAATGTTTACCAGCCATTCAAGTACATGGCATGTTGTAGATTTCACGTGCTAGTTAGTGAGATGAGCTGTCACTTTAAAGCGCGTGACACAATGTAATTATTGACTTGTAAACAAAATTGACTCCCGCATCACTTAATTGGGTTAAAAGAGAGCTCTGCATTGAAAATATAAATATTGTAGTTTATACTTCGATAAACATCAAAAAAATTCAGTTAATTGCTTATATTTACATTCTTCTCTATTTATTATTTGACCACACATTTTCGTTAGGGGCTACATGTATACCTTGATTCAAAAGAAATGTAAGGGCGGTAACAAATATGCGCCGTCAAATTCGATCAGTCCACCAGAAGATTCGGTAGAATAAGTTTGGCACGCTTGTTCAAGTTCACTAATTATACCTCCTGTCACCACATTTACTGTCCTGTATGTTGATACAAAAAATGTAAGAAAGAATGTGCATTTAATTCAGATGATAATGTGATATTCTGAGCGCAAGGGAGCGCCGTTTACAGTGTGACTAGTTCTGTCGCCGGTGGGATTCGAACTCGGTAAGGCAGGTCTTAGCTTCCGAGACCCAAAACATATATAACATCATTCATATATGCAAAACCTTAATATAAGTCAACCTGTTGTGTACGTGGAAAATTCAGACATATGAAAAGATGCATATAATGCGTAGACAACAAAAGAAAATACTTTGATCATGAGGACATGTTATCGTCTCCGTTCACATAGACGATATGAGTATGAGGAATCTACAGAGTGAATTTGGTCACATAGGCTGTTAACTTTGCTAGCCTAGGGTACAACTCTCACTTTGTTCCTTATGTGAGCATAGTATCATTGGCTTGCGAAGATGACAGGCCGTATGATCATATGTACTGAGATAGCATGTGCGAATGACGAAACATCAGGTAAGCCTGTGCTATCTATGTATATGACAAACCACACTGTTATGCTCTTTATTTCGTTAACTGAAAAAGCGACAAGCGGGACTCAGGTCAGTCTGTGCATCCTCGCAGTTGGTATGGTAAATTTAAATAGTAATTGATTGGCGTCGCATGGAAAGATACCTAATTGGATGTGTGAAAAGGACATAATCAGATCAGCCTGTGCATCTGATCAGTCGAGGGTTAAGCGCTGGCCTGCTGATCTAACGGTCCCGAGCTCGATTCCCCAAAGCGGAAATCTTTTCAATCGTAAACCGGATTCCATTGCACAAAGCCTTTCATTATCACCCTTCCATCGTCCTGATATCACTGAAATACTGTTGAAAAGGATGCAAAATCGCAAGCCATCCATCTCTGTTTGATCGGCGTTGCACACGGACAGGTAATATGGCTTGCCACGTACGCCTATTGTTGGCTATACCGCATGCCCAGTTGTTGCATAACTTTACATTGTATTTGCAAGTTTTGTCGTGGGTGAATAATTTTTGTTACCGGTGAGTGAGCAGCATGTATGTCCTGCGCCCCTTTCTGTACAACAGAAAGGTCTAGGGGAAGGTACAAAGATAACTCCGCCCTAACCATTCTTTTGGATCAGGGTATACATATACGCAGTTTTTCTACTAACAGCGGAACAGCGTCAACGACATCAGAACGCCGCTTACATCCAATCAGGTGTAGAGAACTGAGGTTTATTTTGACGTCGCTTAACATCATGTGACATCGAGTGAGCCATTGTAGTCATTTAAGTATAAACTACATTACGTTCTAATGGTTTACCATATGGCTTTTCAATAAGTGCAATGTGAATGTAAATATTTGACTGTAAAACATGCTCGGCACAAAATTTTAATGCTTCAGCGATTAATTTATTTGGTTGCTTGGTTAGTTGTCTAAGGTTTAACGGCCCTTTGAGACTACTTTATTCTATATTGGACCGTCTTTCAAAGGCAGGTAGAAAGAAGACATGATACGTGTTAGAAAAAAAATATCCAAAAAATTTCACCCGCACCTACTGCAAGCACAGTAGCCCTTTGCCGCACTATCAGCCAAACTAATATGGCGACCGGTCAGCACCATGACCAACCCGACAACCGTCTTCAACTAATATCTTTCTACTTTCACAAGATGTAAATCCTACAACAATGTCATGGCGGGGGCATAAAATGCATGCAGTTTCATTCATAACATTAGAAATAAAGAAAAAAAAGTAAAAAATTAAAAATAACTAGAAACGAGTGCTGTCAGATTCGATCTTATGAAGTGTGTCCCTGGAGTTGGAAGCCTTCACCACTACGCTACTGACTTAAGCGCCGAAATCAGTTTTTCCAGATAAGCGTATTTTTGTTATCCCATTTAGACGTTATTTCCCATTTAGTCGCTTCACACACGTCAGTTCAGGAAAACTTTTGATTCCTATTTCAAGAATTAGGGGTCGGATCCTCCGTGAGACTATACCTCTGCAACAGACTTACCCTGATGAGAGTAACATGCAAATTTCATGTAGTCGTCTTTGCTGCCTGTGTTGAATGCCAGACCAGTGAGGTTTGCAACATTTCCTGTACATTGTCTTCGTCTCCTATGTTGAATGTCAGACCAGCGTGGTTTGAAACAGCTGTCAATGAAGACTAACTTGAAATTGAGCCCCGACACGACAAAACAAACAAAGTGGCTTGTGCGCCTAGCGAAAACTCAGATCAGCCCGGGCATCGGCCCAGTCTGATCAGAGTCTTCGCTGTTCGCATGGATATACTTAAGACCCTTTGCAACCTTCTAAGCGCACAGCAAAGACTTTGATCAGACCGGTGTCTGCCAGGCGCATATGCAACTTTGTTGGTTTTATCGACCCGCGCCTCTTAATTGGCTGATTGCGCATTTATTGACAAACTGCATTTTGTAAGACTGTTCCTCCAGAGCAAATTTCATAGTTGTAGGCAATCTCCTTCAAAGAAATTTAGCCTTCGCAACAGCATAGCAACCACTTAAGTCGTTTTATGAATACGGCCCCAGACTCTGTTCCGACTTCTGTCGTATTTGAGTCTATACCGGAAATGTATTAAAATTTTATGTCTGAAGGTACTTTAATGTATGAATGCACTTAATGCATTTAGGAAGGCGTCCCAGGAATTATTTTTCAAGCTCTTTTCACACATTATCAGACTGAGCAGATAAAAAAAGTAACCTGTGTCCAAATTTTCCAAAGAAAACACAGGGGAGTCTACTTTTTCCTGTGAGAACAAAGTCTCTAACACTCCTGTCTTGGTCACAGTAATGTATACTCCTCGCCAAAAGTTTAACACAATGTGAAAGCAAAAGTAAGAAGATTATTAGAGATAATGACAACTGAATTCTTACTTTCAGTGGAAGCTAATGTATTCTATCACCAACATCAATGATTCATCAACGTGGAATAAGCAAGTTTGATTTGAATTTGAGTAGCAACTGCACAGGGCGAGCGCGGACGTATATGTCCAAAAAACACATTTTGGGAAGAAAAAATATTCTTGTTATGCGCTATGAGTGACGTTCTTTTACATCAATTTAAAGTTAAGTAATGCGAAATGGTTTTGGCGAATACGAAATTACTGCTTCTATAACCATTACAGCGAAGCATTATTTTCTCTCGAAAACGTGAATTTCGGGGGCATTCATTTCTGTGCTTTCATTGTGCAGTGCTTGCGCAAATCAATTCAAAATTGTTGTTTTTGCGATGCTTAAGCATTGGTGTTGATGAAAGAATGCACTTGTCTTAGGACTGATAATTGGAACTTATATAATATGATTTCTAATGATCTTGGTACATTTATCTTAAAAAATATGCTAAACTTTTGGCGAGGAGTATATATAGGGTATTTATTCTGTATTTGTGTGATATATGTATACATGTACCTGCCTATCCTGTACTTAATGAATGCATCGAGTTTATATGCCCGTTATTCCAATGGGACTAAGATACTCTGATGTACCATACAATTTGAGGAAGAGTAGGACATATAAATTCTGTGACACCCTTCCTAAGTGCAATAAAGTACCTTCAAACTTAAGTACATTTTCAATAACGATGTAATTTTATTTTTCAGATTTTTGTTTTAAAATTACCCTTTGATCTTCCCTTTAATAGAAAAAAATGAACAGCATATCGCTCGTTTTGTGTTCTAAACTTTAGACAACGACAAAAGAAATCAGAAGTGTGCAAACTTTCTGGGAGATACTTTTCTATGTTTTTATTCAGAGTTGTATCTTACCACGTACATGTATCACCACCTTAATAAAATAAAGCTGATGTATTTTCAGTACTGACATATTTAGAAATAATGAGAATGTTTGAGATTGTTAATTGCACTAAGTGCAATGTTATTTGAGTAATTTGAGTTTACAGTAACCACCCTGTATTTTCGGACAGTAAGTAACGCCTTAGCAAACGATGTAGACCCAGAACAGTCTGTACACTGAGCAGTCTAACCCAAGTCAATATTGTTTGCCAGTTTTGTTTCAATATGCATGGGCAAAAAGGCTTGTCAATATTCAAAGACTATATGTTGGAGTCAATTAACAGAATCATACATAATGTTGGGACGATCGAATGTATAAAACCATTATTTTCTCCCGCACTTCGTTTGTCCGAAAATAAATATTGTCTTTTCTAACTTGTCTTAAAGCAAAATGCTGATTAAGAAGTAAAGAAACAACAAATTGTGAATAGGAATGCCGCTGCTCGCTACGGTTCCATTTATTACATATCGTACACAAAACCTACGTCACATAAGTAACAATTTAAACAAACTCATAATTTCTGTACAAGGATATCTGACATCGAAAGTCACTGACGTATTCAAAATCTCACAAAAATGACAGGTCTGCAAGTAGCTGAATTGGTGTCAAGTTGAGACTGAAACGCTGCGAGCGGGCTACCCAACCCTACTCCCTTAATTATATTTTTTATATTTTTGGGAGGGGGAGGTAGGTTTATCCATGCTCAAGACCAGCAAGACCGTTCACACAAGTTTCTGTCAATAAGCTAATCCCGCAGTGCAAAAATGTCCGTACTAAACGAACGCTCCTCCACTGCGAACTTCAGCCACCGAATGCCAAACAAGTGCTCCCGTTCTAGAGTGTTGTCTCACTCAACTATTTTCAGTCTCATTTCACCATTCAAATATCGCACATTTATAGCGTAATTTCAACTGAAATTGTATACCGTTAGACATAAACACCCTTGCTTTTTTTTTTTTTTTTTTTATATATATATACACGCTTTGAATATCTGCTTTTTCTATACTAACAGCAAAGGTTGACTTCAAAAACTTAGATTTTAAATCAAAAGAAAATAGGTTCATGTGGCACAAGTTAAAGTGGGTCAAATTTTGGACCAAAACTAGGCCTAACTTCTCTCTTTGAAATCAATATCATTCAAAGTAATGCTACCATGCCATATCCGATCATTAGTTGCAAAATCGGTCAGAAATTTCAGAAACAAAACAAAATACACAGACCTGTCTTTACGTAGCGAAGCGGTCGACTGACTAAAACACTCAAAACAATCATTTTAAAAGACTAGCAAAATCGTGCGATAAGAAACTCACTCATATCTCATGATACTGAATACAGAAACACGTGAAATAGACTGAAACAATATCGCACATATTACTATAAAAGACTGACCGAAAAGAAATGGATATATAATAGCCTCTGTTACGAGTACATTAAAGCCGTACCGCAATATGTTTGCAAATCTTTAGTGCCTATAAAATGCAAGAACTACCACCCAGTCTGTCTTTCATCGCAATCCGATGAGAGTCTTCTCTACTTACAGTTTTATTGACTGCGTGTGTGATACATGCAGCACAGTGCAAATAAATGTACACAGGCGGCTATGAGTCGTTACTGCTCATACATTCGCCAAAAGCCTTTTCTACCTGTCAAAGCCTTATCAAGAATTAAATCAGTTTTTTTCCTCAACTTATACAATGTAAGAATAGCCCTCCCTCTGTTAGAGTGTCAAAATAAATCATTATAAACATAGATTGTATCTTTTCATTTTACCACTTGCAAATAATGAAGAAATGAAACTTCTTGAACCAACAAAAACAATTTTTGCTTGGTTCGTCGTTCACATTCTAATCAGTGTATTCCAAATGGACACAAAACGTTGAGTCAAGCCGGGCCGGGTAGCGCAATCGGTAGTGCACCTGACTCGTAAGTCAGAGGTCCTGGGTTCGAATCCCGGTCTGGCCACATACTTTCGTTTCTCCTTCCGCTGATTCAAGAAGGGCAGTTGTCAGTTACTGGCGAAAGTATGTGCACTTAGTACTGGTTAACCGCTTAGGAGGTCTAAACCTCTCCAGGAATAGTGTGGTTAGGTTAACTGACCGTTCCGACATGACCTTAGTTGTTTACCGTGGACGTTAAGCATCAAATCAACCAACCAACCAACGTTGAGTCAATGGTCAACGTTGAATTAATGTTGATTCAACGTTGTGTGCCAGTTGGTTGTGTTCCTCCTGGGTTGCTGTTATACCCTCAGTCAGAATATCCTTTGTGCTCTTGTCTTTAGGTATATGGATATATTCCTGTTACAATGATCTCTTCGACCTGAAATATTGGCCTTTCCATAGCTTATACATATTTATCATATGACGTTGCTGTTATTCAGTGGATAACGCCGTGTCATAAAAATAGTTTGACCACACGTGTAATAACACTTTGGCACGTACACGTAACGTCATTGACAACGTCCATGTAAACAATGCGTTTTCTTATTGAAATAATGTTAAGTTAGAAGGCGTTAAAATCCCTTTTTAAAGGGTCATATGATAAACAGAATCTTACTCTCGTGGTCATTTCATAAGGCTCGTTTCATAAATTTCATATGAAATGACCACTCGTGTAAGAGTCTATATATACTGAACACTTTTAATCATAAAATCTTTATAACTACAGCATATATATTTTTGTAGCATACTCTCGAAGTAAATTAAAAGTCACAGTGGAAATTAAAGATAGCTGTTCAGTAAACGTACCCAAAAGAAAATATCAGCCTTAAATTCAATGGAATAAATTAACTATGATGATATTGATTCGGTTAAAAAAACTCCATTACGTTATTTCACAATTCAAGACCGAAGTGCTTCTGGTTCATCTCATAACAATCTTTTCAGCACACGTTTGAATCGTAGCTACATTTTATGATTCTTGCTTTTCTCGGGTCTATCTGGACCAGCTTAGTTAACGTATATGGATATACCTCAAAGAAGCATTTATGATGTCTTGTTAGATTCTGCAGCTAAAGAGCATTTATGACGTCTTGTTAGATTCTGCAGCTAAAGAGCATTTATGACGTCTTGTTAGATTCTGCAGATAAAGATGCATTTATGACATCTTGTTAGATTATGCAGATAAAGAAGCATTTATGACGTCTTGTTAGACTCTGCAGATAAACAAGCATGTATGACGTTTTGTTAGAATCTGCATCTAAAGAGCATTTATGACGTCTTGTTAGATTCTGCAGATAAAAATGCATTTGTGACATTTTGTTAGATTCTGTAGATACAGAAGCATTTATGACGTCTTGTTCATTATTTAAGAATTGATCTATTTTGAATTCAGGGGCAAAGCAAAAATGAAAATGGCAGAGTAAGTACCCCAAAGTCTACCCATTGACGGTATGTTCATTGCAGTGCTGATTGGAAAGGTCAGACCTTTCCACTGTGTTCACTTTACAAGCAGGGCATTTTAATCTGGTTCTGCATTTATTACTCCTAAATCTGTCATCGCCGGCACATAAAAAATCAATACAGCTATGTCCAGTCCAAAATCACAGTGCTTATTAAGGTACGGTTGGTAACAATATTTTTAGGGAGAAGAACTGTATAAGCACTCAGCTTTCGTTCTAATCCCAAGATTGTATTGTATACTATATATGTATGATTGTTACAATTTAAAAACGAATAAAATATGTTTAAACCAACAATATTTTATTGCAAATTTTCACAGTGTTGAACAACATACGGCTTATTATTTTTTGTTCAGCAATGCACATTTTATCAAGCAACGAAAGCATATATATTTTTATGGTAAATATGAATTGTCCTACTATATCTTATTTGCAAACTAAAACTAGACAACTGCGTTTCATTCCCTAATAGATGTTAAACAATCAATAACGATAAAGATAATGCGCCGTACCTTAGTAAACACTAAGATTTGAAGCTGGGTTAAACTTTGTCTCTTTTTTCCAGTTTTCGTGTTTGCAAATAATAATTGTTTCACCTGATCTTATAAGTAAGCTAAACGGAGACCATTTCTCTTTAGCCAATGAAATGCAACAGCCATAAGAATAGATAAAATTTTGTACTTAAGTGCACACATGTGCTTGCTTTTATAGCTTTTTTCTTTAGGAGGGACATGCAACACAACACATGTTGTGTTATTACCTTCCCTTATTGACCCATCAGGCTGGGAGACTTATGGAGGCCCGGGCATGGAGCAAGTAGCATCTTATTTCCTTCCAGCAAGTCAATGACTTGCCCACTGCCTATGATATAAACGACAAGATTCAAAGAGCAAAAATAATTGGGACTATCCCTAACCTACGAGGACCCTCTTAATCTAGCTGTTTTACCAAACTAAGCAGGGCTCGCTCCGGTATACCGGTAACACTTGGCTCAGATTCGAGTTTTATCCTGGCCGTAACCTTTCTACGAAGACTTCCGCTCAATGATGCAGTGTTTACTGGTTTTGTTTAATCTATAACCGATCCCTCGTGAGGAAGCTGAGATCGCAGTAGCAGCACTGAAAAAGGGGAAGTCTGCCGGAGTTGATAATATACCAGCTGAACTTGTTCCAGCTGGCGGGGAGACCATGACTGATGTTTTAACAGAGATTTGTATCAACAAGATCTGGAGAACAAGAGAATGGCCTACCCCATGAACTCAGTCACTGATTATTAAACCCCTAAATAGGACAACTTACAGCTCTGTCAGAACTACAAAACCATCAGCCCCATTAGTCATTCGAGCAAAGTCATGCTGAAAGTCATCTTGAACAGGCTTAAACCTCAAAGGACGAACAGATAATCGCTGAAGAACAGGCTGGGTTCAGGGCCGGAAGGAGCACGACAGAACAGATCTTCAACTTCAGAATCCTGTGTGAAACGTAACTTCAGCATCTGCAAAACCTATACCATGTCTTCATTGATTTAAAAAAATCCTTCGACATTCGGTATGGGCCATCATGCGGAATTACAATATCAGTGCAAATTCAGTTCGCACCATTGAGCAGCTCTACGACAAGGCTACAAGTGCAGTCCAGACAAACCTTATGACAAACAGCGCCAGTGGCATCCAGAGGGAGATCAAGGTAAAATAAAAAGACAGAAGCTGTTAACTGTAACAAGCTTCAAATACCTTGAAACAGTTGTTTCAGATGATGGCTCAACACCGGAGGTTCTATCAAGGACTGCACAAGCCACCGCAGCTTTAACACAGCTGAAGCCAAGTTGGAGTGTCAGCAAAAACCTTCTTGTTGGATCAAAGGTGGAAATGATGCGTTCCCTTGTCATTATAGTATTTACGTATGCCTGTGAATCGTGGACCTTGACAGCAGAGTTAGAGAAAAGAATGCAGGCCTTTGAGATGATATGCTACCGAAGGTTACTGATTTTTTTTGTACAAGGACCACATAATCAAAGAGGCGGTTCACAGAAAGATTCAAGCAGCCATTAGAGAAAAAGATGAACTCCTGACCATGGTCAAGAAACGGAAACTAAGGTGGGTTGGCCACATCTTAATGGATAAAATAGGACAGAATAGATGTAGTCCACGTTTGTATTAGCGGTACATATATGCAAGTTTTTTAAACCTAAACGCTGTTGGTTAAAAGAAGTGGGTAAAACAGTACAAGCATCACTAAATTGCGAATAAGATCCATGACCATTGTGACTATTATCTCCGTTGACTACTAAGAATTTTGCACCTGTTACGGGCTATTGATCTAGCCGCCCTGGGTTCGAGCCCCGCTACTGGGACAATAGAGGCGATTATCTTTCTAACCGTAGACGGGGTTCCATCACAAGCCATCCACCCATCCATACCGTTTCTGCTTTAGCAAGTGATTGGCTGTAGTATATACAGTAATGAATGTAATGTTAATGACTGCCATTACGGTTTTAAGCATTCGTTTACGACCATTAAGTTTAATCTGACATGCATTTACATTATATGCAGCAGACGCCACAGACGAGCTCCTGATTGAAAATCGGCTACTAAACTGTATAAGACACTGCAGCAGACCTTTCCGCTATGGGATATTTTTTTTTTAAAAAGCCAACTTATTATTTCTTTGAGACCAAATAGCTGCACTTGTACGTATGGAAAGCCTGTTATTGATAAATAGAATTGGTGCCCAGTGGGAATAAGGAGATCCCGACCCTAAGGTCTACCGTTCAAGTGGGAATCGATGCTCTGCCGAGTTTCCCATTTGAACGGTAGACCAGAAGGTTGGGATCTCTATCCACACTGGGCATCAATGATTAGTTATCTCACCTACCACTATTAAAAGGAATATTTGGCTGACTGTGGCTTCTATCTTAAAACGAGCTATTTTGACGTCATTTAATGTGTGACTTCAAGAGTGACGTCATAATTTTAACATGTTGTTTCTCACAATTCAGCACCCGAAAATGCAGGACTTGTTGATGTTAAAAGGGATTTATATAAGAAAATATCAAAGGGTAATTGTGTGCGAATGAATCTAAAACAATGACCATCATTATTGAAAATGCAACTAGGTCTGACCTTAAATTAATGTATTATGAAGAGCGTCCTAGCAATTATTTTTCCATTTTTGCTGCACCTTATCAGGCTGCGCAGATAAAAAAGGGCGTGGCCTAAAAGGGCGTGTCCAAGTATTTGTCTTAAAATACACAGAAGAGTCTATTTTCTAGGTTGAATAATTTTAATAACACGCCTATCTTGGTCATTGTAATGTAATATTTATACTATGAGTATCATATAGGTATAACTGACCTACCTGTATTAATGAATGCAATCACTATACATGCACTTATATACATGGTCAGACATTTGAGAAAAAGCTACTGTTTTTATCTGGTCTACCTTACAATTTGAGAAAGAGTTGCAACAAATAATTGCTAGGACGATCTTTTTAATGGATCAAAGTATCTTCAGAGCTGAGTACATTTTCAAGAACGGATTTTGTTTTTCAGATTTCTGTGCAGAAAATTTCCCTTTGATCTTTTCATATAAAATCACTTTTCTAAACAGCATGTCCCTCTATTGTGTATTCTAAACTGTAGAGAACAACAAAAATAAGAAGTCTGCTAACTTTCAAGGAGATACGATAAGTTTTATGGTTTTACTGAGATTTTTGTATATACACCACAAATCACCACCTTAATCGCAATTATTACGTAAAATGACTGTTTCTAAATCCTGTCTGAGAAGCCATTGAGCAAAGAAATTCAACCGAATTCACGTAGCTTATAGCACATAGCTTAACATTTGGGATTATAAGTATCTTTCATGGGTATAAGATGTGGAGAGAAAATTCGTTACAAGGGTCAATTTTCAGCATTACGAGGCTTGCCGAGTGATGCCAAACAGCGATCCAGAGTGAGGATTTTTCTATCGGCACCTCATACCCACGAGATACTTTTTCTTGCACACCACGTTTTGTTTTAACTAAAGAACATGTTTAAATGTGTAACTTTAATGTTTCGGAGGTTCTATTTGATTTTCAAAAAAGGCGCCGCTTTTAACGACCGCCAATCGGTTCATAACGTCTGGGGTGCATAAATTGACGTCATTTTTGCCGTCTTCATGACGTCGTCATCTAAAAAGCCAACGTCACTTTGTGACACAGATACGCCGTACCTGCGTAAAAACGTCGTCACATTAACGTCAGTGTCCGTCCGTCTGTCCTTCGTACGTACATGCGTCCGTCCGTACTTCGTTTCCGTTCGATCACTTTAATATTTTTGAACGGATTTCTTTCACATTTTGCAAATGCATTTGTATCAAGAATGTCTCGTTTGCGATTGTTAATGTGCAAGTTTCAATAATTGGCACTTGTCAATGTATAAAAATAATGTTTTTGCCCTCTGGTTCCTTTATTATCAGGAAATATCATTATCAAACTTCCAAAAAATGATTGAAGCAACAACAGCAGCAACGTTTTACGAAAGCGGGGATCAATATATCAAAAACGCAGATGAAAATTAAGTTATCAAGAGCGCGTTTCAAATGCGCGCTTTTTGAATTATCAAACCTATTGAGAGTTATTAGCAGCAACGATGCACTTGTTATATTGTTTGCTTTGCCTTTCGTTCCCCGTTACATCTAGCGCCAGTGTCATAGATAACAATATTTGACTACACGCTTTCTTAGCCACGTCCATCGCCTCCTGCTTTTCTAGTCAGTCAACACACACAGAGTTTGTGTCGACATTTAAAATCAATGTTTACATGTCTGAAACATCTAATATACTGTTTCAGTTTGACTAAAATAGCGGCTTTTAAGCTGGCCAATATTGGTTTTAGGACAGGTAATAGAGGTAACTTGGGCAATTATCAGAGTAATTATCGGCTTAACGAATTAATTGGCATCCGCGCATTTGATACCATGATTTTTCGCGCTTTTCAAACAAGAGCACGATATGATTTCTGCGCTTTTTGATATATGCACTTTTGTGTTACCACAAAACTCTTGTCCTCAGGGATTATCTATCCCTGGGCTGAGGCTATATACGTGTATAAAACCATGAAAAAATATATTAATACAATCAGAGATCAAAGCGTTTTTTTTTTCGTTTTTTTTTTTTAGATTGAGAGCAAAAGGTCAGAATAATAAAAGCGTCAGGTAATGCTCAAAATTAACCCAAGTGGACAATATACCCATGCCCCCCCCCCACCCCCCGGCCATAGATGCATAAAATGCATGAAGAAAACAGCTTTATAAAATTTTGCAGGAAAATAGATTTTCTAAGGTTTGCAACTAATGATTGAAAAAGTGAAAGCCTCCTGAGATAATCAAAAATTGTCTCCAAATGGGTTCATCCACCCCTTCCGCTAGCCCGCATTCAAGTATTAATTTAATAATCTGCACAAAATGACGAGTGTAGCTGGTTTGCAGTGGCGGGGTATCACGCAGTCGTTGCGATGCTTTCAGAGGGTTGTAAATAGTAAAGAGTCTAGTCAGTCTGCACAGATGCACTGAACCGAGGATAAGTTGTACTCACAAGAATATGATTTATCATATGACGTCGCCTCTGAGAGTTTAATAAAGCCATGCATTAAATACGATAATCCAATGGTAGATTACAAATGCAAATTACGTCGTAACGGTATACGTTGACGTCCATTAAAACGTCGCGTTTTCTAATGGCGAACTCGTGGCGTTTTCGGGCAAATTTTGCTAATAAAATGCGATTTTTTAGTGTCATATGATAAATAGAATCTTGCATTCGTACTCCTGTATTATTGAATTTATTAAACTCGTTGGGGAAACCCAACTCGTTTAATAAATTCAATAATACATGAACAGTCATGTAAGATCCTCTATATCTTTTTCGAGCGACCCAGAAAGGGTAATGTACTGTATGCAATACATGTAATAATTCTTTACATTGGCACCTTTTTATACAAACACTTGTCCTGGATGGTAATCAATACACAAAGTTGAAATAAATAGATCAACAGACAGGACGGCAATAACTGGAACCTGCATAAAAGGAACCGTGTACAAACAGGCACTACCAAGATCAGCATGTGCATCCGTGGAGTCTGGACTGGCTTTTATTGAGTCGCTTTATTGGAACCGAAGACTCTGGGTCAGGCCTCCGCTTATACGCAGGCTAACCGGTCTCTTCGCTTTTCGCGTCAGGCCTGCTCCAACCCGTGCCTCTTACTTCAGTTAAAAAATACAAGCATTGTTATTTATCCATGCAAGGAAAGAAGATATGACTTCAACAACACGGATGGCATTGCGAGAAAAGGTACTCGACGACATGTCTCACTGGTCAAGATTTCAAGAGTCAAAAACCATATTTCAGACTCTTTTAACGCCTGATTGACCATAAGTAGAGAAAACAACGATCAGACTGCGAGACCGCACAACCTGATTATGGACTGTTCACCCTGACTTTAAGTTGAACATGGGGCATCAAAATATAATAATTTCTGTCAAGTCAATGATCCGCGGTATCGTATCAATAATTAAGAAATTTACACAAAAGTAGAGACATTAATGTTTAGTGGGACAATTCCATCTTTGAACTGTGAACCGCATGCAAGTATTAATGGATTAAATGGAAATTATGAACATGTGCGACTTCGATCATCATGTACGTGTTCCAAAGTTCTTTTTTACCTTACAAGACCGATGTTAATTGCTGGCTATTGTCAGTCATTGAAACCTAACCCGATCCTGTCATGAGAAAAAAGGGACTTATGACCTTGTATGCAAACAGGGTTGACTCAGATCAGCCTGCGCATCTGCGAAGTCAGATTAAAGTTTCCCTGTTTGAACAAATAATGTATGTGTCGTAAACAATTTAAAAAGCGGTAGGTTAAAGAATCTGACAAGTTTGTGCAGATATGCAGGCTGAGCTGAGTTATGTTTGTGCATGTAATAAGTACTTTAATTTGATAGCGGCCCTATTTAAAAATTTAAAAAAAATAGGGTAATGGAATGGCATAAGGATAAGCTGTAGAGTATCACGGAGGATAAGCTTAGGGATAAATAACGAGGAAATATACTGTGTGCTTTTTATGTAGTTACTTTGATGTAGTGCGCATTTGACTGATAAAGGTAAGGATTGTTTCTTCATGTTCATCAGTTATCGCTCACGCACATGTGGACACACACCTAAACATAAATTTTGATCTGTTTGACAAGAAAAATCAGATAAATGTTATCTGGAATCGCATATATGATTCACTACATGTATGTTTTTATCTATTTATTACTTTTCGATTTTTTTATTTATTTTTATGTTAATTTTCTTTTTTGAACAAAATCGTTAATTTATTCATTATTTATTTATTAATTTATTCATTATTCTTTTTTGTCGCAAATGCCAATTCTCACTAACGATACGTTTGAAGGGCCGTGCAATTGATATCTGTGTGTTTGATAACAAGTTAAATAATATGCAAAAGCCAACTTATTAATGTCAACATGTCGGACCAATGAAAATACAGATCAGTTTTTTAAGAAATATTGTAAAGTTAAAAGATAGGCAATGATCAGGAATTAATACAATCAAATTCCACATCCCGGGAAAGAAGCACACACACGCACACACACACGGAAAAAAATGAAACAAGTTCACGAAAGATACACACGGTAAACCGAATGAGCAGCTCTTTCCCAAACAGGTGGTCATTCAGCTACCCTAATCAAAAACAGCATCAACATCTGTTTTTATCTAATTTCACAGTTAAGACATCCTCAATTGTAACATTTTCATTAAACCTGATCCAACGATGACAAGCTACATGAACGTTATAGCAGTGATATCGTAATCGTTTTTTTTTTTTTTTTTTTTTTTTTTTTTTTTTTCTTATTGTTTTTGTTTTTTATTGTTTTCATTGTTGTTGTTGCCTTACGTCCACGGTAAACAGCTATGGTCATGTCGGCACGGTCAGTTACCCTAAACACACTATTCCGGAGAGGCTTAGGTTTTCTTTTGCTCCGGTAATTCAGTGGTGTTGTTTGACTTCCCAGGGGTCTCCAGGTGTGGCAATACGTTAGTTCCGTCGAGTCCTCATCTCTGATTCATCATAGGTCTTGTGCGTGATTGTTTGTTTCCGATAATATTTCGTTGATGGGTTAGGATACCTTCATACGGACCAAACAGCTAACTAAATACTTCGAACCACTACAGAAGCAGAGGGCGAGGTTTGGTACCAGTAAAACATGCTTAAGCCCCCCAAGTAATCTTTTGCTGACCGTTCCAAGGCGGTACTTCTGTTATGGGTCTTTGATGTTACATTGTGCTATGTTCTTTGGCGGTTTGGTCACACGTTTTGCTACCTAATCCGCCTTTTGTTTTGTTGTGTTTTGTAAGATAAAAATAAAATAGAGAAAAATAGATGTTGATGCTGTTTTTGATTTGTGTAGCTGAATGACCAGCTGTTTGAGAAAAAGCTGCTAATTCGGTTTACCGTGCGTGTCTTTCGTGAATTTGTCTCAATTTTTCCGTGTGTGCGTGTGTGTGTGTGTGTGTGTGCTTCTTTCCCTATTGGTTTTGAGAGGGGGATGTGGGATTAGATTGTATTAATTCCTGATCATTGCATATCTTTTCACTTTAGACCTCCTACGTGGTTAACCAGTACTAACTGCACATACTCTCGCCAGTAGCTGACAGCTGCCCTTCTTGAATCAGCGGAAGGCGAAAATCAACCTCGGGCCTCGAAAGTAAGTGGCCGGACTGGGTATCGAACCCGGGACCTCTGGCTTCTGAGTCAAACGCACTACCCACTGCGCCACTCGGCCATTTTTATTTTATTTTATTATTATTTCATTTGTGGGGGGGGGGGGGAGGGTTGCGGAAGAGGGTCTTGATATAAGGTAACTTTAACGTCATAAAACTGTTGCAGACATTTCCACAACCAAAGATCTACCAGCAGATGTTTTGGATTGTAATTAACAGAACTAAGCAACAACAAGCTTCCAAAATCAGCAAACACTTCATCACAGTGATTTGTTCCGATGCTGCGACGCTCTCTAATGCGCGTTTACCACAACTGACCTTGCGCGAATGCGCTAACCGCTCCGCCCTTCGAATTTTTCCGAGTATATTTTAAAAAAGAATCTATTATCACAAAAACACACATGCATTCGTTTGTACGAGGCTTTCGCCTTATTTGACTGGCATATTTTGACTGGCAGGTCGCGTCAGCTTAATTGCACGCCTAAAACATTGTGGTGAGGCGTTTGATTTCTCACCTTTTGGTGAGTTATGGTCTATATGAGTCATTCTACAAAAATGAAGGAATTAGGGCTTTTTTGTTTTGCAAAAAATAACACAATTGATTTTGATTTGTTTTATTTTAATCTCAACTCTGAATATTTAACAACAATAAACCATTAATTTAGACAAGAGAATTTGCTTAAAAATACATGTTGGCTTATTTTGATTGCTGTCCTGGTTTTAAAATATCATACCTGTTACCACAACAAGAAACCTTATGTCCTAAATGACATAATTATCGTAGTTATTTTGTTCTTTCGAATTAAAAAGTTCCTGTTAAGACCTCCAAGTTTACAAACTTGTTCTGAGGAAAAATTATTTGATACTAATAATATAATCAATAACTTATTATTTTACTGAAACAAAACGTTTTAAGACAAATGCCATCAAATCTATTTTGACAAATTGTAGGATGAGTATCTTCATTTTCTGCAAAAGGTAGCTGCAGGCATCGACTTTCAATTTGGTAAATAAATGCAACAGCAGAACATTGGTTTAATTTATATATTGAGTAAAAGTTGACTGGTAACAGGAATGACATTTGGTAACATGAATGACAACAATAATTTTCAGCAGTAACATAAATGACAATATGAATGATATTCATTATCAAGAATGACAGCTAAACTGAAAGATGTTAAAATACCAAAAGTAAATTGTAATCTGACTAACAGTGAAGTAGAAATCTGGTGAATATGTTTTAGATCAAATGAGCTCTTAAAGGCTCAGAGTGACTGTTCAGTTCACCTTTAAGGTGGTGATAATCACTGCTTTGAGGCAAAGACAAAAATTCGCATAAAATGCTGAAAATTCAACAGATCTTCCCAAACATTAGCAGATGCCTTCTTTATGGAAAATGTGATTCAACCCGATAAAAGTGTACTATATATATGTCATCCCTGTTACTTATTCTGTGGACATGTGTCATCCCTGTTACCGCGGCCAACAACAGGCTATTACATGCCGCTTATAATGTTCTGTAAAAGACACGGCATATTCAAATTAGTCTAGTTGAAAGAACTTTAAATGTCAAACACAAACATCTTTCATATTTTACATATTCAATTAAATTTAAAGTGTCATTCCTGTTACTTTTGGTGGGTAACAGAGATGACAGTAACAGGGATGACAGTAACAGGAATGACAAAAAGTATGCAAACTCACACTTATTTTGCTCTCTGCAGGCAAAAACTTGAAAATGTTTACACAACAATATTGACGTCTATCATACATTTTCAGTGTTTGTATTTTGTTTTATTTGAAGCTTTTTATTTTTATAGAAAGGTGGGTAACAGGGATGACAGATTACCTGTCTTACTTACTACTTAATTTAGAAAATTGTTTCATATTTACCTTTAAGCAAACTTTGCATAAAATAATTTAGTGTTTTTATAAAATTGGCGCTCCTTGCCTCACAAAAGTCCAGTGCAAGGTCATTTTCATGGGTAGTAACTCTGTCTAAACTACAACTGCAACTGCGGTAACAGAGTATGACACGAACTGCGGGACACACCAAAACAAACTTGACACGGCTTCAAATCAAAACCAATGGGTACACGACGCCTCTGTCATTGGTAGGTCTCTGTCACAGACTTCCATCATGTCTCTATTTGTTTTGTTTATATTAGCACTTTTTGTCAAACTGAAGTTCAACTTTCACTATTTTACAGTTGGACAAGCAAATATAAGGGGGGTAACTCTTAATTTCTTTAGAAAGAAATATGAACAACTGCATTAACTAGCCAGGTCACTGTCGTAAATGTTAGATATTTGGTCACTTAAATTAAAACAAACTACCAAAGACAAGATACTTGAAATGGAAAAAAATGTATACAAGTATTTAGGTGAGGGACAGGAATTCCTCATCTTTGGTAGAATGACTCATATACATGATATATCTGTATCTTATGTGCTTGTCGGCACTATATCAGCTCATTTTCTCGGATTACAAGCCTATCTCTTTTTTTAAGTACGAAAATAACTTTCATAGGTTCTTTAGGCTTGCGAATGAATACCCAGCGGGGACTTAGGTCGAAATAACATCATACTGACGTCAATACATTGTCATCACGTCGCATTGAAATGAATACAGTATTTTATAATTGCAGAAACACGGGTACTTAGCTGTTATAGAGCGTTTTCCTAAGCTGATTTACGGCCTTACAGCTGGCAAAATTTACAGCCACTACATGTACATGTACGATGATTGGCTGGCGGAATTCTGAAGGCCACGCGCATTTGTTTAAAAAAATAATTAATAAATAGAACATGGTTGAACGGCCAAAGAAAGACGTCTAAATAGATAAAAAGATCAAGTATATGATACGTTTAATTTCAATCAAACCATCGAAGTGTATTGCGGTATTTAACCTGTTATTATAAATGATGTGTAAAATAGAATAGTGAGTTTAAAGTTAACGCGTCTATCTATTTACGAACTTTTGCATCTCCTTACTGTTTTTCTATAGAGGTAATGCAAAACAGTCATATTTCCCCTGTGTATAAGTAGAATGAGCAGCAATGAAACACATGGTTATTTTGAGCCGCGACACGAGAAAACTAACAATGTGGTCGTGCGTCCAGCGCAGACTCAGATTAGCCTGGGCATCCGCTCAGTCTGATCAGAGTCTTCTCTAGCCGCATAGAGGAAGCTTAGACCCCTAGCTACTCTGTAAGCGCAACGCGAAGATTCTGATCAGACTGGGCGGATGCCCAGGCTGTTCTGAGTCTGCGCTGGGCGCACAACCACTTTGTTGGTTTTCACGTGTCGCGGCTCTTTTGTATAACAAACAGTCTTATCTTTCGGTATTATAAAAGTGAACAGTTGGCCTTCGGTTCTGTCCGTCTTGGTAGGTATAGGCTTTTGAAGAGTAAAAGCCTAATTCAGGGCGATTCCCCATATGGTTTGTTAAGAGCCAATACCATAAGCCAGTCAGAACCTTTTTTCTACCCTCGACGGGGGTCAGTTCTGTCCTAAACTTTTTCAGTTGTTTACAGAGAGATAAGTGTGTGAGTTACGGACACCATAAGGGACCGACCATTTGATATTCTGGGGAGATGGGGGGGGGGGGGGGGGGGGGGGAGGGGGGGGGGGGTCTGGTATATTTATCAAAAAAAATCCCTGTCTTTGGATATGCAAGAAAAAAATAACCTGGTTCATAAGAGGGTTCAAAAAAATAATCTGGCCTGAAAAGTAAGAGAAAAAAATAACCTGTCTCCACCCAAAATTTCAACAACAAAAAATATAGTCTGCAGATAATTCCATTGGAATTGAGTTTTTATAATGTCTCTGGCTTCTGGGGGCTGCGCCCCCAGACCCCCATATTTATAGTAATATTTTAATATTATCTACAATTGGTTTACACCAGCGGGCCTGCATGTGCAGACATTTACAAAATCATCCTATACAACATCCACGTACATGTATTATTGATCTGCCACATTACTAAGTAAATGTTTCCACTAAAACTGAATGCAAAAGAGTCACTAGCTTATGGGAGACAACACCATTTTGGCAAAATAAACACTCTAAAAGGCAAAAGTCCTAATATGAAAACCCTTATTTTTATCATCATTCCTAGTTTTTCTCTATTGTTTCCAGTCTTAAAATTGCCATTGAAATTGGGAAATTGCTTTAGCTTCTGGGGGGCAACGCCCCCAGACCCCCCTTTGTTAACTTCTTAGCACATAACTTTCAGCCATTTTATTAATTGCCATTCATGTATAATGTGACTCTATCATGTAAGTAATGTGACTCTATCGTGTAAGTATTTATCAAACTTTCTAAAGTACGAATAAAGCATGTTTGGACATATATTGGGATAGAAAAAAAACTTAAATTCCTGATGTTAGCCCTAAAACTTTGCCAAAATATCCCTAAATTTTGGCCAAAATATCCCTAATTTAAGGCCTAATTTTTTGCCAAACTCATACAGGGATGTTTGTATCTGTACCTTAGATGAAAAGAGTAACATGCTCCAGGCACTGGTTTGCAAAAGCAAGCTAAGCCATGCCCTTGGCCTGGTTAAAGACAGCACCATGTTCTTTTTGTGGGAAAAAAAGGTGTAAAAATACTGATGTGGGTAAAATAAAAGGATATTAAGGTCAAGTAAACAAGTATCTGATAGTTCAGCTATAAAATTAAAAAAAAAATCCTGTTTCAGTTAGTTTGTAAAAAAAAAATTAAATTAGCTCCCACAAGGTGAAAAAAAAAGGAATTGTTTCCAGAGGCCAGTGAAATAAAATGTCGTGTCTCCATCAAGAATACAGCAGCCCCCCCCCCCCCCCCCCCCCCAATGGTCGGTCCCTAGAGCAAAACAGACATTCTTTACATGTACACGATGTGTGTTCCAAAATTAATGTCAGTGTAGTTAAATTTCGCGCCAATAGTGCAATGTGGGCTCAAAACCATCTCGTGTCGATAGAGTGATCACAAAAACGTAACATAGGTATAAATCTCGCTCGCAACTTTACTGGCCTTTGTACCTTGTACATTTCTTTTTAGCGTCTTCATCACACTATACATAAAATGACTGGGTGATGATAATGATGATTTAGAATTTAACGACGCATCAACCCACTGGGTCATTTGCGTCCAAAAGGTTGATTATTACAACTTAGCAAAATGACTGGAAAAAGAGCCAAAAAAACGCACTTTAAAGCCTATATAAAAGGTAGGTCGCAACTCGGTACAAAACCTGTACCTGCTGGGTTTAACTTAATAGTTCTGACATCTGCTCTATGAGGTAGGTTGTTACAGCTGTGATCGCTTTATAATTACATGTAAATGTATGCCCTTAAGTTCTTTTGGCCATGTCTAAAGAGAAGCAACTCTACCATTTTCTTGTGTTACCCCCTTCTGAATGGGATCAACTCTTTAAGAAAAACTGTTCTTCTTTTAGAAGAGATAGCAAATGCATTGGTCATTTCACCCGGTAATGCACCGACTATTTTATTCGATCGTTTAGTGATTATGAGTCAGAAAACAGAGCTAAAAGTCGCCCATGATCGGGTAGGAGGATCTAGGGCTGTATTCATAAAACGACTTAAGTCGTTGCTATGCTGTTGCTGAGGCTAAATTTCTTTGAAGGAGATTCCCTACAACAGTTACTATGAAATTTGCTCCAGTCTGGAGGAACAGTCTTACAAAGACTGTTCCTCCAGACCAAATTTCATAGTTGTAGGGAATCTCCTTTATAGATATTTAGCCCTAGCAACCGCATAGCAACGACTTAAGTGGCCTTATGAATACGTACGGCCCCTGGTTCCCGAAGGCCAAAGGAGTTCAAGACACAATCTCCATCTTGCAAGGTCCCAGTGGGCACATGGCGTTGAATGACGTCGTACTGATCCACTTTACAACTGACCTCCAAACAGTGAATTATTATTCAATACGCCCAGTCTGACCAGAGTCTTCTCTGTCCGCATGGAGGTAGCTTAGACCATTAGCTTCCCTTTATGCGTACAGCGAAGACTCAGATCAGACTGGGCAGCTGCCCAGGCTAGTCTGATTTTTTCGCAGGGTGCACATGCCACTTTGTTTGTTTTGTCGTGTCGCGGCTCAAATTATAGTTTGCTTTACTTCTGATATCCAGTTCAAATAAATATCATATGACAGCTTCTTGTGTAATTAAATCTTCCCTTCTGTGAAAGATTCCAACGTAATGCATTGTTACTGGCATACGTAATGCATTGTTAGTGACATACGTAATGCATTGTTACTGACATACGTAATACATTGTTACTGGCATACGTAATGTATTGTTACTGACATACGTAAAGCATTGTTACTGACATACGTAATACATTGTTAGTGACATACGTAATGTATTGTTACTGACATACGTAATGCACTGTTATTGATATCCATTAGTGCCCTTGATTAGAGATTTGGAATGGAGAAAATGGGGGTGGGGTAAAATTAACGGATGTTCTTGCGTATGGGATGGTAACGCTTTGTCTTTATTTCATAGTAACATTAGAAACTGACTGCTTCATATACGCTTGTATGTGTCACAGATTTAATTAAAATCTATTGCAGGGGAAATCCTTAATTTTCTAATATTATGTATGAATATGCGTCAAAATTTGCAAACGTTTAAGCCTTCCGAATAAATCTTAAGCTGACATTTGCAGGAACAGAGGTTTGTTTTACTTCGTTAGTTTGTTTCTATATTTTACTTATTCATCCGTTGTTTCAATATAGAAGTTGAAGATTCCTCACGAACGTTTGTCAGTGTTGAAGGTTGCAACTTCTTTGCACAAAGAATTACAAGATTTTAGTACGTTATGTATATCTTTGCAATGCCATACCTCTAATAGCAGAATGGCGATTTCAGTTTTTATTTTTTCTCTGTACTTATTGTATGATGAAAATGTAGTATGCAGATTTTAAAGAAAGTTTGTCTTTTAGATTAAAAGTTTGATCAAGTTTTAGTTGTTCATGGTGTACGTACGAGGGCCGTTCGAAAAGTAATGCAAATGGCCTCATAACTTTGTTTAGGGGAAAACTGGGTACAAACGCTATGCATATGCTAAAAATACTACATTTTGTCTTTACAATGATACCAAACGCTGTACAAAGACACCTTTCTATATTGACTTACAACGCATTTTATTAGGCCCCTGTCATACCATTGGGCTAATTTCATATGTAAAAATCTTATAAAACTAATAAAGTGACATATACGCCCCCGCCCCCCCCCCCCCCCAGCGGAGATTCAAGTCAGCCTGGGCATCCATCAAGCCTGATCAGAGTATTCGCTTTGAGCTTAAAGGGTAGCTAAGTGACTAAGTTACCTCCATGCGGACAGCAAAGACTCTGATCAGACTGGGCGGATGCCTAGGCTGATTTGAGTCTTTGTTCGGCGAATATGTCACTTTGTTGGTTTTGTAGTGTTGCTGCGCAAATGCATTTTGATTTTTTATTCAGCAACCAGTCTCGCATAAGGTAGTGCCATTTCTCATAACATTGTGAACAAAAATGCTTCAGATTTCAATAAAATTTTAACTTTGAGTCCACGTACTGCGAGACTAGTTAGAAATGGAGCAAATTAGATTTAGGTATGTCTGCTTCCGGATCTCGTGCACAAACATAATATCAATTTAAAAATCTTAAATTTCGTTTATCAAATACATGACTTGTATAGTAGAACTTCATTATGTAATATAATCTTATCTTGCAGTCATAAAATATAGATTCTCTTTTCACATATTTTGAACTTAAGCCTAACTATTTATCAGTTATTATGGCGTGCGGTCACTTTTGAAGTACTACATTAATCACCCATTAATTTGTACAAATTTTTCATGTAAGGGAGAAGAATCCTATAAGCATACAGCTGCCGTTCTAATCCCGTAGCTTGTACTGATATGTTATTTGTACATGTATGTATATAATGTATGTCAATGGAAAAGCGAAATAAATATGTTTAACCCACCCGTTGACGTTCTTCAAGGTTAAGGTAAAGAGCACTCAAAATTAAAATCCATTATTAACAATTTCTCAATCATCTGTCAAATAATTTTATTTATAGTTATCTATAACTTTACCACGTACCCCATACAATCAGATCATTAATTCCCAGAGGTGCAGGAGGGTGGAGGGCAGGGACTATTAGCGGTTTACTTGGTAATCATGTGCGTCTGCCACGTCTAAAAAGCATCCTTTTTTGAGCGGCATCATCATTTTTTTCATTGTGGGCGGGGGGCAGGGGTACCAAAATAGTTTCTGTCCGTTT
Source organism: Ctena decussata (assembly GCA_963989385.1). Taxonomy (NCBI): domain Eukaryota; kingdom Metazoa; phylum Mollusca; class Bivalvia; order Lucinida; family Lucinidae; genus Ctena; species Ctena decussata. Next base: position 43,054,511 of record OZ022504.1, read on the forward strand.
GTGCATGCGTTCTAAACATTTTTGTACGGAGCATAAATATAGAGAAGGGATTTTGTTAAAACTTCATATAACAATGTCATAACACGTCGAGAAGAAGAGCAGTGTACAAGGATAATAACCCTCGGAGGTTTTCCCCTTCCTAATATTTGCAATAATAAGGTTCTCCGGAATATATGAGCCGCGACACGAGAAAACCAATAAAGTGGTTGTGCGCCCAGCGCAGACTCAGGTCAGCCTGGGCAACCGCCCAGTCTGATCAGACTCTTCGCTAAGCGCATAAAGGGTAGCTAAGGGTTTAAGCTACCTTCATGCGGACAGCAAATATTCTGATCAGACTGAGCAGATGCACAGGCTGATCTGAGTCTGTGCTCGGCTCACAACCACACTGTCGTGGCTCATATCTCTGAAAATACTGGAAAGAAGCAAATGGAGCTACAACTATCTATAGAAGGCAGAAAGTAAAAGTGTAGTGTGTAATAACTGCATGTGTAGCCCTATCACAACAAATAAAAATTTACGTTAAAAAGAGTTTAATTTCTATTGCTTCTTTTGCAATTTTAAACCGTCCGGAGCAAATCTTTGAAAGTAATGGGGCAGTCGAGTGAAATCGAAGTTCAAACTTTAATAGCAGGCGAGTACAGTGCAGTGTGCAAGAACTATAATCATATGTCATTGCATAAATATCGGTATCACACGCTATTAACAGGTATGTTTCAACAAACACGAAACTTTGTATTAACACTGCGATTCTCGTGCAATAATGACTCGCTTTGCGACTTTTTGTATGGAAGTTGCGGGACGATACTCTGTCAGTGTAGCAACAAGCGGCAAGATTGCATTTGCGTTTATGGACAAGGAAGATTTCTTGTAAAAGTGAAGTGCAGACGACATCGGGTGAGATTTTAATGAACATGATTATGACTTGTGAGCTGCTACTAAAGGTTGGACATAAATTCAGATAGTTGACCATGGCCTGAAACGAGGATTTTAATGCGTGTAGGAATCAGCAAGGTAAAGGCAATGAGGCCGAAAAATAGTGCCCAAAGATTTGCGTTATTTTTGTAGCATCGTGCTTGAATTTATGCAATAACAGCGATCAAACATCTTTTTCAAATGCATTAACGTTTGCAAGGTCCTTCGGGAGATGTTGGTAACCTCAGCCTTCGGTCTCGGTTTTCAGCATTTCCCTCGGGACCTTACAAACGTTTGTGTTTGATCTCTGTTTGCAGAGTTATCGTCCCATTTTGTCAATAGAAGGTTTATCCGGAGCAGATCCTTGAAAAAATAAAAGAAAATGAGGCGGGGAAGCGGGGTAGGCGAGGTAGGAGAGAGAGAGAATCGAATGAAACTTCAAACAGTGATAGAGTACAATGAGAGAAAGTGCAGTGTGTGTATAACCTTATATCAAATAATGACGGAGTTATTTCCCATTATATTTGTTGCGCAATAATAAACATGTGTATCTGTAAAAAGCATAACCCTGTCACAAATTATGATGGAGTTATTTCCCTTCCTAATGTTTGCAGCGGTTTGCTTGTCTAAGGCATATTTCTAAAAGTATAGAAGGGGATCAAATGAAACTTCACACAACAATAGAGGGCAATTGATGAAATTGCAGATTGCAAGCATAAACATTTGTGGAGCTATTGTCCGTTCCCAATTTTTGTTATAATTGGCGTCCCCAGATCATGGATATAAAACTCTTTAAGTGAATTGAATGAAACTTGACGTTAAGAGGTAGATATTCTGCAATTGAGTTCTTGTCAATGTAACCTTTTTTCCAGTTGTTCCCCGCGCAAGAAAAAGTAATTCACTATAATTGCCTCAGAAGTTGTCTGCCCTAATTGGGAATATTCTTTTTGGGCAAAGGAAACACAATTGTCTCCAAGTATAGCACTTAAATCTCTAAATAATATACGAAATAAGGCTGGTTAGAGATTTTATGCTATAATGGCCCCCACCAAAGGTGAGGGGATTTCAATGCGGAACCAAAGTTCGGCGTCCGAGTGACAAATTGTACCCACAGTATTTCTTGAATCGGTGGGTTGAATTTTGCCAAACTTACAGGAATACGTCATTGGGAAAATATAATGAGCTGTCAGTTTTGAATAAACTAGTGGTGACTTTGACCCCATTTTCAAGGTCACAGGAGGCCTAAGCCTGTAAAATTTTCGGTGTCATCGTCGGCTAGACAATTTCTTATACCCACGATATCTCATGAACCAATAGTTGGACGTTCATTAAAAGTGCATATAAGTATCAATAAGACAAGCGTAAGAGCCGGTTAGATCTGGGTGACCTTGACCTTATTTTCAAGGTTACAGGAGGCCTAAATAGGTAAAAAAAATCGCTAAAATTGGTATATTTTTGAGCTTTTGGCTTGATTTCCACCAAACTTGCATAGTTATTGGAACAGTTTTAAGTTGTGACTTTATTTTGGTGACCTTGACCCGATTTTCAAGGTCAAAATCCAACTTACAAAAGCTAATATTTTTGCTAAAAATGAGATATTTCTGGAACCAGTGGATGACTATCTATCAGACTTGAATGGCTATATCATTCTGACAGCTTTTAGACATGTTTAAATTTTTTGGTGACCATGACCTCTTTTTCAAACTTATAAGGTCATAGTCTTGTGTGTAGGAATATTGTTTGAGCCACTGCATGGATGTCCTCCGAACTTGCGCAGATGTATAGACAAGCTTAAGAGCTTACTTAATTTTGATGACCTTTACCTCATTTTCAAGGTCGCAGGACCACTACGGACTTTTCTCTAAACCAACACAGACATATCATTGAGACAAGCTTAAAAGCCGAATAAATTTTGATGACCTTGACCCCATTTTCGGCATTGTAGAAGTGTCCAGTTATTTTCGATAAGAACATAGTTCTTAAACCAGTGGATGGAATGTAATCAGACTTTTATGGATATGTAGTCTGAAAAAACATTTCTAGTAAATAACTTTGTGTTTTGCACACTGGGACAAGTCCACTGGGACAAGACGATTCTTTGAAAGGGGCCCATGATGGACGTTTTGCTCTTTATTCGAAACCATGTTTGCTATGTCACAGTAAATTTCAGATTCGACATGCAATTTTATCATTGCTCTACATTACATTGCCTTTTCATAATGGCCACAATTAGTGATTCAACATAGAATAAACATTTGAGTCCTGTCATAATGTCATGTACAAGGAGGATGGTTTCTCAAATATTCAGTGTAATAATAATGGCCCCAGCTGTCTCTTAAAAACCTTTGATCCGCGATACAAACAAAATGGCATGGGCGCCCAGCGGAGACTCAGTTCAGTCTGGGCATCCGCCCAGTCTGATCAGAGTATTCGCTGTCCGCATGCAGCTATTTTATCCCCTGGGCTACCCTTTCAGTGTAGAGACTGGCCTCTGATCAGACTTGATGGATGCCCAGGCTGATCTGAGTCTGCGCTAGGCGCACATGCCACTTTGCTGGTTTTCTCGTGTCGCACTAATTTATTCTCCACTATGTACAGTAAGACATTTCCCCAGCTGTTAGTTGTTTTATGAATATTTGTCTTTTAGTATCTTAGGCAATAATTATTGACAGATCAGGATCACAGGTGGTAATAACGTATTCTTGTATTGTGTACATGTCCTATACCATCCCTGTGTTGATCACAGGTGCGCTATACTAGGATCGAGTCGGGTAACTTCGAACAACGGGTAAATTCAGGCTTACCATCGCAAATAGTGAAAATCCAGATGAGACGGCTCCCCGTACATCATCCATAGTGCAGATTATATTTTATTTTTGTCCTTTGAGATCAGAGGATATTTTCTGAGACATCAATAAAGTGAGACTGATTTAGACTATTATTCTAGAGCATCGTCTTTTAGATCCTTTTTGATACTAATCAGTCTTTGAATCGACTGCCCAATCAAAATCAAGAAATTACAGTTTGCCTTTTCTCTGGTTTCTTCACCAGATATAGTCAGGATCACCGACGACGCTTTATTAGCCGAAACTACGTAGTCTGGCCCATGTTCCATCTTCTGATTGTATTCTCTGCTCTCGAAGAAACTATCTGAGATTTTAATTTTACCTGACTGCAGCTGGTGTTGTGCCGTGTGGCGGCCGTAAAGCGTCTCCCCGTACATCATCCATAGTGCAGTTTATATTTTATTTTTGTCCTTTGATATTAGAGGTTATTTTCTGAGAAATCTATAAATTGAGATTGACTCGGACTGTTATTCTAGATCATCGTCTTTTATATTATTTGGATCCTTTTTGATACTAATCGGTCTTTGAATCGACTGCCCAATCATAATCAAGAAATTACAGTATGCTTTTTCTCTGATTTCGTCACCAGATATTGTCAGGATCACTGACGAGGCTTTATTAGCCGAAACTACGTAGTCTGGTCCATGTTCCTTCTTTGATTGTATTCTCTACTCTCGAAGAAACTATTTGAGATTGTTATCATTTTGAGCCGTCTCATCAGAATTTTCACTGTTTGCCCAGTTAATTTTATTTTAATTCCAAACAACTGACAAATAAAAGGATCAACGTCATTGTCCGAATTTACCAGCTGTCCGAAATTACCCGACTTTACCCGACCATCTCTGATCAGGATAAGTACACGGGTAGACATCAAATTTTTGACGGTACGCGTCATAAGGTACTAGGCCTCATAAAGTCACCCATTTTAAGAAACTGGCAATTATCTTAAATCGACAAAAATGGTAAAATTTTACAAATTGCAAATTTAATAACCTGCTGGCAGAGTAAACTGCATGGTCAATAAACCATAAACTGTAATAACTATTTGAGCCGCGACACGACAAAACCAACAATGTGGTTGTGCGTCCAGCGAAGACTCAGATCAGCCTGGACATCAGCCTATTTTGATCAGATTCTTTGTTAAGTGCTCAAAGGGTAGCTAAGAGTCTAAGCTACCTCCATGCGGACAGCGAAGACTCTGATCAGACTGGGCGGATGCCCAGGCTGATCTGAGTCTGCACTGGACGCACGACCACATTGTTGGTTTTGTCGTGTCGCGGCTCATTTGATCAGTGTCATGAGATGTTATCTTAAGGGTTTGTCGACTCAGCGAAGACTCAGCCCAGCACCCATGAACCCTGATCAGAGCTTTCTCGGGGCACTTTAAAATACATGTAAATATACCATTTATCAAAAGAGTCGTCAAATGGACAGGCCGGGTTCTATCAGAATATTTGAATGAACAGTTTGCTCTTATTTCCTTGTACTGCGGTTCATTGATTCATAAATGCATGAAAACTTCAAAACTACAAGTCAACTGTCAAAGGTCAATTAAACATTAATGAGCCGCGATGCGACATAAGAAACAAAGAGGCACATGCGCCCAGCGAAAAATCAGACCAACCTGGGCATCCGCCCAGTCTGATTACAGAAATTGCTGTCCGAATGGAGCTAGCTTAGATTGATCGATTGATTTGATGCTGAACGTCCACGGTAAACATCTCTGGTCATGTCGGGACGGTCAGTTAACCTAACCACACTATTCCTGGACAGGCTTAGACCTCCTAAGCGGTTAACCAGTACTAAGTGCACATACTCTCGCCAGTAACTGACAACTGCGGAATCAGCGGAATCAGCGGAAGGAGAAACGAAAGTATGTGGCCAGACCGGGTTTCGAACCCAGGACCTCTGACTTATGAGTCAGGTGCCCTACCGATTGCGGTACGCGGCCCGGCAACTAGCTTAGACCCTTAGCTCCCTCATAGTGCACAGCGAAGACTAAGATTATCTCAGTCTTCCAAGAGGGTCAAAAGCACCGATACGGGTCGACCCGTATTTTTGAAAATAATTCAAAAATACGGATCGACCTATATATTTACGGGTCAATCCAAATTTAAGAAATACGGGTCGACCCGTATCAGTGCTTTCGACCCTCTTGGTACACTACAGCTGATTTGGCGTGTCGCGGCCCATTTATACATGTATGTATTGTGTACACAGTTTATCCATATAATCAATGGCAATAATGATACGGTTCCCGCAGGTTCTTAAAGAGGGGGAATGGTACAATTTCCGGGAAAAGCAACTCTGACAGTTTTAGTCGAATACTCATAGGTAGATTATTTTAAAGCCATGTCTCTGTCGTCCGTCCGTCCGTCCGTCAATCTTTTCAAACGACATCTCCTGAACCTTCAAGGCAGATTGCTATCAAATTTCATATATACCGTCTGTAGACAAGGGAAACTACTATTACCGTTTCATTCATATAGCCTCGGAAATTTGGTTGCTATAGCAACTTAAAGTTTCCTTTTGACTTATAACGGGAAAATGAAATATTGCTAGGTCACTGCAGATATTTTGACAAAACGCTACCAGAAATATTTCTTGACTAGTCCTGTACCAACCACATGAAATTGATGCAAATTGCACGAATTAGCTGGTTGCCATTGCGACCGAATTGTTAAAATGGAAACAAATATCAAAAAATTATCTCTTTAAAACTATGTGGCCGATAAATCTCAACCTTTACAGAAATTATCTTAAAAATACTATTTTCTGGCAGTTTGGTTGCTACGGAATTTGTAGTTGTCATAGATTATTTTTTTAGAAGACTGCCTTTTGTTTGCAATGGCAACCAATCAAAATCAGTGATTTGACCAAAACCTCATATGGTTGGTTGAGGACTACTCTAGGTAATTTTCTGTAAAAGCCTAGTTTCGTCAATAACAAAGTAAAAAAGCAAATTTTCAATTTCAAATTTAAATAAACCAGACTTTCCTTAGATAACAAATGGAAGCATCCAATGTATAAAGTAAAACACATTTTATTCATATATTTTCCATTTATCATTATTATAATTATCATTTTTATCTTCTTTTTTAAAAAAAGTTTCTTGCTGTCACATTCTAGACTGGAGCTTTGTTATCACTTAAGTTTCTTATGTAGGTAACGTCTGATTAGGCTCTGCAGGCTCTGCAGGCTCTTTTGACGTGTTTCGATATGTCTGTCGAAGTCTCGTCCTCTCGCCGAGAAAACACTAGAACGTTTTGAAAACGACTTATCTAGAAGGTCAGTTATGGGCCTTGTCATACTAGGTCCTTGTCCATTAAGAATCCAAAGTGAAGCATTCTTTAGACCAAACGCACATGCTAAGTTCGAAAAAAATCAGTTGACAAATACTCCAGGACATACCGAACAGAAACGAAGTAAAGACAGACGACGCATAGATGGCTGTAATACACCAACGGGAAACGATAGCACCTCGTCTTTTAACGTGGGATGACATGGCGACCACATGTTCTATTACATACGTGTCATTCAACCAGATTAACTCGTGTAGGTTTCTTTTGGTCGAATAGACATGTTGCATGCAACAGAAAGCTATGTATCATGCAATTTAAAGTTTTGGGTTACACGGTGACACACTTGTGTTGTCGTGAAATCCAATCTTAACTTGTGACGGCATATAAAATCGCCATGAATCCAGATAGGTGCATTAGCCCTCGTTTTTACAATATTTGTAATTAAAAGCCAATATCAAAAGCAATAGAAAAGAATAAAAACGAAGATTACCTGTTTACTATAAAATATTAGGACGGACATGACTGACTGAAAACAAACATTTTCCCCCGATCAGACTGCGCAGGTTGATCAGCGTATGCACTGTTCGCCTATTCGCCAGGTCCCTGCTGACAAATCATCATTTCGTAGTTAACTTACTAAAACATTAGAAGGTTAGTTGTTGCCATATTTAGGCTAAGTGCGACCAATTGTATTCTAAATTAGGCACCAGATCACTGATTCAAAAGAATACTGAAATGAAATACGAGGTTTTTGCACGAGCTACCACAAAACAAGAGTATCATTATTGTCCTGTATCGCTCCCATGTGAACCAGATTAGCTTGACCTTAAATATGTTGGTAAAGATGTATTAGCTCTCATATATATCCACAGAGAAATGTTTGTGATTTTTTTCTTCTTTAGTGTCGAACTTCAATACACGACTATTAGTTAAAGAGACTTGGTTGAGCTTGATCCATCAATGGTCAATGCGAAGTCTTAATCTCATTGGTGTTCAATTCTGGAGAAAGTCGATTTGATACTTCTAGATCACAATGCTCCTGAAAATATTCATGCGGAAGTATAAATTCACATAACCTTGGATCAAAGGTCAAATGTCATCTTGGACACTATCATAGTTTCAACTTACTGATTTTACATGCTAAATATATTTCAGAAATCTTCAGTAGTATTCAAATCATGAAGTATTATGAAGTTTTCATTTATATGCATCGGGAAGTAAATTTGACCTTTCCCAGTAAGGTCAAAGGTGAACCTAGGATTATCATTTGAATAAACTTATGCCGGTAGGGCCCGGTGTATAAATGCTACATAATACGAAACCAAGGCTACCGTTTGCTCGGTTCTGAAGAAGAAGTTTTTTGAAGGATTTTTACCAAATATGGGCATGCAAGCTAATTGGATGCTGACACTAGGCCCCGAGGTTATTAAACTTTTTTCATGCTCAACTCAGCTGAGCATGAAATTTTCTCTGCTGATAAATATGAAAATGCCAACTTATGTTGGCATTTTCATATTCATAAGCAGAGAAAATCTCATTCTCAGCTAAACTGAGCAACAAGAAAACTGTACTTATGAATAATTTGCTATTTATTAGCAGGTAAAAATTCCTGCTCAGCTGAGTTGAGCATGAAAAACGCTTTATAGCCCTGAGGCTTGGTTTTCGATTTTGCCCGGATGCGCCATTTAAAAATTGGGCTTTGATCGGCTCAGCGATTTTACTTGAAAATTGACGATCAGCGGACAAGGATGACTGACAACGGACAACGGAGACTGCTCAGCCTATAAAATCTGATGAGACTTTGGCTCGGGGGAGCTAAAATCTTGTTGGGGCATGATGTACCAATGTTTCACACCAAGACTCAAGGTCATCGGTTGTTTGGTTTTGGAGAAAAAGATATTTGAACGCTTCTTACCAAATATGGACAAAGCGGCCATCTTGTATGATGTCATCAGGTCTTAGTCACAATTATTCATTCAGCATCTTGTTTGTCATGTCTCAGTTTTTGATACTACTGGATCACATGATTCCTGAAACAAAAAAGCACATAGAAAGCATAGATTAACATTACCTTATGTCAAAGCTCGTCATTGACTATTCAATACCTGATAATATCGCAATTTCAACTAACTAACCATTCATGCCAGATATCTTTCTTAAGCCTTCATTTGTATTCGAAAGTTTTTTCCTATATAAATGTATTGGGAAGCAAATTTATTCGTGTTTGCAGTAAGGTCAAAGATCGGTTCTGGAGAAGAAAAGTTTGGAAGGGGTTTTACCGGGCGTGACGGGCTAATGGCATTCACAGGAACAAATTTGGTTTTTGCTTCTGCTCCATATATGAACTTTAATTTTGATCGGCCCAGCAGTTTCAGAGCAGAAGTCGTTGGAAAAGTGACGCCCTGGTTGCCTATCCTATAAGATCCCTCGGAGCCTTCTGCTCAGGGTAGCTAAAACCCCATTTATGCCTTGTCTTATAAATGGGACATTGGCAAACATTTCAGACCTAGATCAGGCGCCGCTTCACGCGACGGTTGGGCAGGGTCTGCACCATTTGCATTTGAGCCGCGACACGACAAAACCAACAATGTGGTTGTGCGCCCAGAGCAGACTCAGATCAATCTGGGTACCTGCCCAGTTTGATAAGACTCTTCGTTAAAGGCTCAAAGGGTAGGTAAGGGTATAAGCTACCCCCATGCGGCCAACGAAGACTCTGATCAGACTGGGCGGATGCCCAGGCTGATATGCGTCTGCGCTGGGCGCACAACCACATTGTTGGTTTTGTCGTGTCGCGGCTCATTTAATTTATAAGACAAATGGGTATATCTCCAAAAAAAATAAAATAAAAAAAAATAAAAAAAATAAATAAACCACATAACACTAAACCACTCACTCCTTAAATAACAAACAGACTTATACAATATACATTTATTTTTGAAAGTCAACCATATGCAATAAACAGAAACAGCAGATACACGCTGAGGATGTTCCGATCATGGTCTGTAAGATCATGATGACGTTCGCCAAAGACGATCATGACCCTTCGTATGCAGCAAAATTCATCGATCACGCGTATTTGGAAATTACAGCTTTTGTACGCAAAGATACGTTTTCACCAAACTTGATAAAAATGCGGTTAATTTCAACCCTTAGGTTGGAATTCGGCTGATATGTATAATTATACACGCAATTTGTATTTTAAAGATCTTGAGAAAGTGTCTGTTTATCTGGACGTTTAAATGAACTACACCATGTGAAAATTGACTAAAGTGGACGAACGGCAGACTCAGATCAGTCCGCGCAGACTGATCTGGCTTTGCCGTTCGCTCCACAGACTCCCAGAGATCCACAGATTTTCTTTTTCTGCTAATAGGAAAACTGATCCGAGTGCTTGGATACAAAGGCTGATGCTATATTCGTCGATCGCAATACTTGAGCATATAAAGAATCCAATCGATGTTTGTTGGTTTAAGTTGACAATCATTATCATTTACAGCGAAATAAAAATAAATACGTACATTATTAAAGTGAAAAACACTACTGGTCGATGGACTTGTAAACTTTGATCTAAAGAGGAATCAGTTTTCGCCTAGGATTTCACGAAAATTTGAATTGACGATGGCGCATAATAAAGTGCACTATGACGACGGTACATCTCATATATATTTCTGCTTTGCATATTTCTCAGTTTTTTCTTCTTCTTCTTTCTTTTTTTCTTTCTTTTTCAGTTTGGTTACTTTTTGTTTTATCAGCAGGTCAAGGATTACAAACATTCACTTGCCTTTTTTTTGTAAACAGACTTGCATAGATAGGTTTCAGTCGAAAATTCTAGAAATTCTCTCGTCATATTATTCGCATCATAAAAATTCGCTTCTCTCTCTAAAGCTTTTCTTAGTTCCAACATTTTTGAGTTTGAGTCAGATAAAGGCATCAGAGAGGCAAGCAAGTTTCATTGAATATGGTTATTTACCAACGTCTACGACGACTGATAACCTAGCAGGCACACATGATTAAATCTACCTTGAATCAACCTCGATTCAACGTCATGACGTTGAATCAAGATTGATTCAATATTGATTCAACCTTGTGTGCCCAGTGGAAAAATGTCTAGATATTGGAGTCAGCTACAAAGGTGTCAGCTAGGCTGGGAAGTGAGATTTGATAATGTTAATTGCTAACCCTTAAAGCGCCAAAAAGCAGACGACAAAATTCACGTCTGCAAAAATCAAAAAAAAAATAGTTCGTCCAAGCTATATCATATTGAGAATTCAAAGACTAGAGGGCAAACAGTGTAGATCTAGATAAGGCGGCTCATTATGAGCCGCCTCATCAAGATCTACGCTGTTTGCAAGTTTCAGCTATTTTCGTCTCTGGCGCTTAAAGTGTTAACATCCGTTCGACTGACAGAAGTCTAGATGTTGGGAGTCAGATATAAAAACATCAAAGAGGCTAGCAAGTGAGACTAAAAATATCATGCATCTTCGACATACAATTGTTCAGATGTTAGAGTCAATTTTAAAGTATTTGAGAGGCTAATTAGTCAGATTAAATAATGTTTATCATCTTCGAAAGACAAATGTCTCGACGTTAAAAACAACTTTAAAAGTAACAAACAGGAGAGGAAGGCTAACCCTTTTAAAAAAAATGAAAATAAGTAGAAATAGATGTTAATGTTTTATGTATCATTTGTTCCTATTGTCAGGGTTGGTGCTTCTTGTAAGACTGTTGTGTGGGGGTGTTTTAGTTGGGTTGAACAACTAGGTATCTGATGAACAAAGGCAGAGCAAAGGGCGAGGGTTGGTCGACCATGTTATTCATATATTGCTTGTGATGTTCAGGCTAGCCCGTTGACCACCTACATGGGAAATGGCTGTTCACATGGCTGCCGCTGATGTTGTCTTTGGTGGTGACTAATTTTGTGTTGTCTCTTTCCCACATGGTGTCTTGGGTTGGATCTGGAATTGAATTGTGTCAGTTCCTGAGAATTTTCCTACTTACTTTTTAATAGTATTAGTATCGAGCATATTTGACTGACAAAAGTCCAGTTGTTGGAGTCTTCTACACAAATCACAGAGAGAGCGATGAGATGTAATAATGTGAATTTTTAACTTTTTTGACTGACGAAAGTCTAGCTATTTGAGTGATAAATAAAGGCATCAGAGCTAGCAAATGAGATTGATTTGTGTTAATTTCTACCTTTTCGACTGACTAAAGTCTAGATTTTGGATTGAGATATAAAATTATCACAGAGGCTGCATGTAGCAAGTGAGATATAATAATATTTATTGCTATTAATTTTGAGTGAAATAATGTCTAGAAGATGTTGAGTGTAAATATAAAGGTATCCAAGAGGCTAGTAAGCGAGATTTAATAATTTCTAACATGACAGACAAAAACTCTAGATGTTGGAGTTTAATATAAAGCTGTCAGAGAAGCTAGCCAGGAAAATTTGATAATGTTATCTTGAATTTTCAACTGACTACATGTAGCTGACTGAGGCATGCCTGTTTTTAGTTCTCTTGTTATCAAACCTGTTTAGTAAATCAGAATTACCAAAGTAAAAAGAAAGGTAATGATCAGGAATTAATTTATCAAATCCCACATCCCGCTCTCAAAACCAAAAAAGAAAGAAGCACACACACAAAAATTGACAAAAGTTAACGAAAGGATCGCATGGTCGACCGCATGAGCGGCCCTTTCACGAACAGGTGGTCATTCAGCTACCCTAATTAAAACAGCAGCAGCAGCTACTTTTATCTGTTTCTGTTCGAAATAATAAAAAAAACTTAGAAAGCAGAACGGACAGCTACTCAGGTGACCAGCCTGCTAGAGACCATAACAAAGCGGACATAACAACAAGAAACCTTGAGGAACCACACAGAAGTACCGCCTTGGAACGGTCAGCGAAAGATTACTGCGGGGCTTAAACTAGTTTTACTGGGTCCAGGGCTCGCCTTTGGGTCCAGGACTCGCCTTTTGCCTCCGTAGTGGCTCAGTCCAAACAAAAACAATTACAACCCACAGACAGAACAATGGAGGCATCAATTTGTACAGAAGAACATAATAAACATATTTAGAGGATCTTACACGAGTGGTCATTTCATATGAAATTTATGAAACGAGTCTTCGGCGAGTTTCATAAATTTCACATGAAATGGCCACGAGTGTAAGATTCTGTTTATCGCCTTCAAATTGAACATAATTACAATAAGAAAACGCATTGTTGACATGGGCGTTGTTAATGACGTTACGTGTACGTGCCAAAGTGTTATTACACGTCTTGTCATACAATTTTTATGACATAACGTTATCCACTAAGTAACAGCGACGTCATATGATAAAAAAAAATAACCATTAAACATCTTTTTATAGACTCGACCATGCTAGCTTAACAATTCTACGTCTATACTTAGTTTCAAATAAAGTGTTTAAGCGTTTATACGGCATATAAACACTACTGGGCGGAGCCATTTATGATAATGAGACGATGCGAATTGATTTATGGAAAGCCTTTTGGGCATTTATTATGCTAAAGGCATGTCATAGATTATATCGGCTAATCTGATAAAGATATTCGATATCTTAAGCCTATGTTACTATTTTCAATTTGTTTGATCAAATACGGGTTGATTTATGTTCATTCAAATTATTTGACAGTGTAACACCCGAACCAAATAATCTTACATGTAGTTGCATTTCAAATAAGATAAAAACATTGGATGGCGATAGAATCGGTCCAATTTTTTCCACAAGTATTTTTTGACAAGCGGCTGATAAGGATTCAATTTACCACCTGCAACACTCCTGGTAAACTTCTCTCAATGAGAGCTATGAATACGGTACTTTTTATAGTAAAAACATCTTTCTTTTTTTTCTGACATTCACACAAATGCAGCCATAATCATAATATTTTAAGCATTCCAGCATTTTTAGAGAAGAATGATACATCCTACAAGTTTGATGCTAACTATTTGACAGTGTGCCATGAATATCGGACTCATTTCATTTGAACAACAATAAACAAAGAGAATTTGACCAAAGAAGCAACACAGTTTATCATGAATGCTTTAACTAATATTTTCTTGACAAGCACCATAAATTAAGAATATTTTTTAAAAGAAGTTTGATAGTGTGACATGGCCTTTGTATCGTTTTAAAATCGGCAAACTATTATTTGTATGTTCAGATACGTTTCGTTTTGCCAATTTTGGTCTTAATGCACAACACACTTTTGGCCAAACTTAGTCTGAAGGAACCAGCCGTCAAACTTCAACGGATCTACCTTTTCGGAATGTGTTTATTCAAATGATGCAAATGGTTTTGGTAAAATGGAAAAGCAGATCTGATCATATCTGGCCATGAACGCAGATATGGTGTACCAAGAGGGTCAAAAGCACCGATACGGGCCGACCCGTATTTCAGAAATACGGGTCGACCCGTATTTTTACGGGTCGACCTGTAAATTTACTGGTCGACCCGTATTTCAGATACGGGTCGACCCCTAAATTTGCGGGTCCACCCGTATATTTACGGGTCGACCCGTAAATATGCGGGTCCACCCGTATAATAGGGGTCGACCCGTAAATATACGGGTCGATCCGTATATTTACGGGTCGACCCGTATTTTACGGGTCTACTTGCATTTACGGGTTGAGCCGTAAATTACAAGTCGACCCGTATTTTACGGGTCCACCCGTATCTTAGATACGGGTCGACCCGTAAATATACGGGTCCACCCGTATTTCAAAAATACGGGTCGACCCGTATTATACGTTTTTTTTTTTTGTTTGTTTTTTTTTTGTTTATTGACTTTTACCTGAAATTATATGAAGGTTCCTTGCAACCTGTGATAAATTAGAACCATCCTGAGCATAGTGGACAATTTTTCTGTTTATAGAGCAAAAATTGTATTTGAAAGAGGAAGAGAAAGTTAGTTATGTGAGAAGTGTTCTTTTGTGCTCCCAGTTTACCAATATACTATACCAGAACAGAGAAGTGTAATAGACATGTCTCTTACACTTTCCTGACAAGAATAACTTTCATCTTAAATGCTATTCAAGTAAGGCGAGTCTATTGATATGACACACATTGTGTCATATCTTTCTTGTTTACTTTCTTTTTCTTTCCTTTTTTCATTATAAAACATTAATAGGAAACAAAGTGGGCAGCTATACAGGTAGCCGCATTGCTAGCAGGCCACAGACAAATAAGCGCAAGGACAACGGTAAAGAACCGCAACGGTAAAGAATTACCACCTTGGAACGATCAGTATTTAATTACTGGGGGCCACAGACAAATTAAACATGAAAGACTGAAAGCTAACATAAAGGATTAAAAGCTAGCTCAGCGTGTCAGTACTAATGTACTGGGCCCAATTGTTCAAAGCATCGCTAGCCTAACGAGCTTGTTAGAGGTCAACTCGTTAAGTGTTTCATGGCTTTATAACTAAGTACACTGTTATTTTTTGTTGAAAATATGTGAGTGCAAAAGCTTCATACATTTTTTCAACAAAAAATGTTGCTGTATTTGAGATATTAACGTTTTGAATTTTAACCAAAACATTAACGAACAATGTCATTAGTTTTGAACAACCGGGCCCTGGTTTGTAGAATGTTTGCTTTATCATCTGTTGCAGTAATAACTGTAACATCTGTATGGTAGAAACTTGAATATTGCTTACGTTTATGGATCCGATACCAAACATGATGTGTCAATTATTTCATTATTAGTATTAAAGTGAGCCTTTTACTTAATACACAAACAATACCATCGGAAAGGGCTTGTTGCAGATCAGGTAAAGCCTCGTTCGCACGACCAAAGTTTCTTTGTCACAGAAACTGTAAAAAAGAAAGTTTGGCAAACATTTTGCGTTCACACGGAGCAAATTATTTGTTAGAGAAAAATATTTGCCAAATAAACTTTGGCACTGAAATATTTGCTGCCCTGTTCACACGAACAAAGAATCATGTCAAAGTTACCTGGACAAACAAACTTTGCTCGTGTAAACGGCCAACTGTGGCACATTTTCTTTCTTAAATATACATTGTTCAAATTCTAACTGTTTTTTCTGTGTTTATCTTCACAGCTAGTTTCTTTGTTACATATTCTATGGCAAATTTTCTGTTCACACGGACAAATTTTGTTTGTCATAGAAACTTTACCATATAAATTTGGCTAAGAAAATGTGGCATATTTTTCCATTCACACGAGCAATTTTTTCTATGCCAAACCTACTTTGTCACAGAAACTTTGCCCGTGTGAACGAAGCTTAAATTGCTGTTGCAAGGCGACTAGTAATACCCATTTTAAGCTACAAAAAGTCAACTGGTAGCAGCAAAAAGAACGTTTAAATTGCTATAACTAGTTGGCTTAAACTTTTAATAGCGGATTCAACGTAAACCCGCTTTCAACATCATTTTAGCTCACTTGAGCCATAGGCTTAGGATGAGCTATTGTGATCACTCTGTGTCTGTCGCCTGTCGTGCGTTGTGCGTCGTCCGTCGTGCGTCGTCAACCACGTTTGTTCAATGGGGGTCCCATTATCTAAAATGGACCTACCTTAGGGAAAAAAGTATTAAAAAATCTTCTTCAGAACAGCTAGGCTCAGAAGCTGAAATTTGGTTTGAATCATTCTCTGATGGACCTCTACTAAGTTAGTTCAAATGGTGGCTCCAGTGTCCAAAATGGCTCTGCGCCAGAGGGCCCTGTAATCGAACTATAGAAATACATAGAAAAACATTCAAAAATTTTGTTCTTCAGAACCACATGGCTCAGGTGCTGGAAATTGGGTTTTAAGCATTGCCTAGTGGTCCTATACTAAATTTGTTCAAATGCAGGTCCCAGGGTTAAAAATAGACCTACCCCAGGGGGTCCTGGGTTTGACCATAAAGATACAAAAAATGTATTAAAACTCTTCTTCTAAAGAACCAGTCGGCTTAAATGCTTGAAATTTGGTGTGTAGCATTGCCTGGTGGACCTCTACGAATTTGTTTAACTAATGGGCCCAAAATGGTCTCATGGCAGAAGGCTTTGGGTTCGACAATAAAATACATAAGATATGCTTAAAAATCTTCTTCTGCTAGGTTCCGGCCGGGCCGGGTAGCGCAATCGGTAGGGCACCTGACTCGTAAGTCAGAGGTCCTGGGTTCGAATCCCGGTCTGGCCACATACTTTCGTTTCTCCTTCCGCTGATTCAAGAAGGGCAGTTGTCAGTTACTGGCAAAAGTATGTGCACTTAGTACTGGTTAACCGCTTAGGAGGTCTAAGCCTGCCCAGGAATAGTGTGGTTAGGTTAACTGACCGTCCCGACATGACCTTAGTTGTTTACCGTGGACGTTAAGCATCAAATCAACCAACCAACCAACTGCTAGGTTCCGATGATTGAAATTTGGTATGTTACACTAAATAATTAATGGTAACGTTTCAAGTTTATTCAAATGGTGGCCCCAGGGTTCAAAATGGCCCCGCGGCAGGGAGTCCTGGGTTTGAACCATAGAAATAAATAGAAAAATAATCAAAACTTTTCAAAACTTTTCTTATTTAGAACCACTAGGCTCAGTTGCTTGAAATTTGGTACGAAGCATGCATTGTCCAGTGGACCTCTACCAAATTTGTTCAAATGGCGGCCCCAGGGTTCAAAACTGCCATGAGGAGGTTTTGGGTTCAAAAATAAAACATACTTAATGATCTACCTCTCCAGAACGGCTAGGCTCAGATGCTTGAAAAATTGGTTTGTAGCATTGCCTGGTGGTCCTTTACTATGTTTATTCAAATGGTGGCCCCAGGATCCAAAATGGCCCCACCCCAGGGGGGTCAAGGGTTTGACCCATAGAAATGCATTTAAAATTGCCATCAACCAGTAATAGAAGAAAGTGCTAGCTCAGTCCCTTATTTTCGCAGCTATAGCCGAGTTCGGGTTCATGGCTACCTCAATATATGCCCCCTCTTTCTTTTGTGTTATAGTGCGTCTAGATTACATTTAGAAAACAGTGGGTTTTCTCAGCACAGTCTCAGATTCTTCTTTTATATTTGCAGACCAAGGGATGACAAGTGTGTTAAGGAAAAGTCGACGCTTCTTCCTGATCACCATTCTCTTAGGGACCATTTTCGCTTATATAATATACATTAGTAACGGTAAGTTATTCGACAATTATGTTTTAAATTATAAGCGATCCCGGATACTTTGCCATTAATTTTGTTTTCTCATTTTACATGTCTAATATTTGTAAGCTTTTGAAGTACTGCTTTACAGAAAATTGATACACTGAAACCGCTAAGATCATTTTTTCACAGTATTGTTTGACAATTCAAATAGTTCTTTTAAAGTAAAGTGTCAAATGCCACAAAAGCACCACGGGTAAACAATGATAAAGTTACAGCTGAGCCTAGATGTGTCGCAGTAGTTGGCAAACCTTAATTAATCTACTCTATTGCATGTGTTCTTAAGGATGGATCATTATCTATTAAAGCTTTCTTATATGGAAATAGTGCCTGCCCTACATTTAATTAAGGCCTGAGTTCCATTTTTATGTGGTTTAT
Source organism: Ctena decussata (assembly GCA_963989385.1). Lineage (NCBI taxonomy): Eukaryota > Metazoa > Mollusca > Bivalvia > Lucinida > Lucinidae > Ctena > Ctena decussata. The sequence goes on from OZ022504.1 coordinate 43,073,109, forward strand.
CGAAGTGCAAACTACATTGGGTCGTGCGCAAATTGGATGAACCACTTCAGGGTTCAAGTAAACTTTATAAGTGACACAATGTAGATAGATGGGTCGCGTGCGAAGTGAATGAGCCCCCTCCGGAGTTCATGTAAACGTTGTAAGTGACATAATGTAGTTCACATTTCAGGAGTTCACTGACCTTGCTCGCGACCCAATGTAGTTTACACTTCATGAATTTTAGAAAACATAAGTTCGTTGCTTATATTTACATCCGTTTTGAATCAAAATCTTGACGAAAACTCCTATAGAACCGCTAAAATTGAAACCGTAAAACATTTCAAACAGCTGAACAGCGTCAATGACATCATGACGTCACCGACGTCCAATTAGAGTGTAGAGCGCCATGATTTATTTTGACGTCATTTTAAGTCATATGACGTCGAATGTAAATATCACAGAAATACTGCAGCTGTTTTTTACCGTATTTATTCGATTATAAGACGGGGTTTTCATCCCTAGAATGTCTACAAATATTTTGATCAGTATTATTAAATTTAGCTATGATTTTTTTTCTGAAACAACCCCAAAAGTCTGGATTCGGTTCTAGATTCTTGGGATTGTTTTAGAAGGAAAACTTCCGTCTTATAACCGAGGAAATACGGTATGAGTTAAATGCTTATTCATTTTTAGAAGTAGGATTACCTTTGACAGCATGTGAGTGTTATTTCTTATAACAAATAACACGGGATTAATTGACTTGAGAATTGTTTGTTTGAGAAAATCTGAATTTTCTGATGAACAACATTTAGGTTTTAATGTCACTGAAAAATTGACGGAGTATGGCATAAACTGTATGCCATGCTCTGATACCAATGACGTAATAAATATCTTACCACAATAACTAAGAGTTAATATGGATGTCAAAGTGACGTCTTCGAAATGTCATTCTGCCAAGGTACTAAGCACAACAGTTGATAGTTCCTTAGTTGCTGTGGCAACAAATCTATGGCGCCATCTCACCTAAAATTGAGAGGAGCATGGCATACACTGTATGCCATGCTCCTCGTGAATTATAAGTAAGATGCTTCCTGAATTCTTACAACGGAAAAACGGAAAAAGGTGATTTTCTTAAACCTATTATTCAGTCTCATTTTTTAAATCTGTTTTAAATCCTTTCATACAAATTTAAGCATTTATTTTCAAACTTCTGCATTAAACCATTAATATAAATCATTTCGGAATTATCATCAGCTGTCCTCCTTATCCGGACCACTGATTATTTCAGAGCCTTACTCCTTTGAGAACACGGACGGTGTATATAGACCATCTAAACCAAGTCCTCGACGAGGTCCGAAGCTTAGTAGGTTCAAACCGATGTCAGCGAAACATGTAAAGGAGCTCTCAAGGCGTATCAAGAGACCTAAAGTTAAATCACCCGTCGAAAAGAACAAAACAGTGACAGAGCATGTACAGAAGAACCATGTCGAGATAGATGAAAATGACACTCTTAAACAGAAAAATAACGCCAGTAACAAACAAAATCACAATCTAAGTGTGGTGAAGCAAAACGATCGAAGCAACTCTAGTAAGACAGACACAGCTGACACAGTGGAAAGCCGGAGAAAAGCCAATGTTTTGTCTCGTAAGTGTGATCATTTCAAAGCCCCCATAATCTTTCCAGTAATGTCCCACTGGGAAGACGAGGTTGAATCAACCTTGAATCAACCTACATTCAACCGTGTATGCCTGTTGGGGATTTTGTAACATCTAAACGTAAATAATTACATGTGATGTAAACCGATAACAATAATATACTTAGTCAAAAGAAGTAACGATACCAACATTTTGCATCATTTTCAAAGAAACCAGTGCATATTGGAGTTACTTGAGGCTCATGTGTGTTTCGGGAGATGCCAAGGAACAAAAAGCTTTGACAATCGCCAGCCGATACTTTTTCACAGAAGAGTTATTTGGCACTTTTCCATAAGTCTTTATTGAAATTCACCTTATCAGTGCGCAGAAAAGTCCATTAAGCAGAAATCTCGAAAAACATCTAAAATGTCCACTATCTTGTACTCAGGCTTTATATGGGAAGTTTGAATTCTTCAAATTTTTAGATTATCTCCCTTTGGATGAAAACTATAGTGATTTTCAAAACCTCATCATTACTGTACCTGTTGATCTTTTTCAAAGTTTCAACATAAACATTTTTGTTATGTCATTGTTTTCATTACTTGATGACAAAATTGGAAGAATAGTTACGCGCCCGCTAGCCGTAACGTTTCCGATTTCCTATGGAAATCCCTTTAAATGTCTCATTTGAAACAGTTCTTGAAGGAATCATGGTACCTTGAGTTGTGGCTCAAATCCTCTAATCAGAAAGAGTAACATTTCACTTTTTTTGGCATGCAGCCTTGCCAGGGGCCTGGTTTAGTATATAAAGCACAGATTCAGAGAAATCTTTATTCACAAACTAACTTTTAATGGGTTTTGAACTTGAGCAGTTTTAATGACGTTTCTCTGTGAAAATGAAAAATTACCCCTTACATATTCAAACGACATCTGCAGCATGTGCAGTCTTAAAAGCCCAAAACGAATAACTCTTTTCAATAGGCAAATGAATACTCTTTTGAAATGAGCAAAAACTAAACTTTCATAACATCTGCAGTTGCCATGGCCACATGAGATATTTCATGTATCGGAACTTTTTTGACTCAGTATATAATAAGTTTTGATGACATTTTGACGGATGGTAAGATACGCTGTATCAAATAAATGGAAAATGGAGAAAGCATAGGGTTTTGAAACAAGACGTCTCTCTCTCCAAAAATAATATTTTTTATCCCCCCTACGCAAAACATAGTTTTAGAGGTAATACTGTTTTCAGCATGTCCGTCTTTCCGTCCCTCCGTCAACATTTGATTTTTTGCTGTATAACTTTACAATAGTACCTTTTGCCATACATTTATCAAAGGACCTGGTATGATAAGGGCCATTTTTGGCCCCCACTCAAATTCTCTTAAAATTGCATGGTTTCTATTGCTTATCATTTGAGTGTATGGGAACAAACAGAAATAATATGTTTCACTTTTGTTAATTCTCAGAATACCATCTGACATGCCTATGTTGGTTCAATAATAGGAAGAAAAATTGCAAGAAAAACTGAGTTTAATCATTTTTCCTTCTAAGAAATAAGTCATTTATAATAGCCTTTGAAAGCTCTTGATAATAGGCATTTTATGAAATGCTTATACGTTGGGTACCACGGCTAATTACCTGTGCACAGCACAAGGCCTGTCAAGGTACCCCACCCACTCAAGTTTGCAAGTCAAGAGACGCTAACCAAAAAATTCCAACAGATCAAAATGAAATGTGTACCAAATTATTTCTTGTGTTCTAACTAAGAAAATGAATATCCACAACATATGTTTATTTTGTCTATGAGCGGAGATATGGGCGTTTTTGTGTTGAGAAAACATGGAAAATGTTCCGAACGCTGCCAGGTTGGTAACAAAAATTTAAAAATAAACATTGAGCCCGGTCTCCAGCACATTTGATATTTTCATGGCATGTAAATATATCAAAATTATGTCCGCATATAAAATATAAAATGTGCTGGAGGCCGGGCTTATATAGTTTGAAAGCTGCGAAGGCTACCAAATTCGTCTTTTTCGTCAGAATCCGCTGGGGGTATGGGTATGTTCAAGATTAACAGTACTGTAAAAACACAAATATTTTATGCAAGAATTGGTTGATTTTGTATTTGCTGTTACATTCAAGGTTAGAACTTTCCTATGAATGCAGTTTAGTTATCGAAATAGAAAATTTGAAAAATGAGTTTTCTGGGGGCCAGATATGGGCCTTATCATACCAGGTCCTTTACACCACACTATGAGACAGTGCAGGTGATAGGAAAATAGGGGCTGAAGGATCAGTAATGCAAGAGCTTTGCCACATTGTAATTCTTACAATAATATGTTTGTATCATTGCTGATACGATTCCTAGCTGTCCGTATAAAGTGTAAGTATTATTTTTGCTCGTTTTAACTCTTGCATATCTGTTTCAAAATCATTTTGGCAAAGACACATATTTAAAATATCTTAATATTTTCAGGCAAAGTCGACAATAAAGAACTAAACAAAATGATTTACAACAGAGAAAAACTGAATGAACAGATTCAGGAAGCTCGAGAAGCCATACAAAAACAGCTCAGATCTATGACATCATCAGTTCCTGTTTTGCTAGTGACGTATATGCGGTCGGGCTCTTCTTGGCTGGGAGATATAACACAACAGGCGAAAGATTCAATATACTTCTACGAACCATTTCAGTTTATGATTGAACAAGGCTATTATACCAATGGCTTAGTTTGCTATTACAACGATAAGTGCAGGTGAGATATTCGTAAGTTACCTCCCTTATCGATTAATCACTAAAAATGTTTTCAGATTATTTCCCTTCTCTGCTTTAATGTATTTGGGCAAATTTCCATTTTGTCTGCAATTTTAACCCAAGAAAACAACTATTGTGGCTTTTCGTTTGCTTCCCTGGATGATTTAGCCCTTTCAAAATGGGGTCTATTCCAACAGGAAAGAATTTGCTGGTAGAGGAGCAATTTTTTTCCTTCAAGAGTAGACACCATTTAGAAGGGAGTCATAATAAAAATGACAAAGTTGCTTCCCCTCAAGATTCGCCTATAAAGTAAGGAAAGTGATATTTTGCAAAGTTTTCCTTGTACAAATAGGAAATCAGTATAGTTCGGGAAAGTAAACGGCATTTAAAGGCATTAACCCTGTGCCACTAGGCTAAGGATTATAGTCTGTAAGTGGGCGGAACTATAGTCCTACTGATAAAAATAATACCAATCAATTGTCTTATTGATAAATGTTGACCTCCATCCAATGTCAGTCATTTCCAGTGAAAATTCCTCTACACAAGCAGCAGTCAATCAAATCAGTTATCGGAGTTTAATGACCTACCGGAGATGTTTACCCTAATCCTGTTCTCTCACCAGCCGAATGTCCTGGCGAATCGGCTTACGAAAGCAATTCGCCGCCAATTCGCAATGATCGCAAGATATTCGTAGGCGTTCGTAAGCATTCGCGGGCGTTCTCGGGTTGTGACGAAGATTAGAAGCATGCTCCTACAATTCGCAAGGAAAGCATATTCGCAACATATTCATTAAAGCAATCGTAAGCTATTCTTATTGATGCCATGGCATTTGTAGTGATCGTAAGACAATTGAAGGCATTTGTTAGCATTCGTTCTTACTTTTCTCACCCAATATGACCTTTGACTTCTTTGTCTGAGTCTTCTTCGTTGGGCCTGCGGCTGCTGCCTTCTTTCTTGCCCTTCTTGCTGCAGAGCTACAGCAGCACGGAGCGTAACAACAGCATGTTCAGAAACCAACTCAGACATTGCTGCCGCTTGCCTCGGTTATGCTTGAGCTACAAAAACCAATCAACCAGAACCAATCAGGTATAGAGGACAAGGGAATTATACCATTTTCGCTACCCTAATGACACCGCCCGAGACGAATGTGCAATATTCGCACTGAAATCGCTAGGAATTAGCAAGACATTCGCATGGCCATCTTAATGTTTGTATAGCATTCTTATGCATTTGCAAGTACTCGCAAGGGTTGGCAAGCCGCTCGCACTGGCGCACTCTCAGTGTATCTCAAGAAAATGTAAAAGAAATCGTAACCCATTCGCTTTATTCGCAATGGATTCGCAACTGTTTGTTCGCATCCGTATGGCATTCAAATGGCCCAACTTTTTCAGTATTTCTCCCGGCCAATCGTATCATTCTGAAGGCCTGAGTGGACTATAAAAAGCAAAAACAGGTGGCGACACTTAGTAATGGACGGACGCTCGGCGCCCCGTTACTGCGGCTATAGATTCGTTCCGCTAAGATGCGGGGGGCAACGACACTCAGTATTTCTCTAGATCCCTAGGGGTAAAAATTTCCAATATGTCATAAAATTCCAAAACTTGACCTGATTGGTTCTGGCTGGTGAAGAGGAAATTTACCTGTGAATAGATTGACAGCTGTTTGGGATTTATTTTTATGAATAGGACACTTGATTTAGATTAAATTATCAGTAAAACAGCAGCCCCACCAACTTATGATTAACCGTTTGCCGGAGGGTACAGGATATAGGCCTTTAAAGTTGTTCTCTTTTACCATTTCTATCTTTGCCAATGCTGCTTAATATATATGGACACACATCTATGTTCTGTCTGCCATTTTTACCTTGGAAGCAACTTTACTATTTCCCAGCAGGCACATATTGTTTAATCAAAATTGAATCAACGTTGATAAAATGTCATGAGTTTAATCAACACTTAATCAATGTTGATTGAACGTCATGGCGTTAAATCAGCGTTGATTAAATGTTGAATACTATCGTGTGCCTGCTAAATTGCTTTCTTGGTAGGAGAATCATATTTTTAGATGGACAGCAAATGCTTCTCTTAAAAGTACTAAAGCAAACACCTTCAAATAAGAATGATTTCCTTTGGATGATAACTTATATGGCTATTGAAGGAATCATGTTAGTTTCGCTCGTTTGATATGCTTGATTGCAGTTCAGTTGATTTCACGTGATTCGCGGTGTGATTCAATCCACTTTTACTACTGATCTAGAAAAGATAAGGTTTTCATAGAGCTCGTAATAGACTATAACAATTCATCATGAGTGTCCATGTAGGATAGGGAAATCTCACCCAAGGGGTCGGAATTTGAACCAGGGACGAGGCTTGCCGAGTCCCTGGTTGAAATTCCGACCCCGAGGGTGAGATTTCTCTATCCTACATGAACTGGCTCATGATGGATTATTTTTCTCCCATTTTTAGTGGATTTAAACCTCAAGTCGGATAAGGCTTCTGAACAGGAAAATCTTAAATATTTAACCAGTGATCTGAAGTAAATTTTTGAGCAGCCCATTGTGTTTATCGCGTTTTGAAATGGGTGTAAACTCAGTTTGCACCTTAAAATTTAGCGGAAAACACGATGTGTTGACTTTTTTATCTCCCAGAGTGCAAAACAAAATGCAACTTAGCCTCTGGCGTCACGCGCGTCAGGTTTGCTAGCGACGTTTTACAACCGTTTTAGTGACGTCATTAAACATGAGTGACGTCACTAATCTATGATCTGCTTTCAAACGCTTGCGTGTCCATTTTGCTTATTTGAATTTAAGATTGTAGTCGAAAATTGAAAAGGCTGGTTGCTTATATAAGAAAGATGTTGCCAGGTGTAAGATTATAACAATCCATCATGAGTGTCCATGTAGGATAGGGAAATCTCACCCGAGGGGTCGGAATTTCAACCAGGGACGAGGCTTCCCGAGTTCCTGGTTGAAGAAATTCCGACCCCGAGGGTGAGATTTACCTATCCTACATGGACTGGCTCATGATGGATTATTTTTCTCCCACTGTTAGCGGATTTTAAACCTCAAGTCGAATTATACTTCAGAACAGGAAAATTCTAACTTTTTAACCAATGATCTGAAGTAAATTTTGAGCAGGTCATTGTGTTTATCGGGTCCTAAAATGGGTGTAAACATAGTTTGCACCTCAAAATTAGACGGAAAACACGATATGTGGACTATTTTATCTTCCAGAGGGGAAAAACAAAATGCAACTGAGCCTCTCACGTCACGCGCGTCAAGTTAGCTAGCGACGTTTTTAACCGGTTTTAGTGACGTCATGAAAATTGAGTGACGTCACAAACCAATGATCTGCTATCAAACGTCATCCGACATGCTAGCGTGTCCATTTTGTTCATTTAAAAGTAAAATATTAGTCAAAAAATGAAAAAGTCTGGTTGCTAATATAAGAAAGATGTTGCCAGGTATAAGACAGAAATTTCTTATATGAGCTGAGAGCCTATCTTAAATAGGCGAAGGTGGGAGAAAGAAGTTTCTTATATGAGCTGAGGGCCTGTCTTATATATGCAAAGGTGGGAGAAAACAGTGAGTTATGGTCTTACTCAGCAGGCACACAAGAATGAATCGACCTTGAATCAACCTTGAATCAACGTCATGTCGTTGAATCAAGGTTGATATAAGGTTGATTCAACCTTGTGTGCCAGTGGAAGTTTCGGATTCTCTTGGTTTTGCAACGATTGCATAATTGTTCTATTTTACAGTATGTATTTATATTTTCCTTTCAGACAACCTTTATCTGATGTAGAAAGCCACCAAATTATTATGAAAAATTTGCTTCAAATATATAATTGTGAAATCAATATGCTACACCCAAAAGTATATGGAAATATTATGAGAAAGCAATACCATAAACACTGTGTACAAGGCCAGTCTACTACAAAATTAAATGCAACTAGAGAAGATAGAAGACGTGGTAAAACTGATGAGAAAATGTCAAATGCTACAGGAAACACAGCTCAGTTGAAAAGAATGTCTGAGGCCGACTGTTTAAAAGTGGTGATTGATGTATGCAAAAAGGCCAAGTACAGAATAGTCAAAACGATTCGATTTTCAATGGATCTTGTTCAGACTTTAATGGATTTCATTCCAAGCCTGAAAGTTATTCACCTTGTCAGGGATCCGAGAGGGATAAGCAACTCGCGCAAACATTCAGCCGGTATGAAGATGTCGCAGGAAACAGATAAACATTCTATCTCGTTATGTAAAGAAATGTTTCTTGACATGACAGTTGGAGATATTCTAAGACATAAATATGATAAAAGAATAACAATGGTAATGTATGAGGCCCTTGCCGAACGGCCATCGGAAGGAGCGAAGTATGTTTATAAATTTTTGAATATAAAATACAATAAAAATATAGAAGAGTGGGTTTACAATTCAACTCATGCAAACAGAAATGATGGTTTCTTTGGAACACAGAGATCAAACGCTAGCGAAGCATCACTTCACTGGCGAAAACAGTTAAATTTTGGTGATGTAGATATAATTCAAAAACATTGTAAAGAAGTACTTGACTTCCTTGGATACTATTCTTTTAAATCAGAGACCGATTTGAAAAACTTTAAATTGACATCAAGACAATCCACCACTGTAAAGGGTTTTACTTAGTTTATTATGGGAAAAGCTTTCAACGAGTGTAATGCAAATGGACATGTAAATAAAGAGACACAAAACTGGTTGAGTCTCGTAACCAATTCATGCTTGATGGATTCTTCTACAGTCTAGTTTTGATATCAAGTGTTTTTGATTGATTTTAATGATTACATTTTCAAACTTCATTTATTCTAATGCAGAAAGTGAAGGTCCTGCTAAGACGCCGCATTCTGCTGCTGCTTCGGATAAGGTCAACACTAATCCGGGGCAAAAGTTCATTTCAGGGAATGCTAAGCATTATTCGGACAAAATGCTGAACATGGAGATAACAAATATAAATAGGGGAGTAAAACAATGGAGAAGGAAACCAACTGATATGAAAATTGCCGTTGGTGTAGAGGGAAAGAAACAGTCAGGGAATACTTTTGTCTGGGGGTATTAATTATCTTCTTGCTGAGGAATAAACCAACAGAGATAGAGAAATAATAGTTTTTGCAGATTGGGGAGCCGATAGGGTTCGGGATGTAAATTGTAAAAGTGGAGAAAACCACTAGAGGTAGGAGATTCAATAATACCTTACAGAGTGCTAATAAGAATATAGTCAGGATAATTAAAAATCTTGCAGACTGAAAGGAATTAATAATGTGCAGATGGAGAAGACATTGTAGATAGGGGATTATTGAATATCTTGCAGATGGAAAAGTCACTATAGGTAGGGGAATTAAAAATTGTGCAGTTGAATAAAGCAATGTAGGTAGGTAAGGGAATCAAATATTGTGTTGATGACAAAACCAATATAAAAGGTAAATAAATAAAACATCGTGAAAATGGAGAAACCAATACAGTTAGGGGAATTTAGTATTTTGCAGATGCAGAAGCCAGGGTAGATAGGAAGATTTGATATCGTACATACAGAGAAAGCAATGTAGGTAGGGCATTAAATATTGTACAGATGGAGAAGCCAGTTCAGGTAGATGGAGAAGCCATTGTAGACAGGGCAATATAATATCGTGCAGCTGGAGAAACTAATGTAGGTAAGGATTCAAATACATTGCAGATGAAGAAGCCGTTGTATGTAGGGAATTTAATAACGTGCAGATGAAGAAAACAGTAAAGGTAGAGGAATGAAATATCGTGCAGATGAAGAAACCAATATATGGGTCAAGGAAAGAAAGACCGTGCTGATGAAGAAACCAATATAGGTAGTGGAATGAAAGATCGTGCAGATGAAGAAACCAATATAGGAAGAGGAATGAAAGATCGTGCAGATGAAGAAACCAATATATATATAGAGGAATGAAAGATCGTGCAGATGTAGAAACCAATATAGGTAGAGGGATTAAATTTGCTATGAAAGAGATTCCATGGCTTCTCTTTCTAACGATAAATAAGCGAGTGAAAATATTGAAGCATTCAACTCTACATCTGGATATCTAGACGATCTTTAAATTGATATTGACTTTCCTTACTTCAAAGGCATGATGACAGAAATTTATCCATCTGAAATGCAGTTAAACAAAGCTAATGCATCTGATACTAAAGCTCAGCATTTTTTATTTACATTTATCTATTTCGAACGAATTTGTTTCATTCAAATGTTTTGTTGAACGCGATGACTGATTTTTTACAAAGTAAGTTTCTTTTTTATAAGGTGACACTCCCCGTTCTACCTCTGAAGGGTTTACATTTCTCAACTTATTCGGTTTGCTAGAGTGTCTAGTCATGTGACTGACTTCAATGCACGTAATAGAATTTTAACTGTTAAACTTCTACAACAGAGTCATAAGTATCATACACTTCGAAATTACAACAGCTTTTAAAAAAAAAATATCTCCGTCATTATAAACTGGCTTCTAAATTAAAGGTCAAATTAAAAAGCATTTTTTTTCCTTTAAGAGTTGATACCATTGAGAAGGAGGCACAATGGATCTGGCAAGGTTGGTTCTCTGAAAAGTGTACCAATTCACCCTAAGTATCGTACAAAGGAAGAAGACAACTATTGCAGATAAAGATATAATATAGACACAAGAATTAGTTATCTTTCAGAGGGAATAACAGTGTAGGCAAGAGAATAAAGTATCTTGCAGGGGATGAGAAATACTGGGAATTCTTGCAAAGGGGGCTACTGAATTAGGTAATGGAATGAGTTATCGTTCATGGTGCTGAGAACAATATAGTCATTGTGAAAAAAAAACAAGAGAGGTAGGAGAATTAAACTTCTTTTAAAGGAAAGCAGTACAGGCCGAGATATTAAATATCGTGCAGAGATGAAAAATAACATATGAAATGAAATATATTGCAGGGGGGTCAATTAAGGTCGGGTAATCTACATTTACATGTAAAATCGTGCAGAGGGGGGAATCAGTATACACTGGGGAAATATTTCCCCTGAATATATATTGCTCCCGCCCCAAACCCCTTTCCCCACACTCTGCAGAGGAGAAAGGATTTTACAATGTATTCAGCAGAATTTTATAGAGGGAAAATAATACTCTTATCTTCATTGGTGAAATAGACAAAGGAATGTAACACTAATTTATTCGCATGCCACTGCGATAGCCGTCTTTTATTATTATTTCATCACACGAGTTCATTTATTTATCTATTTATTTATTTATTTCAAATTCGTGTCTTCTCTCAGTTTGCTGTCCTTGCTTGAATTTTAGAAGCATACACACTATAATTTTAAATTCTATCGAGTGTAATGATTACTCTGTCCATCTCTCTCTCTCTCTCTCTCTCTCTCTCTCTCTCTCTCTCTCTCTTCCATTTTTTTTTGTTTCTCCGTTTACTTTTATAAAATCTGCGTGTTGGTCACAAATATTAAAGGATCACCTTTCTTTAGGGGTCCTTTAAAGTCTTCATAGTCCTATTTGTGGTTAATACGTCTAAGTCAAAACATCATAACAAGAGGTTCAGCCTTCATGCTTAATGACTGTGATAAAATGTGTGTTGATGTGCATATATTTAGTCATAATGACAAAAGTAGAGAAACAAACTGTTGAAAAACGACAAATCCTTTCACAAAATAGAGTTCTGTTTTCTGTTTCTCCGTCTAGTAATGTTATTTAATCAAAGACTATATACTGAATGGGAATCCACGTCTGTACATCGTAGTTTCACCAATGCATTCAAGTTAATGATTTCGCAAGAAGGCCATTTTAGTGGCCAGCTACATTGTAAAATGACCCAAATTATTTTAAAGTCGTTTACATTTAGGTAACTGTACTGAGAAGCTTGCGGCGATATCTCACGATGAAATAGTTTATGAATGAATACAACTGATAGAGCATGGGGAGTTTAAGCCAAAACTGAATGCAAATGACCCTGATTTAAAGAGTAAGTCACCTGCTGTAAGCAACAATTTTTGTGGTCCGCTTGGGTGACGCCTTAAACAAGTTGGACTTTATTTTTCTGCTGGTAAAATTTTCAATAGTAATATCAGTAATATAATACTATGAAACCAATGACCATTCAGCAAGCATAAAAATGTTAATTCAGTCCGTTGCTAGGTTCGTTAACTTTGATTTTGATTTTATTATTCATTACTTTCTTCTTTTTTTTAAACATTAATACTATTAACATTTTGGTGACCTCCGGCCTTGCTTGGTTCACTAAATAAGGTTATTTGGATATTAAATCTTAGCTATTAAATTTACTCGCTCGTTCTAAAGGACTGTATAATTGCCATATATATTCAGCTATTAGACAGGGCTTTGTCTCTCCATGAATGTCCCCGAATGCACAGGGTATAATCGATTCCGCTAATTTTCGCTTCCTGCAGAGACTGTACACCATATTTGGCTTCCACCGAGACTGTCGGCAATCTCTTGCTTCCTCGGCGGAAGCTAATATGACTGACAGTCTCTGCAGGAAGCCAAAATGAGCGGACTGGTTTATACCCTGTTGAATGTGTAAGTCAATAATTTGAAACTCTGCTTTGAGATGGGATTAAACAATCGCAAAAATCTAGATCCTCTTATAAGCCATGTTAGAAGCTTGCAGCGATATCTCCCGATAAATATTTCATGAATAACACAGCTGATAGAGCAGCGGGGACTTTATACAAAATCCGATGTAGATTAACAATCCAAAATAATCTAGATCCGTATCTTGATTTCTAGGATTGTTTCGTTTGCGGAAAACGTCCGTCTGAGACTTTGCTGGGTGCACATGCCACTTCGTTTGTTTTGTCGTGTCGCAGCTCATTTACCCTCCACCTAAAAGGTAACCGCGGACAAATCCAAATGTCTTATGAGTCACAGTATTAGTAAGGTCGACGTTTGGTGCTCAAGGATGTCAAAGCACCGATACGAGTCGACCTGTATCTCTGAAATACGGATCGACCCGAATTTTTGCGTAAATGTACGGGTCGACTCGTATTTCAGGTAAGGGTTATATAATGGATTAAATTACTTGTATGGGATTAAACCAGTATCACTATGGTACATGTATATTCAGGGGATCGACAGCACCGATAATGATCGACCCGTGTCGGAGAAACGGTTCGACCCATAAATTTACGGGTCGCCGCGTAAAAATACGGGTCGTCCCGTATTTTACATACGGGTAGCACGTAACGGTGCTTTTGACGTCCTAGGTACACCATAGTTAAACATGTTTTATCCCCTACAACAAATTCGTTAATTAAAATGTCAAGGCGGTGCTTCCGCTGTGGGTTACATGTACCTGTTTTAACTTTTTTGCTGTGTGTGGTGTTCTAATGTGCGTTTGTTGCCGGTGGTCTTCTAGCAGTGTGGTCGCCTGTGCTTTTGGGCGTCTGTATAGCTGCCCACTGTGCATTCTGATTTGTTTTGTGTTTTGGTGAGAAAATGGGTGAAAATGGGTGTTGCGAGTGTTTTGTGTCTTTTAGTGAATCACCATGGAGACTAGGGTGAGTCTCTGAACACCGGTAAAAGAGGATAAGGCTTCCCCTCCTCCAACCCAGTAATATATTGCTAACCGTTCCAGGGCTGCGTATCCTTTGTGATTTGTCAATGTATTTTTGTTTAAGGGTCCGCCTATATGTAGTCTAGAAAATTTGTTTGTTTTGTCTGTTTGTTATCTTCTATTCGCATGAATATTCTGCTTATACCAAAATTAGAAACTTTATAAAAATAGTTGATTTTTGTGTGGCTAATAAATTTATGAGCCGCGACACGACAAAACCAACAAAGCTGCATGTGCGCCCAGCGAAGACCCAGAGTTCGCTTCCAGCATAGAGCTAGCTAGTTAAGATTCATAGCTACCCTTTAAGCGCAAAAAAGACTCTGATCAGACTGAATACAGAATACATACATACAGAATATAATACATAGGGCTTAACCCTAAAGGTACAACAGCCGTTGTCACCATCCCAATTGGCGCTGATATCATTAAACCTCCTAATTTGTTCATACAATTGTGTGAAGCAAAGGGAAATTTATTCAAAACTGAAGAAATAAAACTGAATTTTACTCCTCCACAATATGACAAATAGCCTATATCATATTTCTGAAATGAATTACGTGCCAGGGTATAGTGCACGCCCTTTGCAAACGAACAATGATCTCACTTTCAAATCTTAGGACACCAGTTTTTGTAAATAACAGTAAATCTACCATCAACGGCGCCACGGTGAATAAGCTAGAGGCACAGCAAACAGTATAGACTGATCAGACTGCTCTTGAGCAGTCTCATCAATTTACACTGCTTGCTCAAGTCATTCTGTTCTAATAATAAGATTCAATACGACACAATGTTGAGCTTGCGAATGGCCTTATTCAGGTTAACGCCGATGTATTAAATTCTATTTTCTATCATTTCAAAATCTTTAATTTATATACTATCAGATAACATGTAGAATACAAAAAAACATGAATATTTTTATTTTCCTAATAATGACTTTTGTCAGATCAAAGGAGAATTCAGCTGACCGTGACAAGACAATGACTAGTTACTGCATGATAATGTCTTGCTCTCTCGCCGTCCATGCCTAGTCTAGTCTATTCTTGCACACCGGATAAGAATATTCGCGAGGTTCCCCTGTATCTACAAATCTTTTTCTTACATACGAGACAGAGTTTGTTCTATTTTTAGCGGTGCTGGAAAATTCTGTCTTGCCCATGGGCTGGGACAGCTCACACGAGCTTGAAGTCTGTGTACCACTACGCGCTCCTTGAAATACGGTGCGCCCGGCTTGGCGAGTCCATACTTTATGCATTATTCTTTCATAGTAATGAATTGCCACATCGATAAAATCCAACCCAAGAAAGGTTATTCATTCTTTATAATCCCATTATAGCCTGTTTCAAGGTCTTAAAGTCGGAAAAAGATCCAAAATAGTCAATGGTTCACCGTGACAAACACTTTCGAGGAGGCCGCCATTTTTAAGACGTTACCAACTGACGTTTGAAATGACGTTGACGTTATGTCACGGGACCGGCTGTAGCGTAGTGGATAACACTCCGGACTACCAATCCAGGGGTCCCATGATCGATCCCCCGCTTCTCCGGTCTTTCGGATGAGACTTTCAACCGAGGTCCCGTCTCCATATGACCTCGTTGTTGGTGGGACGTTAATCCCGAGTTCACTCACTCACGTTACGTCACAATTAACGTCATACACGCGCTTTCTGTAGTAGTCTCAATACAAATTTTGTTCTTTAATATAAATGTCAATTAGAAAGTCTAAAAATGCGGATTTGTCAAGGACCTATTTTTTACTTGTTTGTTCACTACAGCAGCAATGAGGGTGACACGGTTGTACTACTTACACTTGCACACGTTCGCATGAAATATGCCTATTAGTTCCCCGTTCAATTTGAAGTAAATATTATCGTAGGTAAGAAAAATAATCAATCATTGGTCTCCGATGCGGACAGGGAAATCCCAACCCTCGGGCACACGGGGTGTGTCGGAAACTCGGCAAGCCTCGTTTCCGATACACCCCGTATGCCCTCGGGTTGGGATTTCCCTGTCCGCATCGGAGACCAATGATAGATTCTATTTATCTCACCCATGTTTTCCCACCCAGGACCGGATAAACATCACGAGCATTCAATGCATTGGTTGTATTGGAGGCCACGTATCTGCGTCGTCAAGTGACGTTGGCGATTTAGATGATGCCGTAACGTACACGGCAAAAATGACGTCAGTTTATGCATGGCAGACGTTGACGTAAAGAACCACATGTCGGTCGTTGAAAGCAGCGCCTTCTTTCAAAACCTCTCGAGCACTAAAATTTCGCATTTTAACAAGTTCTATAGTTAAACGTGGTGAGCAAGAAAGTATCTTCCATGGGTATGAGGTGTGGATAGAAAAATGCGTCACTCGGGATCACTATTCGGCATCACTCGGCAAGCCTCGTGATGCCGAACAGTGACCCTGGTGACAGATTTTTCTGTCCACATCTCACACCCATGAAAGATACTTGTAGTCTATCCCATAACCTTGCAAGTTCGTTGGGTCATCACAAAAGACTTAAAAAAAATCCCCTTCCACCTGGTCCTGTCTTCGGCTGCCCTTATTGTGCTAGCAAAGTCTATCCCTGTCCACTCTTAAATATTGTCTTCCATTGTCTACATTTTCTTCTCTTTTCTTTCACTGTGATCAGTAGAATCGTCTTTGTTAAACCAAAATACCTTGAGACCTAAGTGTCCGTTTCTTTACCATGGTCAGGAGTTCGTCATATTCTCCAGTGGCCGCTTGGATCGTCCTGCTAAGTTCCTATTAGTTACATGGTCCTTTTACGTGACGTTCTGTAACCTTTGGTAGCATTTTATCTCAATACCTCAGATCCATGCGAGCCATCTTTGAAATGCAGGCAACTTTCGATATCTCGAGCACTGGTATCTCAAAGTACCAAAGAATAACAAAGAGTATAGTTTTTCTGCATGCCCATTTGTCCTTACATTTCAACACCTTTATCTCAAACTACTGGTATCTCAAAGTAAATTTTCTGGGACCAGAAAATTTACTTTGAGTTATCAGTAGTTTGGGATGAACTTCGACTTTGAGATATCGAGAGTTGACTGTAGTATTTTGCGTTAATTCATGTCCGACTATTATCATTTTCTTCTTTGCTGTTGTTTCAGTTGTCGTAACGATGGTCTCCAAGGGGCTCAGCAGGCAGAACTAATCCATGGCTGCACCTCTTAGAATCGAATATGTCCATTTTAATTATTTATCAGAAGTCGTGGTTCATACTCCTACTTGTTCCCTACAGGCACATTACGTTATAATGGCGTCGCTCTGACGTCGAGATGACGTCATCACGTCGCATCGACGTTAGTATGACGTGATTTCGACGCCATGAGCCCGCTGGGTAAGTATACTGAAGTATACTTAAGAGTATACGTACGGCGTCTCCCCATCCCACCCCACCCTACCCGTTCCCACAAAAGATAAAAAAAATAGGTAGTTTTACCATTATTTAAGAAGCTGCCTGATGGATGGATGGATGGATTGATGGATGGATGGATGGATGGATGACTTGCGATTTAAATAACGTCCATTTTAGCAGTATTTCAGTCATATCTGGACGATAAAAAAGTGACAGTGAAAGGTTGTGTGCAGAGGAACCCAGTTTACGGTTGAAAAGATTCCCACCTACTGCGGTGATCGAACCCGGGACCGCTATATCAGCAGGCCAGCGCTGAACCTACTGAGCTACCGGACCTACTAGAAGCTGTCTGATCTATATACAGAATAAACAGTTTTTATCATAGGAAATAAGGTTGTCTATATACAATTATGACGGTTAAATCAGGACACAATATAGGTAGCAGAATGAATTAGTATTTTTCCATAACTCTGCCTGTATTACCCCCACCTATTGGGAAAAGAAGTCCATATGTAGAGAAAAAGGCAATGCTCAGGAACGGCTTCAATCGAATTCTGCGTTCTGACCTGCACACAAAACGTAAAAAGAACATCTACGTCCTAAGACGACTCTAAAATAAATGGCACCAGCGAAAATCCAAGGGGACAGCTCTTTTCCGGTAGATGCTCACAAGGCTATCCTAAATAAATTTAAAAGTAAAAGTCAGAGGCAAAGTAAATCGGAAAGACAATGACAGTAAAAATGGAGAACAACAGAAGCAAGGCATTGGGAACGTTTAGTAATCAATTACTGGGGGTGTGAGGGGTGGGGAGTCGGTTAAACCGGTTTTATGCTCGAGCACCCTCACCATAGTTTCTGCAGGGGTTCACACATAACATGTAGAAGTTGTTCGATCCACACCAACATGAACAACACGAACGGGGTATACAAAAACGAAACATCTGTGTTACCTGTTTTTTCTATTTATTAATTCCAAACACAACATGAAGCAAGTGGGCAGCTATACATGTGGTCATATTGCTCTCAGACCAAAGACACGTAACACCGAGAACGACAACAGAAATACTACCTTGGAACGGTCAGAAATAGATTGTTCGGGAAAGGGGAGCTTTTCTAGACTGGGTGACTTCTTATTTCCAAGTTTAAATTTCATGTATGTGCAATACTGAATCCTTTGCCCGAGAAGAATATTTCATGTAGATCAGATATTTGAGCCCCGAGACGAGAAAACCAAAACGCGGCATGTGCGCCCAGCTAATACTCAGATCAGCCTGGGCATCCGCCCAGTCTGATCAGCGCCTTCGATGTCCGCATAGAGCTAGCTTAGACAGTAGGCTGTCCTATAAGCGCAAAACGAAGAATCTCATCAGACCGGGCGGCTGCCCAAGCTGATCTGAGTCATCGCTGCGCCCACATGCCACTTGGTTATTTTTCTCGTGGCGCGGCATGGAAATCATATTTACCATTTATTTGGCTGTAAACCGGTGTTTTTTTCCATCTCTAGAGTGACCCAAACTGACTGTATTAATCTGGATCGTGGTCCCTTTTCACGCAACTTCGGTATCGCGTCTGACTCAAGAACCAGAGGTCCCGGGGTCGATACCTGGTCCTGCCACTTACTTTCGTGGAGACTGATTATTCCCCATCCGCTGAATCAAGAAGGGCACTTGTTAGTTTCTGGCGAGTGTATGTGCTCTTAGTACCGGTTAACCGCTTAGGAAGTCTAAACCTGACCGTGAATAGTGTGGTTAGGTTACATGTAACTGACCGTTCAGACATGACCATAGCTGTTTACCGTTGGCGTAAAGCATCAAATCAACAACAACAATCAATCAGTTAAATCTTAAAAGGTTAACAGCGCAAAGCCAGAAAAGCTTACTCATATGCACGGTCTCTGCTAGGTATGGTCATTTGTTCCTTTTAACAAATGAATCTCATTTTTCTGATGTTTATCGAAGTATAAACTACATTTAGTCGCGTGCAAAGTAAGTGAACCCCGAAAGGGTTCATATAAACTTTGCTAGAAATCCAATGTAGTCTATACTTTGATACTTGAGGTTCATGTAAACTTTGCTAGAAACCCAAATTAATGTAGTTTATACTTCGATAAACATCAGAAAAATTAAGTTAATTGCTTATATTTACATTCTTCTCTATTTATTATTTGACCACACATTTTCGTTAGGGGCTACCTGTATACCTTGATTCAAAAGAAATGTAAGGGCGGTAACAAATATGCGCCGCCAATTACTGTCAAATTCGATCAGTCCACCAGAAGATTCGGTAGAATAAGTTTGGCACGCTTGTTCAAGTTCACTAAGCGTAACTTTCTTATTATACCTCCTGTCACCACATTTACTGTCCCGTATGTTGATACAAAAATAATGTAAGAAAGAAGGTGCATTTAATTCAGATGATAATGATATTCTGCGCGCGCGCAAGGGAGCGCCGTTTACAGTGTGACTAGTTCTGTCGCCGGTGGGATTCGAACTCGGTAAGCCAGGTCTTAGCTTCCGAGACCCAAAACATATATAACATCATTCATATATGCAAAACCTTAATATAAGTCAGCCTATTGTGTACGTGGAGAATTCAGACATATGAAAAGATGCATATAATGCGAAGACAACAAAAGAAAATACTTTGATCATGAGGACATGTTGTCGTCTCCGTTCACATAGACGATATGAGCATGAGCAATCTACAGAGTGAATTTGGTCACATAGGCTGTTAACTTTGCTAGCCTAGGGTACAACTCTCACTTTGTTCCTTATGTGAGCTTAGTATCATTGGCTTGCGAAGATGACAGGCCGTATGATCATATGTACTGAGATAGCATGTGCGAATGACGAAACATCAGGTAAGCCTGTGCTATCTATGTATATGACAAACCACACTGTTATGCTATTTATTTCGTCAACTGAAAAAGCGAAACTTATGGAAAGTGTGAACAAGCGGGACTCAGGTCAGTCTGTGCATCCTCGCAGTTGGTATGGTAAATTTAAATAGTAAATGATTGGCGTCGCATGGAAAGATACCTAATTGGATGTGCAAAAAGGAAATAATCAGATCAACTGTGCATCTGATCAATTGTGGGTTAAGCGCTGGCCTGCTGATCTAGCGGTCTCGAGCTCGATTCCCCGAAGCGGAAATCTTTTCAATCGTAAACCGGATTCCATTGCACAGAGCCTTTCATTATCACCCTTCCATCGTCCTGATATCACTGAAATACTGTTGAAAAGGCTGCAAAATCGCAAGCCATCCATCTCTGTTTGATCGGCATTGCACAAGGACAGGTAATATGGCTTGCCATGTGCGCCTATTGTTGGCTATACCGCATGTCCAGTTGTTGCATAACTTAACATTGTATTTGCAAGTTTTGTCATGGGTGAATAATTTTTGTTACCGGTGAGTGAGCAGCCTGTATGTCCTGCGCCCCTTTTTGTACAATAGAAAGGTCTAGGGGAAGGTACAAAGATAACTCCGCCCTGACAATTCTTTTGGATCAGGGTATATATTTACGCAGTTTTTATACTAACAGCGGAACGACATCAGAACGCCGCTTACATCCAATCAGATGTAGAGAACCGTGGTTTATTTTGACGTCGCTTAACATCATGTGACATCGAGTGAGCCAATGTAGTTATTTAAGAATAAACTACATTACGTTCTAATGGTTTACCATAGGGCTTTTCAATAAGTGCACTGAGAATGTAAATATTTGATTGTAAAACATTTTTATTATTATTATAAAAGAAAACAACACAGTTTGGTACCAATCTGCACGTTTTGTAATGGAAGAATGTGCTAGGAACGTTCTTGAAACACTCTCAATACCAAGAAAGTACAAAGGAGTCAAAAAAGATCAAGTTTAAATCACAATGTACTATACACTACTTGCATAACCCACTGTTCACACACCGTCGAATCAACACTGAATTTTCGTTGATTCAACGTCACGACATTGAATCAACGTTGCTTCAATGATGTGTGTCTGCTGTGTAGTATCGCTTTATATGTTGATTTCAAACACGGAATTAAATTACTTGAGAATAGTTATTTGTTGGAGAAAATCTGACGTTTTGTCGAAAGAATTTCAATTTGTAATGTCATTAACTTGAAAAATGACGGAGCACGGTATACACCGTATGCCGTGCTCCTATACCAATTTAGACATATATCTGTTACCATAGCAACTAAGAATCATATTGATGTCATATTGACGGCATCAAGACGTCATTCTACAAAGGTACTAAGCACTATAATTGTTTATTCCTTACTTGCTATGGTGACAGATCTATGACGTCACTGGAATCGGTGCATGACAAACAGTGCATGCTCGTCTCGAACTTAAGGTGAGACGCTCATAGCCTGAAATTCATACAATGCAAAAGTGCGATTTTCCTAAATCTATGATTCATTCTCAAATGATCTAATTCTCTGTTTTCAAAGCAAAGAGCCGCCTACTGAAATTTGTATTTAGGGGTTTTCTTTGTGATGGAAAAGTCAAGTTAATCTGTTGTTGCTCAGTATCAAACGAAACATAACCCAAACGTTGAAGGACGTCTTTGCAGTACTTTTGTATTATCAGTGTTTTATTAAATGAAAGTTCCTGTCGCCAATGAGTCCTAATTTCATTTGAATTTATTCTTTGTGTGCCATAAAACCCGTTATTTTTTGTTGCATGTGAAGACTTGAAAACCCAATTTTCAATTTTTTCATCAAACGTAACTTTTAGAAACTCGTATATAAGCTTAGCTCCTTCAACAGGTTTCTCTGCAAGATCTTCATAAGTAACAACTTCAAAGTTTCCTGGCCTTTGTTTGAAAATCACATTACCGATTCGTATGTCTTCCTGCATTTGGCAGCATAATGCTATTGAATGAGGCGCTGTTGAATGTGCCATCCTCGCCTCACCTACATGAGCACGTGAATTTGTTATACCTCTAGGATCCCTAATGAGATGAATAACTTTCAAATTTGGCAGAATTTCCATTATCGTCTCTACAAGTTCCATTGATAGTCGGATTGTCTTAATGATTCTATATCTGGCTGCCTTGCATGTTTCTGTTACAACTTTTTGGCACTTAATGGCAGGAATGCTTTGGCCCATTTGTGAAATATGTTTCTTTGATCTACTGCCTGCGACTGTATGTTTGTGTATATAGCCAAACATCCCTATGCGAACATTGCCTCTGTTTGACATGCAAGTCCGATGTGCTCGATTAAGCACGTTCCTGAATAGTGTTCGGTGAAGATTTGCGATATCACATGCAAACAGTTGTAGCATAGATCTTATAATTGCATGATGATTCTCAATATATATTCTGGGTTTCCTGAAAGTAAACACAAATGAGCCGCGACACGAAGAAGCCAACAAAATGGTTGTGCGCCCAGCGCAGACTCAGATCAGACTGCGCATCCACCCAGTCTGATCAGATTTCGCTAAGCGCTTAAAAATAGCTGAGCCTCTAAGCTAGCTCCATGCGGACAGTAAAGACTCTGATCTGACTGGGCGGATGCCCAGGCAGATCTGAGTCTGCGCTGGGCGCACAACCACTTTGTTGGTTTTCTCGTGTCGCAGCTCAAATATAAAGTAAGCGTCACTCACACACTAAAAAGATATTCCTCTTCAGACCATTCTGGACACATTTTCCAGTCTTGTCAACGTAAAGACTATACTTTTATATTGTATAGTTAAAAATGCGTTATTAGCATATCCTTTGATACAGTTTTTGTCATAGTTTATATAGGTACCAACACACACACCACATGCCTTTAAAACTGTAGTTTCTATTATGCGGCAAAGAGTTTTCTAACTGCGAGTCAATGGAAATTTCAAAGCCCACAAATGAGTTGTTGATATTCCGATTTCTCACGTACATTCACTAGCACTTTGTTTAACTGTCCCAATACACAGAGTTATAATTATGCTTGCTGATCCCAGGCCCTTATAGTGAATAATAAAAGACCATAGGCTAAGCATCACCCGACGTTTAAAATGTAATACATGTGTTATGACCTTTTATTCAGTTTCAGAGTAACTACATGGCCAAAACAAAAAATAATGTCCATTACAAAACCTGATTAGAAATAATAGAAAACACCGATTACCAGCCCTCCATGAAGTTGTAAAATACTAAAATATAGAAAGGGACATAATTCTGAATAAAATGTGTAAATACAATATGCCCCTAGGTTAATTAGGAGACAGAAATTTTAGGCCTTAACAGAATATCCAAAATATCAAGACTGTATACCAAAGTAACAAGGGTCATAATCCTGCTAATATGGATCTGATGAAAATTTAAATGAGCCGTGACACGACAAAACCAACAAAGTGGTTGTGCGCCCAGCACAGACTCAGATCAGCCTGGGCAACAACCAAGTTTAACCAGACTCTTCGCCGAGCGTTTAAAGGGTAGTTAAGGGTCTCAGCTACCTCTATGCAGACAGGGAAGACTGTGATCAGACTGGGCGGACGCCCAGGCTGATCTGAGTCTGCGCTGGGTGCACAACTACTTTGTTTGTTTTGTCGTGTCGCAGCTCAAATATGCATTCATGAAAATTTAGCCCACTAATATGAATATTTAGAGAGTTATCCTTTTTGTCTTAAAGTGAATGTCTATTATCTATTGAAGGGAACTAACTCTGGCGGTAAACAAATTAGTACATCTAACAATCATCAGAAAGTACCATACACTAATAGCATTTATCATATGACGTTGTATCTGAGAGTGTAATATGAAATTAAGGCACTGCCTTTCTGCGAACACACTCTTTACGATCATTGAAGAACTTTGATGGAGGTGAAGTGCTACCCCAGGCATCATCTTGTCATTGTACATAGTCTGATTAAAATTGGCCCGAGTGGCACTCTAGGTATTGTAGTCTGATTAAAATTGGCCCGAGTGGCACTCACCTAGATAAGCAAACTGTATCTTATGCTAAAATGGTAATGGTGACATCCTTAAGAGACCAGCGCAGCTCGTGTGACATCCATGCTGCAATTAAGTAAGGCAACTATAGCTGTGTGCGCAAGTTTATGCCATTTTTACAAAGGGGAGTCAACTTATGTCTTCTTGCATGTTTACATTGGCACTCAAGTCTGATTAAAATTGGCCCGAGTGGCACTCACCTAGATAAGCAAACTGTATCTTATGCTAAAATGGTAATGGTGACATCCTTAAGAGACCAGCGCAGCTCGTGTGACATCCATGCTGCAATTAAGTAAGGCAACTATAGCTGTGTGCGCAAGTTTATGCCATTTTTACAAAGGGGAGTCAACTTATGTCTTCTTGCATGTTTACATTGGCACTCAAGTTCACAGTGTGGCCTTGTTATGTGTGTGTGTGGGGGGGGGGTCCACTCTGAAGGGAGGAAATTTGCTCTATAGGGAGCAAATTCTTTCCTTTGGGTGTTGGCACCAGTTTTGAAGTCACAGGGTCTGGGTTTGCCAACATGCTTTCCCTGAGGTTGTTCTCATTAACCTTATCGTTATTATTCAGATACCTTTACAGTTAAGGTGTGAAAAACACACCAGATCTGGATTATAAATATTTCATTTCCTTAACATTTGATACAAATGCTCTTTGGTAGGATGGAGGAGTGTAGTAGTATGGCCAATGAGTGATTTTTAAATTTGTATATGGGTATTTAGAGTGTATAACTGACCAGTCTAACTGGTCCGGACCTTTAAACCTAGTGGTTGTGTGCTCGCTTTATAATCTTGGGGTTGTGAGATCGATCCCCGGTCGGGGCGCTCGACGAAATTTTCTATACAGATTTTTGTCCTCCTACTACAGGTGCAACTAACTGTGGTTGACCTTCATATCTTCCCCACTTTTACATAAGTAGACAGCCTTTATGATTTCAGTTTTGCTTCCTTGGGAGGCACAGCCCTTCCAGGTGGGTCTTCTATAGGGGAGAGTGTTTGCTCCAATGAATGGGAGAAAATTCTTTTCTTAGGGAGCTGGTCTTGAGTTGGAGGGGGCGCAGAGATGGAATGGCTGAATTGCTTCCTCTGGAGATGTTTCACTTAAAAAAAAAACATATAGTAGGTAAGCCATATACTGTCATGGTCAGAAAATACATCACTTGCATGTACCGATTGTTTTTATTTATTGTATGTTTTGTACTGTACTTGGTGTCAGTCCTGTTACTGGATTTAAGAACAGTTGATTGAAGACGTTGCTAAGCTGCCAATACCCATGGGCGACATGAGCCTCATTGTGCAGGAAAGGGCGTCAACAAGGGTGTCATACACTGGAGAAATGCATAGTAGAAAAGAAAGAATAAAGAAAAAAAAAGTTTAAGAAAAATAAAAGAAATGAAAAACAAAAAATAAAAAGAAAAAAAAAAAACACCTTATAGGGTTTAATGCTGGTTTTGCAATCCTTAAAACGGGCTTGAACGTCATGCCAGTATCGATTAGAGTCTGAATTTAAATGTGGAAGAAGAACCGCAGTGCCCATTAAGAAAACCCGCAGCAGACTTGGTCGGTATGCAGATAGAATGGAAACATATGTAGGCTCGCCTTCCTAAGGTGTCCTTATGGTCTGCTGTCACAATATTAAGCTGCTTTGTGATAGTGGTGGGGTGCACTAATCATCTAGAAGTACTCACTTTCCTCAGTGATCTGCACCATTAAGAGGCAGGGATTCAACTTATTTTAAAATAATATTATCGCAAGTCAATCCTGCTGCCCTCTCTCAGCAAACCTTATATTCCGTAGCTGAGAGACACTTCAGATAATTAGTGTAATTCTGAGTATTGAATTATACGGTGTTTAAAATTTTGCTCATGATGGTTGCTTCGATTAGCAAATCAAAGAATTCGTTTTTTCATCTGATTGTTATTTATTCAGTTCCTAAGATAATTGAAATGTGCTAAAATATAGATGTTAAGGCTGTGTCATGATTATTTTACTAAAATAAGTTGTATAGATCAACTTTTTCATCAATGTGTTTGTTAACACTGGCCAAACACACCATTCCTGCTCCATTCTAACCTAGGTGGGCTCTCTGTGCGGTCTCGGGTGCGCCGTCATTTCCAATTCATATGACGCGCCACGGTACGGGGTTTTACCTAGGAACTCAGTTCCGGTCTAGACTAAGTTCCGGTCTCGAGCAGACGACATAACCTCATTCGAAAAGCGTTCACAGTTTGAGCTATTCTTTTTACGAACATAACTAACAAAAACCAGGATTATTGTAGCGAGAAATATTTAATGTACATTTCCTTTATAGAGTGATTGCAAAAATCTTTTTTGACTCGTAAAAATTCGGTAAGAGCACTTGGTTCGTGACTAGTCTCGCGATAACTTTCGAACTTCCGGTTATCCAAGATGGCCGCAACCATGATCGTTGCCACACAATTTATCTGCCTAAGTATATAGGACCAAAACTGATACAGTAAAGCGAACATACTTCGTGTGTTCGCTAATAAAGCCATCAATTAAAAACGATACTCCATTAGTGGATTAAATATGCAAATTATGTCGTAACGTTATACGTTGACGTCCATAAAAATGTCGCATTTTCTAGTGGCGAAATAGTGACGTTTTAGTGCAAAATTTGTAATAAAATGCTATTTTAGTGTTATATGATAAATAGAATCTTGCATTCGTGCTCCTGTATTATTGAATTTATTAAACTCGTTGGGGAAAACCGATAAGATGCTCGGCATAGCGTCGCATCTTATCTTTTTCCCAAACTCGTTTAATAGATTCAATAATACATGAGCACTCATGTAAGATCCTCTATACCAAAGTTCAGCTCAATCGGTCAAACGATTCAAAATGTGGCAAAATGCCAAAACATTACAAAAGGACCATAGCGTCTAGAAAATAAGACGATTAAAATTCTAAAATTATATGCATATCTTTAGATGAGTGGTACATTCTGCTTAACGTCAAGTCAATTCGATCAAAGACGTAGCAGGAGTAGCGGGGACAAGGTCATAGAGCTATCAAAAGTTTCCGAAACAAAAATCGTATCCCAAATGCAAATCTTCATATCATAAGAATATGATCTGTAAAATTTCAATTCAATTCGATGAAAGAAGAAGGAGCAGTTGCGGAAACAAGATTTGTGACGGACGGAAGGACAGACGCACACACGGACGGAAGGACGGACGCATACACGGACGGACAAGGGTCATTTCTATAGAGCCCCTCTGCCTACGTCTGGTGACAGAAACGACAGTTTTTTTATCACTTACCTGCAGGTGTTGTTATAGTAACAGACTAAACCATTCGTGTAATAACCTTCTTGTAACAGGTTCTGGAAAGGTTCGAAGAAGTACACTGAGTTTTTTGCTTGTTTGGTAATATCACCCAACCATGAGGATCCTGAACGCATATACGTCACCAGCAGCACAAGATTTGATGACATCATCGCATCATGGTGCTTTTGTATAAATTTGCTGAGTTCCCGCCCCTGCTTGTTCAGAAGATTATTGTTATGCATTGTTTTATTGGGAATAACCATCTGGGCTATATCTGAAATACATGTAATGGCAGCAGAGAAAAGAGACGAAGCTTTCTTCTTAATCGATAAACTTTAGGTGAAAGGAACGTCTCGTATTTAGAAACTTTTTCATTACCATTTTTGCCACCTTTTAAGATACTATCCTTATAGGATACAAATCCTTTGCTTTAGAACAGACTCATTTTTAAAGCTAAAAGGAAGTCGCAAAAGTTTCCCCTTTGTAATCTAAATGAAAAATTTGGAAATGAACCAAGGTAAGCGCGCTGCTGATACCATGTTTTCACGAAAACTTCTTTCATACAGAATTATATTCAGAACTCATCTATTTAAAAACAAATGCAGAACCAATTTAGTCTTTGGTGCGCAAATATCGGTTTTAAAGAAAACCGGATATCCTTGAATAGTGTCGCGTACTTATACCCCGTTGGGCAGTTCCTTTGTTGCCCTGACTAGGCTCGTTTCTTCAGTTGCACTTATCTCAAATCTCTTAAACATTTTATCCATCTAATACCGTCTTACAAAGTCTCACTGTCATGTTCCGCGTTCCCACTCCGGTATGCTCTGCTGTCCATTTCACTTTCTGTTTTGTTTTGTGCTTAAAGATACCAAGTGTGAAATTAGATACTTTAATATAACAAAAAAATTGAATTATGCTATGTTCTGTTTTAGATGTCTAGTTAATTTTGAATGGTTATGATATTTGTTGAATTGATTTTTATTGGTTTGGCGACCCTTTCAATCATACTTCACTTATGTCGAGCCGATCGTTAAGCAGATGTGGGTGAAACCGCAGCACCTGATCTTTCGTAAGCAGAACTTTTCTTCTTTCACATCTTTGCTGCCGAGGCTTGAACACACAGCGACGAGAGACCTAATATTTAAAAGTCAGCGCTCTTATTCATCAGGCCACGGAAGCCCTAAAATTCATCCGTGTTAGACACTAGCCTTGTACTAAACATCATAAAGTCTTTGAGGATTTACACCATGACCTCCTGTCATTAAAAATGATTAAAGCTGAGTTGACTGCCATTGAAAAAAGAAGGCAAACATGATTGCAGTATTGCTACCTCGAGAAGTTTTCTAATTGACCTTTCTAGCCAATGTGCTATTTTAAAGTCTTAACATATACCGCCATGTAAACCCAACATGTGAACATGTGTTACATTTCTTCTCTCGTTGTCATGGGTAGACTGAGGTGTACAATTGTAGACCCGAATAACTTCAACCCTGTTTCTGCTTGGATCGTTAAGCTTGATGGCTAGATCTCTACGGGAAGCAACCCTATCGTTTTTCATGTTTGTCTTCGTTTCGGTATGGTCAACTCGGGAAGCCAATTCGTTTTTTTTAGAATAAGCATGATTTGATTGTCAGCTGAAGCAAACAGGAATTTTCAAAATTGACCGAACCTCTCAAGCATGGGTTCGTTCCGCTGAGCCTCTTTCTCGTAACGAGAATTGAAACAACAACAAGTACTAAACGTTCATTCCATTTGGACGTGAAATCACTGACATTGACATAAAACTCTTTATACACAAGTTTCTAGTATTCAGTTTAAAGTTAATTTTGCAATGATACCCGTTGACATTTTGTCGTCAAATAGCTAGATCACACTGATCTGGCATTCAACATAGGCAGCAACGAAGGCAACGGACTATAAAACTCGATTGTTTTCGCATACTTCTTAGATTAATTTCAAACTATCATTCTTCCGGACCTGCCAGTTTGTTATTCCTCTTAGTCAGATCAAAGTTTGGAAGAAATTCCGTGTGGTATAAATACAGTGCTTGAATAAGTTTCTACATCAATTCGTTGCCTAGTCGTTGTAGCCAAAAATTGTTTTCAAGCATTTCTTGACTATGCATATCAATTCGGTAAAACTTTTGATTCCTACTTCAAGAGTCGGAGGTCGGATGGTCCGTGAGACTGTACTTCTGAAACAAACTTATCCTGATGAGCAGAACAAGCAAGATTCATGTACGTTGTCTTCGTTACCTGTGTTGAATGCCAGACCAGTGTGTGGATAGCGTCTTGATAATCCATCCATTTGGAAATAAAAGGATGAAGTGCCCGACTATTTTGGGCAAATATGTCATATCTGTACTTACTTTGGTGACCAGTTGATTCTTTTTCTGGCACTGGTTTTTCATAGTTTGTGATTGTACCTTCACTGATGTTGAATTTAGCTGTACTTAGGACCACATATCTGTTCTCCTCTTGCAATCAAATAAAATGTAGACAAGCATTAAACATATATATAGGTTAGCAAGTCTTTTTATACTGTAAATGCATCACACTGGTCTGGCATTCAAGACAGGCAACGCAGGCAACATCCTACAAAACCTGATTGTTTTCGCATACTTTTTAATTCAATTTCAAGTTATCAGTTTTACGGACCCGACAGTTTGTTAGACCTCTTATTAAGACCAGCTTTTCGAATAAATTCTGGTATAATTACTGTGCCAAAATAAGTTCTTCACCAATCCGTGTCATGGTCGTTGTAGCCCGAAAATGGTTTTCAAGCATTTCTTGAGTATGCATGTCAATTCAGTAAAACTTTCGATTCCTATTTCAAGAATCAGGAGTCAGATGGCCCGGGATACTTTGCTTATGAAACAACTTACTCTGATGAGAGGAACAAGCAAGTTTCAAGTATGTTGTTTCATTGCCTGTGTTGAATGTCAGACCAGTGTGATGCATGAGCGCATAATAAAGTTGGCAATTTACGTTCGTTGAGTTTCAAAAGAAACGGTTATAGAGGGCGTGAGCAATTTCCAGGCACCTCTGCTAGGGTGGACAACGTACACCACAACCACATACTACTTTGTTTGTTTTGTCGTGTAGCGGCTCTATTATATTACAAAACAAAATAATGTCATATGATACCCTTTAGGTGGGTATTTGAATTTGCTTATCGTTCGGTGATTCCCGGTTCTGATTTAATACATTCAACATACTATTGGCATATTCCACATGTGGAATATGCCAATAGTATGTTGAATGTATTAAATCAGATTTCGCGTTACTAACATGATTGAAGAAGGATGTTTGTGATTGGTTACTTATTTTAATAATTATTGCCCTTTGCACAATGCGTCGTTGCAATGACAGAGAATTTTTCATCGTTTAGGCGGCAACTTACTTTGTTGTGAAAATGTTCTTTTTGCTTCCTACATAAAGAGACCATTTAAATTGAATCATTCTTGGTTATCTATATAGCCATAGTTATCCGGAAGGTTGGCGATGGTTATTTAATTAGGCCTATATTGGAATTACAAACATCTTTGTCACACCGGCTGAGTAAGAGTCATCTATAAAATCCCTAACTCTGACAATGGCGCACAGTGTGTGTGAACATCTGAGAAGGGGGAAGTGGGGATGGGAGGCGGGGTACATTTGAAGTGTCATTTACTTTTACAGATATACGTTGTCGTCTATATATGTTGTCGCTGCATGTCACATCAAGTTGCATGTTCACTTAATTTTGTAGAGCACCACTGAATGAGTAAAGATGGCTGTAAACCCTTTCAAGTTTTTTACTCTTTCAAACTGAGTCGGAAGTGGTCCAATGGCCCCAAAAGTCAAGAAATTATCAAAGTTATCCGTACAAAGTAAAGATCTTCAGAAACCAGAAATAGATCTAGATTATAATAGATAACAAATTATTACCTTCAGTTCTTAGCAGAAAAACTGCTTTAAGAAAAGGCGATACATGTATCCAAGGAAGATTGAGAGATTTATTCGCTCATGTGAGTTGGGTATGCATTTTTTTCGAGCGAATTTACTCCGGCATTGAATTGTGTACATAGACATCTGTCATCATAATAATATCACTGCAGTCAACAGATGCAGCTCTATCTGCCAATTAGATCACAGATGTCATGTTACTGACTTCCAAGTATGTGGCATAAACGGTTTGCTTTTGGATCGAGACAATTTGAATGTGCGATGTATTGGACAGTGAGTGGTTACATTATCCTTTAAAGCTTAGAACAAGGGCGTAGCTTCCAAAAAGGTAATACGCAGGTGCGTATTGAAATTTGGTAAGTGTGACGAAATGCCAGCAAGTACTTGCGTACTTGCAAATTAATCTTTTTAAATTGGACCAGATTTAACTGCCAATAAAAATTAAATATTACAGAATGAAACATTTTAAGGATTAAACCTTTAGATTTCCCTCAAGGATAATGAAACGTATCAAGTTATTGCCCCCTAGCCATGCCCCAGTAAAATATATACATTATTATGAACAACTGGCTTAAAATTATCAAACATTTAGTCAGTGTTAAAAGAGAGAATGAGGTAGTAGAACACAGAGAGAGAGAGAGAGAGAGAGAGAGAGAATGAGAGAGAGAGAGAGGGGAGGGGAGGGGAGGGGAGAATAGATGAGAGTAAAAATTCAAGCAACCTCATCCAGCATCTATTGCAAAGCACAACAAGGTTTTGCCCTACCTAAAGCAGACAGTGTGACATTATAACCTATGTTTTTGTTTTGTTTATTTTTATTATCATTATTATTATTATCCTTATTATTGCATGGGCGTTGCTTAAAGAATACGTGTGCATATAGAGTTACAACTCAAATCAGACTGCACAGACTGATGCAAGGCTTTATGTATGCTTTCCACATATCATTATCAATGATAGGTAGCATTAAAATACCGACTTCTGGGTAGGCCGAAAGGACATTGATTACCTATACATCACCAGGCCATATAATTTGCTGGATTTTGTCCTTTCACAGTTGTATCAGATCTACGTCATGACGCGTCATGGCTTCTTCGAGCTACCTTATCCAGCATCTATTGCAAAGCACAACAAGGTTTTGCCCTACCTAAAGCAGACAGTGTGACATTATAACCTATGGTTTTTGTTTTGTTTATTATTATTATCATTATTATTATTATCCTTATTATTGCATGAGCGTTGCTTAAAGAATACGTGTGCATATAGAGTTACAACTCAAATCAGACTGCACAGACTGATGCAAGGCTTTATGTATGCTTTCCACATATCATTATCAATAATAGGTAGCATTAAAATACCGACCTCTGGGTAGGCCTAAAGTACATTGATTACCATTACATCACCAGGCCATATAATTTGCTGGATTTTGTCCTTTCACAGTTGTATCAGATCTACGTCATGACGCGTCATGGCTACTTTTCAATGACCCGACAGCTTGATTTTGTTTTAAAAAATGCTTTTGTCATTGAAAACTCCACGAGTGAAAATACCACTTTTGGTGTTCATGAGTGCAATAAAAATCGATCATACACTGAATTCTCAAACTTTCTGTTTCTTTTATGTTAATAATTCAGTTTATTCCAACGCGTCAGCAATCACGACAGAGTAACAACTTCTTTTCTAGCCGTTTCGCGTCAAACTTGATGCTTCCAGCATGTTTACTGGGTATGATATTGGTTGGAAACATGGTTTGCAACTTGAAAATAGCTTAAACTTTCATTTTGATTAACAGATCGCAAGAAATTTGCTATGAAAGATTGCATTCAGGAGACTTAGGCGGCCCGATGTCGCGTGCTCTAGAAATGTTATTTTGGCGCTTTAAGTGATGTCATTAACGTCGTAATGACGTGCAAACATGCGTGACGTAATTTATGTCAAGCTGGATAAGGTTTAATCCATTAATCAAAAAATAAATGAGACCATTTCACAAAAATCCTATTTTTGAAACAGTGAAATCTAAAGTGATAATTTCACATGTGAAATTATCAGTTTCTATTTCACCGAGAATTTTCTATAATTCATTGAAAAGTAAAAAAGAAATAAATTTTACCCTTTTCCAGGTAGACGAAATACAAAAAGCCAGTACCAGATGCAACAATTACAAAAGCAAGCCATCTACAATTTCTACTGCTCAACATGTCTGAAATTTAGAGAAACGATAGCAGCTGCAGAATACTTGCAATATCTCGCATAATCAGATAATTATTTTGAAAAGGGAGGCAATTTAAAGACACATTTTTGATTGCATAACACCCTAATGACCGTTTATTGGAATATGTAGATATGAGATAAGGAACCAGTAGTGGTCCTAAGGAGATCTTTTATTTCATACAGGGGGAGGCTACAGTGAAGGAACTTTATGACACCCATTATCACCACTTAGATAAGAAAATCCTTTGATGTTGGGAACTGGGAAAGGATATGTTTATTGGGGGCGATTATGAAGGCCACCACTGTCATCTAGGCTAAAAATGTGTCTAAATAGAAATAACTCTGTTGTGGAACAAACAACTAAACTTATGTGATATGAGGCACAGGAACAGTGTTGTCAAACGATAGCTTAATCATTCAGAGACGCGTATCAAATAATGTGTTTTAGAATTTATATACTGAACCTCAGAAGTAACGCACAACTTATTGTTTAAACTTCAGATCAATCCACAGCTGACAGTACTTTTCTTTGAAGTTGTCAGTACTGATAACGCACCACTTATTGTTTAAACTTCAGATTAATCCACAGCTGACAGTACTTTTTCCTTTAAGTTACCAGTACTGCTAACGCACAACTTATTGTTTCAACTTCAGATTAATCCACAACTGACAGTACTTTTCTTTGAAGTTGCCAGTACTGATAACGCACCACTTATTGTTTAAACTTCAGATTAATCCACAGCTGACGGTACTTTTCTTTGAAGTTGCCAGTACTGATAACGCACCACTTATTGTTTAAACTTCAGATTAATCCACAACTGACAGTACTTTTCTTTGAAGATGCCAGTACTGATAACGCACCACTTATTGTTTAAACTTCAGATTAATCCACAGCTGACTGTACTTTTCTTTGAAGTTGCCAGTACTGATAACGCTCCACTTATTGTTTAAACTTCAGATTAATCCACAACTGACAGTACTTTTCTTTGAAGTCGCCAGTACTGATAAATTCTGATAACTGTATAATTATCATGTACCGTTATCAAGTACTGTTATCATATACAGTTTTATTCAAATTTCCCTCTGATCACTTAAGTCGTTTCTGATTGGATTGGTCACTGATGACCTTAGTGCATAAGACAGGGAGGTCCATTTTCCAGACAAGGTGAGGCAGGTTGAATTAGATCAATTAAAATTAATGAATAAGATAAAATATACTTTTTATTGGTTTAATTATTTGTTTTTAGGTTAAAAGTTCAATAGAGCTGTGGATTAAAACAGATATATCCATTTCTTTTTTAGATGTATTAGTAAATATCAGTACTGATTGTTAGGTGTATAGGATAATCGGACTCGCCCTAAGGGGCTCGTCAATTATCCTGTACACCTAACAATCATTACTGATATTTACTGATACACCTCAAAAAGAATGGATATATCTATTACCTCTGAAACATGTTCTTGAAATAAGAAACAAATATGCAATTTCAAGTTATGCTAACTAATTCTTTCAATGGCATTAAGTTTCATTGAAATGAATTAATAAGTCAAACTTGAACAAGACGCATAGGAAAGACTCTTGAAAACAAAATCGCAAACTATGGAAAACTTGCATAGCCTCTATTGGTAGCAATATTGTGTAAGCATTTCTGACGAATTCGGATCCGTCCACTATTATAGTTGTACCACCCCATGTCACGTGCAACTGTGCATGACGCCATACAGCGTACACAAATTCTTTATTTGAAATCTGTATGTCAGTACAGTCGAACCTGTTTTCAGCGATCACACAAGGGAAGAACAAAACCTGCTTCGTCAAAGCAGGTACTTGCTCAATACAGTAATTTCATACTGAAAAAAAAAACTACTTTTTCACTGAAAATTTGAGCCTTTCAAGACAGGTTATTATCAATTGAGGCGGCCCCATAACACGTGTTTAGCTGTAACTCAAAACCACATTTGATCGAATAATTGTTTAGACCCTTTGGTACCTGGTTTTGTATGCAGTATAAATTAATTGGCACAAACTTAATATCGGTAGGTATTAATGCAGCACGGGAAGAAAACCTGACCCGGAAGTTATAAAACTTGAGAACATCCTCAAACTCAAAATAAAGCAAACTGATTGGCTGCTTCCGAGCACATGCTCAGAAGCAGCCAATCAGTGTGCTTTATTTTGAGTTTGAGATTATTCTCAAGTTTTATAACCTCGAACCCAGATTTACCAGTTTTACCAGTTCCACTTCTCGCGGGACTGAATTAGGATTACGTATGATGTACATTACGTATGTCGTAGCTAGGTCTTACAAAATATAGATAAAAGAAAAGAAAAGATGCTTGTTTATGTATCCAAAATATGAAGACACGATAAAATGGGTGCGTTATTTTTAAGGTTCATTATATAGTTGATATTTACAAAAACGTATCAGTGTTAAAATCATACAAATTCAAGTAACGATGTTGTTCCATGAAAAGTTGTCTATTATTAACTGTCAATTTTACATGAAAAAATATTAATTAGTGTTGATAGATTCAATTTGATTCAACAAAGTTTTTCGATATTCTGGGCTTCATTTTTTCCATGATTTTGTAGTATGCAATCTTTTAAAACCAAATTAATCATTATCGATTCAATGTCTGCACCAACGAACAGACATTGTGGACATTTTTAAAAGGCCAAAAATCATGCTATTATGTTAAAGCAAATACGAGGGTTGTTCAGGAAGTTCTGATTCTCGCCGCGTAACTTTGTTTAGCGGCATGCTGGGGACAACTGCTTTGCATATATTGAAAGTACTACATTTTACCTTAACAGTGATACCAAACGATATACGAAGATACATTTTCTTATTGAGTTACAACATATTTTATCAGGCCCCAGTCATACCACTGGGTTAAATCAATATGTTTATTTATTTTCAGTGTGTTACTCAAGTCAAAAATAATTGT
The DNA here is from genome assembly GCA_963989385.1 of Ctena decussata. Lineage (NCBI taxonomy): Eukaryota > Metazoa > Mollusca > Bivalvia > Lucinida > Lucinidae > Ctena > Ctena decussata. Next base: position 43,109,791 of record OZ022504.1, read on the forward strand.
AAATACAAAATGAATTTTTGTCAGCTTTTGTCAATCGCTGCCTTCAATGTCCATTTAAAAGTTAGGAGGATAGCAAACGTTACTGATTCATTGCGCGCAAAGCCTCGCGCAGTTCTAATGACGTTATTGAAATCGACGTCAACGTCATTTTTGAAGCTTGTAGCAACTTTGTCTTTTACATTAATTTTGATTTTTCGACAATTTCGAATTGGACCATGGAAAAGCTTTTCCAGACAGAAATTTGGATGCTCGGGCATTTGTTTTCATTACAAAATATGATAACTTTAGTAGAAAGGGGGATTTGCAAGTACATAAAATGCAAATAATCCAAACTTACGGAACTGTGTGGAACCTAGATCAAATATTATTTCCGCAATACTTACAGGACACAGTTGCCTGGGGACTGTGTTTAAGAAGCAATGATGAAAAGAATTAAAGACTGCTCATACATTAATTATGCTCTTCTAAAGTAAAAAATTACAGTGGCTGTAGGGTATACCTCTTTCAAACACATTTAAAAATGTGTCCTTTAGAAAATGTAAGATGCATTTGAGGAGTTGTCCAGACATATCACAGCTTTATATTTTTCCGCTATCAGAAGTTATGTCTTTATGATGCTCACCGAAATATGACGTCACGATCAGAACTTTATGAACATCCCTCGTATAACACATCTAGGTTATAATACTTGTACAAGAGGTGATCCAGAAGAAATGTCACTGAATCCACTGTGCGCTTATTAATCATAGCATTATTATAAAGATTATATCAAGCTGCACTGTTATTCAGTTCTGACTAACAGAATAAAAATAAAATCGGAATCTTTTTCCGTTCCAATTATATAGACGTTCAAATTAAAATCTTAAAAAGTGCCCTCAAGAGCAGAGAATACATACAGAAGTAGGAACATGGGCCAGACTAAGTAGTTTCGGCTAACAAAGTCTCGGCAGTGACGCTGACTATATCTGGTGACGAAACCAGAAAAAAGCATACTGTAATTTCTGAATTTTAATTGGGCAGTCGATTCAAAGACGGAATAGTTTCAAAAGGATCCAAATAATATAAAAGCCGATGTTCTAGAATAATAGTCTTAATCGATCTCAAACTTTAGATTTCTCAGAATTTATCCTCTGATCTCAAAGGACGTAGATAAAATATAATCTGCACTATGGATGATGTACGGGGAGACGTTTTACGGCCGCCACACGGCACAACACCAAATTATTCCACCGACGCCATCGCGCCGCACGTTAAACGAATATAATTTTCAAAGACAATCACAAATTAAAATCAAACTAACACGCCAAATCATATGAAAATCTAATACAATAAATAAATATATTTTGCCACCTACTGTTGAAACTTTGATAACGTCATTGCAGTTTAAGTTCGCCAGTTAGGGTTTATGCTTGTGACTGCCGAGTGAAAAAATGTTGATTCTGACAAACGCGTCAGCGCATAGTTATGCGGTTTTGTCACAAATAAGGAGTATCACCATTAAAGACTCTATAGTTATTAAATTAGACATACAATGATATAACAGTGGTCATGAGGGTTGTGTAAAGCTAAAATTAGCGCGATAGTGATCCAGATAAGTCGCTAGGGGACCGTCTAAAAACTGGAAGACCTTTATGTGCAATGTCAAACAATAACGTCCCTCTTGTTTAGACCCCATATATGAAGATCGATGTTCTGCAATTTAAAAAAATTGTGTAAATCCTTAAACATGAGCCTCGTGGCTGTTCAAATAATATTGAAGGAAGAGACAGACATTGGTGAACAGACATGTGAGCCGCGACATGAGAAAACCAACGATGTGATTGTGCGCCCAGCGCAGACTCAGATCAGCCTGGGTATCCACCCAGTCTGATCAGAGTCTTCCCTAAGCGCTTAACGGTAGCTAAAGGTCTAAGCTACCTTCGTGCGAATAGCGAAGACTCTGATCAGACTGGGCGGATGCCCAGGCTGATCTGAGTCTGCGCTGGGCGCACAACCACATTGTTGGTTTTCTCGTGTCGCGGCCCATGTGTGCTATTATGGAAGAACGAAGGTGCTACTTTGGACATGACACGATATCGAAACTTTGTATGGAGCCTGAACAACGTCACTGACGTGTGGCGCGTGTCGTTACCATACCATCTGTCTCCATGTATGTCGATATTTCAATAACTCTGCACCATATTTTTATGACATTTTAAGATCATAACGCAAATAGATTGTGTTGCTTTCTCCTCATTCTACAAGCTTCTGTAGCTGCAGTGACATTACTTCTGGATCAACCCCCATTTATATTTGTTTTTGTCGGCAAACGGGGTTCCCATCGCTTTTTTTCTTCTCTTAATTGGTGGGAGAATTCAGATTATTGAAGTTTTATCCTATACATTACAAAATAACATTTTTTTTAGAAAAGGGGGAAGCTTTGCATAAAAAAAGGTTAATCATGACAAAAAGGACCTAAATTGTGTGATTTTTCATCCTCTTTATTATATCTACTATAATGCAACACTTGATTGTTGGAATTCATATGAATAGAGATTATTATATGGCAATTTTCATATATTTGCTATATCATAATCCATTTATCATAAATCTTATTATGTGGTGATACGGCTTTTCGCCCTAGGGATAATATTGGTCACGTGGGGTGTGATACGGATGATATGGGTTTTTCTCCCTGGGGAGTGATATGGGTTTTGACAATTTTTGGAGTGGTATGGTGTTTGGCTATTTTGGTGATATGACTTTTTCGCCCGGGATGATATGGGTCACGAAGGGTGTGATACGGCTGATATGAGATTTTCTCCCTAGGGAGTGATATGGGTTTTGATTATTTTTGGAGTGGTACGGCCTTCGAGATATGCAGTCCTGATACATGCATGAAAGTCTTGCCTGTATCGTATATGTTAAAAGAACGTATTTTTTCTAGTAAATATATGATAAAAGCCAATACAACGTAGTTATTTATTTCTAAAATTTGCAGAAATTCAATCAGTAACGAAGAAAGCAACCTTGTGGAAACCCAGCCTGGGTTCGAGGTTATAAAACTTGATTAAAATCTCAAACTCAAAATAAAGCACACTGATTGGCTGCTTCCGAGCATGTGCTCGGAAGCAGCCAATCAGTGTGCTTTATTTTGAGTTTGAGAATGTATTCAAGCTTTATAACCTCCGGGCCTGAACTGGAGCTTAAATATTATTTGTACCGTCAATGCCCAACATCTCAAAGTCGAAGTTAATTTCAAACTACTGATATCTGAAAGTAAATATTCTAGTCCAAGAAATTTACTTTCAGATATCAATGGAGATAAAAGGAGTCGAAATGTAAAAAAAGAAATAGGAAATTGGTACAAACTATGTATATGTATATTCTTTGATATAAGAGAATGTTTGAAGATAAAACAGTTTGAGATATCGAGAGATGACTGTATATTATCATTGTTCGTTATTGTTACATGTAGCCTTATTACTGTTCAAAATAGTTAACTGTTCAAAATACGTTTGTTTGTTTCTTTTGTGTGTGTGTGTGGGGGGGGGGGGGGGGGTGATATTTACTTTTCACATTTTAGTTTACAGGAAATACAAAGAAATTTCTGTTTAATACAGAACTACTGATATTATTATTAAATAATAAATACCTAAACACTTATTTCTCAAAAGAATCGTATAATTTTGATAATATACCTTGCAACCAAGTTAATATAGCTTGATAATGAATAAAATTGAACAGCTTACTGATTTTCACTGTTATTGCAGAATCCAAATGACAGAATGTCATGACAAGCACCCACATCCAGTCTCACTTACAATCTATTGTCTTTTTGTTTTCTCCGGTATCTTACTTTACTACAGTTACCATAGTTACCTAGCAATATATTCATCATGTCGACACTATAAGCCATAATGTCAGGTAAACAATGTATCAGATAATTCTAAATTACTAGAATTATCGACATTATGTTAAAATGTATGTAAATGTGTATGAGTATACCTCCATATTTTTCAAACATTTCTACAAAGGGGAACAAATTTTGTGACCTCATGATTGCTTCCTAGGAGAATAAATACCTTGTAAAATGGGGTCTACTCTTAAAGGAAAGAATTTGCTCCTAGAGGAGCAAATTCTTCCCTATTTGAGTTGACCCTAAATGAGAAGATAGTCAAAAATAAAAATGGCAGAGTTGTCTCCCCTGGATGTATGCCCATTCCCTGAAATTAAATTTCCCTATAGAATCAAAGTTATGTTTTTTCTATCATATTACATGTAAATGTGATACATGTATTGCCCTGAGGGGTATACGTTCTAGTCACATAATCTAGAGATAATACGTTCGATTCTTCTTTATCTTCTGGATTTTTTTTCAGTCCCATCAGTATCTAACATATTTCACTATTGGCCAAATAGGAATAAAATACCGTTGAATGGGATGTACATTCCCAAACATACGAAAGCCTATAAGGTCATTTTCAAAACAAGAAAAAAAATTCTCGAAAAAACGAGAAGCTAACTCGTAATAACGAACAATCCTATCATTTAAATGAAATGACTTCACAGAAACCTATTATGTAAGTCGCAAGCAACTTAATGCACGCGACGCAAAATGTTTAGTTGCATTTTGTTTTGCCCTCTGTAATATATGAATGAATTTTACTGAATTTTACTGAATAAAGCCCGAATGTTAATTTTGTGAGTGATTCGCCGGCGTTTACACGTCCATAAAATCCGCAAAAATAAAATTTATTTCTTAAAATTCCAACTAGGCCATCCCCTTCTCGAAATTGTCAGCTTTAGTGATTATCTTAGAAATTGCCGTCAAGAAAATAGTTCCAAGTAGTTCCAGATTTCTGGTTCATGGGGTTTATCGAAGTATAAACGCCGTTTTCTGTTCACTCCTTACCGATCAAATTGCGCTAAATTAGCCTAATATTTGGAAGTGGAGTTGGAATTATCATAAAATAGTCAACAAATCCTCTTTCCCGTTTTTCTTCTTTTTTAAGGCGCAAACTGTGCGCACGCCCGTTTTAGACCCAATTAACACATTTGGCCGCTCAAATTTACTTCAGATCACCGGTAACAAAATCCTGTTTTGAAGCTAAATACCATTTGAGGTTTACAAGTTAGCTAAAAGTGGAAAAAATAATCCATCATGAGTCAGTCAGTGTAGGATAGGTATATATTAGCTTCCTGGTAGGATTTTCAACCAGGTGCTTGGCAAGCCTTAACCCTGCTGGTTTAAATGGCAACCCTTCGGTTATGATATCCATATCTTGCACGGACACTCATGATGGATTCTTATCGTCTTCACTACAGCTGCTTTATAGAGCTTTGTGGTTGCCGTAAACGTCTCCCCGTTTTTCATCGTCGTATTTTAGATTATTCCCGCGAATCACTGGACTCATTCTGAGAAGTTTGAAATCAGTATTTTCAAATTTTGATCTAAATTCACAGAAATAAACCTCTCAATCTCTTTTTTTTTTTTTTTTTTTATTTGCCATGCACCTATTCCAATGACTAAATGTATTACACCAAGCTTTTATTATCAGTAAAAATCGATTCAAATTTCCTACCAATATGCTAAAACATGTTTTCTTTTATTTCTATTACTTGTAACGTACCTGACTTATTGTTTTCACTAGCCGAAACTAAGGACCTCTGACAGTTTCAATGCAAATTTGCCCATTTTTTGGCAAATTACTGCAGCTTCCATAGGAAGCCAATTTTAAAGATTTTTACATTTACAGGCAGACTTATGCACTATAAAGAGGTTTTTAATACTGATTTTGAAAAAAAATCAAGTCTGCACACTACTTATCATTGACTTTTGCAAGAGGGGTAAGTGAAATTTCCGGTCGTCCAAAATACATCTTGTTTACGATTTTTTCATATTTACTGAATCTTATTTAGTTAAATATGCTTAAAATAAAGTAAGCATTATAGCTGCTCATAGACTGCAATAGTTTGTGAATAAAAAGTATGTTAGTCTTATTTTCAGACACAGGGAGTCTAATTACCCCACCCACTTTTCAGTTTTTCTGCTGTACACTATCATTCCCCTCGTACCTCAACATGTCACTCACATATAATATGTATATAAGCAGTACACATATGCATGCATAGTGGCTAGCTGAGGCACGGGGGTGTACCTTTATTAAACTATTCCTATTTTCCATACATTTAATTATAAAAGCTTGCTTTTTACACCAAACATCTAAGTCTGTGTGCTTGATAAGTTAAAAAAGTGTTTTTCGCTGACTACAGGATGCTAAGAGCAACACATTTCAACAGAAATTTTGAAGTTTACCGAAAGTTCATTTTTGACCACTTTCATATAGGCAAATTTACATTACAACTGTCAGAGGTCCTTTTACAAAATCCAACGGCTCAAAAGAATAATGAATTCGCCTTTCCAAAACCATACCTACTTTAAACAGGTGTGCACCTCTTCCATTAACTGCAGTGAAAAATCACTGACTCATTGTGGTCATTCACCACGTGCGATCTTGTTTTTGGGACTATGTCACGTGCTAAGTTGTCATTGCATTGTCTAGTTATACGTCATCAGGTGACTTTTGAGTGACAATCTGGTCTAGAGGTTATAAAACTTGAGTACATTCTCAAACTCAAAATAAAGCACGCTGATTGGCTGCTTCCGAGCACATGCTCGGAAGCGGCCAATCATTGTGCTTTATTTGAGTTTGAGATTATTCTCAAGTTTTATAACCACGAACCCTGGCTGTGGCTCGGAAAGGTGTGCATTTTTATTATCAAAACAGAATGTTTGCATCATGAGACTTCTGAGGGCTAAATCCAGATCAGAAATCATTTTAGCAAACCTTTTCCTAAAAGCGCTAAAAAGCAGACGACAAAAATTACTATGCAAATTTTCAACAAAAAAAATAAAGAAAAAGTTCCTAGTTATATTGAGAATACAAATAATAAAGGCAAACAAGGGTAGATCCAGATGAGGCGGTTCATGATGAGTCACCTCATCTGGATTTACACTGTTTGCAAATTAAGATATTTTAGTTTATGGTGCATTGAGTGCTAGCAGTCAAATACGGTCGGAAATTTCTGATTTATGAGAAAAGCAACCAAGGCTTGTGGATTTATGAATAAGTAAATCTAAGGGCTTTTAACTCTTTAAGATTTTAATTTTACTTCGCTGCAGCTGGTGTTTTGCCGTGTGGCGGTCGTAAAACGTCTCCCCGTACATCATCCATAGTGCAGGTTTTATTTTGTTTTCGTTCATTGAGATCAGAGGATATAGTCTGGGAAATCTGAAATTTTAGGTTGGTTTAGACTCTTATTCTAGATGATCGTCTTTTTTTTTTTTTTTTTTTTTTTTTTTTCTTTTTTTTTTTTGAGCCTTTTTGATGCTAGTCAGTCTTTGAATCGACTGCCAAATTAAAATTAACAAACTTCAGTATGCTTTACTCTGGTCTCGTTACTTAAGAATTGAAATTTGGTTTTTCAGCGTTCATCGTGTGATGAAGCCAGTGGGCGGAGCTAAAATTCCATGAAGCGCGAAGCGCTTCTTGTAGAATTTTAGCGAGGACCACTGGCTTCTTCACACGATGAACGCTGAAAAATCAATTTTTTATTCTTATATTAACACTTTATTTTAGACCCTTCCTGTGCTGTTTGCATGGTAATTTAATGTAGAATATGCAAAATATTGCGTCGAAGAAAAGATAGTACCGATGTGGTCGGCAATTACGTTAAACAGCCGTCGCCATAACGTGGCGTCAATCGAACGTTACGTGGACCAATCGAGACGTTTGTTTACCTTAGACGTCGTTTGACGACAACGTCACATGATCAACTGTCCTTCATCGGTGTATGAAGCCAGTTGCTCTATAAGGTTTACCTATGGGAAGTCAGTGGCAAGTGTAAATATTAGATATTGTCAGGGTCACTGAGGAGGCTTTATGAGCCGAAACTATGTAGTCTGGCCCATGTTCCTTCTTCTGAATGTATTCTCTGCTCTTGAAGGAACTCTTTAAGATTTTTATTTTGACCATGGCTTGAATTAGTGGAATGGGGTGACAGCGAATAGTTTTAGCTGCGCGTCTTTGCAATATGTAGAGCGAGTAAAGAAGTTTCGGGACCGAAACCACTTAAAATACGGCCTACGCAAAACTGCAATCACTAAATTTCAGTCAGTTTGGAAAGATGAAGGTATGAAGAAGATGAGTTTGTTTGAACATAGTTAATGCCCAACAAAATATGAGCCGCGACGCGAGAAAACCAACAATGTGGTTGTGCGCCCTGAGCAGACTCAGATCAACCTGAGCATCCGCCCAGTTTGCTCAGTCTCTTCGCTAAGTGCCTACAGGGTAGCTAAGGGACTGAGCTACCTCCATGCGGACAGCAAAGACTCTGTTCAGACTAGGCGGATGCCCAGGCTGATCTGAGTCTGCGTTGGGCGCACAACCACATTGTTGGTTTTGTCGTGTCGAAGGCTCAATATATGCTCCAGCAACTATAGAATATCATAGTAATATGATTGGTAACGTACCTTTATTAGACACGTTCCCTTGACGTTGGGGTCCCATGTTCTCCCCTGAGCAATACGAAATGGTGTAAGACTTTAACAAAAGCTCCAAAAACAGGATGAGTTAACTATCTATTAACTGAATTTTGCCTTCAATTTTGATTGGCTACTTGAAAGCACAGTGAGTTCTACGCACATGCTTTATGTTTGCCTGTGCAGAAACCTAAATATCTAAAATGACCATTGACTCTTACAAGTATACTCTAGAATTAACAGGTTTCATTGACTAATATTTATTTACTTATGATTGCTTAGCATAGACATATTCAATAGACAGATCCTATTTTATTATTTCTGTAACGCAATTAAATGTTATGTATTTGTTCAAGATACACACCTTCATTTACATTTGAGCCGCGACACGAGAAAACCAACAATGTGGTTGTGCGCCCAGTGCAGACTCAGATCAGCCTGGGCATCCACCCAGTCTGATCTGAGTCTTCGCTGTCCGCATGAAGGTAGTTTAGACCATTAGCTACCCTTTAAGCGCTTGGTGAAGAGTCTGATCAGACTGGGCAAATGCCCAGGCTGGTCTGAGTCTGCACTGGACGCACAACCACATTGTTGGTTTTCTCGTGTCGCGGCTCGTTTACATTTGTATAGGTCCTTTATGGCTCTTTTGTAACTAACGAAGTCTACAAGAAGCCTACATAAACACGTTTTTCATTATTAAAAATCATTGACATGATTGAAAATTGTTGTCAATTCAGAGAAATTGGTTAGTCGTTTTATTTTGCCAAGATAGAATAGTCAGGGAATGTTTGGAAATTGAAATATTAGTCAGTATGTTGGTATGTTACGATTTGCGTATACGGATTTTGACATCGGTGACCTTTGACCTCCGTGAGCAAAATCTGAGTGTGAGTATGCGCAGTGCGAAACTCCGAGCTCGCTTATAATGTTCCCTGCAGTCGTGGCTTGGGTGCGTGGACAGAGCTATTCTTCCACAATATTTACATTCTTGGTATATTTAATGAAAAGCACTTAAGTAAACCATTGGGACGTAATGTAGTTTACATTCCAATAATTACATTGAGCCGCGCGACGGCAAATGCTTCTAAATAATGTAAAAATATACCATTGCTCTCTACAATCGGATTGGGCATCGGCGATGTCATTCATGCTGTTCCGCTGTTAGCAGAAAAATTGCGTGTAAATGTTTTACTCCTTAAATTTAAGTGCTTATATAAGATTTTTTATTACGGTTTTGACCGAAACGAATATAAATATGAGCAATGAAATTAACTTTTTGTTGTTTATCAAAGTGTTAACTACATTTGTTCACTAGAAAAGTTAACATGATCCCCTTGGGGTATTATCTTTGCACGCGACCAAATGTAGTTTATACTAAGAATGAAATTCATTACTTAATAACAGACTCATTTAAACCGAATCTTCTATTTTTGTTCTTCTGATGTGTTCCGATCTTTCTTCATAAGTTATTCCCGCTTGTTTCTCCGGACGTGGTAGCCTTTTACCAGTTGGAGCCAACTCTTAAAGGAAAAAAATCCTGATACAGGAGCAATATCTTTTCTTTCGGAGTCGAGCTCCATTGAGAACGGAGGCAAAATTGAAAATAGAATAGATGCTTCCCTTGAAAGGATATCCATTCATCTTCCAAAATTTAGTATTGCACGGTCAACTTGTATCACGTTGTGTCTTTTTAGCCCCCTCTCAGCCCCATCGCACTTTATCCAAATACCCCGGGGCTGCTTAAGATATAGGCAATGGTCCGTCGTTCGTCACCTCTACTGATACTATAAGGCCCTTTGTAACCCAATTTTATGTGTAACATCTATATAATAGGAAACAAAATATACTGTTAATGCCAATGGTTTTAGCATTTTGGTGGCTTTTGGCAACTGAATGTTGTCATTGGCTTTTAATGGGGACTTTGGAAAAGGGACTCTAAATGTTTGAAGCAGTGCACATATAACGACAAAATTTTAACAGAAATATTCCATAGGGGTTGTAGTTTAGCAGACATGAGGTAATCCGGGTTCTCTGACTTTGTTGCCATGATAGCAACCAATGCCTAGCTGGTAAAACGTAAAAACTTCCCAGTGGCCGTAATGTTGGAAAAGTTGAAACAGTATAGAATTTTTTACAGCATTAAACTTCTACGAAAATACTGTTGTTCGCGTCAGCTGCTATTGTAAATTGGTTGTTTTGGAAACTTAAATTAATGAGAAAATTGAAATTAGTTTAAACTGTCTACGCACTGCAGATATTATAGTTAATGGTAAATCTTTTGCAAAAATATTTCTTAGATAGTCCTCTATTAGACATATGTATTTGTGCGAACTGCTTAAGTGGCTGGTTACCATAACAACCGAAATGCTAAAAAAAATGGCAAATATTCGAAAATATACTTCCAATAGCCAGAAGGCTCTGTAATCTGTAACTGTTGTTTGTCTAAGCCTACACAAAGGTACTGTTTTTCATGCTTATAGGCTCATTATTGCTGCCCTTAAAGTTGCCATTAATGATCAATGGGAAATTCTAACACAGTGCGCCTATAGAAGCAATGGAAAGTTACCGTGTTTTATTCTGCAACAATTCACTGTTTCGGAGCGCGTGAGTCTAATTGCTGACGTCACTGCGACTAATGACGTAATTTTGTGACGTTTTGAGACGTTAGACGGTGTAACGTCCCTTTTTCTTTCTAAAATCGCCATTAAAACGTACATTTGTCTTAGGTACAGTTAAGAATATTGGCGGGAGCATGAACGCGCTGGCAGGAAGGTTGGGAGAATTTGAATGAAAAGAATAGTTTTTCGGCGTTTTTGAGTGTTAGAATCGAAATAGTTCAGCTCTAGCATTGAATTGTTGAGTAATAATTCACTATTTGTCGGTCAGTTGTAAGTAGATATATCACTCGCGCTCCGCGCTCGTGATATGATCTACTTTACAACTGACCTCCAAACAGTGAATTATTACTCAACAATTCACTGCTAGAGCTGATCTATTTCTTAAATAAAACATTGGCCATTTTTGCTATCATTTTGCAGATATTATGGCAAATCATTTACGGAAATGTTTCTTAGGTAGTCCTCTATCAGATATATGGTTTTGTGTCAATGGCTATACTGGCATGCCTGCAATAGTAACCGACATGCTAAAAATGAAAAAATATTAGAAAACTAGAAAATTCTGTCTGTAAGACACTAATGATGCCCCCCCCCCCCCCCCCCGTGCAGCGCCTGTCACATGAGGTGTATATCCATACAGCACCTACAAAGAATCCATTGAAAACATTACACTAACTTCATACCCTACCATGTAAAAATTGCCCAAAATCACTAAGTTAAACAGGCTGTAATTCTGTTAAAATTAATTCTAGATCTATCAAAATACCTCATGCACATCTTTAAATATGTTCACAATATGTAGACAATGTTGGAAAAAGATCCATTGAAAACTGTGGGACAAGTTGTTAACACAAACTCCATACCCTATAATGCAAAGATTTCCCTAGAATGACTAAGTTCAAAAGGCTGGAATTCTGTCAAAATTATTTCTAGGTTCAACAAAAACCCACATGCACATTTTCAATACATTCACAGCATGTATGCAAGGTTTGAAAAAGATCTATTGAAAACTATGGGAGCAGTTGATTACACAAACTCTATACCCTACAATAGCAAAAAATTGCCCAAAATGACTAAGTTCAAAAGGCCGTCATTCGATCAAAATTAATTCTAGGTCCAACGAAAAGTCACAAGCACATTTTCAATATGTCTCAAACATGTATGCAAAGTTTGAAAAATATCCATGGAAAACTGTGGGAGAAGTTGATTACACGAACTCTATACCATAAAGCGTGACGAACAGACAGACGGACGGACGGACGGACGGACGGACGGACAGAGAGACAGACAGACAGGGGCAAATCTTAATGCCCCTGACTTTCGTCACGGGGGCATAAAAAACTGTTTTTGTGCCAATCAGTTAATCAATTTATATGTTGTGGACATATGTTTAAAGAGCCAACTGCCTATTTGGCCTGATTTCCATAGCAACCGGTAATTTGACTCTGGCAAAATACGCAAATATCAACTCCCGAGTAGCATGAAAAACCTGCAGATTTGCAGAAATCTTCTTTGCATAAGCCTCTACACACGCAAGATAATACAAAGATCTGAAAGAGCTCCTTTAAGAGCAACGAATACATTCAGAAGAAGGAACATGGGCCAGACTACGTAGTTTCTGCTAATAAAGCCTCGTCAGTGACCCTGACAATATCTGGTGATGAAATCAGAGAAAAGCATACTGTAATTTCTTAATTTTAATTGGGCAGTCGATTCAAGGACTGATAAGTATGAAAAAGGGATCAAATTATATAAAGACGCTGATCTAGAACAAGAGTCTAAACCAGTCTAAAATTTTAGATTTCTCAGAATATATTCTCTGATCTCAAAGGACGAAACTGCACTATGGATGCGGCACGGGGAGATTTCACGGTAGATTAACTGGCAAACAGCTGCCAATCCATTTCTCGTTATTTTACGGGCACCCGTAAGCATACGCACGACTCGTCATGCAGTGTAGGGCAGATTGTGGTACGAGTAAGTGTTGGTTTGGTCGAACAGCCCTTCAACACTTCATGTTTAAAGGTATTTTCGAGTGCGGTCAGTTAATAACCCTATCATACCGTGATTTGCACAAATGTACTACAGGCACACGCCTGTAAAAATAAGAGGAAATGGACCAGCAGCTGGTTGCCAGGTGTTCTACCGTAAAGTCTAGCAAAGTTTTTTCAGTGTCGTTGTAAGTGACTTTCATTGAAAACACCAGGAAATTGGCTTTGCTGCCTTAGCAATGTAGATGCATTTACAGAAATAATTCTTAGGTGTTTTCTTTTATGCTAAATTCTTAATTTGCTTGGTTTCGGAAAAAATATAAAAAAAAGTCTAAAACAATGCGCAAAATAATAAAAATTCTAAGACAGCGCGCTTCAAAAAGAACGGAAAGTTTCCGTATTTTATTCTGCAACAATTCACTGTTTCGGAGCGCGTGAGTTCAAATGCTGACGTCACTGGCAATTACTGACGTATTTTGTGACGTTTTGAGACGTTAGACGGTGTAACGTCTCTCAGTTAAGAATTTTAGCGGGAGCTGGCTGGAAGGTTATGAGAGTTTCAATGAATATAATACAGCGTTTTCAGCCTTTTGAGTGTAAGAATCGAATCAGTTCAGCACTAGCATTGAATTGTTGAATGATAATTCACTGTTTGTCGATCAGTTGTGGGTGGATATATCGCTCGCGCTGCGCGCTCGTTGTATGATCTTCTGTACGGGTGGCCTCCAAACAGTGAATTATTACTCAACAATTCACCGCTAGAGCTGATCTATTTCTTTAAGAAAATCCTCAGTGGTCAGAAGGCGGGAAAACTTGAAGATTTGAAGAACTTTGCACATGTGTTGGATAGGCCTCTACAAATATACTACGTTTAGTGCTAATTGGTTTATTGATTTTACAATTATGGTAACTTAAGTTAAATAAGTTGTCAATAGGGAGGTTAAGATTTAGAACTTGTACGCGTACGGCTACTGGTAGCTACACGTACACGTGCAGTTTCTAATTATAATTATCAAAGGTTAAGATAAATATAACTTGTACGTGTACGTGTAACCAAAATAAATGCGGCGACTTATTTTAGGTGGTCGAAGTAATTATAGAAAAAGCTACCTGCATGACTTTTCATCCGTGCGTACGTTTGTGGGTTAACATATACCAATTGTTTTGGTCGGTTTTTGTCGAAACTTAACGTTCTAATTATTTTGGTGTCAAAAAGAAAGCGTACAGGCCCGTCGACCAATATCTCACTCGACGACATCTAATATACACCACTTTTTTCTAATAATTGCACTGTTTCAAAATTCCCATAGGTTTTACGGGAAAAGACCTGGCATCTGGCTGCTATGACTATGGGAAATTACTTTCAATTTTTGATATGGATCGCGACTGCATTGCGTAAAAAAGCTGCTATAAAACCGCATTTAATTTCTTTATGATCAAGATACAACTAAACGCGGAATTAAAACAGCTTTCTTACACAGTGCAGTCAGTTTCTATCTTAAAAGTTATGGTACTATCCTGTACTTTTCACAGTAAAGGAAAGCCCTTACTATTGTCAGTGCACTACCTGCGTACACTCACTTCTTCTACACCGTGCCCGATTTTTTTTCAAAAGCAACTCTTGATTACAACGACCAACAGAATCCCATGTGTCTTATCCTTTTTAGCTCGCCTGAACGAAAGTTCAGGAAGAGCTATTGTTGTCACCCTGGCGTCGGCGTCAGCGTCCGCGTCCGCGTCCGCGTCAGCGTCCGCGTCCGCGTCAGCGTCCGCGTCGGCGTCCGGATTGGATGTTTTGGTTAAAGTTTTTTAAAGACCTATATCTCCTTAACCCATGGGTGGATTCTTTTGATACTTGCACTGTAGTTAGATATTGGTCTAAAGTTTAACAGGGTACCACCCCCACCCCATTCCGTGACCTTGATGTCAAGGTCATGAACTTAGAAAATTGGGATTTTTTTGGACTGGATGTTTTGGTTAAAGTTTTATAAAGCCCAATATCTCCTTAACCCATGGATGGATTCCCTTGATACTTGCACTGTAGTTAGATATTGGTCCGAAGTTTTCCAAGGCACTACCTCCACCCCCCTCGGTGACCTTGATGTCAAGGTCATGGACTTAGAAAATTGTCTTTTTATGTTTTGGATGTTTTGGTTAAAGTTTTTTAAAGACATATATCTCCTGAACCCATGGATGAATTCTATTTATATTTGCACTGTAGTTAGAGATTAGTCCAAAGTTTTACAGAATACTACCCCAACCCCGCTCAGTGACCTTGATGTCAAGGTCAGGGACTTAGGAAATTTGGTCTTTATCCAAGTTTTCTAATTTCATACTGATTCATAATGCTTGGCAGAGATTTGAACTGATGTTAGACACTTTTTTGAGTTTTTACAAAACACTATTTACTTACCCCACTGGATGACCTTGAAGCCAAGGTCAGTGACTTTGAATTTTGTCTGAAAGATTTTGGTTAAAGTTTTATATTTATAAAGACATAATTTCACTGTGCCACGATGGACTCAGTTGATACTACTTGGACTAATGTTAGATAATGGTTCAAGGTTTATATACATCCTAGCCCCCCCTCCCGCTACCCCTTAGTTCTTTGACCTCAAGCCCCCAACCCCACCCCCACCCCCACCCACCCCTTAGTAGCTCTTTGACCTCAAGCTCATGGACTTTGAAATTTCATGTGAATTTTTTTTTATTTTAATTTTATTCAAAGACTTATTTTAAGACAGCATTTGTTTATAAATGTGTTGTCATTGTGGACATGCTTGCCTGAAGTTTTATGCATAGCAGTCCACACCACCATAGCGACTGTGTGATGGGCAAGCACCTATTCAGGCGAGCTATGCTGTCAGGCGACAGCTCTTGTTTATCGTTTATTCTTATTGTAGCCCAAACCCACCCATCTTACAGTCTGATTTACCCATTTCGATTGGGATTTCGATTGGGATACAAATTATCCCGACCAGATTTTCCACCTTAAATGGACGGACGCACGGCGCCTCGTATCTGCGGCCATGGTTTCATACCACTGAGGTGCGTAAGTGTGTGTGTGTGGGGGGGGGGGGGGGGGGGGGGCGTCGTGACGGGAATTGAAATACACACACTTCCCAACTCTGTCCATTTATGATGACATGTGTCACCACATGATTTTTAAGTGCTGGCTGGGAGGTTGATGCTCTAGACTCATGATCACGAGGTCGCGGGCTCGATTCCGGTTAAGGTCATGTTTCCTTTCTGCATCTTGTTTACTTCAGCGTCGTTCATATCTCATATATTTCCTTATATGCCCCACATGACTAAAATACTGTTGAAAGGGTCGTATAACCCGAAACCATTCACCCATCTATCTTTATAACTGCAGAGATATCTACAACAAATATTGCCCATGCCTCGCATATTCTACCCTCACTGTAAACATTGGTGTATCTTATTTACGCTTCACGGAGTTTCATGTGAACGCTTTAAATCATTTCTCAGTTATATGCTCTCAACTTTGATACCATAAAATAAAATGTACATTCGCGAATTCTGTTCGAAAAATGAATTCAAAGTACACGTTTATTAAGCTACGTGTAAACGGCCCCCTAGAAGTAGTCAACGTCTAGAAGTTACTTCTAACTGGTAGAGAGTATGCAATTTTTGATGACGTATGCACACAAATCATCGCTAGACGTACACGTACACGTACAAGTTAAAAATCTTAACCTCCCTATTGACTTTAATTTTTAAAAATTGGAAATTGGCCGTGACTGCTTTAGCAGTGCAGATATAACAAAAAGGAGCGGCGGTAGTGTATTGGATAACACGCTGGACTTCCAATCCTGATATCGCAAGATCGATCCCCCGTTCTCCGGATCCTCGAGTTCACTTACGAAACTTTGTGTTCCTTCAGTCAAACATAAGGTGATGGTAGCAACTTCTGATGACTTACCTTGAGTTTTCATATGCAACTATAAAATCTGGTGGTTTACCTTGAGTTTTTATATGTAACAATAAAATCTGGTGGTTTACATTGAGTTTTTATATGTAACAATAAAATCTGGTGGTTTACATTGAGTTTTTATATGTAACAATAAAATCTGGTGGTTTACCTTGAGTTTTTATATGTAACAATAAAATCTGGTGGTTTACATTGAGTTTTTATATGTAACAATAAAATCTGGTGGTTTACCTTGAGTTTTTATATGTAACAATAAAATCTGGTGGTTTACATTGAGTTTTTATATGAACCGATGAAATTTGGTGGTTTACCTTGAGTTTTCAGATCGACTAAAATTATCTGGCAGTATAAGAAATATATAAGCCTTGTCACGACTAAACCAACAACGTGGCTCTTGCGTCAAGAGAAGACTCGAGCCTGCCTGGTCATCCGCCAACTCTGATCAGAATCTTCGCTTAAAGGGTAGCTAGGGGTCTTAGCTAGCTTCATGCGGACAGCGAATACTCTGGTTAGACTGGGCGGATGCCCAGGATGATCTGAGTCTTTGCTGGGCGCACATACCACTCTGTTGGTTTTTCGTGTCGCGGCTAATATTTCAATGAGACTGCTGACTAATTAGACTATTTTGGAGAGAAACTGCTTAAGGTGGATGGTCACGCTTTCAGGGGAAGATATCTTTCATTTTTTACTTTAGGGTCCACTCTTAAAGAAAAAAAAGTTCCTCCTCTATGAGAAAATTCTTTCCTTTTAGAGTGAAATCTTTTTGGCGGGTTTTCGACGACCAGAAAAGCAAAAAGAAACTCTTGAAAACATTTCCCCTTTGTTAAAATGGCGAAAATATAAAGATTTTCCCAAGCCCTTAACAATCGATTTCAGATATCAATGCATGCGTTGTATTGATTTCCTAATCGAAAATAACTGTGGAACAACGTGAATTTGATTAGTTCTAATTGAAGTCATTGCAATTATCTCGAATAGATTAATTCATTATAAAAGCGTCATTGGACTTTCTTTTTTTGGAACTTTTACATTTGAAAACTCTGAAAATAAATATTCCGACGACGGATCATTGCTCATTACGGGTCTGGCATCACTACCGTCTATTTTCCACTCACACCAAGGTGGAAAACTGCCCTGCCCGTGCGTCAGTGCTGCTCCAAAACTGAAAATTTGTGGGCACCTCTCTTATAAGACTCTAGACCATGTAGCCCTTGTGATATACAGAACCTCAGCTAAACTCAACAGGTGAATTTAAAGAAACACTTTTGATTGCATAAGACCCTAATGACCGTTTATGGAATATGGAGATATGAGATAAGGAATCAGCAGGGGTCCTAAAGAGACCTTGTATTGTGACTACCATGAAGGGTAGTTATGACAACCATAATCACTTAAATAAGAAAATCCTAATTTTTTGGGATCTGGGAAAGGGTATGTTTATTGGAGGTGATTATGAGTGCCACCCTTCATATGTCTTTCAAGCGCACGCGAATGCGGACACACACACGGAGGTATTAGATAAGAGCGTTGGGACATAACGGAAACAACTTTCTGTATGTCATAGACATATACAGTCTTAAGTGCGCCATTGCTTCATGGGAGTCCTAATATTATGACGAGGGGCGTGTGTGTGTGTGTGGAGGGGGGGGGTGGGGGGAGGGGAGGAAAAAGAATAGGTTGCTTGCTTGGTTGTTTTGGGTTTAACGGCCCTTTGAGGCAGTATTTCAGCCTATATCGGGCCGTCTCCCAAAGAGAGGGAGAAAGAAGAGAGAAATGGTAGAGGAGAGAAAAATGTTCAAACAACCCCACCCGCACCCACTGCAAGCACAGTTACGAGTAGGCCCTTGCCCTTCTATTATCCAAATCAGTAGAACGCCCCGGCACTGGAAGTTATACCCAGCACCATCGCAACACCCAACCATCCCTTTAAAGACCGGTGGGCAATATTTTATAAGTATGATCAGGTTGGTTAATTATTTTGCAAATGGATTCAGTATTTTATCAAATAGGGGTCACTTTTTCCTATAGAAATATGATCGGGAGGTGGTTATTCTATAGGGGTCACTTTACTTGGTTACCATTCGTGTGCGTCCGCGTCCGCGTGCGTGCGTGCACATGCGCATGCGCCTTTGTGCGTCTAAGCAAAAAAGTTACCTGTTGATTTCAGCTCAGTTTCGAAGTAACCACAAGGGATAGGATCTTCAAACTGCACCTAAGTTACATCTGGGGCGGATCTACTGAAGTAGTAATAAACATCTGGCTATGACCTATATTTCACGGATGATTGAACATAGAAAAATATTCACCTGTAGCGTTTAGCTCAGATTCTATGTAGCCACAAGGGCTAGAGACTTTATACTTGTTCTGTAGATACATCAGGGAAGATCTACTGCATACTGGCAATGACCTATATTTCATGGATAATTGTACATAAGAAAAATATTTGCATGTGGCGTTTAGCTCCGTTTCTAAGTAACCCCAAGGGCAAGAGTCTTCAAACCCGCTCCATAGATACATGTAGGAGCATGACTTACATTGCATGCCATGCTCCTCTCGAAATATAAGTGAAATGCTACCTGAAATTCATACAATGCAAAACTGATTTTCTCAAACCTATAATTCGTTCTCGAATAATTTAATTCTCTTTTTATATTCTATGATGTATAAGAGTGTAAAAAATAAAAAAAAATAGGTTTTATTTATTATTATATTTTATTTACATCCTTTGAGATCAGAGGATAGATTCTTAGAAATCTAAAATTTGAGATCGATTTAGACTATTATTCTAGATCATCGTCTTTTATATTATTTGGATCCTTTTGAAACTAACCAGTCTTTGAATCGACTGTCCAATTAAAATTAAGAAATTACAGTATGCTTTTTTCTGGTTTCGTCACCAGATATTTTCAGGGTCACTGACGAGGCTTTATTAGCCGAAACTACGTAGTCTGCCCCATGTCCCTACTTCTGTATGTATTCTCTGCTCTTGAAGGAACTTTTTAAGATTTTAAATTTAATTTAATAATCTATAAGAATCAAGTCAATTATCATTCATAACATATAAAGTCTCAGTATCTACTAGCTCAATGTATGCACATGTGAAGTCTCGCCGATTTTCGAGATATAACGCGGTATGTGCATGCGCAGAAACAATCTGAAATACTTCTGTTCAGAACTGCAAAAGCATGCGTAGTGTAGCTTTTCAGACGGAAAGTAAGAGTGCAACGACGTTAATTCGTGTCGCCAAAATTGAAGACTTCTCAAACCTTTTTTTCTCTCGAATTTAAAAGATCCATTGAATTTTCTTTATTTTGGATCCTTTTACATTTTAAAACTCTGGAAAAACACAGTCTAACGTCGGATCATTGCTCATCACGGGCTTGGCATCACAACCACCTGTTTTCCACTCAGACCACGTAGGAAGGCATTGTACGTGCGTCATAGCTGCTCCAAAACTGAGCAAAACAAAACGATAACCGTATACGCGGATATTTTCGCGGGTTCAACTTTTCGCGGTTTAGATGCAAAAATTCTCAACACAAATTTTCGCGATTTTTAATTTTCGCGGTAAGCATCATAAGCCAAAAGCAAAATTGCTTCGTTTTCACTTGAGCCAGTTCTTGTATTAGCCTTCGGCATGAGCCGCAGGCTAATGAAAAAACTAGCTCAAGTGAAAAGAATCAGAATTTATCGAAGTAAACAGAAAAATTCTCAACACAAATTTTCGCGATTTTTAATTTTCGCGGTAAGCATCATAAGCCAAAAGCAAAATTGCTTCGTTTTCACTTGAGCCAGTTCTTGTATTAGCCTTCGGCATGGGCCGCAGGCTAATGAAAAAACTAGCTCAAGTGAAAAGAATCAGAATTTATCGAAGCAAACAGAAACAAAAAATAGAAACACTGTGACTACTGTAGATTCTTTGTAAGAAACAATAAATTATTTCGCGATTTTAATATTCGCTTTTTCTAAGTGACTGCGAAATACCGCGAAAAATGGAACACCGCGAAAATTATCGCGTGTACATACCGTACGCGTAAATCTCACTAGAATTCTTACTCATCATCTCTATTTAATATATCATTATCATAATATGTTTATCATGAGATCATGGAGATGATTAGTTAAGAGTTCTAGCGAGCTGTAGAAATATGGATACACTCCAAGGGCGATTATTCTGACTTTGAAATAATAAGGTAATAGGTGATGGGTAGGAGTTTAAACCATTAATGCCTAGTGTCTAGACCTCCATTAAATGACAAACAGTACAGAACCAGATCAGATGCCGTCTGATCAGGTTGTTCACTATTTGCATAAGTCAATTGGGCATTTTTCCTTAAAATAAAGTAAAAATGATAAATATACTGAACAAAAAAACGTTACATGCACTTTCAATGCATGTTTTCTTCAAACTGAAATAGGACTTTTCCAATTTTATTTTTATCTAACTGACAAAAAGTATCTGCATTTCAAAAAATGAATATCACAACATAAGCTGTGAGATTATTGTCTCCAGATCAGTTTCATTCAATGAGGGGTCAAAATTTGAAAGAGCTATTTTGAGGTGCTTTATGAAGACCCGTATTTCACTCAAGTTATCAGCCCATGTGAGCAAGTCACTTCTGAGACGTTTATCAGGCACTAGTTGTTACAAAAACGGTCCAATTCGTCGCTTCCAAAGGGTCGATCAGTGAAGCACAAGGCTTGGAAAATCGCTTACCATGACACTTGACTCTGACTTTCATGCTATGCACTGAAACCCCCATAGACGGTGTAAGGTGATATACCATGAACAATTAACCAGTCTGATCAACTTGTTTCATCATGAACCATTGTCTGGAGAAACTGGAATAAGATCTATGAATTTAACTTCAAAATTTTATTGAAATGCACTGATTGATCGGAGTAAATGATTTGCTATACTTTCAATTGCAAGGGAGACAATTTCAAAGACACGGCATTTTTAACATCTTATTTCTTTGAGCTGCTGTTTAAATGTCATAAGGTTCATAGTGTTTTTTATTGGCGGTTACAAAGCAAATCCGAAAGTGCAAAAATTTAAGCGCTTGCGCATGCGCATCGAGCGTTTCACATTGTCTGGAGGGTTTCCAGTCAAAGTAGAATAATTCTGTAACAAATAATGCAAATCGAAAACCGATTAGTTCATAAAGTTGTCGGACGTCTGGCACGCGGGAAAATAACGAATCATTCTTTGACATTATTGTTCTTAAGCTTTAAGTTCATGAATAATATACATGTATGTAACGTTTCTTTATTTGTTCAGTATAAAAACTCATACAAAAGTGAAGGTTTCCCATAGCCTAGTAGCCGTAAGGGCAGTGGTGGTTAGAGGTACTGTATCTTGGGGACAAATATTTTTGTCTATTGAGTCTCATAATCCAATTATGCAACAGTTCAGTGACACTGCTATTTCTTCAAAGGAAATATCTCATTTCACATAGGCAATGACATAACACGGCCATAAAACCAATAAAGACTGAGGGTGTGTTCTATTTGAGCTGCGACACGAAAAAAACAACAAAGTGGTTGTGCGCCCAGCGCAGACTCAGATCAGCCTGGGCATCCGCCCAGTCCGATCAGAGTCTTCGCTGTCCGCATGAAGGTAGCTTAGAGCCTTAGCTACCCTATAAGCGCTTAGGGAAGACTCTGATCAGACTGGGCGGATGCCTAGGCTGATCTTAGTCTGCTCTGGGCGCACAACCACTGTGTTGGTTTTGTCGTGTCGCGGCTCATTTGTCTTTTACTGCTATATCCTTCCCTGATTTGAGACAGGTACCCATTTAGTGTTGGGTTGACAGAGTCAGTCTTCCAGTCGTCTAAACTCATAACTCATGACCTTCCTGTGACTTTCTTCGCCATAACCGAGTAGCCACGGCGCCTCTCTAGCTAAACCTCCATTAAATGACAAATGGTCTCATCCATTTGATAAAGGTTAGAATGCCCATTGGACATAGATGGGTTAAGTGGCTTTAGAAAACTGGCTACAACCTATTGGGTTGTTCACTCTGATTTGGAAATGTTTATTCTCCATATTTTATCTGAGGCATTTAAAAGTTTCCAATAGACTTACATGTATTTACATGTTTGCAAGCTAATTAATATCAGATGTCCCATTTTTTAGAAGTTTTGCGATACTACATGTCTAAAATACATTTGAGATGTGGCACCAGCAGGAGAAGGAGCTTTTTGTTAACATTTATTCAGATAAATGAGTCTAGGCTTCACTTTTGGCAGATCTGCGTCTGGCTCTTACCTAAAGCACCCCATACCTCCGGAAGTACACACGCAGTCCAAGCAATCAGGTGTCTGAAAGCTGGAGCCGTTTCGGAATTTGTAGCCTTGGTTCTCACAGAATATCTTACCGCCATCTGAAGAAAAGAGTTTGCAACCAATGATTCAAAGCAGCAGTCAGACAGCATTGAATTAGCGTAATGACATTGAATCAACGTTGATTCAATGCTGATTCAATTTTGCGTGCCTAGATAAAAAGACTGCCTGCTTAACTTTCCCATAGATCAGATATTTGTATCAGTCCGCGCTTTTCCTAATATGTCAGAATTTTCTAGACTTACTGACCACAAAATATAAAATAATGTCTGCGGGATATTAAGATAATTATATAATACTGGCACTGTTTTGGCTTCTGGAAAAAATTCGGACGTTTCAGAAGCAAAATTATTAATAAAAAACATACATGGCAACTTTTGATCTAACGCCCCAATGATATGTGCAAATTGACCTACGTAAGTATATTTGCATATGTGTATATTTGCTCACGTGAGTAAAAGTTACCAAAAGTAAATTTACTTTGCGTTCACATGGATTTTAAGTTCTACATGTAAGAGTATTTCTTAATTTTCTAAAGTCATTTCTCCAAATCTCAGATGCAATTTCATGTGCTGGTAAGGCAAAAAGGAAACCTGGTAAGAACGTTTTCAATGGGCATTTGTCTGGTTTAAGGTTGTTGTACGAAATGTCATTGTCATCAGAATACAACCTTATAGTCATATAGTCATGTAAGGTTAATAAAAACATTCAAATCCCACAGTGTCTTTTCCGAACAACCCTGCCAAGTTTACATGTTGACCTTGAACGTAGGGTCAAAATGTAACTATTAAAGTCCCTGCCTCTGCCCTATCATTAATTTATCAAAATGTGTTCAGAATCTGTTGACAGGTTCAAGAGATATGGCAATGATAAGTTAAATTTATGGAAAATTTATGAGTGAAACAAGTCATTTTATGAACATGAAAATGGGTCAAGGATGCCAAAGTCAAATCAGTCAGCACTTTGGCTTGTCCAATTATATATGTTCTGCGCAAAGTAAGAATCGGTACAATTCCGGAATCGTCCTGCGCAAAGTAGGAATTCTCACTTTGTGTAACAATTCCGGAATTGTGCCGGTACAATTCTAGAATTGCGCAAGGGATTCGGTTGGTTTATTGAACAGGTAAATTTCTGCGCAAAGTGGAAATCTTCGGGACAAAGTGAGAATCGAATGTTTTATTGAAAGAGAAATACACAATGTATGGGGATGATACATATAATTACTAAAAAACCTGAGATGACGATTTTTTTTTTTCATTTCTTTTTTTCAAATATTTGCATCAGTGTATCGGTAATAAATTCATTTAAAAATCTTCCATTATCTTCTTTGCCTACTTCTTCTTTTCAGTTTTTTTTCTTTCTTTCGTTGTTATTGTTCTAATTCTCATATTGATATTCTACAAGGGAACGGATCCATAGTAATCTAAAACTAAACATTATTCTCATTTTGTCCCAGTTCCCACTTTGCGCAGAGGCAATTCCGGAATTGTCTTGCGCAAGGTAAGAATCCCCACTTTGCGCAACAAGGTGATAATTCCAACTTTGCGCAGTACAATTCCGGAAAAGTACCGATTCCTACCTTGCGCAGAACATATGAGCCGCGACACGACAAAACCAACAATGTGGTTGTGCGCCCAGCGCAGACTCAGATCAGCCTGGGCATCCGCCCAGTCTGATCAGAGTCTTCGCTGTCCGCATGGGGGTAGCTTAGACGCTTAGCTACCATTTAAGGGCTTAGCGAGGAGTCTGAGCGGACTAGGCGGATGCCCAGGCTGATGTGAGTCTGCGCTGGGCGCACGACCACATTGTTGGTTTTCTCGTGTCGCGGCTCATATATGTTAACCAAGTCTGATGAAAATCTACTCTCTGGTTCAAATGACACTGTGAATACAAAAAAGCGTCCCATTCTGTGTCCTCCTGTGACCTTGACAATAGGCAAAGTAAAAACATCAGTTTTAAGCCTTGTTCTAATGACAATACTGAGCGTTTGGTGACAATTCGCTCTCTAGTTAATAAGACATACTGTTATTACACCTTAAAATTGAGGTCAAAGAAAAAAGAACTAGAAAAAAGGTTACTAATAGGGTCCTGCCTTTATGAAACTGTTGATGACACTGAAGTCATATGTGCCCAACCCGAAATAACGTTAACATGTTGTTCCTTCACATTCAATATGTTGTTTGAAATTAAGCCTCTGGTAGTGTCATTAAGATATGGGCAAAATACAAAATCATGGTTGATTTAAACATGGGCAACAGCTCTGTGAAGCAAGAAACTGATGTTACCATTCTTGCATTCTGCACACCTTCAGATCATCTGATGATGCTTTATATTTGTACCAAGTTTCAAAGGCTTTAAAGTTATAGAGCGGACAAGATCTTCATAGCTAAAATAACAAAGGGTTATAATTTTGTTAAAAAGGAAGGTGGAGTTATGGTTCTTTTTCTCTGCACATTGTCTGATGATGTTTATATTTAAAATTTGTGTGAAAATATGTTTTAAAGTTAGAAGGCGAAAACGTTTACTAGACTGTAAAAACATCTAGGAAGAGTTAATGTTCTTGTTCTCTGCACATCATCTGATGATACTAAAATATTTCCAGAAAACTTGAGATGATCTAGATAATCATGTCAGAAAACTTTGAATCATCAAATTATTATGTTGTTTTCTTATCGCAAGGCTATCTACGTAGCTACAGCTTGGCAGCTTTGGGCATTAACACACAAACTATCGAAATAAAAACTTGAATTTTCGCTATAATGTTTTTAGAAATTTTTAAACTACCTAGATTATCTTTTCAGAAATTTTTGAATTATGAAGATAAATTTTAAAATATCTACCAGTCTCGTGGCAGAATTATGCCGCCAAAGATATAACTGGTCATAATTAAGTGTTTTTGGAAAGCTGATCCTTGTTTTGTAACTAGCGAGTCGAGTCAAAAGGGAAAGAATGGAGCTGCACGGTCCCTAGTTATGGGTATGTTCTCTTCTTTTTTATAGCTACATTGTGTATTTTCAAGTTAAAGGTTAATACGCGAAACAACACCACTCAAAGTAACCCATGTATTCCCAATGGACTATTCTACCCTTAATAACATCGATCAAGGATTACATACATGTTTTTTTTTTTTTTTTTTTTTTTTCTACGTTTTATTTTGAGGAAAATTATCCAATTGCCTTATGCAAAAAGAGTCTAGTGTAGACTCTGATCAGACGCCGCGTTTTGCGGCGTCTGATCTGCGTCTGCACTGTTTGAGTATGTGTCTTTTATGGGACGCCAGGCTTTAATGGGTTAAAGGTGAGCTGTTTAGTCTCAATTTGCCCAGTCAAGCTTGATAGTATATCATACAATACGAAAGTTTACGTATAAGTGGGGTAAAAAAGTAGAACATTGGAGTAAGCGGATAATGTCGGTGAATGGAGGGCGATTTATGTAAAGGTCGACCATGTGGCCTAGTAGCACAGTTGAGCAGAATACTGTCATGTTAAGCGAGAGTCATCGGATTGAAGCCTGGTCGGCCAAGAAGGTTAACCTCTCCTGCGACATTTTGCGGCTAGGGTGTGTTTCCGGCTAGGGGCGCAGGCATGCAAAAGTTAGTACGTTGCGTATATTCTTCCATGGCTCTGAGCAAATTCCGTACGAAACCTACGAAGGAATGGGTAAGATGTCGGGATTTGACCATGTGTTATGCCATTACAGTTGGCAGAGGACTGGCATGTTACGCGGGAGGCCCTGGGTTGAACCCCACCAACCCCTCCCCACCCTTTGATATTTAGATATTTAATCATTTAACTACATCTGAACTGCTACAGATATATAAGTCTTTATATTTTTTGCGTGAAACTTTCAGTCAAATTTGGCTCGTAACATTTTCGCACCGTCTTCTTGAAACCATTGGAAATTCTCTTCTTTATGTAACACGAAAATACGTGCCCCCCCCCCCCCCCCCCCCCATATATCATTTCCATTTTGTGAATTTGACACTTGTGTGTGTGTGTGTGTTTTTCTGATAAACCCCTGTTACAATTATCCCAGACAGCCCAGGGGCATCTGTCAGGGTATTAAACATGAATAGTATAAAGAACAGAACCATTCACACCAACTTTTGTACTGCATATAGATTGTGAGTAGACTATTAAAACTTCCTATATACAGATCACTTAAAGGTCATTACAGAAGGGTTTGTATTTGACTGACACATGGTGTGTCATTTCACGTGCAGGCCCGATGCACACTGATCAGTCCCAGCATTTAAACAGGCCAATCAGGATCCTCCCCACCTACAAACATGTTGTTGATGAATCCCAGGAAATCTGAAATGTAAAGACTGAAGACTCAGACCAGTCTGCTCACCTGCCCTGTCCGATCCAATTACCTCTTGCATGGTCGTGATCTAAGATCCCATTCATGCAGTGCCAGTCATTAAAACTCTCTATAGATACTCACAAATACGTAGATATATATGAAAAAAAAATGAAAAAAAAAGTTATTGTGCCAACGATTAAAAAATAGCCTCCAAAGCAATAGCAATCATTGTACCCTGAGACTTCGACGAGACATGATGAATGCCCCAGATGAAGAAGATTTTGTTATTACATGTTTGCTGGATGCATACATCCAGTCCAGGGACTGGGTCAGTAGCAGCTGCCTGCTCGACTTCATCCGGCAGCGGTGAACGGCGAGGATAGTGGTGATGCAGGACTGGAGGTGTGTGTATGTGCATGGAATGTGTGTGTGGAGGGGAGAGGGGTGCTACCTATGGCTTGGCTTCTTCGGTAGCATACCTTGGCCTCCTTTCTTCACAGCTTGCTCGTGTTCGTAGTGTGGATACGGTAATGTGTCGTTGATTGATCAGACTCAAATGCAGCGCCCCTGTCGGGCTCGGTTTTTAGGGTTCTCCGTCCGTTCGTCACGCATACCATATCTTAAGAACCTTGCATGCTAGAAGTTTCAAATAATTTCACATATGGATTCAGCATCAAAAAAAGTGATCTGTATATTTCCTTGTCTGACTTGTCTCCCTTTTTGGAGTTATGTCCCTTTGGAGAAAATCATAATGAATTCTTGTCGGCAAGATATCTAAAAAATTATTAAAGCTATGGACGTGAAACTTTGCAATAATAATTATTAGCAATAGCAAGTAGAAACTTTGCAATAATGATTATTAGCAACGATAAGTAGATGAACTGATTAATTTTTTAACGAATGCCGTCAATTATTTTTGGAGTTATGCCACTTTAAAAATTTCAGCATCTTAACCTGGTCAGCAAGATATCTCAAAAAGTTTTCATGTTAGGGACTTTAAACTGAAACTGCTGATTGGCAATGATGTGAGGATTAACTGATTAACTTTTGAACGATGATTTTATCAATTTTTTGGAGTTATGGCCCTTTGAAATTTTCATCATTTTAATCTTGTCAGCAAGATATCTCGAAAAGTATTTGAGCTTCAGACTTGAAGCTTAACCATTTGATTGGAGATGATAAGAAGATTAACTGATTAACTTTTAAGCAAATTTCATCATTTCTTTTTTTTTTTTTTTTTTTTTTTTTTTGAGTTATGGCCCTGTTAAATTTTCAGCATTTTTGACTTGTCAACAAGATCTCTCAAAAAGTATTTGAGCAAGGGACTTGAAACTTGGTCAGCTAATGAGTAGATTGCTTGATTAATCTCTGAAGGATTTCCGTTAATAATGTTTAGTGTAGACCATTCTCTTTTAGGATCAGGCATATGGTTGAGGGCATAGTGTTTTACAAACACCTTTTCTAGTTATACTATCTACCAGACCGCGTGCGCCTTGTCAAACCTTAGTAGAATGCAACGCACCATAGCACGCCGGTCTGTAAACCGTTACAAGCCGAGGCGCGTCGTGATTAAACGCAACGAAACGACTACCATACACCCTAGCCTGCCGTGAAAACCTTGACAAAACGCACAGCAATCGTGAAGCAACCGTGACAAAACGCGCACTTATCGTAGCAAGACGTGACATAACTTGAAAGGACCGTCTGATGCCGGGTATAAACGTTTCCCGTTCCACTACGGACCCTCTCCAAGTTTTGTTACGGCCTGTAACGTACTGTCACGTTTTAATGCGTTCACCCCGTTTTACTACAGTGTACGGCCTATTAGGTTTCTCATCCGCACCGTGACTGCGTGGCAAATTTTTTGACAGTTTAAAAATCTGGCCCGGCATCCACGGCAATCACGGCCTGTCACGTTTGCCAATCCCGTTTGCCAATCCCGTTCCCCCAGCGTTGCCTCACGTCCATTCTGTTTTGTCCGCGGTGGCCTGAAACGTGATTGCCGTGGCCGCCGGGAACATAATGTAAACGCAGCTTTAGTTTTTAGCACGAAGTTTTGAACAGCTTAAAATATGTTTGTTTTGTTCCATGGAGAGTTCGTCATTGCCAAAAAGTAATGCCTTTGACTTTATGAAATTGTGTTTAGTCTTACACATAGAAGCAGTATTTTGGCTAGTACTTCCAAGAAATTAACTTTTACTATAATTATGTAATTGCTAGGCAGAACTTTTTGCTACCCACTTTTACTTCTGGTGGCAAATTGAATATATAGGTGGCAAATGCTACTTGCTAATGTTAATTTCGAACCTTGTTGTTAATTAACGCGTGTTTTCTGATTACAGAAATTAATAAATACACATGACAGTGTTTATTATCAAGCTATCTTGGAAAAGTGAGGTGTACTAACGCTGGTTATTCGCTGTATATCAGCCAATCAACTGCAGTCAGCATGGGAACATGTTGCTCAAAGCCCGCTGACTATGAACAGAAAGACAAATTGAACTCTGACTATGAACATCTCAGTGTTGAGCAGAAAGACAAACTGAACTCCATCTTTGATGAGATTGTCACAAATGCTGCTGTTGATTTCAGTAATCCGGAATTTCAAGACATCCAGAGTGCGGTATCTGAAATGCTTGAACGAGTCAAGTCGAGGATAAATGAACGTGGATTATTCACTGTTTCTCGCATTGAGCCGTGTGGAAGTATGGCAGAAAAGACGGCTATGTGGAAATATGAGACTTGGTCAGAGAATTGCTTCATAGAGTTTGATTTTCTTGCTGTCCTCCAGTCTGCTTGTGATAAACAATATGAGGCACATTGCCCAGAATGTGCCCTAGTAAAGACTTTACCAGTGAATGAAAAATATTATGACAGTTTCTATAATTCACATTTCACGCAAGACGTTGATCGTGATGATATACGCTCAACAACAGTTAAAGTATTTACACAAGAAGCTAATTATTGTTTGAGTTCTCTATGCAAGTGTTTGTCAGTTGGCAATGATGACGATGAAACAGTTCTTTATGTGTTTTATTTTGAACCCACGTCTGAAAGGTACCAGACTGGCTGTGATAAATGTACTGTTGATAGACCTACAGGTTGTTTGCGAGTTAAAACTTTATTAAACATATGTGCATATCCGGCAAAGTGTTCCTTGGTATTTCTTTGGACTAGCAAGGCACAGACAATATTCGCTCACGATAGGGTGGGTTTAACTACAACTCAGAAAATGGAGACTATCACAATTCACATTGACTTTCTTCCGGCTTTAGAACTGTTTCAACCCGCCAAGCACACTGCTAATACTACACTGAGTTCATGGGAGTTGATCCCGACTAAGAAAGTCAATAGTCACTGCTGTGTCCTGGTACCAAAACATTGTGTTGTATGTGCTGTGCCATCAAGATCATGGCAAGTAGATCCAGGAGAATCCTGGCGGAGGTCAGGCTGCCGAGTAGAAATTGACACTTTTATCAATAAAATGTCCGATAAGCATCACAAATGTTACAAAGTAGTAAAATATTTATTTGAGCAGACCGCGCCTTTCATAAACAGCTATCACGTAAAGATAACAGTTCTCCATCATATTAGTTCATGTTCAGATGGCAGTGAA
Organism: Ctena decussata; assembly: GCA_963989385.1. Taxonomy (NCBI): domain Eukaryota; kingdom Metazoa; phylum Mollusca; class Bivalvia; order Lucinida; family Lucinidae; genus Ctena; species Ctena decussata. The sequence continues at coordinate 43,141,145 of OZ022504.1, forward strand.
GATTGTGCTGAGTGTGTGATTAAAATGCTTCATGAATTTCAGCAGGCTTATAATATTCATGAACTTAAATCTCTACATTCACAATCAAATCTGTTGAAACTAATTCTCAGCAATGCTTGTAATAGTTACTCATTGCATATCAGCAAAGTCGTCACTAACATGTTTTCTGTGTCTAAATCAGATTCAGTACATTCATTTCTAATGAAATTAAGAGCAGAAAATGATAAACAAGATTTGTTAAATGGCGTCGCATCTGAGAGTGTAATAAAGCCATGCATTAAAAACGATAACCAGCTAGTGGATTAAATATGCCATTGTGCGTTGGCGTCCATAAATACGTCGCGTTTTCTAATGGCGAATTCTCGACGTTTTAGTACAAAATTTGTCCATAAAATGCAATTTTAGTGTCATATGATTGCTGTTGTATTGAATTTATTAAACTCGTTTGGGAAAACCGATAAGATGCTTAGCCTTCTCTCCAACTCGTTTAATAGATTCAATAATACACGAGCACTCATGTAAGATCCTCTATTTACGTGTACTTTAACCTTCAAGGTGGGCAACCTATGTCATGATTACGATAGTACGGAACCCCGGAAGGAACATTTCCTTTCCGCTATTTATCAGAGTAGAAATTGAAACAAGAAAAAAGAACGGAAAACAAAACAATAAATATCCCGTCTTAGATATTTTTCAGAATATAAATTGAAACAAGAAAATTAGAACGGAAATCGAAACAACAAATATCTCGTTTATCAGATTAAAAATCAAAACAACAAATATCTTATTTAAACGAGATATTTATTGTTCTGGTTTCCGTTTTAGTTGTTGTTTTTTTTTTGTTTTGTTTTTCTATTATATCGGACAATTATGAAGGAAATCAAACAACAAATAGCTTGTTTAAACGAGATATTTGGTTTAAACATATTTTATTCAGAAAAATACATATGTTCATGACAACAGCCATGTTATAAGTATAAACACAATAGGATCAGAACGAGAAAGCACAAGCCTATTTAGTTCTTCTCCTTATAGATACAGATATTTTTATTTTATTTCCGTTCTTGTTTCAAGTTCCATTCTGATAAATATCGGAAAAGAAAATTGGTCATATTTCATTTAAACGACATATTTTTGTTAGATTTTTTTATCCTTGATTTACTTTTTTTCTGTTTTCTTGTTTTAACTTCCATTCTATTTCCTATCTTTAAAACGACACAATATGGCGTATAAACGACATAATATATTGTTTTAACGAGATATTTATAGTTTTGATTTCCGTTCTAATTTTCTTGATTCAAGTTCTGTTCTGATAAATATAGGAAAGGAATTGTCCCTTCTAGGGTTCCGTACGATAGTATAGGATACGATATGATGTGTACCGCATAACTTTACATATGGTGAAGATACTTTCACACAATTTACTATGAGTATTTAATATTATTAGATGATGGGGAAAGAAGAACCATAACACCAGTTTCACTTTATAGGAATTCTTCGTGACTTTTAAGTATAAAAATATTTTCCCGGTCTATTGTTTTAACTGGTTGATGGAGCTTCGATAAAACTGGATAAATAATTAGAAATAAATTCAAACATTACGAGAACAAGAATCGCAGTTTTAGTATTCGGAAACTATCATATGTTGAAAACAGAGTTATCGATCGTGCTGAAGTCCGTAAAACCCGTCTGCTCATTTTTTGTGGGCATAACTCTATGTTACAGCCATTTTGTTTGAATTTTAGGATGCTTACAGTATTTTTCTTCGGGTGTATGAAACTTTAGGAACATTACGGTATGCTCTTCTTTGTTTGCTAATACAAATAAACCAGAGGACCAATGGTCCTGTAGCTCACCTGGCACCTTCTGTCAACAGACAAAATTTGTCATTTTGCTCATTTGTTACAAATTTGAAACCAGTAGCTTAAAAGGTGTGCATATTTTAATTTTAAAATCTCAGTGACCGTGATCAAAGTTAAAAAAATGACCTTGACCTTTGATGACCTTGTCTTCATGTATTTATTTGGTAACCATATTTTCCAATTATTATATCTAGGCTTAAAAAAAATTCCATAACATCAACTGTTTAAGCATTTTCCCACATAAAAGCATAACATACCAAAGTTGACCTTACCATAAGTTAGGTCAAGGTCAATGCGCCATCATGATTTGTACAAACAATGATGGGCCCGAGTCCGCAATGCTACATACCATGCCACGAGGTCATTGTGCCTTTGGTTCCGGAGAAGAAGATTTATGAAGGAGTTTTACCATATATGGGCATGTTATAGACTTAAATGGTTTCTGAGAAATCCACAGCTTAAGCATTTTCCAATGCATCATAATTGACCTTGCCATAAATTAGGTCACAGTCAATGCACAGTCCTGATTTGTATAAATTATGATAAGACCAACTTCCAACTATGGTTCCAACTATGTTTCCAACTATGGTTTGAGGGCTGGATTTGGATTTTGATTGTTTCAGTTCCTGGTCTTTGCATACTTTTTACTTTTTTCCAAATGCTACATACCAAGTTTCAAGGTCATAGTCCTTTTAGTTCTGGAGAAGAAGATTTTTGAAGGGGTTTTACCATATATGGACATGGCGGCCATCTTGGTCATGTGACCCAGATCCTGGGAATTCACTTTCGTTCCCCCATCCCACTAAGCACGCCTGGTAAACTATCACAGGTACGCGGAGGTACCGATAAAAAGTTGTGACAGGCATCCGGAGCTACCTGTGACGGTCCAAAAACAGACAAAAAAGGGTAGGTATTCGTCTTTTTTGATAAAATACATTATAACCAGGGAGTTTATTGAAAATCAATAAATGCTATTCGACCCTTATATACATTAAGTTTTGTCACCGAATATATCCCCGGGAACTTTACTTATATACGGAAGATATGACTTTTGAAGTGGCTTTAAGGTCAGTCGAAAGTACTCAAAACAAGAAAAAAATCGGTTGTTTTAGGTCCTAAATGCACTTTACTTGCATAAGAATCTGTTCATTTGGACACGCTGACGTAAAGTAAACCTCCTTGCCCAAATATAAATGCCGATAAAATCCAAATAAGGCTGGATTCTGTAGAAAACAACTGGAGGTGCCTGTGACAGCATGGAGGTGCCTGTGATATAAGAAAATAGAGTGAAAATCTGAAGATTTATTGCGGTCGCAAATATTGATAGTCTTCATCTCTAGACGAATCGTTCATTCAACGTCGCAATAATCTATCATAATGCGTATATCAAGCATATTTTTGTTAAAACGACAGACAATGATCATAAACTTATACAATCAGATTCTACATCCTGCTCTCAAAACCAAGATGGAAGTAAGTATACATGGACAATAGTTCATAAAAGACACGCATGGTAAACCGAATAAGCAGCTCTTTCCCAGACAGGTGGTCATTCACCTACCCGAAATGAAAACAACACTAACTTCTATTTTTACCTATTTTATATTTTAAATTACAAAACAAACCAGAAAGCAAAGTGCCCGTTTTGTTTCCATATCTGTTAGTCAAACATTGACGAGTTGTACGCAGCTGTTGAAAAATTACTGCCTAAATCAGTGTTAGAATAGTTATGAAATAGACTTAAATAAGAGACAACGATTTTGTGAATAATGGTGACTGTCAGTCATTCCAACTTGTTAGAAATTGTCGAGGTAACATGCCATGCCACTACTCGAAACGTTTGCAAAGACGACAATGCTACGGAAGATGCATTTTATGTAGTAAAAGTGCTCTTTTAATGTTACCAAATTTGATGCAGTGGCTATTCGGAGACTTTGAATTACATATAATTTACAGTAAGATTCCGATCACTTCAACATACTGAAAAGTGTAATGTTGAGAATATGTCACCTGCCGATGATGTAATCTGTAGGCCTTACGGATGTATTTGGATTCTAGCGCTAGCCAGTCTGAATCACTTGTAGCACCTATCATTCCAGTTACCACAAAGTTAACACGTACAGCGAGCGTCATACGGCACATGCGAGTGACACGCATATGAGGTACCAAAAGGATCAACACTATAGATACCTGTACGTGTATGCCGGTTGACGGATTTCGGTAATTTTGACCCATTTGACACACCATACGTGTAGCTGGCATGACATGTGGCCTTGACAATTTCTAACGAGTTGGAATGACTCCCAGGCAGCACCTCCCGATCACAGTCATCACCATTCACAAAAATGTTGACTCTTATTTAAGCGCGCATTTTATAACGATTCTAACACTAAATAAGGCAGTTTATTTTCAGCAACTATGTGAAATTTGTCAATGGTTGACTAACAGAAGCGGAAACAAAATGGGCAATAACTCTTTGAGATGGTTTTAGGAATTTTAACATGGAATATCATGATATACGCATTTTGATAGCTTATTGGGACGTTGTATGAATGCTTCTTTCCAGGCATTGGTTTAGAGAAGAAGTATGTCAATATTTCCAGCTGCAATAACTATTCAGATTTTCACTATGTTTTCTTACATCACAGGCACCTCCACACCATTGCAGGCACCTCCAGCTGTTGTTTGGAAAAATCAAGCCTTATTTGTAGTCAATCGACATTTATATTTGGACAAGGGGGTTACCTTAACATCAGGGTGCCGACAAAAACAGATTCGTATGGAAGATCACTGCATTTGAGACCAAAAACGACCGAATTCTCTATGTTTTGTGTACTGTGGGCTGACATCAAAGCCACTTCAAAAGTCGTATCTTTGGTTAATATGGAAATTTCTTGGGGATATGATGTCTGACAAAACTTGATATCTATAAGGGTCGAATAGCACTTTTTGATTTTTAATAAACTCCCTGGTTATTTTATATTTTGTCAAAAAAGAGGACTACCTACCAGTTGTTGTCATATTTTTTGACAGTCACAGGCAGCTCCAGATGCCTGTCACAACTTTTTATCGGTACCTCCGCCGGAGGTACTTGTGATAGTTTACCAGGCGTGACTAAGACTCCATATGAAATTTGGCTTCAATCGGGGAAGTGGTTTCAGAGGAGAAGATGTTTGAAAATCTTGACGACAGCTGGACGGGCTGCCAGAATGACCTTGACCTTTAGTGACAATATATCTTCATCTGGTCATTCAATTAACCATATATTCCAAATATTGCACCTTAGACTTGAATAGTTTCTGAAAAATCCCTGTTTAAGCGTTTTCCCATATAAAAGCCTAACATACCAAAGTTGACAGTGTCATAAATTAGGTCAACGTCAATGCACGTTCATCATTTGTATAAACTATGATGGGTTCGAGTGCCCATCATCGAGTGCTTGACGACAGAATGACCTTGACCTTTAGTGACATAATATCTTCAGCTGTTTATTTAGTTGACCATATATACCAAATATTGTACCTTAGACTTTAAAAGTTTCTGAGAAATCCATTGTTTAAGCATTTTCCCATATAAAAGCCTGAGGTACCGAAGCTGACCGTGTCATAAATTAGATCAAGGTCACCACAGGGTCATCATTTGTACAAACTAAGATGGGCCCGAATGTCCAATGCTACATACCAAGGTTCAAGGTCATAGGCCCTTTGGTTCTGAAGAAGAAGACTTTTGAAGGGTTTTTACCATATATGGGCGTGGCGGCCATCTTGGTCATGTGACCCAGACCCGAGGTATAAACTTTCTTTCCCCACCCCACGGGGACTCCATATTAAATTTGACTTCAATTTGACTTCAACGTCATAAGCCTTTTGGTTCTGGAAAAGAAGATTTTTGAAGGGTTTTTCCCATATATGGGCGTGGTGGCCATCTTGGTCATGTGACCTGGATACCCCGAACAAACTTTCATTCCCCTAACTTAGGTAGGCTCCATACGAAATTTGACTTCAATCAGCCCAGTGGTTTCAGAGGAGAACATGTTTGAAAATCTTGATGAAGGAAGGGCTGACAAAATGAAATTGACCTTTAATGACAATTTTCTTCAGCTGTTTAGTTGACCATATATACCAAATATTTTACCTTAGTCTTAAATGGTTTCTGAGAAATCCACTGTTTAGGCTTTTTTTCCATATAAAAGCCCAAGATACCGAAGTTGACTGTGTCATAAATTAGGTCAAGGTCACCGCACGGTCATCATTGGTATAAACTATGATGGGCCTGAATGCCTGATGCTACATACCAAGTTTCAAGGTCATAGACCTTTTAGTTCTGGAGAAGAAAATTTTGAAAGGGGTTTTATCATATATGGGCGTGGCGGCCATCTTGGTCATGTGACCCGGATACCCCAAACAAACTTTCGTTCCCCTAGCCTAGGTAGGCTCCATAGGAAATTTGACTTCAATCGGCACAGTGGTTCGAGAGGAGAAGATGTTTGAAAATCTTGATGAAGAAAGGGCTAATAGGATGACCTTGACCTTTAGTGACATAATATTTTCAGCTGTTCATTTAGTTGACCATACATACCAAATATTGTACCTTAGACTTAAACAGTTTCTGAGAAATCCATTGTTTAGCCGTTTTCCCATATAAAAGCCTAAGGTACCGAAGAAGACCGTGTCATAAATTAGGTCAAGGTCACCACACGGTCATCATTTGAACAAACTATGATAGGCCTGAATGCCCAATGCTACATACCAAGTTTCAAGGTCATAGGCCCTTTGGTTCTGAAGAAGAAGACTTTTGAAGGGTTTTTACCATATATGGGCGTGGCGGCCATCTTGGTCATGTGACCCAGACCCGAGGTATAAACTTTCTTTCCCCACCCCACGGAGACTCCATATTAAATTTGACTTCAATCGGCCCAGTGGTTTCAGAGAAGAAGATGTTTGAAAATGTTGACGACGGATGGACCGACGGAATGACCTCGACCTTTAATGACATAATATCTTCATTTGCTCATTTAGTTGACTATGTATACCAAATATTGTACCTAAAACTGAAATAGTTTCTGGGAAATCCACTGTTTAAGCGTTTTCCCATATAAAAGTCTTGCGTACCAAAGTTGACCGTGTCATTAAGTAAGTCAAGGTCACTGTACGGTCATCATTTGTACAAACTATGATGGGCCCACATGCCCAATGCTACATACCAAGTTTGAAGGTCATAGGCCTTTTGGTTCTGGAGAAGAAGATTTTGAAGGGTTTTTACCATATATGGGCGTGGCGGCCATCTTGGTCATGTGACCCAGATACCCAGAATAAACTTTCGTTCTCTCGACCTAGGTAGGCTCCATATGAAATATGGCTTCAATCGGCCCAGTGGTTTCAGAGGAGAAGATGTTTGAAAATGTTGACGACGGACGGACGGACGACGGACGGACGGATGGACGGATGGATGGATGCCTGGCTATACTATAAGCTCACCTATCAGCCTAAAGGCTCAGGTGAGCTAATAAAGAGTACATTTGGGCCACAATTCTAAAATGTTTTAAGTGAGCGGAAATGTGTTGGTCCATGGTATAATTGATATATTTGATCATGTAAAAGGTTTCAGTAAAATGCTTGTTAATTTAGAAAGAAAAAGAGAAATACTCTCATGATTTAATGTATAATTGGCAGAAAAAAACAATAAGAAAGGTAACGAACCATAGAATAAAGATTTTACATACTAAGCAAGGTTAAAGCGGAACTGGAGAAATGATAAACTTTGTTTTGCAAAATGTACAGTATGTTTTGTCTGAATAAATGACAATCCAAAACTGAATTAAACAGAAAATTTAATTATTTGAAAATTAATTATAGGTTTGAGTAAATCATACTTTTCCTCTATAAGAATTAAGTAAACATCTAACTTTTCGAAAGGAGCATGGCAATCACTGTATGCAATGATCTTCTCGAATTGTTAGTGAGATGACGCCATAGATTTGTTACAATAGCAACAGTGGAATTATGTCCCCCCCACCAAAGGTGAGGGGGACATATTGTTTTCTTGCCAATTTTTTGTCCTTAGTACCTTCGCAGAATGACGAATTAATGACGTTTTTTAAACATCAATATTAATTCTCAGTTGATCTGGTAATAGAGCTATGGCGTCATTGGTATCAGGGCATGGCAAACAGTATATGTCATGCTCCTTCCATTTTTCAACGACATTACAAACTGAAATTCTTTCAACAGAAACTTCAGATTCTCTAAATCATTCTAAAATCATTTAATTCTTTGTTGTCTTCATCGTACAGCGTGCGCACACAACGTAAACAGGCAGCTGAGAGTAGAAATGTTAAGACCCGGGGCGTATTCATAAAACGACTTAAGTGGTTGCTATGCTGTTGCTAAGGCTAAATTTCTTTCAAGGAGATTCCCTACAACAATGAAATTTGGTCTGGAGGAACAGTCTTACAAAGACTGTTCCTCCAGAACAAATTTCATAGTTGTATGGAATCTCCTTTATAAATATTTAGCCTTAGCAACAGCATAGCAACGACTTGAGTGGCTTTATGAATACGGCCCCCGATCATTTTTCCAAATGAGCCGCGATACGACGAAATGAACAAAGCGGCATGTGCGCCCAGCGTAGAATCAGATCGGCATGGACATTCAATTGGTCTAATCAGGGTCTTTGTTGTCGGCATGAAGGTAGCTTAGACCCTCAACTACCCATTCAGCGCATAGCAAAGACTCTGGTCAGACTTAGCTGATGCCCAAGCTAATCTGCGTCTTCGCTGGGCGCACATGCAACTTTGTTTTGTCGTGTCGCGGCTCAAATGTATCTTTATAATTTCAATACGGCGTAGGTTTCTTTGGCCTGTTTATCTCGTGCTGTAGTGTCCAAATCCTCGTACGCAGAAGAAACAGTTTGGTCTTCCTTTCTGAAAAAGAAAAAAAAACAACATTGTTTCCTACAGGGTTACTCTAAAATTGTAGTTATCAAAAACACATTCACCCACAATGTAATCTAAGCAGGCATTTAAGCAGTTTTAACTTAAAGCGAAATTTAGGTCAATTTACGCGCACTCACAATCCGATATGAGTCTTCAGTGTTTACACCATCAACCTATGGCTGCACAGTTCCACATGCTGGAAGATCTGTTTCGTTGATGTTTGCACATGTGACAAAGTACCTTCCTCGCAGAATAAATGAGCTGCGACACGACAAAACCAACAATGTGGTCGTGCGCCCAGCGCAGACACAGATCAGTCTGGACATCCGCCCAATCCGATCAGACTCTTCGCCAAGCGCTTTAAGGGTAGCTAAGGGTCTAAGCTACCTCCATGCGAACAGTGAAGACTCTGATCAGACTGGGCGGATGCCCAGGCTGATCTGAGTCTGCGCTGGGCGCACAACCACATTGTTGGTTTTCTCATGTCGTGGCTCAAATGATGATTTGTAAACATCTGACTAATCTCATTAACCGGTCATCTGTACAATATAATTTGTCCGTCTCCGAATAGGAAGCAGTCCGTTTCTTATAGAAAGACCATAGTTATATCCGGCAAATCTATGCATATACACAAATTCAGGTGTATAACGCTCTAAGAATCTTAACTGGTATACATAAGGAAATGTGTTTTATCATGCATCCACTGCAAACTTCCACTATAACATTCTGTGATATGAATATCGCGTCACTTTAGAATTGCGCTTGCCCAAATGATACCAGACAGAGACTTCAGAAGCGATCTCTTAATGCGACTGACTATTCAGGCACATTGATAATGATAATAACGTTCGATTGGTCAAATGTCTTCACCTAATCACGTCATCACACGTACCTCGACGTCAGCAAGTTCGGACAAAACTGCATTCCAATATGTCGTTTGTTTGACGCTTTATAGCACATTAAACTCTTGATAAGGCAAGCCACACACCCTTCTTTCTCTGTGTCTGGTCTCGCCATATAAATCTAATATCAACAGACACTAACATCGTTTTCTCTTTAAACTTTATTGGGCTTTTATGTAAGAACAATATAACTAAGGGTGTAACGATATATTGAAATACCTATATATTGCAATACGCTTTAGCCAATACAATATATTGTGATAAATACATTTTTGCTGCGTTTCCAATCAATTTGAACTTATTTGCGTATAAACATGACTTTTTATATGGAAAGTGTGCTTTATAGAAGTAGCTAAAGCTGAAATCACGACGATATCGATTAATTAAAAGTATATTATAGCATTAAATTACTTAATTTAAAACAAAACTTTTGCTACTTTTGGAGAATAAGACATGTCTTTGTTGAGGGTTTTTGGACAAAAACCTGCTCAAGTTCAGATTTATGACTAAAGGTTTACTCTGAAGATTAGACAGAAATTTATATACTTTACTTGCATTCATTTGGCATGTCAACATAGCTTTGGTTTTGGACCATTTCAAAGATAATTCCAATTTTGTTCCCTGTCAGCATAATATCCAAAGGCACGAAATATTTTCATTTTTAAATGCCAGCTTAATGCTAGTCATAGGTCTGATAGGTGATATCGTTTACTTCGATAGTTTTAGGCAAAGTCCAACGATTTCAATACGTATTCGATGCGTATTGCAATACGAACTTGCGTATTGTATTATACCGCAATACAATTTTCCTGGCAATACTCACCCCTAAAATATAACACCAAAGACTTCACTCTGCCGTCTGTAAATGATTCGCGACACGACAAAACCAACAAAGTGGCATTTGAGGCCGGTGAAGGCTCAGATCAGCCTGGGCATCTGCCCAGTCTGATCAAAGTCTTAAAGGGTAGTCTTGCGCTTAAAGGGTAGCTAAGGGCATAAGCTAGCTCCATGCGGACATATCTACCCACTGCTTCTCATCAATTCCAGCAGTTTACATATTGTGTGTCCTAATTATATAACATTAATACATATCTCGGATTCAAAAAGCAAGGGAATTCGAGGAATTTATTCTTATAGCAGTTTTGTACTTACGTTCCAATTTCTAGATTGTAGTACTTGTCATCAACATTGTCACCTGCAAAAAATTACCAATATTGGTGTAATCGATTCAAATGTACTCCAAATATGTATGTTGAAATGTCCAGTAGAATAAATCAACACTAGACATTTAGTCACGATGCAGAATGGTCTTTTATTTACAATTGTACATTTTTTCGGCAAAGCTGGTTGTGTTTTCGCGTTTAATACCTTTGGAATTTTACGTCTCGTTAACTAACGACGTCGTTTTTTTTTACAACCGGGTCCAGCAATTGTCCATATTGTAAGGTTCAGAAACACTCCACACCAGTGTTTTGAGCTAATGATACTTCCTAAGGCTAATTTCAGCCCAACAACCACATACTGCACAATGCATTTGAAATTAACAGCTGATGATAAAATATCTCCTTAAACGTCAACTCTCATAAGCATAGCATGCTAGCGTGGCGACACTACTAGTAGGCAGAAATTATGTTTGAAATCAGGTATTTTCTCTATGAAATCTAATATTACACGTCATAATGCTCAGCACACATCTGCATTTTTGTTACGTTACCTACACGTACGTTGGTTCTCGTTTAAAAATAACATGCAGATTACAGACGGCTATAAGATTGCGTAAGCTTAATATTTTGTCTGCAGCAGCAAAATCGAGCTTTTATGAAACAAACCAACAGTCAGAATGATTTTTTATGCCGGATAATCATACTTTTTTTATAGCATTTTTGTGTAAATGTTGCGGTTATAATATGTTCGGTGACGTTAGCTATTGTGAAATAGCTTTTTCATCCAGCAAAGTTTCAGCTTCAATAATACAACGTTGTGCTTTTGCAATTGGCTGAGTCTTCGGCTATGTTAAGAACAAAGATTCTGATACTGTAAAACGATCGAATATGAGCCGCGACACGACAAAACCAACAATGGGGTTGTGCGCCCAGCGAAGACTAAGATCATCCTAGGCATCTGCCCAGTCCAGTCAGAGTCTTTGTTAAGTATTTAAAGGGTAGCTAAGGGTCTACGCTACCTCCATGCGGACAGCGAAGACTCTGATCAGAGTGGGCGGATGCCAAAGCTGATCTGAGTCTGCGTTGGGCGCACAACCACATTGTTTGTTTTCTCGTGTCGTGGCTCATTTTATATGGATACTATGAGAGACAATACACTTCAGAAGACGATTATTAAAACACTTAGTGTCATTAAACTGGTCTAATGTGTGTTCTTGTTATCAGTAGTTGTAAGACTTTAACAGAGAATTTGAACTCAAATTACCTTCCAAATGTCTAGCATTGGTCTTCAGCTCCACATCTTTGGTTTTCGATTTCTTTCTACGAGAATAAAAGACATACAAAATGGGAGAGGGGAAAAACTTGGCTTAGATTCTCGATGTAAATGAAGTCAAATTCTCAAATAACATATCCATGATGTATGATGTTCTTGCATCACACCGGATAGGCGGCAATTGAAAATACTCCTGTAGTCGACGAACGCGGATCAAAAACGGTTAGAAACAGTGTTTTCGATTGCAAATTCGAAAACACGGTTTTTGATCCGCGTTAATCGATTGTTAAGAGCATTTTCGAATGCCGCCTCTCTGATGTGCGCATGTTTGAAAGGCTGCTTGTTCAACATTTACAAAATTGTACTGTTCATATTCTAGGAACTAGGACAGATAGGTCTGGACAAACAGTCTTGATCTAGATCATGCTGCTTTACGACCAGAGTCAAAACTGTTTGTGTCTCCATTTGAATCTTTTGAACCATTACTTCATTGTAAAACCAAACTGAACCCAACAGTTTCATTATAAGGACACTAACGGTAGATATTTGAGCCGCGACACGAGAAAACCAACAATAAGGTTTTGCGCCTAGCGCAGAGTCAGATCAGCCTGGGCATCCGCCCAGTCTGCTCAGAATCTTCGCTGTTCGCATGAAGGTAGCTTAGACCCTCAGATACCATTTAAGCGCAGAGCAAAAACCCTGATCAGACTGGGCGAATGCCCAGGCTGATCTGACTCTGCGCTGGGCGCAAAACCACATTATTGGTTTTCTAGTGTCGCGGCTCAATTTTTCGTTTTATGATGCCTCGCTTTTAAGTGGATGGGTACACTTTTAGGGGAAGCAAATCAGCCATTTTCTTTGTTGCCTCCATTTCAATGGGGGACAACGCTTAGATGGCAAAAATTCTCCTTCTAGAGGAATGTCTTACAATTAAAAGCGTGTCCTTTTCGGACGGGGTCGTCGTCCGGGACACCAAACAAGAACTATGTAAAATATGGCGTAAAACATTAGTGTGTAACCATTCTTAAGAGTATTTCCACACGGAGATGGCGACAAGAGGTGTCTCGGAGGTGCATTCATCAATACAAGATAGCAAAGAAGTGGTAGGCACAAGCCAATTATACATGCCACTCCCCTCAAGTAGCAGATGCTTATGAGCCTCGACACGAGAAAACCAACAAAGTGGTAATGCGCCCAGCGCAGACTCAGATCAGCCTGAGCATCCGCCCAGTCTGATCAGAGTCTTCGTTGTCCGCATGAAGGTAGCTTAGCCCCTTAGCTACCCTATAAGCACTTAGGGAAAACTCTGCTAAGACTAGGCGGATGCCCAGGCTGATCTGAGTCTGCACTGGGCGTACAACCACATTGTTGGTTTTGTCGTGTCGCGGCTCTTATATTGTCGGAACATTTTGTATTGAATCGGATTTGTAATTTGTGTCTTTACAGTTGAGAAAATAGCACTTAATTCATTGCTAGAGTCTAATGGGTTCAGTCTACATACAGTATATTTGTGTGCTCTAACAATTTGTTCTGTCACACATGCCCATTTGGATTCACGAGTGCGTAACATTATAAGAGCCAACTGGGACAGGCATGTCCTAGCAAATATATCACATTATCAGCATCAACTAGGACAGGCATGCCTTAGCAAATATGTCACATTGTCAGCACCGACTGGGACAGACATGTCTCAGCAAATATGTCACATTTTCAGCATCAAGTGGGACAGGCATGCCCTAGCAAAAATGTCACATTGTCAGCACCAACAGGAATAGATATGCCTTAGTAAATATGTCACATTGTCAGCACCGATTGGGACAGGCATGCCTTAGCTAGCATCTCACGTTGTCAGCAGCAATTGGGACAGGCATGCCGGAGCAAACTTGTCACACTGTCAGCACCAATTCGCACAGGCATGCCTTAGCAAATATAACTTATTGTGAGCATCAACAGGGACAGGCATGCATTAGCAAATATGTCACATTGTCAGCGTCATCTGGGAAGGCATGCCTTCGCAAATATGTAAAATTGTCAGCACCAACTCGGACAGTAATGCCTAAGCAATTATGTCATATTGTCAGCATCAACATGGATAGGCATGCCTTAGCAAATATGTCACATTGTCAGCATCAACTGGGACAGGCTTGCCTTAGCAAGTATGTCACATTGGCAGCACCAACTGGGACAGGAATGCCTTAGCAAATATGTCACATTGTCAGCACAAACTGGGACAGGCATGTCATAGCAAATATGTCACATGGTCAGCATCAGCTCAGGCAGGCATGCCTTAGCAAATATGTCTTAAAGTCTGCAACAACTGGGACAGACTTGTATTAGCAAATATGTCACATTGTCAGCACCGACTGGGACAGGCCTTGGCAAATTTGTCACAAATGCAGCACAAACTGAGACAGACATGTCTCAGCAAATATGTAACATTTTCAGCATCAACTCGGACAGGCACGCTTTAACAAAAATGTCACATTGTCAGCACCAACAGGAATAGATATGCCTTAGCAATATATGTCACATTGTCAGCACCGATTGGGACAGGCATGCCTTAGCAAATATCTCGCATTGTCAGCACCAATTGGGAAAGGCATGCCGGAGCAAACATGTCACACTGTCAGCACCAATTGGGAAAGGCATGCCTTAGCAAATATAACTTATTGTGAGCATCAACAGGGACAGGCATGCATTTGCAAATATGTCACATAGTCAGCGCCATCTGGGACAGGCATGCCTTTGCAAATATGTCACATTGTCAGCACCAACTCGGACAGGAATGCCTAAGCAATTATGTCATATTGTCAGCATCAACTTGGAGAGGCATGCCTTAGCAAATATGTCACATTGTCAGCATCAACTGGGACAGGCTTGCCTTAGCAAATATGTCACAGTGTCAGCATCAACTCGGACAGGCATGCCTTAGCAAATTTGTCATATTGTCAGCACCAACTGGGACAGGCATGCCTTAGCAAGTATGTCACATTAACAGCACCAACTGGGCAAGCATATCATATCAAAAATGTCACATTGTCAGCATCAGCTCGGACAGGCATGGCTTAGCAAATATGTCTTAAAGTCTGCAACGACTGGGACAGACTTGTATTAGCAAATATGTCACATTTTCAGCATCAATTGGGACAGGCATGCCTAGGCAAATATGTCACATTGTCAGCAACAACTGGGACAGGCATGCCTTAGCAAATATGTCACAGTGTCAGCACCAACTGGGACAGGCATGTCATAGCAAATATGTCACATTGTCAGCATCAACTCGGACAGGCATGACTTAGCAAATATGTCTTAAAGTCTGCAACAACTGGGACAGACTTGTATTAGCAAATATGTCACATTTTCAGCATCAACTGGGACAGAAATGCCTTAGCAAATATGTCACATTTTCAGCACCGACTGGGACAGGCCTAAGCAAATATGTCACAAAGTCAGCACAACTTAAGATAGACATGTCTCAGCAAATATATCACATTTTCAGCATCAAGTGGGACAGGCATGCATTAGCAAAAATGTCTCATTGTCAGCACCAAGTGAATAGATATGCCTTAGCAAATATGTCACATTGTCAGCACCGACTGGGACAGGCATACCTAAGCAAATATCTCACGTTGTCAGCACCAACTGGGACTGGCATGCCGGAGAAAATATGTCACACTGTCAGCACCAATAGGGACAGGCATGCCTTAGCAAATATAACATATTCTGAGCATCAACAGGGGCAGCCATGCATTAGCAAATATGTCACATTGTCAGCGCCATCAGGGACAGGCATGCCCTTGCAAATAGGTAACATTGTCAGCAACAACTCGGACAGGAATGCTTAAGCAATTATGTCATATTGTCTGCGTTAACTTGGACAGGCATGCCTTAGCAAATATGTCACATTGTCAGCATCAATTGGGACAGATTTGCCTTTGCAAAACAGCCACATTGTCAGCATCAGTTGGGACAGACATACCTTTAGCAATTATGTCACATTGTCAGCACCAACTGGGACAGGCATGCCATAGCAAATATGTCACAGTGTCAGCACCAACTGGGACAAGCATATCATAGCAGTATGTCACATTGTCAGCATCAACTCGGACAGGCATGCCTTAGCAAATATGTCCCAAAGTCTGCAACAACTGGGACAGACTTGTATTAGCAAATATGTTACATATTCTGCATCAACTGGGACAGGCATGACTTAACAAATATGTCACATAGTAAGCACCAACAGGGACAGATATGTCTTAGCAAATATGTCACACTGTCAGCACCTATTGGGATAGGCATGCCTTAGCAAATATCTCATATTGTCAGCACCTATTGGCACATGCATGCCTTAGCAAATATGGCACACTGTCAGAACAAATTTGGACAGGCATGCCTTATCAAATAGGTTACATTGTCAGCTCCACCTGAGACAGGCATGTCTTAGCAAATATGTCACATTGTCAGCGCTACCTAGGACAGTCAGGTCTTAGCAAATACGTCACATTGTCAGCACCAATTGGGACAGGCATGCTTAAGCAAATATGTCACATGGTCAGCATCAACTGGGACAGGCATGCCTTAACAAATATGTTTTATTGTCAGCACCAACTGGGACAGGAATGCCTAAGCAAATATGTCATATTGTAAGTATCAACTTGGACAGGCATGCCTTAGCAAATATGTTACATTTTTAGCATCAACTTGGACAGGTAGCCTAAGCAAATATGTCACATTGTCAGCATCAACTGGGACAGGGATTCCATAGCAAATATGTCACATTGTCAGCACCAACTCGGACAGGCATGCCTGAGCAAATATGTCCAATTGTCAGCACCAACAGGGACAAGCATATCTTAGCAATTATGTCACATTGTCAGCACCAACTGGGACAGGCATGCCTTATATATGTCATTATCTCGGCATTTATTTGGACAGGCATGACTTAGCCAACACGTTGCATCGTAAATATGTCACACTGTCTGCACCAACTGGGACAGGAATGCCTAAGCAATTTCGTCATATTGTAAGTATTAACTTGGACAGGCATGCCTTAGCAAATATGTCACATTGTCAGCATTAACTGGGACAGGCATGCCTAAGCAATTATGTCACATTGGCAGCACCAACTGGGACAGGCGTGCCTTAGCAAATATGTCACGTGTTTGCTTAGGCATGCTTGTCCCAATTGGTGCTGACCATGTAAGGCACTCGTGAAGTCATTTATGTCTAATTAACATATAAGAATGTATACCTGTTTGTAAGTCCTGGTTCGTTTCTGTGGAACTTTATAATGCAAACGACAATAACAGCACATATCACTCCAAGAATGAAGCCTCCAGCTGTACCTCCAGCAACTGCACCAGTGTCTATTTTGTCAGTGATTGCGCCTTTTTCAGAGCATGGATTAGGATAATTACACTTACATGGATCTGTAACAAGAAATGTCAGTGGCGGATCCAGAGGGGGTTCGGGGGGTTCACCCTCCTCAGCCCAAATTATCTAATTTTCATGGGGAATTTCAGGAAAAATTGGTCAAACTGCATAAATCGAACCCCCCTTTTAGTTAATTTGAACCCCCTATCCGAAATTCCTGGATCCGCCCCTGAATGTATACGTACTCAAGGGAGTCTCCAAACAAATACATGAATACATAAATGAATATTTTTGTATCAAACCCCAATTAATATTTATTATCATAAAGTTATCTGAGTTCTAATTAATTTGAATTATTTTAAGCATTTTAAGAAACGACCGCATGAAAATTACAGTTGGCTCTTATCTCAAAATAACCGCTTTTATCAGGTAATATAGTTAGGGCATATTTTCTTCTTTTTTCTATAAAAGGCACAAACAAAAAAAGGATAATGTGCATTCAAAATGAAATAAAGGTTAAATGATTCTGAATGGAAATAAAACGCAGTTCAGAGAAACAATATGAGCCGAAACGCAAGAAAACCAACAAAGTGGTTGTGCGCCCAGCGCAGACTCAGATCAGCCTGGGCGATTGCGCTCAAAAGGTAGCTAAGGGTCTAGGCTACCTTCATGCGGACAGCGATCAGACTGGGCGGATGCCCAGGCTGACTTGTGTCTGCGCTTGGCGCACAACCACAACCTCATTTTTGGTTTTATCGTGTCGCGGCTCATATTTGTAAGACCTTAACCTTACCTCCTAATGTTCTCACTGTTAGAATGGAATTCGTCCCATCCGACATCCCAAAACTGTTTCTGGCAGTGATCTTCAATGTGTAATTTGTCGCAGGCTCAAGATGAGAAATAGTTGCATTTATGACTCCCTGTGTATGACCACCCTCGACCAGATGCTCACTCCAATCCGAGTCATATGTCTTGTATTCCAGGATAAAAGTTTGGTTATCGCCACCATGGAAACCTGGCACCCAGGAGAGGTACAGCTTTGTTTCAGCTACGCCAGTTACAGTAAACTCCTTTGGCGCTTCTGGTGTACCTGCAAATTATATATAACATGTCACCAGAACACCGTCTTTATTAAACAATTCTAGAAAGATCGGGTGAAACACGCCATAGTTATCAAACCTGTATTTGAACTGTCACGTTGATTATAATAAAAAATAAACGTTCAACGTCCACTTCAGAAGTGGACGTTAAACGTTTATTTCTTGTTATCATCATATTCAGATAAGCCGATCTTTCAAGAGTTATCGTGATCTTAATCCCTATCTGAAAACAGACTTAAATTTAGCTATAAATCCCATATTGACGAATCTGGGCAATTTTTATTGGTGATTGCCGTCAAACACTGTAGATTTTCGGTAATCATCGTTTTCTGCAATTAGAACTTTAGCCGGAGTTACACGAAGTTGGCAACTTCAAAATATGAGCCGCGACATGAGAAAATCGACAAAGTGGCTGTGCGCCCAGCGCCGACTCAGATCAGCCTGGGCATCCACCAAGTCTGATCAGACTCTTCGCTAGTCGCTTAAAGGGTAGTTAAGGGTCTAAGCTATCTCCATGCGAACAGCGAAGATTCTAGTCAGACTGGGCAGATGCCCAGGCTGATCTGAGTCTGCGCTGGGCGCACAACCGCTTTGTTGGTTTTCTCGGGTCACCGCTCTTATGATGTTTGTCACTGTCTGGCCAGTATTAAATGAAGTTGGCATTTAACGAAAATACTGTGCTTGTTGTTGCCTTGCAGATGTCAATCGAATTAAGCAATGCTAGAATACAATGTAGTCTGTGTTATATATATCATAAGACCTGTCTTGTCTTACTGGCCCTAACTATTATGCAAGCAACCTATATTAAGCAAGCACGTATTCATTTCCCGAAAACGAAACAGACAAATACACTGAAAAGTAGCTGTATAGAGCAAGCACCTGTCTAAAGAAAACATATTTTGATTATCCCTAAGCTGCTTGCTTAATACAGAATGGACAGTATTTTAAATGCGGGCCCAATACATAAAAGGCGCTGCAAAGTGGACTGACGGAGGCTGCACTTTTCGATACCTCTGGCGAACAAATCCAGTCGAATTCAAATCGAGTCTTCTTTTTAAACTTTTTGTATGTTCCCTTTACTTTCAAAGATCTTCCGTTTACAGATTATTTGTCTAAAGTCATGGCTGAACTTGCAAACTGAGGATATAAAGGTTTGATAGAATTAAATTACCTGGGCGTCTGAGAACAGTTTGTGCAACAACTTCCCCGATGCTGTTACCTCCATTAGTCTCGTATGTTATGTAATCATCTTCAGTAACATGGATAATTGCTAGATCGGCCCGATAACCAAGTTGTTTCATTTTTATACTATAGCACATTATTTCAACTTGTTGTCTGGAAACAGAAAATGCATATTTGTTTTCGGTTTCGTCCATTCTCACTTTGATTCCGTTCTTTATTTTATACCAAACAATATCAGGGGCTTCGTTGTCATTGGTAACAAGCAAAACAGACAGTGTGACATTTGACCTAAGGTCTTCAGCGACAATCCTTGGGTAGTCCAAGATGATTGGTCGATCTGAAAAAAAGATATTATTGCGTACTATCACAAGACTGATACACCGGAACCAAAACTTCCGGGAGCGGGAGGTTAGAGTGTGGATTGCAATGTCAACGAAACTAGATAGGGAGCATTATCACATAATAAGCTATTGACCTCGAGTCTACGCGAATGATAAGTAGACAGGGCAACCTTATTTGGTATGCCAAATACATGAGGTCATGATGTATTTGAATACCGAGTTTCCATGCCAAACTGTTTCTTAGAAAAACATGACATTAATTCTAAAGCATTAAAATATGACGGAATCACTGAGTCACAGAATGTCTCACTGACTGAATGAAGTGTAGACCTCCTTTTCCAAAAAGACTCCTTCTAAGTCTATCTGTTTTAACATCTTGACAAGTATAAATATTTTTACAACGAAAACTATTTTTAACCTTGACTCATGATTTTTTCTAAATTGTAGGTTAAAGAAAATAACTATGTCAGAAACATAACGTTGTTGCTTGTCAACGATTAACGCAAAATCATGGCTAGAATCAGAAACTGAAAAGAAAATGTACCTTTAACCCAAATAAATATCTCAGCTTTCGCTCCGTTTGCTCCTGTCGAAGGTTCAGTTACTCCATTACTTGCACCACATATATATAATCCAGAATCCATGTATGTGACATCAGTCAATTTTAAAACACATGAATTCTCCGTCGTCAGTTGACTTGCATATTCCTGAATTCTAGTTGTCTTATCTGTTCCAAGATGTATCCACTCTACGAATTTCATTGCTCTGGGAGTACCTAGCGCTTCACATCTAATTTCTATAGTGTTTCCAGCATCAATAGCTGTTTTGTTATCTCTAACTGTTATTCTAATCTCAGGAAAACCTTTGAACGATCAGAAAAACGAAATGTATAATTTGAAATCATTGTAAAAGCTGTAGACTGAAAATCTCCAGGCTTACATTTTCTTTGTGAAAATAACTATGCAAGGTTATACCGTCAAAAGTGTTTGAGTGTACGCAAAAAAGACGAAATAACAAATATATTAATTAGGCTAAGCATACGACGTGTGTGTTTGAAAGCCAGCATAAGGTCATTGTGTATTAATCTTCAATATATTTGTGCATTATATATTAAAGCATATCTGTTCCTAGCTTTTATCTTTTTCTTAAGTTCTGATTTGTTAGTTGTTTTTTGTTGTTGTTTTTTCATTTATTTCAAAATTGACATCCATGTATATATATGTAAATGGAATATAAATTACCCACCACAAAAATGAAATTGGAATCTTTATTACTCTGATGTACTACTGCCGAGATAGGAGGCCTTTACACCAATGTAAGATTGCATGTACCAAAGGATTTAACCCCTACTGTCCGTTTAATTGTGTATTTTATGCAACCCCCCCCCCCCCCCGTTTCGTTACATTTCTAGCAATGTGGCCACCTTCAGCACAGCAGCCTACATTTTATTTCCATTGTTAAGCTGTCTGCAATGCTTGATTGTGGTCACATGACCATCAATAGCAAGCAACTTTGCTTTATCCTTTTAAACACCTGCCCACTTTGCTTATTTTTTTTTCTTTTCTCTCCTTTTCTTCTCTCTGTTTTGTTTTGCTTTGGTTTTTTTGTTTTTTTTAATGCTGGTATTCACATGCCTAAAATTCATTTCAATCCCCAGTAATTTGACCACTGACTGGTTCAAGCCTTTTCTTTTATTGCTGTTCCTATCTTTTAGTTTTTGAAACTCAGCTGTCCCCTTTTGTCAGTTGTGTAATAATATTAATAATAAAGACTATTTTCAGCGGGTGACACAATTAGCTACAAGCTACTCTTCCTTGAGGCCCACTCAACAAAATATGTACAAATCAAAACATTTTTCAAAAACAGTTATACAACATACACTGTTCAGCAAAACCAACAATTCATTGTTACAGGCCTGATCCCAATCACTCCTTCTCTCAAGAAAAGAAAAAGCACTAGCAGCAATCAGTACTACCGTAAAATTTTAAATATTGGGACATCCAAAATAATCACCGCAACTGCCGCGTGACCAATCATGGAACAGTCTGGTTTTACAAAGCGGTAGCCAAAAGATTCAGACGGAATAGCAAACAGTGTAGACCCTGATCAGAATTTTTACGGTATAACGGAATGAAAATAAAGAAGCCCAATCCTGTTGCTGCCCTTACCCAAACCGAAACGCAAGAACGAGCCCCGGTTTCTGGGTATCTTTAAAAAATGGTCACTTTAAATGTACATAAAAATAAATGGAACATATGCCATATGTACGCTCAAAAAAACTATCACAAAATATGAATTTACATCTTTTTTGCAATGAAAACAAGAATGGACAAATACAATGAACTCTCTCTCTCTCTCTCTCTCATTCTGTATAACTACATAAAAAGGATTTAGGATTTTATCCATTTGATGCATCTTTGTTGCTCTTAGATAGTAATTTTCCTATAAATTATGCTTGACGCCAACTTTTCTATTGTTGGATCAAATCACTTTTGAAAACGAGGATATTGGCGTAATTTCGAATACAGCACTTCTGAATGGTTCCACAAAGACTACATGAGACACTGAAAAAATACCATATTTCTTGCTTTGA
Organism: Ctena decussata; assembly: GCA_963989385.1. Taxonomy (NCBI): domain Eukaryota; kingdom Metazoa; phylum Mollusca; class Bivalvia; order Lucinida; family Lucinidae; genus Ctena; species Ctena decussata. Next base: position 43,163,868 of record OZ022504.1, read on the forward strand.
AAAAGTTTGAAACTGAGATCATACGTGTTGCCTGAAGAAACCTAAAATGGTACAGAACATTTATTTTCAAACGGTATGCAGAATTATAATACACCTCTAATTTACTCTCTATAATTTAAAGCTCTCTTACCTTCAACGTTCAGGAGAAACGAATGCTCTACCAGAAATGAACCTCTTGTTGCTTTGCACGTGTAAGTCCCTGAGTCGGCTTGCTGTATGTTTGACAGTGATAAAAATGGATGTTGACTCAGTCGAATATTGGCATCCTTCATCCATTCAAACGTACACATTGGGACGCAGTCTGCGAGGCATTTTACAGACAAGGAGCTCCCAATATGCATTTTATACTCTGTGTCTGCAGGTACAAATCTCATATTCTTTGGCCCGACTGGAAGTAAATTAGACAAATTTTAAACTTTTAATAATGACAAGACACAATGTGACAGTGTGACATGATTTCTGCATCATATTATCAGAAATGACATCTGTTGTTATGTTACCACAACAGCATAATCAATAAATCAGAAAAGCCAAACAGAATGACACAAAAAAACATGGAATATCGCAATTGTTTCTTAAACAGGCATAAGGAAGATTGTACGGAACCCCTGAAGGGACATTTCCTTTCCGATATTTACCAGAAAAGAAATTGAAACAAGAAAATTAGCGCAGAAATCAAAACAACAAATATCTCGTTTAAACGACTTATTATATGGTTTAAATGACATAGTATGTAGTTTAAACGATATAAAATAAAAAGGAAATTAAAACAAGAAAACCAGAAATGAAATTAACTCAAGAAAAACAGAAAAGAAATTGAAACAAAAAGATGTCATTTAAACGACTTATCTGCTTTCCATTCCGATAAATATCGGAAAAGAAATCGAAACAAGAATCAAGACAACAAGTATCTCGTTTAAACGACTTAATATATCGTTTAAACGACTTAATATGTCGTTTAAACGATATAATAAGTCCTTCAAACGAGACATTTGTTGTTTTTATTTCTTTTCTAATTTTATATGTCGTTTAGCGATATAATAAAATCGTTTAAACGAGATATCTGTTGTTTTGATTTCCGTTCTAATTTGCTTGTTTCAATTTCTGTTCTTATAAATATCGGAAAGGAAAGAAGATAATAAGTCGTTTAAACGACATATTTTTTGTTTCAATTTCTTTTCTGTTTTTCTTGATATAATTTCCATTCTGGTTTTATTATTTTAATTTCTATTCTATCTTTTACCGTTTAAATGACATATCATTTGAACGATATAATGAGTCGTTTAAACGAGATATTTGTTGTTTTGATTTCCGTTCTAATTTTCGATCTGTTTCAATTTCTATTCTGATATATATTGGAAAGCAAATGTCCCTTCAGGGGTTCCGTAAGAAAGAAACACTTTTTCCCGCGTTTCCTTATTAAGCTATATACACAAAAGAGTAATAATTTATTTCAAAACCATGCCATAGCCTAATACTTTCTTTACTATGCAGCATTTGCTTTACAGTCATACCTGCGACCATTCCTCCATTTCTTTGTAGTTATGCAGTATTTATAGTAGACCTATATGGAATTTTAATGAGAAATATTGTTACATTCCAGATATTAGTTAACTGTGTCTGAGCGGACGAAATTCTTGGATCATATGTTCATTCTAACGTCTCGATTTCTATACTGATGACCACAATTTCCTTGCTGTTGATTTCTCATTTCTTGACAAAGATAACATAGTATTATGTCGTTAAAGAGGCATAGCAATGATGAGGAAAAGAAGCAATCGATTTCCAGAAAGCGAGACCAGAAATAGCGTAGGAATGGCGAGTCTTGCCGAGTCTGTCCGACTTATTTCTGGTCGAGCTTGATAAACTTTAATAAAAATCACCAAGACTCTTGGCTTGGATCATTGAGGTGACTTTTGTGTTTGTCATTTGATGGTAAACAAATAAAAAATGAAACCACAGTCCAAGGGAACAAAACGTTGCTTCAATAAAAAAGCCGACAAGCCCATACAAGAGTGAGTGTACATTGTGAACTGATTTGGTACATGAATATTTCTGATCATCAGGGCTCAAATCATTTCTTTACCTTAATGTTGCAACAATTTTAAACAGTTTCTGTTTTAAAGCCACTGGGCGGGCCGATAGACGTCAGAAACCATATTGCGCTTCTACAGGCCAGAGGAACGAAAATAAACCAGTCATGGTCATATGATCAACATGCCTTAATGTTTATATATGGAAATAAAGTATCCATCCATAATCCTCCTTGCTTACATAATCAAACAAACTCAGAAAAGATGTATCATCATGCATATGTATGGATGACTTGCTGCATTACGGCCTTTTTAACATTTTTCTCAGTCATATCGGACCGCAGAAAGGGTGATACCGGCAGTCTTTGCAACGGAATCCTGTTTGCGGTTGTAAAGATTTCTAGGTTAACTGCGTTTCGAACCCAGGCTGCTAGCCTAGTATGCCAGTGCATAGTCCACTGAGCTACCGGGGCTCCTGTCAACACGCATCAACGCGGACAAACGATGTGAGAAAATGGGACTCGTTTATTCATTTGTCTTTTTTCTATAAATATATATGTTTTTGCTTGCTTTAGAAGTGCAAAAGGCACATATTTCAGCAAATTTACATGACATAGCTTGAAAGATTCAGGAGCTCATCACTTTATGAGTATACAACAACTAACGATGCTTTAAGCAACGCGCCTAAAAATTATATTATGACATATCAGCCGCCTGTTGCTCTAGTGTGAAATGGTACCATGGCATGAGCCTGCGTATCTATATTTGATCATTGCTCCCCGTTTGCCTTAACAATCTCTGGATCCGAAAGATCCTTTACTGTGAAAAACTTTGATTCTTAAAAATCTAGGAGGGTACGAAGGAGCAATGTTCAATTTTTGACATTGGGTCTGACTGATATTAGATTCACGTAAGACATGAACCTTATGTTCTTGCAGCAGATAACAGATGAGGCTATTTCAGTTTTGTGCGATTCAGGTCTGTTCTTTTAAATTATGGCGCATAACCACCTTAGCTTGTTTCTTGATCATAGTCAGGAATTCGTCGTGTTCTTCAAAGGCTGCATGTATCTTTTAAGTTACGTGTGATCCAAAATATGTTTGGCTACCTTAGGCCGCATTTTATCTCAAAGGCTTTTTTCTAGCTCTGCTGTCAAGATCTAAATTTTGTAGGGATAAAAAGATATGACAATGGAGCTCACTTTGGTCACTTTATTATTGTTATCTGTTCAAACTGGCGTCAACTTCTTAGCTCCAGGGTATCAGTTGAAACTTTTCACAAGTACCACCTTTTGTCTTTTTTACTTGATTACCATGTGCATGTTATTGTTGATGCGTGTCGTCTGTTTGATCTTCTCAGCACTTATCTCTTTGTGTGCAGATGTTTTCATCTGGGACCTCTAATTCCTGCTTTTGCGTAGCAAAATTGGCAATAGTAATGCTTCTTATGGTGACTTTTCCGACAAGTTTTTCAAACGATCAACCAGGATCCTCTCCAGACAATGTTGTAGAGGATGGGTGAGAAGAGGCGTCCTTGCCTGACTTCACTTGTTATTCCGAATCATTCCTCCACGCTGCCATTCGTCTGAATAGCACTTAAAGCACTGTCAAAGAGGTCCTCTGTTCATCTGTTTTCCAAGTCATATTTTCCTGGCTCGTCGTATTTGTAAGACCAAAAGGTAATCAAAGATAGTGGCTTTGCGACAAAACAGTATGGACAGACATTTAAATGCAAAGCTATCATGCATAAACTGTAGGTGTTGGTTTTTTTTTACAAAGACCATCATAATGTTTATTACTTACGGACAAGAATATCTCCTAAAATAGGATCAGCTGTTGTGATTGTTGTCACAGAGATGTTGTAGTGGAAATGACCATCTGGAAGATCATCTACTGACGTCCATACGAGTCTGTAAAGATCTGACTCTGACTCGCTTGATGTAATTTTTGTCACACCCTTTAGTTGTTCTGTATTATCCTAAAGCATTCAAAACAAACTACGTAGCCATAGATAGTAACCAGTTTAGAAGTTTGATTGGGCAAACAAATTAAAAAGGGTGGTTTAGGCATACATGTATAATTTTCAGTTGCAAGACAAGACAGACAAAGACATGTCTTGTCTTTGTCTGGTTGCACATATACACCTGAACTGAGTGAAAGAAGTGCGAAAAGCTACATGTGCTCAGCTAAAGCAAATGCTCCAAGTCTCATAAATGATTTACTACATAAAATGGCACTCATACCTAATGGCAAGTTTTTGTTGAACCGACGATTATATACTGAAAGACAGAAACAGATTATATTGTGAGGAAAAGAAACAGTCGCACAAGTGAAAGGCGTTTTTATAAAAGCACATACTATATGTGGACTAATAAAGATTTTAGTAAATATTTCAAGCGAATGTCTAGCATTCAGCTCGACAGTAATACCATCTTTCTGTCAGTGACTTGTAAGTTTTAGCTTAACATAATCATTGCAGATTTAGATTTTTAATATATTTTCTGGCAGGCCATAAAAAGTCAAAATCTTCTGGAAGAAAGGGATACATTTGTAACGTGGGCCGACCTGCAAACAAACCCCGTCAGTGGAAAAGCATGCTCACCCACCAAGGGCGGTTTATTTGCTTATATAACCCAAAATTTACTCGACCACAAACTACCGAGTTTGTAATTTGCATATCTATTTATATCTGTGACCTTCTACCGTCACATTACTTCCTCCTCCGAGAAGTCTCGTCCCGAGACTTGGCCTGGGAATGACATGGGTAAGGCAACTCCGGTCTGGCAGTTGTCATTATCCCACCGCTGCCACCAAATGTAACGTGGGCCGACCTGCAAACAAACCCCGTCAGTGGAAAAGCATGCTCACCCACCAAGGGCGGTTTATTTGCTTATATACCCCAACATTTACTCGACCACAAACTACCGAGTTTGTAATTTGCATATCTATTTATATCTGTGACCTTCTACCGTCACACATTCAATTTTGGCACCTTTTAAGTATTTTGACCACACATACATCCTGAATCAGGAAAGGTGCCGGATACCCCTCCAGATTTCAGCCATTGGATATGCTCTTTTGAAAAAAACGGGATGTATTCTGCTATGGCGCTGGCGTCCATCCGTACATCTGAAAAAAGTAACTCCTGCTACAGTTTAAACGCTGTTAAGCTGTAACTTTGTAAATAGTGAGACTTTCATTATGGAGTAGTGCAAATTGTTTTCATGTGAAGCTCCACAAAGATTTTAATGTGAGAACTGTATTTAAATAAAGCCGAATACGACCTCATAAAGTTACATCAGTTTTAGCTGTAACATGGCAATTACTAAGACTATGAAGTAACGTAGCGTGTATTGTTTCAAAAGTACGGTTCAGTAATTTTAGTCGAGTTATCTTACTTTCATAAAATTACTGTATTTCATTTCCAGATACAGTTATGGCTGAAAATCCATAGATACATGAGGCAAGAATTGTGTTATTCAACTTTTAGAAAGCTTAACCCAAGAGGCTGGGGTTGGTATGCGAATGGTGGAGGGGGGCTGGGGTTGGTATGCGAATGGTGGGGGTGCGACGGTGCTGCGTGTAACTTCCAGTGCCGGAACTGATTTGTCTAATAGTAGAACAAGGACCTACTGTGCTTGCAGTAGGTGCGGGTAGGGCTGTTTGGACATTTTTCTCTCGTCTATCATTTTTCTCTTCTTTCTCCCTCTCTCTGGGAGAAGGCCCGATAAAGACTGAAATACTGTCTCAAAGGAGCCTTTAAACCCCAAACAACCAACCAACCTATGCGAATAGTATTTGATCATGTGAATTATTTTGGTAGAGGTGAGGTAATTTTGGATTTATTTATTTCAGACTTATTGCCCATGTTTGCCAACACTTATAATGCTATGCGACTAAATAACGACTGGGCCTAGTGTTTAAAATTTCAAATACAAGTACGAAAATGTCATCAACAATTGGCAGATCTAACGCCTTTCTTTCCACAAAGCCGCGACTCGAGAAAACCAAAAATGTGGTTGTGTGCCCAGCGCAGACTCAGAGATCAGCCTTGGCATCTTCCCAGTCTGATCAGAGTCTTTCCTAAGCGCTTAAAAGGTAGCTAAGGGTCTAAGCTACCTTCATGCGGACAGTGAAGACTCTGATCAGACTGGGCGGATGCCCAGGCTGATTTGAGTCTGCGCTGGCCGCACAATCTCGTTGTTGGTTTTCTCGTGTCGCGGCTCATTTGACTTGAATTGTTAAACTACCTTCTCTTTGTTGAAAATAGAATGCAATTATGTTTTTTTTTATATTTATTTATCAAAATGTTTGTGAGATAGAATATATTAACATTCTGAGTTGAGATACCCATAAACGTATTCATTTTTTTTTTTTTTTTTTTTTTCTTGATGCTTGTTTGTTTGTTTGCAAACTCCATTTAAAATGACTTTACAGTGTCATTTTCCGACTTTGGCATTATTCTCATCATCTGCTTTTAGGATTTTGGTGCACTTATTTGTATATAAAATTTAGAAACGGCAGTGTTTCTTTCTGTAATCATTGTCTAACGAGAAATTTTCTTTGTTTAATATTATTGGGTCAAACTTTTACCCTGCGATTTCTGGAACATTTCAAACATTTGGTAAAATAAATCATTTCTACCTTCCATTTTATTCATTTTGCAAGTGTTATACTCATGAAGCTTGAACCTAAAGCATTTGTCTTGACCAAGGTCAAGCTTTAAGTCAAACTACCCCTAAAATGAAAGTTGTTTGAATTCCCATAGAGAATTGATAGTGTGTCAGTTTGGTCCGGAATAACTTCAAAAATTGCTATGAGTTTTAAACTTCATATAGCTTGCGGACCTTAAAAATGATTAACCTTGATGACTGTCGAGCAATTTTTCAAAAAATTCATGAATTGGCGAAATCGAAAATTTTGGTGAATTTGTTCCCTATGGAGTTCAGACAACTCTGATTTTGAGGGTAGTGTGAATTGGAGTCTGGACTTGGTCAAGATATAGGCTATATTTTCAAACTTCATGTGTACAAAACTTGTAAAATGGATGAACAGGAAGGTGGAAATGGTTTATTTTACCAAATGTTTGAAATGTTCCGGTGTAAAAGTAAAAGTTTGACCCTTTAATATTTTTTTTGAGTATATAAGCAGATCCCTGAAATGATGCTTCCTGTGGTGAAATGATGCAACGGGCGTTTATTGTCCAGCTTGCGTTGCGGTTGTTTCAAAAAGAGACTATTTGTGTAAAATATTGGCTTCGCTATTAGAAGACTCCCCTACCAAAATCGAATGATTCTGAAAAGAAACAATTTTCTCCAAACCCTTACCTTTCAGAGTTTATCCATAATCAGAAGGGAAGCAAAGTTGAGATGGCAAAAGTTGGGTCCCCTGAAGGTACATTAGTGCACCTTAAACTGTTTTTTGTGCTCAACCTTAATTCAGATGAAGCTATACAGAACGAACAAGTGTTCGGTCTTCGTAGCTTTTATATATACATGAGATACTTTGTTCTGTATAAAACTAGCTTCAATGGGTTTAAATGATGACTTGAAAATGAACGTCAGCGTCTACGATGGCCCAATTGGCTCACTTTTCATTTCCATACTATTTCACAATTCCTAATTCCGAATTCCGAATTCTGAATTCCGAATTCCGAATTCTGAGTTCTGAATTCCGAATTCCGAATTCCGAATTCCGAAATTCGCAGAAAAAACTGGACGCTTGATTATTCTTACTTATTTCATATCGTCAAGCCTTCAAATGAAATGGTTGATGTAAACAGCATTAAAAAATATGATTCAAAATGCAAAATGACTCTTTGGAACTTAAATTCAATTTTAAGGTCATGAACTTACCCGAAAATAAAGCTCGGATTAGTACAATAGAAAACTAGTGTTGTTCTTCATATAAAGAATCTTACATCACAGACCCTAGATCTAGATACCCCCCCCCCCCCCGCCACTCCCTCCCCCCTCCCCGCGATTTTTAGCAAGAAATACTTACTTAAAAACAAGACCTCCACTGATGCCTATAGTATATAGGAGACCCGGTAGCTCAGTAGGTTAAACGATGGCCTGCTGATCAAGCGGTCCCTGGTTCAAGGCCCGCGGGAATCTTTTCAACCATGAACAGGATTCCATTGCACACAGCCTTTCATTATCATCTATCCATCGTCCTGATATATCTTAAATACTGTTAAAAAGGACGTAACATCACAAGACATCCATCCATCCTTTGGTATATGTAAGTTATAGCATTATATATCTCCATCTGTTAAGTTGATAATGAGGAGTTCCGGGCGGTCAGTAGGTTAAGCGATGACCTGCTGATCTAGCGGTCCTGGGTTCGAGACCCGCTGGCGGTGGGAATCTTTTCAATTGTAAACGGGGTTCCATTGCACACAGCCTTTCATTTGCACCCTCCCATCGTCCTGATATGACTGAAATACTGTTGAAAAAAATGTAAAATCACAAGTCATCCATCCATCTATAAGTTGATAATCCTCTAGATAAATCATCTTCCCGAACAAGCGGATAATCCTTGCTCTATATTCTATGAGGACTGCCTTGAATATTAAACAAGAAAAGATATGACACATGGTGTCATATCAATAGACTCGACGAGTCGATTAAAAAACGTTTATTTTTCTGTCAGTTTAAGTCATGGCGGCCTGTTGTTTTTGCTTGTGAGTTTCAAATACCCTCTAAAATAAGTTAACTATTACCACGTGACCCTATACCACATACTTCACAATTCCGAATTCCGAATTCCGAATTCTGAATTCCGAATTCCGAATTCCGAATTCCGAAATTCGTAGAACATACTAAACGCTTGATTATAATGACTCTTTACATTTTGTCAAACCTCTGCATGATATGGATGATTGCTTAAATATGAGCCGCGACACGAGAAAACCAACAAAGTGGCTGTGCGCCCAGTGCAGACTCAATTCGGCTTGTCATGCGCCCATTCTGATCAGACTCTTTGCTATGCACTTAAAGGGTAGCTAAGGGTCTAAGCTACCTCCATGCGGATAGCGAAGATTCTGATCGGACTGGGCGGATGCCCAGGCTGATTTGAGTCTGCACTAGGCGCACATGCCACTTTGTTGGTTTTGTCGTGTCGCGGCCCATATTATGTTAATCTTGAAATGTGACTTAGACTAAATGAAGAAGATATATCAGATAAAAGGCTGCGTACTAGAGAGAGAGACACACACACAGACAGACAGACAGACAGACAGACAGAGACAGAGACAGACAGAGAGAATGAGAGGGAGAGAGAGAGAGAGACTCTCTGTCCTATCACAATCCACAGTTTTGGAAGCGGTCCTTTCAGTATAAGTGACCTTGCTTGAGTACAGGGTCTACTCAAATCAGCCTGCGCATCTTCGATCATATATATATGTGAAAAGGGAAGACTCTGATTAGATTGTGAAAATGCGCAGGCTGATCTGAGTAATCCCTGTACTCATGCAAGGTCACTTATACTGAAAGGACCGCTTCCAAAACCGTGGATTGTGGTAGGACCGAGAGTCTGTCTCTGTCTCTGTCTGTCTGTCTGTCTGTCTCTGTCTCTCTCTCTCTCTCTCTCTCTCTCTCTCTATAGTACGTAGCCTTTTATCTGATATCTCCTCTTCATTTAGTCTATGTCAAATTTAAGGATTAACATTATATGAGCCGCGACACGACAAAACCAACAAAGAGGCTTGTGCGCCCAGTGCAGACTCAGATCAGCCTGGGTATCCGCCCAGCCTGATCAGAGTCTTCGCTATCCGCATGGAGGTAGCTTAGACACTTAGCTACCCTTTAAGTGTTTAGCAAAGAGTCTGATCTGAATGGGCGCATGCCCAGCTGATCTGAGTCTGCGCTGGGCGCACATCCACTTTGAGTACAGGGATTACTCAGATCAGCCTACGCATTTTCACAATCTAATCAGAGTCTTTCTTTTTCGCATATATATATATGATCGAAGATGCGCAGGCTGATCTGAATAATCCCTGTACTCAAGCAAGGTCACTTATACTGAAAGGACCGCTTCCAAAATTGTGAATTGTGATAGGACAGAGAATCTCTCTCTCCCTCTCTCTCTGTCTGTCTGTCTGTCTGTCTCTCTCTCTCTCTCTGTCTGTGTCTGTCTCTGTCTGTCTGCCTGTCTGTCTCTCTCTCTCTCTCTCTCTCTCTCTCTCTAGTACGTAGCCTTTTAGCTGATATATCTTCTTCATTTAGTCTAAGTCACATTTAAGGATTAACATTATATGGGCCGCGACACGACAAAACCAACAAAGTGGCATGTGCGCCTAGTGCAGACTCAAATCAGCCTGGGCATCCGCCCAGTCTGATCAGAATCTTCGCTATCCGCATGGAGGTAGCTTAGATCCTTAGCTACCCTTTAAGTGCATAGCAAAGAGTCTGATCAGAATGGGCGCATGCCCAGCTGATCTGAGTCTGCACTGGGCGCACAGCCACTTTGTTGGTTTTCTCGTTTCGCGGCTCATATTTAAGCAATCATCCATATCATGCAGAGGTTTGACAAAATGTAAAGAGTCATTATAATCAAGCGTTTAGTATGTTCTACGAATTTCGAAATTCGGAATTCAGAATTCGGAATTCGGAATTGTGAAGTATGTGGTATAGGGTCACGTGGTAATAGTTAACTTATTTAAGAGGGTATTTTAAACTCACAAGCAAAAACAACAGGCCGCCATGACTTAAACTGACAGAAAAATAAACGTTTTTTAATCGACTCGTCGAGTCTATTGATATGACACCATGTGTCATATCTTTTCTTGTTTAATATTCAAGGCAGTCCTCATAGAAGATAGAGCAAGGTTTATCCGCTTGTTCGGGAAGATGATTTATCTAGAGGATTATCAACTTATAGATGGATGGATGACTTGTGATTTTACATCCTTTCAACAGTATTTCAGTCATATCAGGACGATGGGAGGGTGCAATGAAAGGCTGTGTGCAATGGAACACCGTTTACAATTGAAAAGATTTCCACCGCCAGCGGGTCTCGAACCCAGGACCGCTAGATCAGCAGGTCATCGCTTAACCTACTGACCGCCCGGAACTCCTCATTATCAACTTAACAGATGGAGATATATAATGCTATAACTTACATATACCAAAGGATGGATGGATGTTTTGTGATGTTACGTCCTTTTTAACAGTATTTAAGATATATCAGGACGATGGATAGATGATAATGAAAGGCTGTGTGCAATGGAATCCTGTTCATGGTTGAAAAGATTCCCGCGGGCCTTGAACCAGGGACCGCTTGATCAGCAGGCCATCGTTTAACCTACTGAGCTACCGGGTCTCCTATATACTACATGCATCAGTGGAGGTCTTGTTTTTAAGTAAGTATTTCTTGCTAAAAATCGCGGGGAGGGGGGAGGGAGTGGCGGGGGGGTATCTAGATCTAGGGTCTGTGATGTAAGATTCTTTATATGAAGAACAACACTAGTTTTCTATTGAACTAATCCGAGCTTTATTTTCGGGTAAGTTCATGACCTTAAAATAGAATTTAAGTTCCAAAGAGTCATTTTGCATTTTGAATCATATTTTTTAATGCTGTTTACATCAACCATTTCATTTGAAGGCTTGACGATATGAAATAAATAAGAATAATAAAGCGTCCAGTTTGTTCTGCGAATTTTGGAATTCGGAATTCAGAATTCAGAATTCGGAATTCGGAATTCAGAATTCGGAATTCCGAATTCCGAATTCGGAATTCGGAATTGTGAAATAGTATGGAAATGAAAAGTGAGCCAATTGGGCCATCGTAAGCGTCAGATGTTGGTGACAATTTCATTTTCAAGCCATCTTTATAACTTTCCCCTGATACAGTATTTCTAACGGACGAGCAAACGTAATAAATTTTTAAACCATTTAAAAGGTTATTTATTGAGTATTTGGAAGATAAAAAGAAAATCTTCATTTTCGAGACAAAACAATAAATACACCGCCTTGAAAGACTAAACAACGTCAATTTTTACACTATAAGACGTTATCCAAATTAGTTACTTCAGCGTTAATTGAAAACCAGAGCTCAAAAACCGACAATATTTTCACCGTCGATGCGAGTGGAGTAATGTAACTTAAATCGGAACGCCAGCAAGTTAAGCCTTTCTGTCTAAAAGAAAACTTGATTTAGCGCTTCAAGTAAAAAGTAAACTTCAGACTTTTTGGCACTAAAAGCGGCACCCGACGAAGATAAAGGGACCCTAAAAACAATACAAAGCAGAAAAAGAGTAGAACATTGACTGGCATACAATACCTATTTTGTATTTTGAACTGTGAAATCAGACTCGGAATGTATGATCCGATTGAAAGAAATACCAAATTTTCTAAATCTAGCAGTTTTGTCCGCAATGCCAGATTTGTTTATTTTGCATACTGGGATGGTATTTTCTGAGTATAAAATTATATCAGAATTTAGTATAAAGTAAATTTTAACAGAGGGACATGATATACCTATTTCGAATTTTCCTTACCAGGAATGTGTTTGGAATTTATTTCAGAGAGTCGATGTAAAATATGAACAAGCAAATATAGCGGTTTTGTCCCGGAACTGTATTTGTACATTGGCTACGTTTTATTGAAATCAATGAATGGATGGATGACTTGCAATTTTCTCTGTATACGTCTCATCTTATTCTTTTTTCTCCATTTATCTTCGTCTTTTGGTGAACCTGTCCCATAAGTACTTTACAATATTAACATACGCTCCATTGTAAAGCATCATCTTTTTGCCATATTTATATTTTTCCTCGCCAAAAGTTAAGCATTATGTAAAAAGTAAACATTACTTTATTAAAGATGTTAACAATATCAGATGCTTGTATGGTAAAATGTTGAAGGATAAGCTATTAAAACATGGTCTTTTAATATCCCATAATCGTCTGATCTAGCTACTTATTTCATTTAAAAAAAACAAACTCATTTTTCCGATTTCAGATTGTTGAAACTTTGACCATTAATATCAATTATTATTGCTGTCGTTTGGTTTGACATGTACACAGATATTAATTATAGGTGCCGCGCCGGGTAATATACACAGGTGTCAAAGGTTGATAAAGCTGAATCATAATCCGTGTGTTTATCCATACATGTAAATCCTATCATCACATTGTTACAGAAAGTGTTCGCGCTTAATTAAGCTTTTATTAGTTTGTATGTTTGTCATCACATCCAGTTGCGCAGACTGATCAGAGTTTTCGCTATTATGCACGTTTTGTTGTGCTAGCTTGTATAAGTTGTGAAGACTCTGATCAGACTATTGCACTTATATAGACATGGCTGCTCTGGCTGATCAGAATCTGTGCAGTTTTTTCACATACTTTGTTTGGTCACAGCACTTGGAAGCAAATTTACATGTAAAGAGATGAGTAGGCTTATCAGCGTCTTTGCTATTTTTATATTGTTCATAAATGCTTTGGATCGACATTGCCGATTATAGACCTTGTTTATATTGTACACGTATTTGCTCAAATAAATAAAAAAAATAATAACATTGAACAGTTTTATTGCCTCTATTCTCAGTCCGTCAGATTTGCTTGACACCAGAAATTAGCTCAAGTATATTTGCTGGTTTGTTTCTATGCTAAAACTATTTAAGCTGATTAAAATATCTTTTGTCGGTTATTTATTTAAGCTCGTTTTGATGTGTTAAACAACTGAACTTTCAACCAGCCAAGCAAGAGCACACGCTGCCTGCCAAGAGGTGTAAAAAACAAATTTGGTCTCAAAGTCTTGTCAAAACATTGCAATTTCAAAACACCTGTTAACGACAATGAAGATCAGAAATCGAAAAATAAATAGGTATGGATTAAAGAACGTCTTCTGGTGATTTAAGTGTATATATTTTATTTCTTTTCGCAAAAAACGTATAAATTCAGCCTCGGATCCAGGGGGTGGGTTTTTGGGCTTCAGCCTCACCACCTGGACCTGCTTAGATCAAAATATATGTTGTGACATCTCATTAGAATTGCCTGCGCGAGGCGATTCTAATGAGTTTCGCCGAGGCGATTCTAATGAGATATCGCAACGTATATTTAAAAAAAAAAAAAAGAAAAAAAAAGAATTACAATATCAAAAGCTTTCCCAAAATTGATCCCTAATTATCTCACATACTTTCAAGCCCCCCACCGCCCCCCCCCCCCCCCCCCGCGCCCCCTCCCCACTTCACAGCTTATTCATACTAGTATTAAATGATTTAAATCAAACAGCTAAGCAACATGCCGAACGATCGCATTTGCATAAAATTTTTGAAAACTATTTCGACAAAACAGAAAATCAAAAGAAAAAGGTCGTCCTTGCTGTTGATGGTTTAACGTCCCATTAAACAATATTTCAGTCATGTCGAGATGTTTCCTCTGAATTTGTAGGACCTGAGATAAATGACACTCAGGTTTAACAGCTCTGTTGCGGAAGCACCAGCCGACAACCAATCTATTTCGCGGGCCGCGATGGGCGGGGTCAAAGAAGAAAATAATTATAACTATGGGTGAGCGAGTGAGTGAACTTGGGTTTAACGTCCCACCACCAATGAGGTCATATGGAGACGGGACCTCGGTTTAAAATCTCATCCGAAAGACCGGACAAGCGGGGGATCGATCTTGCGACACCTGGGTTAATAGTCAGGAGTGTTATCCACTACGCTACAGCCGCTCCTATATAACTATGGTGTGTGGATAAAGACGAGACCCTCAAAGAGATCGAAATGTGTAATTATTATTTCATTATTATAAATATTATTGTTTTATGTTTTTGATGTCAGAAACTAAAACAATCCGATGAAAAATGAAACTCTCTCAACACTTATTATACCGAAAATCTGCAATCGGAAAAAAAGGATTTTATCTGAGAAAAAGAAAGTTATTCAAATTAAACATGTCTCCATTCCGCTCCTTCGTTTGTTATTATGCTTATAAACCTGTACAACACCAGAGATATAGAATCGATATTACCTTTCTAATATGGATGAAAGCCTAACGCTCCGCGGGTCTAAGGGAAATAATTGCATTCGCCTTAATACTCGCTCCAGGTAACAGGTAACCAATTATCCTACTTGGCGCGCCTTGAAGGCTTAAGCTCCAGTTGACGCCCTTTTCGACAGTATTTCAGTCATATCAGGACAATGAGAGGTTGTGATGAAAGGATGTGTGCAATGGAACCCTATTTACGTTTGAAAAGATTCTCGCCTCAAGCGGGGATCGAACCCGGGACCGCTAGGTCAGCAGGCCAGCGCTTAAACTACTGAGCTAACGCGGCTCCCTATTGAAATTGAGCAAAATCGAAAGTTGTCCCGAAAATTAAGATCTTCCGAATATATTCTGCTAGCAGTTGCAGTTGGCAATTAGATTCACATTTGATTAGTATTTGTTTAGGAATACGCTGTAACCGTTGCAGTGAACTGGCAATAGAGCTCAAAATCTGACGTTTTCTGACGTTACGCTAATTGTCACCATCATCTGACACTATAGTATTGACGCTATTGACGATAAATGAACCTAGGAAGCACGGAAGTGATAAACCAGTAGGTAAAAGCGGTTCATGTGATAATTTATCAATTCCCCGCCGCGAAGCGAAGGGTGGGGGGAGGTATAAGAATGGTCTTCGTCTGTCTGTATGCCTGTCCGTCTGTCTGTCCATCCACCTGTCCGTCCGTAACGATTTCCATGTCTCCTGAGCACTTAGAAAGATGTCATTAAACTTTGTTCGAATGTTTACCGCAGTGAGACGATGTGCAGAACTTATGACTCAACCATGCAGACTCAAGGTCAAGGTCACAATCAAGACTTATGGGATTGAGCCTTGAATTTCGAGTGGCGCTCTATATCTCTTTTACCCGTGGAAGGATTTTCATATAACTTTGATCAAATGTTCGCCTTAGTAAGATGATGTGCAAAACCTATAACTCAGCCATGCCGACTCAGGGTCAGGGTCACAATTGAAAGTCATGAGCTTGAGCCTATAATTTCGTGTCCGCTCCATACCGTTTATATCCCTGGAAGGATTTTTATTAAACTTGGGTCAAATGTTCGCCTTAGTGAGATGATGTGCAGCACTCATAACTCAACCATGCCGACTCAAGGTCAAGGTCACAATTGAAGGCCACGAGTAGAGTCTTTAATTTTGTGTCCGCCCCATACATGTATCTCCTTTACACCTGAAAGGATTTTCTTAAAACTCTGGTCAAAAATTCGGCTCAGTGTGACGATGTACAGAACCAATGACTCAACATGCTGGCTCAAGGTCACAATTGAAAGTCATGAATTCGAACCTTTGCTTCCCTGTCCCTCCGTTTCTGCTCTACCCCTATGACGATTTAATTAAACTTTCGCTAAATGTTCCTCTCAGTGAGATTGTATGCAAAACTTAAATTTTCAACCATGCCAACTCAAGGTTAAGGTCGCGGTTTACGGTCAACAGTTTGAACCTTTGATTTCTTGTTTGCTCGATATTTTACCCCATTAGGATTTTTCTTTTAACTTGGGTAAAATGTTTTCTTCGATGAGAAGATGTTGAGAACTCATCTCAAATATGTTGGCTCACAGTCAAGGTAACAATTTGAACCTTTGACTTCATGTCAAGCCTGGAAGGATATTTATCTGGTAATATATTGACATAACCATGGCCGTTCAATGTCACAACTGATGGCCAAGTTCCCAATCATAGGTCTAGTGTCTGCGGGATTCGAATCCAGGATCCTGTGATCCAAAGTCGAGAGCGCTAACCGCTCGGCTACGCGGTCGCTTCTACAATCAAAGGTCCCATCACTCTTACTATCATTCTGCGGCGGGGGATATAGCTGTCCTTTAGACTGCCTTCTTGTTTGTTTACTGTCAAGTCGGTTTTATGAGTGAGGCGTAGTCGTCTGTTTAATGTTGGTGCGTCCGTCTGCATGTACGTATGTGGGCATGAATTTTGAATAATACTGACCCTCTCCATCTCAGCCTCGTTATAATCCCAAACTAAGAACCGTGAATCATGAATAGTGATGAAGTCTGAAATGTGAAGGTGAAATATAGTGTGTAAAGTATGAAATATGAAATGCGAATTAATAACTATGAAGTATTGGGTAAAAACTTGGAACTTCAAAGCGTGAAGCATAAATTTTACGTGAGACTTCTAAACTGTGAGTTGAGCTGTATAAGCTGTGAAATATGAACTGTGAAGTATGAACTATTGAAGTAAGCATGTATTTTGAACAATGATTTGTGGAGTGTAAAATGTGAACTGTGAACTATGAAATGTGTTGAAAAAACTGAAGCGTGAAGTATCAGCTGTAATTGTGAAGTATGATTTATGAACTCTGACGTGTGAAGTACGAAGTATGATGTGTGAAGTATGATGAGATTTTGATGTTATGACAACGTGCATTTTTGAACGACTGGACACTGGTTAGGAGCGTAGTACAATATTTTTGAAATCTGTGTTGTAGAAATCGCTTTGTCAAACATTTATTTTTGCGACATCCCATGCTGTCGAATGTATATTTTCATTTATTGCTTTCGTTTTTGACTTTAACTGTCTATGTAGTTCTTTAGATTTTATCAACATTGTTATGTCTAGTGGTTGGAAGATATCACTTCATTTTTTACAAACTCACCCTGCATATCACTTTTGACTCCAGAGATTGGCAGATGAAAATTAACCCTGAAGCAAGCCAAGAAAAATGTGGCAGGCTTGTAAGTTAGAAAGGTCCATCAGAACCACACATACTTACTGTCAGCTTCAAATCCGAAGTGAATATAACAAACAAAAAATGCATATTAGACTGTATAGCATGTCACAAAAATTTATGTATGACCAGGCTAATTGCATGATATAGATGGCGAAACACTGTATACCGCTCCCAAACAGTGCTGGAGAAGACCGCACTTTATACATTACGGCTCATACATCAAACTCCATAGTCCATACTTAACACTTCAGACTTTACATTTCATAGTTCAGATGTTCACACCTCGTGGTTCTTAATTCATATTTTTCACTTCAAAACGCATAGTCCATAATTCACACTTCACTCTTTTATGGTTATAGTACATACTTAAATGTTCATACTTCAGACTCAATATTTTATACTTCAGGCGTCACAGTTCTCATTTCACAGCTGATACTTCACTCGTCTTATTTCATACTTCATACTGTTCTTTCTTTGCACTTCATAATTCATGCTTCCCACTTCATATTTCAGACTTCATGAATCATACTTCCAACGTCACACATCATACTTCACAGTTCAGAAGTCCATTCTTCACAGTTCATGATGCAAACATTACACTGTATTGTAAACAGTTCATACTTCATAGTTTATATTTAATACTTAACGCTTCACAGTTCATAATTATGAAGGGTGCATAAACGTGATATTTCGTGCAGATAGTTTTTGGTAATTGGCTCACCGTGAAAACAAAATTACAGCGACAATGTTCGAATCAGCCACCTTCAAAAACAATGTTTAAGAAAGGTCCAAGAGACCAGCAGACAAAACTTAGCATCAGATTTTTGTGGCAAATACTGTAATTGTAAAATGTTCAGAGTGTATTATTATTATCATTATTATTATTATTTTGATTTTCGCGGTTAACATGAATGCCCGTATTAAGGAATAAGCGGAAGACATAACGAATCTGCGAACTTTAATACCCGCGAATATTCTCAAATTGCGAAACCGTGAATTTTGCGAACATTAATCAAAAGTAAAGTACTCGTTCTGAATTACGCACATACGGACATAATGCCACGTCACAATGGTGCATTTTCCGAGTTCAGAGGTCTGCGACTACATACACACATTTTCACCACACTTTGAAGCCTCCGTAGTAATCGTTTACTAATCACAGTATCCGAACGCACTGTACCATCTCCTCCGGTTTTCATAGCGTTGAATCGAGAGTACAAAATTCGCTTATAACCAGTAGCCGGAAATCATTATGTTTTGAGTTTTTATCCGGAATCTACTGCGTCATTTATAGTTATTCAGCTTTGAAAATGTAAAGAGGTAACTTTAATATAATTTTCTCTTCGGTATTTTACTTTATTGCCCTGTACAATGAAAAACTCCTTGCCGTCGCAGATTTTTTTTTTCCGAACAGCTTTATTTAACACGAGATTGTGTCGTGCAAAACTTATCTATCATTCTTTTTTCAAAACTAACAAACTGTAGATTGATAACGCCTTCCGTTTATTCTAAAGATTTTTTATAAAACATGTAAGAAAATGCTCAAAATGGTTTAAGAATCATGCCAAGGGCGATTTGAATACTGTACCAATTACTACCCACCCATACACGACATTGTACAGGGTAATAAAGTAAAAGACCGAAGAGCAAATTATATTAAACTTACCTCTTTACATTTTCGAAGCTGAATAGCTATAAATGACGCAGCAGATTCCGGATAAAATCCCAAAACATAATGATTTCCGACTACTGGTTATAAGCGAACGTTTGTACTCTCGATTCAACGCTATGAAAACCGGAAGAGATTGTACATGTAGTTCGGATACTGTGCTAATAGGTAGATGCCGTATTGATTTCGTCAATACGGTAAATAACGTTTATATACATTAGCCTTTTATGTTGAACATCTCTATTAGGATATTTACCCCATTTGCTACGACCCCAGAGAAGTGATAAACTGAAAGAAACGAGAATAAGAATGTTTTCCAGCAGTCGTCTATCGAAGAAAAGAAATTTTCAGGTTTTATCTTCATACATTGGCTGTTAAATTGGACGGCATTAGAATATTCAACATTAGGTGCAATAAAAATCTTAAAAGAGTTTTCTCAAGAGAAGAGAACACATTCAGAAGCAGGAACATAGGCCAGCCCACTTATTTGCTTTCCCCTTTGTAACTTTATGCCACTGCATATTACTTACCGAAGACTCTGAAGTTACCGTGATATCCACAGTGGCATTTTGGGGATACAAACGATCTATTTCAGCTGTAAGATATCCATCTGGAATAACTGACACCTTAGCAGTTCTGGCTTTACCTGCAACATATTTGTTTATTCAAGGGGCTGCAGACTAGTTTTAGACAACGATGCATATCCCGAAAACGTTAGTTGTGAGTTTTAAATTCTCTTATACCATTCCTTCGAAGCACTTCTCGGGAGTGCTTTATTCTGAGATCTCCTACCCATTATTTAAACGTTACAGCTTTGTACACACGTTGCAGGTGCAAATGTAAGCCCGACTTGGCCAGGAGTAAGGATGCATCGCCAGGTTTCATCATAATTCTTAGGTTATATTATTATTTGCATTACCATAAGCATGAATTTGTACATGAAACTACAAATACTAAATACTCAGCATCATGACGTTGAATCAGCGTTGATTCAACGTTGTGTGCCTGTTGGGCTTTGTTTAGAAATGTTTGTATATGTGTCAAAAGTATTTTCCTGTTGTATTCGAAAATAAAAATCGAAAATATTCCGCTCTCAGGCAAAAATATCGTTTTGAGTATAGAGCCTTAAACATATATCTTTAACATTAAATGAAATGCAAACGATTCTTAATTTTTTGACATGTGAATTTTTCGGATACCGGAAGAAATTCAATGAAATGATAGAAGACTTACACTCAAATGTCAAAGGCTGCCATTCAGATGTGTCGAAGGAATTCATACATCTATAATCACCTGCATCGGCCAGTGACGTATATTTTATTGTCAGTTGAAAGCCATCAGTTAATAGTGTTTCTGTGTATTTTCCAGCCTCGTGCACCTCTCTTCCGTTGATCAATATAACTTTTCCTACTGGACCATACCATAATCTAGAGCTGCTTACGTTCCCGGTCACTCGACAGGTTAATAATGTTCCGTCCCCACAGTTACCAGCAGATGGAACCAAAAGTGTTACAACTTCGCTTACTGAAAAACAGATGAACTAGAAATGTTTTTCAGAAAAAAACTGATGTCCCCCACCAGCCCATTTCCCATCCGCTCTAATGAATTTAAAGCCTGTACAAGTGAAATATCTAGGCAAGTTTGGAGAAAACTCATCCACTGGTTCTAAAGATATCCCACATATAAGACTATGTTCTTGAAAAATGGGTCAGGGTCACCAACAGCTAAACATGTCTTAAACCTGTCAAAACGATATATTCATCCAAGCCTGATGTATACACTCAAATGGTTCAAGGTATAACTCATTTTAAAAGAAAACAATAAGCATTTTAAGTTAGTTTTTGACCTTGAAAATGGGGTCAATGTCATTAAAACAAAGTAGACCCCTGACGTTGTCCCAAAGGTATACCTATAAAAGTAAAGTGGAATTCAAGCCAAG
Source organism: Ctena decussata (assembly GCA_963989385.1). Taxonomy (NCBI): domain Eukaryota; kingdom Metazoa; phylum Mollusca; class Bivalvia; order Lucinida; family Lucinidae; genus Ctena; species Ctena decussata. The sequence goes on from OZ022504.1 coordinate 43,185,204, forward strand.
GGCTAATGAGACATATCAATTTTTGTGAAATTTAGCATATCTTACTCCCCCTGTTATCTTGAAAATGAGGTCAGGGTCACCAAAATCTGATCAGCTCTTAAGCTGGTCCCATTTATGTATCCATGCAAGTTTCGTAAAATTCCATCTGCTGGTTCAAGAGATATCATGAGTACAAGATAATGTAATCTTATCCTCCAGTGACCTTTAAAATAAGGTCAAGGTCACCAAAATCTAAATGGCTCGTAAACTTGTCCTAATGATGTATTCATGAAAGTTTGGTGGAATTCTATCCGTTTGTTAAGAGGACATCGTTGGTATAAGTTATTGTCATCTAAGTCCTCCAGTGACAATTGGTTCAGGAGATATAGTGGGTACAAGAAATTGTCATCTTAGTCCTCTAGTCCTCCAGTGACCTTGAAAATGATGTCAAGGTCACCAAAATCCGATCAGCTCTTAAACTTGTCTAAATGATGTATCCATGAAAGTTTGGCCAAATTCCATTTATTGGTTCATGAGATATAGTGGGTACAAGAAATTGTCATTTTAGTCCTCCAGTGACCTTTACAATAAGGTCAAGGTCACCAAAATCTAAGCAGCTCATAAACTTGTCCCAGTCATGCATCCAGGAAAGATTGGTGAAATTCCATCCATTGGTTCAGTGGCCTTGAAAATGAGGTCATGGTCACCAAAATCTAACCAGCTCTTTAATTTGTCCCAATGATATATCCATGCAAGTTTGGTGAAATTCCATTCTTCTGTTCAGGAGATATAGTGGGTACAAGAAATTGTCATCTAAGTCCTCCAGTGACCTTGGAAATGAGATATAGTGGGTACAAGAGAGTGTCATTTTAGTCCTCCAGTGACCTTTACAATAAGGTCGGGGTCACCAAAATCTAAACAGCTCATAAATTTGTCCCAGTCATGCATCCAGGAAAGTTTGGTGAAATTCATCCATTGGTTCAGGAGATATAGCGCATACACGAAATTATCATCTAAGTCCTCCAGTGACCTTGAAAATAAGGTTTAGGTCACCAATATCTAATCAGCACTTTAGTTTGTCCAAATGATATATCCATGCAAGTTTGGTGAAATTCCATTCTTTGGTTCAGGAGAAAGTAATTATCATCTCAGTCCTCCAGTGACCTTGAAAATGAGGTCAAGGTCACCAAAATCTAATCAGCTCTTTAGTTTGCCCAATGATATATCCATGCATGCAAGTTTGGTAAAATTCCATTTATTGGTTCAGGAGATATTGTGGGTACAAGAAATTCTCATCTAAGTCCCCCAGTGACCTTTAAAATAAGGTCAAGGTCACCAAAACATAATCAGCTCTTAAGTTTGTACAAATGATATATCCATGAAAGTTTGGTGAAATTCCATCCATTGGTTCAAGAGATATCGCGCATACAAGAAATTATCATCTAAGTCCTCCAGTGACCTTGAAAATAAGATCAAGATCACCAAAATCTTATCAGCTCTTTAATTTGTCCCAATAATATATCCATGCAAGTTTGGTGTAATTCCATCCATGGGTTCAAGAGATATCGCGCATACAAGAAATTGTCATCTAAGTCCTCCTGTGACCTTGAAAATTAGGTCAAGGTTATTAAAATCTAATCATCTCTTTAATTTGTCCCAAATATATATCCATGCAAGTTTGGTGTAATTCCATCCATTGGTTCAGGAGATATCGCGCATACAAGAAATTGTCATCTAAGTCCTCCAGTGACCTTGAAAATGAGGTCAAGATCACTAAAATCTAATCAGCTCTGAAGTTTGTCTCAATAATATATCCATGCAAGTTTGTTGAAATTCCATCCATGGGTTCAATAGATATCGTGCATACAAGAAACTGTCACGCTGATGCCGACGCTGACGCCGACGGGATCCGCACTGAAAACAATATGTCCCCCTCACCTTTGGTGGGGGACATAATACGTTTCTCAAAAGATAACATCAGTCTTTTAACCCTGTTATTTTCAAGCTCTGTGTTCTCACGGACATGACTTCTATTTTAACAGCTTTGTGTAACAACATTTTCCATTTTGAGTTTGAATTTGAAAAGCTAAGACTTTTCACAACATAGTTACATATACGCCGTGGCACGACAAAACCAACAAAATGGCATTTGCACCCGGCAAAGACTCAGCTCAGCTGCCTGGGCATCAGCCCAGTCTGATCAGAGACTTCGCTGACCGCATAGAGCTAGCTTAGACCCTTAGATCCTGCAAGCACAAAATGAAGATTTTGGTCAGACTCGGCGAATGCCCAAGTTGATTTGATTCTTCGCTGTGCCTATTTTCATATTATCTAGTATGATCTGCCCTGAGCCGAAAGCACCTGACCTGCGGAGTTTATTATATGAAGAGCTTCCGTCTTCAGTCTTCCACTATTGTTGTAAACAACTTCTTTTCTGAAACCACTGGGGCGATCAGAACCAAAAATTTTCATGGAGCCTTCAATCTTACGGGGAACGATAGTTTTCTCTGAGGACATTTCCGCATTACGAAGTAAGTAACATGCTCTAAGTTTGACAGAAAGCAAAGAACTGTCAGATCATTAGCCAAAGACTTTCTTTCCCGGAGGTGGAGTACATGGATTGTCTGTATTAGAAGCGTACAGAGTCATGTCATTAAATGAGAAATTATAGGAATATCACAATCATATACCACTCCACCAGATGTTACGCAGAAAGTTTTACACACGGTTGACACGGGTGTAGAGCCTTATGCGTCGCCAGGACGGCGGCGGGTGACTTCCGGTTAAAGGGTTATTGACCAGTGTATTACATTAACAAGGAAACTCTAACAACGTTAGAATTTTTGAAGTTTATATATATGGTAATGTAAATTCTATATACAAACAATACATTTTACAACTGTCACAATTACAATAATATACAACACATATCAGTTCATGTCGCTGGCCCAAGTAAGGTGTTTGTTTCAAATCTGTAATCGATTTGCGTGGATACGCAAATATATTACCGTCTGACGTCAACACCGTACTCGGCTCAGCGCCATGAACTAAAAGGAAAATACAAAAAACAAAAACGTTAACTGAGCTCACAAAAATAAGGCCTTATGCCAGCTAAGTTATAATGGTGGCTCCCTGGAACCTACCATGGGCCAGTCCATATATTATAGGAAACACCCACTTACACCGTATCGCGCACGCACTAATATACTGGTCGCTCCCGGGATCGTACCAGGGACCAGTCTATAAATTATGGGAAACACCCTAGTGGTCGAACACTACTGGTTCACCTCGTCCCACACTTTCATCAGAGAATCACCTCGAGACTATCGGCCGACTTCGCCTAGTAAACGAGCGTCCCGCCTTGGCTAGGACTCTTGAGCACGTGGCGTTGTGATTTTGCCTCTACCCGGGTTAGTATTAACCTGGAGATGTATGTAGAATCTCTAAGTGAGACGTGGCTCTAAGCCCAAACAGCTGGCTGCCGGACTTGAAGTGCCTAAAAATAACGAACTTACACTTAATACATTATAACTACATAATAACAATACGTAAGACTTGGGCCTGTCTTGGAAATACCGTTCAACGCCCTCGACGAATGCCGAGCATAACGTGCACACGCCAGCCGTGTCACTAGACACAACTCGCGCTCACGATGTAAAGCCAAAACTGTGCTTACCACTTCCGCCAATGAAGAAACGTAGATCCTACCACGCATGTGCGTCGAAGGATCTGACGTCAAACATTGTCAAGAAGTATACTGACGTCAACAGGTATCACCATGAAATGCCCCACATAAAACATGAAGGATCTAAACAAGGACCTATCTACATTAAATTGATTTACCAAAAATCTAACTCGCATATGTATTAATTCATTTCTTTAAACTAAGCGTATTACCATTTGCCATAGAATATAATAACTTAATAAGCGTTTCTAACACATTTGGGATCATAACGTTTGATCTGACATTATGACGCCAATGATGTCATACCATATGACGTCATCTAGTGAAGGCAAATCAAACGCATGACGACCAAATGTTACCGTTATAACATATGGAAAAACCCTTAATGCGGTGCATGCTATGACGTCAATTGACACGAGTATGTAAATCAGTTCCATTACAAATCAATCTAATTCTATAGGCCACGTATACGTGAAACTAATATAAAAAGTGCTGATGTCGCAATAACATGAAGGCAACTGACGTCACATGAATAACATGAATGCAACTGACGTCACTCGGTGTCAACTAGACGCACACCATTGCAACCAACATCAGTGGCATAAACTATTTCCGTAATTTACAAAACTTCCTAATATACAAATACCATGCACAGCATGATTATTATCAACAAAATCAGTCGATGCATCCTAATATACAAATACCATGTGCATCATGATCATTATCAACAAAATCAGTCGATACATGCGCAGCATGATCATTATCAACAAAATCAGTCGGTACATTTAATCATACCATATCAAACAGAAGTCACATTTTTCATTCTTAGCCAAAACTATTCTGAACAAATATAATAAAATCTTACCCCTCAGGTCTTAACACTGAATCTAGGCACACGACAATATAACATCCTTCGTCTTAGAATAAAAAAAACACGTCTAAATTTTCAATAATAATTTACGAATATAAATACTATGCGTCACGCTTTTAAATCATGCGACTCGAAAAAGCATGCAGGTATTCACCTTAAAATCATGCAACACGCTGTAGAGTGAAAACTGCCACGTGAGGTATTCACCAATAACCCATGCATGCCCTAGCCACAATTTCCGTAAATGTTTTATTACCACAGTTACCCTAAAAACTGTAGCCCTACTGAATGAAAGGATTAAGATAATTTCGACGACATAGTCGACGATCCGACTCATTTCGTAACACCAGACTATCCCATTTGACAAAGATACATAGGATCAGTACCATGACTGTTCAAACAGTAGGGTCCAAACAGATGGAATACGATGAAGTCTTGTGCATAGGAGTGAAACAGTTAGATTCATCAGAGAGGTTTGAATTATATTGATTTGGGTTAAAGAATACGAACTGTATTTACGTACAGACAAAGGAAGAATCTCTGTGTTAAAATATTTTGGGTAATCTTGTTTGATGAAATCACTGTAATCATCGGGCAATGTGTGTAGCTAATAATAGTACCCGTTTTATCCTAGATGATTAAAAGATATTCGTCCACCGGCTTTCGAAGTAAACAGAACCTTAAAACTCCACAGTACCGTGATACAAGATTTTTGTCTTTTTTCACTTCTTTTAAGACAAACTGGCAGTGACAGAGGATTTATGAATAAATAGTACATTGTCTTCATAGAATGTATTCATTTTATTTGCATTTGGTCAACAGTGTATTTAACCAAAAAAAAAACTTTTATTTTTTCATTTTTTTTTTCTTTTTGTCGTCATTTCATCTGCTGTGATTTGTGTATATTTTGTTTACAAGAAGACGACTGCATCGCAAAGTTGTTGACGCCATAACGTTATATCACCATAACAGGTAAATAAGTGATATTGAGAGGTTATTATATGTCTAGAGTCGCGTTGCCAGGCATATCGGCCCGGATAGCTCCATATTGGGCCAATATGGAGCTGGCAGCCCGGTATGCCTGGCAATGCGACACCAGACATCTTGTAAACTTTTTATAACATGTAGTCTGCACTTCCCCAAAATCATATATGAATCATTATACTTACTGAAACAACTGAAACGTTTTTAGGCGGTATGCCATCTCGATTGGTTATGGCAATACATGTATGTAGCATTGCAAAGGGTGCACGCACACATTCGCCGCCTTGCTGACGTACTATGTCGTCATTACGCAACCGTTCTCAAAGAAAGTTAGAAATACAAAGTTAAAACAGAGGATTTCACAAAAAGCAAAGTCTTAGAAAAAAAGAGAGAAAAATATGCATTGCAATTTTATTGAGAAGGATTCCGGTGAAAAGTATGATTTTATTGATGAAATCATTGTAATCATCGGCAATGTGTGTAGCAAACAGTAGTACCGGTTTTATCGACAGTCATCTACAGGCTTTCACAAAGTGCCACAAATAGAGTCGCTCGTGTAGAATGTACCACAACAAGTCCGTGATTTTACGTTACAGTTAATGAAGATATGCCTACCTTTTAAAAGTAGGCGTTGCTTCGGAAAGGTGAATTACTCGACCGAATCCTATCGAAGTACATTTATATTATCTGGCATCACACCGTACATCCGGCTGAAATGAAGACAGATGTCTACAGATGTACTAACCCGAAAGTAGGTTTTGAGCAGGTGAGATAAAGTTACTGGTAAAAACAAACGATAAAATCCTGGAAGAGTTAAGCCTCATATGGAAGTTGCCCAGTGTCTATCAGTCTGGGTGGCTTTCTTACACAGATGAGGCTATGGCAGGTCTCGAATTGGCAACATTTTCATACTTTAACAAGGGACTGCAAAATTGCCAATTAACCCTTTAATACCAAAACTGTTACCTTTTTATTTGTGTTTCCTTATAAAAAGTAGCATATTTACTAAGTTCTCATGAACTAATCAATCGCAAAGTTTTACGGCAGTGTATTGAAAACATACCTTTTTCGACTAAACTACCGTTTTTTCTGACCCTAAACGATGTCAGCGCTGCGCACAACTCAGCTAAAAAGGGAGAAAATACCCTTTCACTTCCTTCAAGGGCCAGTACCAAGTTGACCAACAAGAGCCCCGCCACTTTCACGCTCACCCAATCCCCAGAACCAAAGTGACCGTGAATTGTTCTATCATTATAATTATATTTTTCTACGATAAGTTGTTGCTCCGAGCCTCTTAGCCTTATCTTTGTGGCTGCATCAAAATATACATGTAGTTAGAATCGGAAAGATGTGGAATGGAAAGTGGTGCATAGCTATATAAGTGTAAACTATCTGGAAAAAAATAACCTTTACATTAAACTAGAATCACTCACAGCATCACCATTCTCTTTGACAGCCTGTCAAAGCAGAAATCACGTGTTCCCCCATCTTTCGTATAAAATAAAAGTGTAGAAACTCAGGAAACGCCTTAGTTAACACTCATTTTTGTCCCGTGCTGTACAAAATTAGATAGTTACATATACAAACTAGATAAACATGCAAAGAAAAAAAGAAAAAGAAAAACGTTTCGGCATGGCATGTAGTGAAGACTGGCAACAAACTTATCCCGGAAAACACACAATCAACATCAATAGCCATTCCGAGCGTAACTAAAGCGTAACATGTTTAAACAGCATGGAATTAGCTTCCCAGATTGTTGCCCTAATTTCTGCGCAGTTACAAACATACTCAGGATAGTATCATCGTGTTTGGCTTGGCCGATGGTCCCTTTAAAGTTTTATGACATTAAATATTTTATATTAAAAAAGAATATGGCTATATGATCCTAATCAAATCAAATAAAATAAAAAAACGGTTTTGAGATAATGAAATTCTGTATTTGCCAAAAGCGCTGCAGTACATGTAGCATATTAGTAAGGAAAAAGTATTTAACGAAACAATATCAGAAATTTCCTGATAAAAGGAAAGCTATGCAAAGCAACAATATGCATTCTGGTTGACAAGCTGGCTTAGTTCTTGGTGATTTCACGCAGAAGACACAGTCATAATCAATTTAAAGACAAGTACTAATATATTGATACATATCATCAATGTCAGCCTATTCAACATAAACCGATCTGCTATCCCATATATCCACCTAAACTTCTATCTGTTCACAACGGCAACCATTTTGTCGCTACCCAACCTCTTTGAAAGCGTATATTTTCATTAGAAAACCAAATTATGCATCAAAAATTGGCACAAATTTTCCTTACTAATTGAAGTTTTATTGCATGCAAGCAAACAGATTGGACGCTATCTCAGATTCGTTAAATGGGAGCCGAAATGCAGACTTTATGGAGGTTTTTCCTCTGAAAATGTTGCCAATTCGAGACCTGCCATAGCCTCATCTGTGTAAGAAAGCCACCCAGACTGACAGACATTGAGCAACTTCCATATAAGGCTAAACTCTTTCAGGATTTTATCGTTTATTTTTACCAGCATTTTTATCTCACCTGCTCAAAACCTTCTTTCAGTTAAGTGCATCTGCTATCTCGGTAGATATCTGTCTTCATTTCAGCCGGTTGTACTGTGTGGGCATGAAACAGTTGCCTTCAAATCTCATAGCTGGGCCGCGTAGCGCAATCGGTAGGGCACCATACCTATATGTCAGAGGTCCTGGGTTCGAAAACCGGTCTGGTCACATACTTTCGTTTCTCCTTCTGATTCAAGAAGGCAAGTTGTTAGTTACTGGCGAAAGTGTGTGCACTTAGTACTGGTTAACCGCTTAGGAGGTCTAAGCCTGCCCAGGAAAAGTGTGGTTAGGTTAACTGACCGTCCCGACATGACCGTCGCTGTTTACCGTGGACGTTAAGCAACAAATCAATCAATCAATCAAATCTCATATGGCTGGCGCAAATTGACCTGTCTTTCTGACCTTTATGCATGAATATGCAAAATAGCACAATTCATTGCGAAATAGGAGACAAAGCTTTCTAGCAGAACCACACCTACACGTATTTACGAGATTGAATGACTGCCATATCCTAAAGCCGAGTTTTCTTGGAGCGTATTATAGTTGGCTTCAGCATCGAAACTCCTTTTGCCATGTATTTACAAAGGCAGCTTCGGCGCCGAAACCTTCATAAAGTACACGCCATAGAAAAGAGCTTTAGATATTTACAGAGCGTGTTGCTTCATAAAGCCGGTTTTCCATTTCCAAATGCCAAGGAGTTTCGGCGCGTAACTATGCTGTATAGAAAATCGCCTAAATTTTATCATATAATCATTTTTTTTATGAATGCTTGATTTTAGAGCTGGTTATGAGAGAGAGAGAGAGAGAGAGATTGAGAGCGAGAGAGAGAGAGAGTATTCAATAGAGAGAGAGAGAGTATTCAATAGAGAGAGAGAGTATTCAATAGAGAGAGTACGCATTCAATTTTCAGCTTAGATGGATGGAAACGTTGCAAATACGAGCATCATGCAGAAGGTTGAGGCAAGGTGCTGAATAAGTTAAGATGCTTACTTTTTCACCCATGGTATTGTTTAGCATACCATGAATCATGACGACGTTGAAATAATATCCAGATACGTAGATGGGTGTAATACACTATCCCTGTATCTCTTTATGTATCTTCTGCTACATTGTATTCTCACTTTGGGTAACATGCTATTAAGATGTAGAATGCAACTCTCTCTCTCTCTCTCTCTTTCTCTCTCTCTCTCTCTGACACACACGTTCAGGAACCCCGGTAGCTCAGTAGGTTAAGCGGTGGTCTGCTGATCTAGTGGCCCCTGGCTCGAGTCCCGCCGGAGACGGGAATCTTTTCGATCGTAAACTGGGTTCCATTGCACACAGCCTTTCATTATCACCCACCAATCGTCCTGATATGACTTAAATACTGTCTAAAAGGAAGTAAAACTGCACGTAATCCATCTATTCCTCCTCTCCCCGCCCAGGTTTTGAACCCTCTTTGAGGCGTATGCTTTTGCAGTTGCTTCTGTTTGCAATTAAGCAATTAAAACGAATTATGTCTTCTTGAATGCATAGCATTATCGGCCCCGAATCAAAAGTCCTATTGAGAAATGATAAACTTTCTTTGTACCAACCCCATACAGTTGTGCCAACAGTTAACGTTGGCAAGACGTCTATAGGTTTATGCAAGTATATCTGGTAAACTATTCACAATTGCATGAAGTAATTCATTTCAGGTAGAAATGCTCGTGAATCTTGAGAGGGTTCATTATGTGTAAGGCCATGATAAAAATTTTGTTTGCTGCATTCCATACTATTCAAGATTTGGCCTTTGTGTCCTTTCTTTCATTTTTTTCGTATGTAATAATATTTAATCATAATACATGTAATTGTCAACTTTAAATTGGGTAACGGCTGCTGAACGGAGTTAAGACTATCGGTGTAAGATGGCAAACACTGTTGATCATGACCAGACTGCTCTTAAGGAATACTTGGATTCGGGTTTGCACTATTTGCAAATGTATTTTAGTCGCAACCAGTATTTTGTAGCACCCGAAAAAAAACTTCCTCCCAACCTACCGATCCAGCTAAGTCTGCATTGGAGCACAACAAACATATTTTTAAAGGATTGCCTTAAGTTTGTTTTATAATTCATGCATCCCTATCTGTGAAATCAACTGAACCTACTAATATATTTAAATGAGGGGTCAAAGAGACAAGTCAATTTGCGCCAGCTATACATTCGTTTCACATTAGTTAATCTGAATGCTTTACCTGTACATTTCGCATAAAACTGTGATACGAAATACATTTCCGTCCATTATCCAGGCGATGTTATTAACTTTTATTATAAATGAACTGACCTGTGTATCGGACTAGACATTTCAGGATTATAAAACATAGTGGAAGCATATATCTTTTCATCTTTTACATCTTCAGTAGCTCAAAGTTTGATTCAAGTCTGAAATTATAAAAATATTTTAAACTTGTATACTTCATTAAAATTCTATACTACACTATACTACACTAAAACTACCAGACTTCAGGACTTTTACAATTGTCTTTTGTGTTTGTTCTAGGAATATGACTAAAATTATATTATATCCGATTTTCGCAATGGTTGAAAAAAAAAAACGAGATTTTTATTTGCAGATTCTTGAAGCACGCAACTTCAGCTAAGTGGAAAAATGGAACAAAACTGAGCTCACACACAGCTCCTTCAAAAAATGTAGACGTTACCAGTGCTGTAAATCGTATACCCATACAACTTGTATCAGCTATAAATATAAAGGTATTCAGCTACAGAATAACTGTGTTTTTACTTTGCTAAAGCAAAAGAGAGTTATGCTTCATGGTGAAATCGATCAACTGTGGGGTTTATATACACACACTAACAATGTCTACCGTAAAGAGCCTAAGTTTTCGGGCAGATAGGTCTGTACAAACAGCGGAAACCGAGATCAGACTGTTCCATAGGAACAAGAATGATCAAGGTCTTCACAGTTTCCATGCGATCTGCGCATTTTTGTAGGAATTACTCTACGGTAGAACCGGAATAACTGGAAAATAAATAATAGAGCAAGGACCGGCCGTGTTTGCAGCAGGTGCAGAAATTTGGGCTGTCTGGTTTGGGCATATTTTTTAACTTTAACATTGTTTTTCTAGGAAACAAAACGATGAATTTTTTTTTCTGTATCATACAATGTAAGTTTTGCTAAAATAATATGCATAAACATGTCCTATCAATTGAATATATTTTTCATGACGTTTTTCATGAAATTTAATTTTATTGCATTTTTTACCAGTTTGTTTCAAATATCCTATATTATTGATTGTATGATTTGCAGGAATGAAAGTGCATTCATGTGCTAGAGACATGAATTTAAATAGAAAATGTGTAAAAATGAATGCAGAAATACAAAATTTTGTTTTTTAGGAAAACAAAACGGTGAACGTTTGTGTATTCTAATCAAAATGTTTTATAGCCCTATGGGTTATTCCGCTGGTATAATGAAATGAATGCCCAGCCAATATTTTTATTCAGTATCTATCTACCTTAAGGAGTATTGGTACTCTATCACGTTTTCGTGCCAGATTTTTTTTTAAAAATTGTAACTACCATATTCCGTCATTTATCTGCTACCATAGCAACTAAGAGGATATATTTATGTCTAAGTGGCATCTATTAGACGTCATTCTGCCAAGGTAATAAACGCAACAGGTTGATACCGTAGCAGATCCATGACGTCATCTCACTTATAATTCGAGAGGAGCATGGCATACAGCGTGTGCCATGCTCCTCTCAAATTATAATTGAGATGCTACCTGAAATTCATACAATGCAAAAGTGTGATTTTCTCAAATCAATAACTGATTCTCAAATACTTTAATTCTCTGTTAAAAGGGCTATTATTCAGCTGAGACTCCATGAGCATAAAGGTAAACGGAGAGAAAATTGTTAGTGGGTACTTACGTTTCTATATTTTGACTCAACCCAGAAATCATCTCACCTTTAATCTAAATTTTACCTACAGATTGTTATTTTTGTGTGTATTACAACTTCCTGCTACCCTGTGTATAAGCGAGTATTCATGTAGAATACTAATTAACATTCTTTAAATGAATATGCTATACACGTCTAAATGGCCCGATGATGCCCTACATTCAATTTTCAAATTGATACTTTTAAGATGTAAGATGAGTATGCAGAATATAAGACCAGCTAAGAGATGGAAAGATACGATAATTGAAAGATGATATTTGAATTATTTAAATTCGGCGTGTCAAACAACAATAAAACAGTGAAGAGTGCAAATTCTGTGATGTTTTCTACAATATTGGGACAGGTTCACCGCAAAAAAAAATGTTTCCTTTATAGTGAAATCATGACAAAAATAGCGACTAATCCGTTATTTGATGCCGAAGCCGCCAAAATGACACTTCATGGTATTCGGTCTTAACTCTTTTAAAAAAAAGCAGAGGGTTGTTAGGCACAGAATCGCTCATTTGGGTGGAGGTATGAGGGTGTATCTCTTCTGAAAACTTTGAGGTCATGTAAACAGGCAGCCATGCTGGGTAATTGAGCAAAGCTGTTACTATACAAGTAAAGCTTTCACAAAAGCTGGCTATACGGTAAGCAACCATTAATAGTTGATACTGAACAAATACACCATTAAAACCTCAAAAACCTAGACTAAAACTCATGTGTATATCTCAAAACCCGATACTAAAGTCCACATTGGTGGATTTCAATCAAGGGTGTGGGCGGTGGGTTTCATTCCACATCGCTTTCATTATCAGCCTTCAATGGTCGAAATACACTTTAAAAGGTCGCAAAATCACGTTTAACTCATTTATCTGTACGTTGCGGTATATTTATATGCAGTTCTGCGGATTTTTACATGACCATCTCGAAATCTAAGCAAATGGCGCTCACGACATATATAAAATAGCTTTACATACATAAAGATGAAGCTGCTTTGTGGGTAACTGATGGCTATGCTTCTGTGTCGGAGTCAATGACTTGACTTTCTTTGCCCATGGGCGTAGACATTATATCGGCAAGATAATAATTTTTTATTTCAGGTCGTGTTTGTAGTCGCTGGTGCCAACGACATACCGCATTCGAGCAGTGAGGAGATTATGGCAGATCTTCAGACGTTGTGCGAGAAGATTCACTTTCTTAACCCTAAGTACGCACATTTTCTCTCCTCTTGTTTATATAATATTTAGTAATAGTAAAAGTTTCCAAACTCTAAGAACAGAATTGCCTGTGAAAAGTTAACAATACATGTATAAAATGAAAAAGGAGGCCGTTCTCCGCACTATCACCGAATATATCCTTTAGGATTACTTCATGACTGAGGACGGTTGAGATGCTCTGTTCCTTACCCCCTCCCCACCCCCTCATCTGCAGTCGGATTCTAATATTTAGTATAAAAACAATCTTGTACTAGTTCGCATTTTAGTGGTCTGTGGTAATGGTCAAGGTCGAAAAACCTTGGACATATACATAAGCAAATGAGTGTCCATTCGTATGATGGTCAAGTTCGAGGGAATCGTATCGCTTGTGATGCTATGTTATATATTTACAGCAGTAAAGGATATCATTTTTCTTTAAAGGCAATCTGAAAAAAACGTAGATATTACGGTAAAAGACCTAGCAACTGGCTGCCTGGCCCTTTACCATTAAATACTAGGGATACTACTGTAATTTTTATTCTGGAAAATGACTGTATTGTATAAAAATTGCTTTTATTCCGCATCTAGTTTCTTCAATAATTAGGATAAGGATTGGGCACGGCCCGTCATATAACAGATACCTTTACTGTTTATATTTACAGAGCAACTGTGGTGGTATGCAGTATCCTACCAAGAGGACAGAACCACTTCCCGGGCAGTAGACTGTCGACAAGTTTTCTGGAAAATTACAACCTGGCTGCGAATGAGGTGAATGAGGGCCTACGAAAGGTGGAGATGCTGCACTGGTTGACATTTAGCGAGATCCCCGGTTTTCTGTCAGCCTCAGGTAAGTTGTAATTTTGTGATATTTATTATGAGACAGAAAGAATACTGTAAAAAATTTCCGTAGATTTTACGGTTGAATACCTGGAAACCAGCTGACAGTTCATTTACCGTTATTTTTTTAGTTATGAAGGGCTATATGACCAAAACAATACCTGTCTTATTCTACCCTACACTGCGTGATATACTTGCAAATATCTACGACCGCCCGTAAAATAACGAGAAATAGACTGACAGCTGCTTGCCAGTTATTTTACCGTAAAACCTACGGAAACTTTCCACAGTGTGTATGTACACCTTTGTTTGCGATTAGCAGAATCAACATATGAAAAACTTTCGTACGGTTTTTAATTATGTATCCAGTCATCGCCCCCTCTGGGGGAGACATACTGTTTTCCCATAGTTGTATGTTCGTCTGTTTGTCAGTCTGTGACTGTCCATCTGTCTGTCTGTCACAAATCATGTCCACTCCATAACTCTATAACTTTAAAACTGTCAAAGGTATTTCCACGAAAAATATAAGCACTGCCAGTTGATGTTCACAGAATAAGAATCATAACTACACCTACATTTTTGATGAGGGAGTTATTAAAAGAACAATCTTTTATACGACCCGTATCAGTCTAAACACCATAATGTCGCGAAGCGTATAATACAATATAGATCAGCTATGCATTCGAATGCACACAGATGCGATCATTATTAGTCATGAAACAGTCCTGTCTGGTTAACAACAAAAAGCACATTTCATCTGTGTTACAGTAAAGTCGGTAAGCTACAAGTAGTATACACTAGTCAAAATAAGTTCCGCCGCATTGAATGTAGCACCTTTTTTCTGGAAAAGTACCATGATGAATGAAGTTCAACAATCTTTGAGGTACTAAAATGCCATTTTTATACTGCTAGACAGACAAGTTTTTAATTTTGTATGTAAAACGACCGTTTGCGCAACTTTCAGTTTCAGTGGGGGTTATTTCGCATTTTCCGAGATTTCTCTTGAAACAAAATCACCTTTTTCTTTTAGTTATATTCTCATTTTCCCATCTGTTCCCCTTAGATACAGTTTCGGGATTGCAAATGCCCTACATACTGAAGAAAATTTGCTTTCAAGACAGATTTAACGATAATCTAGCACTTTTGAATTTCAACGTTTAGGCAGATTAGACATCTTTTGCGGCGGAACTTATTTTGGCGAGTATATGTTGTCAATCGACTGTACAGGGTAAAGGGTGAAATTTCATTTATGGTATCATCGAATGTATGATTCAATGGCGTGCTGTTTTACTACTTTTTCCCTATTTATCGATACCCATTATTCGAATTATGGATATCAATTATTCGATTTATTGCTATCTCTAAATCAAGGTGAATATTTGCTATCCATAATTCAAATTATAGATAGCTATAAATCGATTTATAGATATGTATAATTCGAATTACGGATATGAATATCTATAAATCATGTTGAGTTATAGATATCCATAACTCTTTAACTCGAATTATGAATAGCCATAATTAGATTTATTGATATCTATAATTCAACATTATTAATAGATATCCATAGTTCGAATTATGGGTATCAATAAATAGGGAATAGATAGTAAAACGGCACCCCATATGATTCTCATTTCAGGTGTCAACAGAAAAATGTTGAGTAGAGACGGACTGCATCTCAGCTACGAGGGAACAAAGAGCGTTGTGAAAAGCGCTAAAAACACAATAAAGGAACGCGTACAACGCAGAATTACATCTCTGATTCCACCTGAGGAAGCGCCACTTTTCCCTCTGTATCCATGTATGACTCATCCTACTGTGACGCCTTCACCAGAAAGCTAGTTCATCGGACCTTTGTTGTATAGCGAGGTAGTGCAAGTATGCCCTGTGTCTGCGCAGCCAAGGAAAGAAAGGGCCCCGACACCTCCTACCTCTACAAAGCCGCCAAGAGAAGAACGGTCCACAGCACATCCGACCTCTACAAAGCCACCAAGGAAAGAAAGGTCCCCAACACCTCCGACCTCTACAAAGCCGCAAAGGAAAGAAAGGGCCCCAACACCTCCTACCTCTACAAAGCCGCCAAGGAAAGAAAGGGCCACAGCACCCCGACCTCTACAAAGCCGCCAAGGAAAGAAAGGGCCACAACACATCCGACCTCTACAAAGCCGCCAAGGAAAGAAGGGCCACAACGCCTCCGACCTCTAAAAAGCCGCCTGTGAAAGAAAGGGCCAAAACACTTCCTACCTCTAAAAAGCCGCCTGTGAAAGAAAGGGCCACAACACCTCCGACCTCTACAAAGCCGCCAAGGAAAGAAAGGGTCACAACACAAAAGAGAACAAGCTCAATGAAGAAAACATCCACAAGGCCTCCTGTCTCTCCAAAGTCGCCAAAAAAAAAACCCAAGTTCATGTAGTTGATACAAAAGACAGATATATACTTAATACAGATCATATAAAACTTATTGGGGGTGGTTCAGAATTTTAATTTTTTTCAGACACTGAACAATTTTTGACGTACCACGAAGCTGCAGACAGTTTAAAACAAAACATGAAAGATAGTATAACTACAAAACCCCCATATAGGCAAAAAGCGAAAGATAGTATAACTACAAAACCCCCATATAGGCAAAAAGCGAAAGATAGTATAACTACAAAACCCCCATATAGGCAAAAAGCGAAAGATAGTATAACTACAAAACCCCCATATAGGCAAAAAGCGAAAGATAGTATAACTACAAAACCCCCATATAGGCAAAAAGCGAAAGATAGTATAACTACAAAACCCCCATATAGGCAAAAAGCGAAAGATAGTATAACTACAAAACCCCCATATAGGCAAAAAGCGAAAGATAGTATAACTACAAAACCCCCATATAGGCAAAAAGCGAAAGATAGTATAACTACAAAACCCCCATATAGGCAAAAAGCGAAAGATAGTATAACTACAAAACCCCCATATAGGCAAAAAGCGAAAGATAGTATAACTACAAAACCCCCATATAGGCAAAAAGCGAAAGATAGTATAACTACAAAACCCCCATATAGGCAAAAAGCGAAAGATAGTATAACTACAAAACCCCCATATAGGCAAAAAGCCTGCAAAGTGTATGTTGTTTTTTTCAGATGATGGTGATTTAGATAAGAAAGACGATTGGAAGGCTGATGGATATACATGGCGCAATTACGGCACCAAAAAATATGAAAGTGAGGGCGCGATACTAGAAAACACCTCATTCAGGATCACTAATAATACAGAACAGAATTCAGCTGATTTCCTCAAATATCTCACTATTTCCCACAACTACTTCTAAATCTAGTGTGGTTTTTATGCTTAAAATGAAGTACCAAAAGGTGTAGAGAATACAATGAGTCATGAGATAATTTACTATCTTTTCGGATCTTTGCTTGGATACTTTTTATTTGCCTGTTATTTCTAGGAATTGAAATTTCGGTAAGTATATCATTAGGATATTCTGATTTCATACTTTTGAAAACTTTTTGCGGCTTAATGTTAGTCAGTGAGTTTTACCATTATAGTTATCTGTAAAGCGAAATGCATGTTTTCAAAAACATGCATTGCGCTTTACAGGTAACTATAATGGTAAACTGTAATCGTGTACTGGGGTGACAATGCGGCCTACAAAAACCTAGCCCACGGTAATAGAAAGCGAAATTCTAGGCCTCATAAACGCTCAAAACCGTCAATGTTGAAAGCGATAAAATCACAGACAAACTTACCGGAATTTCAGTTCCTAGAAATAACAGGCAAATAAAAAATATCCAAGCAAAGATCCGAAAAGATAGTAAATTATCTCTTGATTCATTGTATGCGCTACACCTTCTTGTAAGTCAATTAACCAACTTCATTTTAAGCATAAAAACCACACCAGATTTAGAAGTAGTTGTGGGAAATTGTGAGATATTTGAGGAAATCAGCAGAATTGTCACATTGAAAGACGAAACTCTTAGTCTTTATTATGACACTACTTTCTCTTTAGGCGATTTTTATGTCTCAACGCTGTCCTTTCAGCATTTTATGTTTAAAGGAAAACCAGTGATTCCTATCGCTTTTATGATACATGAGCGTAAGTTTCAAAAATGCCATGAGCAGTTTTTGGACCTGATCCTATCAAAAATTCCAATCCGCTGAAAACAGAAACTCTTCTAACCTCTCGTAAAGTATCTCAACAGGCTCATCCTGATCTTTTTATGCTGGAACAAAAAATTACTGAAGTTGAAGCACATAAACACCTCGGAATATACCTTAGCAATGACTGCTCGTGGCATAAACATATTAGTTACATCAAAGAAGAGGCTTGGAATAGGATCAATATAATGAGAAAACTGAAGTTTGAATTAGACAGGAAGTCTTTAGAAACCATTTATCTCACATTTATAAGGCCTATTTTAGAATATGGAGATGTCATTTTCGATAATTGTACTAACTATGAAAAACAAGAGCTGGAAAAACTACAAACAGAAGCAGCCAGAATTGCCACTGGCACTACCAAACTTGTTTCTATTGAGACTCTTTACAAGGAAATAGGCTGGGATACTCTCGAAACAAGAAGGAGAATACATAAACTGACACTATTTTATAAAATGTACTACAGTGTATCACCGCCATATCTATCATCACTGGTTCCTGCTTCTGTTGGCCAAGGTTCTAGTTATAATTTACGTAATGCAAATGACATTCAAACAATCTCGGCTCGAACCTCTCAATACTATTCATCATTCCTTCCATCAGTAGTAAGAGAGTGGAACACTCTACCTTCCGATAGCAGAAACAGCGATTCCGTTCAGTCTTTTAAGCAAAATCTTAAAGTAGCGAAGATCTCAATTCCGAAGTACTTTTATTTTGGTGAAAGGAAATTGCAAATCCTACATACACGATTACGCACGTGATGTAGCTCTTTGAATCATGATCTGCTTTTGAAACGTATTACCGATACCCCCTTATGCCGCTGTGGAAATGTTGAAAACACTGAACATTTTCTTATGAACTGTTACTTATATCGTGCGCAAAGAAACGAGCTCTTCGCTACAGTTTCTCAACATTGTCAAGTTAGTTTAGACATTCTTTTGTACGGTAATAGTACACTATCCAACGAGATCAATTCTGATCTCTTTGCTGCTGTGCACAAATACATACAGGACACGAAAAGGTTTTAATCCAAAGGTATCAACTGATTATTTACAAACTGCCTGTTAGAAATCAACTGTGGTAGACTTAGACCATAAACAACAGTAGATGAGCACCAGAATGACTGAAGTCGACCAACACATCATGATTGTATGAATTGTCCAACTAAGTTGTTTATCTAGCCTAACCAATTCCAAACTTGCTCTCTCTCTCTCTCTCTCTCTCTCTCTCTCTCTCTGTTATGTTACCATGTCACCTGATTTCCTGTCTCACTGCATTTTTATGTTTTTTATTAAAAAATTTAGCGACATCTCATGTGAATTGGCCCTACGCGTGGATGTGGCAAGGCGGTAAATTTATGTGTGGACTAGAGTGTTCATGTAGCCCTTGGGATTTACGCTTTCATGGAAACTTGGTGGAGTGTCTCTGAACTGTCTAGATGCATAGGCTGATTAGAGTATCTAATCTTTGCACATGCGGTCTACTTCCATGTGATGTCGCTCACCTATGTATTTCGCTTTGTGCACTGTTTCTATTTATTCTTTTCTAATATATAAGTGCGTGAGTGAGTGTGTGTTCGTTTGTGTGTTTGACCTTATTGCACACCTTTATAGTTGTTTTCACTTACAACTTCTTATCTGCCATCATATTTGTAAATTTAGATATGCTAGGAGAAGAACTAAATAAGCAATGTGCTTTCGTTCTAATCCTAAAATCATGTTGTATTGTATATACATGTTGTGAAAAACTGAAATAAATATGTTTAAACCAAAAATTCCGAATTTGAACTCGAAAAATGTATGCGTTGTAACTGACAGGGAGGTAGGCATAATAAATGCATTTCAAACTTTCCTACCAAATTCACCAATATTATTGTGCTGGAATGATAAAATGTTGGCTCAGCAAACATAATGCCATCAGCGATGACAAAAAGGTTTATGATCGCAACATCCGGACTTTAATTAATTGTGAAACAAAATAACAGTTTCAAGAAAAATACGAGGGAGTAAAACAAATGTGGAGTCAGCCGATAGTCCACTATTTTGAAGAAAATATCATGACTGCTATATTGGAACATGCGGGGTGCTGGATTTTAGAAAAAAAAATGAGATATTTACAATCCATAGTCTGCGGTAACAAATAATGGAGCTGAAAGTATGAATTCAAAAATTAAAAAGGCTTATAGATTACAGAGAAAGAGAAATTGATAGCATCGTCTTGTAGTTGAATTATTTGCAGGGAAATGACGTTTAAGAATTATTGCGGGCTTTTTGCGGGGAAAGTGACTGGAGTTTATTAGATAGGTTCAAATTTGCTAAAAGAGATCCAGACACAGTAGAATTGCTCAAAAATGTATGTCATCCGGACTATCTAATTGAAATTATAAAAGGGCGAATCAGCACACTTGGTCTCAATGAAAACGAAAACAAAGAGTCTGCGGAAAATGAAAATCATAAAAACTCAGAGACAAAAGCAAACTCTACCAACGAAGTTGGTACCAAAGAAGGTACAGAAACTAAAACTCTGGATCAGTAAAAAAAAGTATGTAAAGCATTTAAAGGGTCACTGATGAGGCTTGAATAGCCGAAACCGCGGTATGGCCCAACTTCTTACTTATGAATGTTTTCTTTGCTCTTAAAGGATCTAAACTTTTATCATTATTTACTATCACTGCAGCTGGATGTTGTGCCGTGTGGCGGCCGTAAAAAGTCTCCCCGCACTCATCTATAGTGCAGATTATATTTTCCTTTTGGTCCTTTGAGATCATGGAATATATTCTGAGAAGTCAGAAATGATCATACGTTTAGATTCATTTTCTAAACAAATTTGAAATATTTTGGTATTTTTCGACTTATATCAGTCTTTGAGACGACTGCCATGTTAAACCTGCAAATTTACTGTTTTTTTTCCTCTGGCTCCTTGTGCCAGATTTAAAGGGTCACTGATGAGGCTTGAATAGCCGAAACCGCGGTATGGCCCAACTTCTTACTTATGAATGTTTTCTTTGCTCTTAAAGGATCTAAACTTTTATCATTATGTACGTCGCAACTTTCGCAGGCAGTAAAAACTATTGACAACAACGGCATTGTTTTAGTCCCAAATATGCAGGCATTTATGGTTAAATCTAAACAAACAAAGTACTCTGTCACTTTATTCCCAAAAGAAACCTGTAATTGTCCCGCCACAAGTCGTTGTTTTCATATAATGGCGGCTATGATGGCTATTGGCATGCCTCTACCGAATGACAAAAAGAAATTAAACCTAACACAACTTAGATGGAACATGCGCCCGATATATAGTAAGAAATGCGGAACAAAATAAGGCAGAAAAGGTGACACCGATGCTGAGGTTGTCGATCCTGCTCCAGATTCTACTATAAAGATGGGTGCATCTTTGCTTTTAGAAACTCCGAAATTAAACCGCAGTCATGAATCTGTCTTTGAGGAAGTTAGTTGCAATAAAATCGTTTCACGTTAAGCTAGGAAGTCTTTAAATTTCAAGGAGTCTACCCCGAAATCTATTCTTAAGAAAAAAAATAACACTTCAGCAAGTGATAAGAAAAGGAAACTATCATTTAGTGATAAGTTGAGGGAAGCAAATTGTTTCCCTTTAAGATACCCCCAATGAGAAGGGAAATGTGCCTAAGCTATCTCTCTAGAAAGTTCTTCTTTTCCCCATTAGCAGAATAAGAATATTTTCTGGAGACGGCCATACCCATTTATTTTTAGATTCTCTGACTTTTCTAGATCTCTCTAAATTTCCCTGACCAACCACAAAATTTCTTGACTTTTCCCTGTCATGGAAATAAATTCATTTTCCAGATGTTTCCCCCGACCGTGGCAATCCTGAAAAAAGGAATAAAGTAGAAGTGTTTGTTCATCTTATAAATTGTTTACTAAAAGTATTTTGGCAGTACTAGTTGGTTTACAACTCCTTAGGGTCTAAATAATGCCCACTTTTCATAAAATGAAAGACCCCTGCGGCGTTTAACAGAATATGGAATGAATAAAATGCACAGATATTTTTACATGTTCAATTGAGAAGTTTCCATGATGCCATGATGATTGAACATAGTCTTCAATCTTCATCAGTTCATGAATTTTTTGTGGCCCCTTAAAACAATGTGAATAAAAAATGTATAAAAAAAGTAAATCTTAAATTCTTATCCTTTCTGACTGCCATATGGAAACATACAGCTCTGAGCTTGACCAGTCGGTTCTCGACACTGGAAACTTTGCTAAGAAGCTTGCCAAGTTTTATTGCGAGGCGAAGCCAAGGGACACAGAGAAAAGAAGTGCTGCGTTACCACAGAAGCACGCAGAAGAATATCATAAAACATTCTCAAGATGGTAGGGCAGCGATTAATCACTTTTAACAAGACATGGGACACAACATATATAGATATTGTTAATGACAAAGACTTTAAAATGGCAAACAGTGTGCTGGATGGACTTCTGAAAGATGGAATGCAAAATGCTATGTCTAGGCCAACACAGCACAAAGCTATTATTGACCATAAAGATCTTGTTAAAATTAACACTTATTCTGATGTTGCTGAGTTCTCACCAGTGTGTCTGGTTTAATATTGCACTGCACTTTGTAACCCGTGGTCTTGAGTTCCATCACCAGCTTGGAATGGATTTTTTTCAGTTTCTGACTGATGAAAATGGCTCTGAATATTCTTCCCTGACACATGAAACCCAAGAGAAAAGAATCTAAGGGGGGGGGGGGGGGCTTAACAGCAAGGAAGCTCTTGCTGATAAACGGATGTATGCAACTGGGGACCAAAACTGTCTTATCAAAATCCTAAACCTCTTCCTGGACAAAACAGACTCAAAGGCCAAATCCTTATTTAATGTGTGTGATAAGGATGCCATTAGCAAACCAGACTCAACCGAAATATGGTATTCTGCAAAACCGCAAAGCAAAACAAGTTTCAAATCTTTCATGGCAGATATCTCAAGGAATGCTAAATGCAACAGGCGTTACACTGCTCATTGCCTCAGATCAACTTCTATTCAGGCCAAGAATGACGCAGGTCTTGAGGCAAGACAGATAATGTATATGTCTGGGCACAGAAATGAAGCTTCTATAAGGTCCTATAACAGAGACTGTTCAACAACCCAGAAAAGTTCAATCAGCACCCTACTGTCAAATGTCCTTCTGGAAAGAAAACAGCCCCTGGAATGACTTCAGCCCTATGTCCAATCTCAGCCTCCTACCCACCCTCGCTGGCCTCAGCTTCGCTGCTTCAAAGAAAATCTGGTCCTTCATCCCGTCAAAATGAACTTATTCCACAAAACAGTAATGAGAATCCCATGCACTTTCGCTCTTCCTCCATGTCCTCTGTTCATGTCAACGCTGGGTACCTGTCCAGTGGCTGCACTTTCAACTTCCATCGCTAACTGTTGCCGCCATATGCAACCGAATAACTCAACGAAATACAACGCTTTTTGCACTAAATTGATCGATATTCAGACACTTTTAAAAAGTTAACATTTCTGCTAAAAATAAATTGTCAATGTTTCAAACGTTGAACTATATTTTTCTTCCTTATATGGATTCAAAGGAGGTGTGTCCAGGGGCGGGGATTGGCTGTTGAAGGGACATACCTTACTTCACGGCGTTTAACCGAATCGGTCAATACTCATGTCGTACAGATGCAAACTTAACTCAGATACAGACTGAATCAGCTGCGAAAATAAGTGTAAATATAAGAATTAATTTTTTTAACGTTCATGATCTGATGAAGCCAGTGGTCGTCGCTAAAATTTTTCATGAAGCGCTTCATGGAATTTTACATCCGCCCACTGGTTTCATCAGATCATGAACGTTGAAAAATAAAATTTCGGTTCTTAAGTGACTAAATATATTTGGCCCAGTTGTATGTGGAACGAAAGTAATCTTGAGAAAAACAACGACTTTTAAGAAAATCCGTGTAGTGATTGCTGCTATCCTGTTTTGACTCGGTTTCATAAATTGATTCGGTGGAATCACTGTTTTCATTATTTCCTGAGGCTGGAAAAATTAGTTATTATATCAAGGGTAATTTTGCTCAAATAGCTTTGATCCGACCTACAACGATCCATTTGGGAGTCCAGTGTACAGCGTCAGTCAAAAGTCCCGTCGATAAAAAAACTATTATGTGGCAACAACTCATCGTAGAAGCCTCCCTTTCTTGACAACGACCCTGGTTAGGGTCACACCGTTGAAGGGTCTAAGGCGCCACGTGGCAGGCCAGCCTTTATAAAAGGCTCCCTCTCTTGACAGCGACTCTGGTTAGGACCACACCGTTGAAGGGTCTAAGCTGCCTTAGGTGCTCATTTTCATCCGAGTTCTGTTGGATTGTGCTGATTCTGGTTCTTCAGCACTGGAGTCAGTACTTAAGCACGGATTAAAGCTTACATTATTAACATGTTTCAGGTTAAATTTCTAAAATGTTCTGAACCTAAGACTGACTTGTCATAGCAATATGATTCTTAGCGGCATTTAGCTTCCATTATTTCGGATTATCTTGGCCTGTTTAAGATTCCGGCTGGATCCAGACATCTTCTTAAGGCGCCTGCGTTTCATCTTTCTCGGGGCATGAGGACTGAGATGGCTTGGTGGTAGCTCCTGTTTTATGACAGATTAGGTTGTGTGTCTTGCCTAATATTTACGACGGCCCTTGCTCGCGAATTACGTCAGTATTTGTGCTGGAAAAGGGCTGTCTAATGTCTACCGAGACCTTCTCATCATCCTTTTGCATCAAACTTTAGGGTTTCAGCGACACTGGAAAAAGTAAATTAAAATGTGCATCTGCCGCACTAAACCCAATAGGCACATGACGTCGTATTGACGTCGATACGATACATGGCATCGAAATGACGTCGTATTGACGTCATGTGCCCTCTGGAAAATCTCGTAACTGTTCATCTAGATTTAACTATTCTTAATTATCATAAGATTTTCCCAAAATTTTATTTGTTGCGCCAGTTATTAGCGGAAGAGAAAGATCAATTATCAACAGTTTGATGATTAAAAAATCAGATGACTTTTTTTTTGTCAGTAATAATGTTAGGACTAACCGTGTACTATGCGCAGAGTACAGTGTACGTATTAGAAAGTATCTTTAACAGACATTCATTAGCCTCCAATCTCCTGCAACAAACTGGTTGTTTGTGACATACTTTGCCTTCCCCTTGAAACGCTTTATATGTTTAGACTAGTGAATTCACGTACCGCAGAGCAGTTTCCTTGTACTAATAATTCAGTAAAAGAAACATGTAGCCTTAACCGCTAAATATGTCTAAAAATGAGTGTTTAGGTACATTTTTCATTAGCAGAGAAGATAAAGATCATAATTATTTTGAAATTGTACGGTAGACCATTTTCGATCGTTCATTTCATAAGTCTAAAACAGCTTTATGCAACACTCTTTTCGGGAAACGCGAAATTACAGGGATTTTCGACATGGAAGCACACGAGGAAGACAACCCAGCAGCCACAAAACCTTGAATCATCCTTGATTCAACCTTTATTCAACGTCATGAATCAAGATTGATTCCGAATTAGACGGAATTTACTGTTTTGTGTTTCCTCTGGATTTATTTTCCAATTGCTATGACACAGTCGAACTCGGTCCATGTAAATAAGTACTCATACATTACAACACTCGCTCACCGAGGACTCAGATCAGCCATTGAAGTCTAGTCAGAGTATTCTCGGTTCGCATGAACAGTATGCGATTCCTGGACATTAAAAAAGCAAAAAAGGATCTTTCTAAACAGTATGACGGCTGATCTGAGTGTTTACAAAAAACGATAACCCTGGTCAGCCTACACAGGAGTGACGACTACATTTGGTTCACATGAAAAGTCTGCGATCGTTGAAATTTAAAAAGCAGGAATGAAGACCCTGATCAGTTTTCACAAATTAATGACTGATTTGGATATTAAGTGCTCATAAATTTATGCCAGCAGTGAGTATTCAAATCAGCCTGCACACCCAAACAGCAAAACCGAAGACTTTGATCAGTCATCAAAGAAGAGATAGCTGATTTGAATATCTACTGTTCACATAAAAGTTGTCAACAGTGAGTTTTCAAATCAGCCTGCACCGCTAAAAAGCGAATGTGAATACCCAGGTGTTACGACTGATTTGATCTGATAGTGAAATATTGCCGGGGGTCTGAAATGTAAGGTGACCAGACCAATACCGAGAGGTGTCATTACTGATAAGGATCACTGATTATACAATATACAGTGTGAAAAGTGTCAAATTTTCATACTCCCTTGCATAATTTCTACTGATTTCTAACTGCATTCACTTTTGAATGAAAACAAAAATATTTAAAATGTAAGCATTGTGAAAAAAAAAAATAAAAAGAACAAATAAATAAAATAAAAAATCTTGACTCTCTTTGAACAAATTTCTATAAAAATCATTTCTGTTGGAAAACGATAACATGGTTTAAGATTATGAATCGCATACTATAATGCTCAAATAAGCCTGCGTGTCTGCGCAAACGTATCATAGTCTTTTCAATGCAGTGTGTTTAGATATCCAAGGGTACATAAATACTTTTTGAGAAGAAAGAAAAAAATCTAAAGGAAACCCCACCAGAAATGCGAAGTTGCGTATGCTGATCTGCGTCTTCAGTGTTTACACATGTAGTAACTTAGATTTTCATGCGACAATAATCATTATCATAAGTTTAAACCACAGGTGCCTTATGTACATAGTTTTAACATGTAAATACTGGAACTTTTACTGTACATACTCTTGAGAGGTGACTGTCTTGTCCGAACCTCACTGTTGTCAAAGTTACATTCCAGTATTGGATTTCTGACCTGTATCCGGAAGATGAAGAAGAAGATGAAGATGTACACATTTGATTTTTGTATTTCGAGTAAGTGAATAAGTGAGATATATGGGTTTTACCGCACACCAGCACAAAAATGCTACTTCGCACCGAAAAAAAAAAGAATACGTTTAATATGCATAAGGTCTGAAACGATTTTCGAATGTATAGTTATTATTATTTATTACGTCAGCTTACATGTCCACACATTGGTGTCATGTCATAATTGTAGTTTGGCAATATATCACAAAAATGTACCTTATTTGTTGTTGTCTACCATTTATCAATTTATTCAGTGAGTTCGATGAAGACTGAAAAAATGAGGCGATAAAGCAAAAATAAATTTAAAAAAAAAAAAGAAAAAAAAAGAAAACAATTTCAAATGATGGACTAGCCGTTAATACATTATGTTTTTCATGTTTATCAGTTAATCAACATGAATCCAAGTTCTATGATAGCTTCAGCAATTTTACCGGTTGTCAGTTATTCCCCGATATATGGGGTATAATAATAATGCTAATAAAAGTAATAATAAGGAGCTACGTCACTTCGCACTAGAATCTGGAGATAATATACTAAAAATTGACATCAGAGGTGCTATATATTGAAAATCATAAGTTCATTGCAAATTATTTTTCTTCTCCTTCTTCTTCTCTTTTTTCATATTATTATTATTACTATAATTATCATTATATAGTACCGCACATAATTTTAAATGCATAACTACTGTAAACAAAACAATAATTAAATCATACTAATTTATAGAAATAAGAAAATTTCAATAAATTAATTTAAAAAAATGTGAATAAATAAAAGGTGCGAGAAAAAAGGGGAGAGGGGGCTGATGTTAATGAAGTTGAATGGAGCTTATCAGAACTGATCAATTTTACTGTTGCTTCAATATCCGATATTGGGTAGGTTATCTTGATCTACCTGTCCAGTCTGGGCTGTCGCGGTCCCCTAATCTAAGGGATACAACTGCACTTACACTACAGACAGGTGTCTTTACCTGTACGACTTACAGGTAACTTCCCTTGCATATGGTATGAAATAGTGTGGTTTGAATGTCGATTCAGGGTTAAAGCAGTTGTTATAATTCTTCCCTAAAACGTATGAGCAAAAGCCAATGGATCATCATGGGAATGTGACTTACCTAAATGGTTTGAAGGAAGTGTATCCACATAAAACCATTATTCAAATGCACTTACATATGTAACGCGACGTCTGATTGGATAACGTCAAAAAATTGGCGACAGTAAATCTTGCGATATACTGTCGGAAACCAGACGTCATTATGTAACGGCATTTCTCATTGGTTGACGTCTGGTTTTACGTCGCTGAAAGCTTTTACTTTACTTTGGGTGCAAAGTAGCACATTTTTAAAGGTGAAAATGTGAAAAGTGCATTAGAATGGGGATAACTGTATTGAAAATTGTATTTGGGGATGTAAATCGTCGGTTTTATGGTCGGAAATTTCGTTTTACGGCGACGCGTCATTTTGAGTACAGTTATCCCATAAGTTGCTGTGGCAGTCGAAAGACGAATTTTAAAAAGCTTAACCGGATAAACCGCGAGCCCAATTTCTTCATGTAATCTTTAATTATATTTTTCTCAACGTTATCAATGTGAGTGGATTCTATAAACAAGCTGCGGAAGGGTTTGTTTTCCTTAAAGCTGCAAAGTCTGTAACTTTTGATATTTTAGTTTTAGAATTGATGTTTCTAATTTTCAAGAACACAGTAATATAGCTAAAATTCGGGTATACATATCACCAGATTCGTAAACCTTAACAAATTTACACTATCAAAACAACAGCATTTATGTTAAAAATCAACTGTCTAGAATTTCTTCAGGGATGTAAATAATTTCCAACAAGAGAAAAACACCGGTGTTTATAAAGATTATTCACTTTTCCATGCAGTTTTCAGCTGTAGTGAACAGATATATTATGGAAGCATAACTTAATTCTACTCTTACAAATGATTTAAAAAGAAAAGAAACAATTTCGGAAAATGGTCATAATTGCAGACTTAGTCACTTTAAAACTTTGAAAATACGCTAACCCGATGTCAAAATATTTTTATCAGAATATTTTACCATCCCATGAGAATTCGTTAAAGGCATGACCGCTGCGGCCACTTTCCTTTAATGTCTAATATACTGAAATATTTTAAATTACTAGTCAGAAACCACTAGTCCGACTTATAGCAATATGTGAGGAATGGTCCTGGGTGATCCTCTATGAAAATATAATTAAAAACTAGTAATTTTGATAAACAAATGGCAGCTGGGTGCGGGGATAACTTTGCTTATATGCCTGTAGGGAATACTTCGCAATGCTTATTCCCAGAAATTGCTGACATGATTTCAAAATAATTTGACAGCAGTTTTCCTCGACTGGTCCTCCATCAAGATTATTGAAACCATGAAAAGCATGACCGCTTGGGAAACGCCAATTTTTAGTATGTGCAGCTACCTGCGTCCATTTCCGCCAGCTGCAGCACTCTAAACAGCCCTGGAATTTTGTATCACATAATAGAATCTGCATTTACAGCGGTCTATTTCTACTTTTCTCCCAACATGACGGAAGCTGCTATGTTGGAAATCATAACAAGGGGTAATTATTCCAAATATACATGTGTATCACACTGTGCCTTTTACATTGATAATCATTCCTTGACTCACCGGCAAATTACACCTTATCTGTGATATAGCTTCCATAAGTTTACCGTCCCTTTCACATGCAAGTTAGCACAACTCTTTTCAGATATAATTGACAGTGTCTCTCAGATTTGCGTCCCTGTTAAGCAGAAAGTTCTGTCTGCTAATCAAACAGTAATGCACACGTGACAGCGGAATTTTACCTACATGTAGCGCATCATCAGTTTGCCTTTTCAAATTTCCAAACACAAGTCCCAAAACACGAATTTAACTGTTCTTGAGGGGCATGTAAATCAATGCATTTTTCAAGCAATGACCTTAAATGGGAGCCATTCTCTGATTATCTCGCTTTTAAAATCAATACAGAGTCAATAGACTTAAGTTGAGTGGGAAGACATCCATGTTTTTGCCATTGCCACAAATGGGAAAAGTTTCAGTCTTTGTTGTCACCCGACGTAGGCGGAGGGGGACTATAGAAATGACCCTCGTCCGTCCGTGTGTCAGTCCGTCCGTCCGTCTTTCCGTCCTTCCGTCCGTCCGTCCGTCCGAAATCCTGTCCCCGCAACTCCTCCTACGTCTTTCATCGGATTAATTTGAAATTTTACAGATTGTATTCTTATGATATGAAGATGTGCATGTGGTTTTTTATTTTTGTTTCGGCCATTTTTGATGGAGTTACGGCCCTT
Source organism: Ctena decussata (assembly GCA_963989385.1). Lineage (NCBI taxonomy): Eukaryota > Metazoa > Mollusca > Bivalvia > Lucinida > Lucinidae > Ctena > Ctena decussata. The sequence continues at coordinate 43,215,591 of OZ022504.1, forward strand.
GCTGACTCAGACCTTGTCCCCGCAACTCCTGTCACCTCTTTTATCAGATTGACTTGAAATTGTGCAGAATGTTTCATCATGATCTGAAGATGTGCATGTGATTTTGGAATTCGAATTGTCCTATATTTTACAAAGTTATGGCCCTTTGTCGTTTTTGGTATTTTTTCCAACTTTTGAACCGTTTGTCCGAGAGAGCTGAAATTTGGTATGCTACTAGCATTTGGTAAATTGAGTATTCTGATTATTGTTAGGATATGCTAAATTTATTAGTGACAGAGTTATTCCCCTTTCATAGATAATAGACATTCACTTAACGGTAAAGGGATAACTCAAGAACTATTCATATTAATGGGCTGAATTTTCATAAATGCATTGTTCTTTTTCATCAGATTCATATTAGGAGGATTATGGCCCTTGTTATTTTGTTATTGGGTATACAGTCTTATGTTTTGGGCATTCTGTAAGGGCCTAAAGTTTCAGTAGCCTGACTTTACACATATACGCCCAGTTCTGATCTCAAGTATTTTATAACCTCATACAGGCCCAGTAATTGGGGTATATGTTTCTGCTTATGCTTCAAACATTATTTGCTTACCAGGTTCTGTTATACACATACTTTCTGGTTTTACACATAAATGCCCCTTTCTAAACTTAAGTATTTTATAACTTCATAGAGGCCCAGTAATTGTGCTTCAGTTATTATTTGCTGACCAGATTCTGTAATACACATATTTTCTGTTTTTGGCTATACAGTTACTCTGAAACTGAATAAAGGGCTGCAGTTTGTGACACATTTCAAACGTCGGGTGACACTTGGCCGATGGCCTTTTATTTCATGTTTGCTTTCATTGAGAACAAACCCGTTCAAAAATGAGGTCTACTCTTAAAAGGAGGAATTTTTTTCCTAGATGAGCAAATTCTTTCCTTTAAAAGCTAAGTTTTTAAGAGCTGAGTTTTTCCCCTGAAACTATACCCGTTTATCTTAAGAGGGGAATCTTTCACAATTAGAACTCATCCGCTATCCATGATTTGATTTGATTTGTTGCTTAGCGTCCATGGTAAACAGCTTAGGTCATGTTGGGACGGTCAGTTAACCTAACCACACTATTCCTGGGCAGGCTTAGACCTCCTAAGCGGTTAACCAGTACTAAGTGCACATACTTTCGCCAGTAGCTGACAACTGCCCTTGTTGAATCAGCTGAAGGAGAAACGAAAGTATGTGGCCAGACCGGGTATCGAACCCAGGACCTCTGACTTATGCGTCAGGTGCCCTACCGATTGCGCTACGCGGCCCGGCATCCGCTATCCATATGGAATGGTAACTTCATCAGCCTTTATAATTTAATAGACATGTCTTTTAGTTAACTCGATGTGGAATTATTCTGACGGATGAACATGTCTATATTTATAACTTGCGTCTCTGCAAGCACTATAAATTTTAAATATGATTATTCGTGAGAAGACTTCTATGGAGAGTGACCTCAAATTCTATTTCAGTAGACTAAAAGAATCTTTTATGAATGTGAAGTCTGGATAGTAATGTCACGCCCGAGGGTCACTGTTCGGCATTTTGAGTCTTGTCGACTCACATCTATGGTACACAGTTTTCTTGCTCACCAGATTAGGACGTCCGCCATGTTCATATGGGCACGAACTTACTCACATTTTCTATGGTATGATAAAACAAACGTAGTAAATGTTTCGCTCGTATGGAACACTTTTGGGACATAAGCTTAAAAGGCATATTTTACATCGGATATGAGAGCCAGCTATGAGCGTAAAGAATCGAAATTAACAGAAAAAACTTGTAATAATTAATAAAAGAAACTTGTGATTATCCATTCTCCCCCCCCCCCAACTCCCCCCTCCCCTCCTCCCCTCCCCTCCTTCTCCCCCCCCCCCCCCCCCCCCCCCCCCCCCCCAACTCCTCCCCGCTAAAATTATGCATTTTAACGAGTTATCCTGGTAAGAACAAAAGTTGCCAATCAAAAGGTATGGAAGAAAAGTAACCTGTCGCGGACTTAAAGGTGGTGATAATCACTGATTTGGGGCAAAGACAAAAAATCTGCATAAAACGCTGAAAATATATCTGATCTTCCCACAACTTAGCAGATGCCGTCTTTGTGTTGTTTCTCATAATTTAGAATCCTAAAATGCAGGATTTGTTGATGTTAATAAATGTTTTATAAGGAAAGATCAAGGGGTAATTTTCTGCGCAGAAATCTAAAAAATAATATCTTATTGAAAATATACTTAGTGCTGAGGGTACCTTGTTGCATTACGGAGAGCGTTCTAGCAATTGTCTTATCCAGTTCTTTCACACATTATCAGGCCGAGCAGATAAAAAAAAGACATAGCCTGTGTCCAAATTATTTGTCAAAATACACAGGTGAGACTATTTTAACAAGGTTGAACAATTCCATTTACCCACTTGTCATAGTGTAAGTAATGTATTATTTATATTGTAGGTGTTATATAGGTATGCTTGCCTATCCTATATTTAATGAATGCGTCCAGTGTACATTTACTTTGTACATGGCTGAACATTTGGGAAAAAGCTACTGTTTTCATCTGGTCTACATTACAATTTGAGAAAGAGTTGGAACAAAATAATTGCTAGGACGCTCTTCATTATATGCAATAACGTACCTTCAGCGCTACTTAAATTTTCAATAACGATGTTATTTTTTTTTATTTCTGCGCAGAACACTACCCTTTGATCTTTCCTCATAAAAACACTTTTTTAAGCAGCATGTACCTCTATTTTGCATTCTAAACTGTAGAGAACAGCAAAATAAAGAAGTCTGCTAACTTTCAGGGAGATATGTTATTTTTTATGGTTTTGTGCAGATTTTTGCATTTACCATAAATCACCACCTTAAAAACATTTTGGTGATAGCAGTATACCTTTCTAAACATAAAGCTAGGACCTAAATATATGGCTTGAATTCCATGCTAACTTGTACTCCCGCCCCCTTAAAAGCAGTCACGACTTAAAGAATCTGAACTCGCATTGCTCTTTACAAATGATTTCATCATACCGTTACTCCTTCAGCGCTGACATTTAACAGCCACTTGCATCTTGGGGCCAACTTATTATTCCTCTCAATTTCCGCCAGCGCTAACAGCGTTATAGGTCTTTAACATAAAAGACTTGACCATTTGAGACGCATTGTTAACGGCTCTATGAAACGACTTCAATTAATTAGGGGAACTTGCGGAGCAAATATTTGTAAAATTTGTCCATTAAGGCAGTTAAAAGGAAATCCGTTAGAACACATTTCTGTCCGATTGATTAGCTTCCTGATAGTCGGTGCCGGGCATTAGATCGATTCTTCAGATTAATTATGGTCAAAGGAGAGAAATAAATTCATATGGTTCTTTTTAGTGTAGCAAGCCATTGCAGTGATGAACTGTTACACTGCGAGAACATTTTTATCGGAACAAAACAGAGTTTTTAATTTACTCTACGGTATCTTGTTTGATGAGTTTTTATTTCACCTTTTTATTATTATTATTATTATTATTATTATTAATGTTATACTTTCTGCATTTACATCGATTTTTTTTACTAGACACATATACTAAATATGCCGCGAAAGTGCCCACAAAGCCAAAATTTCACTCATAAACCACCAGACTATATCCTAGCAACTTTAAATTTTCAATCGTCTTCACAGACTTTTAGATTATACATGCACGTGAAAATTTCCGTACTATTTGCACTTTTAATAAACATGTCTCTATCTGAACGTTTACGGCCATGAGACAGCACAGATCGTCTAAACCTTTACATCATCAGGCGATCAAGTTTAACGGAAAATCTACATTCCTTTAAATTAAGTTTGAATTCTTTTTAAAAATATGTGATTTCTCATTGATTCAAAACATGGACTAAACACAGCCTTCAAGCATGTGCATAAGTATAACTTGAAGAAAGATTTCTGCACAATAAAACAGGACCGGTATAGCTTATCTATCTCTTGCGAGATTTCTTGCTTGTAAAATAAAGGTGTTAATTCCTGAAATTTTATCGGCTTTGATCAACTATACCAGCAAACAGCGAAATAATTCCTTATTTGTACAGGATACAAACGTTGCATTGGGGCTGATAAATTTAATCGACAATAAGTTTTCACATAATGAACTTTTCATTCCGCCTATCTTTCAAAGGGGTGAATTATTCGCCTAACTTAATGCAACTTGTGTGAATAATAATCTTTAAATATACTATTTCTTTTGTGTCAGGAGAAAATGCACAGTAAAGCATGTGCGCCCTGGGAAGACTCTTCGCACAATCTGCTCATAGTTTTTCCCAGTTCGTACTACTAGAAATCTGTGTACACAATAGAAATGACGCTGATGAGACGGCTTAAAACGCAAGCTAATCTGAATGTTCACCGTTTGGAAGGGTTAAAGATCACATTTATCATGTCATGGCTTATTTCTTGAATGGATTAGGTAATTGAATTATCTGTAGATAAGACCAGCGTATATCTCACTTAATCTTTTTATCACAAGTTTTAAATTACCTACAAAGTCTTGGCAATGTCTATTCAAAGGTCACGATTTTCGACTATTTTCACACCAACTTGAAACCAGAAGAAGATAATTGAGCCGCGACACGAGAAAACAAATACAATACAATACAATACAATCCACCCAGTCTGATCAGAGTCTTCGCTGTCCGCATGGTGGTAGCTTAAACCCTTAGCTACCCTTTAAGGCCTCAGCAAAGAGTCTGATCAGACTGGGCGGATACCCAGAGTGATCTAAGTCTGCGCTGGGCGCACAACCACTTTGTTGCTTTTGTCGTGTCGCGGCTCAATATTATGTCTTTTTACCACCACCTGCGTGTTCTTAAACTTATAAGCACTTTATGTACCAGCTGACTTGGAGAACACATTGCCAATATCTATTTTCTTCTAGGCTGCCCAACTATTGGACTTGTTTAAGAGTACATGTATGGAGTAAGTTTCGGGGTGCGATCCCACAAAGACGGAAAAAAGAATAGGAAGATAGGCCAGGCCAGACTAAAAGAATCTGAATAACTCCAATCTTGCCCCTACGAGGATCATCCAAAAGGTTCTGTCACTGGATTTATATCTCGAAAATGAAAGCTGATATTCAACTAAAGTGAAAACCATTCAAAACCCCTGTTTTATATCACATAGCTGTAAAAAAACTCTTTTTGTATCAATGACATAACATTCACCATCTGCTTTAAAAGAAGTGTATCCTCACCCTACTGGCAAATTAGCAGATACAACTCCGGCAATGTCCTGTTAAGGGATGCCTATTATTGCTGCCTGCTGCCCAAGATATCCCAGGTACTAATAAACACAGCGAAAAAATCTCCAAGTCATTCTGTCCATTTTAAAGAGTTTATAGCATTTCGTAATCTCAACATTATGCAAACAACGCCATACGAAAATCGACTAGGTCATGTTCTAAGTACTAAATCTTCATACATGTACAATATTTCAATTTCTTAAGCATATATTTACTGCAGTAGATCATGACAATAGCATCTCAATTGAAATTATTAAAAAAAAAGTTCCCCAAAATGAAGGCACAGTGGGTCCTTGAAAATCACATGACTGCATATTTGACACCATAGATATCAATCGTTTGCATCGCATATAATAGGCAGAAGTCGCTGGTTTTTATGTAGTGCCTCACAAGATTGCAACAGACAGCAACCCTAAAAGTTTTAAAATCCTGCGATATGTAGTCGACAAGATATTCAGCATGAATCACAAGCCAGCAGAAGAACAAAAATCATGAAAATAGGCCAGTGTCAAATACTATGTCTGTATTTGAACTTAACTTGAACTCCCCCCCCCCCCCCCCCCCCCACGTCTGTGAGCAAAGTAGTCCAGAACTTTTTGGGCGGTCCTCGTAGTGCTGGAACAGAAAGCCAACTGAAGCCCTATCTTAATACAGTTTTTCCTACGCCCTATGCATCTTCACAACCCCGCCGCACTTATCCCCCCCAGCTCCCCTGCCCATACCGGATTTTTGGGGCAATATGCTTCGTATTCGCAACAACAAAGAAATGCATAGTTCGAATTAATTTTGTCCCCACGATTCCATTGCATTGAGGTCAATATGTGAATCATTTTTTCTCATAGAATCCAATATTTTCAGTAGCATGAGGGTTAAGCTTTTACATAAAATCTAACAGTTTCCATACACCGTTACAACCTTAGTTATGATACAGAAATTCTGCGCAAACAGTGTAGATCCAGATCAGACTGCTCTACACTATTCGCCCGTTCGTTAATACATTTTGACACATTACCAGAAAGTTAAGTGCACTGTTTAAAATTTAAGGACTCTAACGGTAATTGGTTCCGTAGACCTATCATTTACGGTAATTACGGCAAATTTTACCGGCACCTATAAATACTCCTTTCTTCTCTAGACTTAATCGAAATCCTGGAATCGCATTCCGATATTTATTCATCGAAAATCTGACTGAGCTCTAATATTTCTATCATTTCGGAGTCTTTTTCTCATGGAAATTTTGTTAATCAATCAATCTTGGGTCCGATTGAAACACTTGATAAGCATTGATACAAGATGTTGACTAATTCATCGAAAAATCATCGCCTCTGCCAGCTAATCGGGCTCAAATTGTAGATTAAATTAGCAAATGGCTCTGTGTACTGGGGCTAGATGCCAATTTAATCATCCCCAGATAGTCGTCCGTGTTTGCTGTGTCTGATTGGCGAAGAGAAATCCATCTGTCGACCCCAAGAACACTAATTACTGACCTAAGCTGTCAGTGGATCTATCTGGAAATAAATCATTCCATCCTGTTTTCAGCGAGAGAAAAAAAGTTTCTTTTCTGAGAAAGTAACAAACTACGGGCAATATGCAAACCGTCGTCAGTTGTATATATAAATTCCTCGGAGTGAAGATTTCACGTTGCTAATTATTAACGTATACTATCTAATATTGTTAAACGGTGAATGTAGCTCTTCTGCTCTTCCTGTAGTTGGCTACGCCTTTTTCCAGAGAACGAACTACTCGTTCAGGATACGATTTGCTGTCAGAGGCTGTATTTGTTTTGCCTCAATATATGTATGAATAGCTCCATATGAAATTGGATTCAGTTATCAGAGAAACACTGTTTTACTAAGAATGGACCCCATTGAAAAGCAGACAAAACCATTTTAAGCTTTAAGGTAGTAAGCTTTCAGAACAGAATCTAGCAAAATATTAGTTCCCGAGTCTCCCTTAGTCCAATGTTGTTGTGGTCAGTCTGCATTCCGCTTATTCACGAAGGGCGGTTGTCAGTTACTGGCGAAAGTATGTGCACTTAGTACTGGTTAACCGCTTAGGAGGTCTAAGCCTGCCAAGGAATAGTGTGGTTAGGTTAACTGACCGTCCCGACATGACCATAAATGTTTACAATAAAACAACAACAACAGTCTACAATGCTGTGAAAAATTTCCGTTTTTTACAGAGTCAGGAAAAAAACAGAATGGGGTTTACTGATACGATATTCTATAAAATTCTGCATGTAAATACCTTAAAAGGGTACGAGGCAATTTGTAGCCTGGAGGTTTCTTTTTATCTTTAAAATTGTTTATTTCTGTGCTTTGAATTACTGCAACATTTGCATATACTAGTACATGCAGACATCTCATAAATACCGTTTTATTAGTTTCTTTGACGAAAACAGTGTAAAAATGATTTGATGGCTGAAAATGACCACCGCTGCGCTATTGAAATGCTCTTGCAAACTTACTACACTAGCATGACTGTTCGTGACCGGTGTACGAGTAAACCCTATAAGATTTTCAGGCCGAGTAGTTAGCGCATCCGATTTGGGTTCACGGCGTTGCGGGTTATAACCTTGCCGGAGGCTCCTCATTAGACATATCGGTGGGCCTTTATAATCCTCAGGATATTACTGAAATATTGTTGAAAAGACCTTTAAACCGCAGGAGCATCCATCCATTCCATAGTGTTTATACCATATGCTGCTTTGGGATTATCTTGGCTGAGTCTTGTGACGTATTTACTTCTATTGAACTGTGATTTCACCCGCTTGGGGTTCAGTTTATGTTGTACGGATCGGACCAGCTCTCAGTCGAAGATAATATTATTTTTTTTTAGCTATGTTCATGCATACATTAAGGAAACAAAACGTTTCAGTTAACTTCTTTATTTTTATATCTACTTCTGTTATTACGAAACTCCACATACTATTCTTCTGCTTAATCGCGGTTTGTATATTTTTCGCTTGCGCCTGTGCGCATGCATTGGTTTGTAGGTCTGCTGTGTGTTGTTCGCTGTTTACTGCTATTGCTTTCCGTTGTTGTAGTGGGTACCTTGCAACAGACAGGAGAGGGCGTATGTGGACTTCCGTATGTCGTACAAGTAATGAGATATATATCATAGTTGCTTTTTTTTATATCTTTTCAGGTACCGCCCAATGATGACGCTGTCAGGCTGAAATGGGGACAAAGGACGACTAGACCATATATATATAAATCTGTTATTTTTCATTTATTTATTTATTTACTTATATTTTTTTTATTTATTTATTTTTATTATTTCTATTATTTCTTTTATCTCTTATCAATCTTTATTATCTATTTTTACTATTACTATTATTATTATTATTATCATTTATTGATATTAGTTTGTTTCTATTATTTTACCAGGCTGATTTAGTTATTACATTTATTTACTGTTATTATTTCAGGTTTATTGATCTATATTACTTATTTCTCCTTCTCATTTATTAATTATACTAGAAAAGAGCCCGCGCAAGCGAGGAAATATTTCATGATGGTCAAGTTTATATAAAAAAGTGAGTTTTAATTTTTCAATGTAAATGGCCTTAGGCCCAGGTGAAGATATGACCTTTACCATGAATACTCACTATAGCTTCATTTACCTAATTAGTTGTCTGCATCTACAAACTTTCAGGTAGCAGACTGCATTGTTTCTAAAAAAAATCAACTTTTTTCACTTTTTCCTATGGAAAACCTAAGTGACTCAAAAGTTGACCTTGCCGCAAACAGATCAAGGTCATCCCAGGGTCATCATTTATATAAATTTTGTTGAGCTTTTGAGTCCTTGATGCGACATGCTAAGTTTCAAGATCATAGGATTAATGGTTCTGGGGGAGAATTGGTTGATTTGATGCTTAACGTCCACGGTAAACAGCTAAGGTCATGTCGGGACGGTCAGTTAACCCTAACCACACTATTCCTGGGCAGGCTCAGACCTCCTAAGCGGTTAACCAGTACTAAGTGCACATACTTTCGCCAGTAACTGAGAAGTGCCCTTCTTGAATCAGCGGAAGGAGAAACGAAAGTATGTGGCCAGACCGTGTTTCGAACCCAGGACCTCTGACTTATGAGTCAGGTGCCCTACCGATTGCGCTGCCCGGCGTGGTTCTGGGGGAGAAGATTTTTTAATTTTTTTACCATAATAAATGTTTGCCATCTTGGTTATGTGACCTGTCCTGGGTATTTTTTTTTCTAAAAAAAATTGGGATTGGGTCCTGGAACGTTTTGGGGGAAAATATTCAAGCCCTCTGAAGACTAAAGGCTTATTTAGCTTCGTTGAATCATTGAAATTGATTTGTCTGCTTCGCTGGAAAAATGCCCTTTCTTACCTGGCGCATGTGTGTTAACCTTAGACATTTTTAATTTTTGTCGTTTCGAGAGTTCAGTTCAGTTGGAATTATCCAAACGACGTTACCCAAGTGGCTCAGCGGTACGTAACCATAGCCGCACACACTTGGCGCCGTGTGTCCGTCCAACTTTTCGAAAGACCATGTGCGTTGAGCTTTATTCTTCAATGGGCGAGTTCGATTGGCTACTCGTATTGACTATCGTTCTGAAAGAAAATGGGTCATTTCGAGCCAGGGCCGTCGGGACTATGACCATTTAGTTCTTCATCCGTTTAGACATATGAGCAAAAATACAAAAATAAATCATTATTTATGGGGAATGAAGTACGTTCATGGGTCGGATTTTTGCATTAGAACCTGCTAAATTTGGACTTGCTAAGCAGCGCGCCGATATAACGACGCAGAACCGAAACGACTGGATTAATTTAAAACGTGTATTGGGTCCTACAAAAGACAGAAAAAGGACTTTTGCCACCGAAAAGAACTTTCGGGCACCGAAAAGGACTTTTTAAATGCCATTTTTTGCTATAAAAACGTTTGAAATCTATAAAGGGTAAAATATTTTATTTCTAAACATAATTTTCTAGAACATTAAGTGAAAAATGCCCTTTTCGGTGCCCGAAATTCGGCATTTGCGATGTCCTTTTCGGTACATGGCGTCTCTTCACTGACCAGAAGTGGAGTCTTTTTCGGTGCTGTTTTTTTGTTGTAAAATTTTAGGATGAAGATACTACAATTCACAAACTTATTATTCAAGCGCTGATTACTATCATGATGATATTAAAATTTCTAAAACATATGTTTTATATGACATTTAACTGCAAATAAAAGTCCTTTTCGGTGCCCGAAAATTCTTTTCGGTGGGGTAAGTCCTTTTCTGTTTTTAGTAGGACCGCGTGTATTCGAGTACACGATAATTTCACTCGAACGCACCCATTGTTGACAAATAGTCGAAGTTTCTAGAAAAATACTTGGGAGAATTTAAAATGAAAGACGAATTTAATTCCCAAATTCTTTAAATCTACGTGAAACTAAAACACACGCTAACCGAAATTATCAATGATAACAATATGCGAAAGAACCAGTATAGAAATTACGCTTGAAAATGTCACCAATTTTGCAGTTTATGCGGTACTTCGTTTATTTAGTATTATAGATACCATCAGTTCTTTTAAGAGCCAAACTTAAAACATCTCTTTATGATGTTAAAGATGTGTTGTGAGTGTTATAATTGCTTTCCAACTCGTTTTGTTTTTACATTCTAATTGTCTTTTGGTAAGCAGTATCAGTAATTTCAAAATTATGTTATATGTATGTCATTGCCTATATCTGTCCTGTATAGCATTCTCATGGGGGGGACCGTAATTAATGTTGTTAGAACTTGTGGTCCGACCCATTTGTCAGTTGTTTTTGGCAATAAAATATGTTTAAACTAAACTAACTAAACCATCCCATAGTGTTTATACCATATGCTGCTTTGGGATTATCTTGGCTGAGTCTTGTGACGTATTTACTTCTATTGAACTGTGGCAAGTAGGGGGTTTAGCCTAATAGGGTTTCAAATTCTTGTGCAGCTACTTCGACTTGATAACAACGGACGAAGTGAGGCAAATGTAATAGAAGTACTAATACCCCTCACCTCCGTATGTTCATAGAAACACGGGAGCCCCGGTAGCTCAGTGGGAGATGCGCTAGCCTGCTAAGCTGGTGGTCCTGGTTCGATTCCTGCAGCAGCCCGAAATTGTCAGTTGTAAACAGAGTTTCATGGGGCACGTCCTTTTAATTTTCACCCCCGCCATCCCCCACTACCACCACCACCACCACCACCCCACTACCACCAACCCCACCCCTACTCCACCCTCAGTTTCCTGATATGACTGAGATATTGTTTAAAAGGACGTACAATCGAAAGTGTTTCCATTTCTTGGAAACATGATTTTCAGGAGAATATGTATTACGATTTTATTGCAGTACTTTCTTCGGGAAGTATCAGCGAATGCTTGTTTTGGGTGAAAGGTGTTACAAGAAATATTCTTCGTGAAGTTTTGAGATTTCAACTCTTCTAAAATGAATTCTGTACTGGAAAAAAAGAAACAAGCAACTTGAAACTCACCAGAGTTCACCTACGACAATGCATCTCTTCTGGGCCTATGTAATTATGTCAGCACGTAGCCATCTTACATCATGGATCACAGTTCTTACCATATATGGACATGAAGCCCATGTTGGTCATGTTACTACAACCGTTTGTACATACGTTTCTTTTCCTCCGACCAATTTAGGCGCCATATGAAATTTGGCTTAAGTCGGCCTACTGGCTTCAAATTCTTAAAAGATGGCTGACCTAGAAACAAGAAAAATCTTTAAAAAAAAAAGATAATCGGCGCAGCTTAAATGGAAGTGTGTTTTGTTATATAGCTCTAGTTGAAGATTTGACAACAATGAATAAGTAAGTTATGTCGGTAGGCACCCACAACCGTAATTTTGACACTAGGTAGCGGCAACGACCTATCTCAAAATTCAGCTGTCCAATTAGGAATTCCAAAACCTTGAAATTGACCTGATTTCTAGATAGTTATTAACATATTGCAATGTTTGTTTGTTTGTGTGTATTAAACCGAAAGTAGAATTCGAAAGTAGATCTACGACGAAAAAAAGAATGTTTTGAATATCTGCGTCTGTTTTCGATAACATTTCTACTGTAAAATTACAAACAAGAGAACCATTTTGAATTAATATAAGACAGAGTGCTAGTATTCACAGTGAAGTAAGACGAGTAAAAACGAAGATTAAATATTCATTGACCTTTAATATTATTGGTTTAATTTTGACATACGCGTTATTTGACCAATGGAATCTTGTGAAATGTGGAACAATATCGAAACTACACGAGGCTGCGCCTCGAAAAAGATCAGCAGATTAACTTAACCTCTGGTTCTCAAAATTCCTCATGTGCTCATTAAGTTGATTATGTATACCAACTTTTATACCACAGACTTGGTCGACTGCTCAGATCTTGTTCAACGTTTACCTTTCGGTTCTTCAAATTATATTGGCTCAACTCGATGTTATCTTAAACTAGATCTGAACAATCGGCCCATATTGTTTCAGAGAATGCTAATGTTTTCTCATATATAACATTATGAGGAAACGAACATATTTGACCTTTCTGTTTAAAGATCAGTGGTCAAACTCTTTGTACATGAGTCCTAAATAAAGTAATTCGTGTTTCAAGATCATCGGCCATTTGGTTCTAGAGAAGATTTTAAAAGGTTTACCATATATGGGCATGAAGGCCATCTTGGCCATATGACCACAATCAAGTGAATAACTGTTTCCCTAACCCATCGAGGCTTCATATGAAATTTAGCTTAAGATGGTCCAGTGCTTTGTGAGATGGCTGAAGTTTTTAAGATATTAGGATACATACATCTTAAAAATTTCTTAGCCTAAAAACGACAAAGTGTCATCTCAGCCAAATATTTGCTTTATTTTAATTGTAAAATAAACGTGATAACAAGACTGTGTGGTTGTCTGTTTCACGCTGTCAAAAATTGAGCGCTACGTCAGGTTGCCTGTAGATAAATTGATTTTGTCTTTTTTTCCATCAATCAAGGAAATCTTTTTATCCCTGATGATCTTTATTGAATATAAATGTGTTTGTTTTTATGATAGCATGGTATTCATATTCGAGGGTTTTTTTTATCACACCTGGTTTTCTTCTTTTTTTTTTTTCTTTTTTTTTTGTTACAACTAATTTTGAAGATATTGATAGCATAGTTTTTGACATTGACAAAGCGCCTACTTCATGCTCGTCGGACAATAGATGGCGCTGTTTTGGAACGTCGGCTTCACGTTTATCCCGAGTTACACTGTCACGATTCTGACTACGACTTACCACGATTTATCCCGACTGCTTTAATCGTGACGAATCGTGGTTAAACTGGCTCTTCGCGCATTCTTGTTTTCCGCAGTCTCACTGTACGGTGCTCGTTTACTGAAATTCCGTGTCTCGAAGGTTTAGAGATGAAATCGTGACATACCAAGAATAGTCAGGGTTTATTATGGTGGAATTACTACGGAACCCCGGAAGGGACATTTCCTTTCCGATGTTTATCAGAAAAGAAATTGAAACAAGAAAATTAGAACGGAAATCAAAACAACAAATATCTCGTTTAAACGTCTTATTATATTGCTTAAACGACATATTATGTCGTTCAAACGATATAAAATAGAATGCAAATTAAAGGAAAACCAGAGTGGAAATTATATCAAGAAAAGCAGAAAAGAAATTGAAACAAAAATATGTCGTTTGAACGACTTATTATCTATTTTCTATTCCCATAAATATCAGAAAAGAAATCGAAACAAGAACATGAGAACGGAAATCAATACGGAAGCGTATATACGCCACCACTTGCTACATAAATATGCTAGCAAAATTTAAGTTTTTCGCGCTTAATATTTTATTTGTTCTCTGCATATTATCTGTCTTTGTAAAATGTTTAATTGAAAATGATCATAAAATGTATGACAACGCGTTTAAATATATTGTCATTTGCCAGTATTATCTCGAGAAGTCTTGATGTTATCTTTTATTCCTATATATTTAATATTTTTTCCCAAAATATTCACGCACAAATATTAACGCACCGCACCGCACTGGGGTAAAATAATGTACCGAACCGCCGAAGATTTCCAACCCCTACCAAACTTTACGGACGCTACCCTTATCAAACTGCTTCCGAGAATGTATTGATTCAGTAAAATCGTTTGTTTATTAGACATGTTAGAGTATCTGAAGTATAAAAAATATGATTTCATGCTAAGACTTTAAATTTCCCAGCCACACTAAGAATTTCTGTATAGGATCTATCCATTTAAATTTAGGGTAACATACACAAAGTAATCCCTTTTTAGCTCACCTGAGCCATAGGCTCAGGGTGAGCTATTGTGATGGCCCAGTGTCCGTCGTGCGTCGTCCGTCGTTCCTTTGTTCAAATGATGACCCCAGGGGTCCTGAGTTTGAACCATAGAAATACATAGAAAAATATTCAGAAATCTTCTTCTTTAGGACCACTTGGCTCAGATGCTTGAAATTTGGTATGATGCATTGCTTGGTGGACTCCTGCAAAGATTGTATAAATGGTGGCCATGGGATCCAAAATGGTCCTAATAAAATATATTTAAGAATCTTCTTATCCAGAATCCCTTAGTGCAGATGCTTGAAATTTTGTATGATGCATTGCCTAGTAGTCATTTACTAGGTTTGCTCAAATGATGGCATCAAGTTAAAAAATGGCCCCACCCCATTGGGTCCTGGGTTTGAACCATAGAAATAATAGAAAATTATTAAAAAATCTTCTTCTTTAGAACCACTTGGCTCAGATGCTTGAAATTCAGTATATAGCATTGCCTTTACCAAGATCATTCAAATGATTGCCCCAGGATCAAAAATGGCCGCTCCCCAGGGGGTCCAGGGTTTGACTCGTAGCAATACATAGAAAAAATATTTAAAAATCTTGTTCTTCAGAACCATTTGGAAATCGTTGCAAACTATCAGGTTTGTTCAAATGATGACCTAGTTTGACCTTTATCCTTTTTTGTTCAGGTGAGCGGTTCAGGGCCTCTTGGCCCTCTTGTTTTATCTTATTTCATTTCGCAGATGTAACTTAATTAAACTAATACCACTTGACTTCTGCTTATGTGTCTCTGTAATTAGGAATATATCGGAGAACAATAAATTCAGTCAGAGAAGATGTGGTTAAAGATCAGCCTACCTTAAAGAATAATTTTTGTCTCGGTCGGACAAATGCAATGTTCCCTGTAATTTATGATATTTATTACTGTCGCTCAAAGGCGGTACTTCTGAATAGGAATCAGTCCACAAATTATTTCCCTTGATTGGTTGAACACTTTCAGGATATACTTTCGCACAAATAGTTCCCTGGTTCATTGGTTTCTAAGAAGGCCAGTTTGACTGAATATCCTGCTTGCTATAGCAAACTGAAAAGAGCCTTGGATATGCTTCTTGAAAATGTATAATTAGTTCAGAATCCCCGGCACTGGAGGTAACTAGAGGAACCGAATCACACCCTTCATAGGTGCCCCTACAGCGGCAGTTTGTCTCATAAGTTGACGGGTCAATGTTTACCGTAAAAACAGCAGAAAGACAAGCTGGTTTATTCCTGTTTAAACTGTTTGAAAAGTGTTTGTCATGCCTCAGAGACTTGAGGAAAAGAGAGTTAAAAGTGCCTGAAGTGTTGTGAAAAAAGTTTCATGGAAGGGTGGATAATTAAACTATATAGTAAAACTAATTGTGGTCTCGTGCCATATGGGTTATTTCTACTGTACGTTTTGTGTGTTTAAATGTTCTTTTGATATGGGTTATTATTTCTAACGCACGTTTTGTGTGTTTAAATGTTATTATTCCATTATTAGTAGTCAGTTCAAGGTTAACTTGATAAAAAAACTTGTGCTGTTGAGTGGAGGGGGACCGGGTACTCTAATATTAAGTCAATTGGGTATATACCGCGGAAATGCACACACACACACACACACACACACACACACACACACACACACACTCTTTTTGTGTGTTGCCCATCCACTTCACTTTCGTCGAGATTGACAAATATACATTCTCTCCCTTCTGCTGATTCAAGATTAGTGGCGGAAGTATATGCACGCAGTACTCGTCAACTGCTTAAGATGTCTTGACCGACACAGAAACTGACCGGCTCGACATGACTTTAGTTGTTTACTGGGCCTTTAAACCTCAACAAAGTCATATTAATCCACCGTTTTGTCAGTGACGAGTCGCTCCCTAAGATTTAAATCGTACGCAGCACATATACGTAAACCACTTTTATATATGAGTAACCCCCTTCCCCACCCACCTCGGGGTATTGTTCCCAGGGTCCAATAAATCTCAAGGTAGTCAGACGATGCAGCAGGTATATATGGCAAGCCGTTTTATTATTTTTAATGCATAGTAGATATCTTATATGGTATATTATATCTCTAATATGCCGATTAAGATATCTAATATGCCATATAAGATATCTAATATAACATATGAGACATCTTAAAATTCTATATAAGAAATTTGATATAAGATATAAAATATCTTATATCGGATATGAGATATCTTATTTAGTTTTTCATCTAACTTTTCTTATATAATATATCAGATGTCTTTTATACTATATAACATATCTTATATGGCATATAAGATATCTTATATGGGATATAAGATATCTTATGTGGGATATGAGATATCTTATTTAAATTTACGTATTAGATATCTTATATAATATTTTAGGTAATTGATATAGCATATAAGATATCTTATATGCTCTTTAAAAGATATCTTATACATTATATAAAACAGATGACATAGCATATAAGATATCTTATATGTAAAATTAAAGGAGAAATCTCATATCCTATATAAGATATATCCTATATATGATATCTTATATCCGATATCAGATATATAGGGTTTAAGATATATCTTATGTTAAATTAGATATCTTAAATGTTATTTAAGATAACATATATATTTTATAAGATATCTTATTTATTATGTAAGATATCTTATAGATAAAAGATGTCTTATACAAAAAAATAAGATTTTATATAATATATAAGATATCTGATATAATAAATGAGATATCAACATTCCAGAATAAATAGTAAAATGGCTTGCCATAGGTATAGTTTATTTTCATGGAAGTTATCCTGTGACAAATAAACATTTCTTGGGTACCATGTGCCTCCTCGGCCACTATTAAAACGTCTTTTCCGAGTGGCGTTGTAGCTCTTTTTTGATACCGTCTCATGACACTATATAGGAATGGACATTTCAAGGTACAATTTAAGTGTTAAACTGTTAACTTACAGTTGATTTTACCTTATTGTAGCTAGTGTTGTGCCGTGTGGCGGCCGTAAAACCCGTACATCATCTATAATGCAGATTATATTTTTTTTGTTTTCGTCCTTTGAGATTAGGGCCCTTTTTGCTAATAATCAGTCGTTGAATCGACTGCCGTATTAAAATTAAGAAAATACAGTATGCTTTTCTCAGGTTTCGTCACCAGATATTGTGAGGGTCACTGATGAGGCTTTATTAACCGAAACGACATAGCCTTGCACATGTAACTTCTTCTGAATGTGTTCTCTGCTCTTGAAGGAACTCTTACAGATTTTGATTTTACCCCTACCTTCCTACTGGTACGCAAACTGCTATTAAACTGTGGTCGAACAGTAGTTTTTAGTTTCAACAAATAGCGAACTTTTATTGTTTAAGGGAAATGATTTTGACAATTGCTAGATCTTATCTGAACACAGAAAAAAAAATATTAATCTGCTTTCGTCTTATTGTGCAAAGTTAAATCGACTAAACGGAAAAGACATTCCGCATGCTCCTTTTTCTTCGTTTATGACAATAAATTTATTGATCTGAATGAGATAATGAGTAGCAAGTGGACAAAAATATTAGCACTGCTCCTTACATATATATCACGATGCATATTTCAAAAAGCAACTGGCAAACATAGTGTCATAAAAATACAAATATTAGTACTACTTGTTATTTTTTCAACAAAGGGCATTAATACTGTTACAAAATATAAAGTGTCTCGAACTGACACATATAAATTTATCAATACGACATATTCAACTATCTGAACGAAATATGATTTTCTCTTGCTTGATATTTTATTTTTTTGAAGGAAATAATACAATCATTCTACCCCGAAGACAGAAAGTGATCTGTGAAGACGCAAAATCTTTTCGCGCAAAATGGTAGTTTTTAATTAAAAGCAAAAATATTGCCACAACACATATATGGCTATATACTTTCGGATCATAGTGAAATACTTGTTTATCAAAATCAGATAATCATTTGCCAAACAAGAAAAAGTTAGACGCACTGTTTTCTTTTATTTGTCTGTCAACATTAAATTGAGACTAACCGTGAAAATAATGATCTAAACGCACTATATTTTAACATTATTAATATTATCGCAGTCAAGCAACTTATTTCTGGCATTTTCGTGAGAAAAACATATTTTTCCGGCAGTTTTATGTAGCAAGTGGTGGCGTATATACGCTTCCGTAAATCAAGGCAATAAATATCTCGTTTAAACGACTTAATATATCATTTAAACGACATAATATGTCGTTTGAACGATTTAAAACAGAATCGAAATTAAAAGAAGAAAACCAGATCGGAAATTATATCAAGAAAAATAGAAAAGAGATTGAAGCAAAAATATATCGTTTAAACGATTTATTATCTACTTTCTATTTCCATAAATATCAGAAAAGAAATCGAACAAGAAATTTAGAACGGAAATCAAGACAACGAGTATCTCGTTTGAACGACTTAATTTATTTCTTAAACAACTTAATATGTCGTTTAAACGATATAATAAGTCGTTCAAACGAGATATTTGTTGTTTTTATTTCCGTTCTAATTTAATATGTTGTTTAGACGATATAATAAGTCGTTTAAACGAGATATCTGTTGTTTTTATTTCCTTTCTAATTTCCTTGTTTCAATTTCTATTCTTATAAATATCGGAAAGGAAAGAAGATATATAATAAGTCTCTTAAACGACATATTTTCTGTCTTTCTTGATTTAATTTCAATTTCCACTCTGGTTTTCTTGTTTTAATTTCTATTCTATTTTGTATCGTTCAAACGACATAGATATACCTGTAGGATACCTGTAGGATGGTTTTCGGGCTCAGATGTAAGGCTTAAGTCCTTTTTCAGCCCTCCGTCATTTAGTCTTCTTTGGGTACTGCTTTGTGTGGGTCCCTCGTATCATGCAGTGTGGTGTGGTGACTGATTAAAATTATATATAGTAACGTACTAAACTACTAAAAATTTAGTAGTACATTTTACAGTTAATACTCATACAACATGTTTCCTTGCCGGTGATTATCTAGCCTTGCTTTGAAGCTGTTTAGCGTTTCTGCAGCCACTACATGTGGAGGCAAACAGTTCCATATGTTAATTACCCGATGAGAAAACTGATTTAAGGTAAAGGTCAATGAGCATCTTGGCTTTTCAAGTTTGAAAGAATGTCCTCTCTTGTTATAATGAGCAAAAGTGAAGAACTCTTCTAACGGGCAGTCATCAAGTCTTTTGACCAGTTTGAATGTTTGTATCATATCTCCTCGAAGTCTCCTATGGGCTAACGTTGGTAGTTTGAGTTCTTTCAATCTTGTCTCATACGGCAACTCTTTCAGTTTAGATACGAGTTTTGTTGCTCTCATTTGTACTCGTTCAAGGCTTTCAATGTCTTTTCGGAGATATGGATACCATACAATGTTGGCAAATTCAAGGTGAGGTCTCACTAATGCAGTGTAAAGTCTCAAAAAAGTATAATTATCTAGATACTGAAATGTCACTTTTATTAAAGCTAACATACTACTGGCCTTGTTTATCTTCTTGGCTATATGCTGACTAAACTTCAAGTCTCTGGTAAATGTCACACCCAAGTCACATTCTTCCTCCACTGATTGCAATTTCTTATCATTCATAGTATAGTCATATTCAGGGTTATTTTGACCATAATGTATAACTTTGCACTTGGTCACATTAAATGTCAATTCCCATAACTCAGCCCATTTCATGAGATTGTTCAAATCTTCTTGTAATGTGTTGGTTTGATCCGTTGTTGCGAAAAGTTTGGTGTCATCCGCAAAAATCCATACGCTACTTTTTACAATGTCTGGAATGTCATTAACATAAATGATGAATAATACAGGTCCAATGACACTGCCCTGGGGCACTCCACTCTCCACTGGTTTCCATGTAGAAGAACTACCCTTAACTGATACACATTGACGGCGGTCTGACAAGAAACTGGATATCCATGACAGTACAGCTCCTTTTATTCCATATGAGGAAATTTTCTTCAACAGCCTTTGGTGAGCCACCTTATCAAACGCTTTATAATAAGTCGATTTAAACGAGATATTTTTTTGTTTTGATTTCCGTTCTAATTTTCTTCTTTCAATTTCTATACTGATAATTATCGGAAAGGACATGTCCCTTCAGGGGTTCCGTAGATTACGGTACACCGTGATGCATTCATAGAATCCGACGATAAGACTGCGGATGATGAGGGCACTACAACGGTTTAACACGGTGTTAGTACGTGTGTTCACGGAAGCGTTTCGGGGCCCGACGTATTTCCTACGAGTCGACGACGGTCACATTACGGTGAGCATAAATACGCCATCCACATACAACCAAACTGTTCCTCATCTTTGTCTTATCGTTTTAATAAAGCCTGGATTATTGCAGTGATAATCTCTGTATTTTTTTTCTTTTAGCTGAAGCCGGAGGTTAGCAAGATCCCATCGAGCACACAACGTTGAATCAACATTGAATCATTGAATCAACATTGAATCAATGTTGATTCAACGTCATGACGTCGAATCAACGCTGATTCAATATTGGTTCAATGGTGTGTACCTGCTGGGACTCGGGTCAGTCTAAGGCTGTCATGATGTGATCAGTTTCAAAGACTGAAAGCGGTTGAATTTAAGCAGATTGCGGACACTTTATGTCCCCATTTATCAGTGGAAGATCTTGGATGCTCGTAGATTCGCCGTGATAAGTCGTCGTCATAATCCTGACCGAAGTGTTGTCATTCGCCTGTTGTTATGCAAAATCTTAAGTAATCGTCAGACACGACACTGTGTTCTCAAAAATCATCGGCGTAAGCACTGATGAATTATTCTGGAATATCTATTAAGATGAAAACATAAAAAATGAATAAATATTTCCTTCCGTCTTCGAGAGAGAACAGTTCAGTCATGTCAGGGGCTCAGTTCTACTGATTATATTTCTTCCAAAGTTCGCAACGTCGCGGAATAAAGGTTTGCTTAAAAGAGACGTCACCTAAACGCAAAAGAGATATGTCAGAATGGAACCCCTGACGTGCTCTCTAGAAGTCGAAATAAAATATTAATTCAGTCTTTGCATTTTTCAAGAAGTTAAATTCTCTAGAACGGATCATAATTATTTTACTAGAAACAAACGTTCTTATGAATCATCGCCCTGAAACGGTGTTATCAGAACAGAAATTAGTAAGACAAATCTACTTTATGAAAAATTTACTCGGCGAAACCTTAATACTATTTCACAAATTTACATTCAAACACATTTCACTAAAGCATACGACTAAATTTCAGATACATTTTCAAATATCTGATTTTAAGAGTGAAAAAAGGGAATATTCTGTTGTAATTGAAAGTTCAGGTTTGCATGAATCAAAACAAATTGCGAAGTAACTGCACATCTTTAAAGACCTCTTGGCGGTGCAACTCTGATATGAAATGTATTACAATATATTAACGCAGAGCAAAATAAAGTGAAAATATATATTTTGAGTGCTACTTATTTCGCATAAAAATGCCAATCCCTCAGATTTCCACGACGACATAGGTAAAAAAGTGTTTGTTTCACACTCAAAAGAAAATCGTTTCATAATTTTGATAAAAACTGAAGTTCTTAAGGTTGAATAGGACAAAACCAAAATTTTCAGGTTTCATGTAAAAAGAACCATGATCAAGAAGTTCAGCCGTTTCTGAATTACGAAGTGAAAATGTTACGGTGAATGACCATATCTTTAAACATGTACAACTTTACATTATTGCAACAAAACGATTCTTATAGCTATCATTACATCACGACCATCCTAAACTTTTGTTTTATGTCCGTTTGTATATAGGTACAGACTCAGTCACATTAGTTCACAATCCTCTCAAACTGTGATAACATAATATAATGCTAAATGATTCTGTAATTAAGTTATATTTTACAAGTATAAATCTTTGAGCCACACTGGCTTGCAATCTATTCAAACTAATTCTTTTTTTTTTTTTTTTTTTTTTCTTTCTTTTAAGCATACAATTTGCTTACTTTGCAAGCCATGGTAGGTAGGGACAGCTCCAATCACTTCGGCTTGCGAACTTTGCAAAGTGTTATATACGGGAATGCATCTGAGTTATGGTAATGTTCTTTTTGCTTACTTACTACAGCTATAGATACAATTTGCCAAGCCTGCGAGCCAATTCAATTCAATTTATTTACTCTCAATCCATTACACAATGGCAACATGAGGAACAGTGAAAAACACAGTATAATACGAGGCATAGGATCCATACTACAGAGAACATAGTACAACCTCGAAGGTATTAATTTATAGCACATACACTTTTACTTAACTGTCATTAGGCACACAAGACCGAATCAACCCTGACTCAACGTTGATTCAACGTCTAAACGTTGTACCAACATTGACTCAATATCTTGTGCCCAATGAGTAGCTTATGCATTATTAAAATTCAAGTCATCAAAACAAACATGAGGCAAGTTGCACGAAAAGACATCGGAAATGTTTGAACAGTGAGGGCTCATCCCAGCCTGCTCATCTGCAGTCTGCCAAGTGTCCCCCTGTCCACACTAATACTTCCAGGACAACGGGAAACCTAGGGAAAAAAAGAAAAGAAAGAGATAGACAGCGACCTCTCTGATCGGCCCATGCCAGTGCAAGGCCGATCCGAGAATTCGCCTCTGTTTCCCAGAGACCCCCAGCCGCGCAACGTCATCCATTTTCAAATATTGGGAGGGAAAGAACGTACATTTCCTACTTTTCTACGCACACACACCTAAATATAAAAATCTTGAAGAATACGTTTTGGAGAATATCAGAAACTTTCAATAATAAGCTTGATAAAAAGACATAATTTTCTTAATTCAATTGGACTACTAATATTAAGGACTGAACAAAATTTGAGTGCGTTAGGTCTACGAAAATAGCGATAATCAATATACTGCCTTCTAGCATTATTTAGTTTTTCACAAACCAACAGATAATGGTACTCATCACCGATGTCTGAATTACATAAATGACATTTTCTATTTTCCCTGGGTATTCGTCTCCATCTCCCGACTTCAACAGGCAGTCTGTGATTTCTCGTGCGGAATCTGATTAAAAACATTCAAAATTTAGCGGGAGCCTTTGTAAAATATTTTTCGAATTCGAATTTTGATTTAAACATTCTGTATATGAAACACGAAGAATTTGTTTCAATTTCGTTTTCCATTCATTTAAAAATAAAAATCTGTTAACTTTTGTGTCGTCGACTTTATCAGCCAGTTTCTATTTGGGCACGTATGTGTATCCCAAAAACCACTAAACCCACATGAAATTAAAATATTTTTCACGTTATCAAGCCACGAAAGAGAGGGGGATAACACCTAATTACCGAGACTCGCTAACTTGACAAACTGCTATACATCAGTAATACGATCATTACAAAAAGTATATGTGCTAAAATATTACCTGCGTGTGATTAAAGAATATTGTTAAGATTATTTTTGTTCTGTCATTTTACCTTTAACTCTTGAAAGCAAGGCAAAGTTAGGCAGACAACAGCATAATGGCATTACTTAATGGCTAAAGAAATGATACATATAGTTTTGGGGGTGGGTTGGGTGCCACCAAATGCGTAACCCTTTCTTCTTGTTTCGATCAAATTCAGTCAACACCTTAATTCCCTGTTATCAATATTTATTACTTGAAGATATCTTTCCACCTGAATCATTTACTAGCATCTGTTTCTCTATCATTAATATTATTATAATTATTATTCGTCTTACGCATAGCTTTATGAGAATGTGTCATGTGTCGTTTACTGTGTCATGTTGTGTATATTGTATGTAGTTATATTGTTTGTTAGGAAATGGACTCTATAAGCATTGAGCTTCCGTCCAAATCCTCTATGTTCATTGTATATATAATATCACCACATGTACATTTTTCAGCAAATAAATACTGTTTAAACCAAAATTTCATATATATTTTTCGGAGAGGTTTTTTCTCTAAGCTTTTATGTGAATTATGCAATTTTCAGTAGCTAATAAAATGTTATATTTGCCTAAATCAGCACAAAATGCGGAACTATTTCGACAAAGTAATTACACATCTTTAAAAGCCTCCTGACGACTCGCACTTTGGTCCTATTCCACCTTATTTATGACGTTACGTAATTGAGTAGTTACACGCATTTCATGATTTTGAAAAAAGCTGAACTTCTTTATTAAGATTCTTTTTACATAAACTGATTTTTTTTTTCTTTTTCCACCTTAATTAAATGATGTTATGTAACAGAAAAGACACATGCATTTGACAAAAGCATACCTTCACTTTTCTGCCAGTCATATAAAGCGAATAAATTTATAAAATTCGAATACAAACGGCTTTATCGTCAACCGTTGCCACTTTCCGCACCGACTTGTTGTATTTTTCAAGGGAAATGCTGGGAAAGGTCTATTTGAGTGACTTTCGCTGTATTCGACTGGGCGCTTTGCGCTTCACTGAAATTCTGGATCAGATGAAACTTACCTATTAAACCACGGTGAGCCCGACCCAAGACGTCCCGGAACGGGTGTCGGGCGCCATCCGTCTGTGTTACTATTAAGTAAGATTTAGGTTGACGCTTCAACAAGTCTGAGACCAGCCCCGCCGTCGTGTAATCGAAGAGGTAAGCAAAGCTATTGACCTTAATTGGATTAATCACCAAGCATGCAGTATGTCGCAAAACATCCATATTATAACCAATCTTTTCATTTCGAACTATTATCTCCTTAAAAAGATAAGGAAAGTCATTTTTACCGATTATTTTTCTGAATTTATACACCAAGTCGCCATAGAATTCAGATTCCGAAAAGTCTTGCTGAAGAAGTGATTTGAATCCGACACTAGGTCGAAATGCCGTAGGTATATTGTTTAAACTAAATGCCGTAGGTAAAATTGTGTAAACGCTTTACGAAAGTTATGATTTCTATAACCTTGTTTGAGAAGTTTTGCGGGCAAAACTTTACTCGAGCAAAACGAATAAGTTGAGAAATATATAAACATCATAGGATGTAGAAAGAGGAACATCACCATCTAAAAATGGAAAATTAATGAAACTACTGAACTAGCATTCATAATATAGCCAGATGATTTCTGTAGAAGAAGATCCGATTTTTTTTATTGTTTCGGCTACTTAGCTCAAGAGTTTTGAGCCAGGATGTGTGAAAAAATACACATTTTATTTGTCCCGAGAGTAACAAAACTTCTGATGCATATTATTCCTAGGTCTGAAAAGAAAAATCTGATTATGATATTTAAACAACAAGAAATATCTTAAAAAAAAAGATATAAGACGAAGTGAAAGAAGACATATTTGAAACAAATAATATTTTTTTTTATTATTTCTGTTGAGATAAGAAATTGGCTGCAAGCAAGGTTTCAGAATACGTCCCGCAAAATTATCTGCACTCAATGTTTTAAATACACTATACGCCTTTAATAATTAAAATGTAAAAAAGGACCAAAATCTAATGGGGTATCTATGAGAAATTTTTACTGTGATTGAAAAAATTCCAAGTTCAAAACCCTGTCGCTATGTCATAATAACAAAATAAAATTGGCTAAGTTCAAAATGCTGTAAATATGTCTGATATTATTATTGAATAGCAGTATCCTTATGTAGGGGTTATCCACTATGGCGAGAAACCAGACTGGTCCGTAAATTATTGACATTCTTCGGTACATTCCGATATGCTTCCGATGATACGGTACTGTATTTTACCCGGTTCAGTACAGCCGGGTGCGTAAATTTACCGGAACGGACCGGAATGGACTGAATTACCGGAACAGACACCGGAACGGACCCGTTTTCCCCTATCTTCAGTAGATATTTGTAATATTTTTATTAGATAACTCTTAATATTAATACATATTCTGTATGCCATCTAGCGCAAATCAATTAGAGATATTAGTCAAAATACTCTTTGAGTATTTTGCGCCATGGGTAGGCCTCTTAATACCCCACGCATATGCGTTTCATCTTAAAATCATATAATCTTATACAAAAATCTGATTATCTTTCTTCCAAGACATGGAGCGAATGAAAAACACAAAACTTCCCGAATTTTTGTTCCATAGTATCATGACCAACATTTCAGCCATAGAAAATATGTAGAGCTATTGTGTTTCAGCTTTAAATTGAAACATTACAGTGGTCTAAATGTATAAAGGGAAACTTTGTATATCGATTGTACAGTTAGCACCTTTATCATGTTTCAATAAGTCGTCACTTTATCTGACGGACAAACGTTTGTTTCTAGCCTGGCCCCAGTCGAATCTGTATATTATTCTGGTGGTCAGATTCGCCTGGTAACTTTCAGAAGAGGCTCTGCAATTTGATACTCTTCTCACAAATTCTTGAGTTAATAATAGCACGATTACAAGTGCCATAAAGTGCCCATTAGACTAACAAAGATCTCAATCTCCATGACTCTAAGAAATCAATTAGTTTTGGTTTCTCCAAATAACCTCTCAACCTGTATATGAATTTTAGAGCATAGTTTAAAACCTGGAATGGAACGGATGTCATAATCTACGATGAATTTGTTACAAGTTGCTCCAAGAGCGTGGGACAGTGGTTTTCTTACAGGAAGAAATTGCTCCCTCAGAGGGAGCAAATTCTTTCCTGTAAGAGACTAAGAGTGCCATTCCAAATCAATGGAAAAAGGCAGACAAGACCATTCCATTCCACTCCTTTCCATTCCACAATTAAAACCATGCCAAATTATATTGTTTAACAGTCGGCACATTAGGACAAACTGTCTTGAACCAATAACAGGCAATCAGCAGTATTGCATTGCTCATTCCAATTTAAACAAATTTTATCCTCACTAGTCATGATATGATTCATGGCAGACTATTTTTGAACAATCCGCTACATAGTAAATCTGATTAGTGCCAGTCCAATCATTGCACTGGCATCAAGTGTATAAATGGCTTTTCTTAAAACATACTTATATGCATTGAATCTTGACTGGTGCTGATCAGATCAAATATGTTTTTATACATTTGAATGTAAATGTATTACATGTAAAAAGCCAGTGTGTCTAATAATTCTTTAAAGACTTATATTGCATTCTCTAGAGGTCTTTGCTGATTTAAATTATTTTAAATTCTTTGACCAACAGTTATCTAAGTGCAATGGAATCTTCCTCAAAACACATTCTAATTTGAACAAATCAATTATATATATTGAATATTAAGGGACGCGGTTTCGTTAACATGCTAATGGATTGCACAACACTCTTAAATCGGACAAAGCTGTTTCTTTAAACAGTGGAGACCCAGATCAGACTGCTCTGGAAAAGTGTGACCACCGTTTTGCTTTTACTTATTGTTTCTGTATTACTTATTAAATACCCCCTCAGCTATAAAATGGACCAGTCTAAAATCAAAAGGTAGAACTATCCATTACAGAAAATCAGTAGGTTCAGGGTTAATTGTATTTAGTTTCCTGTTCACAAAACCTACAGAGTTATAAAAACAAATTGCCACAGAACATTTGTTTTATCAGATTGACCAGCTGTGTTTACGTCTTCAAATTGCTTCTTACATAAAATTCTGCCACTGCAGCATCATAAAGGGCTGGACAAAAGGTCAGTAAAGTTTGCTAACCAAGATTTAGGAAAAATCTCAAATGTAAGTGACCAGACCCTATGTTCATTTTGAACATAGGGTCTGTAGCCAGACTAATTTGTTTCGCCAATAGTCCTTATCAGATATTGTCAAATCAAAATCAGGGGTTGCAAGTTAAGATAATACATGTTAGTCATAGGTAGGGCCTTGAATTAATCTGCGCGTGTAGATTGTATCAAAATATCTCAAAAATCGGCTGGAAATATGAATAATAAGGGTCCGTTCCGGTCCGACCCGGTAATTAGGTCCGTTCCGGTAAATTTACGCACCGAGTACAGCCTGAACTACTTTTTTACTACGAAAGACTTTTCGCACCATAGAATCCCTTTTTTCTCAAGCCATCGGCATTTGCGTTTCTCGCGTTCTGCTTAACTCTATCAATCATTACAGCGTTAAAGTGAAAAACATATTTAAAACTTAATGCAAAGTGCAAATAATAACATTTTAATGTAACTAAATCTTCTGACAGGTGAATAACAATTCCATGACATATGCGCTCTTCCATACAGAGATCAAGTAAAGTTTTGGCGGCAACG
The DNA here is from genome assembly GCA_963989385.1 of Ctena decussata. NCBI lineage: Eukaryota > Metazoa > Mollusca > Bivalvia > Lucinida > Lucinidae > Ctena > Ctena decussata. The sequence goes on from OZ022504.1 coordinate 43,244,372, forward strand.
ATGATTTTATTAGACTTCGTCTAATTATATCAATAAGAGGGGTAAAAATTAAAGTAAACTTTTCTGACTTCTATTTGTTGCAGAAATTTGACAAATTTAATCAGATTTCTTGCACTCGTGACATTTTTGCACTAAACCTTATTCAGTTGCACTAAACCATGCATGCAATATCAAAATTAAAGACAAAACAGTATGTTGATCTGAACGTCCAATAATGTAACTTGTGATAAAATGATAAAGCATATATTGAAAAAAGTCATTTTAAACATACAATGAGGTAAAGATACAATTTTAGTAAAATTTAAAGAGTAACTACACTTCAGGAACTGACTGAATCAGATCCCAAACCCTATCCCCAACATCAAAGGGAAAGATTGACAAAGACATCCCAACAAACAATAAATTACAGGTGATAAGCCGAGTCAGCAGCTCTTTCCCAAATAGATGGCAACTCAGCTATCTTTATTGAACTAAATAATTTAGACCAACAGACGGGTTACAACGGACTAAGCAAAGGACTTCTATGATTAAGGCGAGGATTTTCCCCATTAGACCGACGAGACAGGTCCGAATTTTCAAATGTATAAAGTTGGCAAATTTTTCTTAGCAGAGCTTCCACAAATAAGTAAACTGTATGAAATCAGATCATTTGTGATTCAGACCCAAAGTCATGGGGAGATAATCCAGTCTGACCCTACCTACCCTAAATTCAAGGTTTTTGCATACCTCATTTTTTGAGGTAATAAAAATATTGAAATCAGTCATTCATTCCATAAATTTTTGTCATAAATGCATGCTAAATACATGCATATAACAATACAAAGCAATGATTTTCTTCTTGTTACGCTTGACTGGCATTTAAACATGCAAATCCACAGTTAAACTTCCGGTCAAATCGGCCAAAAGAGAACGCTTCACTATAACTAAAATACAAGACCCAGCATTTCCTTCTTGCAGCAGACTTATGCGATGCAAATACGCAATATATATGAGTGAGAAGCTGGGTCACGGGGGGAATGATATTCAGTAAGCCAAAGAAGAAGAATGGTCAACAGTAGTACTGTGATCTTCATGGATTATATTGTGTACCATGACCTTGAAATGAGGTCAAGGTCACATACATTTAGTCAAAACTTTCCAGTGTTGTCTGTTATCTAAGAAATGTGAGTCAAAAAAGGGTGAAATGTATACAAAAAATCATTATTTCAACGATCAGTTAAAGGATAATTTACAATTTATCTCAACAATGACGTGAACGTCAACGTATGTTTAACGTACTTTACATAGACACAAACACTTGAAAATTCATTTGTCATGCAAGTTACATGTCATAGTCATAAATGCAAAGTAAAAGTCAGTGATCCGTATAATCTTTTAATCATGGGGAAAATTCACGCCTTAATCATAGAAGTCCTTATATGAAAAACATTTAACAATTATTTTTACCTATTTTCTATTTTTATGATAGAAGGATTAAACTGAGAACACAATAAATTTAACAGCACCGAACATAAAACAAATGCAACCGCAACAAAAGTACCGCCTTGGGACGGTCAGTAATAACTACTGGGGGGTTTAAACCGGTTTTACTGGGCCCAAACCTTCACCCTCACCCTCCGCTGCGGTGCACACAATTAGTTGGTAGTTCGGTTCGTATGGAGGTCCCCTAAGATGTCAGACTTCTTTCGTTACACTCGGGACAAAATTGGCCATTGTTTTAGACATCATTTTGTAAGTATTTAAGCTATGAAAGTAAACCTTTGCACCACTTTTAAGATCATTGAAATGAATACTCTGGCAATGAATAAAAGGAACAAGAAGCCTTTTTTCATCAGATATCTCATGGAAATGACAAAGACTCATTTTTTTTAAATCACCCAAATAAATATTGTCCAAGAGAAAGGTGAGAGCTTCACACACTTTCTGACAAGACCAAAAATTATAATTCTTGGCTACTTCAGAGGTAAAGATTATATGCAATATAAAGAGAGCCTTCCCTATGCAACACTTTTTCAGTTAAATCCACACGTTTATCCTTAAGAAGATTGTGGGGCAAGGTAGAGTGAGTGAGTGAGTGAACTCGGGTTTAACGTCCCACCAACAACGAGGTCATATGGAGACGGGACCTCGGTTTAAAGTCTCATCCGAAAGACCGGAGAAGCGGGGGATCGAACCTGCGACCCCTGGATTGGTAGTCTGGAGTGGGCAAGGTAGAATATAATGTCGAAAAATCATATGTAGACAAACTGGATGCACGAAAACCTCGCGATTTCAGCTTATTTAGTACAATACAAGAATTTTTAATTGACCAAAAAAGGTTTTTACCTGACCTTTCATAGACTTTTTCACAATATTTAGTAACATGATTTTTGATGGTGGTAAAACTGCAAGTTAGCAATTTAAAATATTCGGTTGTACCGAATGAGTTAGAGGTAGCAATAAATCGTGCCTTATAGGGTCGCTTATAAAGTTTAGGAAACAGGTAGAATGTAGGAAGTCTTTCTTGGTCTTCATCAACACTTACAGCAGATTTAGTGGCTGTATGACAAATATGGTCATTGATGTCAGACTTCTCAATAGCGGAAGTCTGCTCATAAGCCTAATTAGTGCCACTCAGCTCCTGCTTCAAGGTATTACGTTTGTGAGAAGCATAAGGTTCACGTGAAGTTCAGAAATTATACTCTGTTACAAGATTTATACTTCAATAGAGTCCAGAATGATATACTTTTTGACAAATAAAACATATACCAGCGTAATGTCACAAGTTTTTGTTTCTATTTCAAAGTTAGGTTGTTTACCACTCCGTTTATATCATTGTTGTTAAGCAAATGACTTCAAAGTGCTCTATCTTCAATTTATCTTTTGAATGCCAATAGTGTTCACCAATAACTCTGGTATTACAGGGAACACATTAATTGTTCTTTGACAAAATGTAATTGAGACGTGACGCATGGAAATGTACCATATGCATGAGCGAAATGCAAGAACACTCTGCTCATGATCGCACAGTCAAAGAAGAGGCTTCCCCGTGTGCATTAATAACCTATGAATCCTGAAGAACCTTTGAGCTGAAAATGAGGACTATGGTCAGTTTAGTAGACGTGCGGTTTGATGTAGATAATTTCTGTACCCATGGTGCCTACAACTGTTTCTTCTTTACGTGACGTCGCTCAAGATACAGTTATCAATGAGGAATTAACACGTTCCAACGACGTCTCACGCAGTTCAATTACATTTCAGTGTGTGTAATTTTGTCAACTTAATTCGTGTCTTATCAGTTAATTCTTACTAATAAACAAATACAGGTGCTTGCTTACAAACTTAATACGGACATAATGAATAAATACCTTGAAATTTATAGAAAGAATGATATCTAAATAAGACTAAGAGACGTAAATGATTGTGAAGATAAATTACCAGGGATAGAGGCCTTCTGATAAGTTGTCCCCGATAAGTTAAGTGTATGGACTATGCGTTAAAGTCTCACAATACACCAAGTCGTCAGCCACATTTGGTTTGTATAAGTGTACCATCCCAGCGGGCACTTGACGTCGTAAATTCGCATCGACGTCAGTGCGACATCATTATGACATCCTGTGCTTGCTTGGTGATTTTCTGTAATTTTTGCAAAGGGCAACAACTTTTTCTGTTTGCTTCCCGGAGCCACGAAGCCCTCTCAAAATTGTGTCTACCCTCAGACAGCTCAAGCAAATATTTGAATACATGAGGAAATCTGAGAGAAGGCAAATATATGAGCCGCGACACGAGAAAACAAAGTGGTTGTGCGCCCAGCGCAAACTCAGATCAGCCTGGGCATCCGCCCAGTCTGATCAGACTCCTCGCCAAGCGCTTTAATGGAAGCTAATGGTCTAAGCCACCTCCATGCGGATAGCGAAGACCCTGTTCATACTCGGAAGATGCCCAGGCTGATCTGAGTCTGCTCTGGGCGCACAACCACTTTGTTGGTTTTCTCGTGTCGCGGCTCAATTATTTTTTGAAAATAAATGAGAAATTGCAGCCTGATTCTGGTTCACAAGATACAGAGACTAATTGTCCATATGTTAACAGTTTTCAAGTTTGATGAGATTCTATCTCTGATAAAATTGTGACGCAAGTTTTTAATATTTGAACATCGGGGAGAAAATAAAATGTATCAGCCAGATAAGGGTGTAGACGATACAGCAACCAACTGGTTATATGAACAAGTATGCCCAGTGTCAAGACTGACGGCAACCTACCTGGTGAGGAAAACCTGACACAGTTTTTAAAAAAAAATGTTAAAAAGCGGGAGAAAAAGAACACATTAAGACTAAAACAATAATAAGCATTACATTATACATAAAATAGCCACCCATTAACCATATGCATAACAAGTTTCAACTTAATTGACAAAAGTTACAACCCAGTCGTACTAATTTGGATACTAGAACAACAAGGCCGGCTGTGCTTGCAGCAGGTGCGGGATGGTGTTGTTTGGACTTTAGTCTTATCTATCCTATCCATTATTTTCCTTTTTCCCTCTCTCTGGAATACGGCTCGATATAGATTGAAATACTGTCTCAAAGAGCCGTTAAACCCAAAATAACTAACCAACCAACAAATCATTCAAAGCAATACGACGTGACATAATCACAAAATCGGACATACCTATATCCAGTAAAAACCAACGTTTTCAAAGCGGGGCTATGGTAAAAACAAAAATCTATAAATCATTGAGACATTACAGTAAAATTTGAATACCATTGGAAACATAGCGAATTGTACTCTTTTCACTATCAGTTCCAGACAGAAAGGTCAATGTATGTCCTTGCAGACCCGGACTGATACTATACTGAACAAAAAAAGAAACGTTACATTAACAGTCAAATCATTTGTTCCGGAAACACTTCATTTAAATTTCAAAATTTAACAAAGGCTTTAAACTTCAACTGAGAGGTTAGTTTGATTTCATTCATCATTAACAATCCATATTTTATTCATATCAGTTCAGTTTTAAGTTGCAGGGGTAGAAAATCAAAAATTCAGTCTTCAATGTTTGTAGCGTTTCTTTATTTGTTCAATATCAATTGATCATAGTTACATTGATGTTTAAACACATTCTTTGCACTCTCATGGGAGGACAAACGACAGCTCGATTGGACCTCTCGTATTTTGGCACATGAAATTATGGTTAATAATTCAATTTTGGATAAAGGTAGCTAAGGTTACCCGCCGAGTAATTTAAGACTATGCCTACTTTGGTAAAAACAGCCTACTTGCAACGCAGCTGATGACTGATTTTGAGACTGCCCAACTTATTACTGATACTTTGTAGTGTCCACAAAATGTTTTCTTACTATAATTTCAGTGCACCTTAATGCATAAACTATGTTATGATAGATAGATAGATAGATAGATAGATAGATAGATAGATAGATAGATAGATAGATAGATAGATAGATAGATACTTTTTATGTACATAAAGAATGTCTAGCGTGGTCAGTCTCAAAATCAGTTTCATCAGCTGCGTTGCAAGTAGGCTGTTTTTACCAAAGTAGGCATAGTCTTAAAATTGGAATGACATAGATTAGAATGGAATGGAATAGAATGAATGAGATAATCTACATTCCATTTCTACAGTTTGCTCGCTGAGCCTGGAATGGTGCTCTTACACGAAAGCATTTGCTCCCTCGGATGGAGTAAAAATGTGCCTTCTAAGAGGGCAATCCCTAATCAATGGACTACAGTGTTCCCTGGACAACAAAGCCCTTCCGAAATTGGGCCTCCTCTTAGAGGAACCAATTTCACTTACGGCCCCAAGTTACCCCTAATGAGAAGGGATACAAAAGTAAATATGGAAGAGTTGCTCCCCCTGAAAGTATACCCATTCGCCTTAAAACACGGTTGAACCAAGCCATGTAGGAATCTACCTTACATCATGTGAGAAATTGGAGGATCTCCCCGCAGGCCCATTCCATTCCACTCCAAATCATTCCATGTTTTAAACTATGCCTTGACTATCAAACTGTACGATGGCAGATTAATTGAATTCTATTGGCGTGTACAGCCTAGTAGGCGGCGTTTCTGTCGTGCGAAGAATCTCCGTGAGACCGAGATTCCAAGTTTTCGTTCTTGTGTGTATTGTTTGTTAGCAAGGGCAACTTTTAGGGATTTTTTCTTGGCTGGATTATCCTCATGTGAGCGAACCGAGAGAAGAAACTGACATGTAATCGTTGTGTGCTAGGAATCAATACAAATGCAATGTCGACAGTAATACATCGTTTCAACGTTGTTTGACTACTGCCAACAAGGTCATGTTAGGGAACTGAAACTAACATGGAACCCAAAATGTGAACTAAACGCCGCATACACGTCGATGCATCGTTATCGGCCTTAACAAAGTTGTTCAGAGCTTACAAAATAAAATCCTGCTTTGTTGAGGCTTCGTAATATTGTTGGACGAATGTTGGCGTGGGACGGAGGGGGATGGGGGGTGGAGGGAGTCATGATCATGAAGCTTTCATTTACACCTGATATTTGATATTCTAATACGTTGTGACTGACTACACCAGAGAGAGAGAGAGAGAGAGAGCTGTCTTTGAATACAGCTGTCCATCACGACCACTAATATACTTAGTTTTCGTTTTCGTCTTGTGGCATGTCAGAGGTGAGCCTATCAAGGCTGGAAACTTGGCCGATTTTTCTTAGCCAGTGAAATTACTTGTAAAAAAGTAAACAAACATATCCAGGATGCAATTATACAATACAAATAGTTTGACCGTATAGAATAGAAATGGAAGAGAGATTGAATACAAACATATACCAGTATACAATAGAAATAAATAAAGATGAAATAGTAATATGAAATCAATAAATACAAATGGTCGAATATAGAATACAAATATATCAATATACAATAGAAATAAAAAGACGAAATAGTAATATAAAATGTATAAATACAAATGATCCAATATACAATACAAATATACCAATATACAAAAGAAATCAAAAACGATAAAATAGTAATAAAAAATTTATAAATACAAATGACCCAATATACAATACAAATATACCAATACACAAAAGAAATCAAAAAAGATAAAATAGTAAAATAAAATTTATGAATACAAATGATCGAATATAGAATAGAAATATACCGATATACAATAGAAATGAAACAATATAGAATAGTAATATGAAAGCAATAAATACAAATGGCCAAATACAGAATAGAAATGGAACATATACAATAGAAATAAACAGAGATTGAATACAAAGATCAAATATACAATAGAAATAAACAAAATAAGATAGTAATGAAACATTAATAAATACAAATGATAGAACACAGAATAAAAAAGAAACAAACACAATAGAAATGAAAGGATATCGAACACAAATATACAAATATACAATTGTAAAAAACTATGGTAGAATAGTAATATAACTTTAAAAATACAAATAGAAAAGATAGAATAATAATGTAAAAATATCGAATAATGCAACGTTTAACGTGCCATATTTTGCATCATAGGCATTATACATTTCTGGATTCCATTTAAGAGAGTTTAGCGTATCTATACCGCTAGTGTCTAAAAGCATAATTTTATTGTTGCTTAGGTCCAGTACTTTAAGCGAAACAAGCGTGGTGGTACGGTATCAAAAGCAACTTCTGAGATCTTATTATTGGACAGATCTAGAACTGAATGGCCGTTTCTGAAACCATCATAGCCTGTCATCAGAATACCATTATAAGATACAATAAAAATCTCTGATTTTTTCAAAATATTTGAAAAAGTTCTTGTAAAGTTTTCTTTGGAGAATGCCTCGCCGAGAGGGTTTCTTGAAATGTCTGCATACTGAACGTTTTTAAAGAAATGAAGTAATCTTGGATCAAAATACAACAGTGAGTTATCTGAAACAACCAATTTTCTGATATTCATACCATTTCCAATCCAACAGCAGCATGAATGGTTGTATAGTCCCTTCGCAGGCAGTCTCATGGAACAATGTGTCGAGATGGAAGTAGCGGGACGCTGACAGTTTTCTTGGCGTATAGTTCTGAAAGGTTGGGTGGCAGGTACATAACTGGATCAGATATATACAGTTCTCCAGCGTTAATGTCAGTTATGTGCATAGGCGCCGATGGGTAACTTAGGTCAAAGACTTTTAATCTTTTAAAATTGTGGTTGCTTGTATATTTCATATAAAAAATATGGCTCCTCCTATCCCATCGCCAGCTATATTTAAAGTTTCCAAATGTGGAAATGCTTCATAAATGCCTGTTCGCTGAAACCAAATAGTTGGGTTGTTACTAATGTCAAGCACTCTTAAAGGTTTATTTTTCACTCCATCATAAAAGTCTTTTGTAACAATAAATTGATCTAGACGAAGAAATGCAATGTGTGGCACATAGAGTTCCTCTAAGTTCGACAGGATTACTTGCACCTTTATTCCACCTGCAATGTCCAGTATCCCCAAATTACCATTTTCACTTAAGTCAAGCACTTTCAAGTTTTTTGGGCCCATTGAGTGCATTTTATGAAAACTCACTAAGCAACTAAAATCGCTTGGCTATCTTTGACTTCAGTTATATCCTTTGGCAAGTTATGGAAACAATCTACTATGACACCTGTACAGTCACAGTGGGCAGGGCATTCTGTCTTTATATCTCTCAAAGCTCCAACCACTGTCCACAAAATTAATACATACCTCATACCGTTTAACATGTTTAGTTTCGTGCTGTATTAAACTCTTCAAGATCCTGGTATACCAAGCATATCGCAGTACCCCTTATGATTAAGGAAAGAAACTAAATCAGGATACTTGTAGCTAGCTTCCGTTCTAATCCTATTTGATCTCCTTATTCTAAACGCATACATGCACATTGCACATGAGATATTGTTAAAAAATATTCAAACTAAGTATAAAAAAGATTAAACCGGAAAACATAACAATAACAGACTCCTCTCAAACTGCTTCTGAAAGAAGAGAATGGTTTGCCAAATGCGAAATATCTTAAAATCTAGGGTTAAAGACGTCAAACCTAGGTACGAGCAGCACCTCTAGGTTTTTAAATATTTAATCCTAAATACTAAAATTTTCAAAACCTAGAACATTTATTTCTCATATTACGGTTTAAAATGCCAAATAACCACTCCCTGACTGTCTTATACGAGAGTATAATCTGAAATAGTGTAATATAAACGTAACTTTACCGAATTTAGTGCGTCAGACGCGCGTTTTTCTGTATTCAGCTACTTCAGTGTCGCTAAACCCCAAAAGTTTGGAAAAAAAATGTGATTGTCAGGTCTCGGCAGGCAACGAGCATCCCTCTCCGGGCACACTTACTGACGCATTCCACGAGAAACAATAGCTACAGACATAAGGTAAGAGACACCTACCAGTATGGTTCGTTCATTGATAAGATATTGCGTGTAAAACATGGCCAGTGATACAAAAGGGCTGCTTTGCGTCCAAATTGGAGTACCATGCTATCGGTCGTTACGTGTACCTGTTTTTGAAAGGGGAAGCGCTGGCAAGAATATATATAGGGAGCATTTATCAATGTGTCCGAGTGTTCTGCACTATCAAGCTGAACTAAATTTCAAATTGAGAAGAAATACGATTTGTATGGAAGCGTCCTAGTGGCAGGTTACAAAAAATATTTCTTTAATACTTTTCAATGAATTATAGAGATTTCTCGGTGAAATCGAAACTGATAATCTCACTGTTTCAAACAGTGAAATTATCACTTCGATTTCACTGTTTCAGAAATAGGATTTTTGCGAGATAGCCTCAAGTTTATGATTGATTAATTGACTAAATCTTATCTCGCTTGACAAAAATTACGTCACGCATGTTTGCACGTCATTCTGACGTTAATGACGTCACTTAAAGCGCCAACGTAACATTGTTACTGCACGCGACGTTAGGCCGCCTAAGTCTCCTGTAGGCATTCTTTCTCGACAATTTGTTTTGAGATCTGTTTATCAAAATGATATTTGAAGCTGTTTTTCAGTTGCAAACTTTGTTTACAACCACTATCATACCCAGTAAACACACTGGAAGCATCAAATTTGACGCAAAATGGCTAGAAAAAAAGTTGCGTTTCTGTCGTGATGCCTGTCGCTCTTGAATAAACAGAATTATTGCAATTTTCAAGCATAAAAGAAATAGAAAATTTGACTTTTTCAGTGTAAAATGAATTTTTATTTCACTCATGAACACCAAAAGCAGTATTTTCACTCATGGCTTCGCCACACGTGAAAATACTGCTTTTGGTGTTCATTCGGTGAAATAAAAATCGATCTTACACTTAAAAAGTCAAATATCCTCTATTTATCTCATACGTAGGAGATAGGAAGTTCTTCGTAGGACGTAGTAACTCCTACGTAGGGCTAATTAACTGCTACGTTGGCCTTACTATCTCCTTCGTAGGACTAATTAACTCCTACGTAGGAGTTAATGAGTCCTGTGTATGACTTATTAACTCCTACGTATGACTAACTAACTCCTGCGTAGGAGTTAATAAGTCCTACATCTGACTTATTAACTCCTACGTAGGACTTATGAGCTCTCACTGCTAGAGCTGATCTACGTGCATTTATTAAATGTAGTGACTTTTGCAACAATATATGTAGTCTGAATTCTACTCAAAAGTGATTCTTTAATAATATTCTGAGCTCTATCAAACATGGCTCTTGCAATATAAGCCTTAATGTATCTTTACCATATTCAGTGCGGTTTCTACATCTAACTTCTTCAGTTTATGAGGCAACGGACATCCCTATCTGAGTCGCACTTACTAACGTAATCCACAAGACAGAGAACCCGCAGATATGGTAATATACGCAGGCGTCGCACACCGAGCCGCTTCAGCCTCGATAGCCCTAAAAGACAAGTGCATAGTCATAACAATGTAATGGGCTTGTATGCAACGGACATCCCTCTATCTTGATTATTTTGACCCCTATTCAAAAGTGACTTGCAACTGTCAATGAGTAGCTTTTCCGGCCTAGTAGTTTTACCCTTGAAAAAAAGTCTGACTTTTCCATAGTAGAATTTCCCACCGGAAAAGGGGCTATATATACCGGTAGTAGAATTTCTCCTATATAGCCAATTTTCCCCGGGGAAACTCTACCATACGTCATTTTGCATAGCCGTTTTACCCTTCGACGTTTTTTCGGCAATAAGTGATTCAGAAAAATAAAAGTATTTAATACTACACGTAAAAAAGAGGAAAAATAGATAACGAAATTGGCATCAATAGTTCAGGTGCCAACCTTTTATAAGGAAACGTCACTCACATACAAACCCATGCAGATTTAAAGCGAATAAAGTTCCCTTTCGCTTGACCTTGCAGAGTTTTTAATCTCTGACGGACATTCACGATTGTTGGAGATTATCCTAATAAGACACTTCATGGTTGCACGAGTAACAACACGCAGTAGCAAAAATGTTTAATAAATCTCCTAAGATTTTGATATTAATGAAAGACCCGTATCTACTAATGAACGTCAACGTAATCAATCAAATCTAAAATGTGTTTGAAAGTTATTTAAAATGTGTTTATATTCAATGGCATATCTGCGTTTTGATTATTCAATTGTGCTTTATCGGTAAATGAAATATAACCATGTTAAGATTTTAATTTTCATCCCTGCCATTACCTAGTGATCGCACTGCTTATCGGAGACCTGTTACTAAGCAAGACAGGTCTAATAAGCAGTTTAATTAATGCCACTTTTATTGCAAAATTAGTATTTACAAAGTAATTTGAATCGCTTCAAATACCGGGACGTTTAAGACGATATCTGCGGCTTCTCAGATTAGCTGAAATTAAGAAGATATATATATGGCGTTACAAATATTCTGTTATTCCAAGAGTCAGGCTTTGGTTCATATCAATAGAGGGCATGGTTGATATTCCTTTATAGTAGGGGTGCTGACCTGTCGCATCGTCAGAAAACCTGTCTTTAAGTGAATGAGTACTTTTCAGGGGAAGCAACTATGCCATTTTCACATTTGCAGCCATTGTCAGTGAGGGTCAACTCTTGAAAAAAAACATTTACTCCCTTAGGTGAAATTCTTCTCTTAAAGGGATAACTCGTAAAAGGAATGATTTTTGGATCTATAAGCAAGTTCTTTCCAATAAGAGTAGATCCATTTAGAGGGGGTTATTTTTACAGTGAAACAAATGGTAAGCCCCGAGAGTCCTTCCACATTTTCAACATTTTCAAAGTGTTTTGTCGGATCGAGTGAGTTTGTATTACATATAACACATCCCAAAGGAAGGAGGGGCTAACTGCAGATTTGCAAGCTTTGGCCACCGTGTTAATGGGCTAAAAACAAAACTTGTTAATTATTTCCTTTCTTTTTCTGCCGATTCGGAAGCTTTGTCTGCTGTGTTAACAGGGCGAAAACAAAACTTATTAGCTATTTTCTTTTCTTTTCTTTCTTTTTTTTTATTTTTATTTTTTTTTTATTTTTTATTTTTTTTTAGCTATTTTCTTTTCTTTCTTCCCCCCCCCCCCCCCCCTTTTTTTCTTAATTTTAAAGAAACGTGGTCAATGTTTGGCAAATGCAATATCATAATCATCGCATCCACTTTTAAGAAAATTTTGATTTTTATTAAAATGTGTAACTGTATGTCGAATTCGCTACACTTGAAATATCGTAATTACCATAAATTAAAGACATCTCTTTAACACTTACTGTAATTCTTAAATTTGAAAAAGCTGACTGGTGTCAAAAATGCTGACAGGAAGAACAACAGACAGTACAGACCTTGATCCGACTCCTAAGTAGAAGTTTTATCTGCGTATACACTTTTCGCTGTCAGACACTTCTGTCACATACCAGAAGTATTAAGGAACACTATGGTAAATACCGCTTGGCGATAGTTAGGTATGATTTCCCTTTTTTATTATTATTATTATTATTATCAAAGCGCTAAAATGCGGTCTTTCCTTAAAGGGGGAAATAATGATTATTTCCCCCTTTAAGGGAAGACCCCATTTGAGCGCCTTGTCCTCTAGAAAATAAATAAGAAGTCACATATATTTCTTTGTAAAAATTACGGGAAGCATGTTGGTGTACCTATGCACCTTAAGGAAATGATAATGGATACTCTCCTGTAAGACTTAATCGTAAAAAGAATAAAGACGTTATTATGACTATCTTTTTTCCTCAATATTTCTCAGTTGCTATATTGTAGAGCCAGACAGCCATATTACCCTCGTGTAATAAATACATCTGAAAATGTCTTTATTATACAAATAAAAACATTTTTCTAACTGCAAGATCATTAGAAACTCTAGGGGCCGAGTGCACAAAGAAGGCGTAAACGACGCCGGTGTAACGAAGTAAAGTGACCCCCATAGAATAACGACCCCCCCGGTCATTATTCTTTAAAGAATAGTGACTCCCCGGTCATAATATTATGTCTCCCCGGTCATAATATTATGACCCCCATACACAAAATAAATCGACCCCTCGCGAAGAATTGTGACCCCCATAGAATAACGACCCCGGTCATTATTCTTTAAAAAAGTGCCACCCCGCAGGTCCTAATGTTAGGTGGCAATTAGCGAAAAAGAAAAGAACGTCACCTCCGTCTCCCCCTCCCCCCTACAAAACACACACACACACACACGCACACACATACTCCCCGCCTTCCCCACAACCACCCCGTACAAACATGATAAACAAATACAGGACATAAACAAATACATGAAATAAACAAATAAATAAATATAAAAAATAAAGTCACACTTGGAATAAAAAAATAAAGTCATTCCGAGTATAGTGTACGCTCCTATGGCTGATACGATTACATTAACCCATTTAAGCCTAGCATAGAGGCAAACGTTCAGACCAAGATCAGACGCAGAAGAAATTTTCATCTGATCATTTTCATTGTTAGCATAAAATTTACAGCAATTTCTATAAAATGAAATGCGAGAGGGCTATGAGGTACTAAATCGCTCACCAGAGTAAAAAAAGGTCAAAGATCAAATTAGTGCCATCGATTGAACAAACCTACTATATGAATCCCAAAATGCTGGATATCATATTTTCAGTATCATTACATTTAGGGAAGAAGAAACATTAAAAAGGTTTATAACACATGGGCATAAAGGACATCTCGGCCATGTGACCAGAACCGTTCAAACAAACTGTTGTTTCCCTGACTCATGGAGGTTTCATGTGACATTTTGCTTCAATCAGCTCAGTCGTTTCGTTTAACAGAGATGTCTGAAGCTGTTGAAATACGATCACAGAATGGCCTTGATCTTTGGTACTAAAATTCTTCAAATACTCATTTAGTTGATTGGCTATTCCAAAGTCTTCAAAAATATGTTATGACATTTTCTAATATAAAGAAAATTTGACCTTGTTGTAAAAAGGTCAAGGACAATGCAATTTCATCATCTACTGCAAGTTTTATTATTAGTAATACTTGTAGATATTGTTGTTGCTACTGCAACTGCTTCAGCTATCGTAGAAATTGTAGTGCTTACAAATTTCATGAAGAAAATTTGTTTTCGTGCTACTCAAGGAAATTTGACAAAATATTCAACCCGGAAAAGGACCATACACATGTCATTTCGATTAGTTTGTGAATAAGTATCAGTCTACTCAATGTACTTTTCTTTAGAAACTAATGGCCGGGTGGGGTTCTTAAAAAAGTGACGATAAGGTGACGGGGGTCGTTATTCCAGGCGGTCACAATTCTTCGTGAGGAGTGATTAAATTTGCGTGGGGAGGATTTGTGTGTGTGTGTGTGTCATGAGATTATAATGTTATGACCGCAGAGTCATAATATTATGATAGGGTGGGGGTCACTATTCTTTAAAGAATAATGAAAGGGGGTCGTTATTCTGTGGAGAAATTTCCTTGAGTAGCGCGAAAACAAATTTTCTCCATGAAATTTGTAAGCACTACTACTGCAGCGATAGCAGAAGCAGCTGCATTAGATACTACAACATCAACAAGTATTACTAATAACAAAACTTGCAGTAGCTAATAGTCAATTTGTGGTCAATTAGGTGGGGATTATCATTTTATAGCTATCATCGACGGGTAAACGGGTGTCAGTATTTTCTACAAACGGAGTCACTTTTTCTATAGAATAATGACAGGGGGTCATTATTCTTTAAAGAATTGTGACCTCCCCCCGACATAATATGATTCCGCGGTCATGACATAATGTAATAATACCCCTACTCTTTCCTTCAACACACACACACACACACACACACACACACACACACATCCCTCTAAAAACACCATCAAGTATTACTAGATGATAAAACTTGCAGAAGTTAATAGTCAGTTAGTGGTCGATTAGGTGGGGATTGATATTTTATAGGTATAATCAAGGGGGTAAACGGGAGTCAGTCTGTTTTAGAAAGGGAGTCATTTTTTCTATGGAATAATGATCGGGAGTCGTTATTCTATGGGTTCCCATAGAATAACGACTCCCGATCATTATTCCTTAAAACTAGTGATCCCTCCCCCTGTCATAATATTATGACTTCCCGGTCATAACATTATAATATTGTGACACCACCTGCCCCCTCCCCCCCCCCCCCCCACACACCCTTCCCACACGAAGATAAATAACTCCTCACGAAGGATTGTGACCGCCTAGAATAACGACCACCGTCACTTTTTTCTCAAAAAGCTGCCCCTGGCGATTAAATTCAAAGAAAAGTGTCCTGGTCATAATATTATGACTCCTCTATGCGAATTTAAATGACAATGCGCGAAGAAATTGCTTATTGAGGGATCAAAAATGATTTTTCGGTTTACTTCAAAATTTCCTTTCAAAAGGTGTTGCTCTGAATTCCCTATAACATGTAAATAACACTTTCTTCACTTTTAAGCAGATAGAGTAAGACTTTTGGTGTTATTAAAATTGAATGTATTGAAAATAAGCAAAGTTTTATAGAGATACTACCCCCAACCTGATATTGTTTTCAAAATCAACAGCAAAATCTCTGTATGGTACATAAGTCCACCTGTTAATACTAAAATCTTATATAACATTAACACCATGAGTCAAACTATCACATTTTTAATTTTTGAGGTTGGGACCTATATGTTGCATGCGATGCATTGTCTTTTGAAATCCATTTTAAAATCCATCATCAAACAAGAGAGTTGTAACAGAACCGGACACAACATTCTGTATGCCATAAGCATTTATGAAGACTCCATTGCTTCATGGGAAGTCATAATATTATGACCGATGTGGGGGGTGGGGGTCACTATTCCTTAAAGTAAAATGACCGAGGGTCACTATTTTATAGATATCATAAGGGGGTCGTTATTTTTTAAAGGGAGTCAGTATTTTATAGAAAAGGGGTCACTTTTTCTGAAGAATAATGACCGGGGGTCGTTATTCTATGGGGGTCAGTTTACTTCGTCACACCGGCGTAGCTTATACCCCCATTCCACTTGATGACGCTTTGACTGC
The DNA here is from genome assembly GCA_963989385.1 of Ctena decussata. NCBI lineage: Eukaryota > Metazoa > Mollusca > Bivalvia > Lucinida > Lucinidae > Ctena > Ctena decussata. The sequence goes on from OZ022504.1 coordinate 43,260,837, forward strand.
GCTCTTGGCGATCATGGCGCTTCTCCAAAATTTTCGAACTCGCAGCAGAAGCGTAGGCATTTGCCAAAACTTGGATCTTGTGCGCTTCCAGTACGCTTCTAATACGATCTCGCCACGCTAGTGACGATGCTGCCGCGATTTAGCTGCGCTTCTGCCACGCTCAACTGACTTCGAGGGCGCTTTTAATACGCTGCTACTACGGCAAAGGATTTCAAGCTACGCTTATTACGATGCATTTGTGATCGTGCTACGACCTAAGTGCCGGAGCTACGCTCATGCTGCGATTGTGTTGCGCTTTGTAACTGCTTCTATGTAAATCGGCGGAGAATCGGGTCCAGCAGAAGTTAGCCACCATTAATAATATAAAAATTCCAGTGGCTATGGCCCAGCTGGCAATCAAGAACTAGTGACTTCGAACAACTCGTCTTGTTCTTCTTGCTGTTCAGGCTCAACTGGGGCCTCTGTTCGGCAGTCTAAAGGGCGCCTATCTGGCTCAGTTTAGAGAGCAAGAGCCTGGCCCCCTGTCAAAAGCAGATGGCGAAATCAACACCCAGGCCTGGTCAGGAGACTATTTTTACGCAGCCTTTACCGCAGGAGAGGGTATTCCAACTCCTGCTCCTGGCAGCCTGCATCTTTAATGAAACGTGAGAATCGAGTTATGAAACGTCGTGGAAACGCGGCGTTTTTATGCCCAGATCGCCATAAGAGCAGAGGAAACGCAGATAAAGCGCCAAGAGCGCAGCGGAAGCGTCGTGGTCGCGCTATTCATAAATAATAGAGTCGCAGCGGAAGCGGCAAGAGCGCAACGGGAGCGCAAAGAGCGTAGCAGAAGCGTAGCTGGGTCGCAGACGAATCTCAAGGCGCTGTCGGCACGATCCCGCTGCATTGGTGCTGCGTTGCTCCCGCTGCTGCTGCGTTCATGAATTTCGAGCTACGTTCTCACTACGCTTTCGTTGCGCTTTGAGTCCACGGCGCTTCCGCTACGTAAATTTTGAGCAGAGTCAAAACAAGCGCCGTGACTTGGCGATCATGCCGCCTCTGATACGCTTTCACTGCGACCTAGAAGCTTCTCCTGCGCTGCTGCCGCTTCTGCTACGATTCATGGCGCTTTGTACAAAATTTCGGAGCGCAGTGGAAGCGCCGTCCAGTGGAATGGGGATATTACGAACGTCGGCGCAACTAAGTCTGTACTACGACTGTATTTTAATCCAAGTGCACGAGTTAGTTTACGACACGCCTCGTTTGTGCACACGAATTAAAATTCTGCGACATTTTTTGGACGGACGTACGTCGGGCGTAAGCCTACGTTTGCTTTGTGCACTCGGCCCCTGGACCGTACCTTATTTGTTCGGTTATAAGACGGGTATGACCCTTCTAAAACAATCCTATAAATTTAGATCCGTCTTATAAGACGGATCTAGATTTGTTGGATTGTTTTAGAAGGGGGAAACCCAATCTAATAGCAAAATTTCATAAGACTGATTAAGATATTTGTGCTGAATCTAGAGATGGAAAAGTACCGTCTTACAGCCGAATAAATGTGGTATTTTAGAAAATTAAGCTGTAAAGGCATGGAAATAAAAAAATATATCTTAAAACTACTGAGTTTCCGGACCTTCAGTTCCCGCCATATCTTGTTGTTGTTTTTCTTTGTTGTTGTTGTTGTTGTTGTTTTTTTTGTTGTTTTTTTTTCTATTCGGGCAAACGTGTTGTGTAAACAGTATTAAAGACATTTTTGTGAAAATAGCACAAATAAGTCGGTAGTAAAGTAGTAAACTACGGTATTTATCCTAATAAACGCCCCTGCTCTCATATATACCCCTCCTTCTTTTTGCGGAAATGATGTTATATCATCTTGCATGAATTCCTGTTTGGTTTAAACATATTTATTTCTTCAATAAATTCCATTTACAATACATATATAGACAACACAACTAAACAAAGAAATGGATCAGAACGAAAGCTGAAAGCTTATAGAGCTCTTCTCCTAAACATTAATAAATTGTGTACTATTCGGCGGAACATATAACATTCAGTGAAATATCTATATTCTGTTAGTTTAAACACATACAATTTGTATCATTATGATACATTAACACAGAAAAAGGGCAATTATGAAAGACAGATTACTATTGTAAAGATGTCTGCGATGAATCAAAGTTCGCTAATTATCAGTTTTAAATAGATCTGTATAAGCCAGTCAACTACAAACAACGCAAACAGCGACACATCCCAAAGATCAGTACAATGACAGCATTCAAATACTACATAAGAAAGAAAAGAGAAAAAAAATATGTAGATAAACAAATATAGCATACACACACATACAAGGGAAGGAAAAACAAAAATAGACAATTCGGGTTTTGGGGGGAAGAGAAAGATGGGACGCAGACTCCGGGGCACTCAGATTTTGGTCGTTAATTGTGTAGATCGGTCGCGTGTGTTTGATTTCCCAAAGAATATCATTGCTCAAAAACGATGCGTATTTAAAATATATTTGTGCACACTTTCAAATATTTTTTTGTTTATTTCATGGGATAAAAATAAATCCCCATACAATAACAGATTAAGAGAAGGAATAGTGTATAAAGAAATGACGTTTAATAATTCTGTACGTTGAATTTCATAGTATCTGCAATGAAAAAAGAAGTGTTGCGCATTTTCGATACTGCCACAACGGCACAAAGGCGAATCTGAAATGTTCTTTAGAAAAAGATCGAGATTCAATGAACTACAGTTTGTTCTTAATCGAGTATGAAGGATCTGTGACCGTCTGCTACCAATATAAAAGTGATAAGGTACTGATGTTTTGTCTTTATTGAGGTGACGTTTAAACGAATTTATAGAATCAGATTGCTTAGCCTCTGCAGATAAACTGTTCCAGTCCCTGATTGTTGACGGCAAGAAAGATTGATAGTATTGCTGAGTTCTAGCATCTACAGTTCGAAGATCATTTGCATTACGTAAATTATAACGAGACAGGTTATTAACTGACTGTGGAATTAGGCTAGACAGGTATAAGGGTGTAAGATTATACATCATTTTATAAAATAAGGTAAGCCTATGGTTTTTCCGTCTTTTTTCAAGTGAATCCCAACATACTTCATTATATAGTGCATTTATTGAAATAAGTTTTGTTGCTCCAGTCGAAATCCTAGCTGCTTCATTTTGTATCTTATTTAATTCATTTTTTTCATATTCTGCACAATTATCCCAAATAACATCACCATATTCTAATAACGGCCTAATAAAAGCTATATAAATTGTCTCAAGTGATTTTCTGTCTAACCTGAATTTCAGTTTTCGCATTATATTGATTCTGAACCAAGCTTTTTCTGTGATGTAATTTATGTGTTGATGCCAAGTACAGTTATTAGAGAGATATATCCCAAGGTGTTTATGGCAGTCAACTTCTGTTATTTGGTGATTTTGCATATTAAGTGTAGGATGATGCGGCTTAATTAATTTACGGGAGACAAGAAGTGCTTCAGTCTTAACAGGATTGAAAGAGACCAACCAAGTTGCAGCCCATTTTGAAATTTTTTCAAGATCCATGTTTAGGCAGTCCGCCGCTGTTGTCGGGTCATCGACAATTATAAAAAGACTTGTATCGTCCGCAAACAACCGAATACTCGAACCAATGTCAATTACAATGTCATTAATGTATAGCAAGAAGAGCAACGGTCCCAGTATAGATCCCTGAGGAACTCCGGCTCTGATAGAAGTCCAGTCAGAAATAGCGCCAGGGAGCACAACACGTTGTTTTCTGCCAGAGAGATAGTTTTTAAACCAGTCAAGGACTTTCCCTGTGACACCAGCTGCTTTGAGTTTATGCAGGAGACCAGAATGCCATACGCGATCGAATGCTTTGCTGATGTCACAGAAGACAGCCCTGACCTCTTTGCCAGAATCAAGAGCTTGGCAGAAGGTATTGTAAAGGAATGTTAACTGATTAATAGTCGAATCGCCCGGTATAAAGCCAGACTGAAAAGAAGATAGTAAATTATTATCCCGAAGATGATTGTATAAATATTTAAATACAAGCCTCTCAAAAACTTTGGCTTCAGCATTTAACAAGGATATGGGTCTATGATTGGAGACAACAGACATGTCTCCTTTCTTGGGAATTGGACATACATTGGCTTCTTTGTAGAAAATTGGTAAGATACCTGTTTGCAGGGATTGATTAAAGAGTGAATGCAGTGGGGTGGAAAGTTCCGATGAGAGTTCTTTAAGAATACGATTATTGAGCCCATTTGGACCAGAAGCTTTTCCAACGGGTAAGGTTTTAAGGACTGATTCAACTTCAAGTGGAGTAAGAACAATAGTATTCAATTCTGAATTAATAACGGGAGGTATTAAGTCTGGAAGGACAGCATTGCTTTCATCTAATATTGTTTGACTTTGAAAATATTTATTGAATATATTGGCTTTATCCGTTTCGTCTGAGTAAACATTATTATCATATTCAAGTGGCGGAATTGATGAATTTGAGTTTGGAGCTATAAATGTCTTAAGAGTTGACCACCAGTCCTTAGTTGAGAGAGAATTTGATTTGAGTTTTTCTGCAATCTTTTCATAGTATGATTGTTTTGATTCACGAATCATTGTAACGACCCTATTTCGTAGTTTCTTGAAAGTTTTCCAGTGTGAATCCTTATTAGTTTTCTTGGCTTTTCTGAAAGCTCTTTTACGCTTACGAATATGCCTTTTAAGAAAAGTAGTTATCCAAGGAGGCTCTGACGGCTTAACTTTTATATGTCTGTTTGGAATGCATTCCGTTGCTATAGAATTAATGGCAATATTTATATTATCGGCATAAACATTTACATTATCGTCCTGCAGAGAATCCCACTCAATCGCTGAAGCTCTTTCACGTAACATATTAAAATTTCCCCTGTCATAGTACCATACATGTCGTGAAAATGATTTTAACTTAGGTTTGGAAAATCTAAAAATGCCATAGATAGGACAATGATATCGTAAGTCTTGACAGAGAAAAGGATCACCAACACCGCTAAGCACTAAGTGATCTTTATTACTAACAAGGAGGATATCAATCAGAGATGAAGAGTTTTCGGTAAAATGAGTTGGTTGGCTTATAGACTGATAGAAAGAAAACTGAGTACAAAGGGATTCTATTTTCCTCGCTGTTCGAGCATTAAGAACATTCAAATTAAAATCACCAGTAACAATTATATCGGCTATATCTGTATCTATTGCCAAGGCTAAAGAGTCTTCAATATCTGAGAAATAATTAGCGTCAGAATTTGGAGGCCGATAAAAAATTCCGAAAAGAATACGCTTATGATTATTAATTAACTCAATCCATATGCTCTCAATACCTCTAATTTCCAAATCAGCACGTCGCTTGTAAAGAATAGTTTCTTTAACGTATAGCATGACACCGCCATGATTGTCCCCAACTCTATCCTTACGCTCGGGTCTGTTGTATGACTGAAGCACTAAGTCGTCTGTATCAACGGAAGAACTGAGCCAAGTTTCTGTGAAAGCTAATATATCGAAATGGAACAATTCTGCATGCAAAAGTTCCAGTTTAGACGAAATACTTTGGATGTTGTAATGGACAAAAGACAAATTATGACTGAAACTAAGAGAATTGAATATTGATGAAGACATATTAGACGACAAGCTTGAGACACTGCCCGATGCGGAGGATGAAGAAGGACCTGGGTTCGGATGGACATCCCCGGAACAAAGCATAATAATGTTAAGCCAAGTACCAAATACAATACATAAAAAAGAGATAGCAATTATGAGACTAAACCTTGTATTTGCTCGTACTGTCTTACCTGGAATAACAAATTTGCCGGAAATAAAGGTCTTTCTAGCCAAGTTCTCACTTTCTTGCAACAAGGTTAGTGTTGAATACGCATGAACGACATGTTTGTGTAATGCAATTAATAAGAGTAAGTGCAAGAAGAAGTTAAATTTACACACACGACCATATGTTGGCATGACAGCAAACTTACATCGACCTAGTGGGTGAATCATGTAATTGTAGTAAGTAAGAACAGGAAACGAATAAGTCCTGTCAGACCAACATGAAAACAAACAACAATGACCTCACGGACAACCCACTGCGCCCACACCCCCTTCCTCGGCCCCCCAAAAGTGGCAAAAGAGACAAAAGTTGAATTCATGAAAAAGAATATGTAGGAAATTGGAGGTTATTAGTGCTACTATAAATACATGTACCATAGGAAAAAGGAAAAAAAAAGAACAACATGTAAACTACTGAATAGAAATCATTTTAAATAAATTAATTTCCAAATACAAAAAGAAAAGTGACTCTTAATTAAGCTGAATTGCAAATAGTCAATTCATTTGAATTTTTGATATTACTGCGTCTTTTTCTGAAGTCACATCAGCCGAAATTATCCAGAAAAGGAAAAAAAAATAATTAAATTACTATTTAATTGTAAATTGAAAGTAAAGAACGATCACAGTAAACTTTATGAACAATCAAAGTAAACTTTATGAATAATCAAAGTAAACTTAATATGGTACTACAGAGAAATCAAAATATACACCCAGTACATTCGTAGGCAAACTGATCCGACACTACGAACCATGACACGGCCAACACCAGCTCCCTCCATTAGCAATGGCATATAAAGAATACAAACGATCTTCCCAACGACAGACCGGAACGATCCGCATCATGACTGGCAGTGACCTATTCTATGTTCTCCAGAATGAACAGGGTGATAAACAACCGTTCAGTTTACAGCTTTCAATAAAAAAAAAAAGGTTCAACTAAAAATGGCTTGAACGCAAACACGGTTCAACCAAACAATTTTGTATCACAATTTTTGCGTATTTAAACTGTTTCAGTGCCACCCTATGTAATATAATCCGTACTTTAGCACCTCAAGCGTAAGACTTCCGTAAGTTCCAGACAGACTGTTTGGTACCTGCGAAAATCCTAGGCCTGAGTTGTTCTGTGAAACGGGCGGCTGTATTTTACAGTAAACACGTGAGAAGGTCGATGCTTCACACACACACACACACACACACACACACACACACACAACATACACACACACACACACACACACGCCCCTCCCCCCCCCCCCCCACACACACACACAGTGCATAGGCATTTTAATACTTACACTACCTAATCTCATATCATAATGTAGCCAAAACTGGGACAAGCGAGCCAACAGACAGTGCTAAGAAGACAATTAAGAAATTAGATCTGGAATGCCTTGACCCGTCTTTGTCTTATCAACTACACGAGGTTTAGCTCGGTACTCAAAAATTAAAGTGCGATCACATCATTGTACACAATAGAAGGGAGCAAACTCTGATAACACTGAATAGGTCAAGGTGTCCCAGGATGTAGGAAAACCACGGTAATTGTTATAAAATTACACATACACAATAATGGAGCGACCCTGAAAGGCTTGATGAACACCAATTCCAAAAAGTATACTAATTCGCAAATACATACAACAGTAATAACAGTATCACATGGTTAAAATCCAAACAGCTCGTGGCGTCGCAACAACATGGAAGGAATGCTGATTCAATGTCGCCGACATTGGAACCAGCACTCATTCAATGTTGCCCACCTGACGCCGAGCGCCCGATGGAAAGAGGACAGGGTAGAATTTTGACGGTACCATTCATACAATATTTCATGTGCATGTTAAGGGGAACATACCCACCGGGCACTCAACATTGAATAAACCCCGAATCAGTCTGATTCAACGTCATGGCGTTCAATGAGGACTGGTTCGACGTTGATTCAAGGTTGTGTGTCCGATGGAAACATGCTGTTCCACAGAGCTCCATATAGATGCGCAGAATTACTGTTATCATCAGGTAATTACCCAGCGGGCACACAACGTCAAAATGACGTCGAACTAACGTCGCGGTGACGTCATTACGTCGCATCGACGTCAGCACGACGCCATTTCAACGTCATATGCCTGATGGGTAGAAAATGTTTACAAACAAAAGCAATATCACTCTATAGAGTAAATCAGGTGCCTCTTAGAGACTATTATTATGGGAGCTGAAACAATCACAATATTATGAGCATCATGAGAAGGTCGAATGATATAATTGTCCTGGAAAGTACAATTTCAAACAAAAATTCTGACAGTTTTACTAACTGCATAATACAAAAACGCACTGGCTAAAATTTGAATAGTGCAAAAATCTGCTCAAACCAGGAATCCTAATTTCAAACGCATTTGAAAGCAATCCGAGGTCATCGCCGTCTCTCGTTAATAGGAACGCATTGACCACTCACCAGATCATAAATAACTTCCAGAGACTTCAGACTTACCACAGTGATTGGTCAAAGCGTCCCAATAATGGGGAAAATACGGCGTTTGATCCGGTCGGGTTTTATTCTAAGTAAGGGAACTAACTCTATAAACCTCAACCCATACTCTAATACTGACTCGCCGAATCTCCAATGCAGTGGTGTTCCGTTATTACATAAATTAACATTTCAACTGTGAGCATACCATCATAATAATGAAATTATGGAATAAAGGAACATCAACCAACATAGAACATTATACTGGCAAAGGCACATTTAGAAACTGAGAGCAGACTAAAAATGAGTGTGTATCGCATGAAAACGAATTTGTAAGATACAGTGATATATAATTATTCATAACAATTTCATAGAGCTCCATGTAAACTATTTTGGATCAATATGGCTTTTAACGGTTAAGATTTTGTTTCAAAACCCTACTCTTTGACTGCGTTTGTTTAAAACTCGCTCAATAGCAGGGTACCAGGTAACGTACCGTTACAATTCACATCATTTTGCCTAAAGTATACTGATTAAGATAAGTATAGTCAAGTCAATGCTTACAGTCTATACCATCGGTTCAATAGTCGGGGGCAGTACAGGCGGGGTATTAAAACCGTTCAAATTAGCCTCACACGAAATTCTGTGGATATTGTCTGAATTGTCCTTAACAAGTATCGTTCCGTCCGATGACCAGGCACCTTTGAGACACAAAGACTTTACGCGAACACGGGCCTTGTAGAGCAAATCCATTCGCATTTTTGTTAAGTCTTCATTTAAGTACACTCCGCGGTAACCTTTATCTTTCAACAGAGTCCGTTTTTTGTAGAATTTCTGGCGGGCACGGTAGGTAGCAAACTTTATAATAATGTCCCTTGGTCTACCAACTCTTGGTTTTCCCACCCTGTGGCTTCTGTCAATATCAGACAGATCAATTTCAGAGTCTATTGCTCTCGCTGTCTCGATAACTATCGCATCAGTGTCTTCATTTTGCTGCTCCTGCACACCCGACATTCTTAAAGAGTTTCTTCTACTATACTGCTCACCAGCATCGACCGCTCTCTCGAGATTCACCACTCTGGTTTTCAAATCACTGTTTTCACTCTTCAGTAATTGAACATCTGTTTCAAGGATACCAATTTTGGCATTCAGACCATCAACAACGCCTCTTATGATGGTCTCAACCATGCTAGGAAGCTCATCTCTAATTGACTCTTTCATATCAAGTTTAAAGGAGTCTCTCAACAATGCCGATATCGCTTGCATTTGGGCTTCTCCAATTGTAATATGGGGCATTTCAGCGGGCTGCATCTGTGTACTTTGTGCAGACTTCTCACCCAAAGCACTGCCCGTAGCTCCTTCAACAATCGAGGTATCAGCCATTATTTTAACAGAATCCGTATCTGAACAAGAGTTATCTGAAGAATCTGTAGAATCTGTAGAAAGTTCCAACACTTTATTTTTCTTTAAGTCAGTCGGAAAATCGGGCGATGTTAACTCTCTTTTCTTTGATATAACAATTGGCTTAGATATTGGCGTCGACGTGGCAACCTCACTTTCGCTGCTCATAGTATGTAACCTTTTTTGAACAGTATACCTGTCAAAAAATTTGGCGTGCACCGTCCTTATATGAGCACCGTTATTATCTCATAATATAGCCAATGGAAAGTCAGAATTAACAATAGCGCCAAGATAGATAATTTTGATATAATTGATGATATGAAATCTATTAAGTCTATTAATTGTAAGAAATCAGTCACCTCAGTCTCAGAAATCACATCCTTTATTCCATATTCAATACACACATAAACCAATCCTCCAAAAAAACGCCCAAAACTAGTCCATTTTTATTTATTGTCAACTAAACTAAACGAAAAACAACATTGCCGCCATTGAACACGTGACCCTTTCCAAAAGAATTTGCTCCTTGAGGAATCCTACTGAGAATGAACGCAAAAATACTGTAAAACGATTATATTTGGCGGTAACTAAATTTTGGCGATATTGGCGGTTAAGGCAAAGAGCGCTAACATATAAGTCCGCCAATATTTGAATTCCAGTACACTTGTATGGCACCCAGATAAAAAGGATAACCAGGCCCCGAGGTTATAAAACTTTTTTCATGCTCAACTCAGCTGAGCATGAAATTTTACCTGCCGGTAAATAGCAAATTATTGATTAGTACAGTTGTTATCTTGCTTAGTTTAGCTGAGTATGAAATTTTCTCTGCTTATGAATATGAAAATGCCAACATTGGTTGGCATTTTCATATTTATCAGCAGAGAAAATTTCATGCTCAGCTGAGTTGAGCATGAAAAAAGTTTTATAACCTCGGGGCCTGATGACTATTTGAGATATTTTCTATACCGATCTATGAAAATATACATTGTGGCATTCAATTTGAATCGCCTCGATGAGGCGATTCTAATAATTGCCACAATATATAGCTAAATAGAAAATTAAAAAAAAAACATTCTTACAAATATACACCAAATTTCTTGACTATCTGGAGCCATGGTATATAATGAACGCCAAAATTAAAATGCGCCAACATGTCATTTTTAATAAAACGCGAACTTTTGATACCGCCAATATTAAGTGTTTTACAGTAGTAAAGTTGGTTCCTCTGAAAGTATACCTATTCACCTTAATACTGTTTAGTAGAGGTATTTTAGAAGTGGCTGATTTACTACCCTTTAGGCTCTAAATAACGCACCCTTTCGGACAGTCCGAGGGCGTTTAATAGGATTAATACGGTAGCTTACTTTCCTATATCTGTAGTTGATGTTCTGCAATACTTTCACTAAAGCCAAGACTTGTCGCTATTTTTTCCTTAAAGGTAGGTTCCTGTACTTTGGAATGCATCATAATTTTGATGATCTTTCATCCAAGTTGTTGGAAAGCACCGAATAAGTTTCACTAAAAGTGTAAATCAAAACAATATTAGATAAAGTTTCCTTTTAAAAGGAAAGGCTTGCCACGTTTTTACAGGGTGTGAAAGACAACAGATTGATTGAATAATTTGTTGCTTAACCTCCACGGTAAACAGCTATGGTCATGTCGGGGCGGTCAGTTAACCTAACCACACTATTCCTGGGCAGGCTTAGACCTCCTAAGCGGTTAACAGTACTAAGTGCACATACTTTCGCCAGTAACTGACAACTGCCCTTCTTGAATCAGCGGAAAGGGAAACGAAAGTATGTGGCCAAACCGGGTATTGAACCCAGGACCTCTGACTTATGAGTCAGGTGTTCTATCGATTGCGCTACGCCGGCTAAAGACAACAGAAAGGAGAACTATGGGAACTTAATGGAAAGCTCTTGGCCTAAATATAAAGTTGTTATCGAACACTGCTTGTTACGGCCCTGTCACACTACAACGTTTCAGACAACGTATGCCAACGTATGAAAATTTTATCCAACACGCTGGCATACGCTGGAGATAAATTAAAACATCAAAGAGCAGCCGGTTTTGGAACGCACACATAGCGTACTGAAACGTATAAATAACTTATTCACAACTTATCCCTAGCGTATACAGAACTTATACAAGCGTATAACAGCGTGTTCCCAGCGTATCTGTAGCGTTCTTGTCTTATGCCGAACGCATGCACAACGTTAGTCTAACTTACGCCGACCTTATGTATAGCGTGTTGGAGCGTACTTCGACGATCAGATATAAAGCGTCGGCTCTCTACAACACTTTTTATTGTAGTGGACGTTGATCGATGGACATGCCTAAAGAACGAAAATTAGAGAACTTTGCAGGTAGTAGCTGACCACCTGCATGCCTACCGTCGTCCCAATCATCACCCGACTGCCGTGCCTACGATGGTAGCCAACCTCCCTCTCGCGCAGACTCCAATGCCTTTTAAGTGGTATCCGTGGCGGCATCTGCAGCAGCTGTGGTGGCATCTGAAGTATTAACCCCCTCTCAATCCCCAAAACGACAAGCAGAAGCGGTCCAAGAAGATTCCTTATTTAAAACTGGTGAATTGCTGATCTGTATCCAATATATATATATATATATAGCTGAAGCCCAGGCCGCTGGCGGATATGTTACCTAAATACGCTCAGTGCGTTCGTGACACATTGAATAAGTTCTAAGGTCGTCAGGCATAAGTTGGATACGTTCTGGATACGTTCGGTATAAGTTACAGGTAAGTTACCTATAAGTTAGAAATAAGTTACGCGTACGCTCCACAATGGACCTGCTGGCTGCCGACGTATGTCAACGTATGATTAACTTACAAGTTACGTGCATGAACGTACGCATAACTTACCTGTTGCGTATACTAAACTTATGACTAACTTATAAACAATACGTCGGCGTACGCTGAAAATTTTATGCGTGCACAAAATTTTGAGCCCCATTCGACGTACAACAACTTATACCAACGTATTTGAGCGTGCTCGTAACTTGTTCATAACGTACCCCTAACTTATTCAACGTACACCAGCGTGTTTGCTAAATTTCTCATACGTCGGCATACGCTGATGCTATACGTCACTGTGTGACAGCCACATTACATTTATTTCCCAACATTACAGCATCGTAGGCCAGCGATGCTACAGTGACTAGATCCCAGTTGCATACAAAGATTCTTCTTGCATGTCAAAAAAACCCTCTGCAATCGAAATGACGTCATAATCACTGGCATAATTTCTTTTATCAGATAAAGGTGCAAGTAATCAACAGCCATGCAGCGCAGTCATAGCCATCGTAATTATGTGAGCAGGTGTACTGTCAAGGTGTGACAGCACGCTTTTGGCAGGTTTGCCTTGGCGATGGATCTTGACTTTCTGTAATGAGGCTGTCACACAGTGACGTATAGCATCAGCGTATGCCGACGTATGAGAAATTTAGCAAACACGCTGGTGTACGTTGAATAAGTTAGGGGTACGTTATGAACAAGTTTCCAGCACGCTCAAATACGTTGGTATAAGTTAGTCATAAGTTTGGTGTACGCAACAGGTAAGTTATGCGTACGTTCATGCACGTAACTTGTAAGTTAATCATACGTTGACATACGTCGGCAGCCAGAAGGTCCATTGTGGAGCGTATGCGTAACTTATTTCTAACTTATAGGTAACTTACCTGTAACTTATACCGAACGTATCCAGAACGTATCCAACCTATGCCTGACGACCTTAGAACTTATTCAACGTGTCACGAACGCACTGAGCGTATTTAGGTAACATATCCGCCAGCGACCTGGGCTTCAGCTATATATATTGGATACAGATCAGCAATTCATCACTCTTAAATAAGGAATCTTCTTGGAACGCTTCTGCTTGTCGTTTTGGGGCTTGAGAGGGGGTTAATACTTCAGATGCCACCACGGCTGCTACAGATGCCGCCACGGATACCACTAAAGAGGCATTGGAGTCTGCGCGAGAGGGAGGTTGGCTATTATCGTAGGCACGGCAGTCGGGTGATGATTGGGACGACGGTAGGCATGCAGGTGGTCAGCTACTACCTTCAAAGTTCTCTAATTTTCGTTCTTTAGACATTTCCATCGATCAACGTCCACTACAATAAACAGTGTTGTAGAGAGCCGTCGCTTTACATCTGATCGTCGAAGCACGCTCCAACACGCTATACATAAGGTCGGCGTAAGTTAGACTAACGTAGTGCATGCGTTCGGCATAAGACAAGAACGCTACAGATACGCTGGGAACACGCTGTTATACGCTTGTATAAGTTATGTATACGCTAGGGATAAGTTGTAAATAAGTTATTTATACGGTTCAGTACGCTATGTGTGCGTTACAAAACCGGCTGCTCTTTGATGTTTTAATTTATCTCCAGCGTATGCCAGCGTATTGGATAAATTTTTCTTACGTTGGCATACGTTGTCTGAAACGTTGTAGTGTGAGAGGGCCTTTAGATGCTAGACTGATCATTAGTCCCTTATTTTTCGTTTGCCCCTAAACACATTTTATGAATCCCCATAGGACTGAAACGATCACATTATATGCTGATGGCATAGACTATACCTTCCTTGCAGACAGGAAAGGACGTTGTGGAACGTTTCTATTGTTTCGAGTGCTGGTTCGGTTCTGGCTGAGAGAGACAGACCAGTCGCTCATCCACTGTCACAAAGCTGTCAATGAGTTCCTTAGAGTCAGCCTCAAAGAGTTTCAAATTTTAACGATTCTAAAATTGTCCACTCTTCTCTTTTAATACCTGCATCTCTATAAGAGGTTTCCAGGGCACTTCATGGACGTGTCGATAGTCAGTAGGAAATGCTTTTTATGCTGCATTATGTCCATTTCACCGTTTCCTGCCATTACTGCTACAATGCGAGTGCAATAATTTTCACTGGCGTTACCATATTTGAGACAGGCTCTGACATTCTGAGCCATCGGAAATTTTTGTTTTAAGATAACATTTTCATATTTATTTGTCCTTCCAGAATATATTTCGAGAAACACAAAGAAATCGCGCAAAGGATTACTGCAAAAGCGAACAAAATTCGCTCAAACTTGATTTATTGTTTTCATTTCACTGATTGGATACAATTTACATACAAGCTGGATAAACTGTTATAACTCAGGCTCATGGCATCACTTTTCAAAGATCTAAAATTCGAACAATCTTAAAAGAGCGTAGAAATGTTGAATCACTCTTTTCAGGTTGACGCTTTGACGCTATTAGTCAGTGCGCGGAAACCCAATTAACTTTATGTGATTTATGACGTAATTATCATCTGACGTTTCGTGACGTAAACGTCGCACCTCCACAAGGTTCAAAATGTCAGACGCTGTCACATATATAAATAACATGTTCAGCTGTGCGTATTAGCCACACAGATAGAAGGGATACATTCATTTGGTAAATCTGATGACTGATGAGGAAAAATAGTTCCTCAAAGGCACCTGCTTGCTGCATTTAGACAATAAATTTGAACTTGATTTTATTTTATTTTACAGGGTTTTTATGGATACACAGATGAGCCCATTAAAACGCGCTGTCCTGTCAATACACCCACAATTAGCATTTACGATTTTAGGATCATTGGAAATACGTATACCGAAAACGAAAGATTCTGATCAGCCTGTACTGATGCACCGGCTCAAGTGTGCAGGCTGCTCTGAGTAGTTAAATTACGCGATGCCCTAAGGCATTTGTCGCGACGCCGCTGAATGATAAAGACAAAAAGCTTGTTTGAAAAGCTTGTTGTTGTGTGCTAAGCGTTCGTGGTAAACATTGTTTCTCGCCTTTAAAAAGAAGCTTCCAGCCGCTACTAGACACAATAATTCACTCCTACAGTTAAAACAATGACCAATTTATCGGCAAATAAAATAATTTACTTTACAAAGCATGATTAAATGGTATTCTGTTGCTCTTTATGTTTTTTTCTAATCTTAACTTGTTGCATGAAAACCGGTCACGTTCGGCATATGTGTTTATGTGAACAGGGGTTAAATCCATGTAGTCACCCAATTACTCGAATAGCGTAAACAAACTGACTTCAGTTTGCGCTCCTATCAGAGCCGAGTAAGCCGTGATAGTCTGAAATCAAAACTTATACAAGTACTAGCACCAACCATTAACATGTGCTGACCATTTATCCGCGTTACCTGGATGACAAATAGCATTCGGACAAAATCGCTCTGCATATGCTCAAATATATGAGTACAATTTTATGCCGGATGCGCTCAGGCTAAATTTAGCATAGTTATAAACCGAAACAATGGTGCCTGATAAAAAGTGTTTACTTTGTTTAATTCAAAAATGATAGCTGAGCAAAGTTAATTCAGACAGGCTCAAAGATACAAAAATCAGTTCATAGTAACAAATGTGGGCGGGCCGACGTAATTGTAAACGAAAATTGTTCTTTTGAACGCAAACGTCAAAATGAACTGGGTCAGCCTATTTATAAAACTACTACCAAAAATAGAACAGAATTCCCATCTGGTATTTTTAAGAGATGTTAGGTTAAGAAGTAAACCGGACACAGATAAAAATAGACAAATCAGACGAGTTTTCTGTTTATTGTGATTTAATTTTCGTATATGTGAAGATTAACATGGAAAAAGCAGTCTCAAACCGGAACGAGCTTTTCGATCTATATGGCTTGCGGCCTTTGGGCCGCAAGCCAAAAAGTTGTTTTGCAAGGGATTTCCTAACTCTGCTTCGCACACCAGTTAGCGCTATTTTTAGTTCGCGCCAAAAATAGATAACGCAGCTGAGGTCATGCTGCACTGCATTTTGGGATAGTTTTAACCCATCCACCATGCCAGGACCTCTAGGAGAGCTCACGACAAGGGATAATTGACCTTTGGAGAATGGCATCAGAAATCGCGCACTTATAGACATAATAAACAAAGTTATTTTTAGAACTGGAATTCCAACGAAAGAAAATAAACCAAAAGGGAAAACGACTATTTTCTTCAACATCTGACGAGTTTCTCAGTAGCAACAAATTCAGAAAAATAAGAGAATTCAATACTGTTCAGAAAAAGACGAAATTATCTTGTGGACATAATTGTTATCGCTAGGAAAGGAACCTACCTTTAACGTGGTCACTGACGTGACGTTAGTAATGACTTTTAAAGCTGCACTCGATCTGTAAACATCAGTGCTAATGAAGTATTCTATTTTATACTTAGCAGTGAATTCAATGCATATCAAGAATAAATAAAAGTAATATTGTCTACAGTGAAAAAAATATCGTATCAATTACAATTTATATTTTTTCACTGTAGCAAAACGCGGCTGTTTTTTTTTTTTTTTTTTTTTTGACAATTTTGGGCTTAATTTCTTTCCGCAAAGGTCTTAAATGTAGCATTTTGTCTGACATTATGCGTCGGACGTAAGCATGTCAAATCGTGCAAATGACGTCACAATTTGATGTCACTTTTATAGTTGGAGTATCGCTAATTTGCACGCGACGTCAATCAGATGGCAGCTGCAAACGGCTTTCTTAAATCGCCGATTTTTTTTATTCATTCATTAAAATGACATTAATATGAAAATAGGCACTGCCTACAGACAAGCACATCGCTCTTTACGGTGTGTGTGTGTGGCTGTTATCATGTTAACTCTACAGTTTCGGACAAAAATGCGTGGTCAAATTGTAGACCCTGATCTGACTTCTCATTGTATGATTATGGATTCTGAATTTCACAACGCTTGTTTATCATATGAAATTCGTACTAAGATTATTGCTACTCAACAGCTGCGAACTCCGTCTGACAAACTAATGAGAAAATGTTAATGATCTTTATGGTCGGAAAAAGGGCTGTAACTTTTTTTCAGTTTCTTCTCTGCGGCGCTTTCTATTTTCTTTGCATTTTGTGTACTGACCATGTAGTGAGCTATTCATAGAAACCACAGAAAACGGTTAACGTTGACGCCATCTCGTTTTTCCCAAATCGAACGTTTGACGTCATTACGTAACGTAGCGACAGAAAGATTGAACGACCTCTATTTCTTATTGTTTTGTTGATGTCTGCGCTCGTTTTCAAACCAGTCATATTTTGATAATAACTTCCGTTCTAGTGTCGTTAGGAGAGAAATTCTATTGAAAGTAAATGTATTTTTAAGGTAAAAATATTACAAGTCTCCTACAATAGAGCTCCCGCTCTTTCAAAGCTCCGTAGGAGCTTTGAAGTAGCGCCTGCAGAGCGAGCGCTCACTAATAACAATTTTCTAGGTGATAACTGTGATTAAACCAAATATTAAACCTACTACACGCGCTGAGACAAAAAAAAATAACGCAAAATGACTAGGAAAGACGTTATTTGTGAAGCGGTCTGTTTTAAAAATAACAAGAAAAGAGGGGTGCCTATAAGGCCCTTTTTCTGCCCAAGAGTAAAATGTTTTATATTCAGCCGATGATTAACCTATAGTGTCTGCTATACTGAATCAATAGTGGTTAAGCTCCGTAAGCCCTACTTTTGGAAAAATGGGGCTATTAAAGTGGGTGGGGTAAATCAGCATGAACCAGGGGAGTCATATTATAAGCTATATTTCTCCTTCGAAATTTATGGCATTCATAAATTCCTTCCTTTATAAGTTGAAGTAATGTCCTTGGTGACATCTTTTCTCAAATTCGATCTTTTAAGGTAAATTCTTATGTCTGCAGAATTTCTTTTAGAGACACTGTCAATTTTCATTAATTTTGGTACTTTGAATTCAATATATTCTGCCATATCTCTAGAACCAATGGATGAATTCTTACCAAACTAATATGGGTTAACCGTTGGGAGAGTGCAAACTGTTGATTAAATTTTGATGACCTAGACCTTTGTTTCAAGGTCATAGTCAGACTTATAAGGTCAACTTTAAGTCAAGTTTTGACCATTGTCATCACAGTAGTTCCTGAATTGATACGAACTTGTGCCCAAAGTGGCCTAAATCGAACATTATGAGGAGTTAGAGCACTAGTTATGATTAAATGGCCATGACATCATGATTAATTGGCCATGACATCATCTTCAAGGTCAAGGTCAAGGTTAGACTAAACGGTGTTAAATCATAAATTTTACACAATCAGTCAGCAGAAATGTACCAAATCTGAGTGTTTTCATTTGAAAATCAATGTTCAATGTGTACAGAATGACCTTGACCTTGATCTGAAGGTCTGTTTTAGCCAAACATAATGAAACAGAATTGGGTTAAACTTAAAGGTTATAGAAAAGTTTATTGTCAAAGAATGAATTTCTGAATGTATTGGTGACCTTCAGATCAAGGTCAAGGTCATTATATGCATATTAAGCATTGATTCACAAACAGAAACATACATATTCTTTAAATTTCTGCTTACTAGCTGTGTGAGGTCTTTGATTAAACTCTGTCTAATCTAACCTTGACCTTGACCTTGAAGATGATGTCATGGCCATTTGATCATAACCAGTGCTCTAACTCTTCATAATGTTTAATTGAGGCTACTTTGGTCATGATTTCATATCAGTTCAGGAGCTAATGTGTAGACAATGGTCAAAACTTAACTTAAAATTGACATTATAAGTCTTACTGTGACCTTGAAACAAAGGTCTAGGTCATCAAAATTTAATCAACAATTTGGACTTTCCCAATAATGAACCCATATTAGTTTGGTAAGAATTCATTTATTGGTTCTAGAGATATGGTAGAATATATTGAATTCAAAGTACCAAAATTAATGAAAATTGACAGTGTCTCTAAAAGAAATTCTGCAGACATAAGATTTTACTTTAAAAGGTCGAATTTGAGAAAAGATGTCACCAAGGACATCACTTCAACTTATAAAGGAAGGTATTTATGAATGCCACTAATTTTGAAGGAGAAATGTAGCTTATAATATGACTCCCCTGGTTCATGCTGATTTACCCCACCCACTTTAATAGTCCCATTATTCCAAAAGTAGGGCTTACGGAGCTTAACCACTATTGATTCAGTATAGCGGACACTATAGGCTAATCATCAGCTGAAAAAAAATATTTTGCTCTAGGGCAGAAAAAGGGTCTTATAGGCACCCCCCTTTTACTTTCTTTTCGGTAAATACCAAAAATATTTCATCTCATGTGTTGAAAATATCCGCAATTTCACTCATGCTACGCACCCGTGAAATAGCTGATATTTTCAACACATTCGATGAAATATATTTGGTATTGACCTAAAAAGATAAATATCCTCTATTTATCAAATGTCGTAGCTGATATTCAGTGGATAACGTCGTGTCATAAAAAGCGTATGAACGCACTCATAATAACACTTTGGCGCGTAGACGTAACGCCATTGACAACGTCCATGTCAACAATGCGTTTCCTTATTGAAATAATGTTCAGTTTGAAGGCGTTAAAACCAATTTTAAAGGGTCATATGGTAAACATAGTCTTACTCTCGTGGTCGTTCCATATGAAATTTATGAAACTCGCCGAAGGCTTGTTTCATAAATTTCATATGAACTGACCACGAGTGTAAGATCTATTTGTTCATCGATGTTGCGAGAATAACTGGTTAACCTATTAGAACACCTTTGACAATCTGTTTATACTTTTTTCAGATGTTGTACTCTGAACGACATTGCTCTGAAGCTAATGGTCATGTCATCATTTTACCTAATGAGGATCTTACACGAGTGGTCATTTCATACGGAGTTTCATATGAAATGACCACGAGTGTAAGATTCTGTTTATCATATGACCCTTAAAATCCGATTTTATCGCCTTTAAGATGAGCATTATTTCAATGCAAAAACGCATTGTTACGTTACGTGAACGCTCCAAAGTGTTATCATACGTGTTGTCATATGATTTTTATGACACGACGTTATCCACTGAATAACAGCGATGTCATATGATAAAACATTTTAGTACCCAACCCATTATCTGCAGTGATGACAGTCATTGGATTTGGAAATATTGACCGGTCACTATTTTTACTCTCGCCCGAGAAGTCATTTGGAAATAATGCAAATGTGGCATGCCATAGTTTTGACATCTGACATCTGGCGGTTCCGTTCCGCAAAATACCAATAGCAAGGGCGTAGCTACCTATACGGCAAATACGCAAGTGTGTATTGAAATTTTGTCAAAATTGACAAAATTTCAAAACGCACCTGCATATTTGCATGCTGAAATTTTATAAATTAGACAAGATTTCAATACCAATTGCCAAAGAGGCTGAAATACTACCTTTCCCTTCAAGGAGTAGAGTTCAAAACATGGTTGTGCGTACCATGCAATTGCCTCTAGTTACGCCCATGAATAGCCGTTGTTAGGAAGTGTCTATTTTGAGAGATTTTGCTGATAGTGCACAATTAGAGTTGCATGCTGTGCGTGCACAGGAGTGAATTATCTTTTAACTCTTTTTGACGAAAATTATGTAGGATGTCAATGTTTATTTATGTGTAAACATTGCTCATAACGCTCACAACAAACAAGAAAGTAAGATATGTGTCTCTAAATTTCAGGGTTGCAAAATTTAAGAGTATACGGTAGAGCCGCCAGATATCAAAATAGTTTGCAGTCCCATCAAACTATTGAAAATTCATCATATTTGCATGTACTGCAAAAAGAACCATTTAAATCTTGTAGAATGTGAAGAATGATTTTTCAAAGTAATGCAAGACAAATATATTAAAAATATGCCACCCCTCTTGTGTTTAAGGCGCTGTATAAAAGAAATCTTTGGCCAGATTTTTTTAAACTTCCACACAAAGCTAGTGAATGAAACATTATTAGATTCATGATAAGCACGCATGCGTAGATTCACTAGAAGTACCTCTGGCTCAGAACTCCAAATGGGATCGTAAATCCAAATAACTTGCTCTTTCTGTGTGCGGCTCAAAATATATTGATTCTTCCTCATATATGACTGTCTGCTGTGGTTTTCACGTTCATCACAAATGACCGGTCAGTATTTTTGCCTATCGCCCGTTCAGTGACGTCACCCATTTAAACGTAACGCAGAAGAAGCTGGCGACTTACGTCGATAAGAGAATTGAACTGCACTGAACTGAAGCTGGCGATTTTTTTACCATCTCCCGGTTACGTGCTAAGTGACGGCCGACTTTAAATGGAGCTTTCTGACATGAGACAAACATTTTACAATGGCTGGGTAATAAAACAAATAGTTTATACCTTTCAGGGACAACAGTCGAAACTATACCCCTCTGTGCTGTGGACGACCCGATCCTCGGCCTGGTGGCCTAAGGCAATTCACCTTTTCGAGCCACACAAGAATGTCACTCAAAAGTCACCTGTTAGTGTTTAACTGGCAAATGCGACGACAACTTAGCATGTGACATAGTCCCACAAACAAACCACACTTATTCAATGTTCCACAATAAGTTCAGGATTTTACCCAACAGTTAATGGAGGTATGTATTCCTGTTTATAAAGTAGGCGTGGTTACGGAAAAGTGAATGGCACACCGAGTCGTCTATAGCACCTCGGGGCGATCTGTGACTGCTGCCTGTAAATACTTTACATAGTTGTAGACTATGTTTTTGTATATTTATATTATAGTACGAGGTTGATTGATTATTCAAAATGTCACCCGATCACGCGATAAGTATCGCCAGACAAAACATGAGCTTGCCGGAATAATGGAAAATGACTGACTGCAAGGTCTAGCTACCTTAACGCAAATACGCAGGTGTGTGTTGAATTTTGTCAAACTGACAAAATTTCAACACACACCTGCGTATTTGCATGCTTCAATTTTGTAAATGGGACAAGATTTCAGTAGCAGAGCCATCAGATATGAGGACATGCAATATGTTAGTTGCTTAGCACCTAGATTTTCCCTCAAAGAGTATGAAGGATTATTTTGCGTATCATGTAATTGCCTCTATCTACGCCCCTGTACTGAGTATGGCAAGGGAGAACACATAGACCCATCTAAGATTCACTTATACAGCGCAAAGAGAACAGTAGAAAAATCGTCTGAAAATCAGGATGCAAAAGAAATTGAACGTTTGTTTTGTCTTTTTTATTAATGAGATGAAATATCAAACTATGATACGAAACATAAAAACATTCAATAGGATACTTAAGTATTTCGGTAAGATCGCTGTCACCCATGGTCAATAGACCATTCTGAGCCTCACCCTGAATGTCACAAACATGTCACCTGTTACCCACAAATAAAGTCGCAGGTGTTAAATGTCCCATAATAATCCGTGATTTTTTTTCCTTACAGTTAATAAAATGGTGCATGCATCTTTAAAGTAGGCGTGCTTCGGAACGGTGAACTCCCGATCGATTTTAACTGTTCCAGAAGTTAACAGAGATCTTAAGCGTGAGGTTTTGATAATTATTCCACAGTATTTGTTTTAGATCCCTAAAAAATTATGCTATGGCCTACCATTAGGACAGTTTCGCGTAATTGGCAAATCAGGTGACATGCTACATTTTATAAAGCAAATGTTATGACATTATATTTAAAACGCCTTGACAATGCGGTTCAAATGAGATGCCACAACGTATGTTTTGTAGAGAAATAATAAAACACAGCCAAGATTTTCACCAAAACTCCACGTATCCCGACAGCTGTCTATCATTGTCAAGACACCGCTGGACTGATGGCGTTTGTATCCTGTGCAAAACACGTAGTTTGCAAGTGCGAACTTTGTAAATATGGGTTGCTCCTACTAAGATCAATCGTATTTAAGTTTCTATGCAAGTCGATTCTTTCGTCTTCACTTAAAAATCGTTGATCGATTTCTGATTTCTGGTCGATATCGATTGTTGGCTCATCGGAAATATCGATATCGGAATCATCGTCACCCTCCGCGATATCGATCTCTGAGATGTCTTCGTTCTCCTGCGATGATTTGGGCTGGTTGCAGTCTACTTTCTTATGAGACTCAGAGATCGCCTTCTTACTTCGTTTCCATTTCATCCGCCTATTCTGGAACCAAATTTTAACCTGAAAAAGGTAGAAAAATGTCTGAGCTGAAAATTATACATGGATGTTGTCTTCTTGATAAATGTGTAAAACTAAAGTGCAGTTTGCTTCGATAAATTTGGTTTCCACAAGAAATTTCAAATCGTCCTCAGAACTCGCAAATACATTGCATGCTCATTTCAGAGTGATGAAGTTCGAGGGCGCTGACTGAATATGCGAAGAGAACTGAATAAACTCACCAGTACGTTCTCGTAATTCGCTTTTCAGTATTTAATATGCATTATCTCTTTGCATTTTTTTTTTCATATAGTTCATACGACGACGAGTTATATGGCTATTAACACTGAGCTAATCCTAGCCGAAATATCATTATTTTCTGTTGGATGCTCTGCTTTTAAAACGTTTGACTGAGGTACCAGGGCCCGAGGTTATAAAACTTTTTTCATGCTCAGCTGAGTTGAGCATGAAATTTTACCTGCTAATAAATAGCAAATCACTGATAAGTACGGTTGTTTTCTTGCTCAAATTAGCTGAGTATGAAATTTTCTCTGCTTATGAATATGAAAATGCCAACACTAGTTGGCATTTTCATATTTATCAGCAGAGAAAATTTCATGCTCAGCTGAGTTGAGCACGAAAAAAGTTTTATAACCTCGGGGCCTGTTTGCTATTTACTGCATATTAAATAAATAGAGGATCTTACATGAGTGCTCATGTATTATTGAATTTATTAAACAAGTTGGGGAAAATGATAAGATGCGAGGCTTTGCCGAGCATCTTATCGGTTTTCCCCAACGAGTTTAATAAATTCAATAATACAGGAGCACGAATGCAAGATTCTATTTATCATATGACTCTATAATCACATTTTATTAGCAAATCTTGCACTAAAACGTCACAATTTCGCTATTAAAAATGCGACGTTTTTATGGACGTCAACACATATAACGTTACGACGTAATTTGCATATTTAATCCACTAGTGGATTATCGTTTTTAACGCATGGCTTTATTACACTCTCAGATCCGACGTCATAGGATAAAACTATTTCTTAATATCAAGAATTCGATTTTTATATAACACAAATCAGCTCAGCCGAATGGACCCGAAATATGTTTTGAGAGAAATCTGTGTGCTCTGTGCAAGTGATGTGTACATAGTGATACATAAAAAAGGCAAAGCATGCCGTCAATGCGACAGATTTTAATCATGTATAATGCAAATGACTTGGGAGGCTGAAGAAACACAGCTTACTGTGCTCCTAAAAAGCTGAAGGGAAACAACACTCTCTGGCGATCTGGAACTTGATTTCAGTAAATGTGCAAGTAGAAGTCTTTATTTCAAACTTCGTGCTTATAAAGAAGGTTGCCTCACTATTTCCTGAATTGACTGTGTAAATGCTTGCATAATCAGTTTGCTAAAATTTTATGTTTTTTGGTCCCTCCGGCCTATGTTTTCGACTCCTTTGACTGTGGGTACACATGTGTGGATTAGTTGCTTACATATGTGTGTCTTATTCATGTTTTGATGTCTCAAATATTGAATTAGTTGCTTACATATGTGCGTCTTATTCACGTTTTGATGTCTAAAATATTTTTATTTTATTTTTCTTAATAAGTTCTAAGTCTAGTCATTTTATTTATTTACTATTTCTTATTTACGTTCTTTTTTTTTTTTTGTATTAATATGCTAATTTGATGATTACTTTTGGAGACTTCGCAACAGTCTAATATTTTGGGTATAAATATATATATGAATTAGTTGAAGAGGAAAATAATTATGACCAGGGTTTTGATTAATGGATATCTAAACATCGATTTATAGATATCCATATATCGAATTATGGATATCCAAAAATCAAATAATGGATATCCTAAATTGAATTTTTGATACCCATAAATAGGAAATAAACAGTAAAACGGCACCTTATGCGATGCTCATTTTGATCTTTGGATATCCCATATTTGATCTATGATATTCATAAATCGATTTTTGTGTATACATTATTCACTAGTTTATTTCGTTAACATAATTCGATATATCGATATTCATAATTCAATTTTTGGATATCCAAATTCGAAATATAGATATCCGATATTCATCTTGATTTTGTGATATCCAAATTCGATTTATGGACATCTATAATTCTTTTTTCGGATATCAATAAATCGAGTTTTGGATATTGCAAAATCAAGATGAATACAAGATATCTACAAATCGAACTATGGAGGTCCAAAAATGGAATTACAGATATCCGTAAACAGAGAATAAATAGTTAAACGGCACTCTATATGTTAACCGAAAATGACAATGTTGATCCATTTATGCCTATAAAACAAACAAGCTCTGACGATAATAAACGGGGCATGCCCAAACGCTGTGTCTGATCACAGTCTCCACTGTTTGCTAAAAAAAATTACAGCAATTTCCACAAAAATGATAAAAAGCATAGACACCAGGCACCCCTAGAGTGATGGATGGACTCATCCAATCGATAAGTATAGCATACGTTTAACCCTTAAAGCGCCAAAAATTAAAATTGTTGAATTGGCAAACAGTGTAGATCCAGATGAGGTGGCTCATATTGACCTCATCTGAATCCACACTGTTTGCCCTCTAGTGTTCGAATTCTCAATATGATATCGCTCGGACGAAACATTTTTTTAAATTCTGCAGACGTAAATTTTGTCGTCTGCTTTTTGGCGCATTAAGGGTTATAACAACTTTGGCAATGGCAGAATACAATGTTTGTCCGTTCGCAGAATATACTGATTTTCTTATATTTGCCATAATGGGTCTGAAACGTGTAAAACATGTTTAGGTACCTGTGTCTCGGTCAGCATCAATGACGTGGCCACTTCAAACCTTTTCGGTCGAGACAGATACTTGTTCATCTTAAACTGTCGTTCCAGCTCTAAAAGTTGCTGACTAGTGAATGCTGTCCGGGGCCGCCGGGTTTTACCCAGTAGACTGGATTGTGCTTGAGCTGAAAAGAAATAAAGATTTTAAAGTAGCAGAATAATATGGCGTTACATATACGACATTTCCTATCCGGGGTTTGCCGTCCTCTGTCCTTCACACTGTGTGAATTCAATGTCCCATTGAGCTGGTTACAACAAATACTATAATGCAGTATACAATTATAGCATTAAAAATAAACAATATATTGTCTAAAGCTTCTAGTATACCGCATTACAGTATTTGTACAATATATTGTTTAATGCTTATTGTATTCTGCATGACAGTATTTGTTGTATCCAGTCCACTGGGACATTGAATTTGCACAAGTATTTGCGCATGTACTTATCGCAGTATGCATTTATCATCATTTATCAGCATTCAATATTCGTGACGGCATGCTGTTCCGCATGTACAAAGTCAACGTCACATATACAAGCACAGGTAGTGTGGTAGTTACCTCCCCTAAATCTACGCAATGGCTGCGATTATAGTAGACTGTTCCACTGCTATATCTGTTAGGCAGATAGAGACAGTACCGAACCAAAGTTTAACTATCAGAAAACCTGTTACTGGGTCAGCTTCAGCGTCGCTTCACCTTGAACAGCTGTCTGCTGGGTAAATTATAAATAGCTTACATACAGAAAGGGCTTTCCCAATATGTAATGCACTCTCCTGGTAATACTGACCTTGTTTTCAACGATAATGACCCTGGTCATTGGGACAGAACAAGTATGAAAGGCAAACATCCTGAAGAAGTCTTTTCATCAGGGTCTGCAAATTTTACCATATTCTCTAATGAAGGCTTTCAACACGGATAGTAAAATAAACTTGTTCACATTGTGATGATAACTGCTATAGGTTTATGTGTCCCAATATAAATGTGTAGGGAATTTATGGTACATTCCTGCAAGGAGCAGTAAAAGTCTTATAAAACCCTAAAATATTTCTGTAATTATCATAAAAATGGAATAGTTTGATTTCATGATGCCACGTGCATGATGCAGTAATATTTTGAAAAGATGCAGAAAGAATGGCAAACAATGTAGACCCATTCAGACTGTTCCGTAAGTCTGATCTGGGTCTGCACTGTTTGCTCATACCTAACTGTCCTAATGCTCAGAGTTTTCATGTTACTTGGTGGCTGGAAGAGAATGCTATAACTAAGTAACAAAGATCTTTATCACTCTTTGTGTAAACAAATACTAAAAAAGTTCACAGACAGGTATTTTATGGCTGTCTATAAAAAGAGGAGATTACAAGCAGAAGCCTTTTGTGACGTAGCACTGTTGATAAGATTGAACCCAATGAGTTGTTGGAGGGAGGTGGAGACTTGAAGAGCTCCAATGGTTAGGTACAGTCCTTAAAAATTATATTGTAAGGCTGTGAAAGAGTCTACGATTATAGGTGAGGTACCCAGTAAATCCTACACACAATATTTTCTGTGTGGGCTACTGCGCATTCTCAACGCGCAGATTATAAAAATCGTCTGCTAGAAGTACAACACTGCAGACAAAAGCGTGGTTTATCAATAAGGGGCCTTGTGAGAAAAATAGATATTTGTCTTGTTAGAACTTAGAAGAATCAGATTAGCACGGGTTACACTATGTGACCATACCCTCCATTCTTTCGTAATAATTTTGTGGTGGTTTGCACAGGTTGGGTGACTCTACAATATTATTAAACCGTTGATACCATGACGTTAAGCCACTTTTTCGCGTTGCGACCCGATTAACAGGTGTTGATACACTTCAGAGTTCTGTAGCAAATTTTGGGGAATAAATGTCAGTTGTTAAGTTATTTATGAGGTCTAATTAATCGGTATAGTTTAAACTTTGAAATGCTATTTTATGAAGTGAAATGGAATGGACAATGTTCTCCACTTCATTCCATGGATTTGGGATGTCATTTAGTTGGTTTGCCCTCAAGGAGATAAAATCCGTTCAGTACAAGTAACACCCCAAGCTCTGGGGACATACTGTAGCCCCGGACTGTAGCCATTGGAATGTTGATTATCTCATCCATTCCATTCCATGTTTTAAACTATGCCCCGCTATCTTATGTAGCATGAATATTTTACGTTTCTATGGCAGTTAAGAAATATTAAATTCAAAACTATAATCATTAATTAATTAAAATCAAAGCTACAAAACAGTTAAAAGTGCCAAAATTTTCTATTACCTCAGTAAAATGAAACAAGTTCAACCATGGATATATAAAAGAAAAGCGCATTTCTCATGGTTTCAGTTCGTGTCCTAATATGATATCTCTCAGCGGTAATGCTAGTGAGTAGTGATAAAACTTGATTCTAAAAATATGGCAGTTACGCGATAGCTGGAGCAATACCATCCGCGGTGATGTTCGGTTTTCTTCGCTGGAGGTTTATAAAATGTCTGATTACTGGGTGTATGACCTCAAATCTTGTTGGTCATATATGATAAGACTACAAGTACAGGTACAGTAAGGAGTAGACAGGGCGAATATACAGTAAACAGTTTACAGAGAATGCACATATATTATATATATTTGATAAACTGATTTTGTCAATTTTTAAAGACGCAAGTGAGATATAGCGGTTTCCAAGATCTGAAATTACTGAACGTGTACAGTGCCTTTGAATTTTTGCAAGCATCTTTAAGGATTTCAACTACAAAAAACAGAACAATTTATTTATAGAGAATACGAAAGAAAAGTATATTAATTGCTACCATTCGTCATTGCTCTAAGGTATTACAATGTGAAGATACTTCAAACTAAAAACTTACGCATAGTATGATGTTAAATAAATTTATCATGCATATGCTGCAAAATTCACCCGATAATAGGGGTATGATAACATGATGTGATATCATGTCACTGCAGAACTGCGCTTGCGCGAATGTTATCAGGCGATGCCTACAGAAGCGATCTCAGAAGACGATTGGCTACATACTGACGTTGGCCGTGATAACAACGTTCGATTGGTCAAATGACGTCACCAACTTACGTCATAACGCATTCGCGACGTCAAAAAGTGCAAACAAGACTGCATTTACTTTTCGTTTGTTTGACGCTCTTTACAACTGAAAATATTGTAATGATGCATGATAAATAGAAAACCATGTAAGTGTCTTTTGATATCAAGTTTATCAGGCTCGACCAGAAACACGTCGGACTGGCTCGGCAAGCCTCGCCATTCCTACGCTGTTTCTGGTCTCGCCTGATAAACTTGATATCAAAAGACACTAACATGGTATTCTCTATGTAGAGATTTCCAGCAAGAAATACATCTTTGGCTAAGTAATTTACATGTAAAGCAAAGACAGTTTAGTTTCAGTCACGTTGGCTTTCTGAAGGGACTTGTAGTGTTAAAGTTCTTACGAAATACGAGTATGTTTAAAAAGGACTAACAGGTAACTGTATTCAAAACTGGAATGAACAACTGAAAAATTCTTCAAGGGCATACACTTGAAAATATCATTTCTGGTTTTCATATGCCTTCACTCGTTTATGTATGCGTTTTATCGCATAGATTACAGACTGAAGCCGGGCGATGGCATATACCACTAGAACAGAAATGTCAAATTTGTAATGTTTTGGAAGATGAGTTCCTTTTTTTTTCTTTTTTTTTTTCAGAATGTTCTCCTTATTATGAATCACGTGAAGAGTATGAAAATACCAAACATTCCTGAATTTATAGAACTTTTACAGTCTTAGAACAATTTACATTTTCCAAAGCTTTCTTAAATGTAATAAAAACTAAATTTCTCCTTTGGATCTTTATCTGCAGTTCTAAATTATACTGATGATGCTTCGATAGAGTTATAATAAACCAACAATATGAAGCTGAAGACAATTAGCTGTTAAAGAAATTTTAGAAGATATTTTAAAAGTTCGTTGCGCAAAACATAAAATCGGGACGAGCTCGAATAATTCAAGATTACCGAAAAATATGAAATAACCCTTTTAATTCTCTGATCTCATCGTAACTATCAAAACTGTTCCCCTCTGCGACAATCTGTTTCAGTAAAACATGATCATATTTCCGTAACTGTCCCATAAACCACTTTAACCGTTGCACCACAATTTCTTTTCATGAATTTATCACTGCATCCGGAGCAATTTCAATTTCTTTAGAATCTACATCTGGAACTGCTTCCAATTCATCAGAAAAATGTCAACATTTCCACGATTAAAGTCTAGATTAAATTGGCATCCTTCAGTGTGAGCCGAGGCGATTTGATAACTTAATTTTCAATTTGTCTCCGATTAACTGCTGGAGTAAACGATTTCCCTGGCACATTATCGTCGTTTTTGTATTCGTTTCGCTGATTACATCGTTCCACTGGGACAAATGGCATTATCATTTGAAAGGAATAGAGCAGCAGCGCCTATACAGGTCCATCAAAGAAATTAATCTAGCAGCGCTAGTTGATCGAAATGGTTACTAAACTAAAATGATGAGGAAAATTAGCCTCTTCACTGGAGTGCTCCGCGGAAGATTAAAACTGTTATGTACATTTAATTCCTACTAGAACGCTTTATTAAGTTGCCACTTGACAACAAACAGTGCTAAATCGAGACATTGTCCCTTAATGAAATAAGATGTTAGGAAATTTTGCCCATTAATAAGACGAAGTAGTAACGAGATTTTCCCTATAAAAATGAAAGCATTCCCCTTCAGTGATTGTATTCTTTCTATTAAATGTAAAATTTAAAAGCAATAAGTTCTGTTGGCAATCCTGTGGCAACAACAATTGCTTTTTGTCGATTACTTCATTTTTGTCCTCAGTGCATTTGTGTGTCATTTTCTTTTTCTTAACCAAAAATAGGTAGTTGGTGTGCGGAATGTATCTGTCAGATGACACATGCGCGAGTGATTTTCTGTGTGACATTTTAGGTTTAAACAGTCTTTTAAATGACTTAATTGCCAGTCACACTGTCTTCCTGTGTATTACCACCTCCCACTTCGATCCAAGATCAGTACCCAGCGGGCACATGACGTCAGAATGACGTCAAACTGATGTCGATGCGACGTCATAACGTCACACTGGCGTCAGTACGACGTCATTTCAACGTCATGTGCCTGTTGGGTACTACCGTGTGTTTTCGGTTATAAGACGAGATTTTCCCTTCCAAAACAATCGAAAAATCTGTTTTGAAAGGGAAAACCCCGTCTCATAGCTGAATATCATAAGATTGATTGATATATTTAGGATCATGGTTATGGGAAAAAGTCGTTTTATAGCCGAATAATTACGGTAAAGCGTCACTATTGAGGATGTTACTTTCATTAATAGTAGTACTTAGTAATAGTAGCATTTTAGGAAGGAATGGCGTTGTATTAGGCTTTTGGAGCCTGAAATTTGCATGATAAATTATTATTTATATAAAATTAACATTTTCCCAAACTCGAAATTTACATTAATCGTTTTATGAGTAGTTAATCACCTGAATCGTTTCTTATCTTGTTTGTTTTCCAAAGGCTTAGTGATAGAAACCCCGGATTTTACTTCACACTGTATCACCTATTGCAAAGATTTCATAACAAAACCTCTTTTCTACAATCTGTTAGCATGACAAATAAATTATTATTACAGCTATACTGTAACCCCAAAACAAGATAGTGAAAATTAAAAGGCATTTGTCCTGTCTGTTTCAATTAACTTTTTGTACACATTTTCAGCAAGGAATTTTTTCACTATCAAAATAAATTGGTACCCTCCTTAAAACTTCCATTGTCAAGGAATTTTTAATGAGGGGCAACAGCATATGTTTTAAGTATAAAGGGATATTATATCACAATAAAAAACAAAAGTTCGCTTGATGTACAAAAAAAACTCTATCTTCCCCAGCCAAGGGTACTAAGTCCACTTTGTTTTTTACGTACCCTTGGCCGAAGGCCTATTCACAGATTGGATTTTTCTGCAACGCCACCTTACGGCTGCAGCGAATTGTCCTCATCCCCACGTTATTTTTAGACCAGTTCAGTGCTAAAACACAGTTAATCCATAACTTTGCATAATTGTTCTAAAACAATGATGAACTGGTTAAATCTTGACCGTCTGCTCTCTTTTTTGTAATTGTTCACGGTAAACACGATATTCTCATCCAGTGAAATACCATAGTGTTAAATTCGGTTAACAAAAATACGCCGTCGATAAAGGGTACGTAAGGAACAAAGTGGACTTAGTACCCCGGTCGTACGTAAGAAACAAAGACTACTTAGTACCCTTTGAATATTGACCGTCTGCTCGTTTTTGGTAATTGTTCACGGTAAACACGATATTCTCATCCAGTGAAATACCACAGAGTTAAATTCGATTAACAAAAACACGCCGTCGATAAAGGGTACGTAAGGAACAAAGTGGACTTAGAACCCTGGTCGTACGTAAGAAACATAGTAGACTTAGTACCCTTGCCTTGCTTCGATGAATATCTTCGCTAGCCAAGGGTATTAAGTCCACTTTGTTTCTTACGTGCGTAAGGACCAAAGTGGACTTATTACCCTTGGCGTACACAAGGAACAAAATGGACTTGGTACACTTGGCTTGCTTAGGTGAATATAGTACCCTTGGCGTACGTAAGGAACAAAGTGGACTTAATACATTTGGCTAGCTAAGATGGATATCTTCGCTAGCCAAGGGTACTATGTCCATTTTGATTCGGACGAACGTAAGGAACAGAGTGAACTTAGTACCCTTAGCTTGCTACGACGAATATCTTCGCTAGCCAAGGGTACTAAATCTTCTTCGTTTCTTACGTACGTAAGGACCAAAGTGGACTTAGAACCCTTGGCGTTCGTGAAGAACAAAGTGGACTTAGTACCCTTGGCTTGCCAAGACGCTAGACCTCTGAAAATATTCTTTCACCATGTTAATAGGTTTTTGGTTTATTTTTTCTGATTGTTATAATCATTTAGTTTATGTATTAGATTTTTAAAACAACCGCTTTTGGTCCAGTATAGCTAGGGAAAATTAATAGATATAAAGAAAAATAACTGTTGAAAGAAATATATTTCTAGTTTGAAACAATGAAATGGAATTTGCTGGCTGAAGTGTTAATTTGATACTAGGACATCTGGAGAATAATTAACTCTGGAAAGTGGTATTAGATAATAATGACAACTAGCTGAAAACCACAAGATTATTTCACCGATTTATTGCCTCCCAAACCGGGAGAGATTCTAGGGATAGGTGATACACTGTTCAGTGATCAACAACCCTGTATGTGTTAGATTCCTTTCATTCCTGTAGATAGCTCTGTTCCCAAAATCACCGCCCTAAACCCCCATTGTTCGCAGCCATTTAACGGTAAATACGCGTTATCTGAGCGTACTCGAGATTTTCTCTACGATCCATACAGACAGGACCCCTGTTATCTAAAATATGGTGAAGAGGGATTAATTTGAACATAATTTGTTGATATGGAGTGAATTGATAAAGCAGGTAGCGAAAACCCTCAACCCCGCACACCTGTGAACAGCCTGAGCGATTGAAATATTGGTCGTAGCGGGTCTTAAGCCATCCGCAAACTACGCAAGCCGCGACGAAGTGCGTTACAGCAGCGGTTAACACATTCATGCACCAGATGGAAACTGCATCCTGAACATACCTAAATGCCTCCGCCTCAACCAGACTACCCGTATGCGCAGACCGATTCGGGCATGCACAAGTGGTATATATCATAAGACAAGATTTGTCACGTAGCGGCCTCTTCTGAAGAGGAACAAGCACTTCAGTGTCGCTAAAGAAAATGATTGATGTCTGTATGGCAAAAGTAACCAATGAAATGAGCCGGCAACCTAAATGTCTGTTAAAATGTTTAAAATGTTCTTTTATTTTTCAATTAAGTTTCCCATCGTTCGTTTATTTATTTTTCTCAGCATTAAATCTAAAAGGTCAGATGAAGTTTCCTTATAAAAAAAATTGGGTCTGGCTGCATTTACGAAAAATTGGTTTTAATGTGAAGTAAAAAAGGAAAGGTTTCTCATAGCCTAATATCCTTAGGGGCAGTGGGGGTTAGAGGCCCACAGCATATGAAAGGTGGAGCCCGTCCCTCTCCTTTCGCTGACTTATCCTTCCCTGATTCAAAAAAGGGGTACCCTTTTACTGCCGGCTTGACAGCCTTCTGCACAATAACCCAGCGTGTGTAACCACTCGACCACGGCGCCTCTCTTTAGAATAGATCTGGCAGCTTCTTCAAACACGACGACTGTTTTTGGCCCACCCTTTTCGATATCTTCTTCGAAAACATCATGTCTTGGCCCGGTTGTTCAAACTTAACGACATCGTTAGTTAACGAGAACATAATATATGTAGAAACAGTTCCATTTTATTTTATTTTTTATTTTATTTTATTTGCCGAAAAAAAATATGGGAGCTTTTGCAGTGCAGCCATTGGAAAACAAGACGAACTCCTTGCCAAGGCTAAGAAACGATATGAATGTGGTTTAACCACACACCAAGGTTTTCTGACAGCAAAAAAGAGGGAAAAGAGGCAGACAGAACTTGAATGGAGATAGGAAGACTGCGTTAAGGGCTGACACAATAAGGGGAGCTCAAAAAAGAGGTCAGGCGACAAGATATTGTTGCATAGTCACTCGTGT
This sequence comes from Ctena decussata, assembly GCA_963989385.1. Lineage (NCBI taxonomy): Eukaryota > Metazoa > Mollusca > Bivalvia > Lucinida > Lucinidae > Ctena > Ctena decussata. The sequence goes on from OZ022504.1 coordinate 43,296,029, forward strand.
GTCCCAATGACGTTCAAAAATTGTCTAATAAAACCTGAAAAGGTTGTCCTTCGAAAAAAGAACACATATAAATCTCTGAAATCTATGACGAAACAAATACGAAATGCAAAACAAATATGGTTCCCACTGATACGCAGCCGCCACTGGTTTCCAGCCGTTATAAGCACAGAGTTAAAAACAACAAATGCTCGTTTGATGATAAAAAAAATCATTTCAAAGACAAATTTCAGACATTTACTTTGATTTGACTTCCAGGGGAGCAACCCAGCAGGCACACAGCCTTGAATCAACATTGAATCAACCTTGATTCAACACCATGATGTTGAATCAATGTTGATTCAATGTTGATTCACGGTTGTGTGCCTAGTGAATCATTAGGGTCACCAGGACCCTCATTTTTTCGTTTTCTATGAATCAAGACCGTCACTATTACATTTACTTTTTAGGATCAATAGAATCATCCATAAGTTTCAGTTAAGTCTGAAGCAATTTCTGCTATGATTATTTTCCGTCTGTTGCACCGGCATGTTAAAGCATAATGAAAGAAGACCAAGGAAACAGGACTTGCTACTACGATTCACCGAGATGACTCTTACCGTATTTAATCGGAAAAAAACGGGGTTTTCCTTTTTCTTTTTTTCTATAGATACTGCTACAACCTCTCTCGAGAATTTTACACCAGTTTTGCAGAATGAACCTTTAATTGAGCCACGACACGAGAAAACCAACAATGTGGTTGTGCGCCCAGTGCAGACTCAGATCAGCCTGAGCATCCGCCCAGACTGATCAGAGTCTTCACTGTGCGCATGGAGGTAGCTTAGTTCCTTAGCTACCCTTTGAGCACTTAACGAAGAGTCTGGTCAAACAAGGCGAATGCCCAGGCTGATCTGAGTCTGCATTGGGCGCACAACCACATTGTTGGTTTTGCCGTGTCGCGGCTCAATTTCTTTAGAAGGAATCGTTAACCTTCACAGGGGATGCCTCTCCCTGCACAGGCCTGCACTTGACTTCCCGATCCGAAGGACGGCTCACTTTCTTCATCATATGAAGCGTGTTCGGACATCGAATATCTAGCGCCGCTACCCGTGTTCGAACTCGAGACCTTTAGTTTCAGAGGCTAGTCAGCTAAACGCTGAGCTACCATGCCTCTCTAAAATGACCCCAAATATCTCATTCGTATGAAATTCTGCCATAAGATGAAGTTTCCACTTCAAACAAAAAGATTCCCAAAAAAACTGGACGTCTTATGAGACGGATCTAGCTTTTTGGGGTTGTTTGGGGGAAAAGATCTTGTTACACAAAGAAATACGGTTTACATGTGCATTCAGTTTTACTGGGGCGCTACCTCGAGTTGCGAAATGACTGAGTTTTAAGCAAACTTAATTGCCTTGGAAAATAGTATATCACTTGCTGTTCGATTGACCCATAAAAGCCTAATGTTGCATGATGTACCAAAAGGAGCAAAAGAACTACAGGTTGGCTGTATAGCTTGTCAACCAATCAGAAGGTCTGAACAAACCATACGTATTGACCAACTTATGATGCGCAAAATTGTCATGTTATTGATAGGCAATTTGGTAAAACAGCAAACAAAAACTGATCAGAATACGGAGATGCACACACTGATTTAAGTCAATCGTATGGTGCAATGCACTTTGGTGCATAAGCAATGATAAGTGGTCTGCACAAAACATCCATCAACAATTGCTTTTTCCGATGAGTCGTAAAAAAACAGTGTTTCAGTGACCTATGAAAATTTGCAATTATGTATACATACTTAAATTATTTCCTACACATTTGAGCCACGACACGAGAAAACCAACAATGTGGTTGTGCGACCAGCGCAGACTCAGATCAGCCTGGGCATCCACCCAGTCTGATCAGAGTCTTCGCAGTCCGCATGAAGGTAGCTCAGTCCCTCAGCTATCCTTTAAGCACTTAGCGAAGAGTCTGACCAGACTGGGTTGATGCCCATGCTGATCTGAGTCTGCGCAGGGTGCACAACCACATTGTTGGTTTTCACGTGTCGCGGCTCATTTTTCTTGCAAGTGAAAACATTTCCTGTTGATCACATAACTGAAATGACAGTGATCCTAAGGTTATAGCTTGGTAAATTTCTAGTAAATGGGTGATGCCGTGAAAAAAGTAAGGAGTAAAATTCTCAGGAACTGGCACAATTCAATTCCAGATCCAACCCAAGACACCATGTGGGAAAGAGACAACACAAAACTAGTTATCGCCAAAGACAACACCAGCGGCAGCCATGTGAACAGCCATTTCCCATGTTCACTGTAAAAAAAATCCGTAGATTATACGGTTGAATAATTGGAAACTAGCTGCTAGTTCTTTTCCCGTTATTTTACGGGCGTTTGCCTATAAGACATTGTTGGATATCACGAAATGGAAGTGTTATGTTAACTGGCCGCACTTGAAAATAACTTTATATTGTTGAAGGGCCATCTGACCAAAACGACACCTGTCCTGTTCTGCTTGATGAGTCCTTCGATTTTTACGGGCGCCTATGAAAATAAAGGGAAAAGGACTGGCAGCTGGTTGCCAGTTATTCTACCGTGAAATATACAGATTTTTACAGTGTAGATGGTCAAGGGGCAAGCCTGAACATCACAAACAATATATCAATAACAGACATAGCAACTAACAACACATAAAACAACCAAGAAGAACCAAATCAGAACTGCCGCCTTTGGACGGCCAGTAATGAAATTACTAGGGGCTGTCACATCGTCATGACTTCATTTACGAGATGCGACAAGTTCATAACGCGGCACATGTGGAGGCATTGTTGTGAACGAACAGGCGTTTATTATACCCGTGAGTACTTGCGGCTTTTTCGTCGTATCAAGTTCATGCAGTGAATCAGGTTAAGATGACGTCGTGCGGCTACTGCGGCATCAGCGCATTGGTTGCATATACTAGTAGACTACACAACCTGGCATGTAAGCTAGGCGCTTACAAATATTATATAGTCTCCTCTTTAAAATGATGCCTATTTTGTTTAGATAGCCTACACAGAAAGAGAGATATTGAATCCGAAAGACAACTACCCCATCTTCTCGGCTTTTTCTTCCGGGTTTTCCCGGCGATATGTGTCCGCCCGAAATGTATACAGTTGTAGAAAAATGTACTAGTTGTAGAAAAATGAGTACATTTTTCTACAACTGTACACATTTCGTACACATTGTCCCAAGTGTCACCTGTTCTAGTGAGCTCTTGTCGTCTCAAATCAATTACCGAGTCATGAAAACACAGCACGAAATAAAGCAGGTAACATCCCAACAGGCACACAACGTTGAATCAATATTGAATTAACCATGATTCAACGTCGGTATTGTGTGTGTACTACGACATCAATTCGACTATTTGCTTGAGCATTCTAAGTCGATCGAGATTACTTGACGGTCCCCTATAAATAGTAGCCGCGTCATTGTCCAGCATAATTCGGAACTTTTTGAGACTGAACAAATAACTGGAGAAAGATAAATCCGTATGCTACATCACAAGCAGTCTGATTTGGGTATTCTCTGCTTGCTTATGCACACTTTTGGTCCATTATGTATGATTTTATGATAATCCGTACAGGAATACAGTCCGTCTCTCTCACACACACGCTCACAACAAGCACACGCAGAAACATACAAATACACCAGAGGACTGACTCGCGTGTCTTTTGGGCTGTTACTTGACTGCGTAGCAGAAATTCTGTTGTGCTTTAATTGTTTGACTGTATCCGTGGCAAAACTAAAAAAAATCAGCAACAGGCTTACTCCCATTACTTTTTTACAACTGGCAAAGTTAAAAGGTTTAATTATTTGTAGGGCATTAGGTAAGAACCTAGCAGGCGAACAACGTTCAAACAAGGTCGTGGCGATGTCGATGCGGCGTTGTTTAGACGTTGAGTGCCTTTTGGGTATAAATTATCCGAATCATGACAAAAGGTGATTTTATAGCATATGCGAACGGCGAAGTCTGATCAAAGTCTTCGATGCTGGCATTATACCCAGCAGGCACAAAACGTTGAATCAAAATTGAATCAACGTTGACTCAGTGTCATTGCATTGAATTAACGTTTATTCAATATTGATTCAACGTTCTGTGCCCCATTGCATACGTGTCATTTTACTGGGGAGACGCTATTGCTTTACTGAAAGATAAATCATTTCTTCTTGTGTAATTCAGCTATAAAATGTTTTGGGTTTGTTTGTTTGTTTGCTTTGTTTTGTTTTGTTTTGATTTGTATAAATGACTAACATTTGGAACACAAATCACATAATATCATTCTACTGTCTTTTGCAGCTAATGGTTTCATCATGAGGACTTCATACGTCATTTTGATAATAGCCTTTTGCCTCTTAATCATCGAGGAAACCTCGGAAGCTTCATTTCTCTCCAGAAGGCGTAACTGTTGTCGGCGTCGGCGTTGTCCAAGACGCCATTACTGTGTACAGTTCAACGGCCGATGCAGGTGTCGACCGCGACTGATGACCATCGCAAGTGTTAACAACGGACAAAGAAACAACGGGCCTGAAGACCTGGATGTGATAACAGTCTGACAAAATTGCATGCTTCGCAGTTGAATATGTTTGAACAATTTAGATTGAGAACTGAACTGACATGCACCCGAGTATTATTCAGTTTTGTATCGAAATGTAGCACATTGAGAATGCACAGCAGGTATCGTAATAACGTCATACAGACGTCAATGCGACGGCATGACGTCGCATCGACATCAGTACGACGTAATTTCAACGTTGTGTGCCCGTTAGACACGATGTGGCTCTATCCATAAATGATTCGCGTCAAAGATGGGTATTACATGTAACCAGAGAATGGTTCTTAAATAAAAAGTCAGGGACAAATCAGTGAGAAAATTAGTAAAATATAACACAAACCTTATTGTGTTATCCACAGGTTAGCATAAACATTTATTTTAAAAAAATGATTTAAAAATAAATCTGAAAAAAAATGAAATAAATGTTTTCCTTACGTTATGGTGAATAAGAGACGGAACTAAAAAATTACAGTATTCCTCAAAATTATTGAGAATTGCATTTTGGCACACAGCTGCTCGCCATACGTCAACAATACTTTAAATAAATAAAATACAATTAAAGAGCCTCATTTTCAAATCTGATATACAGACATGACAATATGATGCATTTTCTTGCGTCAGTGGTTGGTAAATATGAGCTAGGGTACATCCCTGTAAAATCATGTCCCTTGATTTCGACCATGTTTTGCTATACTACCTTTGCTAGAAATAGACTATCTCATGTGAATCTATTTTCTCCTTGTTCACGATCATCTACATAACTAATGGTACCTTTAAAATGTTGCATGGTTTAATGTTACTAATTCATGCAGTTGCTGGGCTAAGGACTGGCTGTTTTAATATACGAAGAATATTGAAGGTATGAGAAACAGCAAAATATCTGATCTGTTAGTGAACTGAACGAACATACTCGAAAAAATATTAATAAGTCAAACTTTTACCCTGCGAATTCTGCAACATTTAAATCATTTGGTAAAATAAATCATTTCTACCATCCATTTCATTCATTTGGCAAGTTTTGTACACATGAATTTGAAACTATAGCCTTTATCTTGACCCAGTCCAGACTTCAATTAACACTACCCTCAAAATCAAAGTGGTCAGAAGTCCATAAGGAGCAAATTCACCAAAATTTTCGATTTCGCCAATTCATGATTTTTTTTTTTTTTTTTTTTTTTGCAACGTTGCTCAATAGTCATTAACTTTAATCATTTTTAAGGCCAGCAAGCTGTAACAAGTTTAAAACTCATAGCCGTTTTAGAAGTCTTGTCAACTGACACAACTTGTCAAACTGACACACTATCAAATCTCTATGGGAATTCATACCACTTTCATTTTAGGGTTAGTTTGACTTAAAGCCTGGACTTGGTCAAGACAAAGGCTTTAGGTTTAAACTTCATGTGTATGAAACTTGCAAAATGCATAAAATGGAAGGTAGAAATGATTTATTTTACCTAACGTTTGAAATGTTCCAGAAATCGCAGGGTAAAAGTTTGACCCCTTGATTTTTTTTCGAGTATATTTCTAGCAAGGCATATAGATTATCAGGTGAAGACGCATTTCCATAAAAAAAAACACGTTTACCAAGCCATACAAACACTATAGGTTGTTAGCCGTTTCCGTCGAGATGTATAGAATAAGAATGAATCAGAGCAACATACCTTGTGTCAAAATCACAACTTTTCCCAATTTTGGGCACTCTTTCGAAATGAAGGCGCATGTATGAAAGCAAGCAGCATCTACAGCTGACTAGCTAACATAAAATGAGCCGCGACACGACAAAACCAACAATGTGGTTGTGCGCCCAGCGCAGACTCAGATCAGCCTGGGCATCCGCCCAGTCTGATCAGAGTCCTCGCTGTCCGCATGGAGGCGGCTTAGACCTTTAGCTACCCTTTGGGCACTTAACAAAGAGTCTGATCAAACTGGGCGGATGCCCAGGCTGATTTGAACCTGTGCTAGGCGCACAACCACATTGTTGGTTTTCTCGTGTCGCGGCTCAAATTCTGTTTCAGTTTGCCAGCACTTTATCACTAGATGAGACAACCATTCAAAAATACATTGATTTTTCCTTATCTTTTCCACAAAAATTGATTTTATTTGGTTAGGGTACATAATTTTCCAGCCTGACAAAAATTCTCCGAGCGGCACAATGCATGGGGAGATAACATTTCTGACTGGTACGTTAAAACTTTCACCAAAAGATGTTGTTAACTAAGTGAACAAAACCATAAAGTCTGTACATGAGCTGTCAAATACTAGTGCTTAATTTTCACTTTGCAAAAAATTCTCAATAATTTTGAGGAATAAAATATCGTATCCGACGAAACAGGTGAAAAACAATCCAAATTGCTGCCAGTGAAACCTTATTTATTCGGCTATAGGACGGGTCTTGTTTCTCCCCATAAGTACCCCAATTATGTAAGTTAGTCGTGTAATTAGGCTATGGGATGGGGTTTTCTCTTTCAAAACAATCCCAAAAATCTAGATCATGGAAGACGGATCTGGATTTTGGGATGGTTTTTAGAAGGGAGAACCTCCGTTTTATAACCGAATAAATAAAGTAGACCAAGATAAAGAGGCGTAGGCATGAAGCTACGGGGAATTTTTCCGGGATTGTATTTGATTTGCGAACTTCCTGCATGCATGTCTTGTCAGACAAAAAAAATTCGAGATGCGAAGGGAAGGCTGGCGATGGGGCACAGGGGGGTAAAGTATAAACCTACACCCCGCGCATTTAAGTTCCGCAAGTACATCATGCCCATATCAAATGAGAAGCACGTTCAAACAACATGGCACTGTGCTCATCGACTGGAAACAAATGAAACGAATGTACGCGAAAGCCATGTATTATATCAGTGTTGAAGGCAACCAAATATAAAAAAAAATGCATCGGCTTCATAGAGTAGACTTTAACAATGCGTTTTGGACAAATATGGGGTTCTTGTATACAATGATAAAATTTGTCATAAGCTTATAGTTGGAGCCCTGGTAGCTCAGCTGATTATGCACTGGCTCTGCTGGTCTAGCGGTTCTGGGTTCGATTCCTCCCGCTAAATGTGGAAATCTTTCCAATCGTAAACGGTTACATTGAACGCAGTCTTTAATTATCACCCTTCCGTTGCCCTGATATGACTGATCTACTGTTGCATACGACATAAAATCGCACGCCATCCATCAATCCGTAAGCAAATAGCTAACCGCATTGTCACTTGACGTGCAGCTCGACTGTTAAAATTTAGAATATGTGTATTGTGCAGACCCTGACAAAATGATGCAGGCGTGCTAATATGTTTTGAGTTTCTTTTTTTTCTTTCTTTTCCTTGCTGTGACTTAAACATGTCGCTGATACATTGAAAATTGTACTGTTTGGATCGAGATCCGGAACACGGAACAGACCACCAAATATGGCGAACCGGTTTACACACGCGAGGTAGGTGCTTCTTTTTATCAAACTTGCTGACTATATATCGTACGAATCGGTCAAACAAGCCATATCAGCGAACGTGGAATACATATCTCCATACAAAAACAGGCAGTGATACCCAGTTCGCTTGTATCGGCATCTTTTCAAGTCTGTTATTGTGAAGTTTAATTTTCTAGTGGTGACCCAAATATTTTTTGACTTTCCTATGAAATGTCATTTGTATTTTCTTATCATTTTTATAAAATACGATGCCCAGTTCAAGTCGGACCTAGACCCCGAAAACCGTGTTTAAATCTCTTGACTTGTTTTTGAGAAATATTCATTTATATTAGCCGTGTAATTTGCATTTGTCACCGGAACATACTCGCTAGTTCAACACAAAATGTCAACGGAACATCTCGCGAGGATGTTCCAGTGACAAATGCAAATTACATGGCTAATAAAAATGAATGATTCTCAAGTATACGACTGAGCCAAGAGATTTAAACACGGGCTTTGGGATCTGGGACTGAATTGTACTAGGCATCGTATTTTATAAAAATTGTAAGAAAATATTTATGGCGTTTTATAGGAAAGTCAAGAAAATATTTGTGTCACCACTAAAACTTGAAACTGCACAATATCAGACTTGAAAATATGCCGATACAAACGAAAGTATATTTTTCGTAACATCGCTGCCTGTTTTACATGGAGAAACGTATTTTCTGTTCGCTGAATAAAGCTCGTTTGAATGATGTATAAGATATATAGTCGGCAAACTCGATAAAACGATGCACCTACCCAGCGTGTGTAAACCGGTCTGCCATCTTTGGTGGTCTGTTCCGTTTACTAAAAAGGATGTTCCGGATCTCGATCCAGACAGTGAATCGTCAATGAATTGAATAATTTTGTCTGAAACTACAGTAAAAATCTAAAAATTGGGACACCTGGAATTATTACGGTATTTGTTCTAAACATTGAACAGTTTGTTTTTTTTATGTAGGAATGCGTCTTAACTATATAGAAGGAATGGCAAACGGTGTAGACCCTGATCAGACTGCTCCTTCAGGAGCAGTCTGATCTGGGCCTACACTGTTTGCTCAGACCTACCTGTCCCAATATTTAGAAGCTTTTCTGTACGTATTTTATGATTATCTCCCGTCTCTTGCACTGAGATATCCTTAAAGAGTGGAAGTCTAATGAAAGTCAATGCGATTCAGCCGCTTCAGTGGCACAGCGATATGATCATTTTCCTCGCTCGGGTTGAATCGCGAAAAGCACATGCTTCTCAAGTTGTGCCACCCTCACCGGTACTGTACCCTACTCACACTGGTCTGGATTCAACACAGGTAACAAAGCCAACGTACATGAAACTTGCTTGTTCCGCTCATCAGGATAAGTTTGTTTCAGAAGTATAGTCTCACGGACCATCCGACCACCGACTCTTGAAATAGGAATCAAAAGTTTTACTCAATTGATATGCGTAGTCAAGAAATGCTTGAAAACAATGTTTGCGCTACAACGACTAGGCAACGAATTTGTGTAGAAACTTATTCATGCACTGTATTTATACTGCGTGGAATTTCTTCGAAAATCTGATCTGACAAAGAGGTATAACAAACTGCCGGGTCCGTAAGAATAATAGTTTGAAAATAATCTAAGAAAACAATCGAGTTTTATAGTACGTTGCCTCGTTGCCTATGTTGAATGTACCACCAGTGTGCTACTGCACTTTGCCCTACTGAACGCCAAAAGAAACATCCACGAAGCGAACATTAAAAAAAAGCAATGGTATGGAGCCGCTTTTACTTTATGTCCCTTAAGTTTGAAGTGTTCCTGAGTATTTGAGAAAATTTATGCCTAAAACTTTCAATATCTCTAAAATCGTAAATAGTCAAGTTCCATTTGACGTAACTATTTATTCGGCTATAAGACGGGGCTTTCTCTCTCAAAAAATACTCCAAATACGTAAATCAGTCTTGTGCAATTTGTCTATTAGATAGTTGTATTTTTTCTCTCTCTTTCTCTCTCTCTCTCTCTCTCTCTCTCTTCAAAAACAATCCCAAAAATCGAGATCCGTCTTATAAGACGGATCTAGATTTTTGGGATGGTTTTTGGAAGGGAAACCTCCGTCTTATAACCGAATAAATACTGTAAAATCAAAAGTTGCTAACAACCAGTACTGTCCTCAGATAAAAAAAAGGGGGGGGGGGGCACAATTTATAGAATATTGTGCGCGCCCTTTTGTCAAAAAAATCTATGCTACAATTATTTTTATCTTGGAGAGTCTCTAGAAAACACATTACGACTAATGCTAATTTAACCTTTTCATTTTAACATAGGGCTGTCTACTGAAAAATTTTAAGCCTGATTTCTCAAACAGAAGAAGAGAAACTACTGTAATGAAACGCACCTGAAACATTTTCGCATAAGAAATTGCTAAACTGTGGCGTTTTCTCACTTCACTACCAATCCAGGGATCGCAGGTTCGATCCCCCGCTTCTCCGGTCTTTCGGATGAGACTTTAAACCGAGGTCCCGTCTCCATATGACCTCGTTGTTGGCGGGACGTTAAACCCGAGTTCACTCACTCACTCACTCACTCACTTCACACATTGCTCTTTACTTAAAACGAAGGGAGGTAATGTGGAAATTTACCGATTATAATTTCGGAAATTTACCGATTTAACAAAGCTGTCTTTTAAGAAATCTCCAGAATATTCCAACAAATATGCGGTTCTGCAAGAATTTGCCCGTCATAGACCATTTCCGAACACAATTTGCTGTAGTGGAAAATAAAAGCATATGAGTTAATATATTCCGAAAAGAGAGATAACTCATTTAATAAGCAATGCAACTGTATCAGCTTCGTCGTTTAATTTGATTAGACAACAATGATGTGCTATGTTATAATCGATTTGGACCTCCTTAACAACAGTCTTGAAAACTGCGCATAAAATTATATGCTTATGGACGTGCCTTGTTTTTTTTTTTTTTTTTTTTGTTTTTTTTTGTTGTTGTTGTTGTTGTTGTTGTTGTTGTTTTTCGCGGCGTACAGTATATGAATCGAGCGGGTGAAATAAAAATTTCCCTTCCTGTTTACATTCAAGCACAAGTGCAGCTGTGCAAAACATGTGGTACTGTGCAGCTTATGTTGGTTCTCATCAAACTGCGCATGCATGTCCACACTCGTGTTTTGCATTTACCCCGGCGTGGGATATTTTGGCCGTGACACAATAAAACATTATTTGCGAACGATTGGGCTCTGATTACTCTGCGCGACTGCGCGTACTAATCTGGGCCATATTGTAGCCTCAAGTAGGAATCGAGTCGGGTAACTTCGGACAGCTGGTAAAATCGGACATACCACTGCAAACAGTGAAAATCCAGATGAGACGGCCCATAATGAGCCGTCTCATCAGGATTAAAATTTTTCACTGTGTTTGCTCAGTTAACTTTGTTTCAATTCCAAACAACTGACATATAAAGGAAACGATGTCACTGTCCAATTTTACCCGCTGTCCGAATTTACCCGACTTTAGCTTACTTTTTACTGTTACTCTTCTGATGGCCCCGACTATTGGTTTTAAAACTCAATGTTTCACCGAACTATTATGCATTAAACACTTCAAGTGTTTCCTATATGCTTTTTGGTTGTAAGAGGCAACATTTCCTGTTTATCACGAAAATTAGAGCCACAAGTCATAACCGTCTAAACTATTTCCTAACAAAAAAAATAATAATTATAAAATATCCGGCTTCAGATCATTACTGTTTTGACTGGAAGAGTGAAACGGCTACATAAAACGGTTACATAAGGTAAGAATTAATCCAGTTGGCACGTGACGTCGAAATGACGTCGTTCTGACATGAACGTCGCATCGACGTCAGTACAGCGTCATTACGACTTCATGTGCCCGCTAGGTAGTAGGTGCTAAATCTTCAAAACAACGTCATAACGACGTCGATGTAACGTCACGCTGCATCGAATGATAGTCCATTGAGACAGTATTTCAGACTATATCGAGCCGTCTCCCCAGAGAAAGAGACAGTGAAAAACAGGATAGACGAGAGAACAAAATCCGGAGACCCTGTCCACACCTACTGCAAGCACAGAAAGCCCTTGCTCTACCTAAGAGTCACCATGGTAAAAACGTCTAAACACAAATCATTATGAAAAGCGGTTCAACCTTCATGTTTGGTGACAAAATATCGATTGATTAGCATATACAGTCAACCCTGTCTAAAAGGCTACCTGTTTTAAGCAAAACCCAGACTTATAAGGCCAAAATTTTATATCCCAAAGTGGCGTTTTATTGTAAATTGACTTGTATTAAGCAAACACCTGCCTTAAGCTTAAGACAGGTTTGACTGTATACTGTCATGTAGAGGTTCCTTTAAGAGTTAACCCCTATTGAGAACTGAGGCAAAAATGAAAACGGAAGAGTTGTTTTCCCTGAAAGTGTACCCATTCTCCTTTCGACTGAGTCAGTCAATTACCATGCATGCAAAAGTGGCTGTCGACCGAGACAATCGACAGCAGTATCAGTTCGGTCGACAGCCATTAACAATAGTACCATTCACCGATATTGGTAATGCTTACGAAAGCCACTTTGTGTAGTACAGACGCGGTCGAAAGCACAGGTAGCCAAATTGGTATTTTGGTATTTTCCCCGTGATTTACATCAGACGTAGCCAAATTTGTACTTTGGTATTACCCCCGTGATTTACATCAGACCATCACAAACGTGTCTATTTTTTACATTTCCAAGATCTGACAGTAAAAGTCAACTCCTTAATTTCTATTCAAGTTCACACTCAATTAAGGTAAATGGGTACACTTTCAAGGGAATCACTCTGTCAACTTTCATCTTGATTTTTTCTCTTCTCAATGTGAAGCAAAGGAAAGAATCCCCCATCCCGCTAGGAGTTTATTCTCTCCTTCAAGAGTAGACCCTATTTAAGAAGAGATTCTTTGTCCAGGGGCAGACAGGAAGTCAACACAAGTTGTCTCCCTTCGACACAAAGGTGGAAAAACATATAGTACCCATACACCTTAAAGCAGGAAGTTAGCCGCGACACGACAAAACAAACAAAGTGGTTGCACGCCAAGCGCAGACTTAGAGATCAGCCTTGGCATCCGACAACTTCGATCAGACTCTTCGCTAAGTGCTTAAAGGGTAGCTAAGGGTCTTAGCTACCTCCATGCGGACAGCGAAGACTGATCAGGCAGGTCGGATGCCGTGGCTGATCTGAGTCTGCGCTAGGCGCACAACCACTTTGTTGGTTTTCTCGTGTCTCGGCTCAAATAAGAAACAAGAGGCCCACGGTCCACAAAGCTCACCAGATTGCTATCTAATTTGTATAGGCTCAATTGTTGTCACATTTGTACAGGCTAATACAAAATATACACTGACAGTCTGTTGAGTTGATAACAAAATATATATCTATTTTCCATATTTTGATCGAGTAAATTTTCCCCATCGTAAGTCAGTGCAACTCTAATTTGCCATAGCAACCAAACGAAAGAGCCTATTTTCATAAAAACAAAACAAAACACAATACATATTTTCAATTCCCCAGCCAAAGGATACTAAAGAAAAAATCTGACCCAATTGGCCTAGTGGTTTCAGAAGAGATTTTTTTTAAGTATTTTTCTTTCTTTTTTCTGTTTTTTCTCTATGGCTTCCATGACAACCAATAAAAAGTGCAGTGGTGGGGCCAAAAAAACATATAGCTGAAAATAGCTGAAAGAAGACTTAAGGAACATTTCTACAACAGTTTTGTCAACATATCTGCAATGGCTTGGCAGTAAATGCCATTTTTTCAATTGTCCCCATTATAAGTCAAAGCAACTCTAAGATGCCAAAGCAACCAAACAAAAGAGCCGATTTTCATAAAAAAAAAAATCACAAACTTTCAATTCCCCAGCCTATGGATACTACAGATGAAATTTGGGCCTTATCGGCCAAGTGGCTTCAGGAGATAATTTTTTTAAGTATTTTTTTTTTTTCAATTTTTTTCGCCTTTTGGTTTCCATGGCAACCAATAAAAAGAGTAGTGGGTCAAAAACATACAGCTGATAGAAGACTTCTCAAGGAACATTTCTTTAAAAATTTTGTCAACATATCTGCAATGGCTTGGCAGTAAATGCCAATTTTCAATTTTCCTCATTATAAGTCAGTGCAACTCTAAGTTGCCAAAGCAACCAAACTAAGCGGCCGATTTTCATTAAAAACACAAACTTTCAATCCCCCAGCCTAAGGATACTACAGATGATATCTGGACCTTATCGGCCCAGTGGTTTCAGCGGAGATAATTTTTTAAGTATTTTTTTCCATTTTTTTTTTTTTTTTTTTTTTTTTTTTTTTCATTTTGGTTTCCATTGCAACCAATAAAAGAAGCAGTTGGCCAAAAACATATAACTGATAGAAGACTTCTTAAGGAACATTTCTATAAAAGTTTTGTCAACATATCTGCAATGGCTTGGCAGTAAATGCCATTTTTCAATTTTCCCCATTATAAGTCTATGGGCACTTTAAGTTGCCATAGCAACCAAACTAACAGGCAGCTTTTCATAAAAAACACAAACTTTCAATCCCCCAGCCCAAGGACGCTACAGATGAAATTTGGGCCCAATCGGCTTAGTGGCTTCAGAGAAGATGTCGTTTAAAGGTGTTGACGGACAAACGACGACAGACGACATACGACGACGACGACGACGGACAACTGCCTATCCTATAAGCTCCCCCGGAGCCTTCGGCTCTGGTGAACTAAAACAATATCTAGAGCTCCAGATAAGGTGGAATTTGGAGGATAATTCAGAGATATATTTTTATTTCTTAAATAAAAACATATATTGTGACCCCTCGTTAGATGAGGGGTCACAGCATATGTTTATATGGAGAAATATGAAGAAATATCCCTGAATTATCCGTTTTGCCTCTTTTTATCTGGAGCCCTCAATATCCCAGAAATTATCTGCAACTCTGAATGTGCTATCTTTTGCAGCTACATGTAATACCACCGCAATGAGGACTTCTATCGTCGTTTTCGTTACGGCCCTTTGCCTCCTAATGATTGAGAAAAATTCAGGGGCTAGATTCTTCTGTTGTCGACGTTTTCCCTATTGCCCACGTAACACCAGATGTGTACGCTACCACGGAAGATGCAGGTGCCGACCACTGGGGGGATTCGGCGGGACCAACAGACCGACAGAAGCTTCTATGGTAACACCAGTCTGACGAAACCTGGCACAGAGGTTTTAAAACTTGTGTACATTCTCAAACTCAAAATAAAGCACACTGATTGGCTGCTTCCGAGCACATGCTCGGAAGCAGCCAATCAGTGTGCTGTATTTTGAGTTTGAGATTATTATCAAGTTTTATAACCTCGAACCCTGGAAACTGTCTGTTCCAGACTTCAAGAAGCTGACTGTGTTTGAAAATCAGAGAGATACATTTAACCATCGTTTTTGTTTATACTGCTAGCTTTATCACCATTATTTAGTCTATGTATACATAAGTATTTTGGACACGTGTACACATGTGTAAAGTCTAACAATTCGAATGTAAACAGTTCCTGTCCTCACCAGTTATGATATGATCACTATAAGTCCGTTTTCATACTGAAAGGCTATCTGATCGTTGGACTGGCACTGAGTGTATAAGTGGCAAGTGATAAAAGTGGACTTTCATCCACGGAGAAATATGATTTTGTACATTATGAAATTTCGGTCAGCAGAGCGCTTCGTAGGAGTCAAATTCTTTCAGAATGATTGTAAATCAGTCAGCGTTAAATCGCTATTTCATGTCAATTATCTTTGTTCTATATTCTTAGCATTCTGTCTTGTTGAACTCATTGTTGAACTTTCCAAAGAAAAAAGACAGGTGGGGAATATTCACAACATGGACTATATACTACACAAAAAAGTTTTGCATCATCATAATATGTTTTTCCATAGATGTAATGCATAATGCTTAATCAACTTATTTGCAAGCGGTAAACAAGAAAGGCACGAGAGCTGACTTACATAAGCGTTACGTTTACTGTCAGATCCTGCATTGCTTCACTGTATGTATGTATGTATGTATGTATGTATGTATGTATGTATGTATGTATGTATGTATGTATGTATTCTTTGAATAAAATATTGTTTAAACAAAGAAAGGCATGCATCTGTTTTGCTTTATTCCTTTTTGGTTTCTGTACTGCCTCTTTAAACACCTGACAAAATTCAGGATAGAACTGACCCTCGTCGGGGTAAAAAAAATCTGACTGACTAGGGTCAAGTCATGTAAGTTCGGACAGCAGGTAAATTCGGACATACCATTGCAAACAGTTAAACTCCAGATGAGATGGCTCGTAATGAGCCGTCTCATCAGGATTTTCACTGTTTGCCCGGTTAATTTTGTTTTAATTCCAAAGAACTGACATATAAAGGAAACAATGTCAGTGTCCGAATTTCCCCCCATGTCCGAAGTTATCCGACTCTCCCCTAGTAGTATTGGTTCTTAACAAATAATATGGGAAAGCATCCTGACTTAGACTTTTACTCTTGAAAAGCCTGTATCAAGACGGACGGAACCGAAGACCAAATTTTCTCTCATTATAATACCGAAGCATAAGACTGTTAATCATACAAAATAACCATGTGTGTCATTGCTACTCATATGACTTTTACACAGGTGAAATATGATTGTTTTGCATTAGCTCCAGGGGCGTAGCTAGGGGCAATTTCATAATACGCACAACCATGTTTTATTCTCTACTTTTTGAAGGGAAAGCTAGTATTTCAGCCACTTTGGTAATTGGTATTGAAATCTTGTCTAATTTATAAATTTTCAGCATGAAAATACGCAGGTGCGTTTTGAAATTTTGTCAATTTTGACAAAATTTCAATACGCACTTGCGTATTTGCCGTATAGATAGCCACGCCCTTGAGCTCTATGGAAAAAAGTAAGGTGATGCAAAATTTCTTTTGAGTTTTATATAATGCGGGGGGTATACGTTTTCGTTGAATGAGAGTTTATTAAAATGACAACGAGTTATGAACGTTACTATGCTAACAACATCAAAAACGCCGCCTTTAATCTCATTTTAATCTGTCTAAATGAGAATCCTATTATTCTGATATCTTCCCAAATAGAGATATCAAAGTTATCTTTCGTGTTGCGATCGGTACCGTAAAAATTCTACAAATCGGGACACTTCCCAGGAGGCACATGACGTTGAAATGACGTCGTACTGACGTCGATGCGACGTAACGACGTCGCATCGACGTCAATGCGACGTCATTTTGACGTCATGTGCCTGCTGGGTTAGAACATTTACCGTAAATTGTCAAAACTGAATAGTTGGTTTTATCCAAAGGATGCCACTGGAATAGCAAACAGTGTAGACCCTGATCAGAATGGTCCTCAGGAGCAGTCTGATCTTGGTCTACACTGTTTGCTCTGACCTATCTGGCCCAATTACTTAATGTTTACGAAAACACGGTGATTTAAGTTAAATGATTACTGTATGACTTTACAAGAAATTCATGATGGGGGCTTTTCCGAGATCAGGCTAGTTTATAACTATTTGTATGAAACATGCACAACTTCAAAAATACAAGCATTATAAAAAGCAGCTAAATAAGTTGCCAGTGACTGCAACTGCTGAAAGCAGTGACTTAAAGGTAGCTGCGATCGGCAGTCACGGACTGCTCATTTCAAACTAGAGTCCTCGTCTTTTCTATATCAGTCTTGTCAAAAGTCTTTTTTCTAAATTTTGACCGTGGGCATGTACAAAGTTGGAAGACTGTATATCTCAAATTAAATTTGAACCGAAATATCTCTGAACATGGCTGGAATTCAGACAAATTAACGTATCAATATTTTCTTCTGAAACATATGGTTTTGAACATCTGATAAGCCTAGCTTCAAGTTATATCAGTAAATGCTATAAAAATAATTCAATACTGATTTTCCAGCATGCAGATGGCGTTGTAATGACGTACAATTCACGTCGATTCAACGTTATGACGTCGCATCGACGTCAGTTCGACGTCATTGGAGCATAGTGTGCTCGCTGGGGAATAGCAATAGTGACAAACATTAATTTTCCCACAATATCGGTAGACATTAGACACCGATAAGTAACTTAACACCATGGCGGTGATAACGTAATCCCTTTAAGGGCCTGTTAATACTTGAGTTGGCCCTATATCGCACATCGGGAATATATAGCTTTGAACGTAATACCCATTTTATCCGAGTACCTTAGAAAGTCTAAGTATTGGGACAGATAGGTCTGAGCAAACATGTAGAACCAGATCAGGAGCAGTCTGATCAGAACTTACACTGTTTACCAGTCCAACTGCATCTCTTGGACGCATTGATACTTAATATTAACATGTGAATATTAATTTCTAAAAACGAATAAATTAAGAGGTGATAATCACTGAATTACAAAAAGAAAATCTGTATAAAATGCTGAAAATACAACAGATCCTCCCAAAACTTAGCAGACACCTTCTTTATATTGTTGTTTTTTACAATTTAGAATTCAACTGGAATGCGTCCATAGGACACGGATGCCCCCGCTTAGTGCCCTGAGTAAGATGGCGCCTTGTTTAATGTACTTGCACTTGTAGGATAACTACGTTCACAAAGGGTTCACAAAGGCAGACCTGTGTGGTACATGTTTTATTGTTTGCCTTAGGCAGACGTATTGTGCTTCTCGAAATCAAGAGAAGTGTGTATTGTGTGTGTGTGTGTGTGGGGGGGGGGGGGGGTGCAGGCGGATGTCATGACTGTGATGTGTGATGACACACTGTATCTTGTCACAGAAATGGATGCCATGCAACTTTCCAGAAGAAATAGCCCGGAAACAAGTAACTTTTCAAAAACTAACAAACAGAAACCATTTTGTATGAAATGAAGTTGAACAAGAAACATCTTTAAAAAAGATAATTGTCGAAGATGAAATTCGTTTTTAAAGAACAACTTTTTAGTCATGTCAGGACGGATCCACCGCTTCCTGGGTATTATCAGTACTTTTGTAAAGTAAATGTGTCTTGTTCAAGGACAAAACATGAATTCCCGAGTGAGGATTATCGTGATCAGCCTTGGTCGAGTTCGATTATAACTATTGTCTGGCGATAGTATGTCATGGAAGAAGCGGGTCAACTCGGCCTGCTTTCTGTAAGCCTGGGGTCTTCACGGCTCCTGGGTCAACTCGGCCGCCATTCAACTCGTCCGGGTCAATTCGGCCTGCTGTCATTTGCATCCTCGCCCCAACCTACGAAGATGGGCTGCGCCAGGAATGAACGGAAACACAATAAACGAATAGAGTTTGTTGGGTTGTTTGTTTAATAAGAAGTCCTTCAAAATGGTGGACAAAACATGAATTAATATAAAGGGCAACCCAATAATCCCTCAACGGCTAACTGCAACTGCAGCTAGACTATGGTAACGGGACGTTCCGGGCCTACAATAATACAATGGCGCTGGGATAGCCGGGCCAAGGTGCAGGGCAATTATATTTTAATTATCTTAAGATTGGGGTCCTTTATCCTGTGAGATTTTCTGCAGTATAGGGTCGAAACAAGAGTAAGGTTGTTACCATCAGCTAATCATCACAGGTCTCTGAAATGTAAAAATTCCGTTCCTGTAGGTGGGGGTTGTGGATACAAATGACTGGCGCATAGATATATAACCATGCGGCACCATGGCCAAAACTGATGTTTTCCTTACTCATTTTCATACAACTTCGATATCCTAGTTTATTTACCACAAGTAAGATTTAATGGCATGACTGAACTGCAAAAATACCGATGCCTCACCAGGAGCTAGCTGTAACCGGGGGAACACTTATTAAAAGTCTATTTCTTAGCTTTTTCTGCCTCATATTTTCATCATTTTCCCTGACTTCATTTGGCCCAATTGCTAAGGGAGTGAATTCGTGAGTTTGTGAGTGAGTGAGCGTGTGTGCAGTTGAGCAAATGAGTATCAAGATAAGCCTGCATCGAAATAATTCCTTATCTAGAAAATTTTATCGCCGATGCAATGAATTGGTTTCAAAACTTAATGTCAGGTTAAAATCACTTTCACATGAAGGCCTATCGGAACCAGAATTTTATGATGACTTAGTATACAAATTAAAAAAGATAAGGGGTATGTCTGATTTTTTGTTCAGCTTCGAAAAAGTAGTTTTTTGTTCTCATTGTATTTTGTTCAGTGCTAGCACTAACCATCAAAATCAGGAAGTCATATGACTTCCAAGGTTTGTCATTTGGAAGTCATGCTGAAGGATAGACTTGGTTTCTTCCAGAATGTCCATATTCATATTGCTTTCTCCTTCATTAATGGGTGAAATACCATTATTAAAACAAATTAAACTCATTATTTAAGTCAATATTCACTTTATAAATGGTAGGTTATGATAAAAATTGGAAGTCACTGACTTCCTGGCATTCAGTTTTAGAAGTCACAGACCCCAGACTTCCACTAGTGGAAGCACTGTTTGTTTCTTTGTAATTTTAGTTAGAAATACATCAGTTGTTAAAGAAGACTGATTTCTGGCGCGGCAGATCGGAAGCGCGGTGCGGTTATGGCTTTCATACTAGACCTTTAAATACACGATTGGAAAACTCGAATGCGCCTGATCTACGGCTGCTCAAACGGGTCGTGAAATTTGCAAATACACTTTTCGTCATTCGTTATTATTGACTAAAACACGTCTATCCGCAAATAACATCGATTAAATTAAAAAGGAAACGAAGCCAAAATAAAGTTTATATTCATAAAACGTCATTTTAAAACTGTTTCTTTTCACAAATAGTAGATTGTGTTTATTATCCCCCATACAATAAAAACCCGGATGCAGGTCATGCATGCTCTGATATGTCTACGACAAGAAAGGGCCATAACTCCAAAAGTAATTGGCGGATTATACCCTACATTATACCTGACCTGCATTTTATAATTGTATCAGTGTATAAATTATGAATCCAATACAATAATCTTTTCAAAGATAACGAACGGAAACCATTTTTTTTTTTTTTTTTACAAAATAAAGTCGAAAAGGACCATAACTCCCAGAATAATAGACGGATTTTATCCTAAATCGAACTTGACCTGTATTTTATGATCATATACCTGTGTATAAAATATGAATTCAATACACCTATGTTTTCAAAAGATAATGAACGGAAACCATTTTGTCATACAAAATGAAGTCGAAAAAGGGTCATAACTCCTACAATAATAGACGGATTTTACCCTAAATCGATCTTGACCTGTATTTTATGATTATATACCTGTGTATAAAATATGAATTCAATACACCAATGTTTTCAAAAGATATCGAACGAAACCATTTTCGTACAGACGTACAGGACGCAGTTTCCTTTGATACGTATGACGGTGCGAAATGGCTTTTACCTAGCGAGGTAGGCCCTAATCCATTAACAATATTTACTGTCTTCAAATGTTACGTTTAGTCATTAGACATATTCACTAAGCTTACCCTTAGTGTCGCACGGTTTAACTGTCTCATATTAGTTAAACGAAATTATGATTAAAGTTTTGTCTCTCTAGAGGGGTAATGAGTCTCATCACAGGGTATAGCCGATTCCGCCAATTTTTGCTTCCTGCAGAGACTGTACATCATATTTGGTTTCTGCTGAGACTGTCCGCGATCTCTTGCTTCCTGCCGAGACTTCTGTACATGATAAATGGCCTCCTGCAAAGACTGTCCGCGTGACTCTGCTTCCTGCCGAGGGTCTCGGCAGGAAGCAGAGTCACGCGGACAGTCTCGGCAGGAAGCCATTTTTCGAGGACAGTAGTCTCTGCAGGAAGCAAGAGTTCGCGGACAGTATCGGCGGAAGCCAAATATGACGGACAGTCTCTGCAGGAAGCGAAAATTGGCGGAATCGATTATACCCTATGCTCATGTTCGCGTGACGTTCGCCATGAAGGATGACAACCGATCGGAACACAGCTCGGCAAATTCCGTGAGTCACAGAATTGGCCGAGCGGTGTTCCGATTAACGTTGCGACATTACATTTCTCATCTGCACATGTATAAAGTCTGCTACATACTGTGTTCTGGCTTCCAGAGGATTTCTCCGATGATGAGATTCCCACAAATCAGATATGTCATAACGGGGCGGAATATACATTTTGGCATACGCGTGTATTACAACGTTGCTTTTTTTTTCGATGTCATTTATAATATTGTTATCACATTATTGTGTCTAAAGGTTTGTTCAACCACTGTTTATATTTGCTCATCAGTTTGTTACCTTTTTGAACACCTGTAAAGCATGTCAGTTTGACATGTGAGATTTATGCTTGTCGATTTCAACGCAAAGTCCATACCAGAAATATGGCACAGAAATCGACTACGGGTATCCGCTTTCATTTTAATATTTGCGTAAGGCTAACGTAGCCAATAATTTATCGATATTTCTGATGGGAAAAAACTAGACAAAAATATATTTTCAGTCGCTCTTGTGAGTAAAAATGTCAATGGCCAACCTCATCCAACCTAAAGTTACAATTTGAACAGATTGGTAGTGTATGAATAACTAATGTTTAATACCAAGTTTCAATGTCATGGACCACTTGGTTCTGGAGATAAGAAGATTTTTAAACGTTTTTATCATATGAGCCGCGACGCGAGAAAACCAACAATGTGGTTGTGCGCCCAGCGCAGACTCAGATCAGCCTGGGCATCCGCCCAGTCTGATCAGAGTCTTCGCTGTCCGCATGGAGGTAGCTTAGACCCTTAGCTACCCTTTAAGCGCAAAGCGAAGAGTCTGATCAGTCTTGGCTTATGCCCAGGCTGATCAGATTCTGCACTGGGCGCACAACCACTTTGTTGGTTTTCTCGTGTCGCGGCTCATATATGGGCATGATGACCATTTTGGTCACGTAACTACAATCATTCAAACAAACTTTTATTTGCCGACCCATGGAGACTCTATATGAAATTTTGCTTCAGTCGGCTCCGTGACCTTGGCGCAGAAGTTGGCTGAAGCTGTTGTAATATAAACTACCGTGATTAGAGCCGCGACACGAAAAAACAACAAAGTGGCACATGCGCCCAGTAAATACTAAAATCAGCCTGGGCATCAGCCCAGTTTGATCAGTCTTTATTTTGTGTATAAGGGTCGCTGGGGGTTTTAGCTACCTCCATGCGGACAGCAAAGACTCTGACCAGACTGGGCGCATGCCCAGGCTGATCTGAGTCTTCGCTGGGCGCACATGCTGCTTTGTTGGATTTGTCGTGTCGCGGCTCATTTCTGTTCTCAAAACTCTTCATGTACTCATTCAGGTCACCGTAAAGTGTTCCACATTTCCCCAGAAATCTAATGTAATTGCAGATTTTCATATAAAAGCACAAGGAAGAACATCTGACCGTCAAAGTCAGCCGAAGGATATCATACCTAAGTACCGAATGTTATATACCAAGTTTCAATGCTACCTTTATTTTAATTCTTTTTTTTTCTTTTTTGTCATGGAGAGGAAGATCTTTAAAGCTTTAAACCAATTCTGGGCGTGGTAGCCATGCTAGTCAAATGACCAGAACCCTTTGAACAAACTTTCATTCCTCCGATGCCTGGAGGATATAAATGAAATTTGGTCACAATTGGTCCGGCAGCTTCAGAAAAGAAGCCGTTTGAAATTGTGAACGATTATAGCCTGTACTATAAGCTCACTTGAGCCTTCCGCTTAGGTGAACTGAAAATGCATTTTTGTGAAAAAAGAAGGTCATGCATGGCTATCTTTATAGATATGCATATGGCTGCCTTAGTATAGTAAGTTAGTTCGCGGCCCAAAAGAAACAACCAGAAATGAGAAAGCATTGTCGCGCCCTAGGGCGTAGCTACCTATACGGCAAATACGCAAGTGCGTATTGAAATTTTGTCAAAATTGACAAAATTTCAAAACGCACCTGCATATTTGCATGCTGAAAATTTATCAATTAGACAAGATTTCAATACCAATTACCAAAGTGGCTGAAATACTAGCTTTCCCTTCAAGAAGTAGAGAATGAAACATGGTTGTGCGTATTATGAAATTGCCCCTAGTTACGCCCCTGGTCGCGCCAATAATTTTATCTGATATCAAAGTTTCCCTTTATCGCTTGACACATACAGTAGTGGTCGAATATTTCTTGGAATAAATAATCTGGCAAAATACCAAACTAGACAAGAGAAATAATATGCAATCCGAAATTTAGCAATAGCGAGTCAGCGAAAAAGGTAAAAGTACGGAGGACACTGTGATATCAACGATTTCCCAAGAATTGCGAACAATTTTGATGCATGCATAAAAACTGTTAAGTGTGATCATCTTCATGAAGACAATTATGCTTTGGACGTGCTTGGAGTAAATTATAGGCGCAGAGACCAGTTAAATTCCTAACTCCAATTTTTTACCCGTATCGATAGCGTTTGCAGTGAGCGTCCTACAGCTATCATTCTCCAAACATTTGTTAAAGTACTGAAACTTTATTCGTAAACATTGTTGAAAGTAAGGAACTGCCACAATATGATCATTTTCTTTTGATAAGCAACCTAGTTGTAACTTTTCATTAAACAAAGATGACTAGAAACAGAACAGTATATTACATAAACCCTGGTACGTGGTTTATATTGTTTACATAACCTGCACGGAAAAAAGGCGACGCTGTCTTGACTGATGTCGTCACGGTTAATGTCTCTCACATAGACGTATTTTACTCTCCTTGAGCTATCCCAGCAGACACATGACGCCAAAATGATGTTTTGACGTCGATGCGACGTAATGACGTCGCATCGACGTCAGTACGACGTCATTTCAACGCCATGTGCCCCATGGGTATGGACCACTTTCCGTTGCACATAATTCCGATTCTTTGATTGAACCACAAATCTCGTATTTTGGACAAGGACTCGGTCATAAAAATTCAAATGACGTCCGCGCAGATTATGCCGCCATTTTGATTCTATAATCAGTCCTGGCCCCGAGGTTATAAAACTTTTTTCGTGCTCAACTCAATTGAGCATGAAATTTTCTCTCTTGATAAATATGAAAATGCCAACAAATGTTGGCATTTTCATATTCATAAGCAGAGAAAATTTCATACTCAGCTCAACTGAGCAAGAAAACAACTATACTTATCAGTAATTTGCTATTTATTAGCAGGTAAAATTTCATGCTCAGCTGAGTTGAGCATGAAAAAAGTTTTATAACCTTGGGGCCTGTTTGAGTCCTTGCCCTAAGTGTGAATCTTTTTGGTTCCATCAAAAAGGCCGTCAGACTCGGGAAAATGTGGGCTGGAAAGTGTGAAGCATAGTTCAATGAGTTTA
The DNA here is from genome assembly GCA_963989385.1 of Ctena decussata. Lineage (NCBI taxonomy): Eukaryota > Metazoa > Mollusca > Bivalvia > Lucinida > Lucinidae > Ctena > Ctena decussata. Next base: position 43,321,348 of record OZ022504.1, read on the forward strand.
TTTTCCTTAACATAAACAAAGATTCACTCACATTTTCCGTGCCTCGTATATGTAAACAACAACAAAAAAACACGTGATCCCCTCAACCTGTGGACGCGATCTCAGTGACGGACTATGGACGTGTTCGACTGGGCGTTTTGTGCTTCACAATTCTTAGCGTGAAGTACTTTTCTATAGAAAACTGTACCCTATGAACGGATAACTAACGCAATCCTAAATATTTGATTTATACATGTACTTTGCAACATCTCGGTAATTTTTATTGTTTTGTTGTTGCTGCTACGGCTGTTGTTGTTTTGGGGGTATAGTCTCGAAATAAACTAGTGTCCAGCTTTCTCGAGAATCTACTTTTAAATGTTACACACATGGAAATAAATACCTGATCTTTAGCAAGAGGGTAGACTATAAGATTTACGACGGTTTGTCATGTTATAACGTTAGATTGTTTGGGATATTCTGCAAAAAAGATCGATATAATTTAAGCGACTGAGGGAGCCAAAAGTAGCATTTAATTTTTTTCCAGGTCAATTATTACAGCTGTCTCAACTAATATAAATACATGCGCCTGGGGATTACAGCCGAGATACTAGGCAGGATGAATTCCTTTTTTAACTTCATCTAAAATATACGAAAAACTACAGAACAGAATAATAACACTTTCTTAATATTTTTATACATCTTGATTCATTTACGTATTTATTCTGGAGTGAAAAAAGACAAACATTTTGTTGGTTGAATAAGTGGTTTAGCAATAAGACTAAATTAAATGATATGAGCCGCGACGTGACAAAACCAACAATGTGGTTGTGCGCCCAGCGTAGACTCAGATCAGCCTGGGCATCCGCCCAGTCTGATCAGAGTCTTCGCTGTCCGCATGAAGGTAGCTTAGTCCCTCAGCTAGCCTTTAAGCGCTTAGCAAAGAGTCTGATCAGACTGGGTGAATGCCCAGGCTGATCTGAGTCTGCGCTGGGCGGACGACCACATTGTTGGTTTTCTCTAGTCGCGGCTCATATGGTGCTGTTTTATACAGCTATTATACTAGTCCTAAAATATGCTACCGTACAAATTCGCAATGTGAACAAATGTTACGTCACAATATCAATTTACGAGCAAAACTTAAAATTTATAGATTCAATAAATATATTTTAATGCCCACTTTTAAACACTTGATGTACTCAAAAGTTATAACAAAAGATGTAAATTACTTCCATTTCAATTAACAAATACTTATGAAACATATTATTACTGAAATGTTAAACTTTGTGTTTCAATACAACTGATAGGAAATTTGGTATTTTGTATAAAGTCTGAAAGTTTAATGCTAATGCGGTAATTGCTACTGGAAATATTTTTGTCTGCCATACTCAGATTATATGTATTATTATATTTTTTTTTAAGTTTTTATTTATCATGCATACAACTTTATAATGAATATTTCATATTTTTGCCACTCTATTTCGTCCATTTCACTGTGTAGAAATAAATTAGAAACATAATTGTTCTACTAAGTTTCGGGAACTGACAAAATAATACTATTAAAGAAAGTGAAATTGTTTCGAATTTTCCACAATCGTATCATATACAGTATAAAAATAAATTCTCAATATGATTATAGCTCGGATATAATAATATTTTGAAATTGTACAGACGTAAATTTTGTCATCTGCTTTTAGCGCTTTAAAGGTTAAAAAAAAATTGTTGATATTTTCATATTTCATAGTTCACCTGGAAAAATTAAACAACATAGTTTTTGGTTCTCCCTCGCTAATTTCTTTAGATATACTATTAACTAATGCATCGGGCGTATTCGACTAGGCGTTTTCGTTCCTTACGACTCTCAGCGTAAAGCTTCAGAAAAATCACTTCACGCTAAGAATCCTGAAGCGCTGGGTGTTTTTTGCTTCACAGTTTCTATAGAAAAAGTGCTTAACGCTAAGAATCGTGAAGCACGAAGCGACTAGTCGAATATACCCATAGACTAGAGTAAATTCTATAAATAGCATATTCACTGTTTCCTCACCTGTATAATCCATCATGCGTGACATCAACATCCCACCACGTGACATCCACTCGCTCAGGTACGGCTGGATATTCTGTGACTGTGCCTGAGCGGCGTGAGCCTGTGCCATCTTAAATGCATGCTCAGATGGCGAGTGAAACGCCGAGCCGTTTAGCCCGTGATGAACATGCGGTTGCGTATGTTGTAAGTGATTATGTCCAGAACTTTGTCCATGCAATGCATTCAGATATTGCGCTTGTAAAAGTCCTTGTATTGCTGCTGGGTTAGACTGAAGCATTGCCTGATGGTGGGCATTTAAAAGCCCGGGTCGCGGGATAAGTCCATTTTTAAGAAAGGGCCGCGATGTTTGTATGTCCGGCGAAAGTCGAGATTCAGGACTTGGCGTTGATGTGTTACTTGAACAGTCAGACGATATTCTAGGAGAAAGATGATTCTGGTTGACGTTACTCTGTGTTGTAAGTGACGTCGGTGATGTGTGTTCACTGGCTTCATCTTTTTTCTTAGACAGGAGTGAGTCTATACTAAATGAGCCCTTCATTGTCAGTATTGAAACCTCATGCACTCTTTCAGATTTTTCACAAAATAATTAGTACCGTATGCTATATCCGACACTTGTGTTTAATTTTTATGAAATTTATATATACATGTATCTAAAACGTCAAGGCTCCGAAAGAAATGCATTTTTTTAATAAAGAAAATTGCCTTATTTGCCAAAGGTACAGAATAAAAACACTGAGAAATCCGTCTTCTAATACGAAAGTGGCGGCTTTAGAATTATCTTGAAAACTCCAAACAAATGTTTAAAATGGTTATCTATCAAGAATGCCTCAAAATTACTGTTATATGTTACAAACAGATTTCCTTGTGATTTAAAGTTGCCCAATATTAAACGGTTAACATTATAAGAAGGCCCAACCAGTTTCTGATTGGCCCTAACTATGTAAATAATAATGCTTCCGAATGAATTACGTTATCTATAACAAACAGATTCAACCAATCTGGGCTCCTTGAATATTTTATCTTAATACGAGTTCATATTTGGCTGTAATGCGTTTAATCTCGATTGCGGAGTTAAGATTCGCTCTATAACGTAGCGGCATCTTTAATTAATTAAACCGGTTCTGCATTTAGTTAATCCGCGGTTTTCTAACTTTCTGAAGTCATTCTAATGCTCTGAAAATTCATAAGCATCTTAAGATGGGACGGGCTCTTGAGCAAACACAGGACTAATGAATCTGGAATCTTTGTATTCAGACCGGTTGATTAATTTCTATTTAAATTGTCTGAATTTAATCAAATAAAGTAATCGTCATAATACATGGTAACAAATTTAATTGTCTTTGTTACTTTAACACAATCTGTTACTAAAGTTTAAACTGAGAAACTTGAGTTTATAGTTTTAAATCATCATATTTCAATTCTCATATCGACGTTACCCCCGCTAAAGTTTTATGCATGGACTTTTATATATTACCAGATGGTGGCATGTCCAATGTTCATTTATTTATTCTTTCATTCTCATTATTATTAATCCCTTAAACTTATTCGTTTATGTACTCTGTCATTTTTTTTTTTTTTTCATTTATGATATTTATTTTATCCATTTATAATTTTCAAATTTATGGCAGCTCATTTTATTATTTTATCCATTTATAATTTTCACGTTTATCACAGGGTATAATCGATTCCGCTAATTTTCGCTTCCTGCAGAGACTGTACATCATATTTGGCTTCCACCGAGACTGTCCGTGAACTCTTGCTTCCTGCCGAGACTTCTGTACATGATAAATGGCTTCCTGCAGAGACTGTCCGCGTGATTCTGCTTCCTGCCGAGAGCCTCGGCAGGAAGCAGAATCACGCGGACAGTCTCGGCAGGAAGCCATTTTACGAGGACAGTAGTCTCTGCAGGAAGCAAGAGTTCGCGGACAGTCTCGGCGGAAGCCAAATATGATGTACAGTCTCTGCAGGAAGCGAAAATTGGCGGAATCGATTATACCCTGTGTTTATGGCTGCTCATTTTATTATGTTATCTATTTTTAACATTCACATTTATGGTAATTTTATTATCTGCTTATTTTAATATTTTATCCATTCATAATTTGCACAATTATGACTGCTAATTTTTTTTATTTTATCCATTTGTAATTTCCACATTCATGGCTGCGTCAGCCATAAAGTTGAAATTTATAAATGGATGAAGTAATAAAAAAAAAGATAAAATATATTAGAAATATAATATAGACACTAGAAAAAATCTCACTTAATTTGCTGCAAATTTAGAAAAATACAATTTTGCACTCTCTTCTGTCATATTGTTTAGTTCTCCAGATAAACGCATAACTTATACGTGAAAAGGGCGACAAAAAGTACGACAAGAATTTCTTTAAATCTAATTTCTTTTTTGCATTTACGTGTTTATTTTACATATTATCTTTAATCAAGAATTGCGTACAAAATTCTTTATCCTTGTTTAGCTTTTACTTCTTTTTCCCTTTCGCAAATCTGCTGAAAGAGGTACACAGATTGCATGCAAGACTTTTATTTATTTATTTTATATTATTTTATTTTATTTTTGAGGGGAGGGAGGGGTAGTGATGAAATTGAATTGCTGGTATGCTATTTTAAGTAATTTAATAGTTAATCAATTATATATTCTTTTATTCTGTTTGCGAATATTTGTTTGGGGATAGCAGTTACTAGGCAAACGACTTAGAGCAGCTTTTCTTTCCTACTGTTCCGGCATTTTTGATTGGTTGATTTTACTACTGGCAAAATGTACCTGGCAATATGTAAATTTTACTACTGGCAAAATGTATCTGGCAATATGTAAATTACATATTGCCGGGTACATTTTGCCAGTAATAAAATCAACCAGTTCAAATATTAGGATACTAATACTACATGATAGGATATAATGTATTAAGAGTGATTACGGTGTTTTACACGTAATTATAATAAATTGAGCCGCGACACGACAAAACCAACAATGTGGTTGTGCGGCCAGCGCTGACTCAGATCAGCCTGGTCAACCGCATAGTCCACTCAGACTTTTCGCTAAGCGCTTATAGGTTAGCTAAGGGTCAAAGCTACCTCCATGCGGACAGCGAAGACTCTGATCAGACTGGGCGGATGCCCAGGCTGATCTGAGTCTGCGCTGGCCGCACAACCACATTGTTGGTTTTCTCATGTCGCGGTTCATATTACATGTATCTAATCTTTTAATAACATGATATTATTTATTCCGTATATAATTTCTACATAAAGAAACAAAGTATATGCTTAAGGACTGGTCAGATTCCCCAAAGAAAACCCTGTTGGATCTCTTTTTTATTTAATTTATTTTATTTTATTTTATTTTATTTATTCTTTTCACAAAACGTACTTTTTACTCACGTGCGTGGTCGCATTCTTCCTATTTAGCAAATGTGTCAATTTAGCAACCATTAAAAGAAACATTATTTCATACTTATGCCATGTCAAGTTGACACATCTGGGTTATAACCAACCTCGTGTCAAAATCTACTTTAGTAGTTTATTTTTCATAACTTTTAAATTTTCCTTGTTGTTGCTGTTGCATGTTGTGCTGAGTTTATCTCTTCTACCATTGAGGGTTGCAATCCTGAGTAAAGACGGTATGATGCTTGAATTGGAGCCCCGACACGAGAAACCCAACAAAGTGGTTGAGCACAAAGCGCAGACTCAGATCGGCCTGGGCATCCGCAATACCCATCGCGCACCTGCTGCAAAAACAACCCTTGCTGTAAAGTAAGCTTAAACAGATCGGCGACTTAATCTGCGATTTAGTCCAAGATTCTGGACTTGGTTTGACATTTGCAAAGTGCAGGTTGCGTGTGATGTTCTAACGGTTATAATTCGTAATGAGAATTCTGTATGCATTTGAGCCGCGACACGACAAAACCAACAAAGTGGCATGCGCGTCCAGCGAAGACTCAGATCTGCCTGGGCACTTAAAGGTAGCTTAGGGTCTAAGTTAGCTCCGTGCGGACAACGAAAACTCTGATCAGACTGGGCGGATGCCCAAGCTGATCTGAGTCTTCGCTGGGCGCACATGACACTTCGTTGGTTTTGTCGTGTCACGGCTCATTCGTTTGTTGAATAGATAAATTAACACTGGACACAATATAAAATCCCCGAACCATGAAATAATGGGCATACTTACCTAAACATATACTCAACAGCAAAAGAAACGCAGATTTTGCCCCATTAAATGTAGTGATTTTTTTTTCTTTTAACTTAGTACTGGGACTGCCTTTGCGCAGCAATAACTTTTGCAGCATTTTCTTGTCACAGCGCAATTCCTCAAAAACATATAAAGATTTTTGTCAAAAAGGCAAAAAACACAAAATTCTGGTTCAAAGTGGCAAAAATTAAATTGTCAATATGATTTGCTGCACGTGAGTTCAGCATAATGTTACGAACTGGAAAACTGTATAAAACTTTTTTAAAAAAAATAATTCTTATACACTTAAATCGCACATGCAAAAATCTGCATTTTCCAAAAATTTTTGAAAGTTTTTGAAATCGTCTGAATCGTCTTATTATTAGAAAAATCTGGTAATTTGGGATTCAAAAATGAGTAAGGTTATTGGCAAACGACCCGTTTTAAACAAATTTTGGTCTGAAATGAGCACGTAGTTTGCTCACTTCCGGTTTGAGTTACGAAATTTAAAAGCCGATCATGTTTTCCTGGAAATAATCTCATCTCCCGATTCGCTTACCGTAGACTGCTCTTTATGGTAAAGCTGCAGTATGATTTTCATCAAGTTTTGCCCAGTGATTTCAAGGATCCAGCGCCCAAGAAGTCAATCTGCGGCCGCGTTATTGGAAGGACGTACAGAGATACTACCCTTTGTTAGCATACTCCATTTGATTGTATCACTTACCCTTTATTTAACCTGAATTTTAATCCATTTCCAATTCGGTTTGCTGAAAAATCTACAAAATTTTCTTTTCCTATCGCAAAACTTGCTTACTTTACGGCACTTGCATAAAGAAGCACAAGTTCTTTTGTAACGAGTTCCCAATGTTGCAAATTCTTGATGATGTTTCTGAGACATTGAAGCGTCCTAGATTAATAGAATCTATGATGGGGTTGAGGCCGAGACAAGGAAATATCAGGCTAGTTTTCAGTTTATTTAGTCTTATGCGAGGCTTGCCGAGCATAAGACTTAAATAATCTGAAAACGAGCCTGAGATTTCCTTGTCTCGGCCTTAACACCATCATTGATTATTTTTCTCACCCAAAATTTTATAAAACAGAATATTCATTGAATTCTTAACTTCTTGTTGAGTCCATTCCTATAAACTCGAAGCTGCTTTTCTATTAATAGTTTGACATGTGTTAATTTCACCTTAAATGTGTCACCGTGTAAACTGACTTTAAAGTACATGTAAATTGAACTCACGCAAACAGAACAGTTACGTGTCTGATGAAGCAAAGCAGAACCAAGGGCGAGGGTTGGTCGCGACCGCAAATTGGTTAAGCCCCAAGTAATTTCATTACTGGCCGTCCCAATGCGGCATTTCTTGTTTTATTCCTCTTGGTTGTTTTATGTGTTGTTTGTTGCTATGTCTTTTATTGATATATCACACTGGTCTGGCATTCAACACAGGCAACTAAGACAACGTACAAGGAACCTGCTGGTTCTGCTCATCAGGATAAGTTTGTTTCAGAAGTATAGGCTCACGGACCATCCGACCCCCTACTCTTGAAATAGGACTCAAAAGTTTTACTGAATTGATATGCATATTCAAGATATGCTTGAAAACAATCTTTGGGCTACAACGACCAGCCAACGAATTGGTGAAAAACCTTATTCAAGCACTGCATTTATACTAGACGGAATTTCTTCCTAAATCTGGTCTGACTAAGAGGTCTAACAAACTGCCGGGTCCTTAAGAATCATAGTTTGAAATTAATGTAAGAAGTATGCGAAATAATCGTGTTTTAAAGTATGTTGCCTCGTTGCCTGTGTTGAATGCCAGACCAGCGCGATATTGCTTGTGATGTTAAGGCTAGCCCGGTGACCACCTACATGGGAAATGGCTGTTAACATGGCTGCCGCTAATGGTGACTTTAATGGCGACTGATTTTGCGATGTCTTTTTCCTACATGGGTGTCTTGGGTGGAATCTGGGATTGAATGGTGTCAGTTCCTGAGAATTTTCCTATTTACATTTTCGTGAAAATGCTGTAAGTATGACGAGAAGAGATGAGATGTCCTATATTGATTTACTGGCCACATAATTATCGCATAATTTAAGTTCTGTTACCTAATTTCCTCCACTTTACGCATCTGTTCACAGGTGGTGCTCATAAATATCCACTCTGTAGCCACTTGATCCACTCTACACAAGTCCATAGAGAATAAGCCATACGAACACAAGAAAGAAAACAAATCATGAAACAATGGGGTTTTGCTGCTTTAAGGTGAACCGATAAACCTACAATTTTCCGACATTTTTTCTAAAGAGGATAAGTTTAAGGGTTCAATATTGCCTTCCCTGAAAGAAAAGCCCAGAGAATTTTTTTTTCTTGTTTAAAAGTTGGTCCTCTTTGTAAACAAGTCGCCCAATAGGCAACGATCGCTCATCTGAACTCTAGCATGCATTATGCTCAAGACAAGGTCATATATGAGCTATTTAAGTGCACAAGGGCAAGTAAGTCTAGGGCAAAATGAACACCAGAGGACCATTGGTCCCGTTCCTCACCTTAGTCCATTCATCCTCAGTACTCTAGGGCAACTAACTCTAAGGCAAGTTGTACAATATGGTCTATTGTCGAATGTGTCAGAGAGTTTATGCATGTCGACTGCATTTCCATATCATAGAGTCACATAGCAATGGAAAATGCACTTTTCAGCTTTTCCCATTCAAAAGCCTTACAGACAAAATTTGACCTTGACGTAAAAGAGATCAAGGTTAATCCAATGGCATCATTTATATATACTTTGTAGTACTACAGTCCCAGATGCTTCATACCAAGTCTTAAAGCAATCGGCCCTGTGCATCTAGGGAAGAAGATTTTTTTAAGTTTTTTTATCATATATGGTTATGGTGGCCATCTTGGCCATGTGACCTGTACCAAATATATAAACTTTCTTTCCCTCCGTGCCTGCCTGAAGACTGCATATGAATTTAATTGAAATTGGCCCAGTAGTTTCAGAGGAGAAATCCTTTAAAAATGTTGACACACAGACAAATTACCTTTAGCCAAGGTCATTAAATGACCTTGACTTCTAGAATTCTTAAGGGTTGACTTTGCATTTCCATATCTCTGAGCACTATAGCAAGAAAAACATGCACTTTTTAAGCTTTTCCCATTCAAACGCCTTACAGACAAAATTTGACCTTAGGGTAAAATAGGTCAAGGTCAACCCAAAGTCATCATTTATCTAAACTTTGTAGTACTTGAGCCCCAGATGCTACATATCAAGTTTCCAGGCAATCGGCCCGGTGCTTCCGGAGAAGATTTTTTAAGGTTTTTGCCATATATGGGCATGGTGGCCATCTTGGTCATGTGACCTGGACCAAATATATAAACTTTCTTTCCCGCTTTGTCTGAAGGCTGCATATGAAATTTACTTGACATTGGCCCAGTAGTTTCAGAGCTTTTAAGGGTGACCGGATGGAGCCTTCATTCGTACATGCCCAGGTTGAAACCAATTGAATTTAGGCGCCATCCTGTCAACCTTAAAAACTCAAAATATAATCGGTTCTCAAAGAATGTAATTTGCGCCACATACAGCAGCACGAGGGTCGTCTGAAAAGTGTTGTCCCTTGATATAAAACTTTGAACACAGATATGCCAGGGTAATGTATTATACATTAATCAAAAGCCTTCACTCTCCTTTCTTCTTCAAACTTATATCAAATTTCGATTGAATAATATAATGTTATTCAACTCACCATGTGTTTTATATGCAGCGATCTTTACCACTGACCTAATTTCTTGTCAAAGAGCAATTTCGCACCCCAGTCAGTGAATGATTCAAACGGTACATTTTCATTGGTAAACATTGCATGTTGCAGATTTTTTTTTGTATTTGTTACTCTCAACATCAATACGGTAATCCTAAGGGAAGGAGTTATATCATTCATTGTTTACAGGGAAGAAATGTAATATTTATGACATCATTTCATTTAAATGCTCAGTTACGTCAGTTTTACGTTACTGCAGTAATGTTACCTGATACTCAAGTTTTAAAAATTGACTTTCAAATTGCATTGAAAATATCCTAACTCACTATTATAAAATGTAGCACACTCGTAGAATGAAACAGAGTTAATTCGATGGTCTTCTGTAAGTTCTGGTAAAGCTGCAGAGCCTCTTTTTGATGTGGACTCAGTCTCATTCCTGCTAACCGACGGTTTCGGGTGCGTAAATTATTTCCATATTGTCGAAGTTTTAAAACTTTGCAATTAATTGGGAAAATTACTGTTCTGTAATGTTATACATGAAGTCATAATCTGCAATTGTCGGTCTATTATGCATAATGTGTCTTTGCTGCTACTTCTTGAAACTCAATGATTAGCATATCAGCCGAGTGACTGAAATAATCTTTAAATGTTTAATCAACTTCGTTTCAATGTAAAGTGTTTGCAGTGTCGTTGCATACATAAAAAATAGTAATATGTGGCGCTTCGATTTGGAACTCACTGTTGTTGTTGTTTTGTTGCATTACGTCCACGCTAAACAGCTATGGTCACGTCGGAACGGTTTCCCTAGCCACACTATTCATATACCTCCTAAGCGGGTTAGCAAGTACTAAGTGAACATGCTTTCGCCAGTAACTGACAACTGCCCTTCTTGAATCCGCGGAAGGAGAAACGAAATAATGTGGCCGGACCGGGCATCGAACAAGGGGCCTCTGGCTCTTGAATCCGACGCGTTACCACCTGCACAACGCGGCCCGGCTTGGAACTCACTGATTTACTGAAACATTGATTTGTCTTACATGCACAATACTTGCTGCGGTAGATCATGTACAATTTTTCAGTGTATATTTATCCATACCTGAAGTAGTTTTAGCAATAACAATCAGTAATTTTTGCAGTGGTATTTATGAAATATAGCGTGTATATGCCGCACTATCTACATAATATGCCAGTGGTTCGGGGGTATACCTCGTTTGAAGCAAATTTTCTGTCATTCCTTGAAAACTCGTGAATCATTTGTATTTCGTTTAGGCAAGTAACAGGTTTCTTGAATGATATGATTTTTCAGATGCATTTAAATGCTGGTTCCCGGGTTATGAAGCAAGTAGCAACTTTTTGGACTACCCTCATATTTCACACACATTGTACATCTGTTAAACAGCAAATAATTGGTTCACATTTATGACCTTAAACACTATCGATAAGCATTGTTTAAACTTTCATTTAGCACTCAACTTCTGATTATTGGTTATTGCTGGTTGTTGAATTATCCCTCTGAAGAACTTAATGATAATATAATTTAGAGGTGAGAATTTTATGAAAGGAAATCGTAAGAGATTAAAGTCTGCTCTGCAAACACGAATGTCAAGGTGTTTGACACGTGCTATCATAAAAATGGCATCTATTCGTGACCATAAATATAAGACTGTCGAAGACGCTAAGTTAAAGTCTTTATTCACCGTTTTGGTTTAAGCAATATTTATTGAATATATAATGTATCTATACTATTATAAAGCAATTTCTTAAGTTGCAGGATCTGATAGTTAAATGGTTAAATATTGATTTGCTCCTAACTATAAATACTAGAATTGAGAGAGAGAGAGAGAGAGAGAGAGAGAGAGAGAGAGAGCATAAAATATATCTAGTAATAATGATAATGATAAGTATAATTACTGATTCAGTTCCAAATACCGCCTAGATATTACTATATCATAAGTATTTTTTCTGTTCGTATTGTAGGCGTGACGGTTCTTCGAACAGTCTTCGGAACAGACACGACCGTGCAATCGATTGCTATGAGAATTCCAATTAAAAACTTTTACAAACTTTTTTGCTTAGATCAAAAAGAATAATTGCTGTTTAGCCAGGTTTCCTACCCAGATGCTACGTTCTAACTGAAGTGTTAGTAAGCCTGTGGATTATCATGGTCCTTTTAAATTTCACTACTATTCTCATAATCACGTTTAAAAGCTTGTAGATGCCAGTTTAGATCACATATAAGTTATTTACTGCTTCTTAATGTAAACAATTTAACTAGGAACGTTTTAAAGGTACAAGATAAGAAGCCTTATTTCTAAAGGATATGATTATCATTTGAGGAATAACAAACACCAAGAGCGATGACTAATAAATATATGTTCTATTTGATCTTGAACAGGTGTTGCATTGATGAGGTACATGTAATATCTCATGAGAATTTATGTCATTGCATCATTTAGAACAATGGTAAGTTTGGATTTTTTTTTTCAGAATTGATCTTCAGTGCAGCTTGTATCCTGCCGTGTGGCGTAAAAGTCGCCGTTCCAAGCGAAGTTGGTCTCGGATCTCTTGGTGATTTATATTGAATTCGCTGTGACATAGACCACAGTGTCACAACAGCAAATCACTATTCAAAGTTCTGTTCTGTTTCAGTTCTCCTAACGACGTTCCCCAAGTGGCTCAGCGGTACGAAACCACAGTTGCACACACCTGGCGTCTCTATGGTCACGTACCGGTGAAATATTCAATTCACATAAATTTTTTTAAGGAATGAATTTCATTTTTCTGAGGTTTATCAAAGTGTAAACTACACTGGGTCGCGTGCAAAATGAATGAGCCCCGAAGAGAGTCATGTAAACTTTGCTGGTGACCTAATGTACTTTGCACTTCGATAAACATCAGAAAGAAAATGATAAAAAAAAAAATAAGTCCATTGCTTATATTTACGTTCGTTTCAATCAAAACCTTGACGAAAAATCCTATATCGGCGCTAAAATTGCAGCAATAAAATATTTATTTATTTTTATTTATTTTTATTATTATTTTTTTTTTTGCTGATAGCAGAACAGGATCAATGACTTCATTAATTAAATCGCCGACGTCCAATCATATTGTAGAGAGACATGGTTTATATTACGTCACTTACAGTCATGTGACATTGCGTGGCTCAATGTAATTATTGAAATGTAAACTACATTACGTTCCAACGGTTTACTTAAGGGTTTTTCAGGAAGTGCACTTAGAAGGAAAATATTTGAAAATGCATCATTCAGCACATGACAACTGTGATGGCCGCCACTGGTACAGTACTTATGTGGTTGTGATGACCTATTTCTAGGACATAAACAGACACATGTTACAGACTACTTCAAAAATAAGTATAGTAACTACAGTATCCCATAGTATATTTGAGCCGCGACACGACAAAACCAACAATGTGGTCGTCCGCCAAGCGCAGACTCAGATCAGCCTGGGCATTCACCCAGTCTGATCAGACTCTTTGCTAAGCGCTTAAAGGGTAGCTAAGGGTCTAAGCTACCTCCATGCGGAAAGCGAAGACTCTGATCAGACTGGGCGGATGCCCAGGCTGATCTGAGTCTGCGCTGGGCGCACAACCACATTGTTGGTTTTGTCGCGTCGCGGCTCATTTAATCAAAATTTAGATACGAGGGTCATCCTAAAAGTTCTGTCACTTGCTTATATCTCGAAAACGAAAAGTGCTATTCACCTGAAATAAAAACCATTCAGAAACCCTATTTTTTATCACAAAGCTGTAACAAACTGATTCTTGTATCAATGTCATAACAGTCACAATCTGCTTTAAAAGAAGGGTACCCTCACCCTACTGGCAAATTAGTAGATGCAACTCCGGCAATAATCAATTAAGGGATGTCTATTATCGCTGCCCGGTGCCTACGATATCTCAGGTGCTAATAAACACTGCGAAAAAATCTCTAAGTGATTCTGTCCATCCATTTTAAAGAGTTTACAGCATTTCGTAATCTCAACTTTATGCAAACAACGCCATAGGAAAATCGACTAGGTCATGTTCTAAGTTCAAAAGCTTCATAAACGTATAATACATGTATTTCAAATTCTGAAGCGTATCTTTACTGCAGTAGCTCATGGCAATGTGTTCTCAATCAAAATTTCAGAAAAGATCCCTTAAATGAAGTCGCAGAGGGTCCTTGAAAATCACGTGACTGTGTATTTCACCATATTTCATATACCAATATTTTGCATCGCATATGATTGACAGAAGTCGCTGATTTTTATGTAGTTTCCGCCAAAATGCTACAGACAGCAACCCTGAAAATTTCAGAATCCTGCAATATGTAATTGACGAGATATTCAGCATGAATCACAAGCCAGCAGAAAAAAAATCATGAAAATAGGCCAGTGTCAAATATAAGGTCTGCATTTGAGCTTATAACTAAACCAGATGGCATGTTTTCACCATTTACCTGATATCAGTATAAAGATAAAAGATTATTCTTTTGACTGCTGCAAACCGTGCTAAGCTATCACGTCTGTGGGCAAAGTTATGAGTCAATTGACAGAACTTTTTGGACGATAGTCGTAAAACTACCTACCTTAAAGGCAGGAATTCTCTGCCGGGGAGGGGGGGGGCGGGTGTCATGTTCCCAGCAATAGCATATCTTACCTGTACAGGTAAAGGTGTGAAAATATATAAGACCAATCAGTGGACCAGAATTTCATTGGCTGATTTGAGGTGTTGATACTATGTGACAGGAGACAGAATGACACTGTGGTTCTATTCTGTTCTGTTTCAGTTCTACTAACGACGTTCCCCAAGTGGCTCAGCGATACGTAGCCATAGTTGCAAACACCTGTGGTTACGTACCGCTGAGCCATAGGTGTATGCAACTTTGTGACACTGTGGAAGTTATAATCCTCCTTATACAGTTCACTTTGAGGTACAGGGTAACAATGTGTTATAGAAAATGGCCGCTACTGGTCGCACGCCAGTCTTTTACATTTTGAAAAGTAAATGAGAAGACCCTGACCAGGAACCGACACATTCGCTTTCCACGCCCTGCTCTGAACACCAAATTGGAAATGAAAATAATTAAGACAGTACACAAAGCAAAACAAGACAAGGTAAAAGTCAAGAAAGCAGCTTTTTCCAAGCAGATGTCCTTGTGATTATAGTAAATGAGAGGCGACACTAGAAAACCAACAATGTGGTTGTGCGCCCAGCGCAGACTCAGACCAGCCTGGGCATCCGCCCAGTCTCATCAGAGTCTTCGCTGTCCACATGGAGATAGCTTTGTACCTTAGCTAAACTTTAAGCGCTTAGCGAAGAGTCTGGTCAGCCTGGATGGATGCCCAGGCTGATCTGAGTCTGCGCTGGGTGCACAACCACATTGTTGGTTTCTCGTGTCGCGGCTCAAATAATGAGCAGACTGTCAAAGACAAGTATCCAGCCAACAAACAACGACAATTATAATGCCCGGTGGACCACACAGAAACACATCTTCAGGACGAACAGTTATAATTACTGGTGGTTAGGGTAGGGTTGAAGGCTTAAACAGGTTTTACACGAGCGTAGCCCTAGCTCTGGGTTCTGCCATAGCTTATAAATATACAAGTTATTCGGTGTGTAGAAGGACTTTTAACCAATACAAATCAAAGAAGCACAGCCGTGGGACGATCAGTAATAAATCACTGGTGGTGAGGGCGAGTGTGAGGGCTTTTACATGTTTTACACGCTCGTAGCCCTAGCTCTGGGTTAGCCTATGGCATATAAATATACAAGTTATTCGGTGTGTGGAAGGACTTTTAACCAATACAAATCACAAAAGCACAGCCTTTGGAAGATCAGGAATAAATTACTGCTGGTGGGAGTAGGGGTGAGAGCTTAAACATGTAAACATGCTTTACACGCTCGTAGCCCTAGCTCTGGGTTCTGCTATGGCTTATAAATACACAAGTTATTCGGTGTGTAGAAGGACTTTTAACCAATACAATTCAAGAAGCACAGCCGTGGGACGATCAGTAATAAATTACGTGTGGTGAGTGTAGGGATGAAGGCTTAAACATGTTTTACACGCACGAAGCTCTAGCTCTGGGTTCTGCTATGGCATATAAATATACAAGTTATTCGGTATGTGTGAAGGACTTATAACCGAAATAGCAATCAGATAAATCGAGACAGCAAGACGAACACTGAAACGCTAGAGCAAAAGAAGTTCATCACCTGGGGCCGTATTCATGAAATGACTTAAGTGGTTGCTATGTGGTTGCTAAGGCTAAATATCTATAAAGGAGATTCCCTACAACTATGAAATTTGCTCTGGAGGAACAGTCTTTGTAAGACTGTTCCTCCAGACCAAATTTCATAGTTGTAGGGAATCTCCAACATAGAAATTTACCCTTAGCAACAGCATAGCAACGACTTAAGTTGCTTTATGAATACGGCCCCTGAACCCCGAAAGGCAATACGAAAGTGAATTCTTATATTTGTGGTGAGTTTGTGCTCCGGCAAAAGCATATAGATATTCTTCTGGCTGTCTCGCTTTGAAAAACTAGGCGTTTGTAGGTGAGTTCCTATCTTCATATCGTTCTATGGACGTGTGCGATGCATTCTTGGAAAAGTATTTATAATATACGGTATGTAAGACGAAAAGAAACAATCAAGCAGATCAACCTTATTGCAATACGATTTTAGTTCAGTTTTGCTGTGAACGTATGCATTCTAAAAGAGGTATTTTTAATATACGGTCTTTACGACAAAAAAGTACAATACGCTATAGCGGTCCGAAAGGTAACTGTCAATCATTATTGCTTCCAAATAGCTACCACATAGAACCTAATACAGCTGTATGGTAGCCAATCGAATATTTACCACACAGACCACCCTAAAGCGATATAATACTCAATAAAATGTTTATCACACAGAATGCCATAAAGCAATATAATAAGAGGATAAAACATTCTTTTCCGTGTTTTAACGTTTGCCACGCCCGAGTGTATTAACGTGTTGCAGCCCGAACCGAACGGCGGTGAGGGCTGCAACATGTTAATGCACTCGGGCTTGGGCAAACATTAAAACACAGGAAAAGAATGTTTGATTGTCATTGTTACATACATGTACCTTCTTACGGACGCCATCTTGATTCCAGAGCTCTGCATACAACACGAAAGCGGGCTTTAATAGTGTTTAAACCCTGGCGCACCCGTGTTTTAACAGTGTTGAAACCCTGTGTCAGCGATTCTGTCGCATTGTGACAATTAAAAATAGGAGGAAACCAACGTAAAATGCTGTAGATTACAACACGGCTGTTTTCTATTGTAAAGTCTCATTAGGTAAATAACAATATTCAATAAAATGTTTATCACATAGAACACCCTAAAACGATATAAAATTCAATAAAATGTTTATCACATAGAATATTCTAAAGCGATATTATATTCAATAAAATATTTATCACATGGAACTTCCGAAAACTATATAATATTCAACGAATCATTTATCACATAGAGCCCCGAAAGCTATTAAATATTTTATAAAATATTTATCATATAGAACACCCCAAATGGACATGAGTAGTCATAAGATATATATCACATAGAATCCTAATTCGATATAATATTTATTAAATGACTTATCACATAGAACATTCCATAGCTATATAATATTCAATTAAATATCTATCACATAAAAACACCCTTAAGCTACATAATATTCAATAAAATATCTATCACATAAGACCCTTTTAAGTGATATAATATTCAATAAAATACTTATCACAATGAAAACCCTAAAGCGATATGATATTCTACATTGAACTAACTTAATCTTTATAATACTTAATAAAATATTTATTACATAGAACATCCTAATGCTATATAATATTCAACAAAATATTTATCAAATAGAACCTCACAAAGCGATATAATATTCAATAAAATATCTATCACATAAAACACTCTAAAACTATGTTCTACTCAATAATTTTTTTATCACGTAGAACCCCATAGATATAAAATTAATAAAATATTTATACGTTTATCATAAACCTATATAATATTCAGTCAAACAATTGTCACACAGAACACCCTAAAGCGATGTAACATTACATAAATTATATATCACATTTAGACACGCTAAAGCGATACAATATTCAATAAAATGTTTATCACATAGAACTTTATAAATCTATTAAATATTGAATAAAATATTTATCATATAGAACCCCATAAATCTACTACTAGTATAATAGTCAATAAAAACTTTTTATCACACAGAACTCCACAAAGCTATATTACATTCAATGAATTATTTATCATATAGAACACCCTAAAGCGATATAATATTCAATAAAATATCTATCATAGAGAACACCCTAAAGCGATATTATATTCAATAAAATATTTATCACATAGAACACCCTAAAGCTATATAATGTTTAATTAAACATTTATTACATAGAGCACTCTAAGCGATATAATATTCAATAAAACATTTATTTTAAACAACATCCTAAAAGTATATAATGTTCAGAAAAAATCATTTTATAAGTTCAAAACGCAAGTGGTTTATATACACACATTGTTAAATGTTCCTGCATCATCGGTTGAAAAAGTCTAATAGTTAAGGCGGCGCTTGCAACAAATCAGTTCCTTTAAAACAACACTAGTTATGTGTCGATGTATACCCCGCAAAAGAAAAGTAAAAAGTATGCAAAGACCAGGAACTGAAACAATCAAAATCCAAATCCAGCCCTCAAACCATAGTTGGAAACAACTAAGATTACAAATAATCAAGATACAGAGAACATATGGCCAACCGAGTGAGCAGCTTGTTCCCAAAAGGTGGCCACTCAGCAACCCAAACCGAACCAAAAATAATAATAACATACATAAGGTAAAACATCACAGAAACTCTGACACCAAAAACAGGCAACAAAGAACCACAACAGAACTACCGCCTTGGAACGGTCAGTAATGAATTACTGGGGGGCTTAAATCGATTTTACAGGCCCAACCTCACCCTCAGTTTCTGAAGTGGTACAAAACATTTAGTTGGTTGTTCGGTTCGCATGATAACCCTCTAACTCGTCAATGAATCATCACGGTAAACACATAAATCAAATTTCAACACCATGAAGAAGCAAAGACGAGGACTCAACAGATACAATGGGCCGTCTGACAGGTGGAGATCACTGTCCTGTCAAACAACCCCACTGGAAATCTGAAGCAAAAGAAGGTCACCAGTTGAGCCCCGGTGGACCAAGCAACAGACAAAAAGGTTCCGGTCCCAACCAACTAAAATATATAGCTTTAGGTCGGGGCCATCATAGAGTCTGACGACCGATCCCCCGGTGTGCAATTAAAGAGTGCAGCAAAGCTATCAACCGTGATTGGGTTAATCACTAAGCATGCAGACTGTCGCATAACATTTAAATTATAGCCAATACGTTTGTGACGTATTATTATTTGATCAGAAAAATCAGTCCTACCCTTAATCTTTTTGAATTTGTATACTAAGTCACCATAAAATTCTGGTTCCGATAGGCCTTGGTGTAAAAGAAATTTTAATCCGACATCAAATTTTGAAACCAATTCAAAACTGGTAGCACGGGGTGAGGAGGAGTTACTTTGTGAAATAATCTCTTCATACTACGGCTTTTAGGAAATCAGCGAATAATATTTAAAACGTGCGTGTGCATGAAGAAGGTTCATCCTATAATGCATACGCATGTAGAAATTTATTCGGGCAAAAATGACAACACTATGTACATCTTTTCAAACTTCTACATATATATAAATCTCTGATATTGAAGCTTCGGTGAAATGGTGAAAGTCATTAAAGCTCGTTAATTTCCGTTTTTAGTGCATATCTCCAACACGCCGTTTCCTCAAGCTAAATTCTCGAAGTCAGCAATACCAGAAGCTATAGCAAGCAGTCTGTTCTTTTCGACTGGATTGGGTTTTCTTGAAATACATTATCGGTAATAAAGATTGAATTGATACAGTGTTTGCAGAGGCGCTGATTGATTCGCTGATAATGAAAATATAATCCCCCATTTCACCGATTTCCGCTTTGTCTTCATTAATTCATCATTTTTCATGTTAACCAATCGAATAGTTTGTTTAAAAGGAATTTACTTCTTCTACTTGTTTAGAGATTGTGCGGTCTTATAGGACCCAATTGCAATCTACACTTTCGTATGACAGGACTTCAAAAATAATATAAAAATGATTTGAAAACTGGGAGAAGAAATATTCAGCTTTTGGTAACAAAGGAGAAGAGCTTAAAAGGAGCATATTCGTCATTTGTCGCTGGTATTGCAGTACTTTCCGTAACTCATTTATACGGGACATAGTCAAAAAGTGCAGACCTAAATTAGACGTATGCGGCGTCTGATCAGGACCTACACTGATTAAATTAAATACAGGGATTTCTGAAGAAAACTATATAATTTATTCAAAATGGACACCCAACTTGTCGGAAATCTATCCATCCAACCGATGATGTGGAACAGTCTTCTAGCCATAACTGGGTTAAATAGTCAGTAATGTCAGAAGAAACAGAAATGACCCAATTCAGGACAGTCTGGATTTTCGCATATTGGCGTAATCAAAAGAAAACAGTTCTATATTTCACACAACAGGCATTTATGCGCGGGCTATTCTCATACTAGTCATTAAACAATACACATCATGCAGTATGCAGTCAGTATTTGGGCATGCTCTTAACTATGTTCCTAATGAATGTCGCAGTAAACAGTTGAGAATATAGTAGGTAATAAAAAGTACACAGTTAACAGTGCACAGTATGCTGTAAACAGTACGTGGACAGTAAACAGTCTAGTCAGTATGTGAGACTGAGCTTGCGCATGGGCAAAATAAATGGCGCATTACACAAACGACAGGAGAAAGGTCGTATCGTATTTTTTGGTTATAAGACGGTGTATTTCCCTTCCAAAATCAATCCCAGAAATCTAGATCCGTCTTGTAAGACGGATCTAGATTTCTGGGGTTGTTCTGGAAGAGAAAAGTATATGCGCGTGATATTGCGCATGGACAAAATAAATGACACAATTATACAAATGACAAAAAAACTCGTAAAGTATTTATTCGATTATAAGACGGGGGTGTTTTCTTCCAAAACAATCAAAGAAATTTAGATCCGTCTTGCTAGATGGAACTATATTTCTGAGGTTGATTTGGAAAAACAAAACCTAATAATAGCCGATTTACACACTACTGATTTACAACTCTGGGATAGTTGAAACATATTCTATTGCTCAAAGAGTAGCAATGGGGTCGGGCTGCAAGTTCTCACAACATTAGTTATAGCCCTCCCCCTACAATATTCAATACAACAACTCTGGGGTATATCTGGAGAGAAAGAGAAAGATAGTTCCACCTTATAGCCGAATAAGACTTGATTCGGTATATGAAATTTCACCGGAACTCTTTAATTGTTAGCTTCTTCTTGATGAGTGGTGTCAAAACGGCTCTGTTGATCTGGCACACGAAGCCAAGGTATTTGTTCCACTATATTTGTCTAGAAGCGAACGTCAGAAGAGGCAAATTTCTCAGTAACAAGATTGTCTTGTAAAATAAACGTCATCAAATGCTTGTGCAGAAGCCTAATAAGAATTTTGACAGTTAATAGAATAGCTTAATCTACAAAAGTCCCCCTTCATAAAAGGATTCTCACATTAATTTTGTTTCTGCGAGCCTAGAGGTCTGTCCTTGCCGCCATCAGCGCCATACGTCACGTGCTCCTGTCAATCATCTTGTAGATTTCCATTTAGGAGATTGAATACGAGGCTTTCTACCATTTGTAAACGTCAATTACTTTATATGTATTTAATGTTTACTCATAAATCTAGTAATTTTCGCACAATCATGGGTTCGGAAGTAATTTGATCATCTTAAGAACCAATCAATTTTCTCCAGATTTTATTTGTGTAGTCTCGACCTTTAACACGTAAAAGGTTTTTGCTCGTTAATTTCCTTGCCAATTGACGCCGGAGCGGTTTTGAAATGTGCTTGCAAATTTGGTAAAAGACCAAATGGTTCCATCAGCGCACTGCAATATTCTGATTGATTTTTCGAACGATTACTCTACTAATTCAAGAAAATTGCCTCCTTTTCTAATAAATTGGAGTTAAGTCTTATGATCAAAATTTGTTTTGTTGGTCGTATCAATGATTAAGTAAATGGATTGATACTGAAGGATTCGCGATCTGGTAATAGTCTATATCCATGAATCCATAGTCGGGTTCAACCTGGCATGGTATCCAGTACTGTCTTTTTTTATCACACCAATCAAGGTAGCCTGGCCCCAAGATTATATAACTTTTTTCGTCCTCAACTCTGCTGAGCATGAAATTTTCTCTGCTGATAAATATGAAAATGCCAACTAATGTTGGCATTTTCGTATTCATAAGCAGAGAAAATTTCATACTCAGCTAAACTGAGCAAAAAAAAACTATACTTATCAGTAATTTCCTATTTATTAGCAGGTAAAATTTCATGCTCAGCTGAGTTGAGCATGAAAAAAGTTTTATAACCATGGGACCTGGTTCAATTTGACGACGAATATGGACCAGGAAATCATCCATCTTTTTTTTCTACCATGCGTGACTCAGGACGAGTGCATAACACCATTGCTGACACTCCACGCCCTATCATTCGCAACGAGGTAGGACCTACTGCGCTCGCAGTAGGTGCGGGTGGGAGTGTTTGGATATTTTTTTATCTCCCCTGTCACATCTTCTCTCTCTCTCTCTCTCTCTCTGGGAGACAGCTCAATATAGACTGAAATACTGTCTCAAAGAGCCGTGAAATCCAAAACAACCAACCAACCAAATCGCAATGAGGCGTATGGGTTATGGCGGCCTAGCAACGTAGCTCTAAACCTATCAATCAATTATGCATGAGCAGCATGGATGTCGCATGAGCTGCACAGGTTTTTCATGGATGTCCCCATTACCATCAGAGCGTCACCATTACCCTGAGTGGTTCAATGGAAAAACGAAACAGTAAGCCGAGACGGTTTCCTAATCCTGAGCCGTGCCAAACCAGTGACCATACTCATGGTAATGTCGACATCAGAGATCATGTCATTGCAAGACTATATTCCCCTGATTACCGATTATGCTACCCTGTTCTGCATAAACGGCTAATAATCCTTAGAAGTAAACAATAGTTATAAATCGAAATGCATCTTAATGGGACAGTTTCATAAGTTCGAAAAGGACAAAATCCATGTAAAATGCTTGATAGAATTATGTAAATTGTCCTCTTGATATCTCTTGCTATAACAGTATTCAAAGTTGTGAGACATTGCTTCATAGAAGTTAAGTTTGACTTGGACGCGAGGCGACGGACAAAGGGGTTCCAGAATAGCCCCTGACCCTGTCTGAATTCGTTTCAGCAGAGTCCTGCAGAAAGCTAGCCTTTTGTCGGAGAAAATGTTTTCCTAAATCCCTGCAAAATATCATGATTTTTTTTTAAACGACTTGACTCATTTATCTGATATCAGGTAATTTACCAAAAGTTTCTGCTATGCATTTCTGATTATATGTCGGAAACATATAAGAAGTAGCCTATGCCTGAATATTTTTGGGGAGCAGCTGTATTATTTTTACTGAGTTGGGGAGCAGAAGAAAAAGAATTATAGGGAGCTTAGGAAAATAATTTAAGGGGGCTGGGGAGATTTGGTCATTCGTGGTTCTGAGATGCCACACAAAGCTAATTAGCACCTACTTAAGGTGGTGATAATCACTGATTTGGGACAAAGACAAAAATCTGCATAAAATACTCAAAATAACACTGATCTTTCCAAAACTTAGCAGATGCCTTCTTTATGTTGTTTCTCATAATTTAGAATCCCAAAATGCAGCATTTGTTAACGTTAAAAAGTGTTTTTATAAGGAAAGATCAAAGGGTAATTTTGTGCGAATAAACCTGAAAAAATAATATCAGTATTGAAAATAAACTTAGTGCTTAGAGTACCTTGTTGCATAATGGAGAGCGTCCTAGCAATTATTTTTCAAACTCTTTCACACATTATCAGGCTGAGCAGATGAAAAAAGATGCAGTCTGTGTCAAAAAATTTTTGTCAAAACACACAGGTGAGACAGGTGATACTATTTTAACAAGGTTGAACAATTTCATCTACACACCACTGACCATGTCAGTAATGTATTATTTATATTGTAGGTGTTAACATAGGTATGCTTGCCTACCCTATATTTAATAAATGCGTCCAGTGTACATTTACTTTGTACATGGTTGAACATTGAGAAAAAGCTACCGTTTTCATCTGGTCTACATTACAATTTGAGAAAGAGTTGGAATAAATAATTGCTAGGACGCTCTTCATTATGCAATAATGCACCTTCAGCACTACTTAAATTTTCAATAACGATATTATTTTTTCAGATTTATTCGCAGAAAATTACCCTTTGATCTTTCCTTATAAAAATACTTTTTTAAGCAGTATGTACGTCTATTTTGTATTCTAAACTGTAAAGAACAACGAAAATAAGAAGTCTGCTAACTTTCAGGGAGATACGTTACTTTTTTATGGTTTTATGCAGATTGTTACATTTACCATAAATCACCACCTTAACCATTCACTGGCCATTCAGAAATGCCACTGACTGAGCAAGCTGCAATAGATCAGTATGATCAAATTCAGCTGCTTGAGGGACTTAGTCCCACATACACACTGAAAATAAATTCTTATACGAATAACTCATTAAGTATCAAAGACACTTTTTCTGAAATTTGCAAAATAACGTTTATATATTAGAAAAATATCTACTGAATTTGACAAAAATTGTTTTTGAAAATAAAAATTTTCTTATGCAAATGAGAGTAGGTGGAGCTTAAGAGAGCTATGAATCATTTTATAGAGCAAGAGAGCATTGATCCCTCCCACCCCTCCCGGCTCCCGGAGGGCATCAGTATTTGACCTTTACGGCAGGTGTACAATGTACAGTCTAATTTTGCAGGAAGAACTTCTGGCGTTCAAGACTCAATTCTGGGTGAACATAGAATTCTTATTTTTAACATGACAAACTCTGACCAGAGCAGTAAAGCCAGAAATTTCAATTAACAGCAGAGAAAGAATAAGTGCTGCCGAAAGACTTATATGCCGTAATAAACCAGTGTTCATGGTACCAGCACTTATTCTCTTGATGCTGTTAATAGAAATTTCTGGCTTTACTGCTCTGGGCAGCCCAAGATGGGTCAACCTTGATTCAATTCAACTTGTACATCCGGCTAAGGACCCAAATTCCATGTACTACGATTTCTCCGTGTCGAACCTCTTTATTGACGCTTCGTCGCAGGGTTGTGATTTCCTTGGGAAGGATAATAACTATATCTCTTCTCCTGTGAGTTGATGTAAGCAAGACTGAACATTAACTGCAGACAGTCGCCTTTATATCGTTGGACAAACAGGTCCCCATAGAATTCTTATTTTTAACGACAAACTCTGACCAGAGCAGTAAAGCCAGAAATTTCAATTAACAGCAGAGAAAGAATAAGTGCTGCCGAAAGACTTATATGCCGTAATAAACCAGTGTTCATGGTACCAGCACTTATTCTCTTGATGCTGTTAATAGAAATTTCTGGCTTTACTGCTCTGGGCAGCCCAAGATGGGTCAACCTTGTTTCAATTCAACTTGTACATCCGGCTTAGGACCCAACTTCCATGTACTACGATTTATCCGTGTCGAATCGTGTGGGGTAAAGTGTTGGATTACTAAACCCCGTAGCATTTAATGAAACTTAGGGCAGAGTATTGACTAACTCCTTGTAGTTGTCAGTGCTCTATATTAAGTTCTTTAGTTCAGAATTAGATGTTTAATGAAAATTAGGACAGAGTATCTGTATTAAGTTCAGAATTAGGTGTTTGACGAAAATTAGGACTGAGTATCTGACTAGCTCTTTGTAACTGTCAGTGCTCTGTTGTATCAGAAGCTAAGAATCAGGATTGTTGCTGGTCTTTTTTGGAAATTAGTATCTAACGCAGTCCGATTGCACCTTGGAAGGGGTAGAGTTTTTTCACATCGACTGTGCAGTAGTGTGGAGCTTGATGTTTATTAATTGAGCTGCCACTTGCGAAGCACTGCCGTCCAGTTCGGTGTTTGATATTCTTATTTTGCAAACTCTCCTCTTGCCAAGTAACATCAATCAACGGTAGGAAATGTCTAAATTGCATGTCAAAAGGCCCCAATTCATGTTTCCAGTGGTGGTAGAAATCAAGGTTCAGACTCTCCGGACCCAAACTTGGAATGCAGAATTGGTAGCGAAGTGTCTGCGGACAGATCTTCGCAGTGTTTCACTATCATAAGGAAACCTGGAAATTGTAGAACTTCAGAGAGGTTAAGATGCTTTTCTTCATCAAAAGGCACTAACCTAACTCTTTTGATTATCCTGGCTGGGGACATCGAAACAAACCAGGTCCCAGGTCTAAGTGTGGTTTGTGCAAAAAAAAAGTGCAAATTATCGGACAAAATGATTGAATGCATTGATCGCGAAAAACGCTTCCATGCAAAATGTTCAAATCTGGGAGATGATGAGCTGTTAGCGATTGAGCTGTAGTGATTGGTATTGCACAAACTGCAAGGCGGATTGCGGCCTGTGCAGTCGTGCGGTTCTCAATGGTCATAAGGCAGTTCAATCCGATGGTTGTGAACTGTGGCTACACAATGAATGCTCTTTTATTTCGGACGCTGATTATGAAAATGTTTTGACTTTTGGGTGCACATGGATTTGTCCAAAATGTGAATTTTCAACTTCTCGGACTCCTTCTTCGATGATCAGTTGAATCTCGATTTAATCCACTGTCAAAGGATAAGAATGTTAGGCTTTCATCAAACAGTTCAAATGAGTCAAATTTTAATGGCAAGACTCTTGACGGATTGAAACTTGTTAGTTTGAACATAAACAGTATTAGGGGTAAGAAATTGGATATATTAGCTTTCCTTGATGTTCACCAACCTCATGTTGTGGCTATTCAGGAACAAAAAATTGACAGTTCAGTTGCAACTTCGGAATTGTTCCCTGAACCATTCCCCTACAATGTATTCAGGAAGGACAGAAACCTTCATGGTGGCGGAGTGATGCTTCTCATTCATAAGGACATTCCGCACATGCCCTTGTCAGAAATAGAAAACGACTCAGAATCAGTTTGGGTTAAAATTTTGGCAAACAAAACTTCTCATTATGTAGCAAGTTGGTATCGGCAACCTGGTGGCTCAAGTGAGGAATTTCAATTGTTCCGTGATCAGTTAGATCATATTAGGATAAAGCACAAGGGAAATAAGCTCCACTCAGTACATGTACTAGGGGATTTCAACTTCAAAGATATTGCTTGGCCTGACCGACTTAATAAGTCAGGATCAGTGTTAAGTCAGTCAGATGGACAAATGTTGATTGATGTCATGAATGACCATGGTTTAGAACAACTGGTGAATTTCCCGACTCGGGAGAAATCTCACTTCGCTTCCTGGCCAGTTTCAAGAACTACATTCCCCAGACAAACTTAGTGATCATGATGTGATGTCAGGAACATTGAAAATTTATGTCCCTCCAAAAAAGAAACCTCGGAGGAAAGTGTTTTTGTACCAAAAGGGAGATTTTGAATCAATGAGGAAAGACGTGTCAGACTTCGCAAAACATAGGTACTTCAATGGTTACTCGGACAATCGCTCAGTTCAGGAAAACTTTGACTTGATAACCTCCTTTATTCAGGAGTCTGCTGAAAAGCATAACCCCTCTAAAACCAGTAGGTCAACCTCTTCTGTTCCTTGGATAACCCCTGAGATAAGAAGAAAGATTCGTAGAAGAAATAAGACACATGCGAAGGCCAAAAAGACTGGCAGTAGCAAACTAAGGTCAAAATTTGAATCTTTGAGAAGGGAAATTAAAGCTGATGTGAAAAAGCAACATGATTTGTATGTCAATAACTTGGTTGGTGACATAAAGGCTAATCCCAGAGACTTCTACGGGTAATTTAATAGTCAAAAGAAAGATACTCAAGGTATCCCGCCCCTAAAGAAGAGAAATGGTGGTGGTGTTGCCGAGTCAGAGTTGGAACAGGTTGATGAATTTAATGGTCAGTTTTCGGATGTGTTTAACAAAAGTGAGCACACCCAAGTCCCCCTTCCTAATCGCTCGGCTCCTTTCATGGAGGACATTCATGTTTCGGCAGAAGGTGTAACGAAACTTCTTAAGGGCTTGAACCCATCGAAAGCTTTAGGACCTGATGAACTGCATCCTGGAGTCCTAAAAGAACTAGCATCTGAATTAGGCCCAATGTTTGCTCATCTCTTCCAACAATCCATTGACACGGGTGAAATCCCCAAGGAATGGTCTCTTGCAAATATATGCCCACTCTTCAAAAAAGGAGATAGGTCTTTGGCTTGCAATTACCGACCGGTTTCTCTAACTTGTGTACCAGGCAAACTACTCGAACACATTGTCTGCTCTAATATTATGGCACATTTGGATGACCATAAACTTTTGTCAGACAGACAACATGCTTTCCGTAAGTAACATAGCTGTGAAACTCAATTGATCACGGTTATAAATGACTGGGCTTAAATCTTGGATAAGGGTGGTCAGGTTGACACTTTTATCTTGGACTTCGAGAAAGCTTTTGACACTCCCCCTCATGAATTACTTAAATGAAAGCTATACGGCTATGGTATTGGTGGGAAGACTCTGAAATGGATAGATTCTTTTCTCTGTTACAGGCAGCAGCGTGTGGTGGTAAATGGAGTTGGGCCCCAGTTTTGTCGGGTGTCCCCAAGGGCACCGTACTTGAACCATTGTTGTTCTCGTTATACATTAACGATATAACAGAAAATATTGACTCGGAATTAAGACTTTTTGCTGACGACTGTGTTTGCTATCGTGAAATCAGAGATATTGATGACACGGTGAAACTTCAGGAGGATATAGATCGTTTAGGTTGTTGGGCAAGGGGTTGGGGCACGAGATTTCAACCTGTTAAATGCAATATAATGCAAATTACAAGAAAACGGACCAAGAAGATCAATGCTTCCTATACCTTAGAGGGAACAGTCCTCAGTAATGTAGAAACTATCAAGTATCTCGGCATAATCATTGCCAATGATTTGAAGTGGAACACACATGTCAGTAATATTTGCACGAAGGCTAATAGGACCCTCGGCTTCCTCAGACGTAACTTGGCAGCATGTCCACAAGAGGTTAAGGAGTCAGCATACAAGGGACTGGTGCGTCCAGTCCTGGAGTATGGCAGTTCAGTTCGGGACCCTCAAAGTATACTTCTTCAAGATGAACTTGAGAAGGTGCAGAAAAGGGCAACTAGATTTGTAATGGGAAATTACACATATGAAACTGGGAGTATGACTGGGAATCCCTAAAAAGAGAAGGAAAGACAGTAGACTCATAATGCTTTACAAAGGTCTGAGGGGTGCTGCCAGTATACCCATAAATGACCTTGTTCCCCCAAATAGGCGTACCAGGAATCATCATTCCCTGACATTTCAAGCCCCATTGGCTGGGACTGACATTTACAAGTCCAGTTTCTTCACCCAGACTATTAGAGACTGGAACTCCCTGGAAGATTCACTTATTTCTGCTGCTAAGGGTGCAGAGGATTCGGTTACTAAGTTTACTTCTCTTATAAGGGTTAGGGACTAGCTTCCCTGATTCACAGGTCCTGGTGAATGATTGTCCTTGGACGTACGTATCACCAGTAAACAATTCTGATTCTGATTCTGAACCTCTTTATTGATGCTTCGTCGCAGGGCTGTGATTTTCTTGGGATGGATAGTAAATATATCTCTTCTCCTGTGAGTTGATGTAAGCAAGACTGAACATTAACTGCAGTCAGTCGCCTGCTACCGTTGGACAAACAGGTCACCATCCGACTATACTTTCCTAAGGAACTGGACTCCATTTTCAGAGCAAAACCATTTAGGAAAGTCTTTTAGAAATGCATGTGGAAATAATTTCCTCTTGGCGAGCCCCCAAAGAACACAAAACGACTGACTCATCTCTCCATTTCACTTGACTCTAACAGTAAAGCCCACTGTGGTAAGACCCACGACATGCGAACTAATAGTTAGTGCGAGACGAGTTAGCGTCCTTGTTCAAAAAGCTCTTCAAAAAGGAGGAATTCAGTACGAAGTTCAACCTTTTCCCCGCAGATTGTCAAAGTGAAAAATGGCGAAAATTATGGCATATCCCACATTTTTAGGCTTCCGAAGAATGTTTCTGATGGTAACTCCAAATGAGACATCTTTTGAAACGCTTGAACAAGTTCCAAAATACGTTGATGAGGTAAGAATCACAAGGGCCCGTTGCGACATGGTGATTTTAAATTTTTATTAGGTCTACATCATCTGATAATATTCAGGAAGGAAGTGTCTCCGGGCATGGTACCGTATCCCTAGACCCTGGGTCTCCAGGTACGGAACCGTACCCCGAGACTCTGGGTCTCCAGGAAGGGAACCGTACCTGGAGACAGTCCTATGAGGGTTGGCTCCGGGTACGGCAGTAAGTTTTCAATACTATGTAATAAGTAGTTTCATCATTTAATATATATGGATAGTTAATCCATCGATATTGTTTGTTTATCTTGCATAAAAAAAAATAAACATGACGCACCAATAATTGTTGTTTTTCACACCTTTTTAGTCCAAATTAATAATAAAATTCAACATTGAGTAACAGTTTTTATTCATGGAGGGACAAACGGCGCCCGTTAGTGTGGCTATACATACGTTCCGCTGAAATGTAATTAAATCAAATGTCTTTCTGTAACTTTAGTGATTAACATTTTTTTTCTTTGGACGAGTGGGGGCGGGGGGAGCTAAAACCAAATTTACAAAGAAGCTCATAATTACCGTAAATCGCTTCAAGTTGTGTGTCTGGGACTTTAATTATTTTGTCAGTGCGTATACATGAAATCAGACGGTAGATATTCAGTGGCATTTATAAAATTACAAGAGCAAGATACTCATGATAGATCTAGGTTGAGTTTTTTTTTTTATTCTTTTTATTTGATGCGAGTAGACTTTTGGCAAGTTTATGATATGGGACGAGTTGACTTGTGGTAAGTTATGGACAAATATGGGGCGGGTTGTCCTGGGCCGAGATTTTTGTGGAGCGAGTTGTCTTTGGTCCGAGTTGACCTGATTCAGTCAATCTGTTGAAGTGATAATAATCTTCATAAGCACACAATTAAATTTTCCATGTCATTTCGACTGAGATGCTCAACAACACTTGGAGAACTTTACATGGCACACATGACATAATGTGTTTACACCGTTTGACGACAGAATTTCATTGACCTGAAAGGCATATTCAAGAATGCTGCATGCATTTTAGGCATCTGTTTTCCGTCTACATTGCTTGTCGCAGAATTATCAAAAGATGGATTCTCTTTAATGAATGTGAATGTCTGTTTGTACAGATTATAATGAGATGATAGTAGTTTGAACTCTCCAGAAATCATTGTCGGTGAGCAATTAGCGGGCGATCAATCAAGACACATCAGCCGTGTTTTTCGCAGTTTATGTACATGTACATCAGTCAAAATAACACAAATGACTGACTTACGTTATAATTTTCCTTAGCAAGATGGCGATTTACTAAAATTTTTACAAGGAATAATTTTATTGCTGAATTAACTATATTATATTCGTTTTATGACCCTATTATGTCATTACCTATTTCAGATGGGGTTTTCCTTTGATGAAATAGCAGTGTCACTGGACTGTTGCATAATAGGATTATGGCATCCAGTAAACAAGAATATTTGTTTTTAAAACAAGAATATGTTTTCCAAACAATAGTTTCGCAGTATTGCATTGGTAGTCCTTAATAGTAATAGTATCGCAATGGTACTTATTGCAATGTTATTACTCAATACTATCGCGATAGTCATTTTTGGACTATCGTTATTTCCCTACTATGCCTATGATCAAAGTCATGTTTGTGAGATTGACCAGGGTAAATTAGCCATAAGGTCACTGACGCAGTTTCTAGTGGTTGTCAGTTATCGGTGCAATCAGAAATAATCCGAATCTGAAGTAATCATTGCGACAGTCAAATATGTCTGCTGCAGATCCAGTTTCCATTAACTACAGGTCCTCATGTTTCCTTATATGCTTATTGTTGTTGTATATCTGTTATAGCATTGTCCTGCTGCTTATGGCCTCTTAAAAAGTGCTACCCTAACGTATTATCCCAGATAACTAGTCTTTATTTACTATTGCACCAATAAGTTCTTACATCAGGCACCCAGAGTCCCATGGGACCCCAGAACAAAATGTCCTCTTTATTTGGTTTAAATACTAGTCGTCGGCAGTTCTGATTTAATTCATAAATTACCTTGCAAAAGTCTGTATGCCAGCAGTTTTTTGCACACATTGTAGAACTTTTCTGAAAACATTTTGGATAACAGTACAATATATGGTTATCAATATTTACGGTAGTTATGATATACTTTGTTTTATTTTTAGGCTGTGCCATTCTTTTTTGGACTGATTCTACTGGAAAGTGTTCTGCTGTACATTAAAGGGAAGCCCCTGCCAAGACTGAATGATTCCTACACTTCATTGGCTAATGGACTTCTTTCCTTATTGCACAGGTATTTATTCTGTAAATTCTGCTGTTAAATGAGGGACGGACAGTGTTACTTGTTTGTTTTCCATTGTTAAGTCTTGATATTACTTCAGACAATACAATAATATCTCTTACATGACATAGCTAGTTCGTACTGCCATAAGTTAATGCAGATGGAAAATGAAGTTTGCATAACAACTGCAGGTAGCAATACTTTTTTATATGCTGGTAACATTTGTAATCATAAACTGTTGTTTTGAAAGTTAAGGTGCATTAAGCCAAATTGATTGTCTTCAAAGTTTAATTAACACCGGCATATTAAGTGATGACATCCTTAACCCAATTCATTCGAGATTACCCTTTCGGGGGATCTGGACAAACAGTTTGGATCCAGATCAGGCCCCACAAAGGTGGGGCCTGATCTGAGATTCAACCTGTTTGTTGCTTAGACATCATTTCTACAAGAGTTAGTTAGACCGATATTGTCAAAATATTCTTGACTTTTGATGCAGACGACAATTTCAGCAGACGGCAAAATGTACCCAGAATGCAGTGGGTTATAAGTCTTCTAGTACACATAAAATCAAGTACGCTAATATATTTGGCTGAAAAAATGCGAGGAGGTTTTGCATTGTAAAATCTCCTGACATATTTTCTTCAAAAACTGGCCGTATTTTTGCATACAATACATTTGAAAATTTAATGTCTCATTTGAACAACCAGGCCCTGTTTATTTTCACCAGTCTGTTGTTTCGGTCCACTGAGCTAGCAGCTTTTATGTGGGTTTATGAGAGGTTCAACATTATTACTCTGCCGTGGAACAGCCCTTGGACCTGGGTTCTCTGTCTCCTAGGTGTAGACTTGGCTTACTACTGGGTTCACAGATTTGGACATGGTATGTAGAACTTTGTTAAACCAGGTTTCTCAGTAGATTTTGAAAACAGGAGTCCCTGAGCTTTTTCTGGAACAAGTAGAAGTCCCACATTGTGAAGTTAATAAAGTTCTTAGAAAAATAAGAGTCCCAAGCAAAATATAGGGGTCAAGGACCCCAAATATCAAGTCCCCGTGTTCCCTGTGTTATACCATATTTACTCTAGATACATGTATTCAGACCTGTTCAGTCAGTGCTCCATATGAGAAGGGGTAACAGGAATAATTTAGGCATGATTTTCCTTATTTTTCCATAAAAGCATTTCTTGTGACATTAATTAGAACTGTCTCGGTGAGACGGTTCTGATTAGGGGTCACAACATAGGTTTTCGTTGAGAAAGAAGAAAAACTATCTCTGAATTATCCTTGTTACCCCTTCTTATCTGGAGCTATGGGTCTACATTGTTAAGCTCAGGAATAACTGAAGATATTTGGGATAAATATGGTAATGAAAAGTACTGTGCATGAAATAAAGGAAATCAGATGGAGATCATCCAAGTTGAGTATTCAGCCATGGGGGTCTATCATTTACTAAATCCGGAAGTGAAAAAACAATTTTAAAAAAGGATCAATAATCATGTTTAACATACTTTTTATACAAACTAACATTAGATGTTGTCATCTGAGGCTGAGCCTGAGGTTGTTCATTAGCCTCAGAAATTCAGGTATTATTTTGTGAGAAAGTATAATAAAGAAATAAAATTCGATTTTTCAGCGTTCATCATGTGATGAAACCAGTGGGTGGAGCCAAAATTCCATGAAGCCCGAAGCGCTTCTTGTAGAATTTTAATGACTACCACTGGCTTTTTTACAGGAAGAATGCTGAAATATCTAATTTCCAATCTTGTAGTTTACACTTTATTTTTAGATGCTTTCTGTGCCGTTGTCATGGTAATTTAGTGCAGAATGTGCAAAATATGAGTCAAAGAAAAGTTAGTAATGACATGTTTGGCCATAACATTAAACAGCTGTCGCCATGATGTTGCATCAGTCCAACCTTACATAGACCAGTCATGATATTCGTTTACCTTAGGCATCACTTGATGACAAAGTCACATGATCAGTTCATTTCATTGGTGTCTGAAGCTAGTTGGTCTAAAGGTTTCCCTATGGGAAGTCAGTGGCAAGTGTAAATAATGATAATACACCCCATTTTTGTCGCACCTGCTTTAGCAAGGTGCGATATAGGAGTTCACTTTTCCGTCCGTCCGTCAGTCATTCCGTTCGTCCGTACGTCCGTCCGTCCGTACGTCCGTCCGTCAACAATTACGTCGACCCTAGTGTTTAAGTCTATTTCTTGCAAACTATGATACCTACAATCATCAAACCTGGCATAAAGCTTCTTCTTAGAATGTTCTCGAGGGTTTTTGCTCTTATTTTCACCCCTGACCTATAATTTATGTGCTACTGACTTTGTAAAACAGTCTGTCAACAATTACGTCGACCCTAGCGTCGACCCTAGCATTTAAGTCCATTTCTCGCTAACTATGATACCGACAATCATCAAACCTGGCATAAAGCTTCTTCTTAGAATGTTCTCGAGGACTGTTGCTCTTATTTTTACCCTTGACCTATGTTTCATGCTCTGCTGACTTCGTAAAATGGTCCCTCAACAATACGTCGACCCTAGCTATTAAGTCCATTTCTCGCAAACTATGATACCTAGAATCATCAAACCTGGCATCAAGCTTCTTCTAAGAATGTTCTCGAGGGCTGTTGCTCTTTTTTTACTTTGACCTATATTTCAGGCTCTGCTGCATTTGAAAAATTTGATATTCAAAATTATGTCGACTCTAGTGTGTAAGTCCATTTCTCACGAACTATGATAACTAGAATCATCACACCTTGCATCAAGTTTCTTCATAGAATGTTTTCAAGGACTGTTGCAATTAATTTACCCTTGACATATATTTAACGCTCTGCTGACTTTGCAAAATTTTACACCCAAAATTATGTCAGTCCTAGCGTTTTAGTCCTTTTGTCTGAAAGTATGATACCTGTAGTCATCACACCTGGCATAAAGTTTATTCTTAGAACGTTCATGAGAGATGTTGCAATTATTCCTACTCTTGGCCTATATTCTATGCTCTTCTGACTCAGTAAAATATTACATCATAAAAAATTGTGTGGACCCTAGCATTTTTTGTCCATTTCTCATACAAATTCTTTTTACTAAAGTCTTTACTACTGTGGAAGCCCAATCCAGGTGCGACATAGCATTTCGCGGAATTCTTGTATGTTTAACAGCTATAATTTTTAAAATGTTAACTATGTTAAGAATCCTCTTAGTGAGTTAAAGTTTAACTTTGGTAAAGAAAATTAGTTCAGCAGTTTAACTGAAAAATAAACAAAGCAATTTTTAATCTATTCCCCACCCACTTTAAATTGTCATAATCCTGAAAATTAGTACCATACCATTTGTGAGATATTTGTTTTCAGAGTGCAATATAGTATGGTCTGGCCATCAGACTCACCATAGCTCACAAGAATACAATCTCACAACTGCTCTCAGGCAGTCTATGCTGCAGAAATATTTTTCCTGGGTAAGATTGGTGTGATGTGTCAGTAGCTCTTGTCTCATACTTTAGTTTTAGCAATTCTTATTGTAAATGCCTGAATATTAGGACAGAACTGCCTGCAGACAGTGACCATCCAGAAGACCTTAATGCTTTAAAGGGCACGGCTTCAGCTCCATATACCGTTCCTTTCCAAAGCAATCCCAAAAATATAGATTTGTCTCAGGAGATGGATCTAGATTTTTGGGATTGCTTTAGAAGGGAAAACCCCATATCCAAGCAGAATTTCTGCTTTGATATTGGGTTTTCCTTTCTAAAGCAATCCCAAAAATGAATTTGGGATCAGTCTAGAGATGGAAAAACTTTGTTTTATAGCTGAATAGATATGGCAAGGTGGGAATTTTAGGATAATCAGTAACAATTTATCTTGTTTCTTAACCTTTAACCCTATTCCACTCAGAACGGCCAAAACTCCATAGAGTTTTGGCCATTCTGAGTGCAATAGGGTTTAAGCGCCATGGCTTTAACAGGTGCTGGAAAATTTTATCCTGCACCATTTTGCAGCACTATGGCAAGGTAAAATGAGACAAATATTATGTATCATGCATGTATTGTTTAATTATTGGTTGTGTTGAAGATCACATATTTGCATTGTTATGACATTAGCTGTACAGACAATGGCATCATAAAGACGACAAAATATGATATGAGCTGCAACACATGAAAACCAACAAAACCGCAAGTGCGCCCAGCAGTGACTCAGATCAGCCTGGGCATCCACCCAGTCTGATCAGAGTCTTCCCTGTATGCATGGAGCTAGCTTAGACCCATAGTCACCCTTTAAGTGCACAGCATAAACTCTGATCAGACTGGGCGCATGCCCAGGCTGATCTGAGTCTCTGCTGTACGCACATGCCACTTTGTCGGTTTTGTCCTGTCATGGCTCATATCAGTTTATGCTACACTAGACGTTACGGAAAAGAACCCAATATCTTTCATTTAAGGCATTGGCTTCTTTCAAAAAAAAGATAATCTTAAAACACTGAAATTATGCATTTAACATATCAAAAGGTATAAAACCTTGTGGTGCTGTGTCACAGTATCCAGAGGTACCATTTTTCTATTCCCACCAAACACTCAGTACATTTGATAATTATCCTAAAAATTCAATATAACATTTGTAAGTCGAGTCAGATCTGGATATGCACTGTGTGCTCAGATAGTTCTGTCTGAAATATTTTGGGTTAAGCACAGGTAAGGCTATGACTCTGTATGTACATGTAGTGATGCTTTTCTTTGTACTTCAGTGGAGTGTTACTTGCATGTGCCTACCATAAATCTTAGCATGTTTTTTTCTTCTAATACTGTTGTATATGTGCTGTAAAAAAATCTTCAGTTTTCAGACAGAAGTGCCCACACAAACAGAAAAGATCCAGTCTAGACTGTTACAAATTATGCCATCTCACACTCTTTCAGTAACACTGGCTTCCAATTAAATGGTTATATATGTTCAGAAAAAGATACTAGGCATTATGTGGCTCTTTTATTCTGATGATAGGTCATTTATACTGAATACACTAGCTGGTCTGAAGGGCCCTGCCAATTGCAGAAGTTTCATATACTCTATTTATTTGGCAATAAGACGGAAGCATTTTCTCCTCACAAAATGCTGTCTCCATATGACATTTGTGTTGGTGGGACGTTTAATCTGCGGTCACTCAATCACCCACACAAAATGAACCCAAATATGTAAATCAGTCATATTAATTCTGCTGTAAGAATTTTCCCTTTTTGTCAGACAGATTTAAATTATTTTGGTTGTTTCAGAGGGTAAAATTGCCGTCTTATAGCCAAATAAATATGGTAAATAACTAAATGTAAAACATAAGGACTGGAGCCAGTCTACTGTCAGGGTGATAGAGAAAATTTTGCTGGCAAATCGGCAAACAGTTAGCCCTTATGAGCAGTCTAATGGTTCTACTGTAATGTGCTTAAGTATTGAGACACCTAAAAATAATTAATTTTCCATTTGGGACAAATGGAAAATTTATGGTTTTAGGTGTCCCATACTTAAGCACATTAGAGTATACTGTTTGTTCAGGCACTCAAGTCCAAGTACAGTACTTAGAGTCATTTTGCTAAACCCTTTTTCAGAGTGTAACATAATGTGGGCGGGGCATCAGACTCACCATAGTTCCCAAGAATACAATCTAACAACTGCCCTGAGGCAGTCATTTATCCATAGATATATTGGTCTTCCGGTAAAGTGATTCTGCATATGAGCCATGTCAGTAAATAGTTTTCTTCAGGGCTATTAAAATTAATTCAAGGGCATGAAATAGCTCTGTGAAGGTATCACAGATGGACAAAATTTTCATTGTAAGAGAAAGCTTTGGTCAAATTAAGTGTCTGCTGCTTCAATCATGTCTGTGGCGCTTGTATAGAATCACAGGCCAAAAACATTTTTGTCATTGACAAGTGCCATAACTGTGTCAGATGCTCTCAGAATTTGCCATAAAAAGCGTACATGTAATTTGAACTAAATATAAAAATCCTAATGGAAACAAAGTAAGGACTGGACAAATGTATGTTCAACAGATGGAGAGCTGTTAGGAGGCACAAATAGCCAGAGGTAAAGCATAATATTTCACTACAAATGTTTGGCCAGGTGTAACTAGAATCCTGTGAAAGTTCGACAATACCAGAAACTGTGCCAAAAGAATTGCTGAAACTTGCATGTTCACCTGATAACAGTGTTGAATTTATGATTTTTATTAATACAAGATAATAGACAATTTTTTAAGACTTTACATGCTGACATGGCTCATTTCCCCATATATATATATAACACCTATGGTTAGCAGACCATAACCTTACTTACCATATTTTTTCAGTTATGAGACAGGAGTTTGCTGTCTCTCGAATGACCCGAAATATTTAGGCACCTCAGCTGCTTCTAATTTTGGCTGCCACTTCCTATTTATAAAGTAATGGCAAATAGTGCAGACTCTGA
This sequence comes from Ctena decussata, assembly GCA_963989385.1. Lineage (NCBI taxonomy): Eukaryota > Metazoa > Mollusca > Bivalvia > Lucinida > Lucinidae > Ctena > Ctena decussata. The sequence continues at coordinate 43,360,387 of OZ022504.1, forward strand.
TCAGATTGAGTAGGTCCACATTGTACCTGCCGGCATTTTTGTTCAAATATTTATGAACCCATGATTAAACTATCATATGCTAAATGGCAAGGAGAGCATTGACCTGATTAGACTTTAAATGTGAATGGGCACACTTTCAAGGAAAGCAATGCAGCAGTTATCTTTTGTGTCTCCCTTCTCAGCTGTGGTCAGCTGTTTAAATGAAAGAACTTGCTCCTTTAGGTGCAGATTTTTATGCCCCCGTGACGACAGTCAGGGGGCATTAAGATTTGACCCTGTCTGTCTGTCTGTCTGTTCGTCACGCTTAATAGAATAGAGTTTGTGTAGTCAACTCCTCCCACAGTTTTCTATGGATCTTTTTCAAACTTTGCGTACATGTTGTGGACATATTGAAGATGTGCATGTGGATTTTTGATGGAGCTGAAATTAATTTTGACATAATTACGGCCTTTTGAACTTAGTCATTTTAGGCAAATTTTTGTATTGTATGGTATAGAGTTTGTGTAATCAACTCCTCCCACAGTTTTCAATGGGTCTTTTTCAAACTTTGCATACATGCTGTGAATGTATTGAAAATGTGCATGTGGGTTTTAGTTGGACCTAAAGTTAATTTTGACAGAATTACGGCCTTTTGAACTTAGTCATTTTAGGCAAATTTTTGCATTGTAGGGTATAGAGTTTGTGTAATCAACTTCTCTCACAGTTTTCAGTGTATCTTTTTCAAACCTTGCATACATGCTGTGAATGTATTGAAAATGTGCATGTGGGTTTTAGTTGGACCTAAAGTTAATTTTGACAGAATTAGGGCCTTTTGAACTTAGTAATTATAGGCAAATTTTTGCATTGAAGGGCTTAGAGTTTGTGTAATCAACTCCTCTCACAGTTTTCAATGGATCTTTTTCAAACCTTGCATACATGCTGTGAATGTATTGAAGATGTGCATGTGGGTTTTTGTTGGACCTAAAGTTAATTTTGACAGAATTAGGGCCTTTTGAACTTAGTAATTATAGGCAAATTTTTGCATTGAAGGGTTTAGAGTTTGTGTAATCAACTCCTCTCACAGTTTTCAATGGATCTTTTTCAAACCTTGCATACATGCTGTGAATGTATTGAAGATGTGCATGTGGGGTTTTGTTGGACTTAGAATCAATTTTGACAGAATTATGGCCTTTTGAACTTAGTCATTCTAGGGTATTTTTTGCATTGTAGTGTATGGAGTTTGTGTTATCAACTTGCTCCACAGTTTTCAATGGATCATTTTCAAACCTTGTCTACATGTTGTGAACATATTTGAAGATATGCATGAGGCATTTTGATAGATCTAGAATTAAGTTTCACAGAATCACAGCCTTTTTAACGTAGTCATTTTGGGCAATTTTTTACATGGTAGGGTATGTTTTCAATTGATTCTTTGTAGGTGCTTTATGGATATACACGTCATTTGACAGGCGCTGCACGGGGGCATCATTAGTGTCTTACAGACACAATTTTCTAGTTTGTTTTAACAGTGGACCCCATTTTGAAAGCCTTTGGGCTTTGTTGTCCAGGAAAGCAAGTAGTTGTTTCCCTATATAAAATGGAAGGAAAAAAATGAAGGTGTGCTCATATGCATTAAGGCAAAAGCAAACGTTGCCTTGCATAGGCAATATGCTTATTCCCATCACATTTTTCCTTTGCACTATGTAGCCTCTGTAGTATACTGAAAGTAGCTTTGTATTTGCAAATTTTGTCTTTGCTACTTTTCTTAGGTCTTTAGATTCACAAAATAAAGAATAACTAAATATAGATAAACCACTCTATTTGTGTAGTTATAATAATGAAACATATCATGTAGTTATGTAATACTAAGAGTTTTTGATAAATTTAATTATGGAAGTATTCATTTTATAATTTCAAAGTTTTATAATTTCAGAGCTTTGCTTACAGTCAACCCTCTTTATAACACCACTCTTTACAACAGCAAAATTCTTTATAACATCATTTTGATAAGAACAGAATGGCAATAATGCTCTAAATTTGTATTCTTTAGAACAGCCAAATTTGAATTCAGTTTAACAGCAAAATGTTGGGGAACAAATGCTGTCATTGTTAAGGGGGTCCACTGTATTTTGTTGAAAAAACGAAACCTAATTTTGTTACAAATTATAATCCTTGATTATTTGACCAAGACTGACTGCATGCGAATAAAAGAAACCTTAGTTTCACTTCAGATGGAGTTGGATTTTTGTCAAAAATTGGAAACAATTTCAATTAAAATTTCACAAATTTGACAGATTTTAAAGCACTATAGCATTTGACTATTTTAATTATTAATGAAAGACTATCATTTTTTACCAAAGGTTGCATTCCATGAACTGTTACAATTGAAGAAAAGCTTTTCAACAAAATCTCATGGTGCCTTGCAAACACTAGTTTAGAAATTTTTTGCTAAATTTTAAATTTATTTTCAGCTGTTCTACATGCCTTTAGCTTTGTTTCTACCACCGTCGATATTTTTGGTTCACACCCAACTAAACTTAATCTACCAGTTCTGGGTACACACAGAGGTATGTAAAAAAAAAATACCATACTTGGAAGTGTGGTTGCCCCATGGCTGCAAAATTTCAAAACATGTTTGGACCAAGCTAAATCATATTGGGAATTCAAGATTAGTGGTCAAACAGTGTGGAGCCGGGCCGGGTAGCGCAATCGGTAGGGCACCTGACTCGTAAGTCAGAGGTCCTGGGTTCGAATCCCGGTCTGGCCACATACTTTCGTTTCTCCTTCCGCTGATTCAAGAAGGGCAGTTGTCAGTTACTGGCGAAAGTATGTGCACTTAGTACTGGTTAACCGCTTAGGAGATCTAAGCCTGCCCAGGAATAGTGTGGTTAGGTTAACTGACCGTCCCGACATGACCTTAGTTGTTTACCGTGGACGTTAAGCATCAAATCAACCAACCAACCAACCAAACAGTGTGGATCCAGATAATTTAGTGGGCTGATCATAAGGTACCCATGCCCAGATCTAGACCTCAACTAGCTGATGGGGCTTTCTGGACAACTGGTTGGACTTAGGGCCCAAAGAAAGGGGCCATAATCAGGGTTTTAGATGAAATAGAATATTCAATGAAAAATCAAGATAATTTTATGCTTACCTTTAAGTATATGTTATGGCATCTCGTTGGAATCGCCTCAGGGAGGCGATTCATTTGAGATGTCACAACAGAAATTACAGTCTAACTTTATTGAATATCATCTCAAATTATCATCATGTGCTCCTAATTACATACATTCCTACATTATGTTGGACACAAAGCCCCAGGTGGCGGGGCTTTAGCTCCAAAGCCCACCCCCTGGATCCAGGGCTGGCACCTCATCTCGATTTGCACAGCTAGCAAATTAAACAATGTTCAGTTTTGGCGCTTGATGAGTTAATGCATGAAAGAGAGGATCTTACATGAGTGCTCCTGTATTACTGAAGTTATTAAACAAGTTGGAGAAAAAGATAAGCTGTGAGGCTATGCCGAGCATCTTATCGTTTTTTTCCCAACAAGTTTAATGAATTCAATAATTCAGGAGCATGAATGCAAGATTCTATTTATTGTATGACACTAAAATCTCATTTTGATTATTAGCAGATTTTGCACTAAAACATCACGATTTTGCCATTTGAAATCACAACGTTTTATGAGCGTCAACACATAGCATTACGCTGTAATTTGCATATTTAATCTACTAGTTGATTATTGTTTTTCATGCATTGCTTAATGACACTCTGTGATGCGATGTCATATGATAAAATGATGTTACATGTATATAGAAAATACATGCTAATCATATATCGTAGGTAAGTTATGCTAACTAACGGAACAAATTTGCATACATTTCTTTGAATAAAAGCATCAAATCATTGTTTCACATGCAATAAGGTACGCTGTAAAATATCATGTTTCAGCAGCACATGGGCTAGTCTAGTTTTACAGTATGTTGTATATTTTGTGTACACTGTATACTATACCCTGTCAGCAGTTGTGCCATATTGTGAAACTGGAATGGCTTGTGGCTGATTTACTGATTTACTTTTCACTTTCTTTTGTAGACAATAAAAACCCTAGGACCTCTGGAATGGGTAATGAGCACCCCTAGCCACCATAGAGTTCACCATGGCAGAAACCCGTATTGTATTGACAAAAACTATGGTGGAATATTTATTATTTGGGACAGAATGTTTGGTAAGATATTATATACTGACTCAATAAAGTTCCTATACATGAAATATTATTTGAGTGTCTAGTTACTACGGAAGTAAAATGCTCAAATTTTTATTTCTGCAAGAAAGAGTATTCTTTTGTCTGTACAACAGTCAAATTTGATTTGATTTTTCTTAAAGTCAGCATGGTACAAGATGTCTTAAACACCCCAGGGATCATTTATCGTTTTCCCAGAATAAAATCTTTAAACTTGCTATACTTGAATGAGTTAAAAATTCTCTGCATCAAAATTTTTTCTCATATTGCCCCATGCTACATTGAATTAGACACTTTGGGTGTCAGACCGCAAAACAATTTGGGAAATTCGGTCGCTCACGTACAAGAACTAAAACATGACAAATGATACTTCATTTCACAGAAACTGTGTTTCATGTCACCTGCAATAGAAACTCCATGGAAAACTGAAATGGCGAAAAGTTTAAAGTGCGTGACTTTTATTCACTATTTATCATAATACCCAAATGGAGATAATGATTATAAAGCGATTTTAAAGGAATGACGATGAAAACTAGACAGGTATAGAACAAATAGCAGTTTGAAAATCGCTATAGTTTTAATTCAAAAGGAGATAATCTGAGAATTTCACAAATTCAAACATCGCTTGTACTGTCTGATTACAGAATGCAGTAAATTTAAGGTGTTTTCCCAGTTCCAAGCACTATGACCTTTAATTTTCAGAATAGTTTTACATGTGCGCTTGCGCATTGATAGCTTACATTCCAAATCACTCCACAAGAATATTGCAAGATAACTCTTGAACAGAAAGGTCTGGTTTAAAGATGTTTGCGCTCTTTGTAGCTGAATGTCTATATGATAAGTCAAAAACCTGGTTTATGTTCAATAATTACCAGATCACACGAAAAGTTATTCAGAAGTTGGTATCAGAACTTTTTTGAGTCAGTATAGTATTCCAAAGACTAATGTTGCAAGCAGCCATGCATTGCATGACCAAATTCCCTGTAACTACATTCTTCCTAAACCAAAACGTTCCGCATGTCTTTCATTAGGAAAATATGAAGATTGACAAAAGCCTTCATGTCTGATGTATATACATTATAATGGCAGTTTACCATTATCAATTTATAGAATACTCACCACCTATCATAGTTAGCTATTTTAGCTTGCCAATACAGAAGTATGGGAAGAGCTATTGCTGTGGCCACATTATCAGCATTGGTTTGTTACTGTTATTGTCATTGTCACCTTTTTTAGTCTTTGACAAATATGTATATTATGTAGAATAGCCTCACAGGCATCCGTTTAGAAAGAGCTGACGTCTTGGCTTTTCCCTTGTCTTGTTTCTCGATTTTTGTGCCTTCTTTATTACATATATTCCTTTCCCATTTGGTGTGTTGGGCAGAATTTGCAAAACTGGCCCCGAGGTTATAAAACTTTTTTCATTCTTAACTCAGCTGAGCATGAAATTTTTCCTGCTAATAAATAGCAAATTACTGATAACAGTTTTCACTGTTTTGGGAATGGTGGCGGGGCCCTTACAATTGGGAAAAATAACTCGTAAAAACCTCAAAATTGGGAAAAGTTGACAAGTAATATTTGTTATTGTGGCTGGCCTATTCTGTATTTTGTCAAGAAACAAGAACTAGTACATATGTTACAATTAACTTGTAGTACTCTTTATTAATTTACTGAATGGGTATCTAAACTCAGTACCTGTGGTTTTGTTTACAAATTGGCTTCTTTGAATTTGAAAATGCAAGATTTGGGATGCACAATTTTGATAATCAACGAGTACATAAAGGGATGCACAACCTTGAGCTTCCTTGAGATGCAAAGGTTTTTAAAACATCAATTCTTTTACACTTGTTTGAATCAGATTTCTTCATTTTCTTCACATAGTATTTCGCATCTTCTGTGCGCAGCCATATTGTCTCCAAGATCATCCAGACGCTTGATTTTTATATCTTTTCTGATTCTTGAAGTAGCTATGCGCTTCTGTGATACCGATAAACTTAACACTTTCATGCATAACTGTATTTCTTGTAAGCGTCTACTGATTGCGGAATTGACTATTAGTACGGTTGACGTTTCATTTACCTCCTTTTCCGGGGCACCTCGTGGACTATTTGCGTTCAACGGACTTGTTTGCCGATTTTTTTCCCAACATTCAATTGGGAATTTTAGCACTCTTTTTGGGGAAAAATACCTACTTTTTGGCATTGGGAATGGGGCCGAATTTCGGCCCCAAATAAGCCTGAAAAGGAACACTGGATAAGTACATTTGCTTTCTGAATTAGTTTAGCTGAGTATGAAATTTTCTCTGCTTATGAATATGAAAATGCCAACATTAGTTGGCATATTCATATTTATCAGCAGAGAAAATTTCATGCTCAGCTGAGTGGAGCATGAAAAAAAGTTTTATAACGTCGGGCCAGTTATGTTGGTTCCTGACCACTGCCATTTGATTTGCTTCTTGGAGAAAGTGAGAGATAAAGTTATTGATGCCAGTTTCATATTACAGGTACATTTGAGGCTGAAAAAGAAGAAGAAAAGCCAGTATATGGTCTGGTGCATAATCTTGAAACCTGGAATCCACTCAAGTCTCAGGTATTTGCAAAGACAACATTATTTTGCCTTTTTTTAGTAACCACCAGCTCAAGAATTGCAACCAAAATTCATAGCAACTCAGTTTGTATTAAGGTAAATGGGTTCACTTTCATGGAAAGCAACTCTGCTATTTTCATTTTTTCCCTAGCCTGTATTAGGGTCACTGCTTGAAAATAAGAATCTGCTCTTGTAAGAGCAAATTCTTTTGTTATGAATATGGTGTTTAATTTGGTGTAAATATTTTCTTTTACCATGATTTTGCAGTTTTTAGATGTTTACTAGGTTTGAAATAAACAAGTTGTTTACACTGTACTTTAGAACATTCTGGAAAATTGGGGAATCTTTAGAATGTTCCTGAAACAGAAAGAATTGTCTAGAAAGTTCTGGAATTTGCTCCCCATTGTCAAAAGAATGTTGTGGAAGCTTCAGGAAACTTTGAGAACTTTCAAGATGTTTCGAGAATTTTCTAGAATATCTAATTTTAGTAATGTAGAAAATAATAGAAATTTCTGTTGTTAACATTAAGAATCATCTGGTATAAAATTATGTCAGAATTGAGAACTGTCTGGTAAAATCTATCACTGGTTAATTCCTGAATGTTCCTAGCTAATATATAAAGACCACACATTTTCTTTTAGTTATCTTTGTAAACACTTTCACCAGTCTATAGTTAAATAAGTTATACTGGAATTTAAATATATGGGATTACTTTTGTGACTTTCATTCTGGGATTATTGGAAATATTCTGCTGACTTTAATATTTGGGATCAGAAACTGTGAAAGGACTTGTGTTTTAAACAGGACATTTTGAGGGACATTCAGGATAATTTAAGGTATCGTAAATTACATATTTTCTTGATTGATTAATGACTGTTTTAATTTTGATGTACATGTAAATAAATTTTGTTAAGTTTTAAAATAGGCTTGTTGCTGGTTTACTTCCATCATTTTTGTTACCTCCGCCAAGTCGTAACAAATTGGGGGCTCGTCCGGGATTGAAATTTCCTGTGCACCAAATAATTTTGAAAAAAAAAAAAGTTTTCACTGTTTGCTGCTCAAATAAGCATATAAGTAAAGCCAGCAAAAAGCAATCATGTCTTTTGATCTTGATAAATTTATTGCTGCGCCTTCTCAGGAGCTGCTGAACTTAGCCAAAAAGACAGATTTATTGGATATTGCAGCACATTATGAATTAACCTCAGTCAAAAGATCCATGTTGAAACATGAAATTAAGAATATTTTGATTCAGTTCTTTGTTGATGAGGAAATTTTTGATTCCTCTGCAACGTCTCACATTCTCGTCACTCAAACTGATTTGCAGATGAGAGAATTAGAAATTCAAAGACAAATTGAAATGGAAAAATTAAGATTGGAGCATGAAGAAAGAGTAAGGATTGAAAAAGCTGAGCGTGAGGAAAGAATTAGGCTTGAAACATTAGAACGAGAAGAAAGGTTGCAGAAACAAACATTAGAACATGAAAAATTAAGGTTAGAAATGGAAGAACGAGAAAAAGAAAAAGAAAGAGAAATGCAAAAAGAAAAATTAGAAAAAGAAAGAGAAATGCAAAAAGAAAAATTAGAAAAAGAAAGAGAAATGCAAAAAGAAAAATTAGAAAAAGAAGAAAGAATTGAAATAGAAAAGGAAAAATTGAAATTTGAAAAAGGAGAAAAAGAAAGAGAAAGACAATTTCAAATTAGAATGAAAGAAATGGAAATGCATGAAAAGACCCCATCAAAATCTTCACCTTCAGACTCTAAAAAAGTTTTTGATGTTACCAAACATATCAGACTCGTTCCTCCATTTCAAGAAAAAGAGGTAGACAAATATTTTCTTCACTTTGAAAAAGTTGCGGAAAATTTAAAATGGCCCAAAGAGCATTGGACTTTGCTTCTGCAGAGCGTTGTGATCGGCAAGGCTCGCGAAATTTATACTCAACTTTCTCTTGAGCAGAGCTCAGATTATGACAAAGTCAAAGAACTTATTCTTAAGGCTTACGAGTTGGTCCCTGAGGCTTACAGGCAGAAATTTAGGAACTGCAGAAAAGACAATGACCAGACTTATGTTGAATTTGCTAGGACAAAAGAGCAGTTATTTGATAGGTGGAGCTCGTCAAAGAAAGTAGGTTCTGATCATGGTAAACTTAGGCAGCTCATGCTTGTTGAAGAATTTAAAAGGTGCATTAATTCTGACATTAAATCATTTTTAGATGAAAAGCAGGTCGAAACGTTAGAGGCAGCAGCTCGTTTGGCTGATGATTATGCTTTAACTCATAAGACTTCTTTTGTGCACAAGCCTTTTCCTAAAAAGACCTTTTCCCCTCAGTCAGGTCCAAAATTCAGTCCCAGTAATCCATCTGGCTATTCCAGTCCCTCATATACTCCAAAACCCAAACCCCCTGGTGAAAACAAAGGTCAAAATCCCTTATCTCAGCCTATTTGTAATTATTGTAAACAATCAGGACATATAATTTCTGAATGTTTACTTTTAAAGAGGAAGAGAGAAAAACAAGAGGGCCCAAAACCCACAGGTCTTACCTCTTTACGGTCAACACCACAGTCTTGTGTTGAGGATCAAATTCCTATTAAGACCAAAATTTCTGAGACTGATTCTGTTATGGAGATTTATGAACCATTCTTATCAGAAGGTTTTGTGTCACTAAATTGTGACTTTGCCCAGTCTACCCCTATTACTATCTTACGAGATACTGGAGCTTCTCAATCCCTTATTTTGGCAGATACCCTGCTATTTTCCGAGAAGACTTCTTCTGGGACAAGTGTCCTTATTCAGGGAGTAGAATGTGGATTTGTTAATGTACCGCTTCATAACATTTATTTGTCATCAGACTTAATTACTGGTCCAGTGGCTGTTGGTATTAGACCTTCATTACCTTTTAAAGGTGTTCACTTATTGTTAGGCAATGACCTAGCAGGAGATAAGGTTGTGGTTAATCCACTTTTGACCATCACACCTTGTGTTGATCAACCGCCTGACCCCATTGAGCAGGAAATTCCTGACCTTTACCCTTCGTGTGCTGTCACTAGGGCTAGGGCAAAGAAAGCCATATTGAATGATGAGAATCAGGACATTGATTTAACTGATACTTTGATCGGTCAGTCTTTTAATGATGAGATTTCGAAATCTCTTTCACCCAGCCTGTCTGACATGCAGACAGACTTAACACACAACTCATCTGTGTCCAACACGGACAACTCTCCTTCATTTTCAAATGACCTTCTGTCAAGGTCACAGCTTTGCAAAGAACAACACAGTGATCCTGAGATCTCACCTTTATTTGAAAGGGTTTTAGATGAAAACGAAATGTCCCAGGTTCCTGTTTGCTATTATGTCAAAAATGACATTTTGATGAGAAAATGGCGTCCTCCTGATGTCTCAGCAGAAGACGAGTGGACTGTTAACCACCAAATTGTGGTTCCAAGGGTTTATCGCCCTGAAATTTTAAACTTGGCTCATGAAACTCCCATGTCTGGTCATTTAGGTGTAAACAAGACCTATCACAAGATTCTTAATCATTTCTACTGGCCAGGGTTAAAATCTGATGTTTCTAAACATTGCAAATCTTGCCATACATGTCAAATGGTAGGAAAACCTAACCAAACTATTCCTAAAGCCCATTTGCAGCCCATTCCTGCATTTGAGGAACCTTTTAGCAGAATAATTATTGATTGCGTAGGTCCTTTACCCAAAACAAAGTCAGGTTCTGAATATCTTTTGACCATAATGTGTGCCTCCACACGTTTCCCAGAAGCAATTCCACTTAGGAATATTAAGACAAAGACCATAGTTAAGGCTCTTGTGAAGTTTTTCACATTTGTAGGCCTCCCTAAATCTGTTCAGTCAGATCAAGGCTCTAATTTTATGTCAGGAATATTTCAGCAAGTAATGCATGAATTAGGCATTAAGCAATATCGGTCATCAGCATATCATCCTGAAAGTCAAGGTGCCTTAGAGCGATTTCATCAAACACTGAAAAACATGATCAGATCTTACTGCTTTGACACTGAAAAGGATTGGGATGAAGGCATTCATTTCCTGTTATTTGCTGCTAGGGAATCCGTACAAGAATCTCTTGGTTTCAGCCCATTTGAGCTTGTATTTGGTCACACAGTGCGTGGACCACTGAAACTTTTGAAGGAGAAATTTCTTTCTGATGATAACAATTCTTTAAATTTGCTTCAGTATGTCTCTGACTTCAATAACAGACTGTCAAAGGCCTGTGAAGCTGCTCGGTCCAATCTCAAATCAGCTCAAAACAAAATGAAATTTCACTATGATGAAAATGCCAGGGAAAGAAATTTTAAACCTGGAGAGAAGGTACTTGCTCTTTTGCCAATTCCTGGCAGACCTCTGCAGGCCAGATAGTATGGCCCTTACACTGTTGACAAAAAGCTCAGTGATGTAAATTACATTATCAACACACCTGGGAGGCGTAAGCAAAAACAATTATGTCATATAAATATGTTGAAAAAGTACATTGATAGGGATAATTCGGTTGTTTCACCAATAAGTGTAGTAAATTCTGTCCCTCAAGAACAATCTGAAATGGACTCTGAGGAAGTGAACTTTATAAAATCTGATCCCTCATCATCAAAACTCCAGAATTCTGACATCTTAAAGGATCTCGACCAGAAACTGTCACACCTGGATCCAGTCAAGCGACTTGAACTTAAGCAGTTAATTCTTGAATATGAGCACTTATTTCCCGACATTCCAACCAGGACTGACAAAATCTTTCATGATGTTGACATTGATGGTGCAAAGCCTGTGAAGCAACATCCATATCGAATGAACCCTGTGAAACAACAGTATCTCAGGGAAGAGATTCAATATTTGCTGGACAATGACTTTATTGAACCAAGTCAAAGTGACTGGAGTTCTCCTTGTATTCTTGTGCCAAAACCTGATGGAACTTTTCGCATGTGTACAGACTATCGAAAAGTAAATTCTGTGACAAAAACAGATACATTTCCAATCCCACGTATTGATGACTGTATTGATCAAATTGGACAAGCTAAATATGTTAGTAAGTTTGATCTTCTGAAAGGATTTTGGCAAATTCCTTTGACAGACAGAGCTAAGGAGATTTCAGCATTTGTTACACCAGATGGACTCTATCAGTATAAGGTTATGCCATTTGGTATGAAAAACTCTCCAGCAACGTTTCAGAGACTTATAAATAGCTTGACATCTGATCTGGGTAGCTGTAAAGCATACATCGATGATGCCATCATCTAATGATGAGTGGAAACTACATCTACAGACTATCAGAGAGTTCTTTCAAAGACTTAGTGATGCAAAATTGACAATCAATTTAGCAAAAAGTGAATTCTGTCATGCAAATTTGACATTTCTAGGGCATGTTGTGGGTCAAGGTCAGGTAAAACCTGTAGAAGCTAAAGTAGAGGCTATCTCGGATTTTCCTGTACCTACATGCAAAAGACAACTGATGCGCTTTCTTGGTATGGCAGGATATTATAGGAAGTTCTGTAATAACTTCTCTGTAATTGCAGGACCCTTGACAAATTTGCTGTGTAAAGGAAAGAAATATATTTGGAATGAAGACTGTCAAAAGTCCTTTGATAAGCTCAAGGCCATACTAAAGAGTGCTCCAGTTCTCTTAGCACCGAACTTTAATAAATCATTTAAAATGGCAGTAGATGCTAGTGACGTTGGTGCAGGCAGTGTTTTGATCCAAGAGGATAATGATGGTGTGGATCACCCTGTTTGTTACTTTTCCAAGAAGTTTAACAAACATCAGAGAAATTACTCTACTATTGAAAAAGAGTGTTTATCTCTCATCCTTGCTCTTCAGCAATTCGAAGTGTACTTATCTTCTTCAGCCACACCGATTATTGTCTTCAGTGATCACAACCCACTGACCTTCATTCATAAAATGAAGAACAAAAATCAGCGGTTACTCAGGTGGAGTCTCATGTTGCAGGAGTACAATCTTGACATCAGACATATCAGAGGAAAAGATAATATTGTCCCAGATGCACTTTCAAGAGCCTAAATTTGGCTATTACTACATGATGTCTGGATTGGTACTGATATATGTACAGTGTATAAGCATTAAACTTAATTTTGTTTCATAATAATTGGTTATATGGCAAAAGAAAGCTTTATTTCATAAAACTTTCTTTTCCTTGAAGGGGGGAAGTGTTATGAATATGGTGTTTAATTTGGTGTAAATATTTTCTTTTACCATGATTTTGCAGTTTTTAGATGTTTACTAGGTTTGAAATAAACAAGTTGTTTACACTGTACTTTAGAACATTCTGGAAAATTGGGGAATCTTTAGAATGTTCCTGAAACAGAAAGAATTGTCTAGAAAGTTCTGGAATTTGCTCCCCATTGTCAAAAGAATGTTGTGGAAGCTTCAGGAAACTTTGAGAACTTTCAAGATGTTTCGAGAATTTTCTAGAATATCTAATTTTAGTAATGTAGAAAATAATAGAAATTTCTGTTGTTAACATTAAGAATCTTCTGGTATAAAATTATGTCAGAATTGAGAACTGTCTGGTAAAATCTATCACTGGTTAATTCCTGAATGTTCCTAGCTAATATATAAAGACCACACATTTTCTTTTAGTTATCTTTGTAAACACTTTCACCAGTCTATAGTTAAATAAGTTATACTGGAATTTAAATATATGGGATTACTTTTGTGACTTTCATTCTGGGATTATTGGAAATATTCTGCTGACTTTAATATTTGGGATCAGAAACTGTGAAAGGACTTGTGTTTTAAACAGGACATTTTGAGGGACATTCAGGATAATTTAAGGTATCGTAAATTACATATTTTCTTGATTGATTAATGACTGTTTTAATTTTGATGTACATGTAAATAAATTTTGTTAAGTTTTAAAATAGGCTTGTTGCTGGTTTACTTCCATCATTTTTGTTACCTCCGCCAGGTCGTAACACTTTCCTTTAAGAGTAGACCCCATTTTAGAAGGGCTTTGTCTTCTGGGTAGGCAAACAGGAAGTCACAAAAGTTGTCTCCCTTTGTAAAAACAGCAGATAACCATGTCAGTGTACAAAGACATCATAATTGATTATTTAGGAAAGCAGCCTTCAACATGCTTTATATACATGCATTGATAGACAGATGTTTGTTTTGTTGCAATCTTTGATTATTTATTTTCAATATAAATCACGTTATATAATCATACAAAAGGTTGCATTTGAAATTCAAAAATAAAATAAAATAAATCAATAACTCCACCACCCCCACAAAAAAGTGATAATAGTAAAATGACAAGTGTGAATCTATTAAGTCTAAACACTGGTGCAGACAGTTGTGGGTTTGAATCCCACTGTACAACAACTGAAAGACTCTTTTGGTTGATCCAGCAGTAAATGGGTATCTGATTTGAATCAGGTGGATTTAACAGCTGCCTTTCATAAGCTTTCATATGTAGGCTTCAAACACTGTGCTGTACCGTACAGCCATGATGCTACTAGACACCTTTACTTTTTACTTGTCAACTTTTATGTTTTCATTTCACAGTTTTGTCAGATAGAGCACATTATCAAGACTGCTTGGACCATAGAGGGGTGGGGCAATAAATTGTCAGTGGTGTTTAAAGGTCCTGGTTGGTCTCCAGGGAAACCCAGGCTTGGTCTACCAGGAGATATCCCAGAGGTTTGTAAAACATACTGCATTTAGTCAGTGCTCCAGATAAGAAGGAGTAATAGAGATAATTAAGAGATAATTTTCCATATTAATCCATAAAACATATGTTGTGACCCCTCATTAGAACCATCTCAGCAAGATGGTTCTAATGAGGGGTCACAACATATGCTTTCAAGTGAGAAATAAGAAAAATTATCTCAGAATAATTTTCAAATTCTTATCTTATCTGGAGCACTGCCTACAATATGATAATGATATCTAAACATCATATCATTGGTAGGAATTGATTCCCTTGAATCAGGATAATATCGTTTTTCAATGAAATAGTTGGCAGATAACTGAATTATATGCCCATACCCAAGATACAGTACATTAATTAAATGTTTCAGTAAAATCACACTAAAGCCAGTTATCCATGGAGCATATTATTAGACATTTTCAGCTTATGTTTTGAATTCGTCCGTTGCAAAAGTACTTGGGACAAGGGGTTCGGATGTGTAAATATGCTCCCTGGAAAACCACCTTGACTATTGGGACCGAAATGTCTGAGCAGACAGTGTAGACTCTAATCAGACTGTTCCAATAGGAGCAGTTTGATCAGGGTTTACACTGTATGCCATTCTTTCCACAATGTGTTTGCACATACATCACTCTGTTGATAAATCAGCCTGTTCAAAATGTTTGATAACTGATTCAGCTGTTCCTACAGTTAGGGTGAACAGTGCTTCCTGATTTAAAAATTCTGTCTCATTTGGTAAAATATGAGTTCTAGTGACAGTCTTTTGATACCAAGAAAACACTGTTCATTATGCTGTTTATTACACTGTTCATTATGCTGTTTATTACACAGTTCATTATGCTGTTTATTACACTGTTCAATATGCTGTTTATTACACTGCTTATTATGCAGTTTATTGCACTGTTCATTATGCTGTTTATTACACTGTTCATTATGCTGTTTATTACACTGTTCATTATGCTGTTTATTAAACTGTTCATTATGCTGTTTATACCTTTAATTAGAAAAAAAAAAATTTTATTATGATGCCCCTAAATATTGGGACAGAAGTTTGTGTGCAATCAGTGTAGACATTTAAACTGCTCTTTCCGAGCAGTCTAAACCAAGTCTGCACTGATTGCCACAATGCAATGAAGTTTTCAAAGAATTGCCAAATAGTTAAATCAACTTGTTTAAATTTTAAGATAATTGCTATGTGTATTTGTAAATTGTACCCAGTATTTACCAATATATAGGGTAATTACACGTTATAATAAATAGCATTATTATTGTACTCTCAGTACTTTTTGCTGTTTTATATTGTGTCAGATGACCTGAGTTCTTTGATTTCTGCTGTTTCGGATTATGTCAGAGATCCTCCATACTTTGATTTCTGCTGTTTCATGTTGTGTCTGGTACCTTAGTGGTACTTTGATTTCTGCTGTTTCATATTATGCCAGATACCTTCAGTTTTTTCTGCTATTTCACATTATGTCAGGGATCCTCAGTACTTTGATTTCTGCTAATTCACAGTATGTCAGGGTTCTTCAGTACTTTGATTTCTCAGGGATCCTCAGTACTTATATTTTGCTGTTTCAGGTTGAGTCACCAGAGATAAAATATGACAGCATAGTACCACTGTGGAAGAGTCTATATATTTGGTTACACTTCATAATTATACTGCTTCTTTGGCATCCTTATCTGGCTTTCAACAGCGAGGTAATATTTTTATATTTCCAATAATGATATGAACCGCCACAGGACAAAACCAACATAGTGGAATGTGCGCCCAGCGAAGTCTCAGATCAGCCTGGGCATCTGCCAAGTGTGACCAGAGTCTTTGTTGCATGATATAAGGGTAGCTAAGAGTCTAAGTTACCTCCATGCAAACAGCAAAGACTCTGATCAGACTGTGATGCCAAGGCTGATCTTAGTCTTCCCATGGCGCACATGCCACTTTGTAGGTTTTCTCATGTTGTGGCTCAAATTTAAGGTGAATGAGAACACTTTCAGAGGTGATAATTCATACCAAGAAGAATTTGTCTCTCATTTCATTGTGGGTGTGGGGGTGGGGGTATTCTTTTTAAAGAAAGAAGACAGAATTCACTTCCTAAATTTTTAGCTCACCTGAGCCGAAGGCTCAGAGGTGAGCTTATAGGATGGGAGTCGAGCCGTCGTCCGTCCGTGCGTGGGTGGGTGGGTGCGTGGGTGTGTGCGTGCGTGCGTCAACACTTTCAAACATAAATATCTCAGAGACCAGTGGGCCGATCCCAATCAAATTTTATCTGAAGCATCATTTGGGTGGGGGAAAGGCTGCATTAGGTTTTGGTGCCGATCAGCTCAGAACTCTGGTTTCCATGGCAACAGATAGCCCCCATAGGGTTATAATGGGGAAAACGGCGTCATCACGTTTTCTCAACTGTTTTTGATTAGATCCTTATCATACTTGCAGGTAATGATGACATACACAAGAGCTTGGATGAGTTCGAAATTTGGCCGGATTCGAGCACAGACTACGGAGTTAGCTGCCCTTAAGCGTTTGAAACAAATCCCATAGGGTTATAATGGGGAAAATGGCGTCATCACGTTTTCTCAACTGTTTTTGCTTAGATCCTTATCATACTTGCAGGTAATGATGACATACATAAGAGCTTGGATGAGTTCGAAATTTGGCCGGATTCGAGCACAGACTACGGAGTTAGCTGCCCTTGAGCGTTTGAAAAAAATCCCATAGTGTTGTAATGGAGAAAACAACGTCATCACATATTTTTAGAAAAACTTTGTCATCGCTCTATTGCCTACATTTCTCAACGGATTTGAAAATAACTTCACACAAATGTAGGGCGTGACAATATCTCAAGCAAGTTCGACATTCAGGATGCTGCGCCCAAGGTCAAGGTCACTGTGGCTATTTTTAGAAAAACTTTGTCAGCACTCTAGCACCTACATTTCTCAGCAGATTTTAAAATAACTTCACACAAATGTAGGGCATGACAATATCTCGAGCAAGTTCGACTTTCAAGATGCTGCGCCCAAGGTCAAGGTCACTGTGGCTATTTTTAGAAAAACTTTGTCAGCGCTCTAGCACCTACATTTCTCAGCAGATTTTAAAATAACTTCACACAAATGTAGAGCATGACAATATCTCGAGCAAGTTTGACTTTCAGGATGCTGCACCCAAGGTCAAGGTCACTGTGGCTATTTTTAGAAAAACTTGGTCATCGCTCTAGCGCCTACATTTCTCAACGGATTTTGAATCAACTTCACACAAATGTAGAGCATGACAATATCTCAAACAAGTTTGACTTCAAGGGTGCTGGGCCCAAGGTCAAGGTCACTGTGGCTATTTTTAGAAAAACTTTGTCAGCGCTGTAGCACCTACATTTCTCAACGGATTTTAAAATAAATTCACACAAATGTAGGGCATGACAATATCTCGAGCAAGTTCGACTTTCAGGATTCTGTGCCCAAGGTCAAGGTCACTGTGGCTATTTTTAGAAAAACTTTGTCATCGCCCTAGCACCATCATTTCTCCATGGATTTTGAAATAACTTGACACAAATGTAGGGTATGACAATATCTCAAGCAAGTTCGACTTTCAGGATGCTGTGCCCAAGGTCAAGGTCACTGTGGCTGTTTTTAGAAAAAACTTTGTCATCGCTCTAGCACCTACATTTCTCCATGGATTTTAAAATAAATTCACACAAATGTAGGGCATGACAATATCTCGAGCAAGTTTGACTTTCAGGGTGCTGCAGTCAAGGTTTTTGATTAGATCCTTATCATACGTGCAGGTAATGATGACATACATAAGAGCTTGGATGAGTTCGAAATTTGGCCGGATTCGAGCACAGACTACGGAGTTAGCTGCACTTGAGCGTTTGAAAAAAATCCCATAGTCTTATAATGGAGAAAACAACGTCATCACATTTTCATTTTTCATCGGATCCTCTTCATACTTGCAGGTAATGAGGATATGCATAAAAGCTTGGATTAGTTAACATTTCCGCTGGATCCCACCACTGACTATGGAGTACCTGCCCTGAGCATCCAAAAAAATCAATGTTGCCACTTTGTCTTGGTTTCTACTGATCCGATCCTTTTCAAACTTGCAGGTAATGAGGAAATGCATAATATCTTAAACAAGTTCAAATTTTGGCCAGATCAGGCCAACCACTACGAAGTTAGCTGCCCTTGACAGCTCTGTCTATTGTGCTCTTGATTGGATACTTTTTAAACTTTCATATATTAAATGAGGGCAAACATAATGATTTGGATGAGTTTAATTTTCAGCCTGATTGGACCACTGACTGTGGAGTTAGCTGCCCTTGAGCATCTTAAATATCCCTATAGGTTTACAATGTCTCTCAGGTGAGCAATAGTTGCCCTTTGGGCTACTTGTTTCCTTCAAAGACCAATATTCTGTACTATATACAACTCACCCTGCATTTCCCTGCTGTTTTATAGCCCTGTTATGGCATTACATATGTTAGGCGGGGAATTTCCTTTGATGAAAAATTGTTGCATTATAGGATTATGGCACCGAATAAACAAGAATACATGTATTTGTCTTTAAGAGTAGCCCCATTTTCGAAGGACCTTGACATTCATGGGAGCAAACAGGAAGTCACAAAAGTTGTTCTCTTAAAAGAGAATTTGCTTCCTGATTTATTTCCTTTAAGACTAACTCCTATTTTGGAAGGACCTTGTCATTCAGGGAAGCAAACAGGAAATCACAAAAGTTGCTTCCCTTTGTAAGAATGGCAACCAAAACTTCAGGTGATTTCACAATGTCATTATTACAGTTAAGCCTTTTTTTGACTGGAAACCTGTTTTGGGGCATATGCAAACAGTGCAGACCCCGCAGAACATGGCATCTGATCAGGGTCTACATTGTTTACAGAATTTTCTATGGAAAATACAATAAAAGTGGGAACATTTACCAGAAACACCTTAAACTACAAATGGACTTACCCAAAGAATAAGGATGCACAAGCCCACTGGTTAAAAAAGGTTTAAGGATGTTCACTGGTGAGGAAACGAATTCTGCCATATAGTAGTCTCCAGTGATTCTTTTTGATCTGAATTATCATGTACGAGGGGTGTTCGAAAAGATTTGCAAATGGCCTCATGACTTTGTTTAGGGACAAGCTGGGTACAACTGCTTTGCATTTACTAAAAGCACTGCATTTTGGTTTAAGATGATACCAAACACTATACAAAGACACTTTTCCTTATTGAGTTACAACTCATTTTAATAGGTCCCAGTCATACCACTGGGCTAATTTTATATATAAAATCTTTTCAGTGTTACGCATTCAAGTCGAATATCCTTGTAAATACAAAATTAATTTTTGTCATTTGCTTGTCTATCGTTTTCTACAATATCCATACAGAAGTTAGAAGCGTTCCAACTTTTATCGATTTATTCCTTGCAAAGCAATGCGCAGTTCTAATGACGTTACTGAAATTTACGTCAACGTCATTTTTGAAAGCTTGCAGACGCTTCGTTTGTGGTATTAATTTGAATTTATTGACAGGTTTTCATTGACCCATGTAAATGCTCTTGCTAACAAGATTTTGAATGCTAATACACTTGTTTTCATTACAAAATCATCAAATTTTGGTAGAAAGTGTGAAATTGCCACAACATAAAGTACGGAAAATCCGTATTTCCGGGCCAGTAGGGAACCTATATTAAAAATAATTTCCGCGATATTTACAGGACAGCATTGTCTGGGCATTGTCTTTAATGAACAAAGATAAAGAAAAATCAAAGACTGCTGATATATAAATTACAGCCTACTAAAGTAAAATTTTGCAGTGTCTTTAGGGTATACCTCTTTCAAAGAAGATAAAAATGCAACCTTTTTAAAAAAATGCACCGGTTTTTCAGACTTCTCAACGCATATCATAATTTTATGTGTTTCTGCAATCAGAAGTTCTGTCTGTTTGGTGGTTATCGAGAAATTACGTCATTTGCAAAACTTTTCGAACACCCCTCGTATATGTGTGAAAATGATCATGTAGGTACATGTAATGACCTATAAAAATTCTTAACATTGGGCAACCTATAATAATTACTGTAGCTGTCCTGAAATGGGAAACTTGGTTTTTCAGTGCAGTAAGGCATCTAAAAGATGCAGATTGAATGGCAAACAGTGTAGACCCTGATAAGACTGCTCCTTCAGGAGCAGTCTGATCAAGGTCTGCTCTGTTTGCTCAGACCTGTCTGTCTCAATACTTAGAATTTTTACAGTAACAGGAAAAAAATGAATTCTATTTTGTACATTTCAGAAAATTTCATCAACAGTTATGCTGGGTAATATTGTATACATATCAGTGTCTCTAGGAATTTTGGGCTCTCTTTTTAACAACAGGTAAATATACAGTGGTAATTGAGCCGTGACACGACAAAATTAACAAAGTGGCATGTGTGGCCAGCAAAGACTAAGATCAGCCTGGGCATCTGCCCATTCTGATCAGAGTCTTCACTGCTGGCATGGAGCTAGCTTAGACCCTTAGCTACCCTGTAAGTGCACAGCAAAGATGCTGATCAGACTGGGCGGATTCCCAGGCTGATTTGACTTCACTGGGCAGACATGTCACTTTGCTGGTTTTGTCATGTTGTGGCGGCTTGTATGAGCTTTGGAACTGGCCCAGGGTTCCTTTGCATCCAGGAAAAGTGTGGCAGTTAATGATTTGCCATGCCAGTTACTTGATTAAAAGAAAATCTTAAGGAATTTAAGGGAAATTTATGAAAAATCGCTTAGGTAGTTTTTCCGTTCTTTAATCTTAGTGCTGTTATAGGAAAAAAGTAGATAGTTAATTATACCCCCGGTATACGAAGTATATAGGGGGTATATAGTTTTTGGTCTTTCCTTTAATATGTTTGTGTGTGTGTGTGTATGTTAACATTTTTTGTGTACGTTAACATTTTTTTATACCCCCGGTATACGAAGTATATAGGGGGTATATAGTTTTTGGTCTTTCCGTTAATATGTTTGTGTGTGTGTGTGTGTGTGTTAACATTTTTTCTGTCACAGATTTCTCAGGAACCACTAAAGCTAGGACTTTGAAATTTGGTACAAATGTTGTATAGGACTACTTGTACCGTGTAAGAGAGAATCAGCCTTCTGCTGCTTATCAGTCCCTTTGTTTATCCATTTTTTCTTTCTCTCCAATCAATTTTTTGTCACAGATTTCTCAGGAACCGCTATAGGTAGGACTTTGAAATTTGGTACAAACGTTGGGTATGACTAGTTGTACCGTGTAAGAGAGAATCAGCCTTCTCCTGCTTATCAGTCCCTTTGTTTGTCCATTTTTTCTTTCTCTCCAATTAAATTTCTGTCACAGATTTCTCAGGAACCACTAAAGCTAGGACTTTGAAATTTGATACAAACGTTGGGTATGACTAGTTGTACCGTGTAAGAGATAATCAGCCTTCTCCTGCTTATCAGTCCCTTTGTTTATCCATTTTTTCTTTCTCTCCAATTAATTTTTTGTCCCAGATTTCTCAGGAACCGCTACATCTAGGACTTTGAAATGTGGTTTAAACGTTGGGTATGACTAGTTATACTGTGTAAGAGGGAATCAGCCTTCTCCTGCTTATCAGTCCCTCTGTTCATTTTTTCTTTCTCTCCAATTAAATTTTTGTCACAGATTTCTCAGGGACCTCTACAGCCAGGACTTTCAAATTTGGTATAAACCTTGGGTATGACTAGTTGTACTGTGTAAGAGAGAATCAGCCTTCTCCTGCTTATCAGTCCCTTTGTTTGTCCATTTTTTCTTTCTCTCCAATTAATTTTTGTCACAGACTTCTCAGGAACCACTAAAGCTAGGACTTTGAAATTTGGTACAAATGTTGGGTATGACTAGTTGTACCATGTAATAGAGAATCAGCCTCTTCCTGCTT
This sequence comes from Ctena decussata, assembly GCA_963989385.1. Classification (NCBI taxonomy): domain Eukaryota; kingdom Metazoa; phylum Mollusca; class Bivalvia; order Lucinida; family Lucinidae; genus Ctena; species Ctena decussata. The sequence goes on from OZ022504.1 coordinate 43,382,775, forward strand.
ATCAGTCCATTTGTTTGTCCATTTTTTCTTTCTCTCGAATTAAATTTTTGTCACAGATTTCTCAGGAACTACTACAGCTAGAACTTTGAAATTCGGTACGAATGTTGGGTGTGACTAGTTGTACTGTGTAAGAGAGAATCAGCCTCTTCCTCTTATCATTCCTTTTGTTTGTCCATTTTTTCTTTCTCTTCAATTAAATTATTGTCACAGATTTCTCAGGAACTGCTTCAGCTAGGATTTTGATATTTTGTACAAACATTGGGTATGACTAGTTGTATCATGTAAGAGAGAATCAGCCTTTTCCTGCATATCATTCTCTTTGTTTGTCCACTTTTTCTTTCTCTCCAATAAATTTCTGTCAAAGATTTCTCAGGAACCACTAAAGCTAGGATTTTGAAATTTGTTTCAAACATTGTGTATGACAAGTTGTACTGTGTAAGAGAGAATCAGCCTCCTCCTGCTTTTCATTCCCTTTGTTTGTCCATTTTTTCTTTCTCTCCAATTAACTTTTTGACACAGATTTCTCTGTTCTCATGAGAGCCACAGTCTTCAAATTTTGTATACATCATGAGAATGGCCATATATATTGCTGGGAAGAAAATCAAGATGCTAAGATTTCTTTTAGCCTTCTTTTTCTTTTTTCTTTTTCCCATCTCTCACTCCAATGCAATAAATGGGAAAATTAATGGAAAAAAATTCTCAGATTGCTATGTTATTAGGTTTACATCTAGCTTTAAACTGATTAGTTGACATCATTGGGATGCTGCTGCTGACTTTAGGTCAAGGTCGCAGACATAGAAGTTTATGTAAACTTACGTTGAAATTTTGTGTTAAATTTGTATATTTTTTTGATAAGGCCATCCTTAGAAATATTCTTGTTTCCCCTTACCCGACCCTTTTTCTCAATGGTGGGTAGGTCGGTCGGGATTTTATTTTTTTTTCCCGGAAAAGTCAGAGCTCCAGATAATCTTTATAAGCGGGGACATGCTGACGCCTCACTCGAGCCGCTTCATCTAATAGTTTTTCCATCCCAAATTAAGACGTAGAGTATTTTAAAAGTACTTGCATATAAGTCCTATAAAAATAGACGACGCAGTTTTTATAATTAAATAGGGACGGGCGAATGGCGCCCCGTTACTGCGACTGCGGATACGTTCCGCCGAGGTGCGTGGGGCATGGAAGTGTAAGACACACACGTACAAAACACGTACACACTCATAATTAAATGTAAGTATGAACGTGCCATATCGGGGACATGTGTAATGCGCATTCTGATCATGGTCTATTCTGGTTACTTACGTAGTTGTTTAATCAAGCAGTGTAGATATGAGGTGACAGTCCAAACTGGTACACAGATTTTTTATAAAGTCCGTCACATTCCTTCTTTAATGTTGGCCGTATAGCCAAGAACAGTATATAACACGTTCATTCAAGTTTTACGATAAGAACAGTGTGACCCCGACAAGGCTGCATTGTTAGCAAATATGGGATCGGATGCACCGGAGATAAACACTTTCTCGTTGCATTGTCGTGTATACACTTTTGTCACATACATTGTACCCTGTTTTAGATATTGGATCAACCCAAATATGAAGATCTATCTCCGTAAGATGAGTTTATTAGGGTGAATGGGTCAATCTGTATCAAAACAACTATGGTCATTGCGAGTTATGCATTCTCATCAGGGAATACGCTATAACGGAGTGTAAAGACGGTAATAGTTTTTTTTTAAATACGGTAACCACCTGCACGTGGTTATGTTGACCAGACATCAAAGAACGCCGCATTGAACTGGACACGTGTCATAAAAAAGTAAAAAGTATGCAAAGACCAGGAACTGAAACAATCAAAATCCAAATCCAGCCCTCAAACCATAGTTGGAAACAACTAAGATTACAGTAATCAAGATACAGAGAACATACAGTCGAACCTCGGTAATTCGAATCGACAGGGACCACGATATTTTATTCGAAGTATCCGTAGTTCGAATTTACGAATTCGGGGACTTCCGTTTATTGCCGTACATTTCCGGAAATCAACATCGGTCAGATTCGATATTGAACTTCGTAAATTTAAAAATAAATGAAGAAAACAAATTTAGAATATGAATTATTTTTATTTACACATACACAAACTGTATTAATAATTAATATACCAAAAACATCGGAAAATCCATGAACTCCAATGAATGAACTATATGTGCAGCTCGAGAAATTCACAGGCCGGAGTAAGAAGCTGGCGAAGACCAAAGCCCGTCGGCGCTGAAACTCCCAAGCAACTTGCGCAGGCTTGCTTTTTGTCTCGGCCTACAATCACTGTACTTTCAGTTTCAGTTTGAGTTTCTAGGAATTCGGCTACTTTCATTTTTCGGAGAAAAGCTCAACCAATTCACTGAGCCGCTTCTTGTGAAAGGCTGTTGAACGACATTATAAACTGAGATCAGCGAAAACTCAAACTAGTCTTCGAAATCTGCGCAGTCTAGCGAGAGCATTCGCTAGGTTCCTTATGCTAGCAACCAGGTGCGCATGCTGGTCTGAGCCGTTGCCATTTTTTTGTTCCGTTGTTTATACAGATCGAAGGATTTGGAATGTTAATCAGACACGGCTAGTCGGAGCGCAGAAAATGCAAAAACAAAAGAAAGCAAAAATAAATTGAAATTAAATTTATTGAAATTAAGTCGGTACATGTATGGCCTTTGACATCACCCAGTTTGCAAACTTCAAACACAATAGTCCCTGTCAAATCAGGTGATTAAAGACACCTTTTACTCATCCGATAATATGACCTAATCAGGTAACAGTTAATTGGTAGACCAAACACACGCGCCACTTACCTGTACTACCGGAGGGTTCAATTATCAATCTATCGACGACAATAGCCTTAATCTGCCGGCGTGAATTTAGGGCAAAAAATTTTATTTCGAATAATAAAGGTGTAATTATAATGAATTTTCGTTATCGGGACCGAATTTTTCTTTCGAAAAATCCGATTTTTCGAATAATCGAATTTCGAATTTGCGGAAGTTTTTTTGCACTGAACAAAGGGACTGACGAACGGGACCTTGTGTCCATTTCGAAAAATCCGGTATTTTCGAAAAATCGGCGTTCGAACTACCGAGATTCGACTGTATGGCCAACCGAGTGAGCAGCTTGTTCCCAAAAGGTGGCCACTCAGCAACCCAAACCGAACCAAAAATAATAAGAACATACATAAGGTAAAACATCACAGAAACTCTGACACCAAAAACAGGCAACAGAGAACCACAACAGAACTACCGCCTTGGAACGGTCAGTAATGAATTACTGGGGGCTTAAATCGATTTTACAGGCCCAACCTCACCCTCAGTTTCTGAAGTGGTACAAAACATTCAGTTGGTTGTTCGGTTCGCATGATAACCCTCTAACTCGTCAATGAATCATCACGGTAAACACATAAATCAAATTTCAACACCATGAAGAAGCAAAGACGAGGACTCAACAGATACAACGGGCCGTCTGACAGGTGGAGATCCCTGTCCTGCCAAACAACCCCACTGGAAATCTGAAGCAAAAGAAGGTCACCAGTTGAGCCCCGGTGGACCAAGCAACAGACAAAAAGCCCTGACACACCGTGAGACAGGCAAAGACCGTGAGACAGGCAAAGGTACCTTATACCATATGCCCCGATCAGCCTGCGCAGTAATGCAATGCGACTGGAGTTACCTATTCACAACTTTGATCTTTGGATTATGAAAACTTTTACCATAAATTAGAAATATTTTCTGAGCGTTCGCGTTCCGTTGGACACATTTGGCACCACTGGAGACGTTTTGATTAGCGTCGGCAAAATGAGATTTCAGCTATGAGCGTTTCCTAATATTCGAAATAGTTTTCAACCTAATACTAGATGAATTGTTTGTCCAGACAGGGATGACTCTGATCAGACTTAGCCAATACACATGCTTATCTGCGTTTTCCCTGTATGCACACGTCGTAAAGTACCCTAAAGATGTAGCCTTTAAAGCATAATTTTATGCGATTTTCGCTAGTCTAATAACTTCAAATCCGATTTTACTTATTTGAACCGTCTCCGTGTATTTCAGGACAAATTGAAAATAACAATACCCGGAATGCAATTTCGTCGCTCAACAATTTTCGCATGCCACTCTGTATCAAAGAATGACCCTTTGTTTTTGCCCGACACCGAAATTTTCAGCTCCAGGTTACTCTACATAAAACCTATCGGCACGTGCGTTGAGCGGCAGCCAGTGACTTCAAAAGATGACTGTAATCCTTTGATCTTTTGCCAGTCTTATCTAAGGTGGTTGAGCGCATTTTTGTTTGGGAGTGACTATCGGCACAACCGTCTTGCGGATAAGAATCATTATCCGCACGACGGTCTTGCCGATAAGAATTCTTATCCGCAAGACGGTCGTGCCGATAAGAATCCTTATCCGCACGACGGCGGTCAGATATTCTATAGACAAAGTTGCAATAATTCTGAGAATTATTATTATTATGGTATAATAATATTATTTCATTTCTGTTTGTAAATAATTGTTCTTAAGGGACGGACCATTTGATATTCTGGGGGGGGCCTGGTATTCTTGATGGAGACAGGACATTTTATTTCACTGGCCTCTGGAAACAATTTCTTTTTTTTTCACCTTGTGGGAGCTAATTTATTTTTTTTACAAACTAACTCTAACAGGTTATTTTTTTTTTTTTTAATTTTATAGCCAAACTATCAGATCCTTGTTTACCGTAATATCCCTTTATTTTACCCACATCAGTATTTTTTACACCTTTTTTTCTCACAAAAAGAACATGGTGCTGTCTTTAACCAGGCCAAGGGCATGGCTTAGCTTGCTTTTGCAAACCAGTGCCTGGTGCATGTTACTCTTTTCATCTAAGGTACAGATACAAACATCCCTGTATGAGTTTGGCAAAAAATTAGGCTAATATTAGGAATTTAAGTTGTTTTTTTTCTATCCCAATATATGCCCAAACATGCTTTATTCGTACTTTAGAAAGTTTGATAAATACTTGCATGATAGAGTCACATTACTTACATGATAGAGTCACATTATACATGAATGACAAATAATAAAATGGCTGAAAGTCATGTGCTAAGAAGTTAACAAAGGGGGGTCTGGGGGGCAACGCCCCCAGAAGCTAAAGCAATTTCCCAATTTCAATGGCAATTTTAAGACTGGAAACAATAGAGAAAAACTAGGAATAATGATAAAAATAAGGGTTTGTATATTAGGACTTTTGCCTTTTAGAGTGTTTATTTTGCCATAATGGTTTTGTCTCCCATAAGCTAGTGACTCTTTCGCAATTCTGTTTTAGTGGAAACATTTACTTAGTAATGTGGCAGATCAATAATACATGTATGTGAATGTTGTATAGGATGTTTTTGTAAATGTATGCACATGCGGACCCGCTGGTGTAAACCAATTGTAGATAATATTAAAATATTACTATAAACATGGGGGTATGGGGGGCGCAGCCCCCCAGAAGCCAGAGACATTATAAAAACTCAATTCCAATGGAATTATCTGCAGACTATATTTTTTTTTTTTAATTTTGGGTGGAGACAGGTTATTTTTTTCTCTTACTTTTGAGGCCAGATTATTTTTTTGAACACCCTTATGAGCCAGGTTATTTTTTTCTTGCATATTCAAAGACAGGGAATTTTTTTGATAAATATACCAGGCCCCCCCCCCCCCAGAATATCAAATGGTCGGTCCCTAAGTATTTGAGTCACAACACACAATGTTCATTTCAATTATTTTCGTATATTTCATCAGTGACCTGTAATTTCATCATTGATGCCTTTTGACTGTCGAACATAGAGCCGGCGAATAATTGCGAAAATGCGAATTATATATTTCAACATCAGTTGCTGAATACATTTTATCGGGTCGGATGATCAAGTTAACGTTTAAAACAAGTTTATTACAGTTAAAACACCGTCCGATGTGGGTATGACAACAGCTGTATATTGAACATTTGAAATAAAGTAATTCAGATTATTGCTCAAAGCTATCAGCGGCAGTAGCGCAGTGGTAATGTGCGCGGCCTTGTAAAGCTGCGACCCGGGTTCAAGACTCCACATGGCATTTTTTTATCATTTTTTTTTTAGCTCACCTGGCCCGAAGGGCCATAGTGAGCTATTGTCATACCAATGCGTCCGGCGTGCGTCGTGCGTTGTGCGTCGTGCGTTGTCACGGAATGTGTCCGTCAACACCTAAAAACAAATATTCAAACATCTTCTTCTGTAAAACTACTGGTCCCATGGTTCTCAAATTTCACATGGAGCATGACCTGACTCCAGGGTCTCAGAATTGTAAAATTGGGTCAGGTTGAAAATCCAAGATGGCCGCCGTTACTAAAAATAGCAAAAACAACAAAATAAACTTCTTCTCCAGAACCACAGGGTATATTTGTCTGAATTTTGGCATGGAACATCAGTGAAACCTTGGTATTCAAAATTGTAAAAATGAAAAAAATCTGTAGCGGAGTTTTGTCACAGTGACCTACTTTCTGTTTACGAGTGTAATTTTGCTCAAATGCCAATGTCAAAAAACGACATATTCAAACGACTTCAAACAACTTCTTCTCTAAAACCACTGCACCCATGGGTTTCAAATTTCACATGGAGCTTGACCAGACTGCAGGGTTTCAAAATTGTAAAATTGGGTCAGGTCAAGAATCCAAGATGGCCGCCGTTACTAAAAATAGCAAAAACAACAAAATCAACTTCTTCTCCAGAACCATTTGGTATATTTGGCCGAAAGTTTGCGTGGAACATTAATGGGACCTTGGGATTAAAAATTGTAAAAATGAAAAAAAATCTAAAGCGGAATTAGGTCACAGTGACCTACTTAGCTTTTACAAGACCAATTTTGCTCAAATGTCAGTATCTCAAGAAAACGCAATCGATTGTGGTCAGATTTGGTCAGCAATGGTCCTTAAAAGGAATTATTTCAATTTTGTGCCAGTTGACTATCCAAGATGGCCACCATGGGGGCCGTTACTAAAAATAGCACAAACATAAAAATGACAATTACTCAAGAACCCTTGAATGGAATTCGACCAATTTTGTGTCAGAATGTTCCTTGCATGAAGCCGTTTCGATTAATTACAATTTGGCTTTCCAAGATGGCAGACATCTACCGTTACTAAAAATAGTACAATCATAAAAATGACAATTACTCAAGAACCCTTGAATGGAATTTGACCAATTTTGTGTCAGAATGTTCCTTGCATGAAGCCGTTTCGATTAATTTAAATTTGGCTTCCAAGATGGCCGACATCTGCCGTTCCTAAAAATAGCACAAACATAAAATGACAATTACTCAAGAACCCTTGAATGGAATTGGACCAATTTTGTGTCAGAATGTTCCTTACATGAAGCCATTTCGATTAATTGCAATTTGGCATTCCAAGATGGCCACCACCTGCCGTTACTAAAAATAGCACAAAACATGAAAATGACAATATCTCAGTAACCGCTGAATAGACTTTGACGAAATTTGTGTCAAAATGATTTTTGCATTGAGATGTTTCAAAAGTAACTAAATATAGACAAGTCATAATAACCTTTGTTACTAAAAATAGGAAAATGTGAAAATAAGAAAATCTCAGTGGAATTGGACTAATTTTCTGTCAGAATGATCATTTCAATAAGCTTTTTCGATTTTCTGCATTTTGGCATTCCAAGATGGCCACCATCTGCCGTTACTAAAAATTGCACAAAACATGAAAATGACAACATCTCATTAACGGCTGAAGCGATTGAGACGAAATTTGTGGCAAAATGATTCTTGCACTGATGTGTTTCACAAATTAACAAATATTGACCCGTCAAGTTGGCCTCTGTTACTTAAAATAGCAAAATTTAAAAATTAGAAAATTACAATGGAACTGGACCAATTTTGTGTCAAAATGGTCCTTGCATGAAAGCTTTTCAATTTTTTGCATTTTGGCATTCTAAGATGGCCACCATCTGCCGTTACTAAAAATAGCACAAAACATGAAACTGACAATATCTCAGTAACCCCTGAATGGATTTTGATGAAATTTGTGGCAAAATGATTCTTACCTTGAGGTGTTTCAAAAGTAAATATATAAAGACCAGACAAGTTGGCCTCCGTTACTAAAAGTAGCAAAATGTGAAATTGAGAAAATATCTGGAATTGAACCAATTTTGTATCAGAATGTGGACCATTTGGATACAAAAGCCAGGTGAGCGATATCAGGCCCATTTGGGCCTCTTGTTTAAATAAAAAATCATTTGTTGCATAAAACATTTGCCAATTAATAGTTTATTTTGTTAACTGACATAAACTTATTTCTAACAAATCTTTGACCTTGACAGACAAGCTGAATCAGGAAAATATTTGACTGTGACCTGCTTGTGTCAGACTTTTTTCCCAGCAAAGTTTTTGTCAATACAGTCGAACCTCGGTAGTTCGAACGCCGATTTTTCGAAACTACCGGATTTTTCGAAGTTGAAACACGGTCCCGATCGTAAGCCCTTTTAACTCTATGCAAAAACACTTCCGCAAATTCGAATTTCGATTATTCGAAAAATCGGATTTTTCGAAAGAAAAATTAGGTCCCAATGGAGTAAATTCATTACTAATACCGCTCTATTATTCGAAATCATAATTCATGCTCCAATTTCGTGCCGGAAAATAACATCTATTGTCATCGATGAGATAAATATTTACAGCCTCAGGTCATCACTGCCACCTGTATACAGGTAATTATCGCTTCACGACCACTAACGTTTTGATGGCTTGGTCATTAATTACTGTTGGGCAAAAGATGTCTGTCTAATTGCATAATTGACGGGGATTATCTCGTTTGAAGTTTGTAAATTTAAAGGCTAAATGTGATAGCTTTTGTAACCAGCAAAGGCTCGGACTAGCATGCGCATCCGAACTTTGTTTCGCACGGATCATACAATTTGCACACGGCACTAAACAGAGTTTCTAGCTACACTGCGCAGACTGACAGGCTGTATGAGTATTCGTTGTTCCCAAATACATTGAGTCTAAATGGCAGAGGAACGTTTCCCGTGACACGGCTCAGATGACCGGTTGATTTTTTTTCTTCAGAAAACGAAAGTAGCCCAGTTCTCGGAAACATAAACGGAAAGTGAAAGTACAGTAAAGTCCGAGATATAACAAGTCAGCCTTAATTAGCGACTAGCTTGTTTCCGCTCAGTCTGGCCTAGATCTTCGCCAGCGCTGCATTGTCATAGACAGAGTTTTTGCAGAGCAAGAAAAATGTACGGCACTTTCCTGTTTTCGACAATACACATGTACATGTGCCAAACACGAGGGGTGGTCTCGCGATATTAAATGACCATGGATGTTGGTATGTAATATTAATTATTCTACGTTCTGGTTTTGTTTTGATTGATTTGTAAATCCATGAAACGTCAGTAAGCATAGAGAAATAAAATATCGGACTGTCTGAAAACTGCCGTAATAACGAATTCCGGAAATGTACGGAAATGAACGGGAATGACCGAATTCGAAAATTCGAACTACGGATAATTCGAATGAAATAGTGAGGTCCCTGCCAGTTCGAATTATCGAGGTTTGACTGTATTTTGCTTACGGCCTAATTCCATCTCATTCCAATCATTTTGAATTTATCAATTTATAATATGTGTAACCTATATAAAATGTGTTGAAATAAATCATTGATTTGAATTAGCAATAGAAACTAATCTTTGATTTTGACTGACAAATTACTGAAAGAAATCTAGACTAATAAATCCTTTTAGGAAAATGTTGAAACCTAGTAATAAATAGCATTACATAATGTAAATGTATTATATTTATTGAAGCAAACTTAACCGATATAAAATGTGTCAAAAAATCTTTGCCCTTGTCCAACAACTGAGATAAATCTTTGACCTTGACTGACAAGTTAAAGACAGTTAGTCTGATAAATCATGCCTAACTTTATTTTAATAACTTGTCGGTCAAAGTCAGTTGTTCTACTTGTCTGATAAATATTGTCAGATATAACAATTGTTGGGTTGCACTTATTAGTTGTTGTTGTTTATTTTTTAATCTTTTGAATTCTCAGGATTTGTACATAAGCAGAACAAATAAAATTTCTCTAAATTAAAAAACGGTAATTAAACCAGTTTTTCGGTGCTAACTCATACTGTCACTCTGACTGAATACGTTTTTACATACATATGTATAAACGATACAATCTGTGCACATCGAACTGGAATATGCCCAAAATAAGATTGCCCTCGTTAGCATTAAAGCTGGGTGCCAGTTCTCAGACCTTTTAACAACTAAAAGATGGCCATAGGATGCTTTTATACCATTTTTAAAGTTATTTAATATCCTTCATATGAATTGCTGACACAGTGTTTTATGAAACCATTGTAAGAAAGACCATAGCATCTGTAATGGAGTATCTGATCGCCGTCGTGCGGATAAGGATTCTTATCCGCACGACCGTCTTGCCGATAAGGATTCTTATCCGCACGACCGTCTTGCCGATAAGGATTCTTATCGGCACGACGGTCGTGCCGATATCCTCAGCCTTTTTGTTTGGCTATTCCGCTCTGCTTCTTTTGTCTCCAAACATAGTTAAAAAGACGATGCCGTTCGTTTTCATGATGGATAATCATGTTTTAGTGGGAGTAGCATAGTTTTGGACTGCAAGCGTTTTTCGTCAGACACACCTTTATCTAGAGCTCTGAAGACCCAAATTTTTGGTACTCGGCACAAAGGTAGTAAAAAAAATTTTTTTTTTTGAAATCGGAAAAAAATATTTCCGGTCGCTACGATTTTTTACGGTCGGTCGCGTAAGGGGAAACATAAAATATTTTATTTTTGGCCCAACATAATTTGCATTTATTTTAATGGAACCTTTTGGTGTTTGTTTATAGGCCTTTCACTGGATTTGTAATAGATTGTCCATCTGTCTGTCTGTTCGTTAACATTTGCTTGTATTAAATGTGTTTTTATTTTGCGATGGTGCTGGCCGGGGGTATACGTGGGCCCCTGCTCACATGCTCTAGTTGTGTTATAAAGTTGAAATGAGATAGTTATTTAGAAGTTTGGTTGTTTCTGATTTTGAAGAAATGTGAAAATTTGTCAGTGAAAATTCAGAAAATCACCTGGGAATCTGGTGGGTTAGCCCTTTGAAGGACATAGGCACAGTGTAGCCAGGTCAGGGTCTACACCGTTTGCATAATATTTACAGCAATTTTCATAGAAATTTAAAAAAAAATGAGCCGCGACACGAGAAAACCAACAATGTGGTTGTGCGCCCAGCGCACTCAGATCAGCCTGGGCATCCGCCCAGTCTGATCAGAGCCTTCGCTGTCCGCATGGAGGTAGCTTAGGCCCTTAGCTACCATTTGAGCACCTAACGAAGAGTCTGATCAAACTGGGCAGATCTCCAGGCTGATTTGAGTCTGCGCTCGGCGCACAACCACATTGTTGGTTTTCTCATGTCGCGGCTCAAATACTCATGCACCAGACACCCCTTAAATGATGAATAGACTCATCCATTGTATAAGACTAGAAGATTCCACTAGGCATAAATGGGTTAATTTTATTGTCTGGCTGAGATGTGCAGCCCTGACTAGACCGCAAATCAGTGGAGACCGGTGTTGGTATTCATAGTTGAAAAAGGAAGGGGTTTCTTATGACACAGCTTACTCGCTACAGTGTAACTTTCAATTCTTTTATCTGTTCTAGGCCGAACTCACAGCTACCCTTTATAGAAGCAGTAAGGTGTGGTTTGTTCATAATGTTGGCACATCAGTTGACAGCCAGTCAGATGCCATATGGTAACATAGTTTACAAAGTCTACTTTGTGTCAGCTGTATGCTGGGAAGTAATCAGCCTATGGTGTGTTTACGGACATGATAAAACCGCGGACACATGTGATAAAGATACAGAACCAAAGAAGGATTAAAGAAAAGGAGATGAACTTTTGTACCGTAAAATTCTAAAAAATGGCATACCTTAAATAATTACCAGAATTGTCCTAAAAATGAAACAGTTTGGTTTTACAATGCAGTATATGCATCCAAAAGATGCAGATGGAATGGCAAATAGTGAAGGCCCTCATCAGACTGCTCCTTTAGGAGCAGTATGATCTGGGTCTGCACTGTTTGCTCAGATCTACTTGTCCCAATACTTAGAATTTTAGGGTAACAACTTTTGATCTATTTTAGGTGAATTGATACACATCCAAGGGAGGTCACTCTTGCCTGTATTTGACTCTTTTTACCAAAGAAGCTACTCCTTAAACTTGATTACATTTGAGGAAGTATTCAGATACCAGGAAAAGCAATTCTTTTCTTAGAAGGTCATGGTTTCCTTGAAATATTAGATTCCTTCCTCCAGAGGGAACTACCCTTTAACAGTGTGTGCTTCGTCTCTGGGAGCATATTCTTTCTGTTTAAGAGTTACCCTCATTTAAAATGGTTTAGGATACCAGAAAGCTTCATTTTGAATTTTGCTTGAGCAACTGCCCTTTGGACCAGTTTGAAGGAAGATAAAATACTTCCAGATTAGTGATCAGACTAGATTGATCTCCCTTGTGGTGTATTCATTAACCTTAATGAGCTGGATTTCGAGGACAGAAGAAATTGAGATTTGCAAACCATATTTTTTCATATTCATTCTATATTCACTATCTTTGATTCCTGTCATTGATTTTATAGGACCTTTTGTTATGATTAAATTGCTCAATCATCACAATTCATAAATCATGGCAAAGAAAGTTTGGCAAACATTATCCATTCGCAAAGAGCAAATTATTTGCCAGAGCATCTTTGTCAAATAAGCTTTGAAAATGAAATTTGCTGCAGTGTTTACTCTAAGGGCAATTCAAGTATGTATGTTTTGCAATAGAAGTTCTTGACATTCAGTATCAGCTATTGTAAAGAACTCTGCCTTCAGTGAGATTGGGTTGCTAGTCTAGGGGTTGGGATTCCCATCTTATCTTACTGGAGGTGGAATCCATTATAGAATAGGGCTACATTGCACACAGCCTTTCATTATCACCCTTCATTGGCTTGATGTGACTAAACTACTGTTGAAAAGGCTACTAGACCATAAGTCACACATCTACTAATTTTAACCAACAGGATATCTACCTCCAGATTTGCCAAAATTTTGGGAGTAGATCATTCATTACATGGAGATTTGAATTCATTTATGACATAAATCTTAAGAGATCCTACATGATAGAGAACTTGGCAGTTTCATTTTAATCCCCAAGATTTTGGCTTATCTGCATTTCTGACCTCAAAGGTACATGTACTTGTGTACCTCACCTGAAATGATCCAATAAAAACATAATATATAAGCCCAAATTTGTCATGATTTTTATAAGAAATTTCTGTACTAGGAGACATAATAATGCTATGATTTTTCTGATGTTTCAAGTACCGTAAAACTTCTAAAAACTGGGACACCCAAAATAAATGGTATCATAAATGTCATGAAATGGAACAGTTTGGTTTTACATTGCAGTAATGGGTCCAAAAATTGCAGATGGAATTCCAGACAGTGGAAACCCAGATCAGACCTTTCTGTCCCAATACTTAGAATTTTTTAGGCTAATTGTTTGACAGGCATACTGGACTCCCATTTACATGCTTGATTTACATCTACAATAACTGTTGTGAAATAATGGGGCAAATAGTGTAGACCCAGACCATAAATCTGATCAGGGTCAGCACTATTTGCAACTCTAATTCTAGTATTCTGTTCTTATGTTGATAAGCCTGTTGTTTCCTTGCTTGATTATGTTTTTGCATCAGGCATGTCTGTGATAACTGTGATATGTATATTTGAAAATTTAGAATGATGTATAATGATCTATTTTTATAAAACTATTTGTAATTAAAACATATGAAAATCATAAAAATTGTTTACTTTTGCATTCCAGTTGTGAGGTGTTTACTTTTGCATTCCAGTTGTAAGGTGTATGTTACTTTCTATTATGAAGTGCATGCACTGAATATCACCATTGGTTAACTATGTATATACAAGGGCTGTTACTAAACAAAAAAGAAGCGTTACAAAATGAAAAAGAGTCATAGTTACCAAACAACCTGATGACCAGGTTGTTTGGTAACTATGACTCTTTTTCATTTCGTAACAGCTCTTATTCTTTTCTCGTAACATCATAGAAAACATAGTTAACCAGGTGTGAATATGGCCCCTTCCTTATATTGGGAAATGCTTGTTAAAGCAATAGATGCAACATTTTTCAAAAGATTATATTTTCAACGAATATATTTTCACTTTTACAGTTGGAAAGTTTTACGTCTTCTGAGGCAGTCAAACCCAAGACCACAAAGTCAGCAGGCAAGCGCTTAACCCGATGAGCTACAGGGGCTCCTTTTCAATGCAAGTGAGCTACCGTGGCTTCTGTTCAATGCAAGTGAGCTACCAGGGCTCCTGTTCAATGCAAGTGAGCTACCGTGGCTTCTGTTCAATGCAAGTGAGCTACCAGGGCTCCTGTTCAATGCAAGTGAGCTACCGTGGCTTCTGTTCAATGCAAGTGAGCTACCAGGGCTCTTGTTCAATGCAAGTGAGCTTCCAGGGCTCTTTTTTAATGCAAGTGAGCTACCAGGGCTCTTGTTCAATGCAAGTGAGCTTCCAGGGATCCTGATCAATGCAAGTGAGCTACCAGGGCTTTTGTTCAATGCAAGTGAGCTTCCAGGGATCCTGATCAATGCAAGTGAGCTTCCAGGGATCCTGATCAATGCAAGTGAGCTACCAGGGCTCTTGTTCAATGCAAGTGAGCTTCCAGGGATCCTGATCAATGCAAGTGAGCTACCAGGGCTCTTGTTCAATGCAAGTGAGCTTCCAGGGATCCTGATCAATGCAAGTGACCTACCAGGGCACTTGTTCAATGCAAGTGGGCTTCCAGGGATCCTGATCAATGCAAGTGAGCTACCAGGGCTCCTGTTCAATGCAAGTGAGCTTCCAGGGATCCTGATCAATGCAAGTGAGCTACCAGGGATCCTGTTCAATGCAAGTGAGCTACCAGGGCTCTTGTTCAATACAGTCGAGCTATCAGGGATCCTGATCAATGCAAGTGAGCTACCAGGGCTCTTGTTCAATGCAGTCAAGCTATCAGGGCTCCTGCTCAATGCAAGTAAAGTCTCAGTCAGATCCCTGACATGATGGAATTACCATAATTATATTTATTTGGCTATGAAAAGGGGTTTTACCCTATCTAGAGTGAAGGGTCAAAACCGAAGGTTCTATCAAGGATTGCACAAGCCAATGCAGCTCTGACAAAGCTGAAGCCAATATGGAGAGATATCAACATATCTCTTGGATCAAAGTGAAACTGATGTGCTCCCTTGTTATATCCATATTTCTGTATGCCTGTGAATCGTGGACCTTGACAGCAGAGTTAGAGAAAAGAAAGGCCTTTGAGATGCAGTGCTGTCAAAGGTTACTGAGCATGTGGTACAAGGACATGACACTAATGGGGATGTTTGCAGAAAGCTCCAAGCAGGCATTGGAGAATATGAGGAACTCCTAACCTTGGTCAAGAAACAGAAGTTGAGGTGGTTTGGCCATGTCTTATGGCTTCACAAAGCAGGGCACAGTGAAAGGAAAAAGAAGACAGAAGAGGAGGTGGAAAGACAATATTAAAGAGTGGACAGGGATGGACTTTGCTAGCTCAACTAGGGCAGCTGAAGACAGGATTAGGCAAAAAGGGATTATTGTAAAGTCATCTGTGGTGCTCCAACGTACTCACGAGGCTATGGGATAGACTAGTGACCCTAAATATCTAAATCAGTTTTTTGAAATATTGTGACAAAATGAGTTTTTCCCTTCCTAAAAATCTGGAAAATCTAGATCCATCTTAAAGGATGAATCTAAATTTTGGGGATTGTTTTGTAGGATAGGTCAACATTTTTGAAGGGAAAAACCTCCTATAATGGAAGAAATATGATAGATCTTAAGTAGTATTATAACTTATCAAGAAATTTCATATTGGCCCATTTACAGGTCGGAGGTCTGTTGTATTGGTCAGAGGCCAAAGGCCAAGAGCAAATACAGCAGTCAGAAG
Organism: Ctena decussata; assembly: GCA_963989385.1. Classification (NCBI taxonomy): domain Eukaryota; kingdom Metazoa; phylum Mollusca; class Bivalvia; order Lucinida; family Lucinidae; genus Ctena; species Ctena decussata. The sequence continues at coordinate 43,398,863 of OZ022504.1, forward strand.
ACCTGTAACTGAGCCAATACAAAATTTATTATTAACGTCAGTGATATTCAATTTAGCGAGTTGTATTGGCAGATCTGGGCCTGTAATGGCTGAGTTTGTCAAAATAAGCCCCAGATTATGGTGTATGATGTGGACTGCTTTTGCCAAATAAGAACAGTATTATAATTGGTTAATTAATAATGTACTGAAATGGGTTCTGGAACAAAAAAAGAAAAACATTAAAATATATGTAGCTTTAATAGATCTTTAAAAGCACAAGCTGTGCAGAGATAAAACAGAAATAACAAACAAAGCCATATCACATAAAAGCACTGTGTACAGTAAACAACAAGATGTTTAAACATAATGAACCTACCCAGCTCATGAGCTGTCTGATCAGGATCAGGACAGCTTGCCATTCTGCAAGTACCATAATGACCCTAAATATTCAGACAGACCCTACCCAGGTCAGGAGCTGTCTGATCAGGATCAGCACAGCTTGCCATTCTGCGAGTACCGTAATGAACCTGAATATTTGGACAGACAGGTCTGAGCAAACATTGTAGACTCGGATCAAGCTGCTCCTGTAGGAGCAGTTTGATCAGGGTCTACCATGTTTGCCATTCACTAAGCATCATATGGATGCATTAACCTGTGTAAAATCACTTTCTAAGAATTTTCGAACAATAACTGTCTGACTTTTGGGTGTCCGAAATTTTAGGATGACTACAGTATATAGTAATTTTTATGGTATCTAGCACCTGCTTGCTATTTAAAGCATATGCAAAATACATTATGGTGTATATGAAACAGCAAACAGTAAAACCAGCTTGCACATCTGTTGCAAACAGTTAAAGTGCAAACCTTAACACTTACTGCACCAAAAATGAAAATAGTTGAATTTGCAAACAGTGTGGATCCAGAATGAGGCTGCCATATCTAAATCTACCCTGTTTGCCCTCTAGTATATTGATTCTCGATACAGCCTGGATGAATATTTTTAAGGGTTGCTCTTTAGAAACAGTCTGCTCTCGGTATACACTGCTCTGGGTATACATTGTTTGGTCAAGCATTTTCATCCTTGTATCCATAATTCACGCAATACCAACATGTTTTATCCACATCAAACGTCCTGACGAGATGAGACACTCTTTAATGTGATATGGCTGAAGTAACAAACAACTATGTCAAGAGAAAAGAAAGCTTATCATGACTGTGTATTTTTCTCTGACCTAGAAGGGTGTATACATCTTTTACTTTAAATATTTAGTCTCTTGCGTGAAATTTTAACTACAAAATATGTATCACAGAACTCCTGGGCCAAGTTGTTCAAAGCATTGTTAGCTTAAAAGAGTTGTTAACGAGGGATTCTTGAAGCCTTACCTTACTCACAATATCCAATGTGTTACTATATTTTTGTTGAAAAATTGTGAGGAGCTTTTGCAAAAAAAATGGCAGTGATTTTACGTATAACAGGTTTGAAATTTTAATAGCTTGTTTACTATCAACATCATTAGTTTTGAACAACTGGGCCATGATGGAAGGTTTTGGAAATAATTCTGAGACAGTTACTGGTTGCTCTTACTACTGTTTACAAGTGGCCTATCATTAGAATATGCTGCCGAGTAACATGTTGTGGCCTTTCATTAGAACTGCCTCACTAAGGCAGTTCTGAGGGGGCACAAAATGTTTTCATGGAAAAATAAGGTGTCCCCATATTTTCTTCAGAGACATCTCTTATCTAGAGCTCTGTCACCCTCTCTCTAGAACAACTAACCTTACCGTGCCAATGAAGCCATAAAACTGACTGTTGACAACAGTTGGCTAATGAACAGAGATAAACAGAAGTCAAGATAAGAAAATGTTGGCCTGAAAATTTCAACACTTACTATATATTGAGACAGATAGCTGGTCTGAGCAAACAGTGCAGGCCCAGATCAGTCTGCTGCATCCAATACATGTGCTGTCATGAAATTTCTGAGCAGGCATTTCAGACAGGCTTTCATTTTCACTTGACACATATCAAATCACAACATTAATATGGCACTCATTATACTGAACAGTCTCATATTATCCCACACCTAAAATCAAACTTGGTGATCACGATTCTAGTAAATATAAAACAACCAACACAACAAGCAGAGAGCATTTCCAGAATTAACCCGATTTATGCGTAGCGTCCCATAAAAGAGACATAGGCAAACAGTGCAGATCCAGATCAGATGCCGCAAAATGCGGCATCTGATCAGGGTCTACACCTTTTGCATATGACAAATTGGTAAAGGTAAAGGTTTCCCATAGCCATAGGGGCAGTGGGGGTACGAGACCCATTGTATCAAAGGGGTATTCTCTTTAAACTAAAACAAAAGCGATAAAAATGAACTAAACCAGACACCCCTTAAATGACAAATGGATTCATCTAAATTATACGGACATGAGAGTCCACAAAGCATAAATGGGTAAAATGTGCAGAGGGAATGATAGGCACAAAAAGTTTAATTTTTGCTAGCTGGTGATTTGATGAACAAATTTTCAGAGCTTCCATTTTTATGGAAGCTTGGGCATTAATAATAAGGAACTCCCCAGTTCCCATCCCCATCCATACCATACATGATCTCAAATTGCCCTGTTTTAAAAACATGTTGACAGTTAAGCCTAAGAAACTGGAATCTGGAATGCCTGCTAAACAAATGACTGAAATGTATTCTAGACTCAACCATTAAAACATACTGTAATGGTTATAAAATGGAGTTTTCCATCTCTAGAATGACCCCAAATATCGAAATCTGTCTCATGAAATTCTGGGTTTCTCCTTTCTAAAACAGCCCCAAAAATCTAGATCCATCTTATAAGCTGGATCTAGATTTTTGGGGATTGTTTTGGAAGGGAAAATCCCAGTTGTAAAATGGAAGAAATATGGTACCATATACAACAGCACATCATACACAAAACTCATAATTATAAGCTTGTTTCTTTGATTATTCACTGTTCATTACTTTTTCTCAATTTTTATGCAAATTTTACAGGTATTTATTCAGTTATAAGGCTGGAGATTTTCCTCACCAAAACAACCCAAAAAATCCAGATCCCTCTTACAAGACAGATCTTGATTTTTGGGATTCTTTACAAGGTGAATTTAGATTTTTGGGATAGTTTTAAAACAACCCAAGAAAATCTTGATCCATCCTTCAAGACATATCTAGTGTTTTTAGACTGAGGTTATATTAAAAGAATAAGCCCATCTTATAGCAGAATTATACAAGGGTTATTCTGCAAAAATGTTTTATGACCAAAATAATTATAAAATTTGCAGCTTGAGTCATGAATTATCCTAAACAAGCCATATTTGTTATCACCTTAACTAGGGCTGGGACAGGTAGAGATTTTGTACCCGGGTACTCGAGTCAATACCCGGGGGTACCCGCTATCATAACATTTTTGCATATTCACAGTAGAAAGTATATGTTTAGAGCAACTAATAAGTTAGATATCTGTCATTTGCACACGTTTGCATGGGAAGAGAATGAAAATGTAGACATGTCTCTTATATATTCACCAAAAAAGGTTTGGCATTTTATAACTTCAGTTTATACAGGGCGGTCACACTAAACCTTGCTCCATTTGCTTTGAATTTTATTGAATGGAATTTTTAAACACTACATAATAATAAGCATTTGGGTAACGGGTAGTAAGTTTGTACCCAGGTAATTGCTTTACCCAACCTGACCGCAGTACCCGGGTACTCGTCCCAGCCCTTGCCTTGCCCTAGCCTTAATGGTGAAATATTAAACAAAAATATTGCTGACAGAGTAAAAACTGACTGTACACAACCCTTCCGTCTTGGTTATCTAAAAGCATATTTGAGACATTCTAGCTAAATCACAATACATGTATTACTTTTTCCTGATAGACTTTACTTTGGAAACAGAACACTGACTCTTACGGTGAATGGACACACTTACAGGGGTGGCAATTCTAAAATTTTCATTTTTGGCTTCCATCTCAATGAGGGTCAACTCTTATAGAAAAGAATTTGCTCCTGTAGGAGCAAATTCTTTCCGTTAAGAGTAGACACCATTATAGAAGAATTACATCATCTAGGGAAGCAAGAAGGAAGTCATAAAAGTTGTTTCCCTTTGTGAAAATGGCAGAAAAATGGTAGACTAGTCATATATTTTAAGTTGTGCTGCGTAGACAAGTGCAAAACTTGGTATAAAGCAGTAGGTTGCCTAATCCAATGTGGCTGGCAATGAGATAACAATGAAATGAAACGTAACTATAATAACAATCAACAACCTGCATAGCTTGTTAAAATCTCACAAAAATGTTCCATCTACCTTTATAGCTTGAATATGCAAGCTCTTCCAGCTTGGCCAAGGAAAAGTACACAAATTATGGTATGGGAAAAATGCAAAAAAGATTTCTATGTCTACAGCCCAGATCTATGAATCAATATAATCCATGGTAACTTTTCTAAAATTTGGTATATCTTATCCCTCAGAGACAGCAAGGAAAACAGATGTTTTCTTTTTCCTGAAAATTGGTGGCAGAGCAAAGAGTTAATACGCTGAGGGAGAATTCTGATCTGATCAGAGTCTACAATGGTTGCCTATAGATTTTCCTCACAATCTGATATCCAAATTTTATTAACATTTCCTCTGGGAGCAAGTTCTTTCCTGTAGGAGTATACCTACTTTTTGAAAAGTTTTTTATCCTATGACGTCGCTGTTATTCAGTGGATAACTTCATATCATAAAAATCGTAAGACCACACTTGTAATAACACTTTGTCGCGTACACGTAACTTCATTGACAACATCCATGTCAACAGTGTGTTTTCTTAGTGAAAAAATGTTGAGTTTGAAGGCATTATAATCCCATTTTAAAGGGTCATATGATAAACCGAATCTTACACACATGATCATTTCATATGAAATTTATGAAACTCACCGAAGGCTCGTTTCATAAATTTCATATGAAATGACCACTCGTGTAAGATCCTCTATGTTCTCCAGGGAAGCAAACAGGAAGTAATGAAAGTTGGAGGTTATTCTCCTATGTAAAAAATGGAAGGGGAACACGGAGGTGTACCTTTGCACCTTGATTCTCCCTAAATGTATATAAGCCATGACATGGGAAAACTAACAAAGTGGTTGTGCCCCCAGCGCAGACTCAGATCAGCCTGGGCATCCACTCAGTCTGATCAGACTCTTCACTAAGTGCTTAAATGGTAGCTAAGGGTCTAAGCTACCTCCATGCGGACAGCGAAGACTCTGATCAGACTGGGCGGATGCCCAGGCTGAGCTCTGGGGTCTTGTGTAAATCAGCTATAAAATGGGTTTTCTCTTCTGAAACAATCCTGAAGCTCTAAAACTGTCTTACAAGACTGATCTAGATCTTTGAGATTGTTTTGGATGTGAATCTGATATTATTAAAACCACACCGTTCCTTGAGCTGAAGAAATGAAAAAAAAAAAAAAATAATTCTTTATATTTTTGCTAGTCTAGTACTCCATATAAAATAGCCATATTTGTTATGCAGATTTATGCCATTTTGTTTAGCATACACTCCTGAGTCTGCGCTGGGCGCATAACTACATTGATGGTTTTCTCGTGTCGTGGCTCATATGTTGTGGGATCTAATTAGAGCCACTTTGCTCTGCCACAACATGATGAAGAAAAAAGAAATTTTACTCTAAACAAGATTGTAATAGGATTTCATAGCCACACAAGCAACTGGCCATTTGTACAACCACTGAAATGACATGGTTTTTATTCTTATAACTGAATATAGCCATAAACTATTTTGCAAGCAATTATTACACCATAAACCAAACTTCAACAAGAACATACATTTATTAATATGATAATATGATCCAAATATACTGTCACTTTCTTTTGCACAAATAAACAAATTGTCACTTTCTTTTGCACAAATAAATATCTACATGTAGTCAGAGATTTAAAAATGCCATTTATGTACATAAAATGCACACTAAAAATGTTGCTAACTTAAATGCAAGTAAAGTTGTAAGCAAAAGGGTTTAGGTTTAGTGTAAAAGATAAGGCAAAGGTATTTTAACAATAAGGGGAAGCAACTCATTTTGCCCCCCTTCTCAATTGGGGTCCACTCTTAAAGGAAAGAATTTGCTCCAAGAGGAGCAAATTCTTTCCTTTAATAGTTGACCCCATTTTCGGAAGGGCTTCCACATCCGCAGAAACAAACCGGAAGTCACAAAAGTTTTCTCCTTTGATAAATTTATGGAAAAGCATGGATGTGTATCGGTACACCTTAAGCTGAAGCACCCTAAGCCAAAATCAGCACTATCATTGTGACATAAGAAATATCTCACCATATTAATTTGTTTGATGCGAAGATGAAAAAAAATTGTCATTCGGATCACTGATGCTGAACAGTCACCATGGTAACAGATTTTTTTCAATCCACACCTCACATCCATGAAAGCTACTTGAGCTGCGACACAACAAGACCAATAAAGTGGCATATGCGCCATACGAAGGTTCAGATCAGCCTGGGCATCCGCCCAGTCTGATCAGAGTCTTCGCTGTGCACTTAAAGGGTAGCTAAGGGTTTAATCAACCTCCATATGGACAGGGGAGACTCTGATCAGACTGGGCAGATGCCCAAGCTGATCTGAGTCTTTGGATAATGCACATGCCAATTTGTTGGTTTTGTCATGTCCCAGCTCACTTCTTGTCTCAACAGTGTCAGATCAACAATATAATGCCACTGTGTTTCAACTTCTCAAGAGATTCTTTTCCTGAAAATTCAGGTAAAATTTTCAAATCATCAACATAATCTACAACAGCAGACATACATTAATTTTCAGAATGAAAATTTTGATATTTTCTTAATTTTTCCAGGAAACTATGTTGATGGAACTCTTTAGAATCATAATACAAAATATTTGTAGTAGTATTTTGGTCAAACTGTCCAGCTAAAGAGATTCCTTTGAGACAAAGTAAAAAAAAAAACAACAACAAAAAAAAACAGATTACAAGTTTTCATTAGGCAGATTTTGAAAACTTTTGAATTCTGTGACGTATACACTCCTTGTATCCTTGACAACATAAACAGATTAAAATCAAACTTGGTACTAATCTAAAAATCTCTAATCACTGCATAGTAAAGTGTATAGACAACAAGAATATATCTAACAAATTTAACTTACAACCTCAATAATTTTTAAAAATAATTTTCAAGTCACATTTCAAAGATTCTAAGCACTTTCTCCATGTATACAGTAATCAGAGCTTCAGATAAGTTGAAATTTTGGGGATGAAAATCAGAACTCCAAATAAACTTTTTTCAGGTGCAATGCTATTAGCAATTTCACAATTCAATTTACAGCCACAGACAGGCGAATATGTCGTTAAACCACATCAGTAAAAGGTTTAGCATTATTCAGTATACTGTATCCAGGATGCACAGATGAATATGGCTATCCCCATTTTCAAAATTAACAAAAAATTGCATTGAGTGGTGGGGTACGTTTAACATTTTGACCCAAAGCGACCACTGTCATGCAGGAAGAGTGTTCATAAATTTGGTGTATAAATCTGTTTCTTCAGTCATTTGCTTTAGTAATGAAGTGGTTTTGCTCATGTAAATTGGATATTTCAAAGCGTGATTTTTCCCAAAATTGTGACGAAATGTTGAATTTTGTGAATTTTATAAATGGGGGTTCTTGTGTCAATCGGCGCATCCTGTATGTACTTTAAAGAATTGTGTCAAACCATTTGAGGCTGAGTTGACTGACATATCTGCCTATTTCGGAATTTTAATAGAACTGTAAGATTGTTTGGGGGTTTGAAGAAAATCGATAAAATGTAAGTGGCCTATTAGAACTTTTGGCTAGTATGTCTATGCACAAAATAAAAATTCCCCTGTTGATATCAACTTATATGCAGCTCTATATAATACCAATAATTCTAAAACAAATATTTACATCAGAAAAAAAATGTCCAAAATCACAAGTGAAATGTCTGGATATATTTTTTTTTCTCTGTACTCTGTTTCACAGATTTTTTGTGAGGGACAGGATTTTTGTCCAGTCTCCCTTTGATGAAATGGTGGAAAAGCAAATAGGTGTATACACCATAAATCTTCATGCACGTATATACTGTAATTTTAACATACGCATCAAGCTTCTATATCAGCTTTTGTGTCAGCATGATATAATTAGAGTTCTGACAATATGTACAAAATTCCCCCTCACAAAAAACTCTGAGCAATTTATTTTTGAATTATTCATTGCCATTTACGTGTCGTAAAGCTCTCACCAAATCAATTTTTGATCACCGGGAATCACAGGTTATGCCATTTAAAGGTCCAGATTTTTTTTTCCTGTGTTTGTTTTTGGAATAATTTTAGGACAATTAGGCTGTCTCCATAAGACAGAAGTTCAGAGCTCCAGATAAGGTGAGGTTTTGAGGATAATTCTGAGATAATTTTTCTTATTTCTCAATGAAAACAAATATTGTGATACCTCATCAGAACTGTCTCCGTGAGAGGGTTCCAATAAAAGGTCACACAAAATCTTTTTATGCAGATATAAATTATCCCTAAATTGTACCTGTTAGCCCTTCTTATCTGAAGCACAGATATGTTGTGATCCCCCATCAGAACTCCCTCGCTGAGGCAGGTTCTAATGAGGGACCAGCACATCTACTTTAAATGATATGGTCGATGTACTTGTTTTTGGGGTGCGCCAGAATTCGGGGTATTATGATAGATTATACCGCTTTCTTGTCAGGGACCTCTAAAGATGATTATTTTTTTGCAAACAGAAAGCTGAATCAGGTTGTTTCATCATGCACTAATTGACGCGCGACAGCACGTTAGCTGTGATGTCATCCATGACGTCGTCGTTAGTGACCGTGGAAGCGGCCATATAGGAAACACTGTAAAGCTTATGGAAAGTACCAACGAAGATGACACGGTGTTTTATTCAATTATGAACTTTTTTTTCTGATAATTCAAAGATCGTTTCTACAGCCTAAAGAATTGCAGGTCTCATTAAAACAGTTGTTATCATTAGGATCTGCAGCTGATTCATTTTAAAGGCGACTTCTTTAACCAACCCCAAAAACCGGAGCAGTTTCGGGGAGCAAATTCAGCCGAGCATCTGTGTGGAGTTGATCAAATATGTAAACATGGCGACATGCGGACATGGAAGGTAAGTTAGAAATTACTTAACACATATTTTTATGTACACACTGACCATCAGTTTTTGATTTTTGTTTATCGCACAGTTTTTATGCTGCGAGCAAATGTTAATACCCCGAAAACTGGTACAGCCATCATAATTAACAGAAATCATCTCAGAATTATCCTCAAATACTCTTCTTATCTGGCATACTTGTAATCATGCTGTATCATTGCCGTGACAGCTGACCCTTGAACTCTATGTCAGAGCTCCAGATAAGGTGGGCTTTTGAGGATAATTCTGAGATAATTTTTCTTTATTTCTCCATGAAAGCACATGTTGTGACCCCTCATTAGAACCACCTCGGTGAGATGGTTCTAATGAGGGGTCACAACATGTGCTTTCATGGAGAAATTTTAAAATCATCCCTAAATCATTCCTGCTACTCCTTCTTTCCTGGAGCACTGCTATGTCAGCCATGATTAAACAGAGAAAATCCTCCGACTATTTTGTAGTTTTCTTCTTCTTATCATACTTGTGCCTGTCTTTGTCAATGGGAATGTCCTCTGATTCTGCTGACTGCCTGTCAAGTTCTGCCATAGCTTCCTGTATAGCTTGTTCCAAGTTTGTGTTCATCTTCCGCCCTCTGCAATATATTGTATATTTGTTCAGCTGTAAGAACCATAAGACGTTTTTTCCCCCTCAAAAACAGCCAAAAAATCTAGAACTATATTACAAGATGGATCTAGATTTTTGGGATTGTTTTGAAGAGAAAAACCATCTTATAGCAGCAAAAGTACAGCTGACTTATATATTTAAGGTCATTTTGGTGGGAGAAAACTCTCCTGTCTTATAGCCAAATAAATATGAACACTATAACAATCTTTCTTTCTTTCTTTAATATGGGTTTTAAGGCCCTTTCAAAAATATTTCATTTATGTCGAGCCCATTGTTCAGCAGAGGTGGGCAAAGACCAGACCTCCCAGAGAAAAACCACTGACTTTCCATAAGCAGAAATTGGCTTTCCCATTCTACGTAGCCAGGGCTTGAACACACAGCAGTGAAAGACTTATAACAAGAGTTGTCAGAAGACAACGAAGCGTGACACAAGGGTGCCTGATTCTTACAGTTACAAAGTCTTACTAATATATGAGCTTATCTGCAGTGTCAGACTGAACCATTATCCCAGATATATGATGAATACCTGCTAAAGTATTAATCCATGTTGCCAAGTATGATGTTAATCTCTTAAAACAGTTTTGAAGATACAAGGCAAAATCAGTGAATCCTGAAATAAAGGTCACAGTGACCTACAAATAGTATGAACTTATTTGCAGAGTCAAACTGAACCATTATCCCATGTATGATGGAAATCTGCTAAATAGTGCTCAAGATATGTCAAAAATCACTGAACCATGAAATGTAGGTCACGGTGATCTATAAATAGTATAAGGTCATTTGCAAAGTCAGACTGATCCACTATGCCAGATATGAACCATGAATAAAGGTCAAGGGCACTAGAGTCTGCATGGATGCTTTGCAGCTGCTGCAATTATGGGGATATGCTATTTGATCAACTCTCTTGTCCCAAAGGTATCATCAAAACTAAAACTTTTGCCTTAAGGTATCATCAAAACTAAAACTTTTGCCTTAAAAATGGTGCCAAGCACCAAAGTCAGTCAACCGTAACAATTAGGTCAAGGACATAGAATTAATTCATGCAGCTGCTGCAGTCATATTGATGTATATATGTACCAAGTATGATGATGTAGCTGCTGTAGTTTGTAAAATACAGAGTTAAACATCGAGTTAAACGCAAAAGTTTAACGTATGTTAACCTGATCACTGACACCGACGAGGACGCTGACCCTGACACTAACGGATACTCAGGCTATGATGCCAGGGTTGTCGCATAAGTGCAAAGGCGTGCTAAAAATCTAATATGGTTCTACATGGCAGATCATGATAAAAGTAACCATCTGAGCAGAAATACTTTATTTCTTCAATTATAAGAAGGTGGTTTTCCCCTTCCAAAACAATTCCAACAAGAGCTTCGCAAGCGGCACATAATACGCCCGTTTCAGTGTCATGAAGGAGTTACAGAATGAACAAGATTGTTTATAGAAGGATGGACAGGCAGACAAAACAGGGGAAACAACTCTGTAATTAATGACTGCAATTTATCAAAACAACACAACAAATACTATTAGTACACCAACAAGAATTCCGCAGAATGCTATGTCGCACCTGCCTTGCTCTTCAACAGTAGCAGAGATCATGGTTTGATTAGATTTGATGAATTCATGTATCAAATTTGAGCGAAATGGACTTGCAAGCTAAGAAGAATGCAGTTCTGGACATAAAATTCAACAGTCAACAGAGTATGAAATAATCATTTAAAGTATAAAGTAGTTAAACAATCCAACAGACCAGCTTAAGAAAACATTTTATGCCATCATGCCTGATGATGGTAAGTGGGTTAGTTTGTGAGAAATATACTTTAATGCTAGAGTACATACAAATGTGGATGCCAGGTTGACCTACAAATTTCAAAGCCAACAAAGCATGAAATATACATCAAACATAAGGTTTGATGCTTATACCATTGTGTTTAAAGAGAAATGGACTTAAATGCTAGGGACAATGCAATGTTGGAGGTAAGATTTACAAAGTCAGGAGCCCTTGAAATAAAGGTCAATGGCAGAAGGAAGTGCAACATCCCTTGAGATCTTTTTATGATGAAACTTTTTGCCAAGTTTGATGATTCTAGATCTTTTTATGATGAAACTTTTTGCCAAGTTTGATGATTCTAGGTATCATACTTTAAGAGAAATGGACCGACAGGCTAGGGTCAATGTAATTTTTGACGTGAAATTTTACGATGTCAGCAGAGGGTTAAATATAGATCAAGGGCAGAAAAAAGTGCAACATGCCTTAGGAACAGTCTAAGAAGAAACTTAGTACTAGGTTTGATGATTGTAGGTATCATAGTTTGAGAAAAATGGACTTAACCACTAGGGTTGAGGTAATTTTGGACATTAAATTTTACGATGTCAGCAGAGCATGAAATATAGGTCAAGGATAGAAAAAGTGCAACATGCCTCAGGAACAGTCTAAGAAGAAACTTAGTACCAGGTTTGATGATTGTAGGTATCACATAGTTTGAGAGAAATGGACTTCACCACTAGGGTAGAGGTAATTTTGGACATTAAATTTTACGAAGTCAGCAGAGCATGAAATATAGGTCAAGGATAGAAAAACGTGCAACGTGCCTTGAGAACATTCTGAGAAGAAACTTTATACCAGGTTTGATGATTGTAGGTGTCATAGTTTGAGAGAAATGGACTTAACCACTAGGGTCGAGGTAATTTTGGACATAAAATTTTACGAAGTCAGCAGAGCGTGAAATATAGGTCAAGGGTAGAAAAAAGTGCAACATATCTCGAGAACATTCTACAAAGAAACTTTATACCAGGTTTGCTGATTGTAGGTATCATAGTTTGAGAGAAATGGACTTAACCACTAGGGTCGAGGTAATTGTGGACGGACGGACGGACGGACGTACGGACGGACGGACGAACGGACGGACGGAATGACTGACGGACGGAAAAGTGAACTCCTATATCGCACCTTGCTAAAGCAGGTGCGACAAAAATCAGGTTCCAGGGTGAAGCAGCTCAGAAGTTGTGAAACGCCAAAGTCAAACAAGGGAGATAAGTCATAAACTCTTAGTCGCAATACTTTCCCTTGACAATATACACATCACCATAAAGTTTTGTTAAAATATTTCCAACGGTTAAGGAGATACAGAGTAAAACGGAAATTGATGCAAGGGCAGATAATTCAGGAAGTAAGCCAGAGTTGTGGTTCATGCGCATGATACATTACTCCATTACTATACACATTCCTATAAAGTTTCATTGAAATATTTCAAAGGGTTAAGGATTTATGGGGGAATGGGTAAGCCTATAAACAAGAGGGCCATGAGGCCCTGAATCGCTCACCTGAACAATTGGCAAGGTGGCTTATACTTATCATGTCTGAAATTGTCAAAATATGAGTTTTGGGTCAAAAGTCAAAGAATGATCATGACCACTTGTACTCATAAATCTTCATGTACTCATTAGACAACATATATACCATTTTTAGGCCAAAATCTCCAAAACTTTCCATGAAATCTTATGTTCTAGCATTTTCCCATATTTGACCATGCCGCAAAAAAGGTCAAGGTAAACCCAAGGTCACCATTTGAACAGTCTTGGTGGTACTCTAGTACTCCATGCTATTTACCAAGTTTCAAGGCCATAGGTGTATTGGTTCTGGGGAAGAAAAATATTAAAGATTTATCCCGTAAGCGGTAATGGCGGCCAAGTTGGTCATGTGACCTGGACCGTTTGAACAAATTTTCATTCAATCAACCCCTGGAGGCTCTATATGAAATGTGTTCACAACTGGCCCTTTGGCTTTTGAGGAATTGGTTGAAAATGTCAAAATATGAGCGATCTGGATCAACGGTAAAAAAATGACCTTGACCTCTAAGTCTTGTATTCATAATTCTTCATGAACTCATTAAGACAACTGTATATACCAATTTTTTAGGTCAAAATCTTCAAACTTTCCATGAAATCTTATGTTCTACCATTTTCCCATATTTGACCTTGCTGCAAAAGGTCAAGGTCAACACAAGGTCATAATTTGAACAATCTTGATAGTACTCAAGTACCCAATGCTACTTACAAAGTCTCAAGGCCATCGGTCAATTGGTTCTGGAGAAGAAGATTTTTAAAGGTATTTACCATATATGGGCATGGCGGCCATGTTGGTTATGTGTCCAGGACCATTAGAAAATATTTTCATTCCATCAACCCCTCAAGGCTCTATATGAAATTTGGTTTCAATTGGCACAGTGGTTTTAGAGCAGATTGTTTGAAATTGTCAAAATTTGAGATTTCTGGGTCAAAGGTCAAAGAATGACCTTGACCTCTTGTACTCAAAAATCTTCATGTACTCATTAAGATGATTCTATGTACCAATTTTTAGGCCAAAATCTTCAAAACTTTCCATGAAATCTGATGTTCTAGCATTTTCCCATATTTGACCTTGCCGTAAAAAAGGTCAAGGTCAACCCAGGGTCATAATTTGAATAATCTTGATAGTACTTGAGTACCCAATGCTACATACCAAGTTTTAAGGCCATCGGTCTACTGGTTCTGGAGAAGAAGATTTTTAAAGGTTTTTACCATATATGGGCGTGGTGGCCATGTTGGTCATGTGACCGGGACCGTATGAAAGTATTTTCATTCCCTCAACCCCTGGAGGATCTATATGAAATTTGGTTACAATTGGCCTTGTGGTTTTTGAGGAGATTGTTTGATATTGTCAAAATATGAGAGTTCTGGGTCAAAGGTCAAAGAATGACCTTGACCTCTTATACTCATAAATCTTCATCTACTCGTTAAGATGACTGTAGATACCAATTTTTAGCCCACAATCTTCGACAGTTTTCAAGATATCTTATGTTCTAGCATTTTGCCATATAAAAGCAAAAGGAAGCAAATTTGACCTTACCGTAAAAAAGGTCAAGGTCAGCCCAAGGTCATAATTTGAACAATCTTGAAAGTACTCGCGTACCCAATGCTACATACCAACTTTCAAGGCCATCGGCCTATTGGTTCTGGAGAAGAAGATTTTTTTAGGTTTTTACCATATATGGGCATGGCGGCCATGTTGGTCATGTGACCAGGACCGTTTGAACAACTTTTCGTTCCCCCTTCCTCTAGAGGCCACATATGAAATTTGGTTACAATTGGCCCAGCAGTTTCAGAGGAGAAGTCGTTTGAAATTGTGGACGGACGACGGACGGACGACGGACGGACGACGATGGACGACGGAGCCTTACCATCCTATAAGCTCCCCCGCAGCCTCTGGCTCAGGTGAGCTAAAAAACTAATCAAAGGGATGCAACTCCAAAAATAAGTAAGGGGGAACAACCATTCTTATATGTGACACACCATCTTGTGATCATGCACATTGCTATAAAGTTTCATCAAGATATACCAAATGGTTACTTAGTTATTGAATGTACAAGATTAGTATACACAAAAATACCCTAAAAATCTAATCAAAGGGATGCAACTCCAAAACAAAGAAGGGGAGAGCAACCACTGTTATACACGACACATCATCAGACCCTCATACACATTGCTATGAAGTTTCATCAAGATATCTCAAACGGTTATCTAGTTATGGCGCGCACAAGACTAGTAGGGTAAAAAATAATCAAAGGGGCATAACTTTGAAACTAAGAAAGGGGGAGCAACCATTACTATACGCGACACTTTGCCCCATCCTAATATATATGCTTACAAAAATTCATGAAGATATCTCAAACGGTTTCTGAGATATGGTGCGCACAAGAATGTTGACGGACGGACAGACGGACGGACGGACGGACAGACAGACGGACGGACGGACGGACAGCGCCATGCCATAATACGTCCGTTTTTTCAAAACGGGCGTATAAAAATCTTGTTCCATCTTTTAAGATGGATCGGGATTTTTGCGATGTTTAAAAAGGGGAAAACCTTTTTCACTGCAGAATTTCATATGACTGATTTAGATATATAGTAGAATTAATAGTTCAAAGCTTTCTGGCTCAGATGGTTGGATTTTAGAATCTGTCTGCCTTTTATAAAATACTGGAAAATAGTTAAGTCTCTAACCCCCACTGGCCCTACAGCCACTGTACTATGGGAAACCTTTACCTTCTACCTTTTATATCCCAACTGTAATTGACAAGACAAAAGTCACCTCCATTGCTTACGGAAATATCACAATTTCTGTAGTAAACCAGTGCAAATTTGAACAACTTGAAACAAGGCAATCTAGATTGGGCAGCTCATTATGTGCCAATACCCTATTTACCGTTTTATCATTAACCTTACTTTCTGTGTTTCTTTCTGGCCTTATGATGGGCCTCAAGCCCTTCAGACAGTGTTTTCAGTTTTCCTGGTTCCACCTGTGTCAGTGTGTGGTCACCGAACCATCTAACCAATAACTGAAATGAAAGGTTTAGTCAACTCTCCATATCTCAAAGATGAAGTTCATCTCAAACTACTGATATATCAAATTAAATTTTCTTCTTGCAGAAAATTTACTTTGAGAAACCATTGGCTTCATATATTCAAAGATGAACTGTAAAGAAAAAGAGAAAATGTGTCCAAAATGTATCCTTTGAAATAAAAGGGTACTTTTCAATATCAGTGTTTGAGATAACAAGAGTCATTTGTATATGGATACATTATACTATTTGGATACACATCTAGGGGGAGTAACTCTGCCTTTTATAATATTGTTTCCTCCTCAATGGGGTTCAACTCTTAAAGGTAAGAATTTGCTCCATAAGAGCAAATTCTTCCCTTTATGAGTAGACCCCAATATCGAAGGGTTACACAGTCCAGGAAACCAAATAGAAAGTCACAAAAATTGTTCTCCATGGTAAAAATGGTAAAAAAACCCAGAGCCCTAGATAAGAGGGAGTATTTGGTGATAATTAGGGATAATTTTTGTTAATTCTGCATAATACCGGTAACCTATGTTGTGACCCCTCGATTTGTCCTTGAAAAATCTGCATTTTGAATTTCTAACTGAAAATCATATTAAAGAACAAAATATTTGTATTAAGTCGACAAAAGCAAGCGCATGTATCTTTTCAAACCTCAGTTGGTAACATCTTCAAAATGGCTGTGCTCTCGACGCGTTATGTGTTGACTACTTTTGGACTTTTTATCCGAGTTAAAAACATCAAAACAGACAATATTGGAATTATAAGGAATGAATTACCATTTCTTTTGATTTTATTGATGTGTAAATGCTGGTGAATCCCTCAAACTTAACATAAAGCCGGTAAAAGCACTTTAGGCTTTATTCAGTTTGTGAGTGAGTTGCCAGCATTTACACATTAATAAAATCCCCAAAAAAGGAAATTCATTCCTATAATATTTCTGAAACCTTGCTTTTTCTGCTGAATATTTCATCTGAATATTCCTGAATTACCGGGTAAGACTGTTTTCTAAATTCTTCTGAATCATGACTGAACAGTTCTGAATTACCACTAAATCTAATTCTAGCTGAATCATTCTGCATCATGACTGAGTCTGTCTGAAATGTGAGTCTGAATCTTTATGAACAATGGCTTAAAATGTCTGAAAACTGACTGACAAATTCCAAAATTCAGCAAAAATTTCAGAAAAAGCAATCAAATGAACATTCAGCCTAAATACTTGCTTCAACATGAATTCACAGATTCAGACAGGAAATTCTGAGGAGAGAATTCTTTTAGCATGTCTTTCAGTCTGCTAACATGGTAATACTGTACTAGTTTCAATTGATTATGAGACAAAAACTACCTTTCCAGTTTCCATGTCTTCAAGTTTGTAGTCTGATTCAACAAGTTTCCCAGGCCAAGATGGGAATCCCCTAATCTGACCCCAGACCAAGTCCCCTGTGTGAAATGACTGGTGGTGACTAGTTGTACTCACACTGGTGCCATCTGGAACAATTGTTAAACTATAGGTGGCAGTAAGCATGGCTTACTAAATACCCCCCGCATTTAACAGTTAGGCATGCCGCTTTGTCATTCAAGTTTTACCTTTACACAGCATACATGTTATGACAACTACAAGAGCACATCTATATACCAATATGTGTTCACATATTTAATATAAGTCAAACGGTTTAGGAGAAGTAGCGACAACAAACTCTGTTTTCCAAGACTACAAAGGGGCACAACAAAGCTGGAAAACTCTTTTGAGAAAAACAGAGCAATATGTGCCAACTCTTTCCTTCTACTGTATCTGTTCACCAAATCTGAATAAAATGGAAGTGAAAATGGCCATAAAAAACTTCAAAATAGGGCAAAACATATAAAAAAGGGCATAACTCATGCACAAAGGATTAATGCTCATCTTCATACCAATATGCGTTTGCATACTTAATTTCAAGAAAATCTGTCCAATGGTCTTGGAGTATTAGCGATAACAAACTTTTCTTACGAAAACTACAAAGGGACATAACTCAGCAGGAAAACCTTTCTGGAAAAACTGAACAATATGTATCAGCTCTTTTCATATGCTGCATCTAGTAACCCAATTTGAATAAAGGCAATAACCCTATAAAATAGGGTTAAAATTTCAAAAAGGGGCATAACTCAGGCAAAAAGGGGCAGAATTTAAAATCAAAACCCTAATGCACATCTTCATACCAATATCTGTTCACATACTTAATTTCAAGAAAATCCGTCAAACCATCTAGGAGGAGTTGCGATAACAAACATATTTCACAAAAAAATACAAAGGGGCATAACTCCGCAATAAAAACCTTCCAGAAAAATTTGAAAAATATGTATCCACTATTTTCTTATGCTGCATCCATGGACAAAATTTGAAAAAAAATGGAGCAAATTTAGTGCAAAAACCCAATAAAATAGGGCAAAAATATCAAAAAGGGGCATAACTCAGGCAAAAAGGGGCAGAATTTAAAATCAAAACCCTAATGCACATCTTCATACCAATATATGTTCACATACTTAATTTAAAGAAAATCCGTCAAACCATCTAGGAGGAGTTGCGATAACAAACTTATTACAAGCAACATACAAAGGGGCATAACTCCGTAATAAAAACCTTCCAGGAAAAATTGAAAAATACGTATGCACTATTTTCTAATGCTGCATCCATGGACAAAATTTGAAACAAATTGGAGCAAATTTAGTGCAAAAACCCAATAAAATAGGGCAAAAAATATCAAAAAGGGGCATAACTCAGGCAAAAAGGGGCAGAATTTAAAATCAAAACCCTAATGCACATCTTCATACCAATATATGTTCACATACTTAATTTAAAGAAAATCCGTCAAACCATCTAGGAGGAGTTGCGATAACAAACTTATTTCATGCAAAATACAAAGGGGCATAACTCCGCAATAAAAACCTTCCAGGAAAAATTGAAAAATACGTATCCACTATTTTCTTATGCTGCATCCATGGACAAAATTTGAAACAAATTGGAGTAAATTTAATGGAAAAACCTTATAAAATAGGGCAAAAAATATCAAAAAGGGGCATAACTCAGGCAAAAAGGGGCAGAATTTAAAATCAAAACCCTAATGCACATCTTCAAACCAATATCTGTTCACATACTTAATTTCAAGAAAATCCATCAAACCATCTAAGAGGAGTTGCGATAACAAACTTATTTCACGCAAAATACAAAGGGGCATAACTCCGCAAATAAAACTTTCCAGGAAAAATTGAAAAATAAGTATCCACTATTTTCTTATGCTGCATCCATGGACAAAATTTGAAACAAATTGGAGCAAATTTAATGCGTTGCAGACGGACGGAAGGACAACGTCAAAACAGTATACCCCCCACAAACACAGTTTGCTGGGGGTATAAAAATATCAAAAAGGGGCATAACTCAGGCAAAAAGGGGCAGAATTTAAAATCAAAACCCTAATGCACAACTTCATACCAATTTCTGTTCACATACTTAATTTCAAGAAAATCCGTCAAACCAAAATACAAAGGGGCATAACTCCGCAATAAAAACCTTCCAGGAAAAATTGAAAAATACGTATCCACTATTTTCTTATACTGCATCCATGGACAAAATTTGAAACAAATTGGAGCAAATTTAATGCAAAAACCCTATAAAATAGAGCAAAAAATATCAAAAAGGGGCATAACTCAGGCAAAAAGGGGCAGAATTTAAAATCAAAACCCTAATGCACATCTTCATACCAATATCTGTTCACATACTTAATTTCAAGAAAATCCGTCAAACCATCTAGGAGGAGTTGCGATAACAAACTTATTTCACAAAAAATATAAATGGGCATAACTCCGCAATAAAAACCTTCCAGGAAAAATTGAAAAATACGTATCCACTATTTTCTTATACTGCATCCATGGACCAAATTTGAAACAAATTGGAGCAAATTTAATGCAAAAACCCTATAAAATATAGCAAAAAATATCAAAAAGGGGCATAACTCAGGCAAAAAGGGGCAGAATTTAAAATCAAAACCCTAATGCACATCTTCAAACCAATATATGTTCACACACTTAATTTCAAGAAAATCCATCAAACCATCTAGGAGGAGTTGCGATAACAAACTTATTTCACGAAAAATACAAAGGGGCATAACTCCGCAATAAAAACCTTCCAGGAAAAATTGAAAAATAAGTATCCACTATTTTCTTATACTGCATCCATGCACAAAATTTGAAACAAATTGGAGCAAATTTAATGCGTTGCGGACGGACGGACGGAAGGACGGAAAGACGGACGGAAGGACAATGTCAAAACAGTATACCCCCCACAAACACAGTTTGCGGGGGGTATAATAATGTATTTATTTGGTTATATTTACATTCTCAGTGCATTTATTGAAAAGCCCTCTGGTAAACCATTAGAACCTAATGTAGTTTACACTACAATAACTACATCGGTTCATGCGACATTACATTAGGCTAGGTGACGTCAAAATAAACAATGGTTCTCTCCAATCTGATTGGACGTAGGCGACGTTATGGCGTTGTTGATGCTGTTCCACCGTTAGTAGGAAAACTGCATATAAAAGTTTTTCTGCTTCAACTATAGACCCTAAAGCTGATTTGTGGTCAATTGATAAATAGAAAAGAATGTAAATATAAGCAATGAACTTTATTTTTCTGGTGTTTATCGAAGTATAAACTACATTGGGTCGCTAGCAAAGTTTACATGAACCCCTTCGGGGCTCACTTACTTTGCACACGACCCAATGTAGTTTATACTTCTATAAACACCAGAAAAATGAAATTCATTCCTTAAATAAGCTGGGAGTTTATCCTTCAAAACTTTCTGCCAGTATATAAATCAGTCTCATGTAATTCAGCTATAAAACAGATTTTTCTTTTCCAACACAATCCCAAAAACCTACATTATGTAGATTCATCTTATAGACAGATCTGGATTTTTTGGGATTATTTTTAAAGACAGAATCCTTCCTTTCTTATACCTGAAGAAGCATGGAAATCAATTCAGAAATCTATATTACTGTAATGTCCCTACATACTGTGAGAAAATACATACACAATACAGTACAGACCTTGATAAAAATGCTCCTCAATGGTCCAAAGGATTATAGCACTTGAAGGTGGTTCCCACGTAATATCTATAGCAAATATTTTCCGATCCATGTATGTAACACTGTTTTATTAAAAATTTCTGTTTCCAAAATGCATTATAAATATTAACTGAATGGAATGTAGCTATAACTAATTTTGCATTAAATAAGCCACTCCTTGTTATAATCATTTCTCAAAGATATTTTTCATGGGTGGACTAAAAAATGTTCTTACTTGTTCATATTAATCATTTTGTAGGTCAGACAGTGAAATAAGATAATGTCATAAACGTCACTAGATGCAAATAATAAAAATACCTTCACTTTCAAACTCTACCAAGCTTCTAGATCTCTTCACACCCCTGTCCATTTTTTCATCAGATTCTGTTACAGAAGTGTTAGTGTCATGCTTCAGTTTCTTGGGACTTGCTGTCAGATGCCATCTTCCTTTCTGAACTGTCAAAGCAGCAGCTATTCTAGATGTCAACTCATTTTGTGTTCTCTCTTTTTCTACTGAACATTCTGTATCAAACACAGTTGTTGAAGGCTCAGCATCATCCACTGATGTTAACGACGACTTAAACTGATGATCCATAACATCTTCAACAGAAGATGAAGAGTCACAATCAACTAAATTTTCTTTGCTATCTGCAAATTTAGATTGATTATTTTCAATTCGTGACTTAACAGGTTCATCTTGTCTAATAGTTTTAGAACGACCAGTTTTACTAGGTTTTAAATTGGTGCCTACACTCTCTGTCACAGTTTTACTCATATCATTTTCTGCACTTGTTTCTACTAAACCTAGTTCACCTGCTTTCTTTTTCTCCTTACTCCTATTACTTCTGTTTGAATGTAAATCTGTTAATGTTTCACATACAGGCTGCTTCCTTTGAATTTTTAATCCACCACTTTTCAGGGGAGTCTTATCAGTTCTAACAATCTTAGGGGACAAATGTTTCACTTTTTGCTTAGTGTCAGCTGACAGCCTTTTTAATTGAATTTCACTATCTTCTGGAGAATCAGCTACTGACATTTTGACAGGACTCAGTCCAGTTCTCTTTCTAATAACAAGTCTCAGGCTTTTATCAGATGATTCTGATTTTACTGTTGTAAAATCTGTCATGCTAGAATAGTATCTTTTTCTAGATCTTTTCAGAGATTCAATTTCTTTAGTACGATTTCTCTGTGCATTCACACTAGCCAAGGCCAAACTATAGCAACTCTTAGCACTACTAGCTCTACTTGAAGTATGTAAATCAGAAGACTGCTTGGAGTCCAGTTTCAGCTGTTTTTCACAAGGCTCATCAGGTTCAGACTCACTGTCACTGTCTTCTTTGACTTCTTTTTCTGATGCTTCTCTAGATTCATCATTAGCTCCACTTTCTTCACTGGTTTCATCATCATCATCATCATCATCATTGTCAATATCATCCTCATCTTCACCATCATCAAAGGCTTCTGTTTCAGTCCCAATATCTACAGTTCTTGTGGTAGAGGATTTGGACTGTACCGGACTATCTTGAGTGGTATCAGCTGCTGCAACTGATACTTTATCAACTGTTAATGTATCATGACTTTCAGACTGTAAGGAGCATGTGGTTGAAACGGAATCTGGTCGAGAGCTTTTTACTGTACTTGTTATTATGCATGATGAAACATTAGAAGTTTCTTCAGCTTCAGGACTACAGGCAACTGTTTCTCTATTATCTGATGTGTGAGCAACAGAACTTGAAACTGATCGAACGTTTTCTGAACAACTGTTAGTATTAGATGAGACAGTTATTGGAACTCCTGAAACAGCAATGGACCCTTGCATACCAGATGTCACAGGTGCAGAACTGTTTGTTAACCCTTGAATATTGAAATGATTGATTAAACTTTGCATGCCCTGTACTTGCTGTATTTGGTGTAAAAGTTGCTGCTGCAGTTGTAATGTCTGCAGTTGCATAGCTGTAAGATTTGTATTGCCATTATTCCAGGACTGCTGAACATTTATCAAATTTAGAGGCACAATTGGCCTACTGCTACTGGCAGTGCCCTGGCTGTTGTTTTGCATTAAATTCTGAATACCTACGCCCTGACTGGATAATGTTAGTTGTGGAACATTCATTTTATCTATATTAGAACCTACTGGTATCTGATTAGGGGCAACCATTTGAATCATGGGTATACCATTCTGCATGACTACCACAGAAGCTTCTGATGAAGCAAAACTTTGCTGATCTGGTTTCCTATCAACAGTCTGATCAGCTGCGACTTGATTAAAGCCCTGAAAGATGGCTGAATTTCCATTTGGACTACATCCAGAACCAAGCGTATTTAATTCTTGAATGTTTGTTGGGCAAAGTAAATTTGGATTTTGCAACAAGGAGCTCTGAAACTGTAACTGTGAACCACTATTTCCTTGTATATTTCCAATGGAAGTAGTTTTAACTGACGGTATAGTTGTAGGAATATTATAACCTGGTGCAGGGCAAGGTTGAATCATGGTACTATTAGCTGGTCCTGGATGGCATGGCGATGGATTCAAACCCAATCTATCAGTTATGACATTAGCCTGATTGTGCAATAGCTGTGTATTAGCGAATGGCATTTGTCCAGCAGGTCCATTACTATTAAGATGATTAGTTGTCAAATCCAACTGTCCCGCTGGCATAAAAGGAAACCCCATTGCACTGAACATTTGCATCAGCTGTTGTTGATTAAGCATTTGCTGGCTAACATTAATATTACTAATAGGGTGATTAACTGAATCTGGCATATGAAGTTGCTGGACTGGTACATTTCCAACTTTGTTTGTTTCACTGTTACACTGCTGTTGCAGTACTGCTGGATTCTCAGTGGAATTAGGTTTGTCATCTTTGGTAGAAGCTGGGCTAGCATCAGCAGGCTTTTTGACCAAACTGTTAGATTTATTCAGCAATTCTGATATTTTTGACGTACCAGTGGATGGTAATTGCTGTTTTGTTTGTGACCTACCATTTGCATCATCTATGGGATTCCCAGATGCAACAAATGCTGGATTTGGCTGCGCAATCAAGGTGTTTAACACTGGAACATTGGATTCTACACTTAAATTTACTGACCCATAATTTGGAGTCCCTTGCATATTCATTATCTGTGGATTGTAAAATGGGTTACATATTTCACCATTCATTTGCTGAGCAAACATTAAATTCAACTGATTCTGTTGTTGTACCAACTGTGCTTTGGCTGCTGCAGAAAGTAGATTACTTGCTGGAAATTCATTCTTGTTTTGATTTTCTAATATCTGCCTGATTGGTGTTTGAATTGGCCGACCTACATGAGATCTATTGTTACACATATGCTTTGTTGGATTCGGAGGTGAGCTGATGATCACTTGTTTTGCACCTGAAACAGAGTCAGTAGCTTGTCCCAATAGTAAAGGATTCTGCTCTGAACAGATGCTTACACTCTGAAGCAGAGCTTCTTGTACTACATTAGGAAACATTTGCTGGAAGGCCTGGTTTGTGCCTGCCTGATTTAACATGGCTGCAAGTGGATGTGGAGTACTTTGCTTCGAAAGGGTTGATGGTTTATTCTTTTCATCATCAGGTCTGGACTGGCTTGTTGAAGTTTGAGATACTTCTGGAGGGTGATGCACTACAGCACTAGGTGTGGGTGGTATACTTGCAGGTGTTTTAGCTTCAACAGTATCTAAAGCTTTATTACCTTCTTTCTTTTGGGGTCCATGAGTGTCAGTTTGAACAGATGCTGACAGACTCTCTTCTTCTGAAGTTTCTAACGAACCGTTTATGTGAGATTTACTAGTCACAATGTCTGATATTGTTTCTCTAGTAACTTCACAATCTTTATCACTTGAAAAACTAGCACTGTCTTTATTTGGGCTAGAGATTCTATCTGAATTAACAGAATCTGAACGGCTGGCAACAGTCAGTCGGTCAGAATCAACAGATTCAGATCTCTTTGGGGGCTCACAAACTTCAATTTCACTCTGACCTTTAGGACTCGGACTTGTGGAGGATATTGAACTGTTCACTAAAGCTGTCTGTTGCTCCATAAACTCAGACGGATTTTCAAGAAAAGATGCTATTTTTTGTTTTGGTATATGACCGCGGCCTTTATCTTTCAATTTACTTACATCTACATTTGGAGGCGGACTTTCACTGTCAAAATAATTGGGAATTTTCTTTTCTTTCTTTGATTTTGCTCTCTTAACTTTTGCCTTTCTGTTCATCCATGGAAAATTTACATAATCTGGAAAACTTGAATTGCCTTGGTTAACCAAAACATTTCCCACAGTCTGTCCCACTTCAGAATTTGGAATTGTAAATCTAGGAATATTATGCATAGGTATCTGACTTAAGGCAGGTCCTACACTTGGTAAAGCACCATGATGATAACCTCGAATCATTCCCTGTACTGGAATTGATAGCAATGACTGTTGATTTGGGAACACTTGTTGGTTTGGTGGACTTGTAAGTTTAAGCATGTTTGACAGCAATAGCTGATTAAAGTTAGCATTTTCATGAACATCTCTGATACTATCTAACCTGCTGGTTGAATTTAAAAGCACTCTTTGATCTGAAACACTGTCTGAATTATTTATACAGTTGCCACCATGAGGAGGAAATACACTTGGTCTCAAACTGGATTTTATCATTCCAATTGTATCTCCAAATGACTTACATTTCTGTCCTGCAGAAAGATTATCAGAGGCAATTTTTTGTGAGACTTGTGAGACCAGTTTCTTTATACTACTTAAACTAACAGTAGGGCTGGACTTTTCTGTATTAGAAGATTTAGAAACTGAGTTTGAGACTGCATGATTGTTGTTTTGTTCAGATGTTGAACCAGAAAACTTTTCATGTGATACACTTTTAGATGTTGTCTGTGTAGTTTTACCCCTGCCAGAACCTTTAATTTCAGAGCCGGGCAAATTACTTGCATCAGAGAACCTGTCAGGATATACTCCCTTGCTGTCCTGTCCTGATGCAGTTTTACTGCTCTCAGGTTTCACTATTAAAGCAGGTGTCTCTGTACTCTTTACATTCATACTAGTTCCTTTTGTTTTGCTATCACAACCACAATCATGTATGTTTCCTTTGCAAATATCACATAATACATTGGCATTATCAGCATTTTTTTCAACACTTTGATTTCTTACAGATATATGACTGCCAACAACTTTGATATCTCCATCAACATTATCATTATTCTTATCATGGTCCTCAGTAGAAGCGAATTTCTTAACATCCTTATTTCGAATATTTGATACAGATTCTGAAGTTCTTTCACATGATTTGTTTTTTTCATTATCAATTACAATTTCTGTTGACTCAAAGGGGGTTTTATTCTCTGGTTCCTTCTCTGCCTTTATATCTGCAAAACAAATGTACAACACTATACAATGAGAAAACTGAAATTTGATCACATATGAGCCGCGACACGAGAAAACCAACAATGTGGTTGTGCGCCCAGCACAGACTCAGATCAGCCTGGGCATCCGCCCAGTCTGATCAGGATCTTCGCTGTTCGCATGAAGGTAGCTTAGACCCTTAGCTACCCTTTGAGGGTTGTGCGCCCAGTGCAGACTCAGATCAGCCTGGGCATCCACCCAGTCTGATCAGACTCTTAGCCTTGCGCTCAAAGGGTAGCTAAGGGTCTAAGCTACCTTCATGTGAACAGCGAAGATTCTGATCAGACTGGGCGAATGCCCAGGCTGATCTGAGTCTGCGCTGGGCACACAACCACATTGTTGGTTTTCTCATGTCGTGGCTCATATGTATAAATCTGCTTATGTTCTTAAGGTGTATGGGTACACCTCCATGTTTTTCAGACATTTTTAAAACAGGAAACAACTTCTGTGACTTCCAGTTTGCTCCCCTTGACAAACAAAACACTTCCAAAATGGGGTCTATACCCGCATGGAAAGAACTTGCTCCTTTTCAGAGGGGCACTTTCTCTTAGAGCTGACCAACACTGAGAAGGAAAGCCAAAAAGAAAATGGTAGAGTTGCTTCCCCTGAAAGTGTACGCATTTACCTTATGAAAAGAACATTCTGCAACAGCTCATAAGAATCATCTACCGGTAATCTAGAAACAGTGGAACTGTCATTAATTGTCACCTCTACACAGCAGTCACTGCACAGGTCCAGATAAGATGAGTATTAGAAGATAACTGTAAGATAATTGCCTATAACAGCCAATTTCAAGCCTTCCCAAAGGTGGACGGTGTGGAAAGAGAGAGTGCACTGTAATTCTATATGTTTTTGTATAAAAATGACTACATTATTTTGATGAGATGCCATACATGTAAATGAAAGAGCGATGGTCAAACTAGTTGGACAACAGCAGTATTGGATAAGTCAATGGTCATCAACTACAGTATCATTTACCGTAGCTGGTGTGCTGTCGACTGAATTCTGGGTTGATGGCCAGTTTCTGTTAGTATAACTTAGTGCATAGGTTGCTACATAGTGTATCAGTTGATTCAGAGCAAAGGTAAATTGTCATGATATGGTTTCAGTCTCTTCAGTATCAGGAGTAGAGTGTGAAATTCCACTTTCCGGCTCACACCCTGTACTAAACTCAACTTTGGATGAGTAAAACAATTTATCATATGACGTCCCATCTGACAGTGTAATAAAGCCATGTATTAACAAGAGCTGTCGCCTGACAGCATAGCTCGCCTGACTTGGTGCTTGCCAATCACATAGCTGCTATGGTGGTGTGGACTGCTATGCATAAAACTTCAGGCAAGCATGTCCAAAATAAAAACACATTTATAAACAAAAGCTATCTCAGAAATAAGTCTTCAAATAAAATAAAAATAAAAAAATGAAATAAAATTCAAAGTCCATGAGCTTGAGGTAAAAAAAAACTGGGGGGGGGGGGGGGGGGGGGGGGGGGGCTAAGCTGTACCATCAACCATTATCTAACATCAGTCCAAGTATTAGTATCAACTGAGTCTGTCATCGTGGCACTGTGAAATTATGTCTTCATAAATATAAAACTTTAACCAAAATCTTTAAGACAAAATTCTAAGTCGATGACCTTGACTTCAAGGTCATCCAGTGGGGTAAGTATAAGGTGTTTTGTAAAAACTCAAACAAGTGTCTAACATCAGTTCAAGTATAAACTAAATCTCTGCAAAGCATTATGAATCAGTATGCAATTACAAAACTTTAATAAAGACCAAAATTTCCTAAGCCCCTGACCTTGACATCAAGGTCACTGAGCAGGGTTGGGGTAGTATTCTGTAGCTCTAACTACAGTGCAAATATAAAAAGAATTCATCTATGGGTTCAGGAGATATGTGTCTTTAAAAAACTTTACCCAAAACATCCAATCAATAAAAAGACAATTTTCTAAGTCCATGACCTTGACATCAAGGTCACTGAGGGGGGTGGGGGTAGTACCTTCGAAAACTTTAGACCAATATCTAACTTCAGTGCAAGTATCAAAGGAATCCATCCATGGGTTAAGGAGATATTGGGCTTTATAAAACTTTAACCAAAACATCCAGTCCAAAAAAACTCCCAATTTTCTAAGTCCATGACCTTGACATCAAGGTCACTGAGTGGGGTGAGGGTGGTACCCTGTTAAACTTTGGACCAATATCTAACTACAGTGCAAGTATCAAAAGAATCCATCAATAGGTTAAGGAGATATAGGTCTTTAAAAAAACTTTAACCAAAACATCCAATTCGAACGCCGACGCGGACGTGGACGCTGACGCGGACGCCAACGCCATGGTGACAACAATAGCTCTTCCTGAACTTTCGTTCAGGCGAGCTAAAAACGATAATAAACTAGTGGATTAAATATTCAAATTACATTGTTACATCGTGCGTTGATGTCCATAAAAATGTTGCATTTTCTATTGGCGAAATTGTGATGTTTTAGTACAAAATTTGTCAATAAAATGTGATTTTAGTGTCATATGATAAACAGAATTTTGCAATCGTGCTCCTGTATTATTGAATTTATTATACTCCTTGGGGAAAACTGATAAGAAGCTCGGCATAGCCTCGCATCTTATCTTTTCCCCCAACTTGTTTAATAAATTCAATAATACATGAACACTCATGTAAGATCCTCTATATATTTGAATACACCCAGGAAATGCCACAATTACCGAAGACATCAAAAGAAGAAGAGAGAAATGCACACAATAAAATGGAACAGTACCAGAGCTCTAAATAAGTGGGAGTATTTGGTGATAATTAGGGATAATTTTTGTATAATTCTTCACAAAAACATATGTTGTGACCCCTCATCTGAACCGTCTCATCGAGACGGTTCAGAAGAGGGGTCACAACATATGGTCTGAGGGGTCACAGCATATAATTACAATGTGAAATAAAAAAAAAAATATCTGTAATTATCATCAAATACTCCCTCTTACATGTACCTAGAGCTCTGAACTGTCAGTACATCTTTGATAACAATTACACACAGATCAACACAGAGAAAGTGCACATCATCTGAGCTCACCCTACAAAGCAAGTGCATTTTCTGACTTGTAATATGCTTTTCTTTTCAGCTAACTATCATTAAACAAGGATCAACATCCCCATGTTCTCCCTGGACCTTTAAGGCTTCAAATTAACTTTGCAACATGCCTTAATTTCCAATGAAAATATATAATTTTTTTTAAAAATTCTAAAATTTTCCTTTCTTAGCCAGTAAAGTTCTTCTAAATGCATTAAGGATCATCAATAAATTATCTATAATGCGAATTAAGGCTAATTTTGACAAAGCCTTGCTATAATGAGAATTTTAAAAAAATGATCAACAAGTCAAAATCTGTTAAAATGACATGCTTTCTAATATTTCTGGGGGGGGAACACTGAGTCATCCTGTTTCATGAACCAGAAGTTTATATGTACATTTCAAGTCTGGTTCTCTTTTTCATAGGAAATCATTAATGGCTATCTGCAGTATTCTGCACAACAGTCATGCTTAAAATTTCTGCGAGTGTTGGAACCCTGTCTTGAAGTAACCAGGGCCAATATAAAGCGCATGCTCCGTGCGGAAAGGAAGTCCATGCTGAAAGTTAAGTTC
Organism: Ctena decussata; assembly: GCA_963989385.1. Classification (NCBI taxonomy): domain Eukaryota; kingdom Metazoa; phylum Mollusca; class Bivalvia; order Lucinida; family Lucinidae; genus Ctena; species Ctena decussata. The sequence goes on from OZ022504.1 coordinate 43,429,231, forward strand.
TCCATTTTCTTCCAACATTTTAAATCAGTGGCATTTTATTTTAGCAATTTTCTACTTGTCTGCCAAAACTGCCAAAATAAGATGACTGCCAATCATGGGTGTTTTACAGTACCACATAATTAGCATTGAAGCCAACCTTTATCTTAAGGTAAATGGGCACACTTTCAGGGGAAACAACTCAGGTTTTCCCTCCCTTCTCGATGGAAGGGCAGCAAAAGCGTAGACCCATTTCAAAAGGGCTTCTTCTACCAGGAAAACAAAGAAACAGGAAGTCACTAAAGTTGTCTCCCATTGAAAAATTGGCCAACACGCATGGCAGTGTGCCCAATCGCTTTTAAATTCATACACATGTACATATAACCCTGAATTTAATGACTTGAGAATAATTATTTATTTGCGAAAATCTTAAGTTCCTGTTGAAGCAATTTCAGTTTTATAATGTCATTGAAAAAGTTGACGGAGCATGGCAAACACTGTATGCCATACTCCAATACAAATGACATCATAGGTAAGTTCCCACAGCAACTATGAGTTCATATAGATGTCAAAGTGACGCCATCAAGATGTCATTCTGCCAAGGTACTGAGCACAACAGATGGTAATTCCATAGATGCTGTGATTACAAATCTAGGACATCATCTCACTTATAATTCGAGAGGAGCATGGCATACACTGTATGCCATGCTCCTCCCGAATTGTATGTGAGATGCTACCTGAAATTCATACAATGGAAATACATATATGATTTTCTCAAGCCTACAATTCATGCTCAAATAATTTAGTTCTCTGTTAGATGTCTAAGAATTTTACCTATTTTAGTTTTCTCCTGTACTGTACTTGAAACTCTGGGAGACATTATAACATTTTTCACAGTCAAAGAATCATGGATAGTGGACGGCGACCTATTCTGCTGGAATGATACCATTGCTAGTATTTTTCTTCTATGATTACACAATTTTCCAATATCCTCTTCTTTGGTGTGAGCTACTGTCCACTGTATGCTACTCACATGAAGGTCAAAATTGAATACTTTCTCCACAAGAACGGGACACTCTAGTCCACACTTACAGGTCCCCTCAGACGACAGATACTGTTTTATTGTCTGGTAACTTGTTAGCCGAACAAAGGATGGACTGAAAATATACAAGGCCATAATTAACATTACAGTCTTAGACCAGCCTCCACATCCTAACTCCCTGATCTAATCAGGGCAAGCTGTTCAAATCACTAAGAGCTTAATGAAGTCAGTAATTTGTTAAGAAGACATCTAATTCTAATACACGTAAAATCAAGTGTTCTACTATTTCTTTTGTTGTTGTTGTGTTGTGTTGTTGTTTAAAACTGTGAGGAGCAAAAGCTCCTATACATTTGAATTCTGCTCATTATGGCAGTGCTTTTTGTTTCCAATGCATTTGAAACAGTAATCTCTTCTTAACGAACAACATCATTAGTTTTGAATAATGACCCAGGATTCATAATGAGCCTCATCATGTGACTTCCAATAATGTGGCAATTTGTCATGTGATGTGATATCAGATCATTTTTCTCATTTATACTACCTCAGGCCTTTTTCACAACGAATCGTTCGATTGAAATTCATAGTAAGATGATGGTACGAGAAGCTTACAACCAAAAAATCGCTTTACGAAAAAATTCTCAGTTTCACTATTGTCCTTGTGTATCTTAATTTACGATAAAATCTACGATACCTAAGGGGCAGTTGTAAATTTCACTTTTTCTCCTCTTTCACCGCACAACATACTCACACTTAACCTTTGAATAGATTACGTTCATCTACTGTCTTTTTGAAAAGCATGTACCAAGTTTTGTGCAAATCATCCAATTAACAAAATTCAAAAACCATGATCAATCAGCTACATGTAAGTGTGATTTTGAGTAAATGTTTTTTTGCCTGTACGATTATCGTGCGATTCTTGTGGGATAATTTACATGCAGTGTATTAGAGACTATTCTCAAAATCATGGCGGCAGCATTTGTTCTAATAGAGAGAAATTATTATCTTGCAAGAGAACGGGAGGTTTTAGGACTATTTGAACCCCTTGGATTTATTATATAATTAGGTGATCTGGAGAGACTGCATGTTTGTGTTCAACGGTATGGCATGCCAAATGCACAATAAATCTTCAAACCTAGGTTTAAGAAATTTTACCCTAAGTTTGAGCTTCAAACCTAGGTTTCAGTTCAGTCCTAGATTTCAAATCTGACTGCAATACCCGGATTTGTAAAAACGATTATAGAAAATTTCAATTTTCAAATGTTAGTTTTTGAAGTTTAAATAAAGGATTGAAAGCTTAACACCTAAATTTGAGAATGTGAAATTTGGCTTGCTATACAAGTGAGTTATTGCGCTGACCAAAGGTTCTGAAGTGCAACTCTGAAAGAACTGATACAATCATAGACAGCATTTGGCAAATTAACAAGACCCGAGTTTAATTCCTCGGAAATTCTATCTCGTAACTGTATTTAGAAAATTGACCAAGGGTTGGGCAAGCCAATGCACAATGAATTTCATAATTTGTTTCAGATTCAAATCCAACTATTGTAACATGAATTTAGGAATTTAGTTTTCATATCTTGGTTGAGAAGATCGGCAACTTAGGATTAAAAACTTTAAACCTTGGACTGAAAACTTCCGATGCAATTCTTCGTGTCCTTGTTTATAAGTTCTCCAAGCTTACTAAGGAGCCCCCGGTAGCTCAGTTGGTTAAGCGCTGGCCTGCTGATCAAGCGGTCCTGAGGTCGTTTCCCGGAGGCAGAAATCGTTTCAATTGTAAATGGGGTCCATTGCACACAACCTGTCATTATCACCCTTCCACCATCCTGATCAACCGAAACACTGTTGAAACTGATGTAAAATCACAAGCCATCCATCCATCCATCTACCTAACTTCAGTGAGAAGGGCTTTAACCTCATCAGAGGTCCAGTTTACTTTATTCTTTGACATGATTGCGTTGTATTATAAATCACTACATTTTTGTGTTTGTGAAACCCAATACACAGCTGTCAAAGCATCGGTTCTGCGATCCATCGTATAACTAAAATCCTAAGAGAACCTTACTATCTGTCGCACGATGTTTTTATGAAACGATCGTGCAAGAATCGTGCGATTCTCGTATGACCAAGCATACGATTTTCGCACGATTCATTGAACAGGTAGTTTTTTGTGAAAAAGGCCCCTCACTGTTAGCTCAATGGCTTGGGTCACTTCCACAGATGGCTAATGTGACAAGCAAAGACTTTGAGCAGACTGCATTTATGTGCAGTCTAATCAGAGCCTTTGCTTGACACCAATGCCATTTCATTACATGAAGGGCTGCCAAATATACTCCACTTCAAAATCTCCTGATTTTCCATGACATTTACCAATTTAACCTAATGTGATCCATTGATTGATTGATTGATTTGATGCTTGACGTCCATGGTAAACAACTATGGTCATGTCAGGACGGTCAGTTATCCTAACCACGCTATTCCTGGGCAGGCTTAGACCTCCTAAGCGGTTAACCAGTACTAAGTGCACATACTTTCGCCAGTAACTGACAACTGCCCTTCTTGAATCAGCGGAAGGAGTTACGAAAGTATGTGGCCAGACCGGGTTTCTAAACCAGGACCTCTGACTTATGAGTCAGGTGCCCTACAGATTGCGCTACGCGGCCCGGCTGCTAATGTGATCCAAGCTAACATATTAGCCCTTTTAAATGCCTAGGGCATTTTAGGAAAAGGGGGAGGCATTATTTAGAGCCTAAAGTGTAATAAATCAGCCACTGCCAAATAATTATCTCTAGTAACAGTATTAAGGTGAATCGGTGTACTTTCAAAGAAAGCAACTCAACTATTTTATACCTCCCTTCTCAATCGGTGAGGGTCATCTCTAAAAGAACATGCCCCTTAAAGAGCAAATTCTTTTCTTTAAGAGTAGACCCCATTTCAAAGAGCTACCTCAGGAGATTGAAGCAAACAGAAATTCATGCAAGTTAGAATGTTCATTATTTTTGGAAAAGTAGCAGGAGGGGTATATTACAGCTGGGGCATTTATTAGGATTAATATGGGAGTTTAGTTTCAAATGAAAATAACCTAAAATGCCCTCTTATTTTTGTATGCCAAATTAACTCCGTAAACTGGAATGAAAACTAACCTGTAGTAGACAATGGATTGTCCTTCATGAAGTCGTAACCAACCAAATGGTACAATAACAGAGCTTGGGCTAGTCACATTCTTATGTACAGGTAGGTCAGGTTTCACTTCAGCATCTGTTTTCTGAGTCTTTGGTTTACATTCCACCTCAGTAGCCTTGCAAACCGTTTCACTTTTACCCTTTGGAGACAGAATTTTTGAAGTTGGAATAGTGGAGACACCAAATGTCACGCTAGTAACTGACACTGACTTTGGATCCTGAACACTGACAGCTCTTCCGGTCTTCGCAACATTTGACATAGTCACAGTATCAGTAGTTTTTGAGACACATGAAACACACTTAGGTTGAACAGTTTTAGTTTGTGGATTAGATGTTCGGACAAGCCCACTTTGCTGAAACCGTGGAACCCCTCCTGGCACTAATGGAAACGATCCAGAATGACCTTGCAATAGAGTAGCATGTAGGCTTGCAAACTGTTCAGAGTTCCAACTGTTTACATCAATGTTAAGATTAGCACCAGGAATTTGACTACGGGGATCAAAATTAATCCCACCACCTTGCAGTTGCATAATATTATTATTATTTGGGACATTTGAAGCACCAGGAATATTACATGGGAAATTCTGTCCCTGGATAACATTTGAAATATTTTGTCCACCAACAAGATTTGCAACAGAGTGCTGGGATACTGACCCAGTAGCACCAGATATTTGCTGACCACCTATCATATTAACAGGTGTCTGCTGGATACCTAAGGTGTTTGGATTTGGTATAACTTGCTGCTGTTGTTGTTGCTGATGATGTAACAGAAAATGGCCAAAGCTTGGTAAAGTTTGATTTTGGGTGACAAGATTTGCTAATAATGGATTCTGTCCAAAGTTCACAGTGTTTGGGTTTTGGGTTAGAATACTTTGCTGAATCTGTGACTGACTGGCCAAATGAGTCAGAAACTGCAACTGGCTGTTCAACTGAACTGAAGAATCTTGTTGCTGTTTGGCTTTCCCAGGTTTTTGGCCACTTGCCTTTCTTTTTCTGCCGGAGGTCGGAGACACTTCAGGAAGTCTTGCAGAATTTGGAGAAAGCAAATTTGCTGAACTATTTGGACTTGGTGTAGTAGATGCTGGACTATAATTTGAAGGTACTTGACCCTGAATCATCTGAGTTCCAACATTTGGCAGCTGTCCAACAACTTGACCATTATTACCAAAAGATTGTATGTTGATATTCTGGGATCCTGGAACTTGCTGTTGAGAATTTAAACTAGGATTCTGAGGAAAAATTGTCGAAGTATTTTGTGGTAACATGGTTTGGCCTTGAAAAATCATCCCTTGTGCTTGACCTGGAAGATATATATTTTGACCCTGACCTCCAGAAATAATGCCAGGATTTATTTGTCCCAAATTTTGTACTCCAAACTGCTGATTTGGGCTTTGCAACATCTGAGGATTTTGATTTGGAAAAGTCAACTGATTGTTAGCATTAGGAAAGTTTGCAAGCTGTTGATCATAGCCTGCTGGCTGCATAAACTGTTCCCCTGGTGACAGACTCGTTGCCCCTTGTGGACTCATCTGTACAGCAATACCGGTGCCCTGCACTCCTTGATTAACCACAGCATAATTTCTTGGAACCAGCTGGTAACTGGCAGGATACAAACCACCCTGGTCTGAAAAACAATATTGTCATATTAAATGGGAGTGATGGTCCAGTGCTCCAGATACGCAGGGACAATTTGGGGATAATTTCCCATATTTCTCCAAACAAACATATTTTGTGACCCAGCATTAGAACTGTCACAACATATGTTTTTATCGAGAAATAAGAAAAATTATCCCTTAATTATCCTCAAACCCTACCTTACATGCTCTGATTGGGACATATACATTGTATAAAGGTACCCTGCCACATGTTTAAACAGGGAAGACTCAAATCAATCTAAAACTAGAAATGTTTTTCAGAGAAAAACTGATGTCCCCCCACCAGCCCATTTCCCATCCCCTCTAATGAATAAAAAGCCTGAACAAGTAAAATATCTAGACAAGTTTGGAGAAAATCAATCCACTGGTTCTTAAGATATCCTACATAGATGACTATAACATTGAAAATGAGGTCAAGGTCACCAAAATCAAATCACCTCTTAAACTTGTCCAAACGATGTATCCATGCAAGTTTGGTGAAATTCCATCCATTGGTTCAGGAGATATAGTGGGTACAAGAAAATGTCATGTAAGTCCTCAGGTGACCTTGAATATGAGATCAAGGTCACCAAAATCTAATCAGCTCTTAAACTTGTCCCAATGATGTATACATGCAAGTTTGGTAAAATTCCATCCATTGGTTCAGGAGATTTTAGTGAGTACAAGAAATTGTCATCTAAGTCCTCCAGTCCTTGCAAATGAGGCCAAGGTCACCAAAATCTGACCAGCTCTTAAATTTGTCGCAATAATGTATCCCTGAAATTTTGGAGAAATTTCATTCATTGGTTCACGAGATATAGTGGTTACAAGAAATTGTCATCTAAGTCCTCCAATGACCTTGAAAATAAGGTCAAGGTCACCAAAATCTAAAAACCTCTTAAACTTGCCCCAATGATGTATCCATGCAAATTTGGTGAAATTCCATCCATTGGTTCAAGAGATATCACTGGTACAAGAAATTTACATCCAAGTCCTCCAGTGACCTTGAAAATGAGGTAAAGGTCACCAAAATCTAATCACCTCTTGAACTTGTCCCAATTATGTATCCATACCAGTTTGGTGAAATTCCATCCATTGGTTCAGGAGATATAGTGGGTACAAGAAATTGTCATCTATGTCCTCCAGTGACCTTGAAAATTAGGTCAAGGTCACCAAAATCTAATCAGCTCTTAAACTTGTCCCAATAATGTATCCATGCAAGTTTGGTGAAATTCCATCCATTGGTTCAGGAGATATAGTGGGTACAAGAAATTGTCATCTATGTCCTCCAGTGACCTTGAAAATGAGGTCAAGGTCACCAAAAGCTAATCAGCTCTTAAACTTGTCCCAATAATGTATCCATGCAGGTTTGGTGAAATTCCATCCATTGTTTCAAGAGATATCGCGGGTACAAGAAATCTGTCACAGGGACGCCGACGCCCGGGATCCACACTGAAAACAATATGTCCCCCCTCACCTTTGGTGGGGGGACATAATTCTGTGTAGCCTGGTCAGGCTTCACTGTCTACATCAACAATCAATGGAATCTAGGGATGGGCAGCCACTCATGCTCCATTTAAAAATTCCCTGACTTTTCCCTGATTTTTTTCCCGGCAATTTTCCTTACCTTTTTACTGATCAGAGCACTAGATAAGAGGGGTATTTGATGATAATTGAGGGATAATTTTCTTTATTTCTCATTGAAACCATATGTTGTGACCCCTCATATGAACTGTTTCGATGAGACAGTTCAGATGAGGGGTCACAACATATGTTTTTACTCAGAATTAACAAAAATTATCCCTAATTATCACCAAATAATCCCTCTTATCTAGGGCTCTGACTGATTTTAAAGTTGACTGTAGTATACTCTTTACTTTTTGACAGGGTATGAATATCAGTTTTCTAATGTCAGTGAACCTTAAAATATATGTCACAGCCAGATAGGGGTCCTTGCAATAAATGCTCTTATCAAGATATAAATGTGGGCCAAGGACCATCGCCCTAACAGTGACTGACTAAGATACCTAAACACAGACAGTTAACATAGATCCAAATGCAAATGCTGACTCAGACTCAAAATGCTGGACTATGAGCCAGGGCACTGCATATTATAAGCTCTCCTTTGCTTTTGCATAGGCACACTAAAAATAGCTACTGTTCAAGAATTAAGGACAGCTAGAAATTGTTCATGACAATGATTTTCTGATTTGAATATTCAGAGTGTCTGAAATTATAGATCAATTGCATACCTTAAAATGATACCACTCTGTTTCTAAACGCATACCATATCTATTTCAAGGGCTTAGTGCAAGACTAGTCTAACTCCATATTTTGAAACTTTTCAGAAGAAGCAAAAAACTGATTATTATAGTACATAAACAAAATATTAGGATGAAATTTGACACATTTACATAAAATATGGGGAGAAATGCTTACATTATTCAATTTTATTAATCTATTTTTGTTAAATTACGTTTTTGTTCCTTAGACCACTTTTGCGCTGAAAAGTTTTGTGCAAGACTAGTCTAACTTGAGATAGACTTTTTATTTCAAATGCAAAATATAAGTGCATTATAAAACAAATTTTAACAATTTTTACAGTTTGAAGGCAAAAACTCAATAAGCTTAAGCTGTGAAATAGCTATTTAACAACTTTAATCATTTAAAAAGCACAATTTATATAACTTTTTTTTGTTAGTGCAAAACTAGTCTAACTTCAATCCACTTTTTCTTAGCGCAATACTAGTCTATCTCAAGGTAGACTAGTCTTGCACTAAGAACAAGACCTGTCCGCGTACAGGATAGCTCGCCTGCAGCGCATTGCCCATCACAAAAAAAACTTTAACCAAAACATCCAATCCGGACGCCGACGCCGACGCAGATGCTGCAGCCAGGGTGACAACAATAGCTCTCCCTGAACTTTCGTTCAGGCGAGCTAAAAATGAGGAAAATATTTTGAAATGAAAGGACTGCATGCTTTACTACCAAAAAAAACTATTTACTAAAGTGTTAAGAAAACACTGCACCTAGACCTACAAACAGTTAAAGACTATTATAAAAACTTGTATCTAAATTTATAAAACTGAAAACTAAGCCATTTATCCATAGTATGCTCGTTAAAATCAAATTCCTCTCATTGTAGTTAGACTAGTCTTGCGCTAAAGATTTGGCTCATTTGGCTCCTAGACTTCTTTTTTAATTAGGAATAAAAGCATTTTTTGCAAAAACATGAATCTTAATATTTTCACAGAATGTGTATTTGACCATCAAGTTTTCAAAACTGCAAAAAAGTGAATTTGTGAAAAATAGTGAGTTAGACCAGTCTTGCACTGCGCCCTCGATTTGGTTATAAGAGAGGAATTTATCTTTCCACTATTACCGCAGATATGTATATCGCTTTCGTTATTCAGCTATAAAATGGGGTTTTCTCTTCCAAAATAATCTCAAAGCTCTATATCTATCTTACCAGATGGATCTAGATCTTTGAGATTGTTTTGGAGATGGATCCAGATCTCTGAGATTGTTTTGGAAGCGAAAAACCCAATCTTTTAACTGAAAAATTATGGTACTTACTTAGTACAGAAGGTATCCCAATTTGTCCTGGAAATATGGGCTGTCCTCCTATTGAGCCAGCCTGCTGAACAATAGTCTGATTCTCAGCAGGAGAACTCATCATATGTTGTACATGTGCTGGTTTGGCCGTCTGAGAAATCAACTGTTGCATGCTGGGTAATTGTACCACAGTCTGGCTCTCTGCCTGAGGACTCATCATTGGCTGAATAAGGGTTTGCTTGGCATTGTGAGAAACCAGCTGTTGCATGCTGGGTAGCTGTACATACTGCTCGCTGGACTGTATACCACTGCTTGGAGCCTGTGCCATTATTAACCTCACAGGAGTAGAACCAGTCTGGTTATCCATCATGGTGGATGCAGGAATAGTTCAGTCTTTGGAAGGGCCATTTCTTGACCCTCTTGAGATCCTTTATTTTGATTTTCCAATCATTCATTGTAATTCTTAACTCATGATTGTTAATAATTTGTAAAAGAGAAATAGATCCATGTAAATGTGGTAAACAAAAATAGTGTTTGATGCCTATCCAGGTCACCAAACCATCAAAGATCAGAATCACAGCTGAGACTAGAACATTGTGGGGAAAGATGCACTTAGCGACAACCAGCGACCGTCATCAAGTCCCTGCCCTGCAAAGTAAGAAAAAGAGACTATCAAAATCAAATATACTTTCTCCTTGCTAAAAATTTAGTCTGAAGTCATAAATACTTTCACAGTTTCAGCACTCTAACAGTCTGGATCGAGAATTATCAATCTCCATCATGCTTATTTGTGATGGCTAACCATCATGCATCATTCTCATTATGATGGTTAACCATGCACTTTAAATGAACTGAAATGATGGTTAACCATAACATACTTAGTTAAATTTTTACATGATGTCACCAGAAAGCCAAAGGTCGAAGCGTTTTTAATTTCTTCTAGTCTGATGGCTAACCACAGCAAAGGCAAAAACCCTCAAGTACTTTTCTGTTGTGAAAATGATAGAAAATCTTGTGTAACTCATACATGTACAATTAGCATCTGTCACAAATAAGCATGCACTGTAAACACTTTTGATTGTAAGAGTTTATAATAAATAGAAAGAAATCATGTATTTGTTTTATATAATAAGAAAAATAGACTCTTTATGCTGTCAATATCTGCGGAATGGACCCAACATAAATTTTAAATATGAACAGGTCATACTGAAAATCACAAATGGATTTAATTGCAAGTTTAGCATGCTGAGTGAGTTCATTGGATTTAAATCTGTAAAGGTAACGGCTGACCACCACAAATGGGTGTAACTGATAATAATAAATTTGCCAACTGTTCATATATGCAATGTAGGTACATGTATGCTAACGGTTACCCAGTACACACTTAAATATTTACTTAAAGATGGCACCACAGGACTTACTGTTACTTCAACTTGTTTTTGTTGTCCTGTCAGTGTGAGTTACTCAGTAGTGCCTTTAGATGGGGTAGCTGAATGACCACCTGTCTTCCGAGGGTAAAATCGATTCCGCTAATTTTCGCTTCCTGCAGAGACTGTACATCATATTTGGCTTCCATTGAGACTGTCCGCCATCTCTTGCTTCCTGCCGAGACTTCTGTACATGATAAATGGCTTCCTGCAGAGACTGTCCATGTGATTCTGCTTCCTGCAGAGGCTCTCAGCAGGAAGCAGAGTCATGCTGACAGTCTCGGCAGGAAGCCATTTTTCGAGGACAGTAGTCTCTGCAGGAAGCAAGAAATTATGGACAGTCTCGGTGGAAGCCAAATATGATGTAAGTCTCTGCAGGAAGCGAAAATTAGCGGAATCGATTATACCCTGTGGTCTTGAAAGGAGTTGTTCATTCAGATTACCGTTTGTGTCTTTCGTGAACTGCTGTCATTTTATGTATACAGTCAACTCTCGATATCTCAAACACTGATATCTTAAAGGTAGATTCCTGGACTAGCGATAACAATTATGTCCACAAAATAATTTCGTCTTTTTCTCAGCAGTATTGAATTCTCTTATTTTTCTGAATTTGTTGCCACTGAGAAACTCGTCAGATGTTGAAGAAAATAGTCGTTTTCCCTTTTGGTTTATTTTCTTTCGTTGGAATTCCAGTTCTAAAAATAACTATGTTTATCATGTCTATAAGTGCGCGATTTCTGATGCCATTCTCCAAAGGTCATTTTTCCCTTGCCGTGAGCTCTCCTGGAGGTCCTGGCATGGCGGATGGGTTAAAACTATCCCAAAATGCAATGCAGCATGACGTCAGCTGCGTTATCTATTTTTGGCGCGAACTAAAAATAGCGCTACCTGGTGTGCGAAGCAGAGTTAGGAAATCCCTTGCAAAACAAATTTTCTAATATTTTTTTGATTTACAACTTTAAGTGAAACTTATTCATTCCCTTTTATAAGTGCTTTCCTATAACTTGGATGAAAGATCATCAAAATTATGATGCATTCCAAAGTACAGGAACCTACCTTTAAAGTATCTCTTATCTCAAATAAAATAGTTTAAACATATTTCCTATCTTTATTTACTTTTCAACTTCTGTTATCTCAAACTACTGCTATCTCAAAGTAACTTTTCTGGGATCAAAAAATTTACTTTGAGATATCAGTAGTTTGGAATGAATTTCGAGAGTTGACTGTACTTCTCTCTCTTGGTTTTGAAGGCAGGATATGGGACGCGACTGTATTAGTTCCTAATTCTAATTTTCAGCACTCTGATTCTCTCCTAAACACCTTTAATTAAAGTATTTCTGATATGAAAAGTCTTTAAGACCAATTCAGAACCCCTCTGGCTTTAAATACAATATATAAGAATCTACTAGTCATCATTTACAAGGGCTAATGCTGATGTACAGCAGTTTCCATGGTAACTGAAGACCAATGGCAAATAGTTACTTATGAAATTTATAATGACATGTAATCCTAATCATAAATCAAGACAATTCACAAGGCATATGCTACACTGTCGCTGTTGTTTGAATTACCGGTACCTAGCCCACAATATGGTTGCTGGGAAATTTTCCATAATAGACACTGCTGTTGTAAATAGGACCTCTTGCTTATTCATGCAAAAAGCAATACAGATGGCCTGGTACAATTATTTGTGCCAGGACCATGTCCGAGAAGGGGTCTAGAAAGTAGTTGCTGCATGCTAGAAAAGATAAAAGATAAATAAATTTTATTTAACATCACATATTAGAAACAGACAACATGTTTTTTTTAGCTCTGTAGAGCTTTTATTGCGACAAACAAGGTACCCAGTAACAAATTATACCTACCTGATGAAATAACTTTATCTTCCTAGGACTACCCTTTAATGACGAGCGTCAACCAAGGGAGCTCCTAGTACCATTTTTTACACCTTTGGTATGGCACAGCCTAGAGCTGTCATAGATTGGAGATTTTGCATATCCATATATCGAATGAAAATATCGATATGTATCGATTTGTATTGATATGTGGAGTTTTTGGAAACCTTGAGAAAACTTGTATGGTATACCTCTATTGAAAATATTTCTTACTTTTGTTTTATCCTTTTTTAGAATATTTGTGAATAGAATATTAAATACTATGTCTTTCTTACCATTACTGAAGACTAATAAATGCTGAGATCATGTGAGATGCATTTATAAAAGCCGATTTGAATTTAGTTTACCAAATTTGATTGGAACTTAAACACTATAAACAAAGAGTTACAACTGTGACACCTGCTTAGCTGTTTGAGGAATGAAGAATGATCAACAGAACTTGTTTTACTAAACTTAAAGGTCATATAGGTTGTTAAAGGTAGGTTCCTGTACTTTGGAATGCATCATAATCTTGATGAACTTTCATCCAAGTTGTTGGAAAGCACTTACAAAAGTGAATTAATAAGTTTCACTAAAAAGTGTAAATCAAAAAAATATTAGAAAAGTTGTTTTGCAAGGGATTTCCTAACTCTGCTTCGCACACCAGTTAACACTATTTTTAGTTCACGCCAAAAATAGATAACGCAGCTGATGTCATGCTGCATTGCATTTTGGGATAGTTTTAACCCATCTGCCCTGCCAGGACCGCTAGGAGAGCTCACGTCAAGGGAAAAATGACCTTTGGAGAATGGCATCAGAAATCACGCCCTTATAGACATAATAAACATAGTTATTTTTACAACTGGAATTCCAACGAAAGAAAATAAACCAATAGGGAAAGCGACTATTTTCTTCAACATCTGACGAGTTTCTCACTAGCAACAAATTCAGAAAAATAAGAGAATTCAATACTGCTCAGAAAAAGATGAAATTATTTTGTGGATATAATTGACATCGCTAGCCCAGGAACTTATCTTAAACTTAAATTTGTAATGCATAAGTGTTTAATGGCTATTTGGAAATGGGAACAATACTAAAATTGGCCCAGGAAGAAGTACCAAAATTTGCCCAAATACTTTCATCACTTAGAAGTTAGAACATCAATAAATCAAAAAGAATTGCTTTAATTGTCTCAAATTCACCTAAGTTATCATCTTCTTTCATAAACTCTCCAAATCTAGACCAAGTTTACAAGGAGCCCTTTGTATTCATTCAGAAAAGTAGTACCCTTTTACTTCTGAAAAGTATTGATACATTGGTTTTCCATATTAAAACAGTATCAAGCCCACTTTGTATCGATTTTATCGATATATCGTGATATCGATGACAGCTCTAGCGCAGCGGGGATTCGAGCTTATAACCTCCTGTTCCAGAAGCGGACGCTCTACCACTGCGCTATCGGGGGCAGTGCTAGCTATCAATCCAGGAATCATATGTTACAACCTTACAGGGCCGTCGTTGGCTTTTAAAAAGTGGTATGGCCATGGAAAGCTAAAAGCCTTCCATGAGTGCCGAAGGCACGAGTGGAGCAGAGCATGAGAGGGGTGTTCCCCCTTTGGGAAAGGGTTGGGGGGACCTCCCCCGAGAATTTTTTTTATTTCAAGACGTCTCTAGAAGCGATTTTAATGCATTTTGAGACCAATTCTGCTTGTGAAACTCAATGAACTTTATCAGTTTTTACCTCTCGTGAGAAAATTTTTGAATTCAGGACGTCTAGAAGCGATTTTAATGCGTTTTTGAGACCATTTTTGCTTGTGAAACTCGATTAATTTTATGGGTTTTACCTCCCATGAGAAAGCTTTTGAATTCAGGACGTCTCTAGAAGCAATTTTGATGCATTTTGAAACCATTATGCTTGTGAAAAACTCAATTTAATGCTTACCCAAGCTTTTAAAGACTGCCTTCCCACGCCCCCTCCCCCCCCCCTTCCCACCCCACTCCCCCCTCCATCACCACCGAAATATGTAAGGCACAACTACCTTTTTCAACGCCTCGGTGAAGTCGATATCCCTAGAAGTCGGCCTCATTGTGACATTACATGTATTAATAAAGAACACTTAGATGCATCCATACTTTATTATGTTAATCTTTTACTGATGATTTTGTCGTTAAATCAGGTGTTAGTTTCCTAATTATGTTTTCTTAACGAGGGTGACTGAAGTTTTTACACCCCGCTGCAGGCGAATTACTGACTGCGGCAAGCTTTTATTATCACGTATCAATTGACCTTTGATCACCGCATGAAAGAGTAAAAAAGGCATAGAAGGAATAACGGGAAAAAGTGGTATGGCCAATACCATATTTGGTCAAAAAAATGCTCCGGCCATGACCGACGACGGCCTTGCCTTAGTTCCAACTGTCTTATGGGCTTTGTGGGACAGCTTTCAAATCAAATTACCTCCCTTGCGTCCTACTTAAGAATCTGTCCCTAAATTCAAGTTATCCCTCTATGTCGCTTTTATAGACCAATATAAATAGATGACAACCACACTGAAAAACAGCAAAGAAACCCCCTGCTGCTCTTAACCCCTACAAGCACAACAGTTGTGTTTGTTTACCTTTCATTGCAGGACACAAACATCAACATATTACGTGTTTTTGCATAATTTGTGGGAAACAAACAGGTGCCCGTTGAGACTAATTGTCACACTTCACTGACCATGGTAGGACCGACGCCAGTTTTTCGTTAGTGTTAGAAATCTGTCATTATTGTTTATGCTTACATTTGTCCGTCTCTTTATGTCTTGGATGGAATGATTAATCGACAAACTCAGAGAACTTTTTCGACAGGTCACTGTTTTCATCTTTACACACGTACACAACGACGCATGCGCTGCATCCCATAAGCCATCAGTGTGTAATTAGCTGCGTATGATTTCCCCAACTCATTTTTACTTTCGATTTGCCAGTCACAGGTTTAACAACGTTTCCTCGAGGCTGTTCAACCTGCGAAGTGTATTTAGTAGAAGAAATATGGCTCTTGCCTGTCAAAAGAACAGTTACTTAAAAGAGGTCAGTACACGAGCACAGAATCTGACTTTAATCAAGTGTATCCTTATGTTGTGTTGTAATTTTTAATATTCGACAGTAACCTAACTTCGGATTCCTAACTATATTTCTCTCTTTTGTTTGCATTTTGTCAAATCAGTATTTTTTCATCAACAAATGAATTAAAAGTCTGAGCATATATATAAAAGATAATTTTCAAAAAGAGTAGAATTAGTAAGTTGACATAGTTTAGTCAAAATTCAAAGTAAACCCAGAGACAAATTGCATCATGTTCATGTATTTAACCTTTTAACCAAATACTATTTTCGTTATTGTATTTTGAAATTACTCAGCTATTTATTATTTATATGGAATTAAGGGGTTTGCATCTTAAAAGTTTGGGGCTAAAACCTGAGTACATGCCATAACACGTTTCTAAATATTCTTCATAATTTTGTGAAAAAAATGAATTACAATTCTTGGAAATCCTATTTTTAGAGCTTGTGTTCCTTGAAAATGTGACTCATAGAATTTCTGTTTAGCCAGTCCATAAGCAAGAATAAAAGGTATTAGACAGGGCCACAGAAAACTCATTACGTTTGGGGATTTTAATTGTTTATCATGGTTCTCTACATATGAAAGTAAAAATGATAGATTTTGTTGGAAGAACAGCAACATGCTACCTTTATATGTTGTGAGGTCTCGTCACATGAAACCGGACTGTGAGCCATGTTGGTGTGTGCACCATCCTTAAGTGTCCATGGGGTATTGCATTCTAAGAAAATGGGGGCATTGTGTAGAGCCTAAATGTTTACTAATCAGTAATCACCACTGGCCAGCTTCTAAAGGTCACTAAGTGTTTTCTTGGAAGCACTTTAAGTGCTTCCAACCAAGCACTAAAGTGACTTTTGGAAATTCATGAATAGGTGGTCTACTTAATCAGCACAAAAATAGCTGATTGGTCCAGGAATGGCCTTAACCCATTGCATTCTGGGTATTTTTTGCCGTCTGCTGAAATTGTCGTCTGCATCAAAAATCAAGAATATTTTGACAATATTGGTCTAACCAACTCTTGTAGAAATGATGTCTAGGCAGCAAACAGTTTGGATCTCAGATCAAGCCCAAACTGATTGCCCACATACCCCTAAAGGGGTATCCCGAATGGAATGGGTTAAGGACGTGATGTTAACATTAGTTTCTTAAAGTCGACATCAAGGTGTTTTAAATATAGCCAACTAAAAATAAAAAAGAAATGTCCAATATACACAAGAAATATAAATAGGGCTGCATTTTAGAACTATGTTAACATATGACCTTCTAATGCACTATCTGGGTCTACTACATCAGAGAATTTTATGCTTGAAATTCTGCTATTGTGATAGTACGCATGCTCACAACATATGCTTCCACTGAACAAGAAATATGAACAGGGCTAATTACATTCTGCATTGTAGAACTATGTTAACATATGACCTAATGCACTTTCTGGGTCTCCTGCATCAGAACATTTTATGCTTGAAATTCTGCTATTGTGATAGCACGCATGCTCACAACATAATTTTATGCTTCCACTGAAAATAAGAAATATTACATCAGAATTACATGTATCCTTAAACCGCATATCTGTGCCTCTGATTTTTCTAGGAAATTTCTTCTTCCAACTGGAAATTTTTCACCTTGCTGTGGAGGGAAAAAGGCCTCAAAAAGGTACCTTTTTAGCTCGCCTGAACGAAAGTTCAGGAAGAGCTATTGTTGTCACCACGGCGTCAGCGTCCGTGTCCGCGTCCTCGTCCGCGTCCGCGTCGGCGTCTGGATTGGATGTTTTGGTTAAAGTTTTTTAAAGACCTATATCTCCTTAACCCATGGATGGATTCATTTGATACTTGCACTGTAGTTAGATATTGGTCCAAAGTTTTACAGGATACCACCCCACCCCACTCAGTGACCTTGATGTCAAGGTCATGGACTTAGAAAATTTGGGTATTTTGGACTGGATGTTTTGGTTAAAGTTTTTTAAAAACCTATATCTCCTTAACCCATGGATGGATTCTTTTGATACTTGCACTGTAGTTAGATATTGGTCTAAGGTTTAACAGGGTACCACCCCCACCCCACTCCGTGACCTTGATGTCAAGGTCATGGACTTAGAAAATTGGTATTTTTTTTGACTGGATGTTTTGGTTAAAGTTTTATAAAGCCCAATATCTCCTTAACCCATGGATGGATTCCTTTGATACTTGCACTAAAATAAGATATTGGTCTAAAGTTTTTGAAGGTACTACCCCCACACCCCTCTGTGACCTTGATGTCAAGGTCATGGACTTAGAATATTGTCTTTTTATTGATTGGATGTTTTGGTTAAAAGTTTTTAAAGACACATAACTCCTGAACCCATAGATGAATTCTTTTTATATTTGCACTGTAGTTAGATCTACAGAGTACATGTACTACCCCAACCCCGCTCAGTGATCTTGATGTCAAGGTCAGGGACTTGGGAAATTTTTGTCTTTTTTAAAGTTTTGTAATTGCATACTGATTCATAATGCTTTGCAGAGATTTAGTTTATACTTGAACAGATGTTAGACTCTTTTTTTGAGTGTACTTTGAAACTCATTTCATTTTCATTTCATTTTAATTTTATTTTTAAGACTTATTTCTGAGATAGCTTTTGTTTATAAATGTGTTTTCATTATGGACAAGCTTGCCTGAAGTTTTATGCATAGCAGTCCACACCACCATAGCAGCTGTGTGATGGGCAAGCACCAATTCAGGCGAGCTATGCTGTCAGGCGACAGCTCTTGTTTGGATTGGGACTGACGCCTTTTTCGGGCTCCACTTTTATAGGGAAAAAAATCATTTATTTCCTTCTGAATTCAGACCAGTGAAAAAGGCTAATTAAAATCACTGGAGCTAATAAGCCTGTCATAAAATTATAATACTATAGACTGGTATATATCAGTCAGACAAGACACAGTTTTCATAGACTTTTGTATGAGCTTGTTGGTGATTTGTCAGTTGTCATCATGTATTACCATAATGTGTGTATATATTGGGACACCTGAAAATAATAAAATTTCCATTTCATCATGTATTACCATAATGTGGGTATATATTGGGACACCTGAAAATAATAAATTTTCCATTTGGGACAAATGAAAAATTTATTATTTTAGGTGTCCAAGTACTTAAGCACATTAGGGTAATAATCAACAGGAGAACATTTTTTTACTACAGACAAAACAATATGAAATAACCTGTCACAAAACAACATAATATATTATAGTCCTAAACAATTATACCCTTGTAATGTGTTATATTGTTTTTTTCTTTTCATTTATGCTTATAGTTAAAAACAAAAGTAAAGAGTTGCACTCCAGCGGAGCTGAAGGTGGTCCAAGATGGGAAGAAGACAACATTGAAGGGATACGAAGTTATTCTAGAGGACACAGTACTCTTTCCAGAAGGAGGGGGTCAGGTGAGTGAGTGGAATGAACTCAGGTTTAATGACCCACCAGCACATAGGTCATAATGCAGATGAGACCTCAGTTTAAAGTCTCACCCAAGGCGGGGGTGGGGGGGGGGGGGACCGTTGACCCCTGGATTGGTAGTCTAGTGTGTTATCCACTACACCACCTCTGCTCTGATGGTCCGATAGGGTCATTAAAACACCAAGACCATTTAACTTAAGTTAAACTTCTGTGACCTGTGACCCCTGGATTGGTAGTCTAGTGTGTTATCCACTACACCGCCTCTGCTCTGATGGGGTCATTTAAACACCATTTAACTTAAGTTAAACTTAGTATTGGGACAGAAATCTCTGAGCAAACAAGTGTCTAAGACTCAACACAATCTGCTAGGAGAGCAACCTGATCAAGGTTTGCACTGTGCACCAGTAATCTAGCTGTTATAATCTTATTTAGAGTTGAAATAAGTAGTGATTTGTTCCAGGTGTGTATTGTTTCTTCTGTCAGTTACTATACAGAAGTGCAGTCCCTTTTTTAAAACCACACAAATCAGTATCAGTATGGTCCCTTTATCAGGGTTGTGAAAATACTATGCCCGACTTGTCCTGCTTGTCCCATTTTACTCTGGACAAGTGAGAAATTTCAGTTTACTTGCCTTGGGACAAATATTCAAAGTGTCATCAATGGAAGTATTTCAGGGTAACTCTGAGATATTTTTAGCTCACCTGAGCCGAAGGCTCAGAGGTGAGCTTATAGGATGGGAGTCGAGCCGTCGTCCGTCCGTCCGTGGGTGGGTGCGTGCGTCAACACTTTCAAACATAAATATCTCAGAGACCAGTAGGCCGATTGCAATCAAATTTTATCTGAAGCATCATTTGGGTGGGGGAAAGGCTGCATTAGGGTTTGGTGCCGATCAGCTCAGAACTCTGGTTTCCATGGCAACAGATAGCCCCCATAGGGTTATAATGGGGAAAACGGCTTCATCACGTTTTCTCAACTGTTTTTGATTAGATCCTTATCATACTTGCAGGTAATGATGACATACACAAGAGCTTGGATGAGTTCGAAATTTGGCCGGATTCAAGCACAGACTACGGAGTTAGCTGCCCTTGAGCGTTTGAAAAAATCCCATAGGGTTATAATGGGGAAAATGGCTTCATCACGTTTTCTCAACTGTTTTTGCTTAGATCCTTATCATACTTGCAGGTAATGATGACATACATAAGAGCTTGGATGAGTTCGAAATTTGGCCGGATTCGAGCACAGACTACGGAGTTAGCTGCCCTTGAGCGTTTGAAAAAAATCCCATAGTGTTATAATGGAGAAAACAACGTCATCACATATTTTTAGAAAAACTTTGTCATCGCTCTATTGCCTACATTTCTCAACGGATTTTAAAATAACTTCACACAAATGTAGGGCGTGACAATATCTCGAGCAAGTTCGACTTTCAGGATGCTGCGCCCAAGGTCAAGGTCACTGTGGCTATTTTTTGAAAAACTTTGTCAGTGCTCTAGAACCTACATTTCTCAGCAGATTTTAAAATAACTTCACACAAATGTAGGGCATGACAATATCTCGAGCAAGTTCGACTTTCAGGATGCTGCGCCCAAGGTCAAGGTCACTGTGGCTATTTTTAGAAAAACTTTGTCAGCGCTCTAGCACCTACATTTCTCAGCAGATTTTAAAATAACTTCACACAAATGTAGGGCATGACAATATCTGGAGCAAGTTCGACTTTCAGGATGCTGCGCCCAAGGTCAAGGTCACTGTGGCTATTTTTAGGAAAACTTTGTCAGCGCTCTAGCACCTACATTTCTAAGCAGATTGTAAAATAACTTGACACAAATGTAGGGGATGACAATATCTCGAGCAAGTTCGACTTTCAGGATGCTGCGCCCAAGGTCAAGGTCACTGTGGCTATTTTTAGAAAAACTTTGTCAGCACCCTAGCACTTACATTTCTCATCAGATTTTAAAATAACTTCACACAAATGTGGGGCATGACAATATCTCGAGCAAGTTCGACTTTCAGGGTGCTGTGCCCAAGGTCAAGGTCACTGTGGCTATTTTTAGAAAAACTTTGTCAACGCTCTAGCACCTACATTTCTAAGCAGATTTTAAAATAAATTTACACAAATGTAGGGCATGACAATATCTCAAGCAAGTTTGACTTTCAGGGTGCTGCACCCAAGGTCAAGGTCACTGTGGCTATTTTTAGTAAAAACTTGGTCATCGCTCTAGCCCCTACATTTCTCAACGGATTTTAAATCAACTTCACACAAATATAGGGCATGACAATATCTCAAACAAGTTTGACTTCCAGGGTGCTGCACCCAAGGTCAAGGTCACTGTGGCTATTTTTAGAAAAACATTGTCAGCGCTCTAGCACCTACATTTCTCAATGGATTTTAAAATAACTTCACACAAATGTAGGGCATGACAATATCTCGAGCAAGTTCGACTTTCAGGGTGCTGTGCCCAAGGTCAAGGTCACTGTGGCTATTTTTAGAAAAACTTTGTCATGGCTCTAGCACCTTCATTTCTCCATGGATTTTGAAATAACTTGACACAAATGTAGGGTATGACAATATCTCAAGCAAGTTCGACTTTCAGGATGCTGTGCCCAAGGTCAAGGTCACTGTGGCTATTTTTAGAAAAACTTTGTCATGGCTCTAGCACCTACATTTCTCAACAGATTTTAAAATAAATTCACACAAATGTAGGGGATGACAATATCTCGAGCAAGTTTGACTTTTAGGGTGCTGCAATCAAGGTTTTTGATTAGATCCTTATCATACTTGCAGGTAATGATGACATACATAAGAGCTTGGATGAGTTCAAAATTTGGCCGGATTCGAGCACAGACTACGGAGTTAGCTGCCCTTGAGCGTTTGAAAAAAATCCCATAGTCTTATAATGGAGAAAACAACTCATCACATTTTCATTTTTCATCGGATCCTCTTCATACTTGCAGGTCATGAAGATATGCATAAAAGCTTGGATTAGTTAGCATTTCGGCTAGATCCCACCACTGACTATGGAGTACCTGCCCTGAGCATCCAAAAAATCAATGTCGCCACTTTTTCTTGGTTTCTACTGATCTGATCCTTTTCAAACTTGCAGATAATGAGGAAATGCATAATATCTTAAACAAGTTCAAATTTTTGGCCAGATCAGGCCAACCACTGCGAAGTTAGCTGCCCTTGACAGCTCTGTCTATTGTGCTCTTGATCGGATACTTTTTAAACTTGCATATATTAAATGAGGGCATACATAATGTTTTGGATGAGTTTAATTTTCAGCCTGATTGGACCACTGACTGTGGAGTTAGCTGCCCTTGAGCATCTTAAATATCCCTATAGGTTTACAATGTCTCTCAGGTGAGCAATTGTTGCCCTTTGGGCTACTTGTTCATATTTCTGAAATTCTCATGAAAACAGATGTTGTGGGTTCCTGTTGGAATTGCCTCTTTGAGGCAATTCTAACCGGTGCCCACAACATGTGTTTTAATTCGAATATTTGTGACACTTAGCTGAAAACTGTCATCAAGTTCAACTCTTCTTCTATTCTTGCCTTATTTCATGTGTACCTTTTTTCTGGGCAAGTAAATAGTTGTTTGGACAAGTTAATTTTGTCTACTTACTTGTCAGTCGGTAGGGCACTTGACTCATAAGTCAGAGGTCCTGGGTTCGATACCCGGTCTGGCCACATACTTTCATTTCTCCTTAACCGCTTAGGAGGTCTAAGCATGCCCAGGAATAGTGTGGTTAGGTTAACTGACTGCCCCGACATGACCATAGCAGTTTACCATGGGCGTAAAGCAACAAATCAATCAATCAATCAATCTACTTACTCGTCAATGGACAAGTAGAAAATTTTGCTATTTCCACAGCCCTGCCTTTATTATGCTATGATATGAAAGTACAATCCCTTACAGAAAGTACAGATAGGCTCGGCCCCATGGGGGTAGAAGTGAGGGGGCCATTATTGATACAGCTGGCAATATTTGTGAGTGTTCTAAATATACTGACAATATTTTGTGTAATGGTAACTGATTTGAGCTGCAACATGAAAAACCCAACCAAGTGGCATGTGTACCCAGCAAAGACTTGGGATCAGCCAGGGCATTTTCCCAGTCTGCTCCCATTGAGCTAGCTTAGACCCTTGCCTACCCTATAAGCACACAGCAAAGACTCTGATCAGACTTGGCAGAGTCCAGGTTGATCTGAGCCTTTGCTGGGCGCACATGCCACTTTGTTGGTTTTGTCCTGTTATGGCTCATTTCTTGATGCTACAGGTGTTACAACAACAAATCTAGGCTACAGTATTTCTTTGGTTAGACAAGGGTTGCGGGGGGTGGGGGGGGTCCTTTCTGAAACAATCCCAAAAATCTGGATCCATCTTGTAAGGTAGATCTCGATTGTTTTAGAAGGGAAAAACTCATCTCATTGTTGAATTTCATAAGACTGATTTAGATATTTGGGTCATTCTAAAGATGGAAAACCCAGTTTTATAGCTACAAAAATCCAGTAAAAGATGCCCCTAATGTGCTCAAGTATTTGGACACCTAAAACCATGAATTTTCCATTTGTCGCAAATGGAAAATTGATGGTTTTTAGGTGTTCCAATATATAAGCCCATTAGGGTAAATTTAGTTTGTGTGTTTAAGAAATTTAATAATATTTGATTTGTTTCATTTCAGCCTGATGACAGAGGAACGGTGAGTATTAGAGAACCCATGCCATAAGCTTTTCACTGCAGTCTGTGTGATCTGATAATCTGAGATTTAATGAAAATAAGGGATCCATGACATTTCGTCTAAAGGCATTTCGTCTAAAAGACATTTCGTCTAAATGACATTATGTCTAAAAGACATTTCGTCTAAATGACAACTCGTCCAATGTGACGTTTTATCTAAATTTTGTCTAAAATTACTCTAAATTTGTCTGAATTTCGCCTAAAATAGGAAATAAAACAAAATGAGAATTTAACATTTTTTTCAGACTTTCTGAATTATTGTACACAGCAAGACCACGTTTATATATTTGGTCCCTAAGCACCTGGTAAATATCTGCTCTGCTTCAATAGTTCAGATTGTAGGCGATGCCTCTCACGAACTCCATGTTCTCGCCTTCCTCCAATTGAAGACAAACCAAAGAAGAACTGCAGTTCACTTGAAATGTAAAATTGAATGACTTACTTATTCCAGTTTTACATTTTAAGAAGAACTACATGTAAACAGGAACTGCATGCTGAAAATAAGTGAGATTTGAAAATTTTATGGAAGAGCAAAATGAAGTCAGGTTTTATTATACCCCGCCACACAGTAGTGGCAGGGTATTATGTTGTTACGTTGGCCATCTGTGTGTCTGTCTGTCCCTCCGTAGTATGTACGTCCGTCCGTCCGTCCGCACTTCGTTTCCGTGCAATAACTTATGTATAACTTAAGTATTTATCAACAGATTTCATTCAAATTTTGCATATGCATTTGTACCAAGAATGTCTCACTTTGGATTGGGAATATAAAATCAAGGTTTGAAGCAAGATTTCTGAAACTTACAGCAAAAGATGAGAGTGATGAAAGCCTCCAGTGATGCTCAAATTTACCCCATGGGAGTTACCTCCCCCTGCCTCAGGGCTATATACATGCATAAAATGATGATAAAATCTATATAAATTCATGTGAAACATATTCTTCAGAAAGTTACAACTGATGATAGAAGTAATAAAAGCTTCTTGTGGTGATTAAAATTTAAACCCTAGTGGGTTATCTGCCCCTGCCCTGTGGCACCATACATGTTTATAACTGTATTTGATTAGAGTGGTAAGTGATTTATTAGAAGCTTACAGTAAGTGATCAGAGTAATGAAGACTTTTTAGCTCACTTGAGCCATAGGCTCAGGGTGAGCTATTGTGATCACCCAGTGTCCGTCGTGCGTCGTCCGTCGTCAACAATTTGCTTTAAATGACATCTTCTCTGAAACCACTAGGCCTAGGGCTTTGATATTTGGTATGAAGCATTGTCTAGTGGTCCTCTACCAAGTTTGTTCAAATGGTGGCCCCAGAGTCCAACATGGCCCTGGGGCAGGGGGGCTTGGGTTCGAAACTAAAAAAAACTTAAAAATCTTCTTCTCCAGAACTGCTTGGCTCAGATGCTCGAAATTTCGTGTGTAGCATTGCCTAGTGGTCCTCTAACAATTTTGTTCAAATGGTGGCCCCAGGGTCCAAAATGGCCCTGGGGCAGGGGGTCCTGGGTTCGAAACTAAAAAATACTTAAAAATCTTCTTCTCCAGAACTGCTTGGCTCAGATGCTTGAAATTTGGTATGTAGCATTGCCTAGTGGTCCTCTACCAAGTTTGTTCAAATGGTGGCCCCAGGGTCCAAAATGGCCCTGGGGCAGGGTGTCTTGGGTTCGAAACTAAAAAATACTTAAAAATCTTCTTCTCCAGAACTACTTGGCTCAGATGCTTGAAATTTTGTATGAAGCATTGCCTAGTGGTCCTCTACCAAATTTGTTCAAATGGTGACCCCAGGGTCCAAAACGGCCCTGGGGCAGGGGGTCTTGGGTTTGAAACTAAAAAATACTTAAAAATCTTCTCTACCAGAACTGCTTGCCTCAGATGCTTGAAATTTGGTATGTAGCATTGCCTAGTGGTCCTCTACCAATTTTGTTCAAATGGTGGCCCCAGGGTCCAAAATGGCCCTGGGGCAGAGGGTCTTGGGTTCAAAACTAAAAAATGCTTAAAAATCTTCTCTACCAGAACTACTTGGCTCAGATGCTTGAAATTTTGTACATAACATTGCCTAGTGGTCCTCTACCAAGTTTGTTCAAATGGTGGCCCCAGGGTCTAAAATGGCCCCGGGGCAGGGGGTCTTGGGTTCGAAACTAAAAAATACTTAAAAATCTTCTTCACCAGAATTGCTTGCCTCAGATGCTTGAAATTTGGTATGTAACATTGCCTAGTGGTCCTCTACCAGGTTCGTTCAAATAGTGGCTCCAGGGTCCAAAATGGCCCTGGGGCAGGGAGTCCCAGGTTTGAACCATAGAAATACATAGAAAAATATTAAAAAACTTTACTTTAGAACAACAAGGCTCAAATGCTTGAAATTTGATGGGTAGCATTGCCTAGTAGACCTTTACAAAGTTTGTTCAAATGGTGGCCCCAGGGTCCAAAATGGCCCAGCAACAGGGAGTCCTAGGTTTGAACCATAGAAATATAAAGAAAAATATTTAAAAATCTTCTTCTGCAGAACCACTTGGCTCAGATGCTTGAAATTTGGTATGTAGCTTTGCCTAGTAGTCTTTTACCAAGGTTGTTCAAATGATGACCACAGGGTCCAAAATGGCCCTGCGGCAGGGAGTCCTGAGTTTGAGCAGAGAAATACATAGGAAACTATTAAAAAGTCTTCTTCTTCAGGACCATTTGGCTCAGATGCTTGAAATTTGATATGATGCATTGTCTGGTGGACTCCTACAAAGTTTGTGTAAATGGTGGCCCTGGGGTCCAAAATGGCCCTGGGGCAGGGAGTCTTGGGTTAGAAATTAAAATGTACTTAAAAACCTTCTTCTCCAGAACCCCTTAGTGCAGCTTTTTGAAATTTTGTATGATACATTGCCTAGTGGTTCCTTACCAAGTTTGTTCAAATGATGGTGCCAGGGTCAAAAATGGCCCCGCCCCTGGGGGTCCTGGGTTTGAACCATAGAAATACATAGAAAAATACACAGAAATCTTCTTCCTCAGAACCACTTGGCTCAGAGGCTTGAAATTTAGCTTTTAGCATTGCCTAGTGGTCCTTTACCAAGATTATTCAAATGATGGCTCCAGGGTCCAAAAAGGCCCTGCCCCAGGGGGTCCAGGGTTTGAACCATAGCAATAGATAGAAAAACATTAAAAAATCTTCTTCTTCAGAACCATTTGTAAATGGTTGCAAACTATCTGGTTTGTTCAAATTATGACCCTAGTTTGACCTTTAACCTTTTTGCTCAGGTGAGCGATTCAGGGCCTCTTGGCCCTCTTGTTTCCATTTACCAAGGGGTATAGTTGCCCCTGCACAGGCCTAATACAGACAACAATTAAATAGTCTGAAAAAATTGGCAAGTGAAAAAGATTTGCAGTGGCAGTATAGGAAATAAACATGGCATTTCATCTTGTAGATCAACAATATAGCTGTTCAGAGAATAACACGGAGGGGAGCTGACGCTATAAACTTTGTGACTGAGGAAATACCTGCTGACACAGAGGTTGACCTCAAGGTTGACTGGACCAGGAGGTTTGATAATATGCAACAACATTCAGGTAAAAGCATACATGCCAGGGCTGCATAGATGAGCTAAAAGTTTGGGACTGCAAGGTGTTTTAACGTGTCCCAATTTCATATAACAAGAAATTTCTGTGAGTTCTTTAACTTTCATATATTTGTAGTTTGTAAAAAGCAGGGAAATTAAAATCCCAAAATATTTTAATTATGTCCCCCCACCAAAGGTGACGGGGGACATTTTGTTTTCAGTGCGGATCCCGGGCGTCGGCGTCGGCGTGACAGATTTCTTGCGCACGCGATATCTCTTGAACCAATAGTTGGAATTTCACCAAACTTGCATGGATACATCATTTGGACAAGTTTAAGAGCTGATTAGATTTTGGTGACCTTGACCTCATTTTCAAGGTCACAGGAGGACTAAGATGACAATTCCTTGTACCCACTGTATCTCCTGAACCAATGGATTGAATTTCACCAAACTGGCATGGATATATCATTGGAGCAAGTTTAAGAGGTGATAAGGTTTTGGTGACCTTGACCTCATTTTCAAGGTCACTGGAGGACTTAGATGACAATTTCTTCTTCTAGTGATATATGTTGAACCAATGAATGGAATTTCACCAAACTTGCACTGATACATCATTGGGACAAGTTTAAGAGCTGCTAAGATTTTGGTGACCTTGACCTTATTTTCAAGGTCACTGGAGGACTTAGATGCCAATTTCTTGTTCCCACTATATCTCCTGAACCAATAGATGGAATTTCACCAAACTTGCATGGGTGGGTTATTGGGACAAGTTTAATAGCTGATTAGGTTTTGGTGACCTTGACCTCATTTACAAGGTCATTGGAGGACTTACATGACATTTTTTGTACCTCTATATATCTCCTGAACAAATTGATGGAATTACACCAAACTTGCATGGATACATCATTGGGACAAGTTTAAGAACTGGTCAGATTTTGGTGACCTTGACCTTATTTACAAGGTCAATGGAGGACTTACATGACATTTTTGTACCACTATATCTCCTGAACAAATTGATGGAATTTAACCAAACTTGCATGGATACATCATTGAGACAAGTTTAAGAGCTGGTCAGATTTTGGTGACCTTGACCTCATTTTCAAGGTCACAGGAGGACTTAGATGACAATTTCTTGTACCAGTGATATCTCCTGGACGAATGGATGGAATTTCACCAAACTTGCATGGATACATCATTGGAACAAGTTTAAGAGCTGATTAGATTTTCGTGACCTTGACCTCATTTTCAAGGTCACTGGATGATTGAGATTACAATTTTTTGTACCAGTGATACCTCTTGAACCAATGGATGGAATTTCACCAAACTTGTATGGATACATCATTGGGACAAGTTTTAGAGATGATTAGATTTTGGTGACCTTGAACTCATTTTCAAGGTCATAGTCATCTATGTAGGGTATCTTTAGAACCAGTGGATGGATTTTCTCCAAACTTGCCTAGATACTTTACTTGTTCAGGCTTTTTATTCATTGGAGGGGATGGGAAATGGGATGGTGGGGGGACATCAGTTTTTCTCTGAAAAACATTTCTAGTTATCTATGTGTTTGCTTAAACCTATATTTTTTATGCCCCCGCCACGAAGTGGGGAGGGGCATATAGTTTTGCCCTTGTCCGTCCGTGCATACGTACGTGCCTACGTCCGTAAATACGTCCGTTCGTCACACTTTGTAGTACTGTTCTTGTCTCCGCAACTCCTCCTACAGTATTCAATGCAGGGAGTTGAAACTTGCAACACAGTTCAGACATGCATTGAACATGTGCATAAAGGAAACATAACTTTGATTTAGGTCTTTATTGCAGAATTATGTCCCCTTGAATAATATACATATTATGACCATATTTCACATTTGAGTACTGTTCTTGTCTCCGCAACTCCTCCTACAGTATTTGATATAGGGAGTTGAAACTTGCAACACAGTTCAGACATGCATTGAACATGTGCATAAAGGAAACAGAACTTTAATTAATGTCTTGATTGCAGAATTATGTCCCCTTGAATAATATACATATTATAATCATATTTCACATTTGAGTACTGTTCTTGTCTCCGCAACTCCTCCTACAGTATTTAATGTAGGGAGTTAGAACTTGCAGCTTAGTTCAGACATGCATTGAACATGTGCATAATGGAAACAGAACTTTGATCCAGGTCATTATGACAGAATTACATCCCCTTGAATGACATGCATATTTTGACCATATTTCACACTTTGTAGTACTGTTCTTGTCTCTGCAACTCCTCCAATAGTATTTGATGTAGGGATTTGAAACTTGCAACACAGTTCAGACATGCATTGAACATGTGCATAAAGGAAACAGAACTTTCAGTCAGGTCTTTATTGCAGAATTATGTCCCCTTGAATTACATACATATTTTGACCATATTTCCATAGCTTAAATACAATCTCACCTTTTATCGTCACTCTAGGGGCCTCATTTATTAACCGATTTTGGTATTACATCACAGCTTTATTGGGGATGACAGTACCTCGAACATCTTTGCGTTTCAGCTTGGTAGGATGAAGGTCAAGGTCACAGTTGCTATTTTCAGAAAAACTAGAGCATTGCTCCAGCGATTTCATTTATAGATCGATTTTGATGTAACTTCACATAAATGTTAAGTATAACAATATCTTGAATAAATTGCCGCTTCAGCACCCCAGGTCCAAGGTCAAGGTCACAGTTGCTATTTTTAAGAAAAACTCAGTCATCCCTCTAGCACCTTTATTTATTGACAGATTTTGATGTAACTTCACACAAATATGTTTTAACACATAACTCATCTAGTGAGGCATATGGCGGGGGCATTCATCACCTTTAGTGATTGTCTAGTTCTCTTCTATTTTTTGTCTTCAATTTTAGACTAACACTTTTTCATTTTCCTTTCACCAAAATAATACCTAATAAACAGCTCTTCCACTGACTCAGAATTTTTTGAAGACTTGACAGTTTTCTCTAAATGAAGTTGATGGAAAAGTTTATGATTGTTTAATTGTTATAATGACTAATAAAACAAAGATGCTCTGCAGCTGGTGATCAGTACAACACAATGCAATAGTTTATTTAGCATAAAACGTTAGTCAGTGATCAGTAATTAGAAACTTGCTGATAGTTAACAGTGCTGGAAACAACCAGTGGCCCAGGGGCCAAATGCGCCTAAATTTTGTCTGGGGCCACCAAAAAGTTTCAAATTATGAACTTTAGTGGCCCAAATTTACCTGTCTGGCAATATTAAATGCATCGGATATTTAGCTAGTGGCTAATTTGGGCCACTGAAAATGTGGCCTGCTGAACTTTTGGGCCACCACTTTAATCTAGGGAGTGTCAAGCACTGAGTTAATAAGATAAGTTTATTCATAAGCAATAGGCCATACTGGCCCTTGTGCACTAAGTTTACAATGGTAAACAATATACAAAATTAATGACAAACAGTGTTGTATACTCAGACATGAATATCATTTATACCATTTGTCGGAGTTATCAGAGAGCAGAGAGTTTGCATGCATCAAAAAATGAGACAAACCATCACATGGCAACCTAATAAGTCCCCCCCCCCCCCCCCCCCCGCCCAAAAAAAGGTGGTAGCTGTTTTGTTTGCCTTTTTTTCTATATTTAAATTAATTTCTGTGTGTGTGTTTTGATAGTACCAGGTATTCAAAACTTTTCAATACCGGTACTTTTTAAGTGCATTACACCCACAGCAATAACCACTATACATTAGTAAAGAGGAAATGGGTATACTATCAGGGGAAGCAACTCTGCTATTTCATTTCTTGCTTCCGGCCTTAATCTGGACCACTCTATAAGGAAAGACTTTGCTTCCCTAGTCACCCTTATTGAGATTGGAGGAAAAATGAAATGACAGAGTTGCTTCCTCTGAAAATGTACCCATACACCTCAAAGTATCCTTCACATCTGTCATGACCATAATTTATTTAAGAATTGAAATTTGATTTTTCAGCGTTCATCGTATGATGAAGCCAGTGGGCGAAGCTAATATTCCATGAAGCTCGAAGTGCTTCTTGTAGAATTTTAGCGACGACCACTGGCTTCTTCATACGATGAACGCTGAAAAATCAAATTTTTATTCTTATATTTACACTTTATTTTAAGACCTTTCCTGTGCTGTTTTCATGGTAATTTAATGTAGAATATGCAAAATATGCGTCGTAGAAAAGATAGTAACGGCGTATTTGGCCAATTTGTTAAACAGCCGTTGCCTTAACATGGCGTCAGTCGAATGTTACGTGGCCCAATCAAGACGTTTGTTTACCTTAGACGTTGCTTGACGACAACGTCACACGGTTAACTGTCGTTCATCGGTGTATGAAGCCAGTTGCTGTAAAAGGTTTACCTATGTGAAGTCAGTGGCAAGTGTAAATATATATATTTTAATTTATTTACAGGTCAACACCTAATAACAGCATTGGCAGAAGGCATGTTTGGCTTCCGTACTAATACCTGGTAAGACTTTATGATTTTCCCATATATGATAGTACAGAAAGAAAACCTCCACATTAGCATTGGTGACTGCAGTTAGATGTTTTGGTTTTTTTCTAAAATTATGACAGAGAAAAACATATGGCTGACAAGTTTGGTTACCATACATACAGTACCTATTTACATCTTAGCCTTGTCTTCAGTGGCAAGCTGAGACACTTCCATCAAAAAAAAAAATCAGACAAATTAACCATGAATTATTAAAACTAAATCTTATCTGGAGAGCCGGGCCGCATAGCGCAATCGGTAGGGCACCTGACTCATAAGTTCAAAACCCAGTCTGGCCACATACTTTTGTTTCTCCTTCTGCTGATTCAAGAAGGGCAGTTGTCAGTTACTGGTGAAAATATGCGCACTTAGTACTGGTTAACCGCTTAGGGGGGTCTAAGCCTGCCCAGGAATAGTGTGGTTAGGCTAACTGATTGCTCTGACATGACCATAGCTGTTTATCGTGGACATTAAGCATCAAATCAATCAATCAATCTTATCTGGAGAGGTCTGATTTATCTTTTCTTTTTGCAGGAATCTTGGTGATAAGACATCATTTATCGAGCTTGACACGCCAACAATGACAACTGAACAAATGTCGGAGCTAGAAGATGCTCTAAATGAGAAGATTCGGCAAGGTATTGCAGTCACTCCCATACTGTATCATGACAAGACTGATCCTGAGCTACTCAAGGTAAGATAATGTGGAAAACTTTGGGACTTGTCATATGTTAAGATATTGGCACCTCAGAGCTTCATGGTCATTCATTATAATGCTATTTTAGATATAATGTTATGATCATGGCTTCTAATGACATTACCTAAACTACAAAGGAATATAAGGCAAATGAGCATATAATGCTCATTTGCCTTATATGGCTTTGAAGTTAAGTGTCATTACAATGCTGTTCAGTGTTCGTTTCAACCTACAATGCTAGTTCTTTCTGTTGACACATACCGCAGTGAACTGAAATGGCTGTTTTATATATCAGAGCCCTCTGACTAAGGCTATTTGTACTATCAAAGACAAAATACACAAAATAATATGACACACGTATGTTTTTAAAATAACAGGTGGATATAGAGGAGATCTTCAGTCTTGGAAATTTTCATTTCTGTTTCTATTGGTTTAATACTTTAACCCATTCCATTCGGGATACCACTTTAGGGGTATCTGGGCAAAGAATTTGGATCCAGATCAGGCCCCACAAATGTGGGGCCTGATCTGAGATCCAAACTGTTTGCTGCCTTGACATCATTTCTACAAGAGTTGGTTAGACCAATATTGTTAAAATATTCTTGATTTTTTAATGCAGACAACAATTTCAGCAGACGACAAAAATACCCAGAATGCAATGGGCTAAGGATAATTACCATATGTGCTGTAAATTTTGAGACATACACCATTTTTAGCTCACCTGAGCACGAAGTGCTCAAGGTGAGGTATTGTGATCAGTCTTTGTCCGTCGTCCGTTGTCCGACGTCAACTTTTGCTTTAAACGACTTCTTCTCCAAAACTGCTGGATGGATTTCGAAATAATTTCACAGAAATGTTCCTTGGGGGACTCTCTACCAAAATTGCTCAAATGGTTCCACTCCGCGGAACAATATGGCCGCCAGAGCTAAAAATAGAAAAACCTTTGAACGACTTCTCCTCCAAAATTGCTGGGCCAATTTTGAAATAATTTCACAGAAATGTTCATTAGGAGACCCTCTACCAAAATTGCTCAAACGGTTCCGCTCCGTTGAACAATATGGCCGCCAGAGCTAAAAATAGAAAAACCTTTAAACTACTTCTCCTCCAAAACTGATGCGCCGATTTTGAAAATATTTCACAGCTATGTATCTTAGGAGACCCTCTACCAAAAATGCTCAAACGGTTCCGCTCCGCTGAACAATATGGCCGCCAGAGCTAAAAATAGAAAAACCTTTAAATGACTTCTCCTCCAAAACTGCTAGGCCGATTTTGAAATAATTTCACAGAAATGTTCCTTAGGAGACCCTCTACCAAAAATGCTCAAACGGTTCTGCTCCGCTGAACAATATGGCCACCAGAGCTAAAAATAGAAAAACCTTTTAACGACTACTCCTCCAAAACTGCTGGGCCGATTTTGAAAATATTTCACAGAAATGTTCCTTAGGAGACCCTCTACCAAAATTGCTCAAACAGTTCTGCTCCGCTGAACAATATGGCCGCCAGAGCTAAAAATAGAAAAACCTTTAAACGAGTTCTCCTCCAAAACTGCTCGGCCAATTTTGAAATAATAACACAGAAATGTTCCTTAGGAGAAATGTTCCTTGGGGGACTCTCTACCAAAATTGCTCTAACAGTTCCGCTCCGCTGAGCAATATGGCCGCCAGAGCTAAAAATAGAAAAACCTTTAAACAACTTCTCCTCCAAAACTGCTAGGCCAATTTTGAAATAATTTCACAGAAATGTTCCTTAGGAGACCCTCTACCAAAATTGCTCACAGGGTTCTGCTCTGCTGAACAATATGGCCGCCAGAGCTAAAAATAGAAAAACCTTTAAACGACTTTTCCTCCAAAAGCTGATGAACCGATTTTGAAATAATTTCACAGAAATGCTCCTTAGGAGACCCTCTACCAAAATTGCTCAAACCGTTCTGCTCCGCTAAACAATATGGCCACCAGAGCTAAAAATAGAAAAAAAGCTTTAAACATCATCGTCTCTGAAGCCAATGGCTCGATTTCAAAAAAATTCAAAGAAATGTTTTACTGATGGCCCTGAACAAAAATTGCTAAAAAAGTTCCACTCCGCTGAACAAAATGGCTGCCAGAGCTAAAAATAAAAATAAATCTTAGAATGACATAGAGGGCACAGTTATGATCCAATCATCATGAAACTTTGTCAGAATGTTTAGCTAAATGAAATCTAGACCATCTTTGAAACTGGGTCATGTGGGGTCAAAAACTAGGTCACTGGGTCAAATTTTAGAAAAAACCTTGTGCACACTCTAGAGAGCACAGTTATGATCCAATCTTCATGAAACTTTGTCGGAATATTTATTTATATAAAATCTAGGCCAGATTGGAATCTGAGTCTTGTGGGGTCAAAAACTAGGTCACTAGGTCAAATCTTAGAAAAACCTTGTGTACACTCTAGAGTGCACAGTTATGATCTAATCTAAGTGAAACATTGTCAGAATGTTCATTTTCATCAAATCTATTCCAGATTTGAAACTGGGCCATGTCAGGTCAAAAACTAGGTCACTAGGTCAGTTCTTAGAAAAACAGTGTGAACACTTTAGAGGACACAGTTTTGTTCTAATCTTCATGAGACTTTGTCAGAATGTTTGTCTCGAACAAATCTGGACCAAGGGTGCAACTTGGTCATGTTGGGTCAAAAAGTAGGTCACTAGATTAAACCTTAGAAAAACATTGTGTACACTCTAGAGGGCACAGTTTTGGTAACTTTGTCAGAATGTTCATATCCAAGAAATCTAGACCAGGTTTGAAACTGGGTCATGTGGGGTCAAAATCTAGGTCATTAGGTTAAATCTTATAAAACCCTTAGGTACACAATAAAGGGTTCATTTTCCATTGAATCTTTGAGAAACTCTGTCTGTCGGTCATATGGATGTCTCTGAGGTAAAGTTCACAGGATACTCAGGTGAGCGATCCAGGGCCATCATGGCCCTCTTGTTTGTAATAGTCTTTTCCACCTTCAGAATTGCACTAGTCCATTGATCCTCTAGGGATGTTCTTTAAACTGTTACCAAACAGTGCAGAACCTGATCGGACTGCTTCTTAGCAGTCTGAGCTGAGTCTGCACTCTCTGCCCAAACTTCTGTCCAAACAAAGGCTTTATATGTACATTTATAGCTTTTAGATATTTTTTTTGGTTGTCTCATCAGTGCCTGAAGTAGCAGGATTAAAGTGACACTTTGAGGTATCTTGTTGTTGATACCTCTTTCTTGCACATCAGATAGAAAATGCCACTCTTTTCACCTGGGACAGAAAATCTTATCTTACTCCGGTGTTCTTACCCAGGCTCGAATAAAAATCACGAGCATTCAATGCATTGGTTATATTGGAGGTCACGTATCTGCGCCGTCAAGTGACATTGGCATTTTAGATGACGATGTCACGAAGACGGCAAAAATGACGTCAGTTTATGCACGTCAGACACTGAGGTAAAGAACCAAATGGCAGTCATTGAAAGCAGCGCCTTCTTTCAAAATCAAATAGAAACCTCTCAAGCACTAGAATTACGCATTTTAAGTAGTTCTGAAGTTAAAACAAAATGTGATGTGCAAGAAAAAGTATCTATCATGGGAGTGAAGTGTGGATAGAAAAATCCGTCACTCGGGATCACTGTTCCCCATCACGAGGCTTGCCGAGTGATGCCAAACAGTGACCCTCATGACAAATTTTTCTATCCACACCTCACACCCATGAAAGATACTTATATTCTGGGCATCTCCCTTTCAGGCTCGATGTCGGGGTCTTCCAGATGATCATGTTGGTCCAGTGAGGGTTTTGAGGATAGAGGGGATAGACGAATGTCTCTGTTGTGGAACCCATGTGCACAGCACATCTGACCTTCAGGTAAGAAGGCATGACATCAAGGCTGAAGCTCTGAAGATAAGAAAAGTACATGTCTTTGAGATGAATATGTGCACTTTCAAGGGAAGCAACTCTGCCATTTTCATTTTCTCCCTCCTTTCTCATTTGGGATCAACTCTTAAAGAAAAGAATTTGCTCCTCTGGGAGCAAATTCTTTCTTTTAAGAGTGGACCCTATTTTTGAAGGGCTCCATTCTAGGGAGCGGTAAACAAAAAGTCACAAAAGTTGCCTCCCTTCCTAAGATGGCAGAAAAAAAACATGGAGGTGTATCATACATATAACTAATAGTTGTGAGATAATTTTTCTCGTGAAACATGTTATGACACTGATTAACAGGTAGATAGATGGATGATTAAGTATTTATGACACTTTCAGCAATATTTTTATCATTTTAGGCTGCTGAAAAAGGGAAGACGGGGAAGATATAGAATTATCTGAAAGCTAGAATAGAATCATGACTTGAGTTTGCTTGACAGTTACGTAACTGGTTGATTATTAGTCTAGAGTATTTACCCATCAGTCAAGATTCACAGACCACCTCGTATTCCAGCTTGCTCAATATTTAGGATATTGTCCCTATAGACCAGTCAAAATATGCATTGACCACTAAATTAAGGTAAAAACCTAAGACAAATAAATGAAAGTCTGTTTTTGAGACTTTTTTGTTGACACTTTAAAGTTTTCATTAAAGTTTTTTATGTGATGGGCAAGGCACTGCAGGCGAGCTACCCGGTACAGGGACAGGTCTTGTTTTTTTTTGTAAAATATACTTGGACAAATTCAAAAGGCGGAGCGATAAGTGCATTTCTGTAAGGTCAACATGTAGGATAATTACTGTATGAAAATTTCCAAGAGTTCTGTTTATATTTCAGATGATAAAACTATTATCAATTGAAAAAGGAAAGAGGAAAGATACTGTTAACTTAAACTTTGTCAGTGGTGGGCGTGTTCTGGCATACCTTGGTAGAGCCTATGAGGTGGAAAAGTCTCTAAATGTTCTTTTAAGGTAAGTCTGGAATAATTTCTGAATGTTTTTAACCCAAAGAGTGCCAAAAAGCAGATGAAAAAATTTACGTCTGCAAAATTAAAAAAAAAATGTTTTCAGCCAAGTTATAATTGAGAATTAAAAAAACCTAAAGGGCAAACATTGTAGATACAGATGAGACACCTCATCAGGATCTTTGCTATTTGCAAATTAGACTATGTTTGTGTTCTGGTGTTATTGGAGTTCAGCAGGGGAGGTGGGGATCCTGTTTTATGGAATCCATGCACCTTAAAGGTTGAGATGTCCTATTAGATTAAATTACTATGGTATACATAGAGGATCTTACACGAGTGGTCATTTCATATTAAATTTATGAAATGAGCCTTAGGCGAGTTTCATAAATTTCATATGAAATGAGCATGAGTGTAAGATTCTGTTTATCATATGACCCTTTAAAATGGGATTTTTCACCTTCAAAATGAACATTGATTCAATAAGAAAATGCATTGACACAGATGTTGTCAATGACCTTACATGTACGTGCCAAAATGTTATTATACGTGTGGACATGACAAGACGCTATCCACTGAATAAAGTGTGGACATGACAAGACGCTATCCACTGAATAACAGTAATGTCATATAATAAATGCATATATTTTCAGAGGTCCTCTTGAACAGCACTATGAACTTGCAGAGAAAGCAGTTAAAGGCTTCAAAGGCTCCTCAAAGGTAATGTTTTCATATAGGCCAGATTTCAGTCTGTGATCCTTTCAGATCCATCTAAATTTTTGTCATGTTATTATACCCCCGGCATACGAAGTATGTCGAGGGGTATATAGTTTTTGTCTTTCCGTCCGTTCGTCCGTTCGTCCGTCTGTCCGTCCGTCCGTTCGTCCGTACGTAAGTTAACATTTGCGTTAAAGTTTTGTGTTAGGTTTTTTTCTTTTGCTTCTGTTATCCAGAGCTTGTTCATAAGTTCTTAGTGTTACTACAGGATGTATACCGATCAGTATGCATCACCTTGATGCTGCTGCTGGCCAAAGGTCAAGGTCACAGACTTAGAAATTCTTATAACATTTGCGTTAAAGTTTTGCGTTAAGTTTTTTTCTCTTGCTTATGTTATCCAGAGCTTGTTCATAGGTGCTTAGTGTTACTACAGGATGGATACTGATCAGTATGCATCACCTTGATGCTGCTGCTGGCCAAAGGTCAAGGTCACAGACTTAGAAATTCTTATAAAATTTGTGTTAAAGTTTTGCGTTAAGTTTTTTTTTTGGTTCTGTTATCCAGAGCTTGTTCATAAGTGCTTAGTGCTACTACAGGACGGATACTGATCAGTGTGCATCACCTTGATGCTGCTGCTGGCCAAAGGTCAAGGTCACAGACTTAGAGATTTATATAACAGTTGCATTAAAGTTTTGTGTTAAGTTTCTGCTTTTGCTCTGTTTTCATGAACGTCTTTACTCGAACTTGTTGATATGTGCTTATTGGTACTACAGGATGGATACTGATCAGTTTGCACCACCTGATGCTTCTGCAGGCCTAAGGTCAAGGTCTCAGACTTAGAAATTTCTACAGCAGTTGTTTTAATGTTTTGTTTCAAGATTTTGCTTTTGCTCTATCTTTTTGACAGCTTCTATTGAAATTTGTTCAGATGTGCTTAGTATTACTACAGGTTGGACACATATTAGTACCTAAGGGCAAGGTCACAGACTTAGAAATTTATATAACATTAATGTTAAAGTTTGTATTGAGCTGTATCTGTTTGCTTATGTTTTTGATATACTTGAATGGAACCTTTTGATGTGTGACTAGGTTTACTGCGAGGTTGAGACAGTTTTGTTGACATCATCTGACTGCTGCTGCTGATTGTAGGTCAGGGTCACAGACTTTGAAATTTATATAACCATTTGTGTTAAAAGTGAACTTTAAGTTTGTATTGTTTTGATTATTGTGAAATCTTGAGATGTAGCCTAGTGATATGTGCCTACATGGGCATGCAAAGTTTATTTCCTATAGGTGGTGGCGCTGGCCGGGGGTATACGTGAGCCCCTGCTCACTTGCTCTAGTTGATGATTATTTGGTTTATAATTTTCAAAAGAATATTTGAGGGCTGCAACATGACAAAAGCAACAAAGTGGTTGTGCACCCAGTGCAGACTCAGATCAGCCTGGGCATTCGCCCAGTCTGATCAGAGTCTTTGCTGTCAGCATGAGGGTAGCTTAGACACTTATCTACCCTTTGAGCACATTGGAAGAGTCTTATCAGACTGAGCGGCTGCCTAGGCTGACCCGAGTCTGCGCTGGGCCCACTTTATTGGTTTTCTCATGTCGCGGCTCATTTGTAGTGGGATCTCAGTAGACACCCCACTGCTAAATATAGGATCTTAAGGAGAATGTGTTCACCATTTTGCTTTTCAGCCATTTTTACAATGGGAACCAGCTTATTGAACTAGCTGTTTGCTTCCCTTGACAAAGGAAACCTTCCAAAATAGAGTCTGCTCTTAAAGGAACAAATTTTCCCCTGGAGAAGCAAATTATTTCCTTTAAAATGACCCCCATTGAGAAGGGAGGCAAAAAAGAAAAGGATAGAGTTGCTTCCCCTGAAAGTGTAGCCATTCACCAAAAACAAGTTGTCATTTGATTTGAAACTTAGGAAGCCTTCAGGGAGTTTGACAAATTTCATAGTAAATGACAGAGTTCAAGCCTTTAAGCACTTAAAAAAAAACAGACAACAAAATTTATGTCCACATAATTTTAAAAAATGTTTCGTCCAGGCTATATCACATGGAGAGGCAGATAGTGAAGATCCAGATGAGGTTGCTCATTATGAGCCATATCATCTAGATATAAGCTGTTAGCAAATCCAGCTATTTTCATTTTTAGTGCTTCAAATGTTATTGTCATTTAGTTACTGTCAAATGTATTTGCTTGATAGACAATACAGAACCTGTTACGTGATATAGCTGTTCTGGAAGCAGAGAAGTTCAGACTGCAACCTTCTAATGGGGCACCATTCATCTATCACAGGTAAGCCCAGTGTTCATGCCTGGTAAACTATTCATGCCTGGTAAATAATTCACACCTGGTAAACACACATTTCCATTGTCACCAGGAAATTATATATTGAAGTTTCTGCAAATGGATAGGTGAAAAAAATGTACATAAAATTTGACTTTCAAAAATCTATGGGAAGGTATTAGTGCAAAAATCACTTTATAAAAACAAACTAGTGGGGTTTTCCCATTGCCAAACCAAAGATTCCCTTTTTAGACTTCCAGGGCTTACAGATTATGTATGCTTAAAGGAAATACTCTTATCGGACTGCATGGATATGCAGGCTAATCTGAATCTGTCTTTTATTGTGCAAGTCACATGATACTTTTTCATCTGATGCAAATCATATATACCAAAACAGATAATTTTGACCATATTGTGCAGACTAAGGGTCTTTACTGTTTGCCATTTAAGTCTTCATCTTTTGCATGCATTGCAGCATTGTAAAACTAAACAGATTCAGGGCAATTATTACTTTAATTATTTGACCCACAAGATGACAAAACCAACAAAGTGGCATGTGCACCCAGCGTAGACTCAAATCAGCCTGGACAGCCATTCAGTCTGATCATTGTCTTTGCTGTGCACTTAAAGGTTAGCTAAGGGTTGAAGCTAGCTCCATGCGGACAGCAAAGACTCTGGTCTGTTTGGGCCGATGTCTTTTTGTCTTGGACTCGTGTTCTCATATAATAATTTTTATATTATAGGCGTGAAGGTGATATAGATTTCCTAAATGCACTAGTCAAAGAAATAAACAATGAGGTAAGTATATCAACATTTGTTTACACTATCTTCATTCAAGCTGTAACATTTGACAAGAATACACTACATCTCATTACTTAGGCATATACATAGAATACTGTCAATCTCATTACTTAGGTGCATTGTCTATTTCACTAAAGTCGTAGCTCAGAATTATTTGAGTTTTCTAGAATTTGCAACGAAATATTCCAGTGGCATCATGTGTGGAAGCAACATCATAGTAGTTCTGATGCAGTGAAATTGATACAAGGTTGTTACTTCAGAAATAATTTTTCCTTACTCGTGAATTATCACTGTTTAACACATGTTATGAGAGGGCAGATCACGAAATATTAATTCATGATGGCAAAGCCGAAGTAAATAATAATCATATCTAACTATAAGGTGTTAATCAGCCATAATTCAGGGGTAAGGAAAATTATTTCATATTTAACATTATACAAATGAAAATGCAAGTATAATACAACATTTTCTAAAGGACTACAGTCATGCAGTTTTGAGATGGACGTCAACAAGCAGATGTTTACATTCAGCGTCATTAGTAGCGGAAATTGGCATGTCTTGATGTTAGCAACATGAGCTATCACAAATTTTCACACAATGCCCCGCTTCCTACGCATTCATTGGGAAAAAGTTTTGTCAGAATATTTTATCTCTCCTGAGACTAGCAGAAGCAAGAACTGTACATGTATTGCCTTTCATGTGAGTGAGTTGTCAGTGGCGGTGTTAACTTTCCTTATTCAGCTCTGTTTTATGACAGTGCACTGACAGAATAGATGCCACCTCAGGTGGAATTCCCTATACAATGAGAATTTTTTTTTGTGACATCCTGTTTGCTTCTCTAGATGACCAAGCCCTTTCAAAATGGAGTATTTGCTTAAAGGAAAGAATTTGCTTCTAGGGGAGCTACTTTTTTCCTTTTAGAGTTGACCTTTATTGAAAAGGGAAGTGCAAATGAAAGCTGCAGAGTTGTTTTCCCTGGATGTGTACCCAGTAATCTTATAGTAAGACTAGTTAATTTTGATAATTGTACAGTAATTGGATAAGGTGTCCTAATAT
Organism: Ctena decussata; assembly: GCA_963989385.1. Lineage (NCBI taxonomy): Eukaryota > Metazoa > Mollusca > Bivalvia > Lucinida > Lucinidae > Ctena > Ctena decussata. Next base: position 43,471,678 of record OZ022504.1, read on the forward strand.
TGTAGGCAAATGCAATACTGAAGTGCCAAATGAACAGATGGCAAAATTTGTGTCTGCGAAGTTTTGAAAAATGTTTCCTCCAAGCTATATCATATTGAGAATTCAAGAGCTAGAAGGCAAACAGCTTAACCTCACATGAAGCGACTCATTATGAGCCACCTCATTCGGATCTATGCTGTTTGCAAATTCAACAAATTTTGTTTTTTGTGTTAAAGAGTTAAGCTAAACTCTGACACATGTATGTTTCAGAATATTGTTTGTATGCTGACAGCAGGGGAGGATAAAGGGCCAGGCTTTGTAATGATGACAGGCCCAGAAGATGTTGTGAAGGACCTTGGACCAAAGTGAGTGTTTCATGCAAACTTTCAAAGATGTATTTCTTCTGATGAACACCCTGGGGACATTGCAGTTTACAAGTTGTACAAATGGCTTTCTTGAGATGAAATTTAGGCAACAAAAACAACAAATTTTGAGGGTCTAATGCCAATCTCGCTGGAATGTTGCCACTTTTTCACACAAAAAGTAAGGGGAGGCGCATATATACCAGAGAAGGGGCATTAGGGGTTAGAAGAAATATAATAGGATTGAAATGTGTAAGTATGTGTATTTGACTCCAGTATGAGTCCCAAGACTCAAGTTTGTCTCATATCATAGTTTATATGATAGTTAATACAGTAGTTGACTCTAGTCATCTCAAAGTCTAGTGAACTAGGAAAATCACTGAATTAACTAAGATAAACAACCATACTGTGATCTGATCTAAGCATCCAAATTTGTAATACTAAATGAACACACATCAAGTATTTCCATTTACGTTAAGAGTGACCCCCAATTTTAATGTGATATTTTAAGCACTGTTTAAGAAAAGATTATATTTGAATCTGCAAAATATGAAACTTTTTTCTTTATTTTTTTAATTTTTTTTTTAAACTGATCTTTATTTGAATGGTCTCTAGCATATCAGATGTTACAACGGAAATTATCAAACAGAGAAACGTTAGGGAAAAGCCAGTGAATTTTGAAGGTGGATAGGTGGCAACCCTGAATGAATTGTTGATGTGAACAAAAAGACTGTGATCAGCCTGCACAGATGTGCAGTCTGATCACAGTCTTCATTCTTCATGTGGATCATTAATTTTGTGTTTCAGAGTGATGGAGTTGTTAGAAGGGAAAGGCGGCTACACAAGAGGCAGATATCAGGGAAAGGCCAATAAACTGGGAAACAGAGAGAAGGCGGGCCAACTTGTGATACAGCATGTTTCAGCCAATCAGGTGGCAGAATCTTGATGCTACCTGGTTACTGGGGGGAAATTCTTTCTGGACAAAATAGCTTCTGTTACAGCTATCTTTTATTACCTCAGATACTGATATCTCATTGTTACACCCATATCAAACCCTTAATGCGCCAAAAAGCAGATGACAAAATTTAAATCTGCAGAAATTTAAAAAAAACGTTTTGTCCAAGCTATATCATATTCAGAATTCAAAGACTATAGGGCAAACAGAGTAGATCCAGATGAGGTGGCTTTTGATGAGCCACCTCATCTGGATCTACACTGTTTGCAAATTCAACAATTTTTCATTTTTGGCGCTTTAAGGGTTAATGAATGTTGTATTTAAATTGTAATGTAAATTGCTAAAAGTGTCTGGTCACACCTTCCTTTTTTATGCTGTTTTTAGCTCGCCTGAACGAAAGTTCAGGAAGAGCTATTGTTGTCACCACGGCGTCGGCGTCCGCGTCCGCGTCCGCTTCCGCGTCAGCGTCCGCGTCGGCGTTCGAATTGGATGTTTTGGTTAAAGTTTTTTAAAGACCTATATCTCCTTAACCCATGGATGGATTCTTTTGATACTTGCACTGTAGTTAGATATTGGTCAAAACTTTATCAGGGTACCACCCCCACCCCACTCAGTGACCTTGATGTCAAGGTCATGGACTCAGAAAATTGGGAGTTTTTTTGGACTGGATGTTTTGGTTAAAGTTTTATAAAGCCCAATATCTCCTTAACCCATGGATGGATTCCTTTGATACTTGCACTGAAGTTAGATATTGGTCTAAAGTTTTTGAAGGTACTACCCCCACCCCCCTCAGTGACCTTGATGTCAAGGTCATATACTTAGAAAATTGTCTTTTTATTGATTGGATGTTTTGGTTAAACTCTTCTAAAGACACATATCTCCTGAACCCATTGATGAATTCTTTTTATATTTGCCCTGTAGCTAGAGCTACAGAATACTACCCCAACCCCGCTCAGTGACCTTGATGTCAAGGTCAGGGACTTAGGAAATTTTGGTCTTTATTAAAGTTTTGTAATTGCATACTGATTCATAATGCTTTGCGGGGTTTAGTTTATACTTGAACTGATGTTAGACACTTTTTTAAGTTTTTACAAAACACCTTATACTTACCCCACTGGATGACCTTGAAGTCAAGGTCATCGACTTAGAATTTTGTCTTAAAGATTTTGGTTAAAGTTTTATATTTATGAAGACATAATTTCACAGTGCCACGATGATGGACTCAGTTGATACTAATACTTGGACTGATGTTAGATAATGGTTGATGGTACAGCTTATCCTCCCCCCCTACCCCCCCCCCCCACCCCCACCCCCCCCCAACCCCCCACCCACCCCCACCCCTCAGTTTTTATTTTACCTCAAGCTCATGGACTTGGAATTTTTTTTTCATTTTTTGTATTTTAATTTTATTTTAAGACTTATTTCTGAGATAGCTTTTGTTTATAAATGTGTTTTAATTTTGTACATGCTTGCCTGAAGTTTTATGCATAACAGTCCACACCACCATAGCGGCTATGTGATGGGCAAGCACCAATTCAGGCGAGCTATGCTGTCGGGCGACAGCTCTTGTTTACAAAGGGAAAGAACTTTTGTGACTTCCCCTTTTGCTTGTTGGGCTAAATAAAACTTCAAAATGGGAACAACGATTAAAGGACAGGCCTTGCTCCTGGATGAGCAAGCTCTTTCTTTTTAAACTTTGTTCCCATTGAGAAAGAGGGGCAAAAATGAAAATGGCTGTTCTGCTCCCCCTGAAAATGTACCCACTCACCTTAAAATTGGTGAGAGTTTTATTCTGTCAGCATTTGCAAATTTAGTGGCTTCCAAATTCCAGAATCTCACCATGATGACCAAGTGGCTATAGCTTAATGACAATTACTTGGTCACAAATTTAAGAACTTAACATTAATTCCAGTGCAAATAAATCACAAAATAAGGAACATGAAAAAATTAAGTGGTTGACAATATTTGTTTCAGTAGGTTAAGTATTTTTGATAAAATAAAGCAGGTAATGGAAAAATGGCCTCTTTATGCAAAGGTAGGTTCCTGGACTAGCGATAACAATTATGTTCACAAAATAATTTCGCCTTTTTCTGGGTAGTATTGAATTCTCTTATTTTTCTGAATCTGTTCCTACTGAAAAATTCGTCAGATGTTGAAGAAAATAGTTGTTTTCCCTTTTATTTTATTATCTTCGTTGGAATTCCAGTTCTTAAAATAGATGAGTTATACGTCTATAAGTGCACGATTTCTGATGCCATTCTTCAAAGGTAAATTTTCTCTTGCCATGAGCTCTCCTAGAGGTCCTGGCATGGCAGATGGGTTAAAACTATCCCAAAATGCAATGCAGCATGACGTCAGCTAACGTTATCTATTTTGGTCGCAAAATAAAAATAGCACTAACTGGTGTGCGAAGCAGAGTTAGGAAATCCCTTGCAAAACAACTTTTCTAATAATATTTTGATTTACTCTTTTAAGTGAAGCTTATTCATTCCCTTTTTATAAGTGCTTTCCAACAACTTGGATGAAAGATGATCAAAATTATGATGCATTCCAAAGTACAGGAACCTCCCTTTAAAAGTAAAGATGGACAATTAAGTAAAAAGATAGGCAATGATCAAGAACTAATTCAATCAGATCCCACATCCCACCCTCAAAGCCTAATTTGACACAGAGCAAAAAGTATGTATACTGTTAAATTCTAAAAATTGGGACACCTAAAATAATTACTGTAACTGTCCTAAAATGGTCTTACAATGCAGTTTTGCATCTAGAACATGCATATGTAATGGCAAACAATGTAGGCCCTGATCAGACTGCTCCTGTTGGAGCAGTCTATTCTGGAGCTACACTTTTTTCTCAGACCTGTCTGTCTCAATATCAGTACTTAGAATTTTTATGGTACGTGAGCTGACCAAAAGTCAGCAAAATGTTTATTTGTGAAATTTTAGAGTCAGAGATGCCCAAGTATGAATCATGACAGTCACTGAAAATAAGAGGTGTCACTATGAGGAGTAGTTATCATGAAAAAATGAAAAACAAAATAAAATAAAAAAAGAATTGTGTAAATCACTGAAATACTGAAATAAACATTCAGTATTTCTTTGTTTTTAAGATGGAGGGTTATCCCTTCCTAAATAATCAAAAAAAAAAAATGGGGGATTGTTTTGGAAGGGAAAACTCCATCTTATAGCAGAATTTCATGAGACTCAATTAGATCTTTGAGGTCATTCTAGGGAGGGGTTGTCCTTCGGAGGGGAAACTCTTTCTACAGCGGAATTTTATACCGTAGTTGGATCATAAATTTGTACAATTTGGAGGCACTAAAACAGTATTTTTCCAAAATTCTTAATAAATTCACTTTTTGAATAACAAAGTGGCTGGTTGGGTTAACAGAGCTCCAGATAAGAGGGGGTAATGAGGATAATTCGAAGATAATATTTCTTATTTCTCAACAAAACGTATGTTGTGACCCTATTAGAGCCGTCTCGGCAAGATGGTTCTGATGATGGGCCACAAAATATGTTTTTATGGAGAAATATGCAAAATTATCTCTAAATTATCCCTGTTACCTCTTCTTATCTGGAGCACTGGATAATTTTTGTACAAGATGCAAACAATAAGAGGTATACAAAATTTACATTTTCATTTCACTAATTCAATGTTTTGACACTTAAATTTCTAAATTTAAGTGTCTAAATCTGCAGTAGCATTCAGCATTCAAACTTTTGAAGTTTTTCTATATTTAGGTCATCCTTCACCCTTTCGAGGCCACACCTATTTTAAACAGTTATGCTTCTTTTTATTAGCTATAAGGTTAATCAAGGACTTGTTGTCGAACATTCAACATCTGGGATTTTGTTTGTTGGACAATGTCACAAGCTAAGTTATCAATTGCATTGGTCAGTTATACACTATCAGGTAACTTTTGAGTGACATTCTGGGTGTAGGTTGGAAAGGTCTATTGCTAAGGAGCTGGTAACAGCCTATTATCTATTTACAGAAATTATTATTTTACTCGGAAAATGCCTTGTTTTATAGATGACTAAAACTAAGTCCCATATGAAGCTTTGAACAAAATTCATTCCTGGCATAGTAATGTTATATTCCAACATAACCTATGCCAGGAATAGGTTTTGTTCCAACATGACCTATGCATGGAATAGGTTTTGTTCCAACATAGCCTATTCTAGGAATAGGTTTTGTTCCAGCATAACCTATGCTATGAATAGGTTTTGTTCCAGCATAACCTATGCCAGGAATAGGTTTTGTTCAAAGCTTCATATGGGACTTAGTTTTAGTAATCTATAAAACAGTGTATTTTGCGGGTCAAAAAATATTCTAATGCACTTACCAATATAATGCGACGTCTGATTGGATAACGTAAAAAATTTGCGACAGCATATTCTGCGATATACTGTCGCAAACCCAGCGTAAAACATATAGATAAAACTAAAACGTCACTTCTCATTGGCTAACGTTTGGTTTAACGCTGCTGAAAGCGCTTCCAGTGGATGCAAAAAAAGTAGACTTCGAAAGGTGAAAATCTGATAAAGTGCATTAGAATGGGGATAACTATATCAAAAATTGTCATTTCAGGAGGTAAACCGTTGGTTTTATGCTCGCAAATTGTGTTTTACGGCTCCGCTTACGCATTGCCATAAAACAAAACTTGCGACCATAAAACCGACTATTTACCTCCCCAAATGACAATTTTGAATACAGTTATCCCCTAAATTTCTGTAAGTAGATAATAGGCTGTTTGGTATCAATTATCATCCTAAAAATTGGGACACCTAAAATAACTAATGTCATTGTCCTAAAAATGGAATTGTTCAATTTTTACAATGCAGCTAAAACATATAGATAGATTTGGAAAAAGTGTAGATCCTGATATGACTGCTCATAGGAGCAGTCTGATCTGGGTCTGCCCTGTTTGTTCAGACCTGTCTGTTGTACTTAGAAGTTTTAGGGTATTTTCAAAAGATTAAAATTTCAACTATAACCATGTCTTATATATGAAGAAAATTGATGAAAACTGTTTAATCATATGAAGTCACTGTTATTCAGTGGATAACATCGTGTATTAATAATCATATGACCTCATGTGTAATAACATTTGGCATATACATGTAACGTCATTGACAACGACCATGTCAGCAATGCTTTTCTTATGAAATAATGTTCATTTCAAAGGAGATAAAATCCCATTTTAAAGGGTCATATGATAAACAGAATCTTACACTCATGGTCATTTCATATGAAATTTATGAAACTTGCAGAAGGCTTGTTTCATAAATTTCATATGAAATGACCACTTGTGTGAGATCCTCTATGTATGCTTTATATTGACATGTAAATCAACCTGAGAAAAATTGTTCTTGTCGTTCTGCTAGTGTTAGATTGTCTGTTTTTTTCCCTGCCAGACCAAGATTTCCGCAGTTTTAACCAGTGATGGAACTTACACCCTCTTACCCAGCCCCAGGGCTAGATACAGAAAGGAAAAATGAGCCGCGACACGAGAAAACCAACAATGTGGTTGTGCACCCAGCGCAGATTCAGATCAGCTTGGGCATCCACTTTGTTTTATCACACTCTTCGTTAAGTGCCCAAAGGGTAGTTCAGGATCTAAGCTACTTCCATGCGGACAGCGAAGACTCTGATCAGACAGGGCAGATGCCCAGGCTGATTTGAGCCTGCGCTGGGCACACGACCACATTGTTGGATTTGTCGTGTCGCGGCTCAAATATTAATAGCTGTGCAAACTAAATAGGTAGGCCAGAAGGCTATGTAGCATGAGTAGAAGATAAAATATTTAGGGGTGTAACAATACATCGGACTATCGATATATCGCAATAGTAACATTAGCAATAGTCACTATCGATAGGGAAAGCTGCAATGTCAATACTATTGGCAATAGTGTTTCCAATATCACAATAGTTTCAATAGTTTCTAGACATGCATCTATTTCTTGAAAGAAGTCTGTAGCTAAAAGAATCATAGAAATGCATGTGGATTCCAAAGAATGAAAAATAATATTTTCTTGTATTTTGTAGCCAAGGTGTGCAATTTGTGAAACAACAGTCATTAAACAATGCTTTTCAGCCGTAAATTTGTGAATATACCAGATTTTTATACAGAAAAGCTCAGTTTCTGGATAAAAATTTGTCCCCAATAGTTATCGCAATGCAATGCATTGCAATAGCAATCTGCAATAGTAATGGTATCGCAATGGTACTTCTTGCAATGTCAATACTATCGCAATAGTCATTTATGGACTATCGTTACATCCCTAAAAATATTGACTTAAGTGTAAACCATGTTCATGCTGACCTAAGCAGCATCAGCAAAGCAAGCAGCCTAAACGAACTAAGTAGTTGGCTAGGTATCATAAGTAGAAGAAATAAAATCACACCGGGTAGGTGGCAATCGAAAACGCCCGAAACAATTAATTAACGTGGATCAGAAAGCATTAGAAACAGCATTTTCGATAGCAAAGGACCTGGTGTGAATTGGGCCGTTTTTGGCTCCCATTCAAATTCCATTAAAATTGCATGGTTTCTATTGCTTATTATTGGTACATATGGGAAAGAGCAGAAACAATATGTTTCACTTTTGTTAATTTTCAGATTAACATGATTTCTGACATGCCTATATTGTTTCTTTAATATGATGGAAAATTGCAAGAAAATTTAGTTTAATATATTTTCCTTTAAAGAAATAAGTCATTTACAATAGCTTTTGAAAGCCCTTAATAATAGGCTTTTGATGAAATGCTTATACGTTAGATAGCACCGCTGAGTACCTGTGCACTGCACAAGGCCTCTCCAGGTACCCCACCCACTCAAGTTTGCAAGTCCAGAGATGCTAACCAAAAAATTCCAACAGATCAAAATGAAATGTATACCAATTTATTCCTTGTGTTCTAACGAATAAAATATATGAGCGGAGATAAGGGCATTTTTATGTTGAGAAAATATGGAAAATGTTCCAGATGTTGCCAGTTTGGCAACAAAAAGTTAGAAATAAAAATAGAGCCCGGCCTCCAGTACATTTAATATTTTCATGACATGTAAATATATTAAAATCTTGTCTGTATCAAAATACGAAATGTGCTGGAGGCTGGGCTCATATATTTTGAAAGCGCAAAGGCTACCAAATTCATCATTTTCGTCAGAATCCGCTGATGGTATGGGTATGTTCAAGACAAAAAATACAAATATTTTGTGCAAGGACTGGTTTATTTTGTGTTTGCTGTTACATTCAAGGTTTTAACTTTCGTATGAATACATTTTTACTAGCGAAGTAGGACTTTTGAAAAATGAGTTTTCTGGGGCCAAATACGGGCCTTATCATACCAGGTCCTTTTTGCCAATTTGCTATCAGAAACACTGTTTCTAATGGTTTTTGATCTGCAATCGTTGATTGCACGAGCGTTTTTGATTGCCGCCTACCAGGTGTGAAAAATTTTCCAGAACATACAACTTTTTTCATGCTGAGCTAACCAATATTTAAGTTAACAGAGCAGTGAAAGTAATAGTTGAGTCACTTTTGATCGACTTTCGAGTTAAGCTTTCAAGAGTCTAAGATTTTTCGAGTTTTGAGTTGAAGTCTTTGAGTTACAAGTAGTTTTTTTTAGTTCCAAGTGAGTTTTGGAGTTTCATGATCTAAGGCTTTTTGAGTTTTGAGTATTATAAAAGATTTAAGTTTTGAGTTTTAAGTTTTTGAGTTTGGAGTAAGAAGTTTTCCAGTTTCAAGTAAGGTTTTATGAGTTTGGAGTAAGGATTTTCAAGTTTCAAGAAAAGATTTTCAAGTAAAAAATTTTGAGTTTAGAGTAAGGTTTTCCGTGTTTCCAGTTACTGTTTTCAATTTTTGAGTGAATGTTTTCGAGTGTCAAAACAAAGATTAAAGATCATATTATGTTCTAGATCTTTTTATCCCATTACCGTAATGCTAGCTCGAGTATACATATTTGTCTGAATGGGTTTAGAAAGTGCAATGCCTTAAAACAGTTAGTAATAAACAGAACTGGTGGATTTTACAGGTACCAAATCTTCACAAAAGCATTTTATTCCAAGTTGAGTAAAGTCTGATTTAACATCTTCAGCAATTTTCTGTCATCAGTCTAGTACCTCTGATGATTAACCCTGCATGAATTTGTATGAAATGCTTTTAATGGTATTGTGGGCAGTATTAAATGACAGATATAAATACAGTGTTAATCTTAACCAATGCCTCTGCCCTAATAATCTTCCGAAAATAATTTTATATTTACTTGCATGAATTAGGGGATAACTGTATTCAAAATTGTCATTTGGGGAAGTAAATCGTTGGTTTTATGGTGGGAAATTTCATTTTATGGCGATGCACCTGCGGAGCCGTAAAACAGAATTTACAACCATAAAAAAGACGATTTACCTCCCCAAATGACAATTTTCAATATAGTTATCCCCATTCTCATGCACTTTTTCACATTTTCACCTTTCAAAGTGTTCTTTGCACCCATTGCAAGCTCTTTCAGCAGTGTAAAACCAAACGTCAGCCAATGAGAAGCGATGTTTTATAGTGACATCGGGTTTGCGACAGTAAATCGCAGAATATACTGTCGCAAATTTTGACGTTATCCAATCAGACGTCGCGTTATATTTACTTGCATGAATTCCTGTTTGCTTCTCTTGATGAGATAGCTTGTTGAAATGGGATCTCTTGAATGAAAGAATTTGCTTCTGTAGAGCAAATTCTTTCCTTTAAGAGTTGACCCCTACAGAGATGGGAGGCAAAAATAGTAAAGTTGCTTCTTCTGCAAGTATACCCATTCTTAATTCTGTCTAGAAAGAGGTATTTGGCAGTGACTGATGTACTATATTTTAGGCTCTAAATAATGCCCCCTTCCCCCTTCGTAAAATCCAACACCCCTGGGCAGAGGCTTATGAATTACTCATGGGGCTATGAGCCTGAAAACATCATTGAAGATGAAGGTGCCATAATCATCTATGATCATTGGCTGCCTGATCCCATCAGTGATTGGCATTAACATGTTTGATTTGCAGGTCCTTGCCATTTCAACCATCACTTAGAACATCAGATTTAGATACGACTGTACTAAATGTTAGTACCAGTTCATATTCAGATCTTGTAATAAATTGTAAAATTATCTGTTTGGCATCACTTTTTCTAGAATGACAGTCAATTTCTAATAAATAATGACTATAAAGATGATAAAATATGAGTAAGAAATCAGCATAAGCCTGATCTATGTCTAGACAGTCTCCTGTAACATGTCTGTCCAATTTTTATGATAATTACAGTGTGTTAAAGGTTGACTGGCAGCTAGCATGTATATTTATTATTAGAATAAACATTTTAATGATGTGCAGCTGAGACAAAATCATTTTAATAACAGGTTCTCCACAGAGGCTCAGATAAGATTACTGATAAGCTCTCAAGTCAAAAGCCAATGTCTGTAGAGTATGTCAGATCCTCCCGCACACTTGATGTTACATGGTTTTCTTGGAAGATGTTAGCCCTGTGAGTAGTTATAAGCCTCTGCCCTGGGGCATTTAGTATAATTAATACAAAGTTTTATGTACTTAAACATGAGAAAATATATGTGCATTTGAAATTCAAAAACAGCAGAATACATGCATTGGACAAACAACATAAAACAGAATAGCTCTAGAGTATGTTTTCATATCCTTTCAAGGAAAACCTGCACTGACACAGATAGTGAGATTCTTGAAATTTTGGTACTTAAAATTTGTCAGCAAGACAGCTCAAAAATATTTAAGCAAGAGTTATGAAACATAAACAACTGACTGGAAGTGATAAGTAAATTAATTGATTTACTTTTGGAAGATTTCTGTTAATTCTCGTCAGAGTTATGGCCCATTGAATTTTTAAATTCTGTTAATTTTTGACAGAGTTATGGCCCTTTGGAATTTTAGGCATTTTAAACTTATAAACAAGACACAAAAAGTATTGGAGCTAGGGACTTGAAACTTGATCAGCTGACTGAAGATGATGAATAGATTAACTTTTGAATGAACTCCAACAATTTTTTTTCTAATTATGGCTCTTTGAAAAATTCGGCATTTTTATCTTGTCAGCAAGGTTTCTCAAAAAGTGTTGGAGCTAGGGACTTAAAACTTTTACAGTTGTTTCTTAATATTGTATATGGGCCATGTCACCAAAAAAATCTTAGAGCATTTCTGAGTAGTCTGACCAGAGGTTTTGCCTTCTTGTTCATGCACATATGTATTGTACTTTGACAAAGCTTCACAAAAACTGCAAAATATCTACCCAATCCCATCAAGTGGCTCCATGTGTAATTTGATATCACCAGGAAAGGACCAGCTATATAAGGGCTATTTTTGCATGAAGCCAACATAGAGTTTTAAAAGAGAAAGTTATCATAATACAAGCAATTTAGAGTAAAATAATTAAAATAACATACAATACATGAAAGATATAAGTGCAGCTTTTATTCAATAATTTGTAACCCGCAGCAAGCATCCCACAACCCGTGGCCCACATAATTGTCAATTTGAAGATCAACAAAATGGTCCTTCGTGAGGAAATTGAGATTGCAGTAGCAGCACTGAAAAAAGGGAAGTCCATGGGTGTTGATAATAATATACCAGCACTAACTAATGATCTAACTTAACCCATTCCATTCGGGATACCCCTTTAGGGGTATCTTGACAAACAGTTTGGATCCAGATCAGGCCCCACAAACGTGAGGCCTGCTCTGAGATCCAAACTGTTTGGTGCCTAGACATCATTTCTACAAGAGTTAGTTAGACCAATATTGTCAAAATATTCTTGATTTTTTATGCAGACGACAATTTCAGCAGACGACAAAAATACCCAGAATGCAATGGGTTAAATGTTCCAGCAGGAAAGAGTCATAATTGTAAATTCTGACTATTGTATGGATTACTCGTAACAAAGGTAACTGCAGGAAATGAACTGGTATAGAGATCATACATGGGTTTTCATGCATTAACATTTGCCAGGTCCCAAAGAAGCTATTGAAAACCTCGGCCTTCTGCCCCGGCGTTCAACAGCCCCTGAGGGACCTGACAAACATTACAATGAAAAAACATATTTGATCCTTATTATTTCATAAATTTAACCACATGCTACAAAAATAACGAAAAGATTTGGGCACTATTTTTGGCCTCATTGCCATTACCTTGCTGATTCCTTCGTGAGGAATTCGAGATTGCAGTAGCAGCACTGAAAAAGGAAAGTCCACTGGTGTTGATAATATACCAGCAGAACTTGTTCAAGCAGGTGTGGAGACCATGACTGATGTTTTGACAATTAAGAGATCTGTAATAAAAGCTTGAAAACAGGAGAATGGCCAACCCAATGGAGGCAGTCCCTGATTATTACACCTTAAAAAGGGCAACCTACAATTCTGCCAGAGCTACAGAACTATCAGCCTTATCAAAATCTAAGTGAAAATCATGCTGAAAGTCGTCTTGAACAGGCTGGAACCCCAAGAGATAATCTGGGTTCAGAGCCTGAAGGAGCACCATGGAATAGATCTTCAACCTCAGAATCCTGTGTCAAAAGTATATTGAACAGCAGCAGAATCTGTACCATATCTAAAAAGCTTTTGATAGGGTATGGCATGAAGCCTAAAGAACTATCATGCAGAAGTACAATATCAATGTAAATCTAGTTCATGCCACTGAGCACCTATATGACAAGGCTACAAGTGTACGTAGTTCACATGAATAGCAGCTTGGGAGAATGGTTCGGAACAACATAGGCAAGGATGCATTCTCTCTCCCACATTCTTCAACATTTTTCTCAGAAGGATTATGTCTGGTGCTGTTGGAGAACATGATGAAAAGCTAGCATAGGTGCCAGAACTGTTACCAATTTCTGGTGTGCTGATGACACTGACACTCTTGCTGAAGAAGGGCAGAAACCAGAAGCTCTACTTAATAGTCTCGACAAAACCTGCACAAGATATAAAATGGAGACAAGTGCTGAGAAGACCAAACTGATGACAAACAGCACCGATAGCATACAGATGGAGATAATGATAAAAGGACAGACGTTGGGAATGGTTACAAGCTTCAAATAGGTACTTTTGAGCAATTATTTCAGATGATGACTCAAAACCGGAACTTGTTCTGAATCTTGCACAAGCCACTGCAGCTCCAACAAAACCAAAGCCAATATATAAATAACAGCACACCTTTTGGATCAAAGGTGAAACTGATGTGCTCCCTTGTCATACCCCTATTTCTGTATGCCTAGATATGAGTCATGGACATTGACAGCAGATTTAGAGAAAAGAATGCAGGCCTTTGAGATGAGATGCAACTAAAGGTTACTGAACATCTCGTATAGTGACCATATCACTAATGAGGATGTTCACAGAAAGATTAAGCAGCCATTGGAGAATATGACAATTGTCCTGACCTTGATAAACAAACAGAAACTGAGGTGGTTTGTGCACATCTCAAGGTCTTCTTGCTTGCTTAACAAAGATGATTCTAAAGGACACAGTGAAGGGAAAAAGAAGAAAAGGTAGACAGAAGAAGTGGGAAGACAACATCGGAGTCGCTTTTTTGCGGGCCTGCGGGGTGCGGGCCGCTGGCTGCGGGCTGCGGGGCGCTGGTTGCGGGCTGCGGGCCGCTAACTTTGACAGTTAATCAGAATATGACCTATAGCAGTTCGAGACCTGATCACTCAGAAAGATAAAAAATCAGGGTGTTATGTTCATTCATTTTGTAAATTTAAACATTTTTATACGCCCGTCGAAGACGGGTCGTATTATGTCGTGACCTCCGTCCATCTGTCAGTCCCTCTGTCTGTTAACTTTTCGTGTCGGCTCCATATCTCCTTAACCCCTTGAAAGATTTTTTTTGAAACTTGGGTCAAATACTCGCCTTATTGAGATGATGTGCATAACTCATACTTTTAATGATGTTTGACAAGGTCAAGGTCACACTTAGAGGTCAAAGGTCTAATGGTAAAATTTCGTGTCCGCTCCATATCTTGAAAACCGTTTAAGATTTGTTCATGGAAATTTGTACAAATATAAAGCACCATCAGACGATGTGCAGAGAATAAGAACCATAACCCTATTTTCATTTTTTACGGAATTAGGTCCCTTTGTATTTTTAGCTCACCTGAGCCAAAGGCTCAGGGTGAGCTATTGTGATCACTCGCTGTCCGTCATTCGTCGTGTGTTGTCCGTAGTCCGTCGTCAACAATTTGCTTTAAAAGTCATCTTCTCTGAAACCGCTAGGCCTAGGGCTTTGATATTTGGTATGAAGCATTGCCTAGTGGTCCTCTTCCAAGTTTGTTCAAATGATGGCCTCAGGGTCCAAAATGGCCCTGGAGCGGGGGGTCTTGTGTTCGAAACTAAAAAATACTTAAAAAGATTCTTCTCCAGAACTGCTTGTCTCAGATGCTTGAAATTTGGTACGTAGCATTGCCTAGTGCTCCTCTACCAAGTTTCTTCAAATGGTGGCCCCAGGGTCCAAAATGACCCTGGGGCAGGTGGTCTTGGGTTCGAAACTAAAAAAAAAACTTAAGAATCATCTTCTCCAGAACTGAGTGAGTGAGTGATATGTGTTTTACGGCACATCAGCACAAAAAGGCCATTTCGCGCCGAAAACGCTACAAAAGAATATGTTATATGCATTAGGTCAGTCTCCAGAACTACTTGGCTCAGATGCTTGAAATGTGATATATAACATTGCCTAGTGGTCTTCTACCATGTTTGTTCAAATGGTGGCCCCAGGGTCTAAAATGGTCAAGGGGCAGGGAGTCCCAGGTTAGAACCATAGAAATACATAGAAAAAATATTTAAAAAATATTCTGCTTCAGAACAGCAAGGCTCAGATGCTTGAAATTTGGTATGTAGCATTGCCTAATAGTCCTTTACCATGCTTGTTAAAATGTTGGCTCCAGGGTCTAAAATGACCCCTTGGTATGGAGTCCAATGTTTAAACCAAACAAATGCAAAGAAAAATATTCAAAAATCTTCTTCTTCAGAACCACAAGGCTTAGATGCTTGAAATTTGGTATGATGCATTACCTAGTAGTCTTTTACCACGTTTGTTCAAATGGTGGCCCCAGGGTCTAAAATGACCCTAGGGCAGGTGGTCTTAGGTCGAAAACTAAAACATATGTTAAAATCTTCTCCAGAACTACTTCGCTCAGATGCTTGAAATGTGGTATGTAACATTGCCTAGTGGTCCTCTACCAAGTTTGTTCAAATGGTGGCCCCAGGGTTCAAAATTGCCGCAGGGCAGGGAGTCCCATGTTTGACCCGTAGAAATACAAAGAAAAATATTGAAAAATCTTCTTCTTCAGAACCGCAAGGCTCAGATGCTTGAAAATTGGTATGTAGCATTGCCTGATAGTCCTTTTCCAAGTTTGTTCAAATGATGTCCCTGCGGCAGGGAGTCCTGAGTTTGAGCCATAGAAATACGTAGGAAACTATTCAAAAATCTTCTTCTTCAGAACCACATGGCTCAGATGCTTGAAATTCGGTATGATGCATTGCCTGGTGGACTACAAGAATGGTGGCCCTGGGATCCAAAATGGGCCATGAAGAGGGGAGTCTTGGGTTCGAAATTAAAATGTACTTAAAAATCTTCTTCTCCAGAACCCCTTAGTGCAAATGCTTGAAATTTGGAATGATGCATTGCCTAGTGGTCTCTTACCAAGTTTGTTCAAATGATGGCACCAGGGTCAAAAATGACCCTGCCCCAGGGAGTCCTGGGTTTGAACCATAGAAAAGCATAGATAAATTTCAAAAATCTTCTTCAGAACCTCTTGGCTCAGAGGCTTGAAATTTAGCTTCTAGCATTGCCTAGTGATCCTTTACCAAGATTATTCAGATGATGGCCCCAGAGTCCAAAATGCCCCGACCCTAGGGTGTCCAGGGTTTGAACCATTGTAATATTTAGAAAAATATTCAAAAATCTTCTTCAGTACCATTTGGAAATGGTTGCAAACTATCAGGTTTGTTCAAATGATGACCCTAGTTTGACCTTTGACCTTTTTGCTCAGATGAGCGATTCAGGGCCTCTTGGCCCTCTTGTGCATATAGTAATTTCGTTAAAGCTTCTTGTCCGCTCCATATCTCGAAAACCGTTTAAGATTCTGCATGAAAGTTCGTATAATTATAAAGCATCATCAGACGATGTGCAGAGAAAAAGGACCATAATCCTACTTTCACTTTTAACAAAAAAATTACACCCCTTTGTATTTTTAGTATAGTAATTTCATATATTCTTTGTGTCCGCTCCATATCTGGAAAACCGTTTAAGAGTTCTTTATGAAAGTTTGCATAAAGATAAAGCACCATCAAACGATATGCAGAGAAAAAGAACCATAATCCTATTCTGTTTTGACGGAATAATGTCCCTTTGTATTTTTCATATAGTAATTTCAGATAAGCTTCGTGTCTGCTCCATATCTCAAAAACCGTTTAAGATTTCTTCATGAAAGTTTGTACTCATACAAAGTACCATCAGATGATATGCAGGGAAAAGGAACCATAACCTTAACAAAATTATGCCCATTGTATTTTTTGTATTGTAATTTTATATTAAATTCATGTTCACTCCATGTCTCCTTAACCTCTTGAAAATTTTTTATAAGACTTGAGTCCAATGTTCAAATAATTGAGGCACCTTGCACAACTTGCATTTCAACATTGTTTGACAAAGGTCAAGGTCACACTTACAGGTCAAAGTTCAAAAGGTAACATTATTTGTCCGCTCCATATCTCAAAAACCGTATAAGTTTTCTTCATAAATTTTGTTCAAATATGAAGCGTCATCAGACAATGTGCAGAAAAAAGAACCATAACCCTATTTTCAGTTTTAACGGAATTATGCATCTTTGTACTTTTCATATAGTGATTTCATGTCTGCTGCATAATTTGAAAACCTTTCAAGATTTCTTCATGAAAGTTTGTACAAATATCAGAGGATATCTGATGGAATTATGCCCCTTTGTAATTTTTAAGCTACTGACAAAAGTTTTGTCATCTGTTGTTGTCTTTCCGACTTTAAGCCCCAACGGGCGTATATTGCCCTGCTCAGTGGAGCTCTTGTTAGATCCTGTTCTAATCGCCATAGTTTAAAACATGGAATGGAATGGGTGGCATGGAATGGAATGTAATGGACAGGGTAATCTACCTTCCATTGGCTACAGTTAGGTCTCAGAACCTGGGATGGTACTCTTACAAGAAAGATTTGCTCTCTCAGAGAGAGAAAATGCTTTCCTGTAAGAGTGTCTTCCCACATCAGTGGAACGAAGGAAACTTCCCTGCCTGTCCGTCCATCCCATTTCACTTCATTCCGTTCCATGTTTTAAAAGAACAGTACAAGAGTTTAAGTCATTCCTCTCTCCCTGATATTTTCTGATTTACATCTCATTAGGGCTGACACATGTACATTGTATCAGTGATTTTAGTAAAGGCAGAAGAAAAGTTTTCTTCAAATTAGGACTGAATTTTTTTTTCACAAGGGTATCATATATTAAGCCTATGAACTGATTTTTTCAAATAATAAAAATGAGCTGCGACACGAGAAAACAAACAAAGTGGTTGTCCGCCCAGTGCAGACTCAGATCAACCTGGACAGCTGCCTAGCCTGAGCAGAGCCTTCCCTAAGCGCTTAAAGGGTAGTTAAGGATCTAAGCTAACCCCATCTGGACAGCGAAGACTCTTATCAGACTGGGAGGATGCCCAGGCTGATCTGAGTATGCGCTAGGTTCACAACCACTTTGTTGGTTTTCTCGCTTCGCGGCTCAAATAATGAAAATAATCTTAAATAAACAAACATTGGCTGCATTGCGAGATAAGAGATCTTTTTGATATGTGCAGCCAGAGAAGACTCAGTCTGATCAGAGAGTCCTCCCTGTTTGTATAAATAATTTAAAAGTTATGGGCTATCTTTCTATACAGTGTTTGTCATAGGGATTCTTTAGGTAGAGTTTTAAGAAATCCAAAGGTAGGTTTTCTTTTGAAACAGCCCATTTACAGTTCAGTCTTAATATTGTATATGGGCCATGTCACAAAGAAAAAAACAACCTTATGACATTTCTGAGCAGCCTGATCAGAGGTTTCGCTTTCTTGTGTTCATGCACATATGTACTGTACTTTGACAAAGCTCCACAAAAACTGCAAAATATCTATCCAGTCCCATAGACTCATCTTATAGCTAATAGATAAGGTACACTCATCATGAGCAAACAGATGTACACCAGGCACACCATGTCATGGCTGTTCAATGCAGAGTCGCTATTTTGCGGGCTGCGGGCCGCTGGTTGCGGGCTGCCGGCCACCGGTTGCGGGTTGCGGGCTGCGGGCCGCTGGTTGCGGGCCGCTGACTGCGGGCCATTTTCGCTATTGCATGTACCAACTGTTTGACAGTTAATCAGAATATGACCTATAAGAGTTCGAGACCTGATCACTCAGAAAGAATTAAAATCAGGTCGTTGTATACATTCATTTTGTAAATTTAAACATTTTTTTACGCCCGTCGAAGACGGGTGGTATTATGTTGTGACCTCCGTCCATCTGTCAGTCCCTCTGTCCGTTAACTTTTCGTGTCCGCTCCATATTTCCTTAACCCCTTGAAAGATTTTTTTGAAACTTGGGTCAAATGTTCACCTTATTGAGATGATGTGCAGAAATCATACTTCAATGATGTTTAACAAAGGTCAAGGTCACACTTAGAGGTCAAATGACTAATGGTAAAATTTCATGTCCGCTCCATATCTTGAAAACCGTTTAAGATTTCTTCATGAAAATTTGTACAAAT
This sequence comes from Ctena decussata, assembly GCA_963989385.1. Classification (NCBI taxonomy): domain Eukaryota; kingdom Metazoa; phylum Mollusca; class Bivalvia; order Lucinida; family Lucinidae; genus Ctena; species Ctena decussata. The sequence continues at coordinate 43,490,784 of OZ022504.1, forward strand.
ATAAAGCACCATCAGACGATGTGCAGAGAATAAGAACCATAACCCTATTTTCATTTTTGACGGAATCATGTCCCTTTGTATGTTTTGCTCACCTGAACCAAAGGCTAAGGGGTGAGCTATTGTGATAACTGGGTGTCCGTTGTCCGTCGTGTGTTGTCCGTCGTCAACAATTTGCTTTAAATGACATCTTCTCTGAAACCGCTATACCTAGGGCTTTGATATTTGGTATGAAGCATTGTCTAGTGGACCTCTACCAAGTTTGTTCAAATGGTGGCCTCAGGGTCCAAAATGGCTCTGGAGCTGGGGGTCTTGGATTCGAAACTAAAAAATACTTAAAAATCTTCTTCTCCAGAACTGCTTGTCTCAGATGCTTGAAATTTGGTATGTAGCATTGCCTAGTACTCCTCTACCAAGTTTGTTCAAATGGTGGCCCCAGGGTCCAAAATGGCCCTGGGGACCTGGTCTTGGGTTCGAAACTAATAAAAAAACTTAAAAAATCTTCTTCTCCAGAACTACTTGGCTCAGATTCTTGAAATGTGGCATGTAACATTGCCTAGTGGTCTTCTACCAAGTTTGTTCAAATTGTGGCCCCAGGGTCTAAAATGGTCAAGGGACAGGGAGTCCCAGGTTAGAACCATAGAAATACTTAGAAAATATTTAAAAAAATCTTCTGCTTCAGAACAGCAAGGCTCAGATGTTTGAAATTTGGGATATAGCATTGACTAATAATCCTTTACCATGCTTGTTCAAATGTTGGCTCCAGGGTCTAAAATGACCCCTTGGCATGTAGTCCAAGGTTTAAACCAAACAAATGCAAAGAAAAATATTCAAAAATCTTCTTCTTCAGAACCACAAGGTTTAGATGCTTGAAATTTGGTATAATGCCTTACCTAGTAGTCCTTTACCAAGTTTGTTCAAAAGGTGGCCCAGGGTCTAAAATGACCCTAGGGCAGGTGGTCTTTGGTTCAAAACTAAAACATACGTAAAAATCTTCTCCAGAACTACTTGGCTCAGGTGCTTGAAATGTGGTATGTAACATTGCCTGGTGGTCCCCTACCAAGTTTGTTCAAAAGGTGGCCCCAGGGTTCAAAATGGCCACAGGGCTGGGGGTCCCAGGTTTGACCCATAGAAATACATAGGAAAATATTGAAAAATCTTCTTCTTCAGAACCACAAGGCTCAGATGCTTGAGATTTGGTATGTGGCATTGCCTGATAGTCCTTTTCCAAGTTTGTTCACATGATGTCCCTACCGCAGGGAGTCCTGAGTTTGAGCCATAGAAATACATAGGAAACTATTCAAAAATCTTCTTCTTCAGAACCACTTGGCTCAGATGCTTGAAATTCGGTATGATGCATTGCCTGGTGGACTCCTGCAAGAATGGTGGCCCTGGAATCCAAAATGGCCTGGAGTGGGTTCGAAATTAAAATGTACTTAAAAATCTTCTTCTCCAGAACCCCTTAGTGCACATGCTTGAAATTTGGAATGATGCATTGCCTAGTGGTCTCTTACCAAGCTTGTTCAAATGATGGTACCAGGGTCAAAAATGGCCCTGCCCCAGGGAGTCCTGGGTTTGAACCATAGAAATGCATAGATCAATTTCAAAAATCTTCTTCTTCAGGACCACTTGGCTCAGAGGCTTGAAATTTAGCTTCTAGCATTGCCTAGTGGTCTTTTACCAAGATTATTCAAGTGATGGCTCCAGAGTCCAAAATGCCCCGACCCTAGGGTATCCAGGGTTTGAACCTTAGAAATATTTAGAAAAATATTCAAAAATCTTCTTCTTCAGAACCATTTGGAAATGGTTGCAAACTAGCACTGAGGTTTGTTCAAATGATGACCCCAGTTTGACCTTTGACCTTTTTGCTCAAGTGAGAGATTCAGGGCCTCTTGGCCCTCTTGTTCATATAGTAATTTCATAAAAGCTTAGTGTCCGGTTCATATCTCGAAAACCGTTTCAGATTCTGCATGAAAGTTCGTATAATTATAAAGCACCATCAGACGATGTGCAGAGAAAAAAGAACCATAATCCTACTTTCACTTTTAACAAATTTACACCCCTTTGTATTTTTAGTATAGTAATTTCATATAATCTTTGTGTCCGCTCCATATCTTGAAAACCGTTTAAGAGTTCTTCATGAAAGTTTGCATAAAGATAAAGCACCATCAAACAATATACGGAGAAAAAGAACCATAATCCTATTCTGTTTTGACGGAATAATGTCCCTTTGTATTTTTCATATAGTAATTTCTCATATGCGTCGTGTCCCCTCCATATCTCAAAAAACGTTTAAAATTTCTTTATGAAAGTTTGTATACATACAAAGTACCATCAGATGATATTCAGGGAAAAGGAATTATAACCTTACATTCACTTTTAACAAAATTATGTCCATTGTATTTTTGTATTGTAATTTTGTATTAAATTCATGTCCACTTCATATCTCCTTAACCTCTTGAAAGATTTTTTTAAGACTTGAGTCCAATGTTCACCTTATTGAGGCAACTTGCACAACTTGTATTTCAACAGTGTTCGACAAAGGTCAAGGTCACACTTAGAGGTCAAACTTCAAAAGGTAACATTATTTGTCCGCTCCATATCTCAAAACCGTATAAGTTTTCTTCATAAAAGTTTGTTCAAATATGAAACGTCATCAGACAATGTGCAGAAAAAAAAGAACCATGACCCTATTTTCAGTTTTGACGGAACTATGCATCTTTGTACTTTTCATATAGTGATTTCATGTCTGCTCCATATCTTGAAAACCGGTTAAGATTTCTTCATGAAAGTTTATACAAATATCAGAGGATATGCAGAGTACAAGAACCATGACCCTACATTTCTGATGGAATTATGCCCCTTTGTAACTTTTGTCTAGGAATTTCATATTAGCTCCATTGTTTTGTAGTTTTATATCTGCCTTATTGAAGATTTAAGCTACTGACAAAAGTTTTGTCATCTGTTGTTGTCTTACCAACTTTAAGCCCCAACGGGTGTATATTGCCCTGCTCAGTTGAGCTCTTGTTAGATCCTGTTCTAATCGCCATAGTTTAAAACATGGAATGGAATGGGTGGCATGGAATGGAATGGAATGGACAGGGTAATCTACATTCCATTGGCTACAGTTAGGTCTCAGAACCTTGGATGGTACTCTTACAAGAAAGATTTGCTCTCTCAGAGAGAGAAAATGCTTTCCTGTATGAGTGTCTTCCCACATCAGTGGAACAAAGGAATCTTCCCTGCCTGTCCGTCCATCCCATTTCACTTCATTCCGTTCCATGTTTTAAAAAAAACAGTACAGGTGTTTTAAGTCATTCCTCACTCCCTGATAATTTCTGATTTACATCTCATTAGGGCTGACACATGTACATTGTATCAGTGATTTGAGTGAAGGCAGAAGAAAAGGTTTCTTCAAATTAGGACTGAATTTTTTTTTCACATGGGAGTCATATATTAAGCCTATGAACTGATATTTTCAAATAATAAAAATGAGCTGCGACACGAGAAAACCAACAAAGTGGTTGTCCGCCCAGCGCAGACTCAGATCAACCTAGACAGCTGCCTAGCCTGAGCAGGGCCTTTCCTAAGCGCTTAAAGGGTAGTTTTGGATCTAGCTACCTTCATGTGGACAGCGAAGATTCTGATCAGGCTGGGCGGATGCCCAGGCTGATCTGAGTATGCGCAAGGCGCACAACCACTTTGTTTGTTTTCTCGCGTCGCGGCTCAAATAATGAAAATAATCTTAAATCAAAAAACATTGGCTGCATTGCCAGATAAGAGATCTTTCTGATATGTGCAGCCAGAGAAGACTCAGTCTGAACAGAGAGTCTTCCCTGTTTGTATAAATAATCCAAAAGTTATGGCCTATCTATCTATACAGTGTTTGTCATAGGGATTCTTTAGGTAGAGTTTTAAGAAATCCAAAGGTAGGTTTTCTTTTGAAACAGCCCATTTACAGTTCAGTCTTAATATTGTATATGGGCCATGTCACAAAGAAAAAAACAACCTTGTGGCATTTCTGAGCAGCCTGATCAGAGGTTTTCTTTCTTGTGTTCATGCACATATGTACTGTACTTTGACAAAGCTAAAAAAAAAACAACTGCAAAATATCTATCCAGTCCCATAGACTCATCTTATAGCTAATAGATAAGGTACACTCACCATGAGTCATGACCAAACAGATGTACACCAGGCACACCATGTCATGGCTGTTGAATGTTTGCAGAGGCATCATTAAAAGTTATTCTTCCGAACTGTTTTAGACAAGTGAGACTGTCATTAAATTTGTTTTATTGGGAAACTACCAGAGCCCTATCAAAACCTGTGAAGATGACTGACATACCATATTTACCTCAAATATTTGAACATTAGCTCTCAGTATGTTTTCACAAACAGTGTAGACCCAGATCTGACTGCTGGTTGGAACAGTCTGATCAGGGTCTATGCCAAAAGTTGTATAAAATGTTCTGAGAAGATAAATCAAGACATGGTGGCAGTGTCTGAGCATTTACAATAAATATACAAAATCTTTCACACACACACTCACTCACACACACTATAAATCAGATAAAATCAGTCTTTTCCTTACAAGTGGTTTGCCCTGTTGTGCATAGCATGAAACATGGAATGGAGTGTTCGAGTGGAGTCTGGATTGGAGACTTGGAGTTTACTCTATAATTCTAAAAATTGGGACACCTGAAATAATAGGTACCTGCAGCTGTCCTCAAATTGAACATTTTGTTGCAGTGCATTTAAGCATCTAAAGCCTCGGTCCCACAGAGCTTGCGACTGCGATGCGACCGCTTTGCGACTGATTTCGTCTGCGACTGACCTGCGACCTCTCCGACCATTGCGACTACTTTTCCTCTTCAAATGTGGTCGCCGATCAGTTGCCGTACAGTCTGGGACAGCTTTCGCGTGTGGTCGGTGATCGGCGACCTCACAGCAACTGGTCCCCGTAGGATCGGCCATAGGATTGCAACTAGTTTAGAATGATCGGGGACCAGTCAGCGACCAATCAACCACCCTTCGGCGACTGGTTTCAATTGAACGGCGAGTGGTCGGAGATTGATTGGCGACCGTTCTGCGATCAAAAAAAAAAATCAATGGAAATGTGGTGACAAGAGTGAAAGTTGTCAAAATAACACAGCTACAGATTCAGTTACTTGCTAGCAACGAAACAACCAGCCTGCACAAGTCCTGTATTGTCTATGATGGTGAACAGGCGATTAAGACGGAGGAGGAGAACACAGTACTGGATAAAACCTTGGTTTCAAAAAGGTCGCAGATTACTGTAAAACACTTAATATCTGCGGTATCAAAATTTCGCGATTACAAGAATATGACATATTGGCGCATGTTAATTTTGGCGGCCTTGATGTACCATGGCTCCAGATAATAAAGAAAATCTGATGTACATTTGAAACAATTTTCTTATAATTCTTTTAACTAAACATTATGACATCTATTAGAATCGCCTCATCTAGGCGATTCTAATAGATGCCACAATGTATAGTTTAACTTGATGGAAAGGTATAAAAAATCGAAAATACTCATCAAATAAACCTCTCACGGTCATGCTATGCATATGTATATGTATAAAAGCTATGTAATATTATATTGGCGGACTTATATTTTAGCGCTCTTTGCCTTTACCGTCAATATCGCCAAAATTCGGTAACCGCCAAAAATAAGTGTTTTACAGTACTGAGATTCCTCCTTTGACTGTTGAGATTCCTCAACTGAAGCAGCTAGGCGTCTGAACTTTGAGAGTCATTTTTGCTGCCTGTTTGGCGCCGTTTTTTGTAGGTGGTGGTGGTGGGGGTCCTCTATGTACCCTGATGCGAACTCTTTGAACCCTGATAATAAAATGATGCCAGGATACAAAGACAACTTTTCGTTTTAAAGCTAGCACTGCAAACCTTGATCTATTGGCGCACGCTGCAACCTGTCGGCCACCTGTCACCGATCATTCGGCAATCGTTCAGCGCACGCTGCAACCTGTCGGCGTCCAGCTGCCGATTGATCGCCGTCTCACCAGTGGTCAGTGGTCGAACAGTCGCCGACAGATCACCGATATGTCGCAGCAAGGTTGCAACATTTCAGAGCCAAAGTGTTGATGAAACTGATCGGCGACCGATTAGCAACTGGTCGGCGACTAAAATAATACGATCGGCGACTTCCAGAAAACCATTGCAACCAGTCGGCGATCAAAATCAGTCGTGGCTAGTCTTTTGTGGATGCTCAAAAGACTGGCTGCAACTAATTTTGATTGGCGACTGCTCGGCGACCACTCGGCAACCGCTCGGGGACCTTGTTGCCACCATTATAAAACCTCTCCGCGACTGTCAGATTTTTTAGTCGCGGATAGGTCTCAGCATGGTCGCAAGCTCTGTGGGACCAGAGCTTAACAGACGCAGATGGAATGGCAAGCAGTGTAGGCACTGCCAAGACTGCTCCTTCATTCTGATCTGGGTCTGCACTGTTACTCAGACCTATCCGTTGCAATATTTATAAATTTCACAGTAGTTTGGAACAAGTGACCATGTATATATGTATGCACAAATTGTGTAGTTATTAGGGGTGCTACAAGCTATCTAGTTTTAATAAAGTCATCAGACAATATGGAATGAATCAACAAAACTCTTCAACAAGTTAATATCCACAAACAAATCTTTAAATCAATTTAATAGAAATAAATGACTATCAGTGATTTTTCGAGGTGCGGCCTCGTATAATTTCAATATTGTTCCACATTTCACAAGATTTCATTGGTCAAATAATGCGTATTTAGCCAATAATATCAAAGGACAATGAATATTTAATCCTTATTTTCTCCCGTCGTACTGCACTGTGAATACTAGCACTCTGTCTTATATCAATTCACAGTCACTTGTTTGTAATTTTACAATAGACATGTTATCGAAAACAGACGCAGATATTCAAAACTTTCTCTTTTTTTTCGTTCATAGATCAACTTTCGATTTCTACTTTTGGTTTATTAACCACAAACAAACAAACAGTGCAACATTTTGATCACTATTTTGAAATCAGGTCAATTTCAAGATTTACCGCGGTCCATTTTGGAATTCCAAATTGAACAGCTCAATTTTGAGATCGCTACCTGGTGTCAAGAGGCTCTGAATCGCTCACCTGAGCAAAAAGGTTAAAAGGTCAAACCAGGGTCATAATTTTAACAAACCTGATAGTTTGCAACCATTTCCAAATGGTTCTGAAGAAAAAAAAAATGAATGTTTTTCTATGTATTGCTATGGTTCAAACCCTGGACCCCTGGGGCTGGGCCATTTTGGACCCTTGGGCCATCATTTGAATAATCTTGATAAAGGACCACTAGGCAATGCTAAAAGCTAAATTTCAAGCCTCTGAGCCAAGTGGTTCTGAAGAAGAAGATTTTTGAATATTTTCTATGTATTTCTAGGGTTCAAACCCAGGACCCCTGGGGCAGGGCCATTTTTGACCCCGGCACCATCATTTGAACAAACTTGGTAAGAGACCACTAGGCAATGCATCATTCCAAATTTCAAGCATCTGCACCAAGGGGTTCTGGAGAAGAAGCCTCAAGGTTTTTAAGTACATCTTAATTTGGAACCCAAGACTCCCCGCCCCAGGGCCATTTTGGATTCCAGGGCCACCATTACACAAACTTTGTAGGAGTCTACCAAGCAATGCCTCATACCGAATTTCAAGCATCTGAGCCAAGTGGTTCTGAAGAAGAAGATTTTCTAATAGTTTCCTATGTATTTCTATGGTTCAAACCCAGGACTCCCTGCCGCAGGGCCATTTTGAACCCTGGGGCCATCATTTGAAGAAACTTGAAAAAGGACAACAAGGTAATGCATCCTACCAATTTTCAAGCATCTGAGCCAAGTGGTTCTGAAGAAGATTTTTGTATATGTTTCTATGTAGTTTTATGGTTCAAACCCAAGACCCCCTGGGGCGGGGCCATTTTAGACCCTGGGTGTCATCATTTGAACAAACTTAATAAAAGACTACTAGGCAAGGCTGCATACCAAATTTCAAGCATCTGAGACAAGTGGTTCTGAAGAAGATTTTTGTCGAGCCCGCTTGCAGTGAGCGAGACATAGATGTTACAATGTCAGTTCGGTGTATGTCCGTGCATGCGTTAGTGCGTGCGTTAGTGCGTGCGTGCATCCGTCCGGATTTGTCCGGGCCATAACTTCTACATTCATGGATGGATTTCAAAATAATTTGGCACAGTTGTTCTCCTTGATGAGTAGAAGTGCCATTTGAAACATTTGTTCATGTAGGTCCAAAGTCAAGGTCACACTTGAAGGTCAAATGATAAAATGGCCATAAATTGAGCTTGTCCGAGCCATAACTTCTACATTTACGGATGGATTTCAAAATAGTTTGGCACAATTGTTCTCCTTGATGATTAAAAGAAGAAGAAGATTTTCTAATAGTTTCCAATGTATTTCTATGGTTCAAACCCAGGACTCCCTGCCGCAGGGCCATTTTGGACCCTGGGGCCATCATTTGAACAAACTTGAAAAAGGACAACAAAGCAATGCATGCCACCAATTATCAAGCATCTGAGCCAAGTGGTTCTGAAGAAGAGGATTTTTGTTCGTTTTTCTATGTAAGCCCTATGGTTGAAACCTAGGACCCCCTGGGGCAGGGCCATTTTAGACCCTAGGTGTCATCATTTGAACAAACTTGGTAAAAGACTAATAGGCAAAGCTACATACCAAATTTCAAGCATCTGAGCCAAGTGGTTCTGAAGAAGATTTTTGAATGTTTTTCTATATATTTCTATGGTTCAAACCTAGGACTCCCTGTCGTAGGGCCATTTTTGACCCTGGGGCCACCATTTGAACAAACTTGGTAAAGGACTACTAGGCAATGCTACATACCAAATTTCAAGCATTTGAGCCTTGCGGTTCTGAAGTAGATGATCTTTTAATATTTTTCTATGTATTTCTATGGTTCAAACCTGGGACTCCCTGCCCCAGGGCCATTTTGGACCCTGAGGCCACCATTTGAAAAAAAACTTGGAAGAGGACCACTAGGCAATACTACAAACCAAATTTCAAGCAGCTGGGCCGAGCAGTTCTGGAGAAGAAAATAATTATGTATTTTTTAGTTTCAATCCCAAGACCCCCTGCCCTCGGGCCATTTTGGACCCTGGGGCCTCTATTTGAACAAACTTGGAAGAGGACCAATAGGCAATGCTACATCCTAAATTTCAAACAGCTGAGCAAAGCAGTTCTGGAGAAAAAGATTTTTAAGCGTTTTTTTAGTTTCGAAACAAGACCCATTGCCCCAGGGCCATTTCGAACCCTGGGGCCACCATTTGAACAAACTTGGTATAGGACCATTAGGCAATGCTACATACCAAATTTCAAGCATCTGAGCTAAGCAGTTCTGGAGAAGAAGATTTTTAAGTGTTTTTTTTTAGTTACATACCCAAGAACCCCTGCCCCAGGGCCAGTTTGGTCCCCGGGGCCACCATTTGGTGATCTTGGTAGAGAACTATTCAACAATGCTTCATTTCAAGCATCTGAGCCAAGCAGTCCTGGTGGAAAAGATTTTTGAGTGTTTTTTTAGTTTGAAACCCAAGACCCCCAGCCCCAGGGCAATTTTGGACCCTGGGGCCACCATTTGAACATAATTGGTAGAGGACTACTGGGCAATGCCACATACCAAATTTAAAGCATCTGAGCCTTGCTGTTCTGGAGTAGAAGGTTTTTAAGTATTTTTAAGTTTTGAACCCAAGACCCCCTGCCCCAGGGCCATTTTGGACCCTGGGGCCACCATTTGAACAAACTTGGTAGAGGACCACTAGGAAATGCTACATCCCAAATTTACAGCGTCTGAGCCAAGCAGTTCTATGGGAGAAGATTTTTAAGCATTTTTTAGTTTCGAAACCAAGACCCCTTGCCCCAGAACCATTTTGGACCCTGGGGCCACCATTTGAACAAATTTGGTAGAGGACCACAAAGCAATGCTACATACCAAATTTCAAGAATCTGAGCTAAGCCGTTCTGGAGAAGAAGAGTTTTAAGTATTTTTTAGTTTCGAATCCAAGGCCCCCTGCCCCAGAGCCATTTTAGACCCTGGGGCCACCATTTGAACGAAATTTGTATGACGACCACTAAACAATGCTTCCTACTAAATATCAAAGCCCTAGGCCCAGCAGTTTCAGAGAAAATGTCATTTAAAGCAATTTGTTGAAGACCAACGACACTGGGTGATCAGAATAGTTCACCCTGAGCATATGGCTCAGGTGAGCAGAAATCTGTAGCGGTATTAGGTCACAGTGACCTACTTTTCTTTTATGAGTCTGAATTTTTGCTTGAATGCCGATAAATCGAATAACACTGAGTGGATTTTGCTCAGATTTAGTCAGAATGATTCTTGAAAGGAGATTTTCTGTCTTTTTTCACATTTATGGGTATGTACCATCCAAGATGGTCGCTACTGTCATTACTAAAAATAGCAAAAACATAAAAATGACTATATTTCAGGAACTCCTGAATGGATTTGTACCAATTTTGTGTCAGAATGCGTATAGCTATTTTGCTTTTTGGCAAATTGGCCATCCAAGATGGCTGCCATCCACCATTACTAAAAATAGCACAAACACAGAAATGGCAGTACCTTAAGAACCATTGGGCGGATTTTGACAAAATTTGTGTCAGAATAATGCCTTAAACTATTTCGTTTTCTTTTAATTTTCATTTGTGGCTTTGACTTTCTTCTCGACATGATCTCTGCGACTGTGGAAATGCAGTGCAGGTGCGACATAGCATTCTGCGGAATTCTTGTTCTTGTTGGTATTAGTTTTAACACATAAATGCATTCATACCAAATTAAAAGCGGATTATGTGTGTTTCTGTGATGAACATCTTCAGTGTCACTAAAACACAAAAGTTTGAAAGCAAATATATAATGGCAGGTCTCGACAGGCAACATTAGTTTGTTTTCATAACCTATCAGCTAGCAGCGTTTTCTTACTCTCTGGGGGAAAAAGTGTTAGATAAGCTGCAGAGGGCTATTAGTTATATACCATACATCTCCTAAAAATTAGGACACCATGAATACTTGCTGTAATTAATTTTAAAATTTGAACAAGAGGATTAACCATCAGGAAACGAGCCTAAAAATTCTTACAGTAAGGCAAACAGTGTCGACCCTGGACAGACTGCTCCTGATAGGTGCCTTTTTGCTCAGACATGTATGTCCAAAATTTTGGATCATTGTAAAACTAGACTCCATTACATGGCTCCACTCCAAGACTCCACTCCATGATGCCCCTCCAAGACTCCACTCCATGTTTATACTATGGCTGTATCACTATGTCTTCCAAGCAGGACAACAAGTGTAGGAGATGTTTCCCCCTATGTCATGCTGATTCACATTTTTCATGGCAAAAATTAATTGGCAGTATTCAGTTATCAAATCTGCCTTACTGAGTATAATTAAGGCAGTAGTTATGAAAGTATCAGCCCGCGGCCCGCAGCCAGCAACTTGCAGCCCGCAGCCAGCGGCCCGCAGCCAGCAGCCCGCAATTCAATGTGTACTAAATCATGTTTGTAGAGGCATCATTAAAAGTTATTCTTCCCAACTGCTTTAGCCAAGTGGGACCGTCATTAAATTTGTTTTATTGGGAAACTACCAGTAGATAGGCCCTAAGCCCAATCAAAACCTGTGATGATGACTGACATACCATATTTACCCCAAATATTTGAACATTAGCTCTAATGTTTTCACAAACAGTGTAGACCCAGATCTGACTGCTGGTTGGAGCAGTCTGATCAGGGTCTATGCCAAAAGTTGTATAAAATGTCCTGAGAAGATAAATCAAGACATGGTGGCAGTGTCTATTTACAATAAATATAGAAAATGTTATACACACACACACTCACTCACACACACTATAAATCAGATAAAAATCAGTCTTTTCCTTACAAGTGGTTTGCCCTGTTGTGCATAGCACAAAACATGGAATGGAGTATTCGAGTTGAGTCTGGATTGAAGACTTGGAGTTTACTATATAATTCTAAAAATTGGGACACCTGAAATAATAGGTACCTGCAGCTGTCCTCAAATTGAACATTTTGTTGTAGTGCATTTAAGCATCTAAAGCCTCGGTCCCACACAGCTTGCGACTGCTTTGCGACCGCTTTGCGACTGATCTGCGACTGACCTGCGACCTCTCCGACCATTGCGACTACTTTTCCTCTTCAAATGTGGTCGCCGATCAGTCGCCGTACAGTCGGCGATAGCTTTCGCGTGTAGTCGGTGATCGGCGACCTCACTGCAACTGGTCAGATAAAAATCAGTCTTTTCCTTACAAGTGGTTTGCCCTGTTGTGCATAGCACGAAACATGGAATGGAGTATTCGAGTTGAGTCTGGATTGAAGACTTGGAGTTTACTATATAATTCTAAAAATTGGGACACCTGAAATAATAGGTACCTGCAGCTGTCCTCAAATTGAACATTTTGTTGTAGTGCATTTAAGCATCTAAAGCCTCGGTCCCACAGAGCTTGCGACTGCTTTGCGACCGCTTTGCGACTGATCTGCGACTGACCTGCGACCTCTCCGACCATTGCGACTACTTTTCCTCTTCAAATGTGGTCGCCGATCAGTCGCCTTACAGTCGGCGATAGCTTTCGCGTGTAGTCGGTGATCGATCGGCGACCTCACTGCAACTGGTCACCATAGGATCAGCGACAGGATTGCAACTAGTTTAGAATGATCGTCGACCAGTCAGCGACCAATCAACGACTCTTTGGCGACTGGTTTCAATTGAACGGCGAGTGGTCGGAGATTGATTGGCGACCGTTCTGCGATCAAACAAAAAAATCAATGGAAATGTGGTGACAAGAATGAAATCATTTCAGTGAAAGTTGTCAAAATAACACAGCTACAGATTCAGTTGCTTGCTAGCAACGAAACAACCAACCTGCACCTGTATTGTCTATGATGGTGAACAGGCGATTAAGACGGAGGAGGAGAACACAGTACTGGATAAAACCTTGGTTTCAAAAAGGCCGCAGTTTATTGAGATTCCTCCTTTGACCGTTGAGATTCCTCATCTGAAGCAGGCGTCCGAACTTCGAGAGTCATTTCTGCTGTCTGTTTGGCGCTGGGTTTTTAGCTCACCAGAGCCGAAGGCTCCGGGGGAGCTTATAGGATAGGCAGCTGTCCGTCGTCGTCGTCGTCGTATGTCGTCTGTCGTCTGTCGTATGACGCCGTCCGTCAACACTTTCAAACAACATCTCCTCTAAGCCACTGGGCCGATTTGGCCCAAATTTCATCTGTAGCATCCTTGGGCTGGGGGATTGAAAGTTTGTGTTTTTTTTTATGAAAATCTGCTCTTTAGTTTGGTTGCTATGGCAACTTAGATTTCCCATAGACTTATAATGGGGAAAATTGAAAAATGGCATTTACTGCCAAGTTGTTGCAGATATTTTGACAAAACTTGTACAGAAACATTCTTTGAGAAGTCTTCTATCAGCCATATGTTTTTTGACCCATTGCTCTTTTTAGCTCACCTGTCAAGGTAAGCTTATAGTATAGACTTGGTCCGTCGTCCGTCGTCGTCGGCGTCGTCCACAATTTTAAACATCTTCTTCTGAGAAATCACTGGTTGGATTGAAGCCAAATTTCATATGGAGCCTTAACAGGATGGGGGAACGAAAGTTAAAATATTTGGTCCAGGTCACATGACCAAGATGGCCGCCACGCCCATATATGGTAAAAACCCTTAAAAAATCTTCTTCTCCAGAACCAAAAGGCCTATGACCTTGAATGGGCATGCGGGCCCATCATAATTTATATAAATCATGACCTTGTGATGACCTTGGCCTAATTTATGACATGGTCAACTTTGGTACGTTAGGCTTTTATATGGGAGAACGCTTAAACGGTGGATTTCTCAGAAACTATTTAAGTCTAAGGTACAATACTTGGTATACATGGTCGACTAAATGACCAGATGAAGATATTATGTCACTTAAGGTCAAGGTCATTCCGTCGGACCATCCGTCGTCAAGATTTTCAAACATCTTCTCCTCTGAAACCACTGGGCCGTTTGAAGCCAAATTTCATATGGAGTCTCAGTGGGATGGGGGAACGAAAGTTTATACCCGGGGTCTGGGTCACATGACCAAGGTGGCCGCCATGCCCATATATGGTAAAAACCCTTCAAACATCTTCTTCTCCAGAACCAAAAGGCCTATGACCTTGAAACTTGATGTGTAGCATTGGGCATGCGGGCGCATCAAAGTTTATACAAATCATGACCTTGCGTTGACCCTGACCTAATTTACGGCATGGTCAACTTTGGTACGTTAGGCTTTTATATTGGAAAACGCTTAAACAGTGGATTTCTCAGAAAATATTTAAGTCTAAGGTACAATACTTGGTATACATGGTCGACTAAATGACCAGATGAAGATATTATGTCACTAAAGGTCAAGGTCATTCCGTCGGACCATCCGTCGTCAAGATTTTCAAACATCTTCTCCTCAGAAACCACTGGGCTGATTTAAGCCAAATTTCATATGGAGTCTCAGTGGGATGGGGGAACGAAAGTTTATACCCGGGGTCTGGGTCACATGACCAAGATGGCCGCCATGCCCATATATGGTAAAAACCCTTCAAAAATCTTCTTCTCCAGAACCAAAAGGCCTATGACCTTGAAACTTGGTATGTAGCATTGGGCATGCTGGCCCATTTTAGTTTATACAAATCATGACCTTGCGTTGACCCTGACCTAATTTACGGGATGGTCAACTTTGGTACGTTAGGCTTTTATATGGGAAAACGCTTAAACAGTGGATTTCTCAGAAACTATTTAAGCCTAAGGTACAATACTTGGTATACATGGTCGACCAAATGACCAGATGAAGATATTATGTCACTTAAGGTCAAGGTCATTCCGTCAGACCATCCGTCGTCAAGATTTTCAAACATCTTCTCCTCTGAAACCACTGGGTCGATTTAAGCCAAATTTCATATGGAGTCTCAGTTGGATAGGGGAACGAAATTTTATACCCGGGGTCTTGGTCACATGACCAAGATGGCCGCCATGCCCATATATGGTAAAACCCCTTCGAAAATCTTCTTCTCCAGAACCAAAGGCCTATGACCTTGAAACTTGGTATGTAGCATTGGGCATGCGGGCTCATCATACTTTATACAAACCACGACCTTGCGTTGACCTTGACCTAATCTATGACATGGTCAACTTTGGTATTTTAGGCTTTTATATGGGAAAACGCTTAAACAGTGGATTTCTCAGAAACTATTTAAGGATTAGGTAAAATATTTGGTATACATGGTCGACTTAATGACCAGATGAAGATATTATGTCATTAAAGGTCAAGGTCATTCCGTCGGACCATCCGTCGTCAAGAATTTCAAACATCTACTCCTCTGAAACCACTGGGCCGATTGAAGCCAAATTTCATATGGAGTCTCAGTGGGATTGGGTAACGAAAGTTTATACCCGGGTTCTGGGTCACATGGTTGGTTGGTTGGTTGATTTGATGCTTAACGTCCACGGTAAACAACTAAGGTCATGTCGGGACGGTCAGTTAACCTAACCACACTATTCCTGGGCAGGCTTAGACCTCCTAAGCGGTTAACCAGTACTAAGTGCACATACTTTCGCCAGTAACTGGCAACTGCCCTTCTTGAATCTGGGTCACGTGACCAAGATGGCCACCATGCCCATATATGGTAAAAACCCTTCGAAAATCTTCTTCTCTAGAACCAAAAGGCCTATGACCTTGAAACTTGGTATGTAGCATCGGGCATGCTGGCCAATCTTAGTTTATACAAATGTTGACCATGTGTTGACCTTGAATTAATTTACGACATGGTCAACTTTGGTATGTTAGGCTTTTATATGGGAAAACGCTTATACAGTGGATTTCTCAGAAACTATTTAAGTCTTAGGTACAATACATGGCATACATGGTCAACTAAATGACCAGATGAAGATATTATGTCACTAAAGGTCAAGGTCATTCCGTCGGACCATCCGTCGTCAAGATTTTCAAACATCTTCTCCTCTGAAACCACTGGGCCGATTTAAGCCAAATTTCATATGGAGTCTCAATTGGATAGGGGAGCGAAAGTTTATACCCGGGGTCTTGGTCACATGACCAAGATGGCCGCCATGCCCATATATGGTAAAAACCCTTCAAAAATCTTCTTCTCCAGAACCAAAAGGCCTATGACCTTGAAACCTGGTATGTAGCATTGGGCATGCTGGCCCATTTTAGTTTATACAAATCATGACCTTGCGTTGACCTTGACCTAATTTACGGGATGGTCAACTTTGGTACGTTAGGCTTTTATATGGGAAAACGCTTAAACAGTGGATTTCTCAGGAACTATTTAAGTCTAAGGTACAATACTTGGTATACATGGTCGACTAAATGACCAGATGAAGATATTATGTCACTTAAGGTCAAGGTCATTCCGTCAGACCATCCGTCGTCAAGATTTTCAAACATCTTCTCCTCTGAAACCACTGGGCCGATTTAAGCCAAATTTCATATGGAGTCTCAGTTGGATAGGGGAACGAAATTTTATACCCGGGGTCTTGGTCACATGACCAAGATGGCCGCCATGCCCATATATGGTAAAACCCCTTCGAAAATCTTCTTCTCCAGAACCAAAGGCCTATGACCTTGAAACTTGATATGTAGCATTGGGCATGCGGGCTCATCATACTTTATACAAACCACGACCTTGCGTTGACCTTGACCTAATTTATGACATGGTCAACTTTGGTATGTTAGGTTTTATATGGGAAAACGCTTAAACAGTGGATTTCTCAGAAACTATTTAAGTATTAGGTAAAATACTTGGTATACATGGTCGACTAAATGACCAGACGAAGATATTATGTCGCTAAAGGTCAAGGTCATTCCGTCGGACCATCCGTCGTCAAGAATTTCAAACATCTTCTCCTCTGAAACCACTGAAGCCAAATTTCATATGGAGTCTCAGTGGGATTGGGTAACGAAAGTTTATACCCGGGTTCTGGGTCACATGACCAAGATGGCCACAATGCCCATATATGGTAAAAACCCTTCGAAAATCTTCTTCTCTAGAACCAAAAGGCCTATGACCTTGAAACTTGGTATGTAGCATCGGGCATGCTGGCCCATCTTAGTTTTATACAAATGATGACCATGTGTTGACCTTGAATTAATTTACGACATGGTCAACTTTGGTATGTTAGGCTTTTATATGGGAAAACGCTTATACAGTGGATTTCTCAGAAACTATTCAAGTCTTAGGTACAATACATGGTATATATGGTCAACTAAATGACCAGATGAAGATATTATGTCACTGAAAGGTCAAGGTCATTTTGTCGGTCTGTCCGTCATCAAGATTTTCAAAACATCTACTCCTCTGAAACCACTGGTCTGATTGAAGCGAAATTTCATATGGAGTCTAAGTGTGATCAGGGAATAAAAGTTTGTTCTCAGGGTCTTGACCAAAATGGCCGCCATGCCCGTATATGGTAAAAACCCTTCCAAATCTTCTTCTCCAGTACCAAAAGGTGTATGACCTTGAAACTTGGTATGTAGCTTTGGGCACTCAAGCCCATCATAGTTTATACAAATGATCGTGTGTTGACCTTGACCTAATTTATGACACTGTCAACTTTGGTACATTATGTCGGCTTTTATATGGGAAAATGCTTAAACAGTGGATTTTTCAGAAACTATTTAAGTCTAAGGTGCAATATTTGGTATATATGGTTGACTAAATGACCAGATGAAGATATTTTGTCGTTAAAGGTCAAGGTCATTCTTTGACTTTTGTACAAGGTCATTGAGATTCTGTCACCCGTCAACATTTTCAAACATCTTCTCAGTGGCCACTAGGGTCAATTGAAGCCATATTTCATATGGAGCTTCACCGGCTTAAAGGAACCATAGTTTGTTCAGATGGTCTTGGTCACTTGACCAAGATGGCCACCATGCCCATATATGGTAAAAACTCTTCAAACGTCTTTTTCTCGAGAACCGAAAGGCCTATAACCTTGAAACTTGGTACCGGTATGTAGCATTGGGCACTCAGGCCCATCATAGTTTATACAAATGATTACTGTGTTTCATATATTATGGAGCTTTAATACTGGGTCAAAGGAATCAAAGTTTGTTCAGATGGTCATGGTCGTATGAACATGGTGGCCGCCACACCCATTTATGATAAAAACCCTTCAGAAATCTTTGTCCAGAAACAAAGGCCCAGTGACCTTGTGGCTTGGTATATAGAATTGGGACTCAATATTAATCCCCAAGGGAGGGGGGTTATCTGCTCCTGCCCTGGTGCTATATACATGTATAAAAGCATTGAAATATATACCAGGACCAAATGTCAGGTGAGCTACAGGACCATTGGTCCTCTTGTTATTGGTTGCCATGGAAACCAAAATGCAAAAAATTAACGAAAAATTACTTAAAAATTATTTCCTCTGAAGTCATTGGACCGATTTGGCCCAAGTTTTATCTGTAGCAGCCTTGTGTTGGAGGGTTGAAAGTGTTTGTTTTTATGAATATTGGCTCTTTAGTTTGGTTGCTATGGCAACTTAGAGTTCCCATAGACTTATAATAGGGAAAATTGAAAATAGGCATTTACTGCCGAGCCTTTGCAGATATTTTTACAAAACTTTTACAGAAATGTTCCTTGATAAGGCTTCTATCAGCTATATGTTTTTTTTGGCCCATTGCTCTTGTTATTGGTTGCCATGGAAACAAAAAATAAACTTAAATCATCTCCTCAGAAACCATATGCTCTATGAGGCAGACACTTCATAGACATACTAATCATCTTAGCCTTTACAGATTTTATCTTCTCAATTGTCATTGTTCAAAGGACATGTTTGGTATGGCAGTTTATAATGGAAAAACAAAAAATAGACTTCATTGCTAAGCAATCGCAAATAGTCTGAGCTCTCTTTTTCAGAAATATTCCTTGAGTGGTCTTCTATCAGCCCTATGTTTTTTTCTGCGTGCTGCTCATTTCAATCAGTTGCCATGGCAACCAAAAGGAAAAAATAGTAAAAATCCTTTGAAAATGATCCTTTTTTGTTGTCATGGCAATCAAATGTGGACAATAGCTATGTATTTTGTAATCAATTCAACAGACTCAGACTGAGACTGTGTAGTTGTATATTTTGTATACGCCTGTACAATTTTAAGCCTATACAAATGTGATAGCAATTTTGAGCTAGAGATCTGGTGAGCTTTGTGGCCCGTGGGTCTCTTGTTTTTTTTATCGTCCGCAACTTTCTACCCCACCTGGAGTAATGTGTGAATTCTGTTGGATATTTGCGGCCAGCATAGAAAATAAGGGTGCTGATCGAAAATGTAAAAATGACCGCACTGTTTTACTTCCTATTTCAATAAAAATTGTATCAGTGAAATGCTGAATAATTGTAGTTTTCGGAATGAACACGGAAAATTATCATTTTATAAAAAAAGAGACTTATGCGGGTAAAAACTTTGATCAACGCAGTAAAAAAGTCATGATTTACTATATATTCTATACATTTTGAGGGTATTCAACTTAAACTAAAAAGTGACCGGGGTATTTCTTAAGCAATCTTTTCAAAAATTATATCAGGCTGTTCGCAAATTAATGCGGTTTTCGAAATGAACACGGAAAAATGGATTTGAATATAAGGAAAAATAAAATAAGAAGGAAAAGATGAATTGCCCATATCTCGTAGTGTATTTCATTACCTCCTCGATTCGCGAATATCGATTATCGATTTTTAAACAGTGGCGTGGAAAGTTATCCATGGGTGGTGGTGGGGGTCCTCTATGTACCCTGATGCTAACACTTTGAACTCTGGTAATAAAATGATGCCAGGATACAAAGACAACTTTTCGTTTTAAAGGTAGCACTGCAAACCTTGATCTATTGGCGCACGCTGCAACCTGTCGGCTACCAGTCGGCGACCTTTCACCGCCAGTGATCAGTCGCCGATCAGTCGCCGACAGATCACAGATAGGTCGCAGCAAGGTTGCCACACTTCAGAGCCATAGTGTTGATGAAACCGATCGGCGACCGATTAGCAACTGGTCGGCGACTAAAATAATACAATCGGCGACTTCCAGAAAACCTAGCAACCAGTCGGCGATCAAAATCAGTGGTGGCTTGTCTGTTGTTGATGCTCAAAAGACTGGCTGCAACTAATTTTGATCGGCGACTGCTTGGCGACCACTCTGCGACCGCTCGGGGACCTTGTAGCGACCATTATAAAACCTCTACGCGACCTCTGCAACCTCTCTGCGACTGTCAGATTTTTTAGTCGCGGATAGGTCGCAGCGCGGTCGCAAGCTATGTTGGACCAGAGCTGAACAGACGCAGATGGAATGGCAAGCAGTGTAGACACTGCCAAGACTGCTCCTTCATTCCGATCTGGGTTTGCACAGTTACTCAGACCTATCCGTTGCAATATTTATAAATTTCACGGTAGTTTGGAACAAGTGACCATGTATATATGTATGCACAAATTGTGTAATTATTAGAGGTGCTACAAGCTATCTAGTTTTAATAAAGTCATCAGACAATATGGAATGAATCAACAAAACTCTTCAACAAGTTAATATCCACAAACAAGTCTTTAAATCAATTTAATAAAAATAAATGACTATCAGTGATTTTTCGAGGTGCAGGCTCGTATAATTTCGAAATTGTTCCACATTTCACAAGATTTCATCGGTCAAATAACGTGTATTTCAAAATTTAGCCAATAATATCAAAGGACAATGAATATTTAATCTTTGTTTTTCCCGTCGTACTGCACTGTGAATACTAGCTGCCTGTCTTATATCAATTCACATTGTTTCTCTTGTTAGTAATTTTACAATAGAAATGTTATCGAAAACAGACGCAGATATTCAAAACTTTCTTTTTTTCGTCATAGATCTACTTTAGATTTCTACTTTCGGTTTAGGACACACACACACATTTTGACAACTATTTTGACATCAGGTCAATTTCAAGATTTACCGCGGTCCATTTTGGAATTCCAAATTGAACAGCTCAATTTTGAGGTCGCTACCCAGTGTCAAGAGGCCCTGAATCGCTCACCTGAGCAATAAGGTTAAAGGTCAAACTAGGGTCATAATTTTAACAAACCTGATAGTTTGCAACCATTTCCAAATGGTTCTGAAGAAGAAAATGTTTGAATGCTTTTCTATGTATTGCTATGGTTCAAACCCTGGACCCCTGGGGCCGGGCCATTTTGGACCCTGGGGCCATCATTTGAATTATCTTGGTAAAGGACCACTAGGCAATGATAAAAGCTAAATTTCAAGCCTCTGAGCCAAGTGGTTCTGAAAATGAAGTTTTTTTGAATATTTTTCTATGTATTTCTATGGTTCAGACCTAGGACCCCTTGTGGCAGGGCCATTTTTGACCCTGGCACCATCATTTGAACAAACTTGGTAAGGGACCACTAGGCAATGCATCATACCAAATTTCAAGCATCTGCACCAAGGGGTTCTGGAGAAGAAGCCTCAAAGTTTTTAAGTACATCTTAATTTGGAACCCAAGACTCCCCGCCCCAGGGCCATTTTGGATCCCAGGGCCACCATTTACACAAACTTTGTAGGAGTCTACCAAGCAATGCATCATACCTATTTTCAAGCATCTGAGCCAAGTGGTTCTGAAGAAGAAGATTTTCTAATAGTTTCCTATGTATTTCTATGGTTCAAACCCAGGACTCCCTGCCGCAGGGCCATTTTGGACCCTGGGGCCATCATTTGAAGAAACTTGAAAAAGGACAACAAAGTAATGCATCCTACCAATTTTCAAGCATCTGAGCCAAGTGGTTCTGAAGAAGATGTTTGTATATGTTTCTATGTAGTTTTATGGTTCAAACCCAAGACCCCCTGGGGCGGGGCCATTTTAGACCCTGGGTGTCATCATTTGAACAAACTTAATAAAAGACTACTAGGCAAGGCTACATACCAAATTTCAAGCATCTGAGCCAAGTGGTTCTGAAGAAGATTTTTGTCGAGCCCGCTTGCAGTGAGCGAGACATAGATGTTACAATGTCAGTTCGGTGTATGTCCGTGCATGCGTTAGTGCGTGCGTTAGTGCGTGCGTGCATCCGTCCGGATTTGTCCGGGCCATAACTTCTACATTCATGGATGGATTTCAAAATAATTTGGCACAGTTGTTCTCCTTGATGAGTAGAAGTACCATTTGAAACATTTGTTCATGTAGGTCCAAAGTCAAGGTCACACTTGAAGGTCAAATGATAAAATGGCCATAAATTGAGCTTGTCCGAGCCATAACTTCTACATTTACGGATGGATTTCAAAATAATTTGGCACAGTTGTTCTCCTTGATGAGTAAAAGTGTCATTTTAAACATTTATCCAGGAAGGTCCAAGGTCAAGGTCACACTTGAAGGTCAAATGATAAAATGGCCATAAATTGAGCTTGTCCGAGCCATAACTTCTACATTTACTCATGGATTTCAAAAAAGTTTGGCACAATTGTTCTCCTTGATGAGTAAAAGTGTCATTTTAAACATTTATCCAGGTAGGTCCAGGGTCAAGGTCACACTTGAAGGTCAAATGATAAAATGGCCATAAATTGAGCTTGTCCGAGCCATTACTTCTACATTTACGGATGGATTTCAAAATAATTTGGCACAATTGTTCTCCTTGTAGAGAAGAAGTGCCATTTTAAACATTTATCCAGGCAGGTCCAGGGTCAAGGTCACACTTGAAGGTCAAATGATAAAATGGCCATAAATTGAGCTTGTCCGAGCCATAACTTCTACATTTATGGATGGATTTCAAATGAATTTGGCACAATTGTTTCCTTGATGTTTAAAAGTGCCATTTGGAAAATTTATTCAGGTATGTCCAGGGTCAAGGTCACACTTGAAGGTCAAATGATAAAATGGCCATAATTTGAGCTTGTCTAAGCCATAAATTCAACATTTACTCATGGATTTCAAAATAATTTGGCACAATTGTTCTCTGTGATGAGTAGAAGTGTCATTTAGAACATTTGTTCAAGTAGGTCCAAAGTCAAGATCACACTTGAAGGTCAAATGATAAAATGGTCATAAATTGAGCTTGTCCGAGCCATTACTTCTACATTTACGGATGGATTTCAAAAGAATTTGGCACAATTGTTCTTCTTGATGAGTGGAAGTGTCAATTGACATACGTGTTTGGGTAGGTCCAAGGTCAAGGTCACACTTGAAGGTCAGATATTGTAATTGTCATATATTGAGATTGTCTGGATCATCACTTCTACTTATTTTCCTTTGTGAAAATTTGAATAAAAAGAAGAAAATGCTGACTAATCATGATGTTGATTGGCTTCTTTCTAGAGTGAAGCAGTTACTTAGTCTTGACATACTTATAGGCCACTATAGCAAACAGCGGGCTCGACCAGTTGTCCCTGGACAACCTTCTAGTTGAATGTTTTTCTTTATATTTCTATGGTTCAAACATAGGACTCCCTGTCGTGGGTCCATTTTGGACCCTGGGGCCACCATTTGAACAGACTTGGTAAAGGACTACTAGGGAATGCTACATACCAAATTTCAAGCATTTGAGCTTTGCGGTTCTGAAGTAGAAGATTTTTAGTATTTTTCTATGTATTTCTATGGTTCAAACCTGGGACTCCCTGCCCCGGGGCCATTTTGGACCCTGAGGCCACCATTTGAACAAACTTGGAAGAGGACCACTAGGCAATGCTACAAACCAAATTTCAAGCAGCTGAGCTAAGCAGTTCTGGAGAAGAGGATGTTTAAGTATTCTTTAGTTTCAAACCCAAGACCCCCTGCCCCAGGGCGATTTTGGACCATGGGGACACCATTTGAATAAAAAAATTGGAAGAGGACCACTAGGCAATATGCTACAAACCAAATTTCAAACATCTGAGCCAAGCAGTTCTGGAGATGAAGATTTTTTAAGTATTTTTTAAGTTTCGAAAACAAGACCCCTGCCTCGGGGCCATTTTGGACCCTGGGGCCACCATTTGAACAAACTTGGTAGAGGGCCACTAGGTAATGCTACATACCATATTTCAAGCATCTGAGCTAAGCAGTTCTGGAGAAGAAGATTTTTAAGTATTTTTTAGTTTCATACCCAAGACCACCTGCCCCAGGGCGATTTTGGACCCTGGGGCCACCATTTGAACAAACTTGAAAGTGGACTATCAAAAAATGCTTCATACCAAATTTAAAGCATCTGAGCCAAGCAGTTCTGGAGGAGAAGATTTTTAAGTAGTTTTTAGTTTCAAACCCAAGACCTCCTGCCCAAGGGTCATTTTGGACCCTGGGGCCACCATTTCAACAAACGAGGTAGAGGACCACTAGGCAATGCCACATACCAAATATTTAAAGCATTTGAGCCTTGCTGTTCTGGAGTAGAAGGTTTTTAAGTATTTTTAAGTTTTGAATCCAAGACCCCCTGCCCCAGGGCCATTTTGGAACCTGAGGCCACCTTTTGTATTAACTTGGTAGAGGACATCTAGGCAATGTTACATACCAAATTTCAAGCATCTGAGCCAAGTAGTTCTGGTGAAGAAGATTTTTAAGTATTTTTTAGTTTCGAACCCAAGACCCCCTGCCCCAGGGCCATTTTAGACCCTGGGGCCACCATTTGAACAAACTTGGTAGAGGACCACTAGGCAATGCCACAAACCAAATTTCAAGCATCTGAGCCAAGCAATTCTATGCAAGAAGATTTTAAGTATTTTTTAGTTTCGAACACAAGACCCCTACCCCAGGGCAATTTTGGACCCCTGGGCCACCATTTGAACAAACTTGGTAGAGGACCACTAGGCAATACTACATACCAAATTTCAAGCATCTGAGACAAGCATTTCTGGAGAAGAAGATTTTTTAAGTATTTTTCTTGTTTCCATCCCAACACCCCCTGCCCCAGGGCCATTTTAGACCCTGGGGCCACCATTTGAACAAACTTGGTAGAGGACCACTAAACAATGTTTCATACCAAATATCAAAGCCCTAGGCCTAGTGGTTTTAGATGTCTTTTAAGGCAAATTGTTGACGACCCACTACGCACGACGGACACTGAATGATCACAATAGCTCACCGCAAAAAATCTGTAGCGGTATTAGGTCACAGTGACCTACTTTCGTTAAGAGTCTGAATTTTTGCCTGAATGCCGATAAATCGATAAACACTGAGTGGATTTTGCTCAGATTTAATCAGAATGATTCTTGAAAGGAGTTTTTCTTTTTTTTCACAATTATGGGAATGTACCTTCAAGATGGTCGCTACTATCATTACTAAAAATAGCAAAATCATAAAAATGACTATATTTTAGGAACCCCTAAATGGATTTTGACCAATTTTGTGTCAGAATGATCCTTGCGTAAAGCTATTTTTTTTTTTTTTTTTTTTGGCAAATTGGCCATCCAAGATGGCTGCCATCCACCATTACTAAAAATAGCACAAATACAGAAATGGCGGTACCTTAAGAACCATTGGGCAGAATTTGACAAAATTTGTATCAGAATAATGCCTGAAACTATTTCGTTTTCTTTTAAATTTCATTTTTTGCTTTCACTTTCTTCTCGACATGATCTCTGCTACTGTGGAAATGCAGTGCAGGTGCGACATAGCATTCTGCGGAATTCTTGTTCTTGTTGGTATTAGTTTTAACACATAAATGTATTCATACCAAATTAAGTGCGAATTATGTGTGTTTCTGTGATGAACATCTTCAGTGTCACTAAAACACAAAAGTTTGAAAGCAAATATATAAAGGCAGGTCTCGACAGGCAACATAAGCTTGTTTTCATAACCTATCAGCTAGCAGCGTTTTCTTACTCTCTGGGGGAAAAAGTGTTAGATAAGCTGCAGAGGGCTATTAGTTATATACCATACATCTCCTAAAAATTAGGACACCATGATTACTTGCTGTAATTAATTTTAAAATTTTAACAAGAGGATTATACCATCAGGAAACGAGCCTAAAAATTCTTGCAGAAAGGCAAACAGTGTTGACCCTGGACAGACTGCTCCTGATAGGGGCCTTTTTGCTCAGACATGTATGTCCAAAATTTTGGATCATTGTAAAACTAGACTCCATTACATGGCTCCACTCCAAGACTCCACTCCATGATGCCCCTCCAAGACTCCACTCCATGTTTATACTATGGCTGTATCACTATGTCTTCCAAGCAGGACAGCAAGTGTAGGAGATGTTTTCCCCTATGCCATGCTGATTCACATTTTTCATGGCAAAAATTAATTGGCAGTATTCAGTTATCTAATCCACCTTACTGAGTATAATTAAGGCAGTAGTTATGAAAGTATCAGCCCGCGGCCCGCAGCCAGCAACTTGCAGCCCGCAGCCAGCAGCCCGCAATATAGTCAATTTGAGACAACATTGAGGGGTGGACAGGGGTGGAGTTTGCTCGCACAACTAGGGCAACTGAAGACAAGACTTGGTGGAAAAGATTTATTGTAAAGTCATCTATGGTGCTGGTACATGTAATTCATTGTCATTTTAAGAGAACATACTGAAATGGGGTACGTTTTTTGAGGGAACACAGTGCAAAGGGTATCATTTTTATACGCCCGTCTGGCGTCCATCCATTAAATTTTTCGTTTCCGGACAACTCCTCCTACAGTTTACATCCGATCAGCCTGAAACTTGGTATATAGTAAGGCTATGATGTGGACCAGGGCATATCATTTCGAGGTTACGCTCCAATGTTTTTAGCGGAGTTACAGCCCTTTACTTAGAATTTTCGGGGTGTTTGTTTCCGGATAACTCCTCCTGCATTTTTCATTCAATTAAGCTGAAACTTTGTAAATAGTAAGACTATGATATGGAGTAGCGCATATTATTTGGAGGTTGCGCTCTGATGATTTATAGCAGAGGTACAGCCTTTGAAAACGCTCTACTATGGCAGTTTGTATGGCAATTCTTTAGCATTCCATAACGTGGCAACTCTTTCGAATATCAGGATGAAACTTGATAGCAATGTATATGAGGTTAAGACAACATGTCTCATACAAGAATGGTTACTCCCATATACTTAGTTTTGTTAGTTACCTCCCTTTGATTATTTTGTCAGACTATATTTGTACACCTCATATCTAACTAACCCTTTGGACTATTGTGATGAAACTTAATAGTAATGTATATTAGGTTGGCACAATATGCCACATATAAGAAAGATTGCCTCCCCTTACTTATTTTTGGAGTAACCTCCCTTTAAATATTTTCTAAGGCTTATTCTTGTGCAAACAATAAGTAGACAACCATACGGAATATCTTGACGAAAATTTATAGCAATGTGTATTAGGTTGAGGCGGAGAGTCTTATATATGAGAAAAATCCCCCCTCCCCTTCCTTATTTATGGAGTTACATCCCTTTGATTAATTTCTACGGCTATTCTTGGGCAAGTCATTACTAGGTAACTGTATGGAATATCTTGACGAAACTTTATAGTAATGTGTATAAGGTAGTGACAGTATGTCTAATAAAAGGATAATTGCATTCCCTTCCTTATTGTTTTGAGTTACATCCCTTTGATTACTTTTTAAGGCTTTTCTTTTGAGAACCCTTATGTTTGGAATATCTTGATAAACTTAATAGCAATGTAGACAAGGATGAAACTGTGTGTGTCATATTAGAATGGTTGCTCCCCATTACTTACTTTCAGAGTTACATCCCTTTTATTATTTCTTAGACTAAGTAATTACTAGGTAATTGTTTTGGATATCTTGATGACACTCCATAGCAATGTGCATTAGCTTGATACTGTGTGTTGAGTATGGGAATGGTTGCTTCCCCTTACTTAATTTTGGAATGAGTATTTGCTGACTGTTTTTGTGCACACATTAGTACCTGTTTGTGGCTGATTGTCAGGGATATAAATCTGCCCAAGGTACTGACTGGGCCCAAACTCACTCCAAAACGTGTGTTTATTGCCCCGCTTGTGGAGCTCTTGTTGATATTTTTAACATACTGTGTAGGGTGTATTTCACAATTCTTTGTTCAAGCATCAGTGCCAAGCTGAGCAGCAAGTCCCCCCCTCCTCTACCCCCCCCCCCCCCCCCCACCTCTCCTCAGGGCTCCATCATCACCTGCTGAAGGAATTTTAGGACTTGGAGAAATCTCTTGAGAGTATTAGTGAACGACGGCGGACGGACGACATGCATGGATAGACGACGGACCAAGTCTATATTCATTGATCCATTTATCCGAGCTGTGGTATGGTGCTTAGTAGGGTGTTTAGTAGCACTAGCATGTCAATTTCGGGTTTTCCACTCACCGCATAAAGCATGGCAGCATTCAGTCTCGCGAAGTGTGCGAAATTTCTGCTCAAGATCGGGACAGCTAAACGTGGATTATGTGTGACATCTGCACTTAATCAAATAACTAGTAATGAAAGGAGTTTTAAAACAAGTCACAGGTCAAGCAAGGCCGCTAGAGGTATGCGCTAAACTCTGACTTTACCGTTTCGGATAGTAAGGTCAAGTGTTAGAATTTCGCTGGGTATCTAATTTCGCCAGCTTTGCTTGTTGGCACAGTTGCGGATATTTTTGTAATTGTGACATCACACGTAAACAATGATAACTGAAACACAAAGACCGAAGGTACCTTTGTATTTAAGAGTTGACAGTTGGGGCAGATACAAATGACTTAATTGCCAAACTGTCAGACAAACAACATGCATTCAGAAAATGGCATAGCTGTGAAACTCAGTTGACTACGGTGATAGATGATTGGGCAAAAGTGTTAGACAATAAGGGTCAGGTTGACACTTTTATATTAGATTTTGAAAAGGCTTTTGATACACCCCCACATGAACTCCTTAAAAGCAAACTATTTAGCTACGGTATAGGTGGTTCAACATTGAATTGGATAAACGCTTTCCTATGCTTTAGACAACAAAGGGTAGTAGTAAATGGTGTTATGCCAGACTGGGCCTCTGTTGTGTCTGGTGTCCCACAGGGCACCGTTCTTGGTCCCTTGTTGTTCTCCTTGTACATAAACGACATCTCTGCAGACATTGAGTCTGAAATAAGACTCTTTGCTGATGATTGTGTTTGTTACCGTGAAATAAAAGGAATAGATGATACATTGAAACTTCAGGAAGACATTGATCGTTTAGGATGTTGGGCTAGGAAATGGGGTATGAGATTTCAACCTGTCAAATGCAACATGATGCAGCTGACAAAAAAGCACAACAAAATCCAGGCTTCTTACACCCTTGAGGGTACAGTACTGGAAAATGTTGAAAGTATCAAATACCTTGGAGTAACAATTACAAGTGATTTGAAATGGAATACCCATATCATTAATATTTGCACTAAGGCCAACAGAACCCTAGGATTCTTAAGGAGAAATTTGTTTTCTTGTCCCCAAGAAGTGAAAGAAGTAGGCTATAAGACATTGGTGCGTCCCATCCTCGAAAATGGAAGCTCGGTCTGTGATCCCTATACACAAGGCCTTCAGGAAGAGTTAGAAAAGGTGCAAAACCGTGCAGCTAAGTTTGTAACTAGGAATTACACCAGAGAGGCGGGTAGCATGACTGGCATCCTTGAGCAACTTAAGTGGGAAAGCCTCAAAAAGAGGAGGAAGGATAACCGACTCATATTGCTATACAAAGGTCTGAAAGGTAAAGCCAGAATACCTACAGGTGACCTTGTCCCCAAAACTAGGCGTTGCAGAAATCAACATTCCATGGCATTTCAGATACCCACTGCTAGTTTAGATGCATATAAATGTAGCTTCTTTCCCCAGACCATCAGGGACTGGACTGACCTCCCTGATTCCCTGATTTCCTCTGCTGAAATGTCAGATGATTGTGTGTCAAAGTTCTCATCTCTCGTGAGAGCTAGGGACTAATTTTCCTCCAGTCACACCCCCCTGGTGAAAGAGTGTCAATTTTGGCGTATCATCAGTAAACAATTCAGATTCAGATTCAGATTCAGATCTCCAAAGAAAAAACAGGTCTAGGATAGCCATAAATTTAGGGTCCATAGAATTTACTGGAAAGCACCGAAATAACGAAAAGCGCAGAAATACCGAAAAGCATAGAATTACCGAAAAACACCAATATGCCATATTCTATATAATATAAGAATCCTTATCGGCAAGACGGTCGTGCGGATAAGAATCTTTATCGGCAAGAGGGTCGTGCGGATAAGAATCCTTATCCGCACGACGGCGATCAGGTACTCCATTTACAGATGCTATTATTGAACACTGTCAACTGGAAGACTAATAATTAATGAATAATTATTATCACTTACTTTTATGTAAAACCCAGTCCTGCACTGGATGTCTCATGATGTTATTTCTACCCATGACAAACACCAACCGAGATGGCAGAGCTACCGGAAACAGATAGCTTGGGTCCCCCTAATCACCGGATCAAGCTGAACCACAAAGCACCGAACATCATACAGCTTTCACTACACTCCATCCCATCATATCTTGAAGCAGTGGGGCCTGTAATTGACTGTGACACGGTCCGGCTGTTGTTGATATTCTTCGCAATCCTAGCTAGCGTTTGTGCATATATGGGGAACCAGTTGGTTGTCCCCAAAACTGTTCAGACCGTTTGAGAAACCAGTTGGCTATCCCAAAACTATTCAGACAAACCAGTTGGCTGTCCAAACTATTTAAGAATTTTTGAGAAACCAGGTGGCTATCCCAAAATTCAACACTGTACTTATCTGACCTAATTTTGGAGTACCAGATGGCTATTAAAAAATCTTTAGTTCTAACAGGTGTTAGTATCAACTTATCAAGTCTTTTATGCCGCAAACCTGAAGTACTTGCCATCAAACTGTTGTTCAGCCACAACCTGATTACTGATCGCTCTTACTGATCTGGTCAAATGTAATTTCACCTTGTCTCCCGTGGACAGTCGTCCCCATACCCTTGTGGATCCCAATAACATCTCCGGGTCTAGTGAAGTGGCCAGCTCCAGAGAGCACCAGTTGGACTGTTATGTTCACCAACGGTACTGCGTCGCCACATCTTCTATGAAGAAACCCCAACTTTTTTCTTGGAGCCCTACCACAATATTTATAACCGCCACAAGGAAAGTCCTCCAGCCGCACCCCTCACCAAATGCAATACATTGACCATCATTCGCCGGCAGTCTGGTCAATCTACCCCATTCTGGTGCATGCGACCTACATGGCGCCATAAACCAAGATAGTTCCTCCAGCTATCTCACCAACTATCCCTGTAGCTCATGAAATCCCATCTAACCATCTCCAGTGTGAATGATCAGTTCTCACCACAACTGGTCAACCTAGCAGGTAGTGCCTTGACTGGCAAAGAGCATCACTGCTAATACCTCTTTTCTGGTGACACAATACTACTTCTGTTCCTTTGTCAATGCAAAACTTGCATACCCAATAACCTTTCATAGCCTCCTTGTCTGGATAAGTTCAGCCTCAGTCGCAAAGTCTGAGGCATCATAATGGTTGTACTAACACTCTATTGCTTGGTCTTGATTCCAGACAAACTGGTGTTTGCCTGTTACAGCATACAGCATAGTTGCTATCTTTGAAAAATCTTTGATAACCAAAGTTTGGGGTATGTAGACACTGGCCAGTTCTATACAACTTCTATATCTGACTCTGGTAGTTGCCAAACTATTACCACTGACCTCCTTACTGACTTCTTCGGCACTTGCCAATATGCTGACCTAACATCCAGTTTGGAAAACCAGATACTACCGGATAAAGTATCCAAAGTCATCTGTTTGCGGCAACATGTGTGTGCCTCATTCGCTGTTTCACCGGTTTGGCATTACCCGTATCAATGGTGTGTTGTATACCTGTAAATTCCCTAGATTGAATTCATGTTTATTCAATCAAGAGGCCAGCCAAAGTGTTACCCTTCTCCTTGGTTCAGTCTCTGTATGACTCTTCTCCTTGGTTCAGTCTCTGTATGACTCTTCAAAGACCTGCTGTAGACACTAAGGAATGGCAAGGTTACCATTTAAGTCTTTCACTACCAAAAAGCAGACGACAACATTTACGTCTGCAAAAATTAAAAAAATGTCTTGTCCAAGACTTTTCATATTGAGAATTCAAAGACTAGAGGGCAAACAGTGTAGATCTAGATGAGGCGGCTCATTATGAGCCGCCTCATCAGGATCTACGCTGTTTGCAAAGTTTGCTAATTGCGTCACTGGGGCTTAAAGAGTTAAAGAACTGCCCTTGTGCAGTGTGGGTCCAATATCTGGTGATATTGCTCCCTATCTTGGTTACAATCCAGAGGCTCAGAAACGTGTCCCCCATGAATGGTCTTTTGCCTCTCTCCTACTGTATCATGAACGGGATAAGCACTCCCTTACCTAGTTCCCTCAAACACCCATACTTTATACCGATCAGTGGGATCATCAAACGCACACAAACCGCATTCAACCCGATCATCGCACCATGTGCCTAACCTCTCAAGATGGCAGCAGAAACACAAAGCAAACTATCCTCCCAGCAAGCGCACATATCAAAGAATGACTACAGAGCTCTAGATAAGAGGGAGTATTTGATGATAATTAAAGATATTTTTTTTTTCATTTCTCATCGAAACCATATGTTGTGACCCCTCATCTGAACCGTCTCGACGAGACGGTTCAGATGATGGGTAACAACATATGTTTTTATGCAGAATTAACAAA
This sequence comes from Ctena decussata, assembly GCA_963989385.1. NCBI lineage: Eukaryota > Metazoa > Mollusca > Bivalvia > Lucinida > Lucinidae > Ctena > Ctena decussata. Next base: position 43,523,486 of record OZ022504.1, read on the forward strand.
AATTATCCCTAATTATCACCAAATACTCCTTCTTATCTAGAGCTCTGATGACTAGATATAAAAACAAGTAGAATCTACTGGAAAAAGCACCACACTCACAGATGGACGAAGACACTTTGCAAATAAAACTTATAAGATTACCTAGCCCATCCAGTCTTCGAAACAAGCAAACAAATCAATAAACCAGCATAAATGTGTACGCTTGCAATCATCTCTTTCAGTGTGCGCTTATTAGGACATGCACGGTAATTAGGTCAAATACAGTAATCAATTCAATTTCCCCACTCCTGGACTAGTCTTACAGTTTAGCATTTTGACTGCTCACCAAGTTATAAACATCAGACGGGTCTTGATTCATTCTACATTTTATTTTGGCTACTGAGTGTGGTCACATACCATGGTAATATTCTGCACCTAAAAGCTGCAAATCTGGAAACTGAAGGACAACCTCCATCAGAATCCACATCTTAACTCAAGCGCAGCCATCAAAAATAGGACACCACAACTCATATCGGTAGATGGAATACACACCCATTACCCAAAATATCAAGACTTAACAGCATTTTCTGCTCTATGGGTGCTAAATGCGCCTTATCGGGCAAACAACAAGATTCTCTGGCTTCTTATGCCCAGACCCCCCAGATCTCAGCACTTTCGGTTTACTCCCTTCCCTATTCATCACATGGCACTGTCGCCTGAGTTTCATTGTACCATGTACACGCCGTCACTTACTCACTGTCCCGACATCCCGCTGAATGGTGCCTGGTTCCTGCACTGCAACCTGCCCACCAGCCCCCATGTCCGACAATCCAGAGTAGAAATGATCAGCCCCTCCTCAAGCGATTCCCCAGGGTTCTGGGTTAGCTGCCAAAAACTCAACGTTGAATGCCAATCAATTACCTGTACCATCTTAAGGAGGTTTTGAGGAGATATTAGCTGTCTTGTTCTTGACCTCTTTGGGGTGATGTCTTTTCAGACTCCAATTTCTGAAATGCCTGGCTTCGGCAGGGGAGGTCCCCTAAGAATCGCCTGTGTCTCTGTTTCCGAATTGCCAAAGTTAACACCAATTTTTGTTTCAGTTTGCATTTAAATACCACCGGTGTAGTATCATTTTTCTGAACTGGTGATGCCTGCACAGGAGTCTGCAGGAGACTGTAAGTCCACTGACCTCTTCCCTGCTGTCTTTGAACAGGAAAGAATCCCAGTGCCTTTTTGCCTCCTCATGCTTTTCCCCTTCCTTGATGTAGCATGACTCCCATGCCTTACAAAATAACTTTGGCAATTTCAGCCGGCAATTTCAGCCCAGTCCATACCGGATGGCGTAGACTGGGGCTCGCCATGACTGTGTCAGAGAGGGATGCCTCTGAATCCTCACCACTGGATTACACTCCGGTGGGCGTTTGTGTTGTGTAAATTATGGACAGTCGATGCAAAGTTGATGGTGACCGTACCGGTTGGCTCAGTCCTCACCAACTCCTCACCGACAAGTGCCTTGACATGGACGGGTGTCTCTTTCATTTCAGACATGTTTACAAAAAAGTATGCTTTCTTCCCCGAGTTCAAATGGTTGAGCGAAACCGGTTGGCTTGGCTCTAAGAATTGGGTAGCGATTTGAAAATGATGCGGTACGAAAAAAGACCGCTGCCACCATTATTGAACCCTGTCAACTGGAAGACTAATAATTAATGAATAATTATTATCACTTACTTTTATGTAAAACCCAGTCCTGCACTGGATGTCTCATGATGTTATTTCTACCAATGACAAACACCAACCGAGATGGCAGAGCTACCGGAAACAGATAGCTTGGGTCCCCCTAATCACCGGATCAAGCTGAACCACAAAGCACCGAACATCATACAGCTTTCACTACACTCTTGTCTTTCTTACAATGGTTTCATACAACACTGTGTCAGCAATTCATATGGAGGATGTAAAATAACTTAAAAAATGGTATAAAAACATCTTTTGGCCATCTTTTAGTTGTTAAACCGTCTGAGAACTGGCACCCAAATTTACCGTTTACGGGGGCAATCTTATTATGGGCATATTCCAGTTTGATATGCACAGATTATATCGTTTATACATATGATAAGTATGTAAAAACGTATTCAGGCAGAGTGACAATATGAGTTAGCGCTGATAAATTGGTTTAATTACCAATTTTGAATCTAAAGAAATTTTATTTTGCTCATGTACAAATCCTGAGAATTAAAAAAAATTAATAAATAAACAACAAAAACAAATAAGTGCAACCGAACAATTGTTATATCTGACAATATTTATCAGAAAAGTTGAATTACTGACCTTGACTGATAAGTTATTAAAAGAAAGTTAGGCTTGATTTGTCAGACTATCTGTCTTTAACTTGTCAGTTAAGATCAAAGATTTATTTCAGTTGTCGGGCAAGGGCAAAGATTTTTGACTCATTTTATATCAGTTAAATCTGTTACAATAAATTTTAGTTTGTTCGATAATACATTTACTTTATGTAATGCTAGGTTTCAACATTTTCCTAAAAGGGTTTATTAGTCTAGATTTCTTTCAGTAATTTGTCAGTCAATATCAAAGATTAATTTCTATTGCTAATTCAAATCAATGGTTTGTTTCAACACATTTTATATTGGTAACACATATTATAAACTGATAAATTTAAAATGTTTGGAATGAGACCGAATTAGGCTGTAAACAAAATATTGACAAAACCATTGCTGGAAAAAAAATCTGACACAAGTAGGTCACAATCAAATATTTTTTTCCTGATTCAGCTTGTCTGTCAAGGTCAAAGAATTGTTTGAAATAACTTAATATCAGTTATCAAAATAAACTATTAATTGGCAAATGTTTTATGTGACAAATGATTTGTTTTCATCAAGAAAAAAAAAAAAAAAAGGCCATGAGGAGTCTTGAACCTGGATCGCAGGTTTACAAAGCGGCGCACATTGCCACTGCACTACTGCCGCTGATGGTATCGTATCGATAATCTGAATTACTTAATGTCAAATGTTCAATGTACAGCTGTAGTCATACCCACATCGGACTGGGTTTTAACAGTGACCTATAAATACATATAAGTCACTGGTTTTAACTGTTATAAAAATATTTGACATGTTAACCTGATCATCTGACCCGATAAAAAGTATTCAGCAACTGATGTTGAAATGTATAATTCGCATTTACGCAGTTATCAGCCGGCTCTATGTCCTTCAGTCAAAAGGCTTCCATGATGAAATATAAGAAAATAATTGAAATTAACTTTGTGTGTTGCGACTCAGATACTTAAGAACAATTAATTACAAACAGAAATGAAATAATATTATTATACGGTAATAATAGATAATTCTCAGAAAGATTGCAACTTTGTCTTTTGAATATCTGACTGCCGTCGTGCGGATAAGGATTCTTATCGGCACGACCATCTTGCCGATAAGAATTCTTATCGGCAAGACCGTCGTGCGGATAAGGATTCTTATCAGCAAGACGGTCGTGCCGATAGTCACTCCCGTATTTTAAATGGTTCAAATAACTCACGAGATTACGGAAAACACCAGTATATCATATATATTATTTCCAGGGTATGATATACAACATCATCAAGGTACCTGCAATCTTTGTTTCTGAGCAATAATTAGAAATTGAACATTTAGTTCCTGAATTGTAGTTACTCTTTAAATTAACCCTGTACTCATTTGCCCGTATAAGGTGTGGTTTACCGAAATATTCATTGTATTGACTTGTTAGCGTCTCTCTCTCTCTCTCTCTCTCTCTCTCTCTCTCTCTCTCTCTCTCTCTCTCTCTCTCTCTCAATCGAATAGGTATATTCCAAAATCAAAGCTGCTGCTGCATGAATTGGTCCAAAAAAATAACAAAACAAAAAAATGATGTCTGGAGACTCTCATTTTAGTAACCTTTCCGTCTCAAACGACACATTAGTCCCTTTAATGGGTCAGACGAATTATTTTCAAAGCAGCATGCAGAGCTCTAGATAAGAGGGGTATTTGATGATAATTGAGGGATAATTTTTTTCATTTCTGCATAAAAGCATATGTTGTGACCCCTCATCTGAACCGTCTCGCCGTTTTAATGCAGAATTAACAAAAATTATCCCTATTTATCACCAAATACTCCCTCTTATCTAGGGCTCTGAGCATGAGAGTTAATGTGATCACTTGCCTTTATATTAGGGAACAGTCCCTCCTACTGTAAGATGCTACAGGAACGACGAGAAGAGGCAGAGAGATCAATTATTGTGAATTTCACTGCAAAGGCGAAAGTACAAGATATTATGAGGGATGCAGAGGAGATAGGGGGACCTATAAAAAATGCATTGTTTTATAAAGTAAAAAATCAGGTAAGATTTTAGAAAGGGTCATGGAGTGCTCCAGATAAGAAGGGGTAACAAGCATAATTATGTTGTTTGACCTTCAACTAAGCTAGGTCACTCATAATTCCAGAGCTCTAGATAAGAGGGAGTATTCTATGATAATTAGGGATAATTTTTGTAAATTCTGCATAAAAACATACTTTGTGACCCCTCATCTGAACCGCCTTGACGAGATGGTTCAGATGAGGGGTCACAACATATGGTTTGAATGAGAAATAAGAGAAATTATCCTTAATTATCATCAAATACTCCCTCTTATCTAGAGCTCTGTAATTCAACAAACCCCAAAGCCATTGAGCCTACTGAAGCATGATTATCATACAGAGCTTTCTTGGGTCAGGGAAATGAAAAGAGCTGCGACATGACAAAACTAACAGTGTGGCTTTGCGCCCAGCGCAGACTCAGATCAGCCTGGGTTTTTCACCCAGTTTGATCAGATTCTTCTTTAGTGCTCAAAGGGTAGCTAAGAGTCTAAGCTACTTCCATGCGGACAGTGAAGACTCTAATCAGACTGGGCGCACAACCACATTGTTGGTTTTGTCGTGTCACGGCTCAAAATATGATTGAATGTTGCAGTGCTCCAGATAAGAAGAGGTAACAGGGATAATTTTCAATATTTCTGGGAAAAAGCATATGTTGTGACTCCTCATTAGAACTGTCTTGCCAAGATGACTCCTCATTAGAACTGTCTTGCCAAGATGACTCCTCATTAGAACTGTCTTGCCAAGATGACTCCTCATTAGAACTGTCTTGACAAGATGACTCCTCATTAGAACTCTGGACAAGATGACTCCTCATTAGAACTGTCTTGCCAAGATGACTCCTCATTAGAACTGTCTTGCCAAGATGACTCCTCATTAGAACTGTCTTGACAAGATGACTCCTCATTAGAACTGTCTTGCCAAGATGACTCCTCATTAGAACTGTCTTGCCAAGATGACTCCTCATTAGAACTGTCTTGCCAAGATGACTCCTCATTAGAACTGTCTTGACAAGATGACTCCTCATTAGAACTGTCTTGCCAAGATGACTCCTCATTAGAACTGTCTTGCCAAGATGACTCCTCATTAGAACTGTCTTGCCAAGATGACTCCTCATTAGAACTCTTGACAAGATGACTCCTCATTAGAACTGTCTTGCCAAGATGACTCCTCATTAGAACTGTCTTGACAGTTCTAATGAGGAGTCACAACATATGTTTTTGTTGAGAAATAATCTGTATCAGAAGTATTCTTAAAACCCAATCTTATCTGGAGCTTTAATGGTTGTGGTCACATGACCAAGATGGCCATTAGTAAGAATTGAAATTCGTGTGATGAAGCCAGTGTGGGGAGCTAAAATTCCATGAAGTGCGAAGCGCTTCTAGTAGAATTTTAGCAACGACCGCTGGCTTCTTCACACGATGAACGCTGAAAAAACAAACTTTTATTCTTATATTTACACCTTATTTTAGACCCTTCCTAGTGCTGTTTTGTGGTAATTTAATGTAGAATATGCAAAATATGTGTCGAAACAACGATAGTAACGATGTCTTTGACCATTATGTTAAACAGTTGTCGCCATAACATTGCGCCAATCGAACGCTACGTTGACCAATCAACACATTTGTTTATCTTACACGTCGCTTGACGACATCACATGATCAATTGTCATTTATCGGTGTATGAAGCCAGTTGCTCTAAAAGGTTTACCTATGGGAAGTCAGTGGCAAGTGTAAACATTGGTCAGTAAGTTAGAACCTCTCCAGAATCAAATGGCACATGACAGTAAAACTTGTTGTACTGAATTTGGGATTCATATACTTCCAGATTTGTTTGAATGAAGACGGGGTTGACCCATTGAGCTTTTTACCTTGGTTATATATATTTGTTCAAGACCCATGGCACTCTTCTTTGGAATTGCATTTTTTTGTCTAGGTCTCCTGGGTACTGTACTGATTTCATGACTATTTATTCATCCTTTGGATTAAAGTTTTACACTAACTTTGATTTCATTAGGTGATGGCACTGACTAGGGGCAGAGCCCTAGATAAGAGGGAGTATTTGGTGATAATTAGGGATAATTTTTGTTAATTCTGCATAAAAACATATGTTGTGACCCCTCATCTAAACTGTCTCGAAGAGACGGTTCAGATGAGGGGTCACAACATATGGTTTCGCTGAGAAATAAAAAAAATTATCCCTCAATTATCATCAAATACCCCTCTTATCTAGAGCTCTGAGGGGTATATGCAGGCCTCTGCTGACTTGCTGTAGCCAAATTGCAAAAATCCCACATTAACTAGCTACATGTATTAGCAATCACAAGTTTGTGAGATACACCAGACCTGTGAATCATGTATGCTTCATCCAGGTTATACGTAGTATGCCCATAGTCTTTTCTTAACCCTTAAAGCACAAAAAAACAACAGACACCAAAATTAACATCTGCAAAGTTTTAAAAATTGTTGTGTTCAAACTATATCATATTGAGAATTTAACCCTATTGCACTCAGAACAGCCAAACTCCATAGAGGGCGACACAGAATGGGAACTTTCCTTACAAGAAAGCCATTTACCATATTCACAGGGGATAATCGATTCTGCCAATTTTCGCTTCCTGCAGAGACTGTCCGTCATATTTGGCTTCCGCCGAGACTGTCCACGAACTCTTGCTTCCTGCAGAGACTACTGTCCTCGAGAAATGGCTTCCTGCTGAGACTGTCCGCAAGAATCACACGGACAGTCTCTGCAGGAAGCCATTTATCATGTACAGAAGTCTTGGCAGGAAGCAAGAGATCGTGGACAGTCTCGGCGGAAGCCAAATATGATGTACAGTCTCTGCAGGAAGCGAAAATTGGCGGAATCGATTATACCCTGTGATATTGAATTTGATGAATTTGTCTTACAATTTCAGGGTAATTATATTCTCTTTGAATTTGAGGATCCAACAGCATTCACCAAGTTCCACCATGATAGAATGGATTTCTTTCGTGTGCTGCAATATCACCCCCAGGATGGCAAGACTCCATTTCTTGGTGGTCCATTGCCGTCGAAAGTCAAAAGAGACGAGCTGATGTATGAAGAGTTTGATGTTAATGATTTAGACAAGGCTGACACGGTAGGTCAGAGCACACAGGGTCAAGTCCAGTTTTACATTTTGCCTTCATTGCACCTCCCCCTGTCAATTCTACAAATAGAGCTTAAAACATTTAAAACAAAAATAGTTGAATTTGCAAATGGCATAGATCCAGATGAGACAGCTCATGATGAGCTGCCTCAGCTGGACTTACACTAATCTCTGCGTTACCAATTTAATCATTTTAATACTGGTTGGACCAAACATTTTTTGAAATTTTGCAGACATAAATTTTGTCATCTGCTTTTTTAGCACTCAGAGGGATAGAATGGGCATAGGGAAGTACATGTATGGTACACTGAAGGGCTGTTATGCCGCAGACCAATATATTGCGGAAACCGGTATAACACTGTTGTCCTGTGTCGCCCATCTTTTTGTCGCGACGGTTTTCGGCGGTGTTTACGACATTGGAATGGAAAATAACCATTAAAAGTTAATTTGGTTGTTTACATGAATTTAATCAACAACGTGTCAAAGTTATCACAGATAATCCGGGTCCGGATCCAGTCTACCACATACCGGTGGGGCTCTGGATAACTGATGGGGCTGAGAGGTGCCGAGATGTAGGTGTATGGGGGCAGCTGGAAGGAGGGAGTGGTGCTTGAAAATGTATTGCACCATTAGGGGTCAGTTTGATGAGAATTTTTGAAAATGTCTTTTTTGCCTTGAAATATATGTTGTGATTATCTCATTAGAATCACCTTGCCGAGGCGATTCTAATGAGATGTCCCAACATATGTTTTAATCTAACCAGGCCTATGTGGCGGGGCTGAAGCCTCAAAGCCCATCCCCTGGATCGGGGGCTGTAATAAAAGCGTCAGTTGTCATGCCAAGGTGTGAACAGTGGTCATGTTTTTAGAAGACTTCGATAATTAGCGCATTGGCCAGCTGCGAAGGTCACCTCAAATACACAATATATACACAGGCCAATGCTCGGGACAAAAGGCTGTGCAAAGTAGTCACTGATTACTTCCAAAGAAAGCATTATAAAAGAATTTTACAAGTGAAAAAAAAAGAAACAACAAAAAAGCTTAACCCTATTTTGATTATCTGTAGGCTGGTTAGAGTTTTTTAGGTGACGTTAGTACTCGCACAAATAAGTATTTTTTTATTTGTCCGAAGGTACCTTTTTGCATGTGTGTATACAAATTTCAAGGGAATTAATTAGAATAATAATGTTGGTTACCAGCTCAATAGTGTATTGGCCCATATGAACCAACAGTAATACGAATCATGTGTTTACGGCATGTCTACTTTCACTTTGTATTTATGTCCCCCCACCAAAGGTGAGGGGGGACATATTGTTTTCAGTGCGGATCCCGTCGGCTTCTGCGTCGGCGTCGGCGTGACAGATTCTTGTATGCGCGATATCTCTTGAACCAATGGAGGAAGTTCACCAAACTTGCATGGATATATCATTGGGACAAGCTTATGAGCTGATTAGATTTTGGTGACCTTGACCTCATTTTCAAGGTCACAGGAGGACTTAAATGACAATTTCTTGTATGCGCGATATCTCTTGAACCAATGGATGCAATTTCACCAAACTTGCATGGATACATCATTGGGACAAGTGTAAGAGCTGATTAGATTTTGGTGACCTTGACTTCATTTTCAAGGTCACTGGATAACTAAGATGACAATTTCTTGTACCCAATTTCTTGTATGCACGATATCTCTTGAACCAATTGATGGAATTTCACCAAACTTGCATGGATATATCATTTGGACAAGTGTAAGAGCTGATTAGATTTTGGTGACCTTGACTTTATTTTCAAGGTCACTGGAGGACTTAGATGACAATTTCTTGTACCCACTACATCTCCTGAACCAATGGATGGAATTTCACAAAACTTGCATGGATACCTTATAGGGACAAGTTTTGGAGCTGATTAGATTTGGGTGACCTTGACCTCATTTTCAAGGTCACTGGAGGACTTGAATGACAATTTCATGTACCCACTATATCTCCTGAACCAATGGATGGAATTTCGCCAAACTTTCGTGGATACATGATTTGGACAAGTTTAAGAGCTGAACAAAATTTTGGTGACCTTGACCTCATTTTCAAGGTCACAGGAGGATTTAGATATGTGAAAATTTCACTAAAATTGATGTGTCTCTTTAGCCTTTGGCTTGATTTCCACTTTACTTTCATAGATATACCTATGGGACAGTCTCAGGAGTGTACTGTGTTTTGATGACCTTTACCCCATTTTCAAGGTCAAAAGCTATCTTCAAATGCGTATTTTTCTCTCTTAAAAAATCAGATATCTTGAACCAGTGGATGGATATTCATCAGACTTGCATGAATGTATGGTTGTGACAGGTTTAAGACATGTTTAGTAGTTGGTGACCTTGACCCATTTTTGAAGGACATAGTCTTCTATGTAAGATATCTTTAGAACCAGCAGATGGATTTTGTCCAAACTTGCATAGATATTTCATTTGTACAGGCTATATTCATTAGAGGGGATGGGAAATGGGCTGGTGGGGGGCATCAGTTTTTCTCTGAAAAACATATCTAGTTCACTTTGTATATGCGTTTTGCAGCGCATTTTTCACAATAAGTAATAGTGGTGTACCGATGATCAGGTGGTATCGATTAGCGGCGTGCTGGAAGCTTCCTATTCCGATAATCGATTGAACTTTGTCAAAATCGATCTTCGGCATGAAATGGAGGAGTGGTATGCGAGCTGTCTCTGCACCGTCCAGTACTCCGGTACCGGGTTTTATACGCGGTGCGGTGTACGTCGCCGCTCTTGTTTTATCAATAGAGTGTGCCTATGTCTCCAATATGGCTTCCAATGACAACAATTTCAGTTATATTATCATCCCGGGCTTCCCGGCACTAAAAGAAAATCCAATGTGTGGAAATACTTCAAATTTTACAAAAGAATGACGATCTGCCACCAACAAGAGACAATCTCGGGATGAGTAAAGGGGGTTTGTAGGGTAAGAATCTTTCGTCAAAACAAGTACTGGTTTTCAGTAAAAAGTGACAGCGTCTCTGTTGTCTTACAACCAATTCATGACCATTACATTCGATCTGGGAATAATTCCATGCTATGATAAACAATCTGAATGAATAGTTCTTGCTCTGAATATTTGTTTACATAATAACTCTGGCACCCCACCCACTCTTTCTTCATGTTTTTTTTTACCTAATCTTTCTGAGGCCTTGGTTATTATGGGTGGGGGTTAACTAATGTAGCCAGTGCCTAAGAGGAACCTCTGCTTGAATCTTTTTAGGTGTTGACTTATTTTTTAGCTCACCTGAGCCAACGGCTGCGGGGGAGCTTATAGGATGGTAAGGGTCCGTCGTCCGTCCGTCCGTCCACAATTTCAAACGACTTCTCCTCTGAAACCACTGGGCCAATTGTAACCAAATTTCATATGTAGCCTCTAGGGGACTTAGGAACGAAAAGTTGTTCAAACGGTCTTGGTCACATGACCAACATGGCCGCTACGCCCATATATGGTAAAAAGCTTTAAAAATCTTCTTCTCCAGAACCAATAGGCTGATGGCCCTGAAACTTGGTATGTAGCATTGGGTACACGAGTACTACCAAGATTGTTCAAATAATGACCTTGTGTTGACCTTGACCTTTTTTACGGCAAGGTCAAATTTGCTTCCTGGTGCTTTTATATGGGAAAATGCTAGAACATAAGATTTTTTGGAAACTGTTGAAGATTTTGACCTGAAAATTGGTATGTACACTCATCTTAATGAGTACATGAAAATTTATGCATACAAGAGGTCAAGGTCATTCTTTGACCTTTGACCCTGGTCTCCCGTATTGCGACAATTTCACACATCTCCTTTAAAGCTACTGGGCAATTGTGACCAAATTTCATGTAGAAGGCTCTGGGAGGCAAGGGAATGAAAATTTGTTCAAACCGTCCTAGTCACATGACCAACATGGCCGTCATGCCCATATATGGTAAAAAGCTTTAAAAATCTTCTCTTCCTGAACCAATAGGCCGATGGCCTTGAAACTTGGTATGTAGCATCAGGTACACAAGTACTACTAAGATTGTTCAAATTATGACCTTGGGTTGACCTTGACCTTTTTTACGGCAAGGTCTAATTTGCTTTCTGGTGCTTTTATATGGGAAAATGGTAGAACATAAGATTTCTTGGAAACTGTTGAAGATTTTGACCTGAAAATTGGTATATACACTCATCTTAATGAGTACATGAAAATTTATGCGTACAAGAGGTCAAGGTCATTCGTTAACCCTGGTCTCTCATATTGCGACAATTTCACACATCTCCTCAAAAGCCATAGGGCAAATTGTAAACAAATTTCATGTAGAGGCTCTAGGGGGCAAGGAAACAATTTGTTCAAACGGTCCTAGTCACATGACCAACATGGCTGTCATGCCCATATATGTTAATAACCTTTAAAAATCTTCTTCTCTGGAACCAATGGGCCAATGGCCTTGAAACTTGGTATGTAGCATCGGGTACGCAAGTACTACCAAGATTGCTCAAATTATGACCTTGGGTTGACCTTGACCTTTTGTACGGCAAGGTCAGTTTGCTTTCTGGTGCTTTTTGTAAGGTAAAATGCTAGAAGATAATGATTTCATGGAAACTGTTGAAGATTTTGACCTTGAAATTGGTATATACAGTCATCTTAATAAGTACATGAAAATGTACACGTACAACTGGTCAAGGTCATTCTTTGACCTTTGACCCTGGTTTCTCTTATTGCCTCTCCTCAAAAGCCACTTGGCAAGTTGTAACCAACTTTCATGTAGAGGCTCTAGGGGGCAAGAGAACGAAAATTTCTTCAAACGGCCCTAGTCAAACGAAAAATTATTCAATCAGTCTAGGTCAGATGACCTACATGGCCACCATACTCAGGTGAGCGATTCAGGGCCTCATGGCCCTCTTGTTTTTTGTATGTGTGGGGTGGAATTTTGGAATGGCAAACAGTGTGGACCCTAAAAGAGCAGTGTGATCTCAGTGATCTGGGTCTACATTCTACACTGTTTGGCTAAACCTGTTTGTCCAAAAAATTGATTGATGCTATCAGAGGCTGGTTATTGGTTCATATGGACATACATCACATCATCCACCATACTTATTATAAATGTGTTACTAAGCCAACTAGCACAAAACAGAGGTGGTTAAGAACCAAAAGGTGCATATAGAAAGCAGTTGCAAAACTACAAAAGCTACTACACTACAGAAGCAGCTATTTTTAGTCTATTATACATGCATGGAAAAGCAAACTTATCAAGAACCGATTAATAAGCGGAAGAATCGCATCGACAGCAGCAACCGATTCCAACCAATGATCGATTATGATTTCCAGCCGATGTCCCATCACTAATAAGTAAGAACATAGAGACTAAATGGCTACTTCAGCGATGATTTTCATTGTGTCGGGTAAGCAGTAAACATGTCTATCTACCTGGTTAGGGCTAAATAAGTGCTATGAACATGTGAACATGGGGTTTTTCATTAGTGGGTGGGGGTATTCAGCAAAGATTGTTATACCGCGAGATCACTTATAATGCGGTTCAATTTTATGTCTCCCGGCACCCATGTTATAATGGCGCTCCAGTGTATATTGTAAAGCTGCATGCCATAATTGTAAACATTGAGTGACAGCTAGTAAACATTGAGTGACAGCTAGTAAACATGATTTAAGCGCCAAACAACAGTCATTTCCACTAGCTAACAGAGTCTGTTTTTACAAAGTTCATGAGTGAGTGTGTGAATTTGGGTTCAATGTCCCACCAACACATAGGTCATACGAAGACAGGACATTGGTTTGAAGTACATCGGGTCACGAGCAAAGTAAGTGAACCTCGAAGGGGTTTACGTAAACTTTGCTTGTGACCCGATGTAGCTTATACTTCAGTAAACGTTTTAAAAAGAACACTCATTCCTTATATTTATGTTATTAAACAATGCTTTTGATCAATAAAAAGATAAACAAAACTAAGAATTAGAAAATAAGAAATACATATATAAGAATCGTTTTAAAAACATTACTGACCAAATTTTGCAATAGTTTGGAACAGCTTCATTGTCACTGCCTACCAGTGAATTTCACCTCCTGCTGTAGATTTCACGTGCAAGAAAGCGTAGCGAGCTGTCACTCAATGTTTACTAGCCATTCAAGTACAAGGCATGTTGTAGATTTCACATGCTAGTTTGTGAGATGAACTGTCACTCTAAAGCATGCGACACAATGTAATTATTGACTTGTGAACAAAATTGACTCTGGCATCACTTTATTGGGTTAACAGTCTGAGAGCTCTGCACTGATAAGGTAAATATAAGGCTTTAAGGTAATCAGTTCTTTGCAGTATGTGAGCCAAATGACCCTTAAGCACTAAAAAATAGCAGACGACAAAATTACTGGAAAATGAAAAAAAATATTTCTTCGAAGCTATATCATATTGAGAATTAAAAAAAAAAAGGCAAACAGTGTAGACCCAGATGAGGCATCATCATGTTCCAGGCTGTCTGCAAATGCAGCTGCATGTAGTTTCATTTTTGGCATTCTATCCATTTATGACTGCTAGAACTATACTTGAAACCATTAAAAACGCAAGTTTTTTCTTGTCATATATTCAGATTAAAAAAAAAAAATGCCACAGGTTGTAATATACTTCATGCAATTTGCATTTCGTCCGGCAAAGTTTTAGCAACAGTTTAGCTAAGGTCGATTTGTCTGAGAAAACATTGGGATAAAAAATGTTAAAAGCAACAAATTTCAATTTCAGGTATTTGGGAAATTAAGATTCAGTCTAATTTTATTGAAAAGATCTTTAGTATGATGCCTGAAATTAATAAACAATGCAAAAACTAAAATTATACTGCGGGTGTGGTTTTAAAGATTTTGACATTAAACCAATTTTTAGTAAAATTTTCACACATTTTGAGAATCTTGTGAAATTTCATCTGAGGCCCGAATAATAGGCTTTTGATAAAAAACATTGAGAAATTTAGCCGAAACGAGGCAGTGTAAACGTGACATGATAGCATTCATTAAACCTCAATTTCGCTTTAGCCCCAATAAAAGTTGGAGTTCAGTCCCTTTATATACAAATGCAATCCTCATTAATTGGACCGTTGTCAGCATTCAAACAATATTGCTGTTGAAACTTATTGTGATAAACACCCTGGTTTCCTTGATACAGAGGCGTTTCTGTCATAAATCCCTATGTGGGCCAAACTCAGAAAGTTGCTTTTTACTGGCTACAAGTATAAAATGGCAATTTTTATAATTGTGGTTTATACAGTACACGCAACGTGAAGACTTGATCTGACACGCTCTCGCGAGAAATTTTAATCTTTTCCACGAAAGTTTAGTGGGGTTTTTGCGTGTGAAATGCGTGGGAGATGCGAGACACTCGCGAGATGCGTGACGTTAAACTCGCGAGTAAACAATTTCTTTTCACGCTAGACACGCAACTTTCGAGAGAAAAGATTAACTTCATGTACACTATGCTCAGATGAGCCATCGGCGCCAAACTTAATCACGCGTGACGCGTGTTTTCGAGTGGAAAGGATTAACGATTCCTGTCAGTTTCACAGGTCATTATATGTTGTACAGGTAATTCATTTATATTTTTACATTGGGCCTAAAAAAGTGTGATTCCGGTTTCCAACCGACTGGTCTTTTTTGGCGCGGACTCAAAAATTTTTAGCGGCAAAAATTACGATCGGCAATTTCCGCCATTCCGGAAATAACCGAAAGTGCCGAACAAATAGACAGTGTAAACCGCTCGCGCTATGACGCGTAAAGTATACCAGTTTGCGCATTGTATTTAATACAATACAATATTTAATACTGCGCAGGCTGATCCTAATATTTACTATCAGCGTATGGAATAAGATTCTCCATTTTGTGCTCTGAGCGGCGTCCTTTGATGTCAAGGCACGAGACTGACCTATAAACGTGCTGTGTTTACGTAGTTCAACAAATGCTACCCTCTTTACATTTTATTATGGCGAAGGCCCTGAATGCGTTCAGTCACCTTTAAATATGAATATGGATATTATGTTTATTAGTCCGAATACTTTGAGAATTTTTCCGCGCAGCAGAATCAGTTTCGTTTTTCATATAGATAATGTGATTTTGCCACGCGGAGTTCGGAATAAAAAACAAACTTCTCACCTTTTAATTTTCCTTCATTTTGATGCATTTTTAAAATCCAAACATTTTGACTATTGATCCACGACGCAAAATCATATTTTCCATATTTCATGAATGAACTGATTAATAGGATGCAGCTGTGACGTAATTTTTTAGCTGTCACTCAAACAGGTTTACAAATTTGCATAATTCAGAGAGGCGATTAAGTGGATGTCAATTAGCTCTGAGACTGCCCAGTCGCGTGCACTTTTAATGGAAACTTGACAGCTCTTACATCAGAAAGTTTATATTGGTTAAAGTAAACTTTTCGGCACGTGCCACGTAGCGGCTATATCTTTGAGTTCAAAAGCTGATCAAAACGCTTTGATCTTTGTGACTGCTTTGACATGGATTGGGCTATTATCGGTGGCGGCTGAGGGAAATTTTTTGTCTGTGTCATCATTCTAGAATTTGAAAGAACTCCGTTTGCTACTAACTAACCTATTAACAATATTCTTTCAAACATAAGCCTCTCTAATTGACTCACCGCATAACTGCAACAAAATTACGCTGATCATGATTGTTTATCAACCCATCCTTAATTCGTAAATGTAAATACCGTCAAACAATACTTGCGTTGAGGATGCGATCAATTAGGTTATTCATGCACGCTTACAATGTATTAATTGAACCGTTTAATATCAGCGCCGAAAAAAAATGCATTGCGAATCATATGCCTTGTCTGTAAAGGTATATGTACTTGTATAGAAACTTGCATTACTGTACCTATCTGGACAAAATTCCACGCGTGATGCGAGAAAGTTTCTCGCATACATCATTCTATGAATTTCACGCGAGATGCGAGGAATTTTCTCGCGTGGAACGTGGGTATTTTCAAACATGCGAGGAAGTTTAGTGTGAAATGCGTGAGAGTTGCGAGAGAATCTCCTGGATTTTAATCCCTTCCTCGCGATTTTCAGTGTCACACGAGAGTGTGTCAGATCAAGTCTTCACGTTGCGTGTACTGTACATAACTTGTACTCATAGTTGTCTGTCTCACTCACTGTAGATCATGATCAGACAGAGATTATGACCTGACATGTGTTTCAACATTTATATTAGTATAAAGCATTATCAATTGTTATGTGCTGCAGCCAGTTTCTGTATATGTAGATTATGATCAGGGATGGATCTGGATAGACCCAGATCAGACAGGGTCTGAACTTTATCTATGTTTAATACCTGCAAGGGTTCTGGACACCTGCAGTCTAGCTTGTGTATTGGCTTAATCCATAGTTGCAGGTGCAGGGTGTTTATTAGGGAATGAAATTCTTTTCTAAATGCCAGCAGACTGTGTATATTGGAATTATGTAACTGTCTCTTTGTCTAAGGGTGCAGGTGCAGGGTGTTAGTTCAGAAAGGAGTTTCTCCCTACTGGTCATTAGCTCTGACCAATGGGAGGATGGGATACTTAAGGGCAACCAATCAGAGATTATCAAGTAGAACTATGTAGCAGAGCCTGGGTCAGTTGTGACTTTGACATTGTTGAATCAGCTTGTCTTCAGATAAAAAATCAGCAAATTTTACTCATACTGCATACTGTATATAAAGATAATTCTCAGTCTCGGATGTTCTCAGCTAAGTCAGATTTTCTTTGCCAGATCATAATATACACTAATGTGATCTGTCAGAGGATTTTTTTTTTTGTTTTTGTTTTTGGTCTCACCATCACAGGGGTGATGGTTGAGACCGAGAAGCATTCTTTTTTTCTATTGCAGAGCTTTGACAACAGAGTGAGAGGATTGTGTAACAGTCTGGAATAAAAGGTTTAGACTTTAATGCAGAAAGTGAACTTAAGTTGGAATAATTCAGTGTCTGAGAATAAGAGATAATAATTAACTTTCAACTTGAAAGACATGTGATGCCAGCACAGAATTCTCTTAATCTTTCACAACTGGAATACTTTCATGCTCTGGCTTGTTAGGGCCACTTACAAATGCTACTGACATATAGTATTAACATGTGTACTTTGTCAGTCTCAAATAACATATCACATACATTGGAATGGAATAGTGTTCAAGTTTCAATTTACAATTGAAAGAATTTCAGGCTGAAACTTGTTTCAAAGCCACTGGATGAATTTTACAGACACATACTATTTACAGAGGTTTTAACACATACTTTCTTCAATCTGGAATAACATATCACATAAATTGGAATGAAATAGTGTTCAACTTTTAGTTTACTATTGAAAGAATTTTGGGCTTAAATTTGTTTCAAAGTAACTGACAAATTCTATGGACACATACTATTTACAGAGGTTTCTTCGATCTGGAATAACATATCAATTTGAATGAAACTGTATTTAAGTTTTAATTAATTCCTTTGGACAGTGACCTATATATAATATAGGTATTTTTCCAATAGACGCTTGTCTCGCTTTGGAGTGTGTGCAGTTTCTTCAGCAGCTGTGTGAGATGCATGTATGTATTCTCTGTTTTTGATCGTGATTGTGCTACACTTAATGCAATAACTGTGGATGTTATATTCATTTATGTTGGTAAGGATCATGTCCTAGAAATCTGACAGCTGCTGCTGGTAGACAATTAACAAAACTGCCAATTACCATTAGTGTAAATTTAAAAATCTTTGAGATGGAATGTATTAATAAAGCTGTATGACAGTTGTTGCAGGTGGCTTCAGCTACTTGCAGGAAATATTTTATATTTAACAAGTATTCAAACACCCATTCTGGTGTTCCCAGCATATTCAGATGGAACCTGTCAATTCAGCATGTACAAGTAAATGTGTTAACATGACAATCGTACTAGTAGAAATAAGCTTGTCATGGACATGGTGTTGTTTCGGCTAGTAAAAAGAACAGTGACAGTAAACAAGTCCAGCTGTGTATACTACCACTTCAGATGTAAATCTTCAGACAGTTATGCCTATTAACAAAGTTTACTTTCCTGAACTCATTTCTGTGATTTCTCGTATGGTTCACCAACAACCTCATAGACATATGCTATTCAACCCGATTAGGGCATGTGCCTACCAGTGCACATCATGACAATTTATGATAAATGCACATATTTTACTAGTGTATCCCTGTGTTTGCTGTTTACAAGAGCTGAAAGTGCTATGGAATCGTACATTTTTCTCATATAAGCTTCTGTGGCCTTTCATATATGACCATAAGCAGCTTTTCTCTAATGCTCAACCTTTGGATTTGTTCCTGCAAAGTTAGAATAATTCTTTGAAACGTGCGCTTAAGTTTCCTGCTAGTAATTGCCAACATTTGTAAAGTTAAGTGCACGGAGCGTAGGTAGAGCTGTATGTGGGTTCTGTCACTCGACATATTAGTTCACAGTTAACCCTCTTTATAACGGCATACAAAAGCACTCATTACAACAGCAATTCTCACAGTGTCATTTTGAGATGCTCTAAATGGCTTATTGTGCAGAGTATTCTGTATTCTTCATAATAGCAATTTCAAAGAGTTTGGGAATGATGCTGTCCTTTGTAAGGAGGGTGCACTGTTCATAAGTCATGTGTGTGTTTTAAATATTGCAGAAAATTTGTTTTTATGATAGAACATTCCTCATGTAATCAGCTGTTTTTGTGTCAGGTGACGGAATTGTTATTCCAAACTGGTTGTTGATGGTCCATTCTAGCGAAAAGTTCTCAACATTCACTTCAAGTTTGTTACTTGTTATAGAGTAGAGCTTTTAATAGGCTTTTTAATATTGTTGTGTGTATGTATATTGTTGGCACAGTATACAGATCAGGTATTTTTTGGATGAGGTCGACATCTTGTCCTGAGGTATGCTTTAGCATGGCTTCGACTCACGTTCCAGAGTATTTTTTCCTAAAAGGTTTTTTATCTCTGGTTTTCGTGACCGGCTAGTATACCTGAAGGGGCGTAAAATATCTGATCGAGTAGTGGAGCTTTCTTTCAGTTCCCATGAAGTTGTGCCAGGCGTTTCATTTACTACGTAGTACATGAAATTCTGTTATTAGAGTGGCTACCCCCCTGTACATAAGTATCCTTGATCTGTTCACTGATTTTTGGTGACAGAAGTATAGTTAAGTCCACTGTTTCTTATGTTGTTTTAATGCTTTTAGCATTAAAGGCACATAACAGTCTTTCTGATATTTTACGGTGAAGTTTTAGAACAAATGGCAACTGATGTTGTGCCTTGTGGCCATGGGAATGGTGGTTATAAGGGGCCACCACGCCTTCAGCATAGCATATGAGGTAAAAGCTCATTCCTCTCCTTTTGTTGCCTTTAATCTTCGTTAATTCAAACAGGTACCAACTTTACCAATTTGCTGCTGGGTTGACATTACTTGCCTCATTTGCCCCCCTATGGTAGTAAATCTAGGACATTCTGCGACATGCCAAGGGCTCCTCTAACCACTCTACTGCAGTCCGGGTGAAATCATGCAGCAGTTATCTTGCAGGAAAAAAAAAAAAATCTGCAAATCTAGGTGTTTGGATGGATGTAAAATTTGTATTATTTGTTTTTAGTGTTTGAAGATGTGTCAGAATTGTGATATCACCCTGCTCCTTGTGAATGGTCTGGTCTGTGTTTTGCTCAAGCACTTGGGGTTGTTGCATGATTAAGATAAATTTTTTTTCAAATCATTTGGCCTTCTTTCCCCACAAAATAACACTTATCAAGCAGGTATGTAACAGTTTGACTTATTACCAATTCAGGCTAACCTGATTTAGGGAATTTCAGCATTCATGTCTTAGCATTCATGTCTCATACTGTTCCATCTGCACAATAATGCCTGACCGAGTGTGCAAGTCTTGATGATCCTACACTGCAATGGTTTAGTCTTGAGCCCGATTGGAGCCATGGGCAGCATCAGTCATGCCAAGAGCCCTGGCTGTGGGATTACCCTTACTAGTATTGGTTCTGCATGCCCGTTCCATCCATGAGACAGCACTGTTTCATGCCTAGCTCAGGCTCAGGAATGACCCATTTTCCTGTGCTGTTTTTCACGCCTGCACTGGACTGTTTTTCACCTGTTTCCAAGGCCCCAAGACAGCATCGCTTCACCCCTAGCTCTCAGGCAGGGAATCATGAGACAACACCATTTCATGCCTTTCTCTCTGGCCGTCAAGGTTACCCGGCATTCATTGCAAGAGAGCACCTTTTCACAGCTTTAGCTCAGCCTCAGATGTCAAACCTGTCATGCACGTTGGCATAAATTTTCCAAGGCTTTGAGTTTGCACATTTCATGCCTTGGTCTCAAGCCTTATTGGTAGGGTAGTCATTCCATTATATGCACAGACTGTCATAGTGAGCAAAGTTTTTAGCTGTCCGACTTTTGAGTTGATTCCCAGGTTAGCCATAGTGTTGCAAAGATACTTAGAAGTGAGCTGCCCCCCATGACAAATAAGCCTGCAGCAACAGCGTCCCACTATTCCCAGACTCTCAAAAGCAATCATTTAGCAGAGAGTTGTTTCTGTCATACTTACGGAGTATCTTAGAATGATTGGGTGATACACAATCAAATTATGGTGGACTTTCATTTTGTATTGGGGCTGCTATAACAGCAGCTCTTGTCGGAGTGAGGATCAGCTGATAAAAACGTTAGAGTTGGAACTCATGGTGCTATGTGGGATACATAATCCCGGATGTTCAGTAGAGAATGCCTAGCGGAAACTCAGCATTCTGAGACACAGCCAAATTTGAAGAGAAACTGTCATATCCAGGAATAATTATCACATATCCGAAAGCAGATGAGTTTCAAGGTCCACCATGGGTGGTTTTGTCATAACTACTTCCTCCTCTTTCTTGGTTCTACATTTTGGGGGCCTCATTTGATTAGCATCAAATTCGT
Source organism: Ctena decussata (assembly GCA_963989385.1). Lineage (NCBI taxonomy): Eukaryota > Metazoa > Mollusca > Bivalvia > Lucinida > Lucinidae > Ctena > Ctena decussata. The sequence goes on from OZ022504.1 coordinate 43,544,948, forward strand.
TTGGCCTTTACTAACCCCCAAAATCATGGTGTGGTTAAGCATACCTGGGAGTAGCCTGGTCAGGTCTCGGGTATTCATGCATCACTTAGGCCTTGAGATAGCTCAGTCAAGCCTCCCCTCAGGCCTCTAGAGAATCATTCCAGTCAATAGCATTCAAGCCTCTGTTAAACCTGAGTTGCTCCGTCAAGCCTCCACTCAGGTCTCCATAGCATGCCTCTTTCACGCCTGAGATGCTCCGTCGAGCCTCCCCTCAGGCATCACAGGATCTCCCTGTGAAGGTATTCAAGCCTCTTTGGGGTCTGAGATGCACCGTCGAGCCTCCCCTCATGTCTCCATAGCATGTCTCTTTCACGCCTGAGATGCACCGTTGAGCCTCCCCTCAGCCATCACAGGATAGCCCTGTGAAGGTATTCAAGCCTCGTCTCTTTCACGCCTGAGATGCACCGTCGAGCCTCCCCTCAGGCATCACAGGATCTCCCTGTGAAGGTATTCAAGCCTCTTGGGACCTGAGATGCTCCGTCAAGCCTCCCCTCAGGTCTCCTTAGTATGCCTCTTTCACGCCTGAGATGCGACGTCGAGCCTCCCCTAAGGCATCACAGGATCTCCCTGTGAAGATATTCAAGCCTCTTTGGAACCTGAGATAGCTCCGTCGAGCCTCCCCTCAGGTCTCCACAAAATGCCTCAATGCCTGAGATAGCTCCGTCAAGCCTCCCCTCAGGCTGTCATAAGCAAGCCTATTCTTCAGCACCTTTACAGTTACAAGGCTACCCCCAGGTCTCAGTTATGCAATTTCAGGGCCAAACTATGACAGAGCAGCCCCTTGAATGGCAGAGTCAAAAATAATGATAATTTTAAGATATGGTTAGTTTTTAGTACATACTTAATTTTTACTTGTTATGAATATCTGCTTGTGTAGATGTAGTATTAGCATAATAATAAACTGTATTTTCAAATAACATTGTTGGTTATGTATAAAATGGCAATTTTTATAATTGTGGTTTATACATAACTTGTACTCATAGTTGTCTGTCTCACTGTAGATCATGATCAGACAGAGATTATGACCTGACCATGTGTTTCAACATTTATATTAGTATAAAGCATTATCAATTGTTATGTGCTACAGCCAGTTTCTGTATATGTAGATTATGATCAGGGATGGATCTGGATAGACCCAGATCAGACAGGGTCTGAACTTTATCTATGTTTAATACCTGCAAGGGTTCTGGACACCTGCAGTCTAGCTTGTGTATTGGCTTAATCCATAGTTGCAGGTGCAGGGTGTTTATTAGGGAATGAAATTCTTTTCTAAATGCCAGCAGACTATGTATATTGGAATTATGTAACTGTCTCTTTGTCTAAGGGTGCAGGTGCAGGGTGTTAGTTCAGAAAGGAGTTTCTCCCTATTGGTCATTAGTTCTGACCAATGGGAGGATGGGATACTTAAGGGCAGCCAATCAGAGATTATCAAGTAGAACTATGTAGCAGAGCCTGGGTCAGTTGTGACTTTGACATTGTTGAATCAGCTTGTCTTCAGATAAAAAATCAGCAAACCCAGCCATCCAACCCCAGCACCTCCTAAAATTAGTTTTCATCAACTTAAACTGTATTATTAGATTTGTATTGAAATAGTTCTCATGTTTTCAGGTTATTTTGCCATGTTAATTCCGTTATAACTAGATCATGTTGCAATTTCCATTCTAGTGGCTGCTCTTCCACAGTTGGGACCTTTACTAACCCCCAAAATCATGGTGTGGTTAAGCATACCTGGGAGTAGCCTGGTCAGGTCTCGGGTATTCATGCATCACTTAGGCCTTGAGATAGCTCAGTCAAGCCTCCCCTCAGGCCTCTAGAGAATCATTCCAGTCAATAGCATTCAAGCCTCTGTTAAACCTGAGTTGCTCCGTCAAGCCTCCACTCAGGTCTCCATAGCATGCCTCTTTCACGCCTGAGATGCGACGTCGAGCCTCCCCTCAGGCATCACAGGATCTCCCTGTGAAGGTATTCAAGCCTCTTTGGGGCCTGAGATGCACTGTCTAGCCTCCCCTCAGGTCTCCATAACATGTCTCTTTCACGCCTGAGATGCACCGTCGAGCCTCCCCTCAGGCATCACAGGATCGCCCTGTGAAGGTATTCAAGCCTCGTCTCTTTCACGCCTGAGATGCACCGTCGAGCCTCCCCTCAGGCATCACAGGATCTCCCTGTGAAGGTATTCAAGCCTCTTGGGACCTGAGATGCTCCGTCAAGCCTCCCCTCAGGTCTCCTTAGCATGCCTCTTTCATGCCTGAGATGCGACGTCGAGCCTCCCCTCAGGCATCACAGGATCTCCCAGTGAAGATATTCAAGCCTCTTTGGAACCTGAGATAGCTCCGTCGAGCCTCCCCTCAGGTCTCCACAAAATGCCTCAATGCCTGAGATAGCTCCGTCAAGCCTCCCCTCAGGCTGTCATAAGCAAGCCTATTCTTCAGCACCTTTACAGTTACAAGGCTACCCCCAGGTCTCAGTTATGCAATTTCAGGGCCAAACTATGACAGAGCAGCCCCTTGAATGGCAGAGTCAAAAATAATGATAATTTTAAGATATAGTTAGTTTTTAGTACTTAATTTTTACTTGTTATGAATATCTGCTTGTGTAGATGTAGTATTAGCATAATAATAAACTGTATTTTCAAATAACATTGTTGGTTATGTATAAATCTAAATCAATCTCGTTATGCCCTATTATTACCAAAAGTGAGGAGGGGACATATTGGTTTAAGTGCAGATTCAGTTGATGTTGGCATCCATATGACAATTTGTATACACTACATCTCTTGAATCACTTGGTGTAATTTTACCAAACTTTCATGGATACATTATTGGGCACACCAAAAACAGAGCTCTAGATAAGAGGGTGTATTTGGTGATAATTAGGGATAATTTTTGTTATTTATGCATAAAAACATATGTTGTGACCCCTCATCTGAACCGTCTCGACAAGGTGGTTCAAATGAGGGGTCGCAATACATGTTTTTATCCAGAATTAACAACATTATCCCTAATCATCACCAAATACTCCCTCTTTTCTAGGGCTCTGTTTTGGTGACTTTGACCTCCTTCAAAATTCATCTGAGAATTCAAAGACTAGAGGGCGAGCAGTGGTTTGCAAATTCAATTGTTTTCATTTTAGCCCCTGGCTTCCATTCAGATCCTTTTGCTATTGTATAACTGTCGTGATGTTGTGGAAGTTTACAAGATACTGAATAATATTGACCTTGTAAACCAGGAAAAACTGTTCCAAATGGCTACATATCAAGCTACAAGAGGTCACCCCTTCAAGCTGTTTAAGAAATGAGCAAGGTTAAACATGCGAGCAAATTCATTCAGTTCAAGGGTAATTGATAACTGGAACAATCTTCCCTCGTCAGTGGTAATGGCACCCTCCCTTGAGTCCTTTAAAAGTAGCTTAAATAAACACTGGCAACATCACCCAACAAAGTTTACAGCGTCCTGTTACACACCTGGTCAATCAGCTAGTTACAGGACACAATCAAGAAATGCGTCGGAACAAGCTATTGAATAGCCTCCTAATGGGCGTCGGGATCCAGGTAAATCCAGGTGTACTATTTGCTATTGTAACCTGTACATAACTTGTATGAAATTGAAATAAAATATATTTACACCAAAGAATTTTATTTTCAGCTTTCAGATCAAATCAGTACTCTTCATTTCCACCTGAAAATGCGACATACTCAGACAAGACTGAAGTTTTTTATATGTCAGCAAGTTGAAGAGATGGTAAGATGGATATACCCAGGAGCGATTGTTTTGCCATTTGGATCTGGTGCCACTGGGCTAGGCCTTGTCGACGGCAGTGATCTGGATATGTATTTGGTAATCGATAAAGAAAAACAGGTTTGTCAGCAGATACCATATTAGTCCTAATGAACACCCCTGCTCTACTAATCCCCCTTCCCCCCCAACCCACCCGCCCACTTTTCCAGAAAAAAATATTATATAACATCCATGTTTTCCATCAATTTTACGAAGGAGAACGACATGAATTCCTATTAGTTTGTCTGGAAGACGCAGCACTTCAAATAGGTTCCACTCTTCAAGGAAAGAATTTGCTCCTAGAGGAGCAAATTCTTTCCTTGAAGAGCTGACCCTTTTTTGAGAAGAGAATCGAAAAGGGAAAATAGTAGAATTGCTTCATCTAAAAATATATTCATTCACCTTAATACTGTTTATTAGAAGTACTTCGGCTGTAGCTGTTTTGCTAATCTTCAGGCCCTAAATAATGGCCCTCTTTCGTAAAATGCAATTCCCCTGGGGCATTTAATGGGATTAACATGGTATGCTGTTCAATACATTTTCCATATTTCCTCTGATAAATGCTTGGGTGGCACTGCAGTTCACAAGTCAAAAACAAACCAGGGCAGTAAATAACAAGTTTTGGTGGCCTAAAGCCAATCGAGGTGGACTTTTGGGCACTTGTTCACAGAAAAAGGGGGTGGTCGGGTGGTGCGATGGTGCTGTGTGTAACTTCCAGTGCCGGGGCGTCCTACTGATTTGGATAATAGTAGGGCAGAGGCCTACTGTGCTTGCAGTGGGTGGGGGTGGTTTGGACATTTTTTCTCTTGTCTATCATTTCTGTCATCTTTCTCCCTCTCTCTGGGAGACGGCCCGATATAGACTGAAATACTGTCTCAAAGGGCCGTTAAACCCAAAACAATCAATCAATCACAGAAAAAAATGAGGGGGCATTTATTAAAGTAATACAGTGTCTTTGAATCAGATTATTAAGGCTAGGCAGAGTTACCTTTCTTGCAAAGTGAAGTTATTTAATTCACTTTTCTGAAGTCACACCCACTTTAAACAGGTATGCATCTCTTCGTTAACTATCAGGTAAAAATTACAGACTTCTTGTGGGACATTTAACATGTGCAATTTTATTTGATGGGACTATGTCACATGCTAAGTTGTCGTTGGTTTAAACAATATTTATTCATATAAACAGCAATCACAATAATGTGAGCCGCAACACCAGATAACCAACAAAGTTGTTGTGCGCCCAATGCAGACTCAGACCAGTCTGGACATTTGTCCAGTCTAGTCAGAGTCTTCCCTGTCTGCATGGACGTAGCTTTGACCCTTAGCTACCTTTTAAGCATTTAGCAAAGAGTCTGATCAGACTAGGCAGATGCCCAGGCTGATCTGAGTCTGCGCTGGGCGCACAGCCACTTTGCTTGTTTTCTCGTGTCATGGCCAAACATGCATAGATATATCATAGGAACAAACTTAAGTACTAATTAGATTTTGGTGATCTTGACCTCTTCTGCAAGGTCACAGGGGTACTTAAATGTGTGGAATTTTCCTTATATGAGGGGCATTTCAGAAAGAGTGTAAATGAGTCTGTAATTCCTAGGAATGTTGACCGATTTTTGAGATTTATCTTTTAACTTTTAGGTTTACATATCACCCAATGACCTTTACTTAGAAAATTTCAGTCACTGGTATTTTCTTCAAAACTGTTGTTAGGGTAGGGACACTGAATAGAAATGGACGAAATATTTATGTGAAGACAAATTTATATTTTCCTAACTCTGGATACAAACCGCTCTGAATTGATACCTATAATACCTCTTAAACTGATTTTTTTCCCCGTATGAAAGTCATTAGGGAGGTTAAGATTTAGAACTTGTACGCGTACGGCTACTGGTAGCTACACGTACACGTACAAGTTCTAATTATAGTTATTAAAGGTTAAGATAAATGTAACTTGTACGTGTATGTGTAACCAAACTAAATGCGGCGAATTATTTTAGATAGTCGAGGTAATTGTAGAAAAAGCTATCTGTATGACTTTTCGGCCGTGTGTACGTTTGTGGGTAAACATTATCTCCTCTGTACCAATTGTTTCGTCGATTTTTGTCGAAACTTAACTTTCTAATTATTTTAGTGTCAAAAAGAAAGCATACAGGCCCGTCAACCGATATCACACCCGGCGACCACCTTATATGCACCACATTTTTTCTAATAATTGCACTTATAATTGCACTGTTACAAAGGCCCATAGGTTTTACAGGAAAAGACCTGGCATCTGGCTGCCAGACCTTTCACCATAAAAAGTATGAGATATTACTTTAAGTTTTTTTATATGGAACGCGACTGCATTGTGTAAAAACCTTGCTTTAAATCCACACCCAATTTCTTTATAATCATAATCAATATACAACCAAACGCGGAAAACAGCTTTTTTACACAGTGCAGTCAGTTTCCATCTTAAAAAGTTATGGTACTATCCTGTACTTTTTACAGTAAAGGAAAGCCCTTACTATTGTCTGTTCACTACCTGCGTGCACCCACATTCACCCTACCCGATTTTTTTCCTGAAAGCTTTCATAAATTACAACGACCAACAGAATCCCCTGTGTCTTATGCTTTTTATCGTTTATTGGTAATGTAGCTCATACCCACCCATCATACAGTCTGATTTCTCCATTTTAATTGGGACATAAATGATCCCGATCAGCTTTCCCAATTCAAATAGACGGACGCACGGCGCCTCGTTACTGCGGTCATGGCTTCGTATCGCTGAGGCGCGTGGCGGAGGGGGGAGGGGCGGTGGGGGAACGTCGTTACGAGAATCAAAATGCACACACTTCCCAACTCAGTCCCATTTATGATGCTGACATTAGACCACATGATAGTTTTAACTGCTGACGGGTGGGGGGGGGGGGCGTGATGATCTAGACTAATGATTACGAGGCCGCGGATTCGATTCCAGTTAAGGTCACGTTTTTTTTCTGTATCTTGTTTATTTCTGCGTCGTCCATATCTAATATATTTCCTTATATTCCCCACATGACTAAAATACTAATGAAAGGGTCGTATAACCCAAAATCGTTCATCCTTGCATCTTTACAACTGCGGAGATATCAACAACAAGTATTGCCTATGTCTCGCATGTACCACCCTCACTGTAAACATGGGTGCCTCTTATTTACGCTTCACTGATTTTCAAGCGAAGGCTTTAAATCATTTCTCAGATACATGCTCTCAACTTTGATACCATAAAATAAAATGTACATTTACGAATTAAATCCGAAAAATGAGTTCAAAGTACACGTTTACTAAGCTACGTGTAAACGGCCTCATAGAAGTAGTCAACGTCTAGAATTTACTTCTAACTGGTAGAGAGTATGCAATGTTTGATGACGTATGCACACAAATCGTCGCTAGACGTACACGTACACGTACAAGTTAAAAATCTTAACCTCCCTATTATATCAGCTTTACTAAAACATATGATTTCTTTTACAAGATATGCTAATCATGGAACAATGTGCATTTCTTATGATGTCACTTCCTGTGCTAACTTGAAATTTATCATATGACCTCACATCTGAGAGTGTAATAAAGCCATGCATTAAAAACGATAATCCACTAATGGATTAAATATGCAAATTACGCCGTAACAGTATGTGTTGACGTCCATAAAACGTCGCGTTATCTAATGGCGAAATCGTGACGTTTTAGTGCAAATTTTGCTGATAAAATGCGATTTTAGTGTCATATGATAAATAGAATCTTGCATTCGTGCTCCTGTATTATTGAATTTATTAAATTCGTTGGGAAAAACCGATAAGATGCTCGGCAAGGCCTCGCATCTTATCTTTTTCCCCAACTCGTTTAATAAATTCAATAATACATGAGCACTCATGTAAGATCCTCTATGTAAAATTTTTTAAACTTCTGTTTTGAGATCAGTTAAAGTAAAAGTGAATTTTTGATGGCAGCTATAAAACAAAAAGTGAATTAAATTGAATTTGTCATGCTTGTTTTCTGTAATAAATAATCTTTTACGGAACCTTATGCTCTTTTGTCAGTGGCCTACCTGAATCTTTACGATGTTATCCCACCCACCCACATATTTCAGTGTCAGTATTTCATATAAAAAATAACATTCTTTCTAGTCTTTATGTATACATTTTGTTTCCAATATGTCCCTCTAACTTTTGACATTAGACAACAATGTTAGATATATTTAGCTGATGTCTTTTTATTTCTTTGTATTTTACATGAATTGCTGCTACTTTGCGACTTCCGGCGTGGAGTTTGCACTTGTATCACCCAGTTTCGTGGGTCATATCACGTCAATCGTAACAAAACATGGTGACTTAATCGTTTCAGTAATAAAATGCCTGTCTTTTGTTGAAATTTGATGTGAATAAGTCAAAAAGCACAATTTATTAATATAATGCATTTATAATAACTTTGCATTTATAATCGCATAGCAGAGGAAAAGCTTGTTTATTATGTTATTTGTTTAGAATCTTGAAATGATATTTGTACAACTTTCTTTTCTTACATCTGAAAGACGGTATTGCACAGTTTCCAGTATCCACACCCTTGTGACGTATAACCACATTCTGTCATGTTTTTATTTGTTCATAAGAAGCTCCCAGTACGAATGTTTTACGGTTGTTCACAGTGCGACTATGCCAAATAGTGACCGCGAAATACCGTGAAAAATGGAGCACCGCAAAGATTATTTTGTATACAGGGGCCGTATTCATAAAGCCACTTAAGTCGTTGCTATGCTATTGCTAAGGGTAAATTTCTATGTTGGAGATTCCCTACAACTATGAAAGTTGGTCTGGAGGAACAGTCTTACAAAGACTGTTCCTCCAGAGCAAATTTCATAGTTGTAGGGAATCTCCTTTATAGAAATTCAGCCTTAGCAACCGCATAGCAACGACTTAAAGTGGCTTTATGAATACGGCCCCAGTATTTCTTTCTTCTTTCTTCCAGGATAGTTTAAGTCCAAGCTTCTCCTGCATAGGTAACCCCCCTATGGCCCGGTTACAACTACATAAAGCGGGACGGGCACTGGAGCTCTCCCCACAGTTCAGGAAGCATGACTACATTTTACGAGCTAGAGTACCTATCGTCCAATTCATACATGATTGTACTGGTTTTGAATGTGATCTCTCGTGTAGTACCAGGTATTTGATAGCCAAAATTTATATAACATCTTAGCTAGCTTGAACAAAATTGAGGAATAGTTATTGTACTACCCCCAGTGTCGGGGCTTGCATTGGTGGCAGCATTAGCAAAAGGTTAAAGTTTTATGTTTAAGTTTTGAAGAGTTATGCATTAACATTAGAGTTTTGTGTTGAGTTTGTATTTTGATGGAACCTTTTGAACCTTGACTAGACTTACTTTTAGATTTATACCATGTACATGTACTGAGATTGTTTCCATAAGGTGGTGTTTCATTAGGCAAGGCCCTTGGGCCGTATTTATAAAACGACTTAAGTGGTTGCTATGCTGTTGCTAAGGCTGAATTTCCATGAAGGAGGTACCCTACAACTATGAAATTTGCTCTGGAGGAAGAGTCTGAAAAATTTCATAGTTGTAGGAAATCTCCTTCATAGAAATTTAGCCTTAGCAACAGCATAGCAACGACTTAAGTTGTTTTATAAATATGGCCCTTGGGCCCTGCTCATTTTCTCTAGTTCTGGTAAGCAGAAAATGACTTGATCCTTCAAAATATGTATTCCTTATAACAGCAAATTCAGTTTAACATCAAAATGTTTGGAAATAAATTCCGTCTGTGCAAAGAGGGTCCACTGTAAATGACTGTGACCCGACAAAACCAACAAAGGCGCGTGTTTGCCCAGCAAAGACTCAGGTCAGCCTGGGCATCGGCCCAGTCTGGTCAGAGTCTTTGCTTTGTGCTTGAAGGGTAGCTAAAAGTCTAAGCTAGCTCCATGCAGACAACAAAGACTCTGATCAGATTGGGAGTATGCCCAGGCTAATCCTAGTCTTTGCTGGGTGCATATGCCACTGTGTTGGTTTTGTCGTGTCGTGACTCAAATCAGTCATATTAATTCCATTCTGATCTTTCTTTTTTCTTAAAAAACAATTCCAGAAATCTAGATCTGTCTTATATGATGGATCTAGATTTTTTGTGTTGTTTTAACTCTTTCACTACCAAAAAGCAGATGACAAAATTTACGTCTGCAAAAATTAAAAAAATGCCTTATCCAAGACTTTTTATATTGAGAATTCAAAGACTAGAGGGCAAACAGTGTAGATCTAGATGAGGCGGCTCATTATGAGCCGCCTCATCAGGATCTACGCTGTTTGCAAATTTTGCTAATTGCGTCACTGGGGCTTAAAGAGTTAAAGGAAGGATAAGAAATCTTATAACTGAATAGACACGGAAATTTTCCATCCAGCCATCCTATCCCATATCAGCCCTGACATGAAAAAAAAACAGCAAAGTTTCCTGTGTGCCCAGCAAAGACTCAGATCAGCCTTGGCATCCACCTAGTCTGATCACAGTCTTGGCTGACTACAGGGAGCTAGCTTAGACCCTTAGCTACCTTTAAGCTCACGGCTGTGACTGTCATCAGACTGGGCGGATGCCCAGGCTGATATAAGCCTTTGTTGGGTGCACATGCCACTTTGCTGTCCCCCGCCTTTTCGAAGAAAAGCGGAGGGACATAGTTATCGGCTTTCCGTCCATCCGTCCTTCCGTCTTTCCGTCCCCCTAAAGTAGTAGGTACCTTGTGTGCGCAACTCCTCCTACAGTTTTATGCCGATTGTTTCGAAACTTTACAGCTGTTTTTGTCATGGTCTGAAGATACACATGCGGTTTGGATATAATCCTGAGATTATTTTTTTTCACTTTTTCCACAAGTTGAACTTAGGCAGTTTTTAGGCGTTTTTACTATCAAAGTGACTAGATAGTGGGTACCTTGTGTGCGCAACTCCTCCAACAGTTTTATGCCGATAGCATTTAAACTTCACAGGTATTTTGGTCATGGTCTGAAGATATGCATGTGGTTTGGATATAATCCTCATATTATTTTTTGTCACTTTTTCCACGAGTTGGACTTAGTCATTTTTTAGGCGTTTTACTATCATAGTGACTAGATAGTGGGTACCTTGTGTGCGCAACTCTTTTTAGGCGTTTTACTATCATAGTGACTAGATAGTGGGTACCTTGTGTGCGCAACTCCTCCTACAGTTTTGCGCGGATTCCTTTGAAACTTCACCGGTATTTTGGTCATGGTCTGAAAATATGCATGTGGTTTGGATATAATCCTCACATTATTTTTTGTCCCCCGCCTTTTCGAAGAAAAGCGGAGGGACATAGTTTTCGGCATTCCATCCTTCCGTCTGTCCGTCCGTCTGTCCTTCCGTCCTTGTTTCCGTCCTTCCGTCCCCCTAATGTAGTAGGTACCTTGTGTGCGCAACTCCTCCTACAGTTTTATGCCGATTCTTTCAAAACTTTACAGATGTTTTTGTCATGGTCTGAAGATACGCATGTGGTTTGGATATAATCCTGAGATTATTTTTTGTCACTTTTTCCACAAGTTGAACTTAGTAATTTTTTAGGCATTTTTACTATCAAAGTGACTAGATAGTGGGTACCTTGTGTGCGCAACTCCTCCAACAGTTTTATGCTGATGCCTTTGAAACTTCACAGGTGTTTTGGTCATGGTCTGAAGATACGATGTGGTTTGGATATATTCCTGAGATTTTTTTTTGTCACTTTTTCCACAAGTTGAACTTAGTAATTTTTTAGGCGTTTTTACTATCATAGTGACTAGATAGTGGGTACCTTGTGTGCGCAACTCCTCATACAGTTTTATGCCGATGCCTTTGAAACTCCACAGGTGTTTTGGTCATGGTCTGAAGATACGCATGTGGTTTGGATATAATCCTGAGATTTTTTTTTGTCACCTTTTCCACAAGTTGAACTTAGTAATTTTTTAGGCGTTTTTACTATCATAGTGACTAGACAGTGGGTACCTTGTGTGCGCAACTCCTCATACAGTTTTATGCCGATTCCTTTGAAACTTCACAGGTGTTTTGATCATTGTCTGAAGATATGCATATGGTTTGGATATAATCCTGAAATTATTTTTTATTACTTTTTTCGCAAATTGAACTTAGCGATTTTTCATACTTTTTTACTATCAAAGTGAATAGATAGTTGGTACCTTGTGTGTGCAACTCCTCCTACAGTTTTATGCCAATTCCTTTGAAACTTCACAGGCGTTTTGATCATGGTCTGAAGATATGCATGTGGTTTGGATATAATCCTCACATTATTTTTTTATTACTTTTTTCACATTTTTTACTTAGCCGCTTTTCCAGCTCAAACACTTAAGTGTATATACAGTGGAGACCTAGTTTCCAAGGCGGGGGACATAAATTCGTCGAATTTGCTTGTTATCACTTTTTTCGCAAATTGAACTTAGCCATTTTTCATACATTTTTACTATCACAGTGAATAGATAGTGGGTACCTTGTGTGTGCAACTCCTCCTACAGTTTTATGCCAATTCCTTTGAAACTTCGCAGACGTTTTGATCATGGTCTGAAGATATGCATGTGGTTTGGATACAATCCTCACATTATTTTTTAGCTCACCAGAGCCGAAGGCTCCGGGGGAGCTTATAGTATAGGCAGTTGTCCGTCGTCGTCGTCGTCGTCGTCTGTCGTATGTCGTCGTCTGTCGTCCGTCAACACTTGTAAACAACATCTCCTCTAAAGCTACTGGGCAATTGGGCCCAAATTTCATCTGTAGCATCCTTTGGCTGGGGGATCGAAAGTTTGTGTTTTTTATGAAAATCGGCCCCTTAGTTTGGTTGCTATGGCAACTTAGAGTTCCCATAGACTTATAATGGGGAAAATTGAAAAATGGCATTAACTGCCAAGCCATTGCAGATATGTTGACAAAACTTTTATAGAAATGTTTCATGAGAAGTCTTCTATCAGCTATATATTTTTTTGCCCACTGCTCCTTTTATTGGTTGCCATGGAAACCTAAATGCAAAAAAAAGGAAAAAAATACTTAAAAAATTATCTGCTCTGAAGCCACTTGGCCAATTAGGCCCATATTTCATCTGTAGAATCCTTAGGTTGGGGGATTGAAAGTTTATGTTTTTTATGAAAATTGGCTCTTTAGTTTGGTTGCTATGGTAACTTAGAGTTGCAATTGACTCATAATGGGGAAAATTGAAAAATGGCATTTACTGCCAAGCCATTGCAGATATGTTGACAAAACTTTTATAGAAATGTTCCTTGAGAAGTTTTCTATCAGCTGTATGCTTTTTTGGCCCACTGCTTCTTTTATTGGTTGCCATGGAAACCAAAATGCAAAAAATGAAAAAGAAGTACTTTAAATATTATCTCCTCTGAAGCCGCTTGGCTGATTAAGCCCAGATTTCATCTGTAGTATCCTTGGACTGGGGGATTGAAAGTTTATGTTTTATATGAAAATCAGCTTTTTAGTTTGGTTGCTATGGTAACTTAGAGTAGCATTGACTCATAATGGGGAAAATTGAAAAATGGCACTTATTGCCAAGCCATTGCAGATATGTTGACAGAACTTTTATAGAAATGTTGCTAGAGAAGTGTTCTATCATTCAGCTATATGTTTTCTGGCCCAATGCTTAAAAAAATATCTCTTCTGAAGCCACCAGCCAATTGGGCTCAGATTTTAGCTTTAGTATCCTTGGGCTGGGAATTGAATTTTTTTTTTTTCATGAAAATCGGCTCTTTTATTTGGTTGCTATGGCAAATAAGACTTACGTTGACTAATGATGTAGAAAATTAAAATGGCATATACTGCAATCATAATGTGGGAAATAGTTATATATTTTGTTATCAACTCAGCAGACTGTCAGACTGAGACTTTGTAGTTGTATATTTTGTATTAGCCTGCACAAATGTGACAGCAATTTTAAGCCTATACAAATTTGATTGCAATTTGTGCTAGAGATCTGGTGAGCTTTGTGGCCCGTGGGCCTCTTGTTTATTACTTTTTAGCTCACCTGAGTCGAAGGCTCAGAGGTGAGCTTATAGGATGGGAGTCGAGCCGTCGTCCGTCCGTGTGTGCGTGGGTGCGTGCGTCAACACATTCAAACATAAATATCTCAGAGACCAGTGGGCCGATCGCAATCAAATTTTATCTGAAGCATCATTTGGGTGTGGGAAAGGCTGCATTAGGTTTTGGTGCCGATCAGCTGAGAACTCTGGTTTCCATGGCAACAGATAGCCCCCATAGGGTTATAATGGGGAAAACGGCTTCATCGCGTTTTCTCGACTGTTTTTGATTAGATCCTTATCATACTTGCAGGTAATGATGACATACACAAGAGCTTGGATGAGTTCAAAATTTGGTCGGATTTGAGCACAGACTACGGAGTTAGCTGCCCTTGAGCGTTTGAAAAAAATCCCATAGGGTTATAATGGGGAAAATGGCGTCATCACGTTTTCTCAACTGTTTTTGCTTAGATCCTTATCATACTTGCAGGTAGTGATGACATACATAAAAGCTTGGATGAATTCGAAATTTGGCCGGATTTGAGCACAGACTACGGAGTTAGCTGCCCTTGAGCGTTTGAAAAAAATCCCATAGTGTTATAATGGAGAAAACAATATCATCACATATTTTTAGAAAAACTTTGTCATCCCTCTATTGCCTACATTTCTCAACGGATTTTAAAATAACTTCACACAAATGTAGGGCATGACAATATCTCGAGCAAGTTTGACTTTCAGGATGCTGCGCCCAAGGTCAAGGTCACTGTGGCTATTTTTAGAAAAACTTTGTCAGCGCTCTAGCACCTACATTTCTCAATGGATTTTAAAATAACTTCACACAAATGTAGGGCATGACAATATCTCGAGCCAGTTTGACTTTCAGGGTGCTGCGCCCAAGGTGAAGGTCACTGCGGCTATTTTTAGAAAAACTTTGTCAGCACTCTAGCACCTACATTTCTCAGCAGATTTTAAAATAACTTCACACAAATGTAGGGCATGACAATATCTCGAGCAAGTTTGACTTTCAGGGTGCTGCACCCAAGGTCAAGGTCACTGTGGCTATTTTTAGAAAAACTTGGTCATCGCTCTAGCGCCTTCATTTCTCAACGGATTTTAAATCATCATCACAGAAATGTAAGGCATGACAATATCTTAAACAAGTTTGACTTCCAGGGTGCTGCGCCTGAGGTCAAGGTCACTGTGGCTATTTTTAGATAAACTTTGTCAGCGCTCTAGCACCTACATTTCTCAATGGATTTTAAAATGAATTCACACAAATGTAGGGCATGACAATATCTCGAGCAAGTTCGACTTACAGGGTGCTGTGCCCAAGGTCAAGGTCACTGTGGCTATTTTTAGAAAAACTTTGTCATCGCCCTAGCACCTTCATTTCTCCATGGATTTTGAAATAACTTGACACAAATGTAGGGTATGACAATATCTCAAGCAAGTTCGACTTTCAGGATGCTGTGCCCAAGGTGAAGGTCACTGTGGCTATTTTTAGAAAAACTTTGTCATCGCTCTAGCACCTACATTTCTCAACGGATTTTAAAATAAATTCACACAAATGTAGGGCATGACAATATCTAGAGCAAGTTTGACTTTCAGGGTGCTGCAATCAAGGTTTTTGATTAGATCCTTATCATAGTTGCAGGTAATGATGACATACATAAGAGCTTGGATGAGTTCGAAATTTGGCCGGATTCGAGCACAGACTACGGAGTTAGCTGCCCTTGAGCGTTTGAAAAAATCCCATAGTCTTATAATGGAGAAAACAACGTCATCACATTTTCATGTTTCATCGGATCCTCTTCATACTTGCAGGTAATGAGGATATGCATAAAAGCTTGGATTAGTTAGCATTTCGGCTAGATCCCATCACTGACTTGGGAGTACCTGCCCTGAGCATCCAAAAAATCAATGTCTTCACTTTCTCTTGGTTTATACTGATCCGATCCTTTTCAAACTTGCAGGTAATGAGGAAATGCATAATATCTTAAACAAGTTCAAATTTTGGCCAGATCAGGCCAACCACTACGAAGTTAACTGCCCTTGACAGCTCTGTCTATTGTGCTCTTGATCGGATACTTTTTAAACTTGCATATATAAAATGAGGGCATACATAATGTTTTGGATGAGTTTAATTTTCAGCCTGATTGGACCACTGACTGTTGAGTTAGCTGGCCTTGAGCATCTTAAATATCCCTATAGGTTTACAATGTCTCTCAGGTGAGCAATTGTTGCCCTTTGGGCTACTTGTTTCACATTTTTAACTTAGCCGCTTTTCCAGCTCAAACACTAAGTGTATATACAGTGACCTAGTTTGCAAGGCTGGGACATAAATTTGTCAAATTTGCTTGTTGGTTTTGTCATATCGTAGCTGTATTATCTTTTTCAGGAGTGGTTTGGCAATGTCTCAGATCCAGTATTTACTGTCCCAATATGATGAAAGATTTCACCCGCTTATTACTGTCCTGAGGGTGTGGAGTAGAGCATTTCAGGTCAGAAAGTCAGGCCCAGGACCGTGGCTCTCTAACTTCATGTTGCAGATGCTTATAGTCCATTTTTTACAAACGAGGAACCACCCAGTTTTACCACCAATTAAAGACTTGTACAGAGATGATGGTATGTCTTTATGCCTTTATTATGCAATATTTACATTATCCATGCATTCATTGTAAAGCCCTATAATAAACCATTAGAACCTGATGTAGTTTATACTTCAGTACTTTGGTTCATGTGACGTTACATGAGGTTAAAGAATGTCAAAATAATCCAGTCTGATTGGACATAGGTGATGTTATGATGTCTTTGTTATGTTGTTGACACTGTTCAGCTTTTAGTAGAAAAACTGCATGTAAATGTTTTTAGCTCACCTGGCCCGAAGGGCCATAGTGAGCCATTGTCATACCAAGGTGTCCGGCGTGCGTCGTCCGTCAACATCTATAAACAAAATTTCAAACATCTTCTTCTGTAATAGTACTGGTCCCATGGTTCTCAAATTTCACATGGAGCATGACCTGACTCCAGGCTCTCAGAATTGTAAAATTTGGTCAGGTTGAAAATCCAAGAGGGCCGCCTTTACTGAAAATAGCAAAAACAACAAAATCAACTTCTTCTCCAGAACCACTTCGTATATTTGTCTGAATTTTGGCATGGAACATCAATGAAACCTTGTTATTCAAAATTGTAAAAATGAAAAAAATCTGTAGCGGAGTTTTGTCACAGTGACCTACTTTCTGTTTACAAGTGTAATTTTGCTCAAATGCCAATGTCAAAAAACTACTTATTCAAATAACTTCAAACAACTTCTTCTCTAAAATCGCTGAACCCATGGGTCTCAAATTTCACATGGGACATGACCAGACAGCAGGGTTTCAAATTGTAAAATTGGGTCAGGTCAAGAATCCAAGATGGCCGCCATTACTAAAAATAGCAAAAACAACAAACTCAACTTCTTCTCCAGAACCATTTGGTGTATTTGGTTGAAAGTTCGCGTGGAACATTAATGGGACCTTAGAATTAAAAATTATAAAAATAAAAAAAATCTGTAGCGGAATTAGGTCACAGTGACCTACTTAGCATTTACAAGACCGATTTTGCTCATATGTCAGTATCTCAAGGAAACACAATCAATTCTGGTCAGATTTGGTCAGAAACGGTCTTTTGAATGGAATTATTTCAATTTTGTGCCAGTTGACTATCCAAGATAGCCACCATGGGGGCCGTTACTAAAAATAGCACAAACATAAAATGACAATTACTCAAGATCCCTTGAATGGAATTTGACCAATTTTGTGTCAGAATGTTCCTTGCATGAAGCTGTTTCGATTAATTATGTCCCCCCCACCAAAGGTGAGGGGGGACATATTGTTTTCAGTGCGGATCCCGTCGGCGTCTGCGTCGGCGTGACAGATTCTTGTATGGGTGATATCTCTTGAACCAATGGATGGAATTTCACCAAACTTGCATGGATATATCATTGGGACAAGCTTATGAGCTGATTAGATTTTGGTGACCTTGACCTCATTTTCAAGGTCACAGGAGGACTTAGATGACAATTTCTTGTATGCACGACATCTCTTGAACCAATGAATGGAATTTCACCAAACTAGCAAGGATACATCATTGGGACAAGTGTAAGAGCTGATTAGATTTTGGTGACCTTGACCTTATTTTCAAGGTCACTGGATGACTTAGATGACAATTTCTTGTACCCCAAACTTGCATGGATACATCATTGGGACAAGTGTAAGAGCTGATTAGATTTTGGTG
Organism: Ctena decussata; assembly: GCA_963989385.1. Classification (NCBI taxonomy): domain Eukaryota; kingdom Metazoa; phylum Mollusca; class Bivalvia; order Lucinida; family Lucinidae; genus Ctena; species Ctena decussata. The sequence goes on from OZ022504.1 coordinate 43,563,054, forward strand.
ACCTTGACCTTATTTTCAAGGTCACTGGATGACTTAGATGACAATTTCTTGTATGCACGACATCTCTTGAACCAATGAATGGAATTTCACCAAACTAGCAAGGATACATCATTGGGACAAGTGTAAGAGCTGATTAGATTTTGGTGACCTTGACCTTATTTTCAAGGTCACTGGATGACTTAGATGACAATTTCGAGTACCCCAAACTTGCATGGATACATCATTGGGACAAGTGTAAGAGCTGATTAGATTTTGGTGACCTTGACCTTATTTTCAAGGTCACTGGATGACTTAGATGACAATTTCTTGTACCCAATTTCTTGTATGTGTGATATCTCTTGAACCAATGGATTGAATTTCACCAAACTTGCATGGATATATCATTGGGACAAGTGTAAGAGCTGATTAGATTTTGGTGACCTTGACCTCATTTTCAAGGTCACTGGTGGACTAACATGGCAATTTCTTGTACCCACTACATCTCCTGAACCAATAGATGGAATTTTACAAAACTTGCATGGTTACATTATTGGGACAAGTTTTTGAGCTGATTAGATTTTGGTGACCTTGACCTCATTTTCAAGGTCACTGGAGGACTTGGATGACAATTTCTTGTACCCACTATATCTCCTGAACCAATGGATGGAATTTCACCAAACTTGCATGGATATATCATTGGGACAAGTGTAAGAATTGATTAGATTTTGGTGACCTTGACCTCATTTTCAAGGTCACTGGAGAACTTAGATGACAGTTTCTTGTACCCACTACATCTCCTGAACCAATAGATGGAATTTCACAAAACTTGCATGGATACATTATTGGGACAAGTTTTTAGGCTTATTAGATTTTGGTGACCTTGACCTCATTTTCAAGGTCACTGGAGAACTTGGATGACAATTTCTTGTACCCACTATATCTCCTGAACCAATTAATGGATTTTCACCAAACTTTCCTGGATACATGATTGGGACAAGTTTATGAGCTGTTTAGATTTTGGTGACCTTGATCTTATTTTAAAGGTCACTGGAGGACTAACATGGCAGTTTCTTGTACCCACAATATCTCCTGAACCAATGGATGGAATTTTGCCAAACTTTCGTGGATACATGATTTGGACAAGTTTTAGAGATGAACAAAATTTTGGTGACCTTGACCTCATTTTCAAGGTCAAAGAAGGATTTAGATATGTGAAAATTTCACTAAAATTGATGTATCTCTTTAGCCTTTGGCTTGATTTCCACTTTACTTTTATAGATATACCTATGGGACAGTTTCAAGAGTGTACTGTGTTTTGATGACTTTGACCCCATTTTCAAGGTCAAAGGCTATCTTACAAATGTGTATTTTTCTCTCTTAAAAATGAAATATCTTGAACCAGAGGATGGATATTAATCAGACTTGCATGAATGTATCGTTGTGACAGGTTTAAGACATGTTTAGTAGTTGGTGACCTTGACCCATTTTTGAAGGACATAGTCTTCTATGTAGGATATCTTAAGAACCAGCGGATGAATTTTGTCCAAACTTGCATAGATATTTTATTTGTACAGGCTTTTTATTCATTAGAGGGGATGGGAAATGGGCTGGTGGGGGGACATCAGTTTTTCTCTGAAAAACATTTCTAGTTGCAATTGGGCATTCCAAGATGACCGCCATCTGCCGTTACTGAAAGGAGCACAAACATAAAAATGACAATTACTTAAGAACCCTTGACTGGAATTGGACCAATTTTGTGTCAGAATGTTCCTTGCATGAAGCCGTTTCGATAAATTGCAATTTGGCATTCCAAGATGTCCGCCATCTGCCGTTACTAAAAATAGCACAAAACATGAAAATGACAATATCTCAGTAACCGTTGAATGGATTTTGACAAAATTTGTGTCAAAATGATTCTTGCATTGAGATGTTTCAAAAATAACTAACTAAGGCTCAGTCATGTTGGCCTGTGTTGCTAAAAATAGAAAAAATGTGAAAATTATAAAATCTCAACGGAATTGGACTTATTTTGTGTCAGAATGGTCCTTTCATTAATTTTTTTCGATATTTTGCATTTTTGCATTCCAAGATGGCCACCATCTGCCGTTACTAAAATGGCACAAAAAATAAAAATGACAATATCTTAGTAACCGCTGAATGGATTTAGACGAAATTTGTGGCAAAATTATTCTTGCATTGAGGTGTTTCAAAAATGATCATATATAGACCCGTCAAGTTGGCCTCTGTTACTTAAAATAGCAAAATACGAAAATCAGAAAATTACTTTGGAACTGGACCAATTTTGTGTCAAAATGGTCCTTGGATGAAAGCTTTTTGATTTTTTGCATTTTGACATTCCAAGAAGGCCACCATCTGCTGTTACTAAAAATAGCACAAAACATGAAACTGACAATATCTCAGTAACCTTTGAACGGATTTTGATGAAATTTGTGGCAAAATGATTCTTGCATTGAGGTGTTTCAAAAGTAAATATATAAAGACCAGGCAAGTTGGCCTCAGTTACTTAAAGTAGCAAAATGTGAAAATGAGAAAATCTCAGTGGAATTGGACCAATTTTGTATCAGAATGGTCCCGTTGCACAATAGCCAGGTGAGCGATATCAGGCCCATTTGGGCCTCTTGTTCTGCTTTAACTGTAGGCCCTAACCCAAGTTTTTGGTCAAATAATAGATGGAAAAGAATGTACATATAAGCAATGAACTTAATTTTTCTGGTGTTTATCGATGTATAAACTACATTGGGTTGTGTGATCACTAAAAATGCAGCCTGCAAAATTTTGTCCGCAAATTTAGGAAAATGTTTTATTCAAGCAACGTATATCATGTTGAGCCTTAAAGAACCAGCAGTCAATCAGTGTAGATCTCGCTGAGGCGGCTCATTTTGAGTGAGCATTCTCATCTGGATCTATGCTGAATGCCAAACTGTGTTCATTTCTAGCTCTGTAAGTGTTGATATCAATCAAGCAAGGAAGAGGTTTACTACCCTTTTAAAAGTATTTCAGTCATATGGGATTGATTAGGAAATGGGTGAATAGATGAGGATGAAATAACATAGAGGGTAGAGAAGAACCACAACCTTGGCCGAAATGGAACGGCTAATGTCTAGATTATAAGTCTTCGGCCCAGTTGTTCAAAACTAATGACGTCGTTACTTAAAGAGACATCAGATTTTCAAATGTATGGTACGCAAAACTTCGCCATTTTTTGGCAAAAAAATTATGAGGAGCTTTTGCACTCACATTTTTCCAGCAAAAAATAAAACCGGAAACGATGTTTGCCACTCGGCCAACATGACCAGACAGCATATAAAACAAGTTGGTAAAGCATTAGGGGATAGTAAAATATACTGTTTTTAGCTCACCTGAACGAAAGTTCAGGAAGAGCTAGTGTTGTCACTCTGGCATCTGTGTCAGTGTCAGCGTCGGCGTCAAGATTGGATGTTTAAGTTAAGTTTAATGTTAAAGACCCATATCACCATAATTCCTTTGATACTTGCACTGTAGTTTGATATTAGTCCAAAGTTCCACAGAATACCAGTCCCACCCTGCTCAGTGACTTTGAGGTCAAGGTCATGGACTTATAAAGTTTGCATTTTTAGTTCACCTGTACGAATGTATAGGAAGAGCTATTGCACTACGATTGGCGTCGGTGACAGCGACGGCGTCCTCAAAATGTTAAAGTTTTACATTTAAGTTTTTTAGGTGATGGGCAAGGCGCTGTCAGGCGAGCCATCCTGTCCCACTGACAGGTCTTGTTTCATCCACATTGATGTTTTGGTTAAAGTTTTTGAAGACTTATAGCTCCTTGACTCATGAATGGATTCTTTTGATACTTGCACTGTAGTTAGACATTGGTCCAAAGTTTTACAAAGAACTACCCCCACTCCATTCAGTGACCTTGCTTTCAAGGTTATTTACTTAGAAATGTGGTGTTTTAGAAATGTGGTGTTTTTTGTCCGCTTTTGATGTTTTGGTTAAAGTTTTTTGAATAACATATCTCCTTAAATCATAAATGGATATTTTTGATACTTTCACTGTAGTTAGATATTGGTCTAAAGTTTTACAGAGAACAACCCCTATTCCGTTCAGTGACCTTGAGGTTGAAAACTCAGAACTTTGGGGTTTAGTTTAAGTATTGTACTCACCCCGGCCTGTGATACAGGATCTCAGTAACAATTAAAACAAATACTCAGTGAACATTGCATTTACTCTTATTAACAGACATACCAAACATGCATTCAAAGTTATTTGAAGTTCAACAAAATATCACAGACAGAAATTTTAACTAATAATGGACGTCAGGATGGCAACTTAGTTTATAAAGTAAAATAGTATATAGCTTAAATTATTCATAAATAAGGTAAATGTAGAACTGCATTCCTAATTCTCAATTATACTTGTTCATGTAGACTGGCATTCAAACATCAAGGTGCATAACTTTATCGCCGCACGTACATGTTGGGCACAATAACTTCAGTATGCTGTTGTTCATAAAGCATTCCCAAGAATGTCAGACATGGATGCCTGGCAATGGACAGGTACATTAAACTGGTTTGGTATTGCTTAATAGAAGGCCGGGCTTGTCCCAACCCACGGTAGGTTATAATTACTTTATCACAGTAGAGCTAGGCTGGGTAAACACAGCCAGGCAATCAGCCAGACAAATTTGAAGATTGGCGCCTTCCGAACCTGACGTGACGTCGAGTACTGGTCACAGGTAAACCGTCGCGCCCTGTACGTGATCCGAAGATTCAAAACGTTGCAACAAACTTTTATTTATAGGTGCGTTATTGTGCCCACATGATTGAAACTGACCAATGACTCACAGCCCGGGGAAGCCAACTGACCCGAGTACCCAATCAAAAGCAGCCCGGATTCCAGGCGCCTCGATTTGGAAATCAGGATGCCAGGCCACCCTCACGTCCGAAGTCAGCTTCAGTTTCAAAATACTTAAAATGTAAACTCTATTAATGAATTATGTGGTAAGGACTTGATTCCTTGGAAGCTACAGAATATTTAGATACCACATTCAGTGGCTGAGACGTGACATTTAGCTCTAAATGCTGAAAGTCCGGTGACCAGGCGTACCGGACTGCAGACGCCAGTTGTGACGACATAACAAATCAATTAAATTACTATTTTTAGAAGTTTACAAACACTATCGCTACCGAAGGTTGAAGCTGGAGGTAGTCCATAGTGCAAGTAAACTCAGACCATGTTAAATTACACAGGATAAATATAGCTCAGGCAGAAAATATGTCTACACTGTCACCGGGCTCCCAAAATAAGTAAACAATATGGCTGCCGATGTTTCAAAACCACACTTCCGTGTTGGAAAGTTGGTAATTAAAGTGACTTTACATAACATTGGCGTTACATGGGGATGCTTCTGAGCAAGTTTGAGGACGAATACACATGTAGAATTACAAGTTCAATAGATTGACAGTTCCTCTTAGGAGTTTAAGTAGATATCAGTGATTTTACACTGGGAACATGGGTTCAGATACACTGGTGAGTTCTGATCAAACTTTCTATGTTCTTCAGTTATTAGTTGATTACACATATTGCTTGTTGAGAATGTTCAGTTGGTTTCTTCGGCTCATCAACAGTATGGGTGATCACTTCGAGCCAATGACAGAATGAAACAAATAGCCCCAGTTGTTTCGGGTTAGGTTCATTGTCAGGGACAGTCTATTACACTCTCCCCTCCCTTGTAAAATAAATTCTCCTGAATTTGGAAGTTGTATCAACGGGTTTATGCTTTACTACAGTAAGACGATCAACACAGTTCTGGTTTCAACATTATCAGAATGTGACTTCATGTTTATCTCAGATCGGAATTGTTGAACTTCCTTTTTACATCGCGAAACTTCCAGAATCCAACTTAGACCGACATATCATTCAATCTCATAGTACTCGAATTCGTTCCCTTGAACTGGTGATCCATGTGAATTGGAATTTATGGCTCTAACACAACTTAACACTGTTATGATATCTTCCCTAAATTGCCTTTACCGAACAGCTAATCACAGCTGAAGTCCACCTCAGGTCATATTCAAAAGCTGTATAACCAACAAGTCGCGCTTCTCTACAGCTATTAATCATGACTTGAGCACAACTTCAGCAGCAATCAAGCTGTACCGACTGGCCACTATGCCTTTATGCATGATATGAAAATTTCCAAAGCTTAAACTGAGACTCCTTATCACAGCTCAAGCTCACCTCAAATTATGTCCAGACATCGCACATCACATTGATGTTACAGAGGTACGATGGCTGGTCAAAACCGAGCACAGCTTGAGCAACAATAGGAGAGATAACTATGCACCACTTTGATTTCTAAATAACTTTATGGAATGCCATTTCACATTTTGAACACTTTGAATATATTATGTTGACTGAATTCTTGCTCAATTCATTTCATTTCAGGTTTACTTGCTGATCAGATAAAAAAAACGAGATTAATCCTTGATGAGTCGAAGTTTGATGTGGGAACAGGTTTTCAAGAGCTTGTCATTTGCTGTTTCTCTCATCATAGCACCGGCCTCAAGCATAGACAGCCACTTCTCATCCTTGAGGTCCCCATTTGCAATCGACCTCAGCATCTCATAATTGAAGATCCTGCTCTTGACCATTAAGTAAGAAGGGAGTGATTTTGGTGACTTGTGCGCTGCTGTTCCTGGGAGAGCAAGGAAGTTGAAACTGTCAAGTAGATCTGCCTGGTGGATGTTGATGTAATCGTCTCCTCGGGCCTTTAGAATGGACAAAGAAGCAAACTCCCATTGCATGAGTTTCTGCTGGGGTGTCAAGGTCTTCCATCCTTTTGGTGGCCAGAAGATGGTCAGGTCATTCTCCACAAGGCTTACGGCTTCATCTTGGTCCCAAGCCCTACGTGCTGGCTGCCAGTGGGGCATTCCTCCAAGTTTCAACAGCTTTGAAGCACGGTAGTCCTGGCTGGGAGGAGGTGGTATAGAGCCTTGGATCCGCTTCTGTTGAACGGCTGAGGAAGAGTCCGACGAACTCACCACTGGCTTTCGAACTGTGGAGGCTGTCTTCATCACAAGTGGGGGAGGCAACTGGTGATTTTCAGATGATGATGCAGGACGAACAGGTAGCTGTACAGGGAGAGACGCAGGATGAGTTGATGACAAAACCTCAGTAGACTTTGACCCAAGTGGTACGGCTAACTCGAGTGGTGACCAGTCCCTTGAACTTTCTCTTGGCTTTGGGCTTATTGTTGTGGCAGGTACATCTGGAAGAGGGGCCTTTTCAGAGTGTTCTTTTGGCAGACCAGTTATCTTCTTTGTAGTTGATCTTCCGGCTGTATCTGCTACAAGGGGTGCTTTGGGTGTCACTACTGCGGGCTCTGGCATCTCTGGTCTCTGCCTCTTAGTTGCTGCGTCTTTCTGAGGGCTCGGCAGGGCTCTTTTGAGGATCACTCTCTTGGATTGCATTTTCTCAACTACTTCCTCTTTGATACTCAGGAACTTGCAAAGGTGGCTCTTGTGGTCCGGGTTGTTGTCTTCCTGCAAGTCCATGGCACCAAAGGGAAGGGATGACGGCTGAAGAGAGCTCATTCTTCTGGTTAAACTACAAAGGCTGGGGGTGTCCTGGAAGATGTTGTCTAAGATGAGTAGCCGGAACTTGTCTAAACCTTTCTCAAGGTCAGCGAAAATTGCCCCAGGAATAAGATTGATGTATATTAGCTTAGGCTCATCCTCGATGTCGAAGTAATCGAAGTGGTCCTCTTCCTCCGGGGTTAGGGTAAAGGCTGGTCCAGCTTCTGTCTTCTGCCAGTCTTCTAGAAAACCTTGTCTGGACTTTGAAGCCTTGGAGCCCATCTTCTTAGTCCAGTCAAGCACGGCTGTGCGCATTTGAATAGCTGCTGGATTGTTCCTGTCAGTGGATCGTACAAGCTTCAAGTAGTCAGCTGGATGTATACTACACCAATATCCATTGTTCTCGGAGTAGAACTCTGTGGGAAGCGTCTCCATTTCTGCCTGGTGGACCTTCCTAGCATGGACCTTCAGGTCGGACACCCTCTTGAAACGCTGTTCTGACTTCTCACAAAAGGTGCAGATGACTGTCATACTACCATGCAGGCTTGTCATATGGTTTTTCAGGAGTTTCTGGGTCTGAAATCTCTCTCCGCATTTCCAGCACGACATCCTGAAACATAGGTGGAACCCCTATTATGGCGACAGTTAATACCTGTAACACCTAGCCGCCATCGTCTCTAATCATTTTTATTACGCTTCGATGCTGATTCTCAAGTTTATTGCAGGAGTAGTTTATTAATGGCCTTAACAGTCTTTCTATTTATTTTTTCAGGTTTAACAGTTCTTTTCTAGCTTTTTCAGGTCACCAGGGTCAAGGTCACGGCATAGAAAATAAAAATCTCGTGGCATTGGTCATCGAAGGCAAAGTTACGTGTACATCATATGACTAGTAACCTCTTAATTTCAACAGCATCGATTAGCTATTATACAATGGTAATTTATGAATCGGCCCATGCACATAGGAATCGGTCTCAGATATGGATATCTATTCAGTCTTGCTTGTTCTGTTTTAGTTCTCATCTTGCAGAGCTGCATCAATGTTTATACAGTAATTGTTGGGAATTACCTTCTGGACTTTTAATATAAGTACTTTTAATATAAGTACTTCTGAACAGGAAGTGTTCACATATTTCATATTATCAGTTTATCATCATATGGAAATGTAAAGGATCTGGATGGAGGAATGCTTCATGAACAACAGTTATCTAAGTTGCACGGTCCGCAAGTCATGACATTGCACACGAAAAGTAAAATCCACGGCACTCTGGTCATCCCATTTTTCTAAATGTACATATTTGTAAAAGCAGCAACTAAATTAACAACTCGGCATCTCAGCTGTCTATCCGGATTCAAGCTCTAACGATGCTCCATACAAAGTGAATGGATCAGTGGTTGATCAGGCCATGGTCCCGTCCACTTCCGGTTTAAAAATTTCAACTCGAGATCTGGTGCGTCCAGGGAACCGCCACCTCTTCTCCTTTAAGGCAACAATATAATAACATAAGGCACCTGCTTTTTGTACATTTAGAAGATCCGGATGATCAGACTCATAAAATTTCACGACTTGTGGAGGACTTGGACCATGTAACAATTAAGAAATCAAATTGATGAACATTGTTTATTAAGTATTCAAAATTCAACATCCTTGAACAAATTCTGCTAATTTTTGCTTATAGCAAAATAAATATTAACCCTGTTAATAAAGTTCCCGATATATGTATCTGTCGTTGTTTACTGACTTCCTCCATTTAGCTTCCCTTTATCGAACCAAGTAGGCGGATTTCTGCCATGATAAGGTAGGAGTCTATCTACATGGTAAACTTTAGCCTTCTGCTTTGGCGAGTTTTTGACCAGGTAGGTAACATCATCGAGTCTTCTGATCACCACATAGGGTCCCTTCCATTTAGAGGTAAGTTTAGAACAAACCCCAACTCTGCGTGTAGGATTATACAGCCAGACTGCTTGTCCTGGTTCGAGCAGCTGTTTACGAGCCTTCAGGTCATAGCGCCTCTTCTGATACACAGAATGTGTATGCAGATGTCTGCGGGCAACATTATGGGCCCTTGTGACTCTGTCTCTCAGATTTATGACATACTGGTCTACATCTACATGTGAATCATCGTCCTGAGTAGAATCCAGAAGTCCAGTGACAGCCTCTGCAGGTAACACAACCTCTCGTCCCAACATCATGAGATTAGGTGTCAGGTGTGTTGAACAGTGCTGGGATGCTCTGTAGGCCATCAAAAGCTGAGGTAAGTATCTGTCCCAGGTCTTTTGATCATTCTCACAGAAGTTGGTGAGCATTGTCTGAAGAGTCCTGTTAAAGCGCTCAACTGTACCATTGGCCTGTGGTCTCATACTGCTGGTGTTCACTTTATCTATCTTGAGAAAGTTGCAGATCTCTGAGAACAGTTTTGACTGGAAATTGGAGCCTTGGTCACTCAGGATCTGGAGCGGGGTTCCAAAGCGGCAGATAAACTCATTAACGATGATTTCAACTATAGTACTGGTCTCCTGGTTCGGCATGGCATAGGCCTCTGTCCACTTGGTAAAGCAATCAGCTAATACCAAAACAAATCGATTCCCTTTCTCTGATAATGGAAGCGGACCCAGGACATCAATTGCTATCTTTTCCATGGGTTCTCCAACTTGGTACGGCTTCAGAGGTGCTCTTCTTGGGTGACTTGGTGTTTTCTTGGCTATGCATTTATCACAAGAATTGCAGTAACGCAAGACATCGTCCTTCATTCCTGGCCAGTAGAAGGACATTTTTATACGAAAGAGCATTTTATCACTCCCCAGATGGCCGGCAGTTGGAATGTCATGGAAATGATACAGTAGGGTGGATCGCTTGGAGGCTGGCACAACTAGTAGATTGCTCTCTTGCTCCAGGTCATTGTCATAGTAGCTGCAATAAAGAAGACTTCCAATAATTTTAAGCCTGTCCCACTGGCGCCACAATGTCTTCAGAGAAGCCTGTCCACTTGACACTTTGTCCCAGTTAGGCCTGCCGGAATTTGCTTCCAAGGCTGTCATAAGTGGATTAATGTTGTTATCTTGCAGCTGCGCGTTGCGTATCTCATCCTTAGTCCATCCCTCTAGCAGTACTTGGGGAATATGTTGATCTGATGCAGAGCTGAGATCCCTTATTGTTGTGACTGCAGTGCTGTTTTGGGCTGGTAAATTGTCGGTCACCTGATCAGCCTCTAGATTTTCCTGATTTGAAATGGACTCTTCATCTATATCATGCTCTGCTTTGGCTTCAGTGCTTAACTTTTCCTGACGTTCACAAACTTTGCAGGGCCTTCTCGAGAGGGCGTCAGCATTTGAGTGGCTCAAACCTGGACGATGCTGGATTGTGAGGTCATAAGTCTCTATTTCCTGTATCCACCTCGCCACCTGACCTGTTGGATTCTTCAGCTGGCGCAACCAGCTAACTGCAGAATTGTCAGTTCTAAGCAGAACTGGCTGCCCATACAGGTATGAATGGAAAGTTCGCAAGGCATACATAACAGCTAATAATTCCTTCCTGGTGGTGCAGTATAACTGCTCATGTTTATTCATTGCCTTACTCATGTAGGCAATTACTTTTTCATGACCATCTTGCACCTGGGAGAGAATGCTGCCTACAGTGGTATCGCTGGCGTCACTGTCAAGGATAAATCCTAGACCAGGGATAGGGTAGGCAAGTATATCTGAACTAGTGAGTGCTTTCTTAAGTTGCTCAAATGCCTCTTGGCACTTGTCATTCCATGCAAATTTGGCTTTCTTATCTGAAATCATGTGGAGGGGTTTTGCTATTTTTGCAAAGTCTTTAACATAGCGCCGGTAATAGGAGCAGAGTCCTAAAAAGCTCTTTACCTGCTTAGCTGTTTTCGGAATTGGCCAGTCATTAACAGCTGATATCTTCTCTGGATCGGTGGCGACACCCTGCTCTGATACAATATGACCCAGAAAGCATGCCTGCTTCTGAAAGAAAGCACACTTAGACGGCTTAAGCTTTAGATTAGCTTCCAGTAGTCTCTCAAATATGTTCTGGAGCCGTTTCAGCCCTTCTTCAACTGACTGACTTGGAGATATGATATCGTCCATATAAAGCAGTAGTTCAGTCCACTGCAGCCCCCTTAATACATCCTCCATCAAGCGCTCAAATGTTGATGGACTGTTGGCCAAGCCAAACGGCATAACCGTGAACTGGAACAGTCCCAAGCTTGTTGCAAAGGCAGATTTTTCTCTGTCCTCTGGCCGAAGACCAACCTGCCAAAAGCCGGAGTTTAGATCCATGGAACTATACCATTTAGAGCCTGATAAAGCATCTAAACATTCGTCCACTCTGGGGATTGGGTAAGCATCTTTAACTGTGAGACTATTGAGAACTCTGTAATCAACACAGAAGCGGATGCTACCATCCTTTTTGGTGACCAGGACAATAGGCGAGCTCCAAGGACTGTTTGAGGGCTCTATCACTCCCCTTTCCAACATCTTATGTATTTCTTCTTGTTCAGCTTTCATTTTACCAAATGGGAGGCGACGTGCAGGCTGACGTACTGGCAAGGCATTGCCAGTATTTATTCTATGCTGGACTCTCTCACATCGTCCCAGATCATTTGATGACTTTGCAAAAACATCCTGATAATCAGTCATAAGCTGGGCTAACTGGCTCTTCTCGGCATCAGTGAGGTATTTGGAACTCCGTTCAAGCAAATCTTGCAAGAAAGGAGGAACGCTTGGGTCTGTACCAGTCTGTGTATTGCAACTGCCATGTCCCACTATATCTGTCTGCTCAGCTTTGAGAACGGGGACTCCCTCTGGCTTGTTTTGTTCGGCATTTTGACTGAAGAGCAGGTGCTCATTTCGTGTGTCATGAAATGTGTGAGCTTGATTGTCCAGAGGACTAGGGGAAGTGCATTGTGAGCACTGTAAAGTCGCTTCCTCGTCGCAGACATGGAGTGCTGTCAACTGGGAATGTTGACTGTTCTCGGTACTGTACACTGAATGCTCAGTCCTTCGCTGATCATTCACATGCGTTCCACTCAAATGACAATGTTGAGCGTTATCTGTACTGATCATTTCATCTTGCGGGGATTGTAAAGCCGTTTCCGGGCCGTATGAGCTGGTCTGGAAGGGGAATGTTTCAAAAGTGTTGACGTTGTGCAAGGATTTAGTCGGTGGCATGCCATGAGTGGAACCATTGTGGGACGGTGTGACAATGTCTGGACTGTATATTTCATCTGCATTGGAATTCTGCATGTCTTCATATGATTCGCACATACCAACGGATTGCTTAGCATATAAAGTTATTGCATTTTCGGAGTGGTTTATGATACTTAAACACTTCTCTGCCATCTGCAAATCCAGAATACCTGGTATGATCGCTAGGTCAGAGCCGGGCTTAACGTTTGCTTCCACGTAACCGTATTTGGTCATATTTTCCGAGCCCGGTATATCAATCTGAAGCCAAGTGGCAGTTAAAGAAGGGATAGTGATGGTTCGCCTTACCACTACTCTGCACGCTGCCATACTTTCATCACCGAGCCAACAGTTTATTTCATTGAACTTTGTGTTTATGCGGCCATGCTTGTAGCTAATAGTTTCGGCATATTTTAGAAGGAAGTCTTGCCCAATTATGCCATCTTGGTGAATATCATAAATTATCAAAGTCTGTTCAAATTCAAAGCCGCCAAGACAAATTTTTGCATCAATTGCCCCATGACATTGTATAATATTGCCACTTGCGTCATATACAACGATTTTTATAGGTCTCACATCGGGTTTGTGTCCAGGCTGTAGCTCATTGTATTTCTTATAAGATAAAATTGAGGACGTGGACCCATTGTCAATTAAAAAGTCTACAGGCAATTCTGAAATATACCCTTTAGTATAAAATCCATTATCACCTTTTGATGTTATTTCCCCGATGTGGCCTGACCTTATGCTGGTATCAGGTGTGACTTTTGCAGGCCCTATTTTATTACCGACTGTCGACTCAAGGCCTACTGAGTCGACAGTTGTCCGTTTTCCTGGGCGATCGTAGGCTGGGGAATAACTTGTGGAACCGGGCCAGATTGGCGATTAGCATTATTTTGCTGAAAGTGAGGGACCTGCATGTTGCTTTCTAGTTGACTCTGAAATTGGACATTTCGTGGGTTGTTATGGTGAGGCTGGTTATTGTTTGGACCACAGTACCGTGGTCTAGAACCTTGTCTGATCTTCTCTGGACAGTTTTTAACCATATGATCCGGGGAGGAACAATAGAAACAGCATCTCTTATTCCTGTTATTGGGATTCACTCGCCATTGCTGGTTTTCACGGCTGGCAATCTGATGCGCGAGAGACATGCTCTCGAGCTTTTCAAGGCGCGAATCTAACTTTTTCAAGATACTAGATATATTTGGATCTGAGTGCTGAGGCTGTGGTGCCTGGTCCATGTTGCGCACATTAGTCTTTTTACGCTCTTGTGAAGCCTCTCCAAGTATGGCTTCATATCGCTCTATGACCTCGACTGCTTGTTGTACAGATTTGCACTCATGGTCTATGCAACGGCACTTCATATCAACAGGGATCAACTTGTAAAGCTGATTGAGGGCCAACGTCTCTTGCGCATTTGTGTCCAGGTTACGATAGGCTTTCTTTGCTAGCTGCCGCAAATCGTCCCCAAGGGCCGTAATACTTTCCCCTGACTTTCTTTGCCTAAGTTCTAACTGGTTAAGCCATTTGATAGCATGGCGGCTGCTACCAAATCTCTGTCTCATTCGGGCAACTAGTGAGGAGTAGCTACGTCTTTCATATACATCAAGACTCATGTAATATGTTCTAGCCTGGCCCCTTAGGCTAGCTGCTAGGAATAGCACCTTACTCCGGTGATCCCACCTTGAAAGCTCTGCACAGTCCTCAAAATGGGACTGATATTCCTCCCAGTTCTCGCTCCCAGTATATGGCTCTGGTCTGATTTTTGGGCCGCCCGGATAGCTGGCTGAGTTGTAAGCTTGCTCCTCGGGGAAATCTAGTCTGCCGGGTCTGGACTTTTCAAAATCCGAAGAGGAGTCATAGGGGTCGCTATCAAATATCTGTACATCAGGACATAGGCCCCGAAGTGAACCATAGTCTGGTGAGTCAGGTCTGCCACGTGGAATATGTAATGTTTGATTGCTTTGGTTAACGTCTCCCCTCCCATGACCACGCATACGTCGCAGATGGTTTGGACTTATATACCGTTTCCTCTTATTGCTATAAGAGGGCTTGCTCAGACTTCGGTAATGATGTGGTCGGTAATGAGAATGACGAACCGGACTGACGTATGGACTGCATGGGCTTTGCATACGTCGACGTGGGCTATGATCATACCGATCTGGACTTCGGGTATGACGGCTTACCGAACGGAAGTTCCTCCGTGGGCTACTGCTGTACCTTTGGCTGGTTTCAAAACATCGATCTGCGTTAGTAGAAGTGCACCGATGTGGAGCTCGAGAACGTCTCTGCGGGTCGCTAACGTATCGACTGGGTATGTCGAGGTGTCGGTTATTGACGGAAAAATACGGTAAGCTTTCTTGTTGATCTGGTTTATCAACAGTATACCCAGTAGCATGATGACGTTCGGCCTGGCATGTCGACGTGTCAGTTATCGGTACGAAAACGTCGGTCTGGATTACCAACGTCGCTATCGGGACAACGGGAACGCTGGTCGACTTCACTTAGTAGGCGCCTAGGGCTACGGCGAAGCCTAGGCCTCCGCTGACTAGGTTGGGGTTGAATGTTATTACTGTAGACATGGGAATTTACGTGTGCACTGTTTGACGGTCCAGAGAGGCAGTGCAGCTGACCTTCGTGACTTTCATTGGACTGGAGCGGACTGACACGCCCCTGATTATCATTTGCAATGGGATTTTGCTCATTTATTTCAGCTTCGCTCTGCGAGTCTATTTGTGAATCATTGTTGCTTTCTGCAGCTGAGCCATCATTGACATGCTGTTCACTGAGATTATGGTTTGTTCTCATATTGAATTGTACCTCTGAATCTGATTCGGAGTCTGACATTTTTATTATTTTTATTTACGATTTACCGTAGTGCAGTTCTGTACAAATAAAGTTTGTATTCTTAATTTTCCACTGGGTTCGGTAATGTAATTTGAAGAAGGCAAATGACTATCCACTTCTCTGACACCAAAACTGTACTCACCCCGGCCTGTGATACAGGATCTCAGTAACAATTACAACAAATACTCAGTGAACATTGCATTTACTCTTATTAACAGACATACCAAACATGCATTCAAAGTTATTTGAAGTTCAACAAAATATCACAGACAGAAATTTTAACTAATAATGGACGTCAGGATGGCAACTTAGTTTATAAAGTAAAATAGTATATAGCTTAAATTATTCATAAATAAGGTAAATGTAGAACTGCATTCCTAATTCTCAATTATACTTGTTCATGTAGACTGGCATTCAAACATCAAGGTGCATAACTTTATCGCCGCACGTACATGTTGGGCACAATAACTTCAGTATGCTGTTGTTCATAAAGCATTCCCAAGAATGTCAGACATGGATGCCTGGCAATGGACAGGTACATTAAACTGGTTTGGTATTGCTTAATAGAAGGCCGGGCTTGTCCCAACCCACGGTAGGTTATAATTACTTTATCACAGTAGAGCTAGGCTGGGTAAACACAGCCAGGCAATCAGCCAGACAAATTTGAAGATTGGCGCCTTCCGAACCTGACGTGACGTCGAGTACTGGTCACAGGTAAACCGTCGCCCTGTACGTGATCCGAAGATTCAAAACGTTGCAACAAACTTTTATTTATAGGTGCGTTATTGTGCCCACATGATTGAAACTGACCAATGACTCACAGCCCGGGGAAGCCAACTGACCCGATTACCCAATCAAAAGCAGCCCGGATTCCAGGCGCCTCGATTTGGAAATCAGGATGCCAGGCCACCCTCACGTCCGAAGTCAGCTTCAGTTTCAAAATACTTAAAATGTAAACTCTATTAATGAATTATGTGGTAAGGACTTGATTCCTTGGAAGCTACAGAATATTTAGATACCACATTCAGTGGCTGAGACGTGACATTTAGCTCTAAATGCTGAAAGTCCGGTGACCAGGCGTACCGGACTGCAGACGCCAGTTGTGACGACATAACAAATCAATTAAATTACTATTTTTAGAAGTTTACAAACACTATCGCTACCGAAGGTTGAAGCTGGAGGTAGTCCATAGTGCAAGTAAACTCAGACCATGTTAAATTACACAGGATAAATATAGCTCAGGCAGAAAATATGTCTACACTGTCACCGGGCTCCCAAAATAAGTAAACAATATGGCTGCCGATGTTTCAAAACCACACTTCCGTGTTGGAAAGTTGGTAATTAAAGTGACTTTACATAACATTGGCGTTACATGGGGATGCTTCTGAGCAAGTTTGAGGACGAATACACATGTAGAATTACAAGTTCAATAGATTGACAGTTCCTCTTAGGAGTTTAAGTAGATATCAGTGATTTTACACAGGGAACATGGGTTCAGATACACTGGTGAGTTCTGATCAAACTTTCTATGTTCTTCAGTTATTAGTTGATTACACATATTGCTTGTTGAGAATGTTCAGTTGGTTTCTTCGGCTCATCAACAGTATGGGTGATCACTTCGAGCCAATGACAGAATGAAACAAATAGCCCCAGTTGTTTCGGGTTAGGTTCATTGTCAGGGACAGTCTATTACAGTATTATGATGGCATATGTTTCCATAATGCTTGGGATGGATTTAGTTTATACTTGAACTGATGCTAGATACAGTCAACCCTCTTTACAACGGCACTGATTACAACAGCAAAATTCTTTATAATTTCAGTTTACACAGAATGGATTAACTGTTTTAAGGTAGCTGTATACAGAACAACTTTGTATGTCATTTGCTAAAACAAAAGAGAGTTATTGTTCATTGTGAAATCGATCAACTGTGAATACAGGGGCTGACAAATAAAAAAAATCCACTTGCCAACAGGACAAGTAAAAAAAAATTTACTTGTATGGCAGAAAAAACTGCTTGCCCAGATTTTTCAAAAAAAAAAAAAATAATAATAATAAAAATAAAAAAAAAATAAATAAAAATAAAAAAGAAAGAAAATAAAAACATTTACTCTTCTGTAAATATTGCACATTCCATAAAAATTGGACATCTTGTCTAAGCAAGTAGTGTAGACCATTAGTAGACAGAGGTGTTAGCAGGTAGCCTAGATCCTGATCAAATTGCATAAGAGCAGTCTGATCAGGGTTTACTCTGTCTGCCAGGTATTACCAATTATGTTAGGTAACTGGCAAGCCTTTCCTTTTAAAAGGAAACTTTTATTACACTGCACAGGTTTCATTTTGGCGGGAAAAAAGCATGTGACTCAGGTCGCTTGCACTTTACATCAAAGACTATCATAAAAGTTCAGCGTATTGGGACATATGTCTGAGCAAAAAGTGTAAAGACCCAGACCAGACTGCTCCCAAAGATGAGCAGCCTGATCACAGCCTACACTGTTTTGCCATTCTGTCTACATCATTTAGAATTTAGGCGCATTTAATGCAATGAAAAAAAAAAAAATAAATAAAAATAGAAAACACTGTTTCATTTTTATGCCAGTAAGTGATCAGGTGACCCAATTTCTTGAATTACGATGGCTTTGTTTATCAAAGGGTACCAACCTGTCTAGACTCTGTATTTTGACTCAGATCACCGAAACAGCCTATACACCTTTCCTATAATTCAGAGTCTGTTCGAGTTTTGTCCCTTGCAACGCCTATGACGTCATCTATAGGATAGGCTGTTGTTTTTCATTGTGTAACCAAATAAATGCCGGTTTTCCGTATATTCAAAACTAACATTCAACGGTTAAGATTAAGACAGCTATTTTGTTCCAACTATATTTAGCTCTTTCTTTGTCGGAAAATAAGCTTTATAACTTATAGCATTTGGGAATTTGACATAAAACCAAAAGATTTCCCACTAAAATTTCGGCCTTAAATTACCGTAATCGAAAGAGTATGTATCACCAGTACAGCTTCCAAAACATAAGGAAAAGAAAAAAAACGCGGAAGATGTTCAGACCGTTATTACAAAAGATACAAAACGAACGATTAGCTGATTATAAAGCAGACACACGCTAAAAATGACAACAAAGTGTGCTGACACGGAATGCGTTTGTGTGTAATCACCGAATTGCGCGCGTTGTCGCAATAAACAAACACCTATGATTGTGTATTACCTAGACACGTGTTCGGACGGCAGCTTTAAGAACACCTACCGTGAAATGAAAACGATCAAATAAATAATACCGAAGATAAGTAAGAGATGGAAAAAATACTATAAATTCAACCTCGGGTTCAAACTTACGGAAAACTATCTGGGTGCTGATGCTTTTAGATCGGTGTATCACACAAGAAACCATAAATATCAGCGCTATAATCTGTTCGGTAATTATACGTAGTTAATATCTGAATGTCGGAAAAATGGAAATAACTTTTCCGATTTACGAAACTTATGTATACGAAATGTAACTTTTTTTATACTGAACAAACTTGAATGTATTGCCGGGGTGTTAAAACACGGCATCGATGAAAGGGGTCATGAAAATCAAGAGCGACTTGTCGGGATTCTCAATATGATATGAAAATAAATAAATAAATAAATAAATAAATATATAAATAAAAATGTTACACGAAAACGGGGCAATTATACTTTAATTTGGTCTTTCAATGATTTTTTTGCAGTTTACATTTACAAAACGTCTGCTTTATGCATGTTATGTGTGCTTGCAGTTGTACTGAATTATATGGGATATCCTATAGATGACGTCACAGTCTACTTGGGTAGATAACTCGTGCGCGACTTAATCGATTTATAGGAGAGGTGTATAGGTACACGTCTTTCTTGTTGTGAAATTCGCTGAATGATTGACAGGTGTCGCAAACACCATTAATGACCATTATTATACTGGATTAACAGGGTGACAATAAACAAATCTTCAGTAACTAAAGGTGAGAAAATCATGATTATTATAGCAGTAAACATCGCATGACTGTCCTTTTTGAACCGAATTTTAATTGTAAGGGGTTTTCTTTCTTTTGCCCGGCCGGGCTTTGAGCTGGAAATAGTTCTTGTCCGTGTCAATTTGGAGCTTGTCTTGGGCGTTCACTTGCCCGGCCGGGCTTTGAGCTGGAAATAGTACTTGTCCGGGTCAATTTGGAGCTTGTCCTGGGCGTCCGGGCAATGGATTTGTCAGCCCCTGAGAATATACAGTTATAACACACACTAACATTGTCTACCGTAAAGATCCAAGTTTTTGGGCAGATAGTTCTGTACAAACAGTGGAAACCAAGATCAGACTGTTCCCTAGGAACCAGAATGATCAACGTCTTCACAGTTGCCATCCCGTCTGCCTATTTTTGTGGGCATTGCTCTATGGCAGAACTAGAATAACAGGAAAATAGATAGTAGGGCAAGGACCGGCTGTGCTTGCAGCAGGTGCAGAATTTGGGCAGTCTGTTTTGGGGATATTTTTATACGCCCGTTTTGAAAAAACGGACGTATTATGTCGTGGCGCTGTCCGTCCGTCCGTCCGTCAACATTCTTGTACAAGCCATAACTCAGTAACCATTTGGGATATCTTCATGAAATTTGGTAGACATATGTATCAGGGTGGGGGAACATGTCGCGTACAAGAATGGTTGCTCCCCCTTTCTTACTTTTGAAGTTATGCCCCTTTGATTGATTTTTTCCCTGTAAGTCTTGTACGAGCCATAACTAGATAACCGTTTGGGATATCTTTATAAAACTTCATAGCAATGTGAATGAAGTCCTAACGATGTGTCGCGTACAAAAATGGCTGCTTTCCCTTTCTTTGTTTTAGAGTTAATCCCTTTCGTTAGTTCTAAAAAGCTATTTTCGTGTTTTCTTGTACAATACATTGTCAAGGGGAAAAACTAGAACTAAAAATGGTGTAACTTTTGTATTTAGGTTATCTCCCTTGTCTAACTGACCTTGGAATACTAACAGTATATCATGTGTTAAATATTTAGATGATGTTGCAGTCATTATACCCCCACTTTGAAAAAGTGGGGGGTATACTGGTTTACATCTGTCTGTCCGTCCGTCTGTCCATCTGTCCGTCCTTCCATCTGTCCTTCCGTCCCCATTTGATCAAATTTTTCATCGAAGATTTCTTCACAACCATACAAGCTAGACTGGTCATATTTGGCATACAGGTTGATGACGACATGTTGTATTGTGGGATTGAGAACCAGCCTTCTCCTGCTTATTCTTCCCTGTATTTGTCCGATTTTCTTTCTTTCCATACTTTGAATAATGAAATTTTTCGTCAGAGATTTCTCCACAACCACGCAAGCTAGAGTAGTCATATTTGTTATGCAGGTTGATGACGACATGTTGTATTGTGGGATCGAGAACCAGCCTTCTCCTGCTTATTCTTCCTTGTATTTGTCCAATTTTCTTTCTTTCCCTACTTTGAATAATGAAATTTTTCGTCAAAGATTTCTCCACAACCATGCAAGCTAGAGTAGTCATATTTGGTATGCAGGTTGGTGACGATATGTCTTTGGATTGAGAACCAGCCTTTTTCTGCTTATTCTTCCCTGTATTTGTCCAATATTCGTTCTTTCCATACTTTGAATAATAAAATTTTTCGTCAAAGATTTCTCCACAACCAAGCAAGCTAGAGTACTCTTATTTGGTATGCAGGTTGATGACGATATGTTGTATTTAACTTAAACATTGTTTCCTCGGAAACGAAACGGGGTCAAATGTATGTTTTTTGTTTTATTCTGTAACACATAATGTAAGTTATACTAAAATAATATGCAGAGGCATGCCCCATCGATTGAATATATTTTTCATGACGTTTTTTACGAGATTCAATTTTCATGCATTTTCAGGCTCCGAGAGAGCTTATAGTATGGTAGTCTCCGGCATCTCTCCTTCGCCAACATTTACAGAGGACTTCTTCTCTGAAACTACTGAGCCAATTTCAATTAAACTTCATATACAGCCTTCAGGCAAAGGGGGAAAGAAAGTTTATATATTTGATCCAGGTCACATGACCAAGATGGCCACCATGCCCATATATGGTAAAACCTTAAAAAAATCTTCTTCTCCAGAACCAACGTGCCGATTGCATTGAAACTTGGTATGTAGCATCTGGGACTTTAGTTCTACAAAGTTTATATAAATGAAGACCCTGAGTTGACCTTGACCTATTTTATGGCAAGGTCAAATTTGGCCCTTTAGGCTTTTGAATGGGAAAAACTGAAAAAGTACTTTTTTATGTTGCTATTGTGCTATGTAATATGAAAATGCATTCAAATTCAACCCCTCTTAAGTTCTAGAGGTCAAGATCATTAAGTGACCTTGGCCAAAGGTCACCTGTCCATTGTCGGTCAACATTTTCAGAGGACTTCTTCTCTGAAACTTCTGTGCCAATTTCAATGAAACTTCATATGCAGCCTCCAGGCAAATGGGGAAAGATACTTTATATATTTGGTCCCGGTCACATGACCAAGCTGGCCACCATGCCCATATACGGTAAAAACCTAAAAAAATCTTCTCCAGAACCACATGGCAGATTGCCTTTGAACTTGGTATGTAGCATCTGGCACACTGTTCTACAAAGTGTATATAAATGAAGACCCCGAGTTGACCTTGACCTATTCTATGGCAAGGTCAAATTTGGTCCCTTAGGCTTTTGAATGGAAAAAAAACTGAAAAAGTAGGTTTTTATGTTGCTATTGTGCTATGTAATATGGAAATAAATTCAAATCCAACCCCTATTAAGTTCTAGAGGTCAAGGTCATTTAGTGACCTTGGCCAAAGGTCACCTGTCTGGTGTTGGCCAACATTTTCAAAGGTCTTCTTCTCTGAAACTGCTGGGCCAATTTCAATTAAACCTCATACGCAGCCTCCAGGCAAATGGACAAAGATCGTTTATATATTTGGGCCAGATCACATGACCAAGATGACAACCATGCTCATATATAGTAAAAACCTTAAAAAAACTTTTTCTCCAGAACCACTGGGCCGATTGCCTTGAAATATGGTATGTAGCGTCTGGGACACTGGTTCTACAAAGTTTATATAAATGAAGACCCTGAGTTGACCTTGACCAATTTTATGGCAAGGTCAAATTTGGTCTCATAGGCTTTTGAATGGGAAAAACTGAAAAAGTACATTTTTATCTTGCTATTGTGCTATGTTATATGAAAATGCATTCAAATTCAACCCCTATGAAGTAGAGGTCAAGGACACCTGTCCTTTGTCTGTCAACATTTTCAAAGGACTTCTCCTCTGAAACTACATGGCAAATTCCAATTAGATTTGATTTGCAATCTTCAGGCAAAGGGGGAAAGAAAGTTTATATATTTGGTCCAGGTCACATGACCAAGATGGCCACCATGCCCATATATGGTAAAAACTTAAAAAATCTTCTCCTCCAGAACCAATGTGCCGATTGCATTGAAACTTGGTATGTAGCATCTGGGACACTAGTACTACAAAGTTTATATAAATAAAGTCCCTGAGTTGACCTTTACCTATTTTATGGCAAGGTCAAATTTGGTCCCTTAGGCTTTTGAATGGGGAAAAACTGAAAAAGTACATTTTTTAATTGCTATTGTGCCGTGTAATATGAAAATGCATTCAAATTCAACCTTTTTGAAATTTTAGGGGTCAAGGTCATTTGGTGACATTTCGTCGACTGTCAACAGTTTCAAAGGACTTCTCCTCTGAAACTATGAGGCCAGTTTCAACTAAATTTCATATGCAGTCTTAAGGCAAAGGTGGAGAGAAATTCTATATATTTGGTCCAGGTCACATGACCAGGATGGCCACCATGCCCATATGTGGTAAAAACCTAAAAAAATCTTCTTCTCCAGAACCTCTGGGCCAATTGCCTTGAAACTTGGTGTGTAGTATCGTATCTAGGACTCTAGTAACCTTGACCTATTTAATGGCAAGGTCAAATTTGGTCCTTTATGCTCTTGAATGGAAAAAAGTGAAAAAGTGGATTTTTCTGTTTCTATTGTGCTCTATGATATGGAAATGCATTCAAGTACAATCTGTATGAATTCCAGAGGTCTAGGTCATTAAGTGAATGTGGCCAAAGGTCACTTATCTGTCATTGTTTTCAAAGGACCTCCTCTGAAATGTCTGGGCCAATCTCAATTAAATTTCCTATGCAGCCCTCAGGCAAAGTGGGAAAGTTTATATATTATGTTCACATCACATGACTAGGATGACGGCCACGCCCCTGTATGGTTAAAACCATAAAAAAAATTCTATTCCAGAACCACAGGGCCGATTGCAAGTTGGTATGTAGCATCTGCAAAGTTTGCAAAGTTTATATAACTGATGATCCGGAGTTGACCTTGACCATTTATATTGAAAGGTCTAATTTACCCCCTCAGGCTTTTGATGGGAAAAGCTGTATGCATTTTTCTGTTGCTGTTAGACTCTACGATATAAAAATGCAATTGATCTCAATTCCTTTGAATTCGAGAGGAAAAGAACTCACTTGTATTGAATATTGAAAGTTCTTTTCCTCAGAAACTATTAGGTCTGGTTGTTTTGCTTTCCACCATTTTGACAGTTATTTAATGTCTACAAAAGATCGGTAAATTCATAGCGGAAACAAATGTCCAAAAAGTTCATATCACATTAAAGTCTCAGGGCTCAGGGGACCTAATGGCCCTCTTGTTTAAAAAATTTGAAAATATTCTTATTATCAAGATACAGTCGAATCTCGGTAGTTCGAACGCCGATTTTTCGAATCTACCGGATTTTTCCAAGTTGAACCACGGTCCCGATCGTAAACCTATTAATTCTATGCAAAAACACTTCCGCAAATTCGAATTTCGATTATTCGAAAAATCGGATTTTTCGAAAGAAAAATTAGGTCCCGATGGAGTAAATTCATTATAATTATCCCTGTATTATTCGAAATCAAATTTCATACTTCATTTTTATTCGGAATATAACACCTTTTGTCATCGATGAGCTAAATGTTTACACCCTCAGATCATCACTGCCACCTGTACAGGTAATTATCGCTTCACGACCACTAACATTTAGATGGCTTAGTTATTAATTTCTTTTGAGCAAAAGGTGTCTGTCTAATTGCATAATTGACGGAGATTGTCTTGTTTGAAGTTGTAAAGTTAAAGGCTTAATGTGATGACTTTTGTAACCAGCAAAGGCGCATCCGAACTTTGGTTCAGTTAGCGCACGGATCAAACTGTTTGCACACGGCACTAAACAGAGTCCCTAGCTACACTGCGCAGACTGACAGGCTGGCTTGAGTATTCGTTGTTCCCAGAATAATTGATACATTGACTCGGAACCACTGAGGAACCTTTTCGGTGACACGGCTCAGGTAACCGGTGGAGTCCTTTTTTTTTCGAAAACGAAAATAGCCAGTTCTCGGAAACATAAACGGAAAGTGAAAGTACATTTAAGTCCGAGATAGAAAGAAGTCAGGGCTGGCCTGTTTCCGTATCTTTGCCGGCGCTGCATTGTCATAAACAGTTGAGAAAATGTTCGGCAGCTATGCTGCTATCGAGCAATACACATGTGCATGTGCATGTGCCAAACATGAGGGGTGGTCTCGCGATATTAAATGGTCGTGGATGTTTGGATAGTTCCGGTATGTAATGTTAATTATTCTACGTTCTGATTTTGTTTTCATTGATAAGTAAATCCAGGAACGTCAGTAAGCATAGAGGAAGAAAATACCAGACCGTCTTAAAACCGCCGTAATAACGAATTCCGGAAATGCACGGAAATAAACGGAAAAGGCCGAACTCGAAAATTCGAACTACGGATAATTCAAATGAAATAGTGAGGTCTCTGTCAGTTCGAATTATCGAGGTTTGACTGTAACTGCATTTTTTTTTTACCAGTTTGTTTCAAATATCCTATAGTATAGATTATATGATTTGCAGAAATGAAAGTGCATTCATGTGCTAGAGATATGAATTTTAATGGAAATTGGGTAAAAAAGTATGGAGAAATACAAAATATTTTTTTTTAGGAAAACAAAACGGTGAATTTTTTTTTCTTATCCAAATATTTTATAGCTCTTTGGGTTATTAAGATGGTAAACTTGTTTGAATGCCCTGCCAATATTTCCATTCAGTATCCATCTACCTTAAATATGCATTGTTTACAGCAGCAAATTCAGTTTAACGTCAAAGTTTTTGGGAACAAATGCCGTTATTGTAAGGGTCCACTGCACTGACTTGGGTTTTACAAAATACTTCCCCCACTCCTTTGGGTGACCTTGAAGTCATCGCCATTGATATAGAATTTTATCTTACAGCTGTTGTTTATAAATATGAGCCGCGACACGAGAAAACCAACAATGTGGTTGTGCACCCAGTGCAGACTCAGATCAGCCTGGGCATCCGCCCAGTTTGACCAGACTCTTCATTAAGTGCTCAAATGGTAGCTAAGGGGTTAAGCTACCTCCATGCGGACAGCGAAGACTCTGATCAGACTGGGCAGATGCCCAGGCTGATCTGAGTCTGCGCTGTGTGCACAACCACATTTTTGGATTTGTAGTGTCGCGGCTCATATGCTGACAATACATAGACATGATCGCATGAAGTTTTTAATATGTAGTGCAAGCCATACCCCCATAGTGACCTTCAAGGCAAGGTCTCATTATTATGCCTGTGTGATGGGCAAGCACCAGTTCAGGTGAGCTATGCTGTCATGCAACAGCTCTTGTTAGCTCACCTGAGCCGAAGGCTCAGAGGTGAGCTTATAGGATGGGAGTCGAGCCGTCGTCCGTCCATGCGTGCGTGGGTGGGTGCGTGCGTGCGTAAACACTTTCAAACATAAATATCTCAGAGACCAGTGGGCCGATCGCAATCAAATTGTATCTGAAGCATCATTTGGGTGGGGGAAAGGCTGCATTAGGTTTTGGTGCCGATCAGCTCAGAACTCTGGTTTCCATGGCAACAGATAGCCCCCATAGGGTTATAATGGGGAAAACGGCGTCATCACGTTTTCTCGACTGTTTTTTATTAGATCCTTATCATACTTGCAGGTAATGATGACATACACAAGAGCTTGGATGAGTTCGAAATTTGGTCGGATTCGAGCACAGACTACGGAGTTAGCTGCCCTTGAGCGTTTGAAAAAAATCCCATAGGGTTATAATGGGGAAAATGGCGTCATCACGTTTTCTCAACTGTTTTTGCTTAGATCCTTATCATACTTGCAGGTAATGATGACATACATAAAAGCTTGGATGAGTTCGAAATTTGGCCGGATTTGAGCACAGACTACGGAGTAAGCTGCCCTTGAGCGTTTGAAAAAAATCCCATAGTGTTATAATGGAGAAAACAATTTCATCACATATTTTTAGAAAAACTTTGTCATCGCTCTATTGCCTACATTTCTCAACGGATTTTAAAATAACTTCACACAAATGTAGGGCATGACAATATCTCGAGCAAGTTCGACTTTCAGGATGCTGCGCCCAAGGTCAAGGTCACTGTGGCTATTTTTAGAAAATCTTTGTCATCGCTCTAGCACCTACATTTCTCCATGGATTTTAAAATGACTTCACACAAATGTAGGGCATGACAATATCTCGAGCAAGTTAAACTTTCAGGGTGCTGCGCCCAAGGTCAAGGTCACTGTGGCTATTTTTAGAAAAACTTTGTCAGCGCTCTAGCACCTACATTTCTCAGCAGATTTTAAAATAACTTCAAACAAATGTAGGGCATGACAATATCTCGAGCAAGTTTGACCTTCAGGTTGCTGTGCCCAAGGTCAAGGTCACTGTGGCTATTTTTAGAAAAACTTGGTCATCGCTCTAGCACCTACATTTTTCAACCGATTTTAAATCAACTTCACACAAATGTAGGGCATGACAATATCTCAAACAAGTTTTACTTCCAGGGTGCTGCTCCCAAGGTCAAGGTCACTGTGGCTATTTTTAGAAAAACTTTGTCAGGGCTCTAGCACCTACATTTCTCAATGGATTTTAAAATAAATTCACACAAATGTAGGGCATGACAATGTCTTGAGCATGTTCGACTTTCAGGGTGCTGTGCCCAAGGTCAAGGTCACTATGGCTATTTTTAGAAAAACTTTGTCATCGCCCTAGCACCTTCATTTCTCCATGGATTTTGAAATAACTTCACACAAATGTAGGGTATGACAATATCTCAAGCAAGTTCGACTTTCAGGATGCTGTGCCCAAGGTCAAGGTCACTGTGGCTATTTTTAGAAAAACCTTGTCATCGCTCTAGCACCTACATTTCTCAACGGATTTTAAAATAAATTCACACAAATGTAGGGCATGACAATATCTCGAGCAGGTTTGACTTTCAGGGTGCTGCAGTCAAGGTTTTAGATCAGATCCTTATCATACTTGCAGGTAATGATGACATACATAAGAGCTTGGATGAGTTCGAAATTCTGCCTGATTCGAGCACAGACTCCGGAGTTAGCTGCCCTTGAGCGTTTGATAAAAATCCCATAGTCTTATAATGGAGAAAACAACGTCATCACATTTTCATTTTTCATCGGATCCTCTTCATACTTGCAGGTAATGAGGATATGCATAAAAGCTTGGATTAGTTAGCATTTCGGCTGGATCCCACCACTGACTATGGAGTACCTGCCCTGAGCATCCAAAAAATCAATGTCGCCACTTTTTCTTGGTTTCTACTGATCCGATCCTTTTCAAACTTGCAGGTAATGAGGAAATGCATAATATCTTAAACAAGTTCAAATTTTGGCCAGATCAGGCCAACCACTACGAAGTTAGCTGCCCTTTACAGCTCTGTCTATTGTGCTCTTGATCGGATACTTTTTAAACTTGCATATATTAAATGAGGGCATACATAATGTTTTGGATGAGTTTAATTTTCAGCGTGATTGGACCACTAACTGTGGATTAAATATCCCTATAGGTTTACAATGGCTCTCAGGTGAGCAATTGTTGCCCTTTGGGCTACTTGTTCTTGCTGGACCCATTCACAATTTTTATACGCCCATTTGAAAAATGTGAAGTACATGTATTATGAACTTACAAGATAGATCAAGATTTTTGAGATTGTTTTGGAAGAGAAAAATCTATCAAATAGCCAAATTACACACCACTGATTTACATATTTTTGGTACTTTTTGAAAGAGAGAACTCTGTCTTATAGCCAAAAAATACAGTAGGTGTATAATGATTATAATGAGTTGTGACACGACAAAACCAACAAAGTGGTTGTGCGCCCAGCATAGACTCTGATCAGCCTGGGCATTCACCAAGTCTCATCAGACTCTTCGCTAGGCACTCACAGGGTAGCTAAGGGTCAAAGCTACCTCCATGCTGACAGGGAAGACTCTAATCAGACTGGGTGGATGCCCAGGCTGATCTGAGTCTGCGCTGGGCGCATAACCACATTGTTGGTTTTCTCGTGTCATGGGGCATATGTTTTTTCTCATCTCCTTACAGTTGGTTATGATGATATAGATAGACTGTCAATAAGTTTAGAAGAGCCTTTCCTAAAAGATATCTCGGAGCTTCCAGCTTCTGCAAACAAAGAGAGCACAGGTAAGAACTGAGAAATAGTCAGCTTCTGATATCTCAATCACTGATATCTCAAAGTATCCTCTGATATCAAAGAATATAGATTGGAAAATTTCCTGAAATATGTACATTTCAGCACTGGATATCTCTACCGTTATCTCAAAGTAAATTTACTGGGACCAGAAAATTTACTTTGAGATGAATGGATGACTTGCGATTTACGTCCCTTTTCAACAGTATTTCAGTTATATCTGGACGATGGGACGATGATAATGAAAGGCTGTGTATAGTGGAATTTACTTTGAGATATCAGTAGTTTGGGGTCCCAGAAAATCTGTTTTGAGATATTAGTAGTTTGGGATGAAATCTGACTTTGAGATATCAAGAGTTGACTATAGCACTAGATGCATAAAAATTTTAGGGTATTAAAACTTGATATAC
The DNA here is from genome assembly GCA_963989385.1 of Ctena decussata. NCBI lineage: Eukaryota > Metazoa > Mollusca > Bivalvia > Lucinida > Lucinidae > Ctena > Ctena decussata. The sequence continues at coordinate 43,592,647 of OZ022504.1, forward strand.
TGTAGAAATTGAGGGTTTATTGGAATTATCAGTGTATAGGAAATTGGTGGGGTGGACATTTGTTAGGAGCTGCGCAGCATTTCAGAGTTTTTGGCATGTGGCTGTAGTCTCGGTCACTGTCAGTTTTGCTTTTAAAGAATTAGTTTACTTATAGCACGACTGTCATGCATCTCACTGTTTTCCTCCCCTCTAGGGAGCATTGTTAAAGAAATATTTATTAGTAATTTAGATATGGACTGTGATAGTGGAAGTGATGGTTGACAAACATGAGTAAGATTATGGATAGATAGGTAAAAAGGAGCGACGGCATTGTAGTGGTTTACAGTGCTGCAGATAAGAAGGGGTAACAAAGATAATTTAGGAATAATTATCCATATTTCTCCACAAAAACATTTTTTGTGAGACGGTTCTAATGAGGGGTCACAACATCTGTATTCGTTGAGAAATAAAAAAAAATATCTTTGAATTATCCTCAGTACCCCTTCTTATCTGGAGCTTTGGTTTAGATACTAAACCACTTATATGGGGTCACAGGTTTGATCCCCTGCTGCCCCGGCCCTTCATATGAGGCTACAGTGTAATCTCTCTACAACAACCAACAGACCAAACACCCTATATTGGCTATTGTAGGATGATGGCTGTTGTTTGGAGGGTTTAACTAACAGGCTTTCATTTACCGGTAGTATTTGACCACTGAGTTCCAGTAAAGCAACAGTTTTAATGATGTATAACAGAGAATTAAATTATTTGAGGGTGGATTGTAGGTTTGAGAAAATAACACTTTTCCATTGTATGAATTTGAGTAGCATCTGGCTTATAATTCAAGAGGAGCATGGCATACAGTGTATGCCATGCCCCTCTCAAATTGTGAGATGACACCATAGATCTGTTACCGTAGCAACTATTGAATTACCAACTGTTGTGCATAGTACTTGTCAGCATGTCATCTCGATGACATCCCTTTGATATTAATATGAACTCTTAGTTGCTATGGTAACAGATATATAAAGCATTGGTTCCAGAGCATAGCAAACAATGTATTCCATGCTCCGTCAAATTTTCAATAATATCAGAATCTGAAATTTTTTCAACAGAAACTTCAGATTTTCTCAAACAAATAATTACTCACAAGTCATTTAATTCCGTTTGGTATATGTCTTCAAATGTAAGCATTTTGTGTAACCTTTATATTAACCATGAACTACAAATCATATTAAGGGTCCTTAGAAATGTATAACACAGATATAAACAGACTGGGAATAGAGAATAGAATCTCACTCGATGCTGGAAAAAGTACTGTACTCCACTATAAAAAAACTGGCCAATACAGAGGTAATTCTGACCGCTTTTTTAGCTCACCTGTCAAGGTGAGCTTATAGTATAGCCATGGTCCATCGTCCGTCGTAGGCGTGAGTATCGGCGGCGGCGGCATCGTCCACACTTTTAAACATCTTCTCCTCAGAATCCACTGGGCTGATTGAAGCCAAATTTCATATGGAGCCTTAACAGGATGGGGAAACGAAAGTTTATTGACCCAGGTCACATGACCAAGATGGCCGCCATGCCCATATATGGTAAAAACCTTAAAAAATCTTCTTCTCCAGAACCACTGGGTCGATTGCCTTGAAACTTGGTATGTAGCATCTTGTACTCCAGTACTACAAAGTTTATATAAATGATGATCTTGGGTTGACCTTGACCTATTATATGGCAAGGTCAAATTTGGTCCCTTAGGCTTTTAAATGGGAAAATCTGAAAAAGTGCACTTTTAGCTCACCTGAGCCGGCTCACAAGGCGAGCTTATAGTATAGGCTTGGTCCACGTCTGTCGTCCGTCGTACGTCCACACTTTTAAACATTAATATCTGCTAAAGTAGCTGGCCAATCTTGATCAAATTTTATGTGTAGCATTGTTGGGGTGGGGGATTCATTGCATATAGTTTTTGGGACAGATTGGTTTAAAACTCTGGTTACCATGGCAACAAAAAGGTCCCATAGACTTATAATGGAGAAAATGTTGTCCGGGCCCTAGCTTCTTCATTTTTGATTGCAGCTTCTTGTAACATGCAGGTATCCAGGACAGCCAAAACATCTCAGGCCAGTTCGAATTTGGGCCAGGTTGGATCATTCTTTTTAGAGTTACTTGCCCTTGAGCGATAAAATATTTCCCATAGACTTATAATGGAGAAAATGTTGTCCGGGCCCTAGCTTCATCATTTTTGATCGCAACTTCTTGTACCTTGCAGGTATCCAGGACAGCCAAAATATCTCAGACCAGTTCGAATTTGGGCTAGGTTGGATCATTCTCTACTCTAGAGTTACTTGCCCTTGAGCGATGAAATATTTTCCCTTAGACTTATAATGGGGAAATGTCCGGGCCCTAGCTTCTTCACTGTTGATCGCAACTTATTGTAACTTGCAGGTATCCAGGACAGCCAAAACATCTCTGACCAGTTCGAATTTGGGCCAGCTTGGGTCATTCTTTTCAGAGTTACTTGCCCTTGAGCGATTAAATATTTTCTCATAGACTTATAATGGGGAAATGTTGTCCGGTCCTAGGTTCTTCATTGTTGATCGCAACTTATTGTAACATGCAGGTATCCAGGACAGTCAAAACAGCTTGGACCAGTTTGAATTTGGGCCAGGTTGGATTATTCTTCTCAATATTTTCCCATAGACTTATAATGGGGAAAATGTTGTCCGGGCTATAGCTCCTTCATTTTTGATCGCAGATCCGTGAAACTTGCAGGAATCCAGGATGGCCAGAACATCTCAGACCTTTTCGAATGTGGGCCAGGTTGGATTATCCCCTCGCACAATGAAGTTATGGAGGGGATATAGGGTCTGTCCCATACACAGGTATATATGTATGTATGTATGTTCACCTTTTGTCATCGTTCTAGCTACCTCATTTATTAACCGATTTTGATGTAAGTTCACACAAGTATTGGGTATGACATGACCTTGAACGAGTTTGCATTTCAGCATGATGGAATCAAGGTCAATAGACCTTGAGCTGACAATAGACCCCCCTCCCCCCCCAGGGGGAATTTTGGACACTATGATTTTCTGAAACTATATTATATACGAAACAAAATGACGCATGTTAGCCCTCTGTACGTTGGGGCGTTAACGTGTAACGTCAACGTTAATTACACTACCCAAATTTACATATTCACGTTATAATAGAAAATACACATTGGTATACACATGTTAGTATTCGCCCTAAATAATGTTGGGGTTTGTCTGCTTGTACATAAATCGCTCTTTCAAGGTAATTGACATTGTCAAGGATAAGTTGACTAACCCATATAACGTAGTTTACATTGTATTTGACGTGTTTCCCCTTCAGTGTCTAAATACATATAATATAAGGAGCAAACTGTAAGAACTGAAGTGAAGAGAAAAGTAATTGTCAAATATATGACTGTTTCAATAGTCTAGTATAAAAAACAAACAAACTGAAGTCTTACAAAACTCGTCAGCAGTCACGATAAATATGTAACGTATATAACCACAACAAAAATTAGGGAAAAAAAACAACCAGACTAAATCGCTGAATTGGTGGACTGAAGTTTATACTTGCTCCATCAATCTTCTTTGATTCATGCCCAGCTTAGATAAGTTAGGCAGCAGTCAGTTAGCAGTGGATATATTAAATATGGACAAAAATTATTATTTCTTATTTTGAAGAATTTAACCTACAAAGTGACGAGAAAAGCTAAGAAAGCCAACATCAGCTGCATTTCATTTTTAATGTTATTTGTATTATGTCTTAAGTAGACACTGTTGTATATGTAAATATGAAGAAATGCCAATGTTATGTGTCCTCAAACTATAAAAAAACATCGGATAGTGTATACCTAAAAAGCAATCTAACAGTAACGTTACGTTACATAATTGTAGTACATGTATGTCGGGGGATAAGATTTGTGGGTCATCTGTTATCAAAAATTTAGTTCCCGGGCAATTAACAATTATTCAATGCTGTAGTATTAGCTTACCACTGGTAGTCAGATAACAATTAAGCTCTTTGAAAAACACAAGAACTCAGCAAGACGCACATAGATTGTTATATACTGAAGCAGTTTGACCTTTCCTTCAATTCAGTTTCACTTAAAAGCGACTTCATAAAAATGATTTTTTTAAAATTATGCATAGAATGAAATAAGTAAGAGTTGATATATGCTGCAACTGATTAATATTTAGGTTCTCGTCATGATGGGGATAAAACCAATTTCGCTACCTGTGCTGTTGGCTGAGCCATTCAATTACTCTACATACAAATATGCAACTGTGACTGCCAGGCGAGGCAATCAAAAGCAGTACCAACTCTCCCAACAGGGATAAACACCATTCTTGCTATGCTATCAGTCGAATCGTCAGCCACGAGCCTCTTTGCACAGTAACTGCTTTACATAAGTTAGCAAATATGTGTGGCTCCCGTAAACATAACTTACATGTTAATTTGTGATCTACGTGGTCTGTTTATGCAGCTCCCGGCCATCAAATACGTTACAAACTATTAACAATGTGAAAATTTAAGGCTGATAGAAAGTGACATACTTTATAACGCATACAGCATTCTGTCATCAGCTTGTTCAGGAGTTCTGTTTTTCATTATGCTGTTACAAATATTTAACCGGTCAGGTAATTTTGCAAACCCTATGGTTTTATTCCCACTTGTTGTTACTTTCAAAGACTAAAGGTTTTACGAAATACAAATTTCAGTCAGACAATTTTTCAATATGTAAGCAACTGAAATTGTTGTTTGGATATTGCAAAAATGCTGTATTCCTAACAGTATTTAACATATTTGAACAAAGATGATAAGATAAGCAGTAAGATATCATAAATAAGCAGTTTTCAACCATATTTATTGTTAAAAAGCAAACAATATGGTAGTACAAGGTCATAGAGAACAAATGCAGTAAGTTATTTAGGTAACCCTTCCTTAGCATGTGTATGCATGTATTTCATTTGTTTGATTATTTGCTCTTTAGAAATACTGTATTGCTAGTTTAGGATTTCGGAAATGAAGAATCCATAAACTCGCAATGAATACGTTGTATACGTTACTTGTTCGGTCTTTCTTTTCTTTTGTTTTTCTCAATATTATACTGCAAAGCATAACTACAGTGTAGGCGAATACATTCTGAAGGAGAACAACTAAGATTTGCTCATAGATATCTGAACAGCGAGGACCAACATTAATATATTCTGTCATTTTCATTTCCATTTCATTATGTGTGCAGAGCTACTGGAACACTGTCCTGGAAAAAACAAACATTTTTGTCCAACTAAACGTATCTTTATGTTCTTTGGTGATTAGATGCTTTAATAGATGGTTGAATGTAGTTAGATTCTTTAAGAGATGATCGAAAGTAGTTAGACTTTAAAGAGAAAGAAACAAAGGCATAGAAATATAGATCATCTTAAACATAGCATTTATAGATTGCAACAGTATGCTAGTAAACTGCCAGTGTCTCTTTTTCTGTATTAAATGTTTCTGATACTATTCTCCCAAACTCCTGGTTGACACATTATTGTTAGTTACATAAATGAACTAAATAAAACAATCTATTGACACTACCATTAATTATTTTCAAAAGTTTGTTTCTTAACTGTAACTCAGCAATGTTGTTTCCCTTGGTAACGTAAAACATACGATAGTCTTACAAAAGTAAGTATACGCTGCCGGCAAATATCTACATTAGCTTTGATGCAGAACTGTATTTGGCTTAAGTCTTCAAACTTCAGGTTTACTGTTCTGCTTTATAGTTTTTTTCAGTGTGCACGTAAAAACTATACCAAATTTCGCCAATAAACAAGGTGGTACTCCATTTGCATTGTTAATTACTGATTATTTTATAATTTCATACTAAACACGTCAAAAGCGCTTAGCTTTTAATGTTATTAGCTTTTAATGTTATCAAACTGATTGTATATCATTTTATTCGAGCCCTATATGCAAAATCTATTCTGGCTTAGCTGCGTTTTTATCTTTTTTTATCTTTTCTGATGTGGTATTTTGTTTATTTTTTTTTAAGTTGTATACAACAAAATTTCACGTATGTTACTGTCTTTAGAACTCAAATGTACATATTGTAAAAGAAACAAACTGGGGAATGCCATTATGAAATACTTTTATTTTTGATATAATAAAGTTGCCAGCAAAAAAAAAAACAAAAAAAAAAAACGTTTTACATGTGCAGAATATGTCAATGCCCTTAACATTACAATTTGTAGTACACTGTGTTTAATCACGTATAAAACACACCTCATGAATCCCTAAAAGTAATAACTGAGAGGAGTGTTGCTAGGTCCAAGTACACAATATATCATAAGAACACCCAGACTTATATATGTTATTGTTTTTTTTTTTATGTGACAGTGGGAAAAAAACCTAATTAAACGTATTAAAATGAAATATTTAAATGTTAATGTTATTTACGTTACTACTAGTAATGACCTATCATAGAAAATAGACCAGAATGCATTTTTCTTTTATATTAAAAGGTTCGTTTATGAAGAAACTTCTACCAATGAAAATAAAATGATTCTATCGTCAAATTATATGAGTTTAACAAAAATAGCCCTCGGTAACGTACATAATCGATCATTATGGCCGACTAAAATGCATCAAAATATTGTGGAACTGTTCCTTGCTGTTTAGATAAGCTGGCATATTCAATATTACCTTTTACTGTTGCTTTTTAATTCATACAGTGTAGTTCAAGCACTTGAATTATACAGAAAGTGATAATTATAATATGGAACATTTATAAGGGGTCACTGTGTTAAACATCCTATTTCTCCCAAAGTATACAAGATAGGATAATAATTTTTGCAGATCTGGAAAGACCAATAAATTGTCTTTAATACAGTAACAAACATATGTTCTAATAATAAAGGAGTAACTTACAAAAAGAAAGTATTTTGGATGGAAATATCAATTTTAATGGAGTGTAAAGACAAATGTCACGTATATGACACCATATAGGCTAAAGTGACCTGTCAAACATCATAACTTTTAGCTACTGGATTGTTCTATTAGACTCTACTATAACTTTAAACATAGGAATGTGACTTCTATTTTTTTATAATTTTTGATTATTTTTATTTTATGTTTATTTTTTTAATGGGTAACGTTTGTAACAGGCTGTTACAGCTTAACGCCCCACTCGCCAGAGGGCTAACATGCTGCAAAATACTTCTAAGATGCTGGGCTTTAAGAAAAGTATGGTCTACAAAATTCCCCCTGGGGGGGGAGGTAAACCATATTTGGCTCATGGCCTACAAGGTCAAAGTGGCTATTTTTAGAAAAACTTTGTTATGGCTCTAGCCCCTTGATTTGTGGACCAAATTCAGTTTAATTTCACACAAGTGATTGGTATGACAATATCTTGGACAAGTTTGCGTTTCAGCGTTCTGAGGTCAAGGTCAAGGTCACAGTGGCTATTTTTAGAAAAACTTTGTCATGGACTGATTTTGATTAAAACTTGACACAAATGTTTAGTATGACAATATCTTGAATAAGTTCGCATTTCAGCATCCTAAGATCAATGTCAAGGTCACAGTGGCTATTTTTAGAAAAACTTTGTCATCATTCTAGTGCCTTCATTTATGGAATGATTTTGATTGTTCTTCACACAAGTGATAAGTATGACAAAATCTTGGACAAGAACATGTTTCAGCTTTCTGAGGTCAAGGACACAGTGGCTATTTTTAGAAAAACTTTGTCATTGCTCTAGCGCCTTTAATTTGTGGATCGAATTCAATTTGATATCACACAAGTGATAAGTATGACAGTATCTTGGACAAGTTTGCATTTCAGCATTCTTGGTTCAAGATCAAGGTCACATTGGCTATTTTTAGAAAAACTTTTTCATTCCTCTAGTGCCTTCATTTATGGACCGATTATGATTTAAACTTCACACAAATGTTTTGCATCTTGAACAAGCTTGCGTTTCAGCGTCCTAAGGTCAAAGTCAAGGTCACAGTGGCTGTTTATAGAAAAACTTTGTTATTGCTCTAGCGCTTTCATTTATGGACCAATTTCGATTTAACTTCACACAAGTGATAAGTATGGCAATATCTTTGACTAGTTTGTGTTTCATTATCTGGGGTCAAGGTCACTGTGGATATTTTTAGAAAAACTTTGTCATCGCTTTAGCGCCTTCATTTATGGACCGATTTTCATTTAACTTCACACAAATGTTTAGTATGACAATATCTGGAACAAGTTTGCATTTCAGCATTCTAAGGTCAAGGTCACAGTTGCTATTTTTTAGCTCACCGGAGCCAAAGGCTCAGAAGGTGAGCTTTTAGTATAGGCTTGGTCTGTCGTCCGTTGTATGTCGTACATCCACACTTTTAAGCATTAATATTTGCTTAAATAGCTGGCCATTCTTGATCAAATTTTATATGTAACATTGTTGGGGTGGGGGGTTAATTTCATATAGTTTTGGGACAGATTGGTATAAAACTGTGGTTACCATAGCAACAAAAAGGTCCCATAGACTTATAATGGGGAAAATGTTGTCCGGGCCATAGCACCTTTAGTTTTGACCGCAAGTTCTTCAAACTTGCAGGTATCTAGGGCAGCCATAAAATATCGGACCAGTTCGAATTTGGGCCAGGTTGGATGGTTCTTGTCTTTTTCATTTTCCACCCTGAGGGTCAAAGGTATGATACCACCACCTATGTGTTCAATTTGCCTTAGAGTAACTTACCCTAGAGTACTGAGGCTGAATGGACTCAGGTGAACTACAGGACCAATGGTCCTCTTGTTTCTGTTGCCGTTGTGCTCTGTGATATAGAAATGTAGTCAATTTCAACACCTTTGGATATTAGAGGTCAAGGTCATTTAGTGACCTTGACTAAAGGTTGTTTGTCCATTGGGTGTCAACTTTTTAGCTCACCTGAGCCAGCGGCTCCGGGGGAGCTTATAGGATGGTAAGGCTCCGGCGTCCGTCGTCCGTCGTCCGTCGTCCGTCCGTCCACAATTTCAAACGACTTCTCCTCTGAAACCGCTGGGCCAATTGTAACCAAATTTCATATAGAGCCTCCTGGGACCTTAGGAACGAAAAGTTGTTCAAACGGTCCTGGTCACATGACCAACATGGCCGCCACGCCCATATATGGTAAAAACCTAAAAAAATCTTCTTCTCCAGAACCAATAGGCCGATGTCCTTGAAACTTGGTATGTAGCATCGGGTACGCGAGTACTTCCAAGATTGTTCAAATTATGACCTTGGGTTGACCTTGACCTTTTTTACGGCAAGGTCAAATTTGCTTCCTTGTGCTTTTATATGGCAAAATGCTAGAACATAAGATATCTTGGAAACTGTTGCAGATTTTGGGCTAAAAACCAGTATCTACAGTCATCTTAATGAGTACATGAAGATTTATGACTTTAAGAGGTCAAGGTCATTCTTTGACCTTTGACCCAGAACTCTCATATTTTGACAATTTCGAACAATCTCCTCAACAGCCACTGAGCCAATTGAAACCAAATTTCATATAGAGCCTCCAGGGGTTGAGGGAACAAAAATTTATTCATACTGTCCAGGTCACATGACCAACATGGCGGCCACGCCCATATATGGTAAAAACCTAAAAAAAATCTTCTTCTCCAGAACCAATTGAACGATGGCCTTGAAACTTGGTATGTAGCATTGGGTACTCGAGTACTATCAAGATTGTTCAAATTATGACCTTGGGTTGACCTTGACCATTTTACTGCAAGGTCAAATATGGGAAAATGCTAGAACATATGATTTCATGGAAAGTTTTGAAGAGTAAGGCCTAAAATTGGTTAATGCAGTTGAGTACATGAAGATTTATGAGTATAAGAGGTCAAGGTCATTCTTTGACCTTTGACCCAGAACTCTCATATTTTGACATTTTCCAACAATCTTCTCAAAAGCCACTGGGCCAATTGTAACCAAATTTCATATAGAGCCTCCAGGGTTTGAGGGAATGAAATTTTGTTCAAAAGGTTCAGGTCACATGACCAACATGGCCGCCACGCCCATATATGGTAAAAACTTTTAAAAATCTTTTTCTCCAGAACCAGTTAACCAATGGCCTTGAAACTTGGTTTGAAGCATTGGGTATTCCAGTTCTATCAAGAGTGTTCAAAATGATAACCTTGGGTTGACCTTGACCATTTTACGGCAAGGTCAAATAAGGGAAAATGCTAGAACATAAGATTTCATGGAAAGTTTTGAAGATTTAGGCCTAAAAATTAGAAAGTGCAGTCATCTTAATGAGTACATCAAGATTCATAAGTACAAGAGGTCAAGGTCATTCTTTGACCTTTGACCCTGAATTCTCATAGTTTGACAATTTCAAACTTCTTTTTAAAAGCCAATTGTGACCAAATATCATATAGAGCCTTCAGGGGTTGAGGAAACGAAAATTTCTTCAAATGGTCTGGGTCACATGACCAACATGGCCGCCATGACCAATATATGGTAAAAACCTTTAAAAATCTTCTCCTCCAGAACCAGTTGACCAATGGCCTTGAAACTTGGTATGTGGCATTGGGTACTGCAGTATTATCAAGATTGTTCAAATTATGACCTTTGCTTGACCTTGACCTTTTTATGGCAAGGTCAAATATGGCAAAATGCTACAACATAAGCTTTCATGGGAATTTTTGAAGATTTTGGCCTAAAAATTGGTATATACAGTCATCTTAATGAGGTCATGAAGAATTATGAGTACAAGAGGTCAAGGTCATTCTTTGACCTTTGACCCAGATCTCTCATATTTTGACATTTTCAAACATTTCCTCTAAAGCCAAAGGGCCAATTGTAGTCACATTTCATATAGAGCCTCCAGGGGTTGAGGGAACAAAAATGACCAACATGGCCGCCATACCCATTTATGGTATAAACATTTAATATTTTTAGCTAGCCTGAGCACGAAGTGCTCAGGGTGAGCTTTTGGGATACCCTGATGTCCGTCGTCCGTCGTACGTCCGTCCGGACGTCCGTCAACTTTTGCTTGTGTACACTCTAGCGGGCACAGTTTTGATCCAATCTTTCTGAAACTTTGTCAGAATGTTTATCTCCATAAAATCTAGGCCAAGTTCGAAACTGGGTCATGTCGGGTCAAAAACTAGGTCACTAGGTCAAATCTTAGAAAAACCTTGTGTACACTCTAGAAGGCACAGTTTTCATCCAAAGTTCATGAAACTTTGTCAGAATGTTTATCTTTATAATATCCAGGACAAGTTCGAAACTGGGTTACGTCGGGTCAAAAACTAGGTCACTAGGTCAAATCTTAGAAAAACCTTGTGTACGCTCTAGAAGGCACAGTTTTCATCCAAAGTTCATGAAACTTAGTCAGAATGTTTATCCTCATAATATCTAGGACAAGTTTGAAACTGGGTCACGTCGGGTCAAAAACTAGGTCACTAGGTCAAATCATAGAAAAACCTTGTGTACGCTCTAGAGGACACAGTTTTGATCCAATCTATATGAAACATTGTCAGAATATATATCTCCATAAACTCTAGGCCGAGTTCGAAACTGGGTCATGTCGGGTCAAAAACTAGGTCACTAGGTCAAATCTTAGAAAAACCTTGTGTACACTCTAGAAGGCACAAGTTTCATCCAAAGTTCATGAAACTTTGTCAGAATGTTTATCTTTATAATATCTAGGACAAGTTCGAAACTGGGTCACGTTGGGTCAAAAACTAGGTCACTAGGTCAAATCTTAGAAAAACCTTGTGTACGCTTTGGAAGGCACAGTTTTCATCCAAAGATCATGAAACTTAGTCAGAATGTTTATCCTCATAATATCTAGGACAAGTTTGAAACTGGGTCACGTCGGGTCAAAAACTAGGTCACTAGGTCAAATCATAGAAAAACCTTGTGTACGCTCTAGAGGACACAGTTTTGATCCAATCTATATGAAACATTGTCAGAATATATATCTCTATAAACTCTAGGCCAAGTTTGAAACTGGGTCATGTCGGGTCAAAAACTAGGTCACTAGGTCAAATCTTAGAAAAACCTTGTGTACACTCTAGAAGGCACAGTTTTCATCCAAAGTTCATGAAACTTTGTCAGAATGTTTATCTTTATAATATCTAGGACAAGTACGAAACTGGGTCATGTTGGGTCAAAAACTAGGTCACTGGGTCAAATCATAGAAAAACATTGTGTACGCTCTAGAGGACACAGTTTTGATCCAATCTTTCTGAAACTTTGTCAGAATGTTTACCCACATAAACTCAAGGCCAAATTCAAAATTGGGTCATGTCGGGTCAAAAACTAGGTCACTAGGTCAAATCTAAGAAAAACCTTGTGTACACTCTAGAAGGCACAGTTTTCATCCAAAGTTCATGAAACTTTGTCAGAATGTTTATCTTTATAATATCTAAGACAAGTTCGAAACTGGGTCACGTCGGGTCAAAAACTAGGTCACTAGGTCAAATCTTAGAAAAACCTTGTGTACGCTCTAGAAGGCACAGTTTTCATCCAAAGTTCATGAAACTTAGTCAGAATGTTTATCCTCATAATATCTAGGACAAGTTTGAAACTGGGTCACGTCGGGTCAAAAACTAGGTCACTAGGTCAAATCATAGAAAAACCTTGTGTACATTCTAGAGGACACAGTTTTGATCCAATCTATATGAAACATTGTCAGAATATATATCTCTATAAACTCTAGGCCAAGTTTGAAACTGGGTCATGTAGGGTCAAAAACTAGGTCACTAGGTCAAATCATAGAAAAACCTTGTGTACGCTCTAGAGGACACAGTTTTGATCCAATCTATATGAAACATTGTCAGAATATATATCTCCATAAACTCTAGGCCGAGTTCGAAACTGGGTCATGTCGGGTCAAAAACTAGGTCACTAGGTCAAATCTTAGAAAAACCTTGTGTACACTCTAGAAGGCACAAGTTTCATCCAAAGTTCATGAAACTTTGTCAGAATGTTTATCTTTATAATATCTAGGACAAGTTCGAAACTGGGTCACGTTGGGTCAAAAACTAGGTCACTAGGTCAAATCTTAGAAAAACCTTGTGTACGCTTTGGAAGGCACAGTTTTCATCCAAAGATCATGAAACTTAGTCAGAATGTTTATCCTCATAATATCTAGGACAAGTTTGAAACTGGGTCACGTCGGGTCAAAAACTAGGTCACTAGGTCAAATCATAGAAAAACCTTGTGTACGCTCTAGAGGACACAGTTTTGATCCAATCTATATGAAACATTGTCAGAATATATATCTCTATAAACTCTAGGCCAAGTTTGAAACTGGGTCATGTCGGGTCAAAAACTAGGTCACTAGGTCAAATCTTAGAAAAACCTTGTGTACACTCTAGAAGGCACAGTTTTCATCCAAAGTTCATGAAACTTTGTCAGAATGTTTATCTTTATAATATCTAGGACAAGTACGAAACTGGGTCATGTTGGGTCAAAAACTAGGTCACTGGGTCAAATCATAGAAAAACATTGTGTACGCTCTAGAGGACACAGTTTTGATCCAATCTTTCTGAAACTTTGTCAGAATGTTTACCCACATAAACTCAAGGCCAAATTCAAAATTGGGTCATGTCGGGTCAAAAACTAGGTCACTAGGTCAAATCTAAGAAAAACCTTGTGTACACTCTAGAAGGCACAGTTTTCATCCAAAGTTCATGAAACTTTGTCAGAATGTTTATCTTTATAATATCTAAGACAAGTTCGAAACTGGGTCACGTCGGGTCAAAAACTAGGTCACTAGGTCAAATCTTAGAAAAACCTTGTGTACGCTCTAGAAGGCACAGTTTTCATCCAAAGTTCATGAAACTTAGTCAGAATGTTTATCCTCATAATATCTAGGACAAGTTTGAAACTGGGTCACGTCGGGTCAAAAACTAGGTCACTAGGTCAAATCATAGAAAAACCTTGTGTACATTCTAGAGGACACAGTTTTGATCCAATCTATATGAAACATTGTCAGAATATATATCTCTATAAACTCTAGGCCAAGTTTGAAACTGGGTCATGTAGGGTCAAAAACTAGGTCACTAGGTCAAATCTTAGAAAACCCTTGTGTATACTCTAGAAGGCACAGTTTTCATCCAAAGTTCATGAAACTTTGTCAGAATGTTTATCTTTATAATATCTAGGACAAGTACGAAACTGGGTCATGTTGGGTCAAAAACTAGGTCACTAGGTCAAATCATAGAAAAACATTGTGTACGCTCTAGAGGACACAGTTTTGATCCAATCTTTATAAAACATTGTCAGAATGTTTATCTCCATAAACTCTAGGCCAAGTTCCAAATTGGGTCATGTTGGGTCAAAAACTAGGTCACTAGGTCAAATCTTAGAAAAATCTTGTATACTGTAGAAGGCACAGTTTTTATCCAAAGTTCATGAAACTTTATCAGAATGTTTATCCTCATAATATGAAGGACAAATTTGAAACTGGGTCATGTAGGGTCAAAAACTAGGTCACTTGGTCAAATCATAGAAAAACCGTTTGTATGCTCTAGAGGACACAGTTTTGATCCAAACTTTATGAAACTTTGTCAGAATGTTTATCTCCATAAACTCTAGGCCAAGTTTGAAAGTAGGTCATGTCAGGTCAAAAACTAGGTCACTAGGTCAAATCTTAGAAAAACCTCGTGTACGCACTAGAAGGAACAGTTTTGATCCAATCTTCATGAAACTATGTCAAAATGTTTATTGTCCATATATATATGCCCCTTATGAAACTGAGTCACGTCAGATCAGAAACTAGGTCACTAGGTCAAATCTAAGAAAAACTTTGTGTACACCCTAGAGGGCACAGTTTTGATCCAATCTTCATGAAACTCTGTCAGAATGTTTACCTTTATGAAATCTAGGTAAGTTTGAAACTGGTTTGTGTCGGATCAAAAACTAGGTCACTAGGTCAAATATAAGAACGACCTTGTATACGCTCCAGAGGGCACAGTTTTGATCCAATCTCAATGAAACTTTGTCAGAATGTTTATTCTTACAATATCCGGTTTGAAACTATGTCATGCCGGGTCAAAAGCTAGGTCACTAGGTCAAATTTAAATTAAGTTACGTTGCACATTGCAATGATGCCAGCCACAAACTCCTTGGAATACATTAGTTTCACCACAGTGAGATAATGATGCTACCATTCTATCTTCTGTGTTTGCCTAGTTAAGTCTAGTTGAAATCCATCAAAGGAACTCAACATGAACGGGAACTTTTCGGAGAAGCGACTCTGCCATTTTCAGCTCACCTGATCGAGCCTTACAGTATTGGTGTTAGCTGCCTCTTTCATCCATCCATAAACATTTTCAAACATCTCTGAAACCACTGGGCAGATCAAATTTCATATGGAGCCTGCACATGGGTCAAAGGATTGAAAGTTCTTCAAATGATCTTGGTCACATGACCAAGGTGGCCGCCATTCCCATGTATGGTAAAAACTCTTATGAATCTTCACCAGAGCCAGTGAACTGATTAATGCTCAGGTGAGCGATTCAGGGCCACCATGGCCCTCTTGTTCTTCTCCAGAACCAATATGCCTATGGCCTTGAAACTTGGTAAGTAGCATGGAGTACTAGAGTACTTCCAAGACTGTTCAAATGATGACCTTGGGTCCACCTTGACCTTTTTTGCGGCATGGTCAAATATGGGAAAATGCTAGAACATAAGATTTCATGGAAAGTTTTGAAGATTTTGGTCTAAAAAATGGTATATATGGTTGTCTTAATGCGTATTAGCACATGAAGATTTATGAGTACAAGAGGTCATGGTCAGTCTTTGACTTTTGACCCTAGACTCATATTTTGACAATTTCAGACATAAGAAAAAGCGACTTTGCCAATTGCTCAGGTGAGCGGATCAGGGCCTCATGGCCCTCTTGTTTAAACATCTTCTCCTCAGAAACCATTTGGCCGATTGTAGCCAAATTTCATATAGAAAGTTAACAGGATAGGAGAACTAAAGTTTATATATTTGGCCCAGGTCACATGACCAAGATGGCTGCCATGCCCATATATGGTAAAAACCTTAAAAAATCTTCTTCTCCAGAACCACTGGACCGATTGCCTTGAAACTTGGTATGTAGCATCTTGGACTCCAGTACTACAAAAATTATATAAAAGATGACCTTAGGTTGACCTTGACCTATTTTACCGAAAGGTCAAATTTGGTCCCTTTGGCTTTTGAATGGGAAAAGCTGAAAAAGTGCATTTTTCTGTTGCTATTGTGCTCTGTGATATGGAAATCCAGTCATCGTCAACCATTATGAATACTAAAGGTCAAGGTCATTGTCGTCTTCGTCCGTTGTCAATATTTTCAAAGGACTTCTCCTCAGAAATCACTGGGCTGATTGAAGCCAAATTTCATACAGAGCTTTAACAGGATAAAGAAAGAAAAGTTTATAAATTTTTTATCCAGGTCACATGACCAAGATGGCCGCCATGCCCACATATGGTAGAAACCTTAAAAATCTTTTTCTCCAGAACCACTGAGCTGATTGCCTTGAAACTTGGTATGTAGCATCATGGACTCTAGTACTACCAAGTTTATATAAATGATGACCTTGGGTTGAGCTTGACCTATTTTATGGCAAGGTCAAATTTGGTCCCTTAGGTTTTTGAATGGGAAAAGATGAAAAAGTGCATTTTTCTGTTTCTATTGAGCTCTGTGATATGGAAATTCAGTCAACTTCAACCGCTATGAATACTAGAGGTCAAGGTTATTTAGCGATTTTATAGAAGTGTCCGTAGTAGAACAGTTTACATACTCACCATCCAATCCTATAGAATTGCAGCCTTGGTATTAGCCTACCTAGCCCAAAGCTTACATTTTGGCCACTTGACCTGAGCATATTCTGGCAGGTGAGCGATCGTTGCCCTTGGGCAACTTGTGTTGGAAATTGCGACTGCTGACCAGAAAAAAGAGGTTACTGCTGGTCAGAGGTGAAAAATATAGGAAATAAAACGGGGGAAATTGAAAGTGACTGTTGTTATGAGGTGACTGTAGTGGGGATGGGGTAGGGGGTCCATTAGGGGAGGTTGGAATGTATAAACCAAAGCCCAGTCTCCGTATTATTCATGTGTTGGTGGGACTTAAAACCAAGTTCACTCACTCACTCATTCATAAAATCATTAATACCAGGTATCCAGCTAGTCACTTCTGATTTTTATGCGAAAGTTAGATTGTCATGGACCTTTTATCAGTGCACACACCGTCCGTAGAAGGGATAATCAGAAGTATCGTATGATGCGCAACACATGAAAAGGGCCTTTAAAGTCGCTGACGTTATTTTGAGTAAATGACGTCGGAAGTCAGCGAAACATTTTCGTGCATAGACAAAAGGAAGTGAACTGTTAAATAAAGAAAACGATCCATTTCAGCCAAAATGAATCAAGATGAATAAAGCGATCTGATATTAAAACAAATATGGAAAAAGAGAAATGTCTAGAGGTTCTCTTATCCAACCAGTATCAGAATAAACAGAAAAATTATTAGACCCTAATATTTTTCAGCAGTGCCTCTTTCCGTGAAAACACCAGCGTGTGTTAGATAGATCACTCTACTTTGCTATTGTCCTTTAAAACTTTGACAAACTTTTACTGCAGTAACGTCACAACCCAACATCACAATGACAAGCTCGACACGCGCACTTTAAGGTTGCTATCTCCAGGCAAGACAAGACTAGATTCTTTTATTATTTTTTTCGGAGATTCTCTTTAAAAGACTGCGAACTATGTAGTCCGACAAGTCAGCACTCAAAACAATATGTTTTTGCTGATGGTCTGTTTCAAAGTCAGCAGGAAAATATTGTGTATATGTATATATAGCGCTTAATTTGCTTATTCAATGAATAAGATTAAAGCATAGGCTTTTTTTAGCTCACCTGAGCACGAAGTGCTCAGGGTGAGCTTTTGGGATACCCTGATGTCCGTCGTCCATCGTACGTACGTCCGGACGTCCGTCAACTTTTGCTTGTGTACACTCTAGCGGGCACAGTTTCGATCCAATCTTTATGAAACTTTGTCAGAGTGTTAGTCTATATAAAATCTAGGCCAAGTTCGAAACTGGGTCATGTCGGGTAAAAAACTAGGTCACTAGGTCAAATCTTAGGAAAACCTTGTGTACGCTCTAGAGGGCACAGTTTTTGTCCAAAGTTCATGAAACTTTGTCAGAATGTTTATCCTCATAATATCTAGGACAAGTTCGAAACTGGGTCACGTCGGATCTAAAACTAGGTCACTAGGTCAAATCATTGAAAAACCTTGTGTACGCTCTAGAGGACACACTTTTGATCCAATCTTTATGAAACTTTGGTAGAATGTTTATCTCCATAAACTCTAGGCCAAGTTCAAAACTGGGTCATGTCAGGTCAATAACTAGGTCACTAGGTCAAATCTTAGAAAAACCTTGTGTACGCTCTAGAAGGCACAGTTTTGATCCAAAGTTCATGAAACTTAATCAGAAAGTTTATCCTTATAATATCTAGGATGTTAGAAACTGGGTCACGTCGGGACAAAAACTGGGTCACTAGGTCAAATCATAGAAAAAACCTTGTGTATGCTCTAGAGGACACAGTTTTGATCCAATCTGTATGACACATTTTCAGAATGTTTATCTCAATAAACTCTAGGCCAAGTTTGAAACTGGGTCTTGTTGGGTCAAAAACTAGGTCACTAGGTCAAATCTTAGAAAAACCTTGTGTACGCTCTAGAAGGCACAGTTTTGATCCAAAGTTCATGAAACTTTGTCAGAATGTATATCCTCATAATATGTAGGACAAGTTTGAAAGTGGGTCATGTTGGGTCGAAAACTAGGTCACTAGGTCAAATCATAGAAAAACCTTGTGTACGCTCTAGAGGTCACAGTTTTGATCTAATCTTTATGAAACTTTGTCATGATGTTTACGATCATAAAATCTCGGCCAAGTTTGAAAGTAGGTCATGTTGGGCCAAAAACTAGGTCACTAGGTCAAATCTTAGAAAAACCTTGTGTAAGCTCTAGAAGGCACAGTTGTGATCCAAAGTTCATGAAACTTTGTCAGAATGTTTATCCTCATAATATGTAGGATAAGTTTGAAACTGGCTCATGTCGGGTCAAATACTTGGTCACTAGGTCAAATCTTAGAAAAACCTTGTGTACGCTCTAGAAGGCATAGTTTTGATCCAAAGTTCATGAAACTTTGTCAGAATGTTTATCCTCATAATATCTAGGACAAGTTCGAAACTGGGTCATGTCGGGTCAAAACTAGGTCACTAGGTCAAATCATAGAAAAAGCTTGTGTACGCTCTAGAGGACACAGTTTTGATCCAATCTTTAATGAAACATTGTCAGAATGTTTATCTCCATAAACTCTAGGCCAAGTTCAAAACTGGGTCATGTCGAGTCAAAAACTAGGTCACTAGGTCAAATCTTAGATTAACCTTGTGTACGCTCTAGAGGGCACAGTTTTCATCCAAAGTTCATGAAACTTTGTCAGAATGTTTATCCTCATAATATGTAGGACAAGTTTGAAACTGGGTCATGTCGGGTTGAAAAATAGGTCACTAGGTCAAATCATAGAAAAACTTTGTGTACGCTCTAGAGGACACAGTTTTTATCTAATCTTTATGAAACTTTGTCAGAATGTTTATCTTCATAAAGTCTCGGCCAAGTTTGAAAGTAGATCATGTCGGGTAAAAAAGTAGGTCACTAGGTCAAATCTTAGTAAAACATTGTGTAAGCACTAGAAGGCATAGTTTTGATCCAATCTTCATGAAACTATGTCAAAATGTTTATTGTCCATATATCTAAGCCCCCTATGAAACTGAGTCACGTCGGCTCAAGCTCAAATCTTAGAAAAACTTTGTGTACACCCTAGAGGGCACAGTATTGATCCAATCTTCATGAAACTCTGTCAGAATGTTTATCTTAATGAAATCTAGGTAAAGTTTGAAACTGGGTCGTGTCAGGTCAAAAACTTGGTCACTAGGTCAAATCATAGAAAAACCTTGTGTACGCTCCAGAGGGTACAGTTTTGATCCAATCTCAATGAAACTGTGTCAGAATGTTTATTCTTACAATATCCAGGCCAGGTTTGAAGCTGGGTCATGTCGGGTCAAAAACTAGGTCAAATGTTAGTATGGTAAAATCTCTTATAAATCTTCACCAGAGCCAGTGAACTGATTAATGCTCAGGTGAGCGATTCAGGGCCACCATGGCCCTCTTGTTATTCACACAGGATGAAAATGAGCAAAACGTGTCATTTTTTCTTATAAATAACAACAATTTAAATCAATGTTTTTCACTCGAAATCGGATTGTCTCCATTGAATCATAATTTAACTTCAAAATTTTCAGAAGAACTTAAGCATGTTTAAAAAACTCGTAATTTCTTACCTAAAAATGTTTAGGCCCTATCATTTTTATTTTTCTAAGTCATTGTGACTTCTGCATTTTTTCACATTGCATATTAGTCTAGAATTTGATGTCAGCCAGACCTGGTGTTTCGTCTATGCTCTTGAGTCAGACCGCAAAACAGACTATCAGAAAAAAACAAACGTTTTGAGGGCTAACTTGTCGATTGTTTTGTTGTTGCATTTGAGGTTTAACAGCTAAGGTCATGTCAAACCGGTCAGCTAAAGTACTCACACTGTTCCTGGCCAGGCTCAGAGCTCCAAAGTGGCGAACCAGTACTGAGTGTACATACTTTCACCAGTAACTGACAACTGTCCTTCATCCCTTGATCTGCAGTCCAACCCGCTGCCGACTGAGCAAGCGCGGCCGGCCGACTTGTTAAACTGTGAAACCGCGCCTGTGTTAATTATATATAGGCCCTAACTATAATATTACAATGTGTGTTCAAAGAATCGGTGGGGGGGGGTTGGATACCGATGCACAGCAGCATAACAGGTTAGCATTTTTTATGCAAGAGATGAACCATGGTAGATCTAGGTCTGCGCAAATAAAAAAACATATCTTCTTATAAGTTGAAAATAGCTTTGCGGTGGTGCGCAGGTTGGTTTGAGGTCGCAAAGTGCCTAACATCTAAATAAAAAAAAAAAAATGTTGCTAATGTTTCTGTATAAATCATGTCTAATAGCTGATGCACAGCAGCATAACAGGTTAGCATTTTTTATGCAAGAGATGAACCTTGGTAGATCTAGGTCTGCGCAAATAAAAAAAACATATCTTCTTATAAGTTGAAAATAGCTTTGCGGTGGTGCGAAGGTTGGTTTGAGGTCGCAAAGTGCCTAACATCTAATTAAAAAAAACAAAAAAACGTCGCTAATGTTTCTGTATAAATCATGTCTAATAGCTGATGCACAGCAGCATAACAGGTTAGCATTTTTTATGCAAGAGATGAACCATGGTAGATCTAGGTCTGCGCAAATAAAAAAAACATATCTTCTTATAAGTTGAAAATAGCTTTGCGGTGGTGCGCAGGTTGGTTTGAGGTCGCAAAATGCCTAACATCTAATTAAAAAAAAAAAAAAAAAAAAAAAAAAAAACGTCGCTAATGTTTCTATATAAATCATGTCTAATAGCTGAAATCCATTCCTGTATTTTCTTCCATAGAAAGATATCTACTCTTAAGAGTGCCACTTAGATATGTGCACTTGAACAATTCTGCTATGTGAACAGTAAGGCTCTGATCGGTATGCGCTGCATTAGTTGTTCACTGCATAGGTTTCTCGGAGCCTTAGCTTGCTGGTGCAGACAGGGACAACTCCGACTGCGCAGGTGCAGAATTATTATCCATGGCATGACCACGATGGCTACCAGCAACTTTTCTTCCGGTACGGCTGACGTTCTCCTGTACACATGGATATAGGATAAATTTGGGCAAGTGGGTGGATTTCCAAGGAACTTGAACGGATATATCAGTGGGATAATTCCTAGTCTAAAATTTATAAGGGTTTTGCGACCTTGACTCTATTTCCTAGGTCACAGGATGACTTAATGTCCATCTGTTTATATTTTATGTAAACCACTAGGTAGATTTAGAGAGGCGCTGTAGTCGAGTGGTTAGAGTGGCTCAGCTTTTGTGCAGAAAGTCATCGTAAGGTCGTGAGTTCGCGGCTCACTGTCGCCATACGATGACTGGAAAACTCTGTCTGCAGTAAATGGGTACCTTTTTCGAATCAGGGAAGGATTAGGCAGCGAAAGGAGAGGGATGGGCTCCGCCTTTCATCAGCTGTGCCCAAGATATAGTGGGTCTCTACCCCCCACTGCCCCTACGGCTATTAGGCTATGGGAAACCTTTACCTTTTTAGCTCACCTGAGCACGAAGTGCTCAGGGTGAGCTTTTGGGATACCGTGATGTCCCTCGTCCGTCGTACGTGTGTCCGGACGGACGTCCGTCCGTCCGTCCATCCGTCCGTCAACTTTTGCTTGTGTACACTCTAGCGGGCACAGCTTCAATCCAATCTTTATCAAACTTTGTCAGAATGTTAGTCTTTATAAAATCTAGGCCAAGTTCGAAACTGGGTCATGTCCGATCAAAAACTAGGTCACTAGGTCAAATCTTAGAAAAACCTTGTGTACGCTGTAGAGGGCACAGTTTTCATCCAAAGTTCATGAAACTTTGTCAGAATGTTTATTCTCATTGTATCTAGGACAAGTTCGAAACTGGGTGATGTCGGGCTGAAAACTAGGTCATCAGGTCAAATCATAGAAAAACCTTGTGTACGCTCTAGAGGACTCAGTTTTGATCCAATCTTTATGAAACTTTGTCAGAATGTTTATCTCCATAAAATCTAGGCCAAGTTCAAAACTGGGTTATGTCGGGTCAAAAACTAGGTCACTAGGTCAAATCTTAGAAAAACCTTGTGTACGCTCTAGAAGGCACAGTTTTCATCCAAAGTGCATGAAACTTTGTCAGAATGTTTATCCTCATAGTATCTATTCCAAGTTTGAAATTAGGTCATGTTGGGTCTAAAACTAGGTCACTAGGTCAAATCATAGAAAAACCTTGTGTATGCTCTAGAGGACACAGTTTTGATCCAATTTTTATGAAACTTTGTCAGAATGTTTATCTCCATAAAGTCTAGGCCATGTTCGAAACTGGATCATTTCGGGTCAAAAACTAGGTCATTAGGTCAAATCTTAGAAAAACCTTGTGTACGCTCTAGAGGGCACAGTTTTCATCCAAAGTTCATAAAACTTTGTCAGAATGTTTATCCTGATAGTATCTAGGACAAGTTCCAAACTGGGTCACGTTGGGTCAAAAACTAGGTCACTAGGTCAAATCATAGAAAAACCTTGTGTACGCTCTAGAGGACACAGTTTCGATCCAATCTTTATGAAACTTTGTCAGAATGTTAGTCTTTATAAACTCTAGGCCAAGTTAAAAAATGGGTCATGTCGGGTCAAAAACTAGGTCACTAGGTCAAATCTTAGAAAAACCTTGTGTACGCTCTAGTAGGCACAGTTTTGATCCAAAGTTCATGAAACGTAATCAGAAAGTTTATCCTTATAATATCTAGGATACATTTGAAACTGGGTCACGTCGGGTCAAAAACTAGGTCACTAGGTCAAATCATAGAAAAAACCTTGTGTATGCTCTAGAGGACACAGTTTTGATCCAATCTTTATGAAACATTGTCAGAATGTTTATCTCTATAAACTCTAGGCTAAGTTCGAAACTGGGTCTTGTTGGGTCAAAAACTAGGTCACTAGGTCAAATCTTAGAAAAGCCTTGTGTACGCTCTAGAAGGCACAGTTTTGATCCAAAGTTCATGAAACTTTGTCAGAATGTTTATCCTCATAATATGTAGGAGAAGTTTGAAACTGGGTCATGTCGGGTCAAAAACTAGGTCACTAGGTCAAATCATAGAAAAACCTTGTGTACGCTCTAGAGGACACAGTTTTGATCTAATCTTTATGAAACTTTGTCAGAATTTTTACTTCCATAAACTCTCGGCCAAGTTTGAAAGTAGGTCATGTCGGGTCAAAAACAAGGTCACTAGGTCAAATCATAGAAAAACCTTGTGTACGCTCTAGAGGACACAGTTTTGATCCAAAGTTCATGAAACTTTGTCAGAATGTTTATCCTCATAATATGTAGGATAAGTTTGAAACTGGGTCACGTCGGATCAAAATATAGGTCACTGTCAAATCTTAGAAAAACCTTGTGTACACTGTAGAAGGCACAGTTTTGATCCAAAGTTCATGAAACTTTGTCAGAATGTTTATCCTAATAATATCTAAAACAAAAATGAAACTGGGTCATGTCGGGTCAAAAAAACTAGGTCACTAGGTCAAATCATAGATAAACCTTATGTATGCTGTAGAGGACACAGTTTTGATCCAATCTTTATGAAACATTGTCAGAATATTTACCTCCATAAACTCTAGGCTAAGTTTAAAACTGGGTCATGTCGGGTCAAAAACTAGGTCACTAGGTCAAATATAAGAAAAACCTTGTGGACGCTCTAGAAGGCACAGTTTTGATCCAAAATTCATGAAACTTTGTCAGAATGTTTATCTTCATAATATGTAGGATGAGTTTGAAACTGGGTCATGTCGGGTCGAAAACTAGGTCACTAGGTCAAATCATAGATAAACCTTATGTACGCTGTAGAGGACACAGTTTTGATCCAAGCTTTAAGAAACATAGTCAGAATGTTTATCTCTATACACTCTAGGCTAAGTTTAAAACTGGGTCATGTCGGGTCAAAAACTAGGTCACTAGGTCAAATCATTGAAAAACCTTGTGTACGCTCTAGAGGACACAGTTTTGATCCAATCTTTATGAAACTTTGTCAGAATGTTTATCTCTATAAACTCTAGGCCAAGTTAGAAACTGGGTCATGTCGGGTCAAAAACTAGGTCACTAGGTCAGATCTTAGAAAAACCATTTGTATGCTCTAGAAGGCACAGTTTTGATCCAAAGTTCATGAAACTTTGTCAGAATGTTCATCCTCATAATATTACGGACAAGTTTGAAACTGGGTCATGGCGTGTTGAAAACTAGGTCACTAGGTGAAATCTTAGAAAAACCTTGCGTACCCACTTGAAGTTATACTTGTGATCCAATCTTCATGAAACTATGTCAAAATGTTAATTGTCCATATATCTAAGCCCCCTATGAAACTGAGTCACGTCTAAAACTAGGTCACTAGGTCAAATCTTAGAAAAACTTTGTTTACACCCTAGAGGGCACAGTTTTGATTCAATCTTTATGAAACTCTGTCTTTATGAAATCTAGGTAAAATCTGAAACTGGGTGGTGTCGGGTCAAAAACTAGGTAACTAGGTCAAATATAAGAATGACCTAGTATACGCTCCAAAAGGGCACAGTTTTGGTCCAATCCCAATGAAACTTTGTCAGAATGTTTATTCTTACAATATCCAGGCCAAGTTTGAAACTGGGTCAAGTCGGGTCAAAAACTAGGTCAAATATTAGGAAAACCATGTGTATGCTCTTGAGGTCACAGTTTTGATCCAAACCTAATGAAATTTTGTCAGAATGTTTATCCTCACAATATCTAGGCCAAGTTTGAAACTGGGTCATGTCGGGTCAAAAACTAGGTCAGATCTTAGAAAAACCTTGTGTACGCTCTAGAGGACACAGTTTTGATCCAATCTTTTTGAACCTTTTTCGGAATATTTATCATTACAATATTTAGACCAAGTTTGAAAGTAAATCATGTGGGGTCAAAACTACGTCACTAGGTCAGATATAAGAACGACCTTGTGCACACTCTAGAGGGCACAGTTTTGATCCAATCTTCGTGAACCTTTGTCAGAATGTTTATCCTCACAATATCCAGGCCAAGTTTGATACTGGGTCATGTCAGGTCAAAAACTAGGTCACTAGGTCAAATCTTAGAAAAACTTTGTGCACACCCTAGAGGGCACAGTTTTGATCCAATCTTCATGAAACTTTGTCAGAATGTTTATCTCCATAAAATTTAGGTCAAGTTTGAAACTGGGTCATGTCGGGTCAAAATCTAGGTCACTAAGTCAAATCTAAATTAAGTTAACTCGTTGGAATACATTAGTTTCACCACAGTGAGATAATGATGCTACCATTCTATCATCTGTGTTTGCCTAATTCAGTCTAGTTCAAATCCATCAAAGGAACTCAACATGAACGGGAACTTTTCGGAGAAGCGACTCTGCCATTTTCAGCTCACCTGAGCCTTACAGTATTTGTGTTAGCTGCCTCTGTCATCCATCCATAAGCATTTTCAAACATCCCTGAAACCACTGGGCAGACTAAACTCAAATTTCATATGGAGCCTGCACATGGGTCAAAGGATTGAAAGTTCTTCAAATGAGCTTGGTCACATGACCAAGGTGGCCGCCATTCCCATGTATGGTAAAAACTCTTATAAATCTTCACCAGAGCCAGTGAACTGATTAATGCTCAGGTGAGCGATTCAGGGCCACCATGGCCCTCTTGTTTTAGCTCACCTGAGCACGAAGTGCTCAGGGTGAGCTTTTGGGATACCGTGATGTCCGTCGTCCGTGTGGACGTCCGTCCGTCCGGACGTCCGTCCGTCAACTTTTGCTTGTGTACACTCTAGCGGGCACAGTTTCGATCCAATCTTTATGAAACTTTGTCAGAATGTTAGTCTTTAGAAAATCTAGGCCAAGTTCGAAACTGGGTCATGTCGGGTCAAAAACTAGGTCACTAGGTCAAATCTTAGAAAAACCTTGTGTACGCTCTAGAGGGCACAGTTTTCATCCAAAGTTCATGAAACTTTGTCAGAATGTTTATCCTCATAGTATCTAGGACAATTTCGAAACTGGGTCACGTCGGGTCTAAAACTAGGTCACTAGGTCAAATCATAGAAAAACCTTGTGTACGCTCTAGAGGACACAGTTTTGATTCCATCTTTATGAAACTTTGTCAGAATGTTTATCTCCATAAAATCTAGGCCAAGTTCGAAACTGGGTCATGTCGGGTCAAAAACTAGGTCACTAGGTTAAATCTTAGAAAAACCTTGTGTACGCACTAGAAGGCATTGTTTTGATCTGATCTTCATGAAACTATGTCAAAATGTTTATTGTTCATATATCAAAGCCCCCTTTAAAACTGAGTCACATCGGGTCAAAAACTAGGTCACTAGGTCAGATCTTAGAAAAACTTTACCCTAGAAGGCACAGTTTTGATCCAATCTTCATGAAACTCTGTCAGAATGTTTATCTTAATGAAGTCTAGGTACAGTTTGAAATTGGGTCATGTCGGGTCAAAAATAAGGTCACAGGGTCAAGTATAAGAACAACCTTGTGTACGCTCTAGAGGGCAGAGTTTATATCCAATCTCTATGAAACTCTGTCAGAATGTTTATTAGCTCACCTGAGCACGAAGTGCTCAGGGTGAGCTTTTGGGATACCGTGATGTCCGTCGTTCGTCGTACCTGTGGACGTCCGGACGAACGTCCGGACGTCCGTCAACTTTTTGCTTGTGTACACTCTAGAGGGCACAGTTTTGATCCAATCTTCATGAAACTCTGTCAGAATGGTTATCTCTATAAAATCTAGGCCAAGTTCGAAACTGGGTCATGTCGGGTCAAAAACTAGGTCACTAGGTCAAATATTAGAAAAACCTTGTGTACGCTCTAGAGGTCACAGTTTTGATCCAATCTTCATGAAACTTTGTCAGAATGTTTATCCTCACAATATCCAGGCCAAGTTTGAAACTGGGTCATGTCAGGTCAAAAACTAGGTCACTAGGTCAAATATTAGAAAAACCTTGTGTACGCTATAGAGGTCACAGTTTTGATCCAATCCTCATTAAACTTTGTCAGAATGTTTATCCTCACAATATCCAGGCCAAGTTGGAAACTGGGTCATGTCGGGTCAAAAACTAGGTCACAAGGTCAAATATTAGAAAAACCTTGTGTACGCTCTAGAGGTCACAGTTTTGATCCAATTTTCATGAAACTTTGTCAGAATGTTCATCCTCATAATATCCAGTCCAAGTTTGAAACTGGGTCATGTCAGGTCAAAAACTAGGTCACAAGGTCAAATATTAGAAAAACCTTGTGTCACTCTAGAGGGAACAGTTTTAATCCAATTTTCATGAAACTTTGTCAGAATGTTTTTCCTCATAATATCCAGGCCATGTTGGAAACTGGGTCATGTCGGGTCAAAAACTAGGTCACTAGGTCAAATATTAGAAAAACCTTGTGTACGCTCTAGATGTCACAGTTTTGATCCAATCTTCATGAACCTTGTGTACGCTTTAGAGGTCACAGTTTTGATCAACTCTTCATGAAACTTTGTCAGAATGTTTATCCTCACAATATCCAGGCCAAGTTTGAAACTGGATCATGTCGGATCGAAAACTAGGTCACTAGGTCCAATATTAGAAAAACCTTGTGTACACTCTAGAGGTCACAGTTTTGATCCAATCTTCATGAAACTTTGTCAGAATGTTTATCCTCACAATATCCAGGCCTAGTTTGAAACTGGGTCATGTTGGATCTAAAACAAGGTCATTAGGTCAAATTTCTAGAATAACCTTGTGTACGCTCTAGAGGGAACAGTTTTTTGGTCCAATCTTAATGAAACTTTGTCAGAATGTTTATTCTCACAATATCCAGGCCAAGTATGAAACTGGGTCATGTCGGGTCAAAAACTAGGTCACTAGGTAAAATATTAGAAAAACCTTGTGTACGCTCTAGAGGTAAAAGTTTTGATCCAATCTTCATGAAACTTTGTCAGAATGTTTATCCTCACAATATCCAGGCCAAGTTCGAAACTGGGTCATGTCGGGTTCAAAACTAGGTCACTAGCTCAAATATTTGAAAAACCTTGTGAACGCTCTAGAGGTCACAGTTTTGATCCAAACTTCATTAAAATTTAGCAGAATGTTTATCCTCACAATATCCAGGTCAGTTTTGAAACTTGGTCATGTCGGGTCAAAAACTAGGTCACTAGGTCAAATCTTAGAATAACCTTGTGTACGCTCTAGAGGACACAGTTTTGATTCAATCTTTTTGAAACTTTGTCAGAATGTTTATCATCACAATATCTGGGCCAAGTTTGAAACTGGGTCATGTCGGGCCAAAAACTAGGTCACTAGGTCAAATCTTAGAAAAACTTTGTGTACACCCAAGAGGGCACAGTTTTGATCCAATCTTCATGAAACTTTGTCAGAATGTTTATCTCCATAAAATCTAGGTCAGGTTTGAAAATGAGTCATGTCGGTCAAAAACTAGGTCACTAGGTCAAATCTTAATAATGTTACGCTGCAAGAATCAGAACTAACATTGCAATGATGCCAGCCATAAACTCCTTGGAAAACATTAATTTCACCACAGAGAGATAATGATGCTACCATTCTATCATCTGTGTTCGCCTAGTTCAGTCTAGATCAAATCCATCAAAGGAACTCAACATGAACGGGTACTCTTCGGAGATGCAACTCTGCCATTTTTAGCTCACCTGAGCCTTACAGTATTGGTGTTAGCTGCCCCTGTCATCCATCCATAAACATTTTCAAACATCTCTGAAACCATTGGGCAGACTAAACTCAAATTTCATATGGAGCCTGCATTGGTCAAAGGATTGAAAGTTCTTCAAATGATCTTGGTCACATGACCAAGGTGGCCGCCATTCCCATGTACGGTAAAATCTCTTATAAATCTTCACCAGAGCCAGTGAACTGATTAATGCTCAGGTGAGCGATTCAGGGCCACCATGGCCCTCTTGTTACTTGGTAGATTTCCTCCAAACTTGCAAGAATATACTAATAGGTGGTTAGGTTTTGGTGACTTTGACCCCAATTTCATGGTCACAGGAGCCCATTTACATATTTTGAATTCTACCAAGCTCGCATAGATATTTTATTACGATAAGCTAAAGATATGATTATTATATTATGGTGACACTGACCCTATTTTCAAAGTCACATGACCAACTATTAAATATCTGTTCAACCTGTTGACAGAATTTTGAATTTTCACTAAACATGCATGGATATATCGCTTGAACAAGCAAAGAGATCGGATTTTGGCGACCTAGACCCCATTTTCACAATCAGAGAATCACTTTGCATGTTATGTTAAATATATCTTGAAGCTATTGGCAGATTTTGACCAAACTTGTTAGAGTATGTAATTAGGAAGAGTTACTGTGCTCATTTCAAGGTCAGCATGGTAACATACCAAGTTTTCAGGAAATTAATGTCTTGAGGAATGCACCGTTATTCTTTCCCTCCATTAACACATCAGAAGACACTAATATTTGTGCATGGCAGGTGCGTCATAGCTTTCCCCGGAGTTCTCGTTTTCCTTCTTACTTTTACAAATGCGTGAGAATATGTGCCATACGACATGTGTCTGTTTTTGTGACCTTTTGTGACACTCAAGGCTGGTTGGTTGGTTGCTTGGGGGTTTAACAGCCCTTTGAGACAGTATTTCAGTCTATATCGAGCCGTCTCCCAGCGAGTTGGAGAGAGAAGAGAAAAGATAGATGAGAGAAAAACTGCCAAAATTAAACAACCCCCTACTGCACCTTCTGCAAACATAACAGGCCCTTGCCCTACCTCAAACCGAATATAGTAGGACGCCCCAGTGCCAAAAGATCATGGCATCTTCTCTCCACCAAACCAACCTGCAAACACTTTTCAAAGTCTTACATTTGCAAATTCATAAGGATTCATATAGAGATGGGACGAACAAGGAATACTTCGAGCAGATGGCACGTATACGCTTTTTGATTTGTGTCTTCGTTTTAAAACTGACAATATCGTTTTTCGACGCATACGTCATCAACAATGCAACTTCAGATCAGAGGGTGGAAGTACTAAATTCCGTATTGTGACGTCAAACAAATGAATTTTGCAAAAAGAAAGGTAGCTCTGAAAATGTAAAATATTGCTATATCAAGAAATGCTAAAAAGTAAAAATGAGAAAATTTGCCCTTAAGGTCCTGTTTGCTGCGTTGCGCATCGTATGTCATTTTTGACCAATCTCTTAAGATTTTGATTGGAAGAAAAATTGATCACTGTCACACAATCTAAGGAAGCATTTTGATTGGAAGAAAAATTGGTCACTGTCACACAATCTAAGTAAGCACTTCCATTTATCTAGTAGATTCTAATGGGTATCATTCATGGTGGGTTTTGTATTTTTTTAATTTCTAAATCCTTGGTGACTTTTTATTGAAGGAGCCTTTGGGATGGGTGGTGCGATGGAGTAACAGACAGTTTTTATGCTAAAAGTGGGTGATGAGGGTTTGTAGGGCAAAATAGTTTATTAGAATTTTTATAGCATCTTGCTTGTTTTAGAGGTGATGGGATCTCTCTTGAAATTTTAGCACTCCTCCCAAGAGGGGGGAAGGGGGTTCCAGTATCTGTTTACTGTTTCTACTCTTGACATACGAAGTATGTCGAGGGGTATAGTTTTTGCCTTTCCATCCATCCATCCAGTGGTCTGTCAGTTAACATTTGTGTTAAAGTTTTGAAATTTTTAGCTCACCTGAGCCAAAGGCTCACAGGTGAGCTTATAGTATAGGTAGGCATCTGTCGTCCGTCCGTCGTCCGTCCATCAACATTTTCAAACGACATCTCCTCTGAAACTACAAGGCCCATTGTTTCCAAGTTTCATATATGGCATCTATAGGCGGAGGGAACCAATAATACTGTTTTTTATCCAAATCGCTTCAGAACTTTGGTTGCTATGGCTTTTTTTGATTGATTGATTTGATGCTTAATGTCCACGGTAAACAACTATGGTCATGTCGGGATGGTCAGTTAACCTAACCACACTATTCCTGGGCAGGCTTAGACCTCCTAAGCGGTTAACCAGTACTAAGTGCACATACTTTCGCCAGTAACTGACAACTGCCCTTCTTGAATCAGCTGAAGGAGAAACGAAAGTATGTGGCCAGACCGGGTTTGGAACCCAGGACCTCTGACTTATGAGTCAGGTGCCCTACCGATTGCGCTATGCGGCCCGGCGGTTGCTATGGCAACTTAAAGTTTCCATTGACTTGTATGGGGAAAATTGAAAATTTGCATTTATTGCTACCGGTATGTCACTGCAGATATTTTGACAAAACTTTTACAGAAATGTTCCTTGAGTAGTCCTCTATCAACCACATGAAATTTATGTAGATTGCACAATTTGGCTGGTTGCCATGGCAACCCAAAGGTTAAAAATAGAAAATATATTCAAAAATCATCTCCTCAAAAACTATGCAACCAATAAAGCTCAAACTTCACAGAAAGGATTTTAGTACTAGCTTCTATAAAAGTACTGTTTTTCTTGGCAATTGCTCTAGCAGTTTGGTTGCTATGGGAACTTAAAGTTACCATTGACTTAAAATGGCAAAATAGAAAATTTGCATTTATTGCTATGCCACAGCAGATATTTTGACAAAACTTTCATAGAAATGTACCTTCAGTAGTCTTTAACCAGCCTTGTTAAATATATGCAAATTGAGCAATTTAGCTGGTTGCCATTGCAACTGAATAGTTAAAAATAAAAAAATATTAAAAAAAAATCTTCGCAGAAACTATGTGGCCAATAAAGTTCAAACTCTACAGAAAGAACCTTAGTACTAGCCTCTATAGAATTACTGTTTTTCATGGTAATTACTCCAGCAGTTTGGTTGCTATGGCAACTAAGAGTTTCCTTTGACTTACAATGGGGAAAATGGAAATTGGCAATTTTTGCTGTCTCACTGCATTTATTTAGATTTTCTTTCTACAGAAATGTTTCTTGAATAGTCCTCTATTTTTCATGTGAATTTTCACCAAATCGCAGAATTTGATTGGTTGCCATGGCAAAATATAGGGTAATTTTCGGAAAAAAAAATAAGAAAAAAAATGAAAACATATTCTGCTCAGAAGCCATATGGGGGATAAAGCTGATATTGTGCAAACATGTTGATGACAGAAGTCTCTACATGAAGTTTGTTTTTTCTTCCAATCTCATAAGAACTTTGGTTGCTATGGCAACTTATAGTTTCCATTGACTTATAATGGGAAAAGTGAAGCCATGAGGAGGATGAAGGTGATACTTTGCATACATATTAATAACATTAGCCTCTGCCTAAAGTATGTTTCATATTATCATTGCCCATGTGAACTGGTTGCTATGGCAACTTAAAGGTTCCATAGACTTACAATGGGGAAAGTGGACATTTAGTATTTATTTCTGTGTTACTGCAGATATTTTGGTAAAAGCTTTACAGAAATGTTCCTAGAGTAGTCCTCTATCAGCCATATGAATTTTGCCCAAAGACCTGATTTTAATTGGTTGCCATTGCAACTGAAAGGCCAAATTTTCAATTTTTTCATTTTTTTTTGCCAAAGATCTTCTTCTCAAAAGCCATTAAGGGGGGATAATGCTTATTTTTTGCATAAATGTTTGTGATATTATTGTCTACATAAATGGTGTGTTTTATTGCTGTTGTGCATGTTGTTTTGTTGCTGTGGCAACTTAGTTTTTTCCAGCATAACCTCAGTGCTCAGGTGAGCAATTAGGGCCATTGGCCTTCTGGTTTCATAAAGTTTTTATTCTTTGCTTAAATTTCCAATATCCTTCGATAGAGCCTTTTGTTATGTGACTAAGTATACTTCTAGGTTCATGCAGATTAGTTGACATCATCTAGATGCTGCAGCTGACCTAAGGTCAAGGCCATAGACTGGAATATTTGTGTTAAGTTTTTTGTTAAGTTTATATTCTTCTTTTATATTTTTATATTGCACACCATAGTGGCGGGGTATTATGTTTTCTCGTTGGCTGTCCGTGTGTCTGTCCATCCATAGTACGTCCATCTGTCTGTCTGTCTGCACTTCGTTTTCGTTCAATAAAGTATTTATGAATGGATTTTTTTCAAATTTTGCATATGCATTTGTATCAAGGATGTCTTGCTTGGGATTGTTTACGGGCAAATTAAATTTTGATCGTTTCTGACAGAGTTATGGCACTTGTCAATGTACGAAAAAAGGTTTTTGGCCTCTACTTCCATTACTGTTTGAAATATCATGGTGAAACATCACAAAAAAGATCAAACCAACAACAGGTTTGTGCTACCATAGAAAATTTGTCCTCAGGGGTTACCTGCCCCAGGGGTTCTATACATTTGTAAAATTATGAAAAAAAATCAATAAAAATTCAGAATTTGAAGTGTTATTTCTGAAAGTCACAGCAAATGATTACAGTAATAAAAGCTTTCTGTGACACTCAAAATTTACCCCATCTGGGTTGATGATAAAATTTGTATAAAAACATAATTTAGATATATTTTTCTGAAACTTGTAGCTAATGATAGGAGAGATGAAATCTTCTTGTGATGATCAAAATTTGATGGCAAGGGGGTTATCTGCCCCTGTCGTGTGGCCACATACATTTATAAAATCACTTAATGTATGTGTTCATGGGATTTTTCAGCTTACTTCAAGTGATTAGAGAAATGAAAGTATCTTCTTATGACAAAATTTTTGTTCCATGAGGTTGGCTGCTCCTGCCATAATATACTCAGCATCAGTGAAAATGCACTAGTTTGGAACTTATGGCATAGTATGTTCGTTTAATGTTTGGTTTTATGAAATAGATAATGTAGTAAATTGTTATCTTCTGGCATTGAGAAAGGATGTTAACAAATTTAATTTCATTCCTCAGTTGGCGCTATCAAGCGTGACGTGTTTGAAAATTGCCGATATCCGATATCATATTTAAAGCATAATAAATCCATATTTGGCGTTCTACTAGACACTTGATTGCAAATGAATCATTTTTGGTCGCTCTTTTGACATAAAACCACTTTTTCCTCCATGGAATCAAGACGCGGATCGGCAAATCAGAGTGACGTTATACATGTAACGTCATGCTCGGGCTGGATATTGGTTGACGTTTACCCCACAAAACGTTTGAAATTCAGTTTCTGCTACTGATCTCAGCATTTCTGGTTGCAAAAAAAGTAACGTATTTACCGTAAGTTCCTTTTGCCTGTCCATTGTTTGATGAGCATGACAATATAGTGACATTCGAATTGAAGTCACTTTGTTGCATTTGCCGGTCTGGATTTCTTTTCTATGGCGATTTGATAGGCTATCTTAGCCAAATCCATCATTGAGGAATTTCTGCCACATGAAATTATGCTGGAATTCTGTTTTTATACGCCTGTTTTGAAAAAACAGACATATTATGTCTTGGCACTGTCCGTCCGTCCTCCGTAAACATTCTTGTACACGCCATAAGTCAGTAACAATTTGGGATATCTTCACGAAATTTGGTAGGCCTATGTATTAGGGTAGGGGAACATGTTGCCTACAAGAATGATTGCTCCCCTTTTTAGCTCACCTGAGCACGAAGTGCTCAGGGTGAGCTTTTGGGATACCCTGATGTCCGTCGTACGTCCGGAAGGACGGACGTCCGTCCGTCAACTTTTGCTTGCGTACACTCTAGCGGGCACAGTTTCGATCCAATCTTTATGAAACTTTGTCAGAATGTTAGTCTTTATAAAATCTAGGCCAAGTTCGAAACTGGGTCATGTCGGGTCAAAAACTAGGTCCCTAGGTCAAATCTTAGAAAAACCTTGTGTACACTCTAGAGGGCACAGTTTTCATCCAAAGTTCAT
The DNA here is from genome assembly GCA_963989385.1 of Ctena decussata. Classification (NCBI taxonomy): domain Eukaryota; kingdom Metazoa; phylum Mollusca; class Bivalvia; order Lucinida; family Lucinidae; genus Ctena; species Ctena decussata. The sequence goes on from OZ022504.1 coordinate 43,628,172, forward strand.
GAAACTTTGTCAGAATGTTTATCCTCATAATATCTAGGAGAAGTTCTAAATTGGGTTACGTCGGGTCTAAAACTAGGTCACTAGGTCAAATCATAGAAAAACCTTGTGTACGCTCTAGAGGACACAGTTTTGATCCAATCTTTATGAAACTTTGTCAGAATGTTTATCTCCATTAACTCTAGGCCAAGTTCGAAACTGGGTCATGTCGGGTCAAAAACTAGGTCACTAGGTCAAATCTTAGAAAAACCTTGTGTATGCTCTAGAAGGCACAGTTTTGATCCAAAGTTCATGAAGCATAATCAGAAAGTCTATCCTTATAATATCTAGGATAAGTTTGAAACTGGGTCACGTCGGGTCAAAAACTAGGTCACTAGGTCAAATCATAGGAAAAACCTTGTGTATGCTCTAGAGGACACAGTTTTGATCCAATCTTTATGAAACATTGTCAGAATATTTATCTCCATAAACTCTAGGCCAAGTTAGAAATGGGGTGATGTTGGGTCAAAAACTAGGTCACTAGGTCAAATCTTAGAAAAACCTTGTGTACGCTCTAGAAGGCACAGTTTTGATCCAAAGTTCATGAAACTTTGTCAGAATGTTTATCCTCATAATATGTAGGACAAATTTGAAACTGGGTCATGTCGGGTCAAAAACTAAGTCACTAGACCAAATCATAGAAAAACCTTGTGTACCCTCTAGAGGAAACAGTTTTGATCTAATCTTTATGAAACTTTGTCAGAATGTTTACTTCCATAAACTCCAGGCCAAGTTTGAAAGTAGGTCATGTCGGGTCAAAAACTAGGTCACTAGGTCAAATCATAGAAAAACCTTGTGTAAGCTCTAGAAGGCACAGCTGTGATCCAAAGTTCATGAAACTTTGTCAGAATGTTTATCCTCATAATATGTAGGACAAGTTTGAAACTGGGTCATGTCGGGTCAAATACTAAGTCACTAGGTCAAATCATAGAAAAACCTTGTGTACGCTCTAGAGGACACAGTTTTGATCTAATCTTTATGAAACTCTGTCAGAATGTTTACTTCCATAAACTCTCGGCCAAGTTTGAAAGTAGGTCATGTTGGGTCAAAAACTAGGTCACTAGGTCAAATCATAGACAAACCTTGTGTAAGCTCTAGAAGGCACAGCTGTGATCCAAAGTTCATGAAACTTTGTCAGAATGTTTATCCTCATAATATGTAGGATAAGTTTGAAATTGGGTCATGTCTGGTCAAAAACTTGGTCAATAGGTCAAATCTTAGAAAAACCTTGTGTACGCTCTAGAAGGCACAGTTTTCATCCAAAGTTCATGAAACTTTGTCAGAATGTTTCTCCTCATAATATCTAGGACAAGGACAAAACTGGGTCAAGTCGGATCAAAAACTAGGTCACTAGGTCAAATCATAGAAAAACCTTGTGTACGCTCTAGAGGACACAGTTTTGATCTAATCTTTATGAAACTTTGTCAGAATGTTTATCTTCATAAACTCTCGGCCAAGTTTGAAAGTAGGTCATGTCGGGGAAAAAAAAGGTCACTAGGTCAAATCTTAGACAAACGTTGTGTAAGCACTAGAAGGCATAGTTTTGATCCAATCTTCATGAAACTATGTCAAAATGTTTATTGTCCATATATCTAAGCCCCCTATGAAACTGAGTCACGTCGGCTCAAGGTCAAATCTTAGAAAAACTTTGTGTACGCTCTAGAGGGCACAGTTTTGATCCAATCTTCATGAAACTCTGTCAGAATGTTTATCTTCATAAACTCTCAGCCAAGTTCGAAAGTAGGTCATGTCAGGGAAAAAACTAGGTCACTAGGTCAAATCTTAGAAAAACGTTGTGTAAGCACTAGAAGGCATAGTTTTGATCCAATCTTCATGAAACTATGTCAAAATGTTTATTGTCCATATATCTAAGCCCCCTATGAAACTGAGTCACGTCGGCTCAAGGTCAAATCTTAGAAAAACTTTGTGTACACCCTAGAGGGCACAGTTTTGATCCAATCTTTATGAAACTCTGTCAGAATGTTTATCCTAATGAAATCTAGGTAAAGTTTGAAACTGGGTCGTGTCGGGTCAAAAACTTGGTCACTAGGTCAAATATAAGAACGACCTTGTATACGCTCTAGAGGGCACAGTTTTGATCCAATCTCAATGAAACTGTGTCAGAATGTTTATTATGCCCCCAACTTCGGAGAAGTTGAGGGGGCATATTGGTTTGGGCCTGTCCGTCTGTCTGTCTGTCTGTAACGCTTTTTGGCAGCTGGGAAACTCAAGAACCGCTTATGCTAGGATCTTGAAATTTTTTATGTGGCATGTACAAGGGTTGATCCAGAAGTAATGTCACTGTATTCATTGCGCGCTTATTTATCGTAGCATTATTATAAAAATTATATCAAACTACACTGTAATTCAGTTCTGATTTACAAAATAAATATAAAGTTGAAATCTTTTTCCGTTCCAATTATATAGACGTTCAAAGGATGCCACCGACGCCATCGCGCCGCACGTTAAAATAACGTTAATTACATGAACATAATTTTCAAAGGTAACATCAAATAAAAATCAAACTAACGCGCCAAATCAGATGAAAATTTGACACGAAGACGAAAAATATTTCTGCCGCCCACTGTTGAAACTTTAATATCGTCACTGCAGATTGAAGTTCGATAGCTAGTGCTAATGCTTGTCACTGCCGCGTAAAAAAATGTTGATTTCAGACAAACGCTTCAGCGGATATATGTACGGTTTTGCCACAGATTACGAATATAACCATTAAAAACTCTAGAGTTGCTTAGTTAGACATGTGGTGATATAACAGTGATTATGAGGCTTGTGTAAAGGTACAATCAGCGCTGTAAAGGTGCAGATGTGTCGCTAGAGGATCCTCCGAAACTCGAAAGACCTTTATGTGCAATGTCAGTCAATAACGTCACTCTTGTTTGGACCCCATACATGAAGATGGATATTCTAGAAATTCAAATAGTGTGTTATTTCTTGCACATGAGCTGCGGGGCTGTTCAAATAATATTGAAAAATGAGATACACACGGGTGGACAGACATAAGTGCTATGCTGGAACATCGAATATGCTACTTTGGACATGACAGAATATCGAAACTTCGTCTCAAACGTCAACAACGTCATTGACGTGCGGCGCGTGTCGTTACCATGCCTTCTGTCTATCTCGATATCTCAATTTTTGTGCACTATATCTTTATAACATTTTCAGACGATATTGCAAATAGATTAAGGTACTTGGAGGCAAAATTTTGTTTCTGTCTCTTTATTCTACATGATGTTAAAGCTGCAGTGACATTACTTCTGGATCAACCCTAGTATATGAAAAATAAGCGGACCTATACTTTTTCTTTTTTCCGCCGGTCACGTATTTTCAGAGTTATGCCCCTTTTTTCGACTGAGTCTATGGAACCTTGTGACCAAAATATCTCAAGAACCCCTGATGCTAGGATCATGATTTTTTGCAGGATGACATTGCCCAAGCTGTAGATGACCTGATTAACTTTTGAAAAAAAAATCTTGAATTTTTGACCGAGTTATGCCCCTTTTTCGACTTAGTGCATTGTAAGCCTATGGGACCTTGTGACCAAAATATCTTAAGAACCCCTGATGCTAGGATCATGATTTTTTGCAGGATGACATTGCCCAAGGTGTAGATGATCTGATTAACTTTCGAAAAAAAAAATGTGAATTTTTGACCGAGTTATGCCCCTTTTTCGACTTAGTGCATTGTAAGCCTATGGAACCTTGTGACCAAAATATCTCCAGAACCCCTGATGCTAGGATCATGATTTTTTGCAGGAAGACATCGCCCAAGTTGTAGATGACCTTATTAACTTTTGAAAAAAATTCGTGGAGTTATGCCCCTTTTGCAACTTAGTGCATTTAAGCCTATGGAACCTTGTGACCAATTTATCCCAAGAACCCCTGATGCTAGGATCATGATTTTTTGCAGGAAGACATTGCTTAAGGTGAAGATGACCTGATTAAGTTTTAAAAATCATTGGTGAATTTTTGACTGAGTTATGCCCCTTTTTCGGACATAGGCATTTTTATAGGAATAAGCTTGTGAATAAAATACAGTATCTGAAGAACCGAATAAGCTAGTATCCTTATGCTTGGCATGCAGGTTTGGACTAAGGTGTGGATGACATGATTAACTTTTGAGCCTATTTCATAGACTTTTGATAGAATTTTTCCCATTTTCGGACATAGGCATTTCGAATAGGAAGAAGCTAAATGAATAACATTGTGAACAAAATATTTGAAGAACCGCTAAGCTATGTTTCTTATATTTGGCATACAGTTACAGGCTAAGATGTAGATGAACCGATTAAAACACCACCCCTTCCTGACTTAAACATTTGGGGATAAACCTTCTTTAGAGGCAAGCATATGTTTGGGGGCATAGTGTTTCATAAACACATTTTCTAGTTCTTACAATATCCAGGCCAAGTTTGAAACTGGGTCATGTTGGGTCAAAAACTAGGTCAAATGTTAGTTTGGTAAAAACTCTTATAAATCTTCACCAGAGCCAGTGAACTGATTCATGCTCAGGTGAGCGATTCAGGGCCACCATGGCCCTCTTGTCTTACTTTTGAAGTTATGCCCCTTTGATTAATTTTTATACGCCCGTTTGAAAAAACGGGACGTATATTGTTATGGCGCTGGCGTCCGTCCGGCGTAAACTTTTCGTTTCCGGATAACTCCTCCTACAGTTTACATCCGATCAAGCTGAAACTTGGTATATAGTAAGACTATGAGGTGGACCAGCGCATATCATTTGGAGGTTACGCTCCAATGATTTTTAGCGGAGTTACAGCCCTTTACTTAGAATTTTTGGGGTGTTCGTTTCCGGATAACTCCTCCTACAGTTATCATCCAATTAAGCTGAAACTTTGTAAATAGTAAGACTACGATGTGGAGTAGCGCATATTATACCAAAATTTTGCTCCGATGATTTTTAGCAGAGTTACAGCCCTTTGAAAAAACTCGACTATGGCAGTTTGTATGGCAATTCTTTAGCATTCCATAACTTGGTTACTCTTTGGAATATCATGATGAAACTTTATACTAATGTTTATGAGGTTAAGACAACATGTCTCATACAAGAATGGTTACTCCCCTTGTCTAAGATTTTGAGTTACCTCCCTTTGATTATTTTGTCAGACTATATTTGTACACCTCATATCTAACTAACCCTTTGGACTATTGTGATGAAACTTCATAGTGATGTATATTAGGTTGACACAATATGTCACATATAAAAACGATTGCCTCCCCTTACTTATTTTTGGAGTAACCTCCCTTTGAATATTTTCTTAGGCTATTCTTATGCAAGCCATTAGTAGGCAACCGTATGGAATATCTTGATGAAAATTTATAGCAATGTGTATTAGATTGAGGCTGTGTGTCTTATATAAAAATAATTGCTTCCCCTTTCTTATTTATGGAGTTACATCCCTTTGATTAATTTCTACGGCTATTCTTGGGCAAGTCATTACTAAGTAACCGGTCAGAGGTCCTGGGTTCGAATCCCGGTCTGGCCACATACTTTCGTTTCTGCTTCCGCTGATTCAAGAAGGGCAGTTGTCAGTTACTGGCGAAAGTATGTGCACTTAGTACTGGTTAACCGCTTAGGAGGTCTAAGCCTGCCCAGGAATAGTGTGGTTAGGTTAACTGACCGTCCCGACATGACCTTAGCTGTTTACCGTGAACGTTAAGCATCAAATCAACCAACCAACCAACTAAGTAACCATATGGAATATATTGACGAAACTTTATAGCAATGTGTATTAGGTTGAGACAGTATGTCTAATAAAAGAATAATTGCTTCCCCTTCCTTATTTTTAGCTCACCTGAGCCTTTAGGCTCATAGGTGAGCTTATAGTATAGCCAGGCATCCGTCGTCCATCCATCGTCTGTCGTCCGTCAACATTTTCAAACATCTTCTCCTCTGAAACCACTGGGCCGATTGAAGCCATATTTCACATGGAGCCTAACTAGGTCGGGGAAACGAAAGTTTGTTCCGGTTATCTGGGTCACATTACCAAGATGGCCGCCACGCCCATATATGGTAAAAACCCTTCAAAAATCTTCTTCTCCAGAACCAAAAGGCCGATGACCTTGAAACTTGGTATGTAGCATCGGGCATGCGGGCCCATTATAGTTTGTGCAAATGATGACCTTGCGTTGACCTTGACCTAATTTACGGCATGGTCAACTTTGGTACGTTAGGCTTTTATATGGGAAAACGCTTAAACAGTGGATTTCTCAGAAACTATTTAAGTCTAAGGTACAATACTTGGTATACATGGTCGACTAAATGACCAGATGAAGATATTATGTCACTACAGGTCAAGGTCATTCCGTCGGACCATCCGTCGTCAAGATTTTTAAACATCTTCTCCTCTGAAACCACTGGGCCGATTGAAGCCAAATTTCATATGGAGTCTCAGTGGGATGGGGGAACGAAAGTTTTTACCCGGGGTCTGGGTCACATGACCAAGATGGCCGCCATGCCCATATATGGTAAAAACCCTTCAAAACTCTTCTCCTCCAGAACTGAAAGGCCTATGACCTTGAAACTTGATATGTAGCATTGGGCATGCGGGCCCATCATAGTTTATACAAATCATGACCTTGCGTTGACCTTGACCTAATTTACGGCATGGTCAACTTTATTATGTTTGGCTTTTATATGGGAAAACTCTTAAATAGTGGATTTCTCAGAAACTATTTAAGTCTAAGGTACAATACTTGGTATACATGGTCGACTAAATGACCAGATGAAGATATTATGTCACTAAAGGTCAAGGTCATTCCGTCGGACCATCGCCGGGCCGCGTAGCGCAATCGGTAGGGCACCTGACTCATAAGTCAGAGGTCCTGGGTTCGATACCCGGTCTGGCCACATACTTTCGTTTCTCCTTCCGCTGATTCAAGAAGGGCAGTTGTCAGTTACTGGCGAAAGTATGTACACTTAGTACTGGTTAACCGCTTAGGAGGTCTAAGCCTGCCCAGGAATAGTGTGGTTAGGTTAACTGACCGTCCCGACATGACCTTAGCTGTTTACCGTTAACGTAAAGCAATAAATAAATCAATCAATCCGTCGGACCATCCGTCGTCAAGTTTTTCAAACATCTTTTCCTCTGAAACCACTGGGCCGATTGAAGCCAAATTTCATATGGAGTCTCAGTAGGATGGGGGAACGAAAGTTTGTACCTGGGGTCTGGGTCACATGACCAAGATGGCCGCCATGCCCATATATGGTAAAAACCCTTCAAAACTCTTCTTCTCCAGAACCAAAAGGCCTATGACCTTGAAACTTGGTATGTAGCATTGGGCAGGCCAGCTTATCCTAGTTTATTTAAATCTCGACCTTGCTTTGACCTTGATCTAATTTACGGCATGGTCAACTTTGGTACGTTCGGCTTTTATATGGAAAAACAATTAAACAGTGGATTTCTCAGAATCTATTTAAGTCTAAGGTACAATATGTTGTATACCTGGTCGACTAAATGACCAGATGAAGATATTATGTCACTAAAGGTCAAGGTCATTCCGTTGGACCATCCGTCGTCAAGATTTTTAAACATCTTCTCCCTTGAAACCACTGGGCCGATTGAAGCCAAATTTCATATGGAGTCTCAGTGGGATGGGGGAACGAAAGTTTATACCCGGGTCTGGGTCACATGACCAAGATGGCCGCCATGCCCATATATGGTAAAAACCCTTCAAAACTCTTCTTCTCCAGAACCAAAAGGCCTATGACCTTGAAACTTGGTATGTAGCATCGGGCATGCGGGCCCATCATAGTTTGTACAAATCATGACCTTGCGTTGACCTTGACCTTATTTACGGCATGGTCAACTTTATTACGTTAGGCTTTTATATGGGAAAACTCTTATTCAGTGGATTTCTCAGAAACTATGTAAGTCTAAGGTACAATACTTGGTATACATGGTCGACTAAATGACCAGATGAAGATATTATGTCACTAAAGGTCAAGGTCATTCCGTCGGACCATCCGTCGTCAAGTTTTTCAAACATCTTTTCCTCTGAAACCACTGGGCCGATTGAAGCCAAATTTCATATGGAGTCTCAGTAGGATGGGGAACGAAAGTTTGTACCCGGGGTCTGGGTCACATGACCAAGATGGCCCCCATGCCCATATATGGTAAAAACCCTTCAAAACTCTTCTTCTCCAGAACCAAAAGGCCTATGACCTTGAAACTTGGTATGTAGCATTGGGCAGGCCGGCTTATCCTAGTTTATATAAATCATGACCTTGCTTTGACCTTGATTTAATTTACGGCATGGTCAACTTTGGTACGTTAGGCTTTTATATGGAAAAACAATTAAACAGTGGATTTCTCAGAATCTATTTAAGTCTAAGGTACAATATGTTGTATACATGGTCGACCAAATGACCAGATGAAGATATCATGTCTGTAAAGGTCAAGGTCATTCCGTCAGACCATCCGTCGTCAAGATTTTCAAACATCTTCTCATCTGAAACCACTGGGCCGATTGAAGCCAAATTTCATATAAAGTCTCAGTGGGATGGGGGAACGAAAGTTTATACCCGGGATCTGGGTCACATGACCAAGATGGCCGCCATGCCCATATATGGTAAAAACCTTTCAAAAATCGTCTTCTCCAGAACCAAAAGGCCTATGACCTTGAAACTTGGTATGTAGCTTTGGGCATGTGGGCCCATCATAGTTTATACAAATGATGACCTTACTTTGACCTTGACCTAATTTACAACATGGTCACTTTTGGTATGTTAGGCTTTTATATGGGAAAACACTTATACAGTGGATTTCTCAGGAACTATTTAAGTGTAAGGTACAATATGTGGTATATATGGTCAACTAAATGACCAGATTAAGATGTTATGTCACTGAAGGTCAAGGTCATTTTGTCGGTCTGTCCTTCATCAAGATTTTCAAACATCTCCTCTGAAACCACTGGGGAGATTGAAGCCAAATTTCATATGGTGTGTCAGTGGGATAGGGGAACTAAAGTTTATACCCGGGGTCTGGGTCACATTACCAAGAAGGCCGCCATGCCCGTATGTGGTAAAAACCCTTCGAAAATCTTCTTCTCCAGAACCAAAAGGCCTGTGACCTTGAAACTTGGTATGTAGCATCGGGCATGCGGGGCCGATCTTAGTTTATACAAATGATGACCTTGCGTTGACCTTGACCTAATTTACGACATGGTCAACTTTGGTACATTAGGCATTTATATGGGAAAACGCTTATACAGTGGATTTCTCAGAAACTATTTAAGTCTAAGGTACAATACGTGGTATATATGGTCAACTAAATGACCAGATGAAGATATTATGTCACTGAAGGTCAAGGTCATTATGTCGGTCTGTCCGTCATCATGATTTTCAAAACATCTTCTCCTCTGAAACCACTGGTCTGATTGAAGCTAAATTTCATATGGAGTCTTACGTGTGGTCGGGGAATAAAAGTTTGTTCTTGGGGTCTTGTCAAAGATGGCCGCCTTGCCCGTATATGGTAAAAACCCTTCAAAATTTTCTTCTCCAGAACCAAAAGGCGTATGACCTTGAAACTTGGTATGTAGCTTTGGGCACTCAAGCCCATCATAGTTTATACAAATGATCGTGCATTGACCTTGACCTAATTTATGACACTGTCAACTTTGGTACATTATGTAGGCTTTTATATGGGAAAATGCTTAAACAGTGGATTTTTCAGAAACTATTTAAGTCTAAGGTGCAATATTTGGTGTATGTGGTTGATTAAATGACCAGATGAAGATATGGTCAAGGTCATTCTTTGACTTTTGTACAAGGTCATTGAGATTTTGTCACCCGTCAACATTTTCAAACATCTTCTCAGAGGCCATAGGATCTATTGGCCCAATATTTCATATGGAGCTTCACCGGCTTAAAGGAACCATAGTTTGTTCAGATGGTCTTGGTCACTTGACCAAGATGGCCACCATGCCCATATATGGTAAAAACTCTTCAAACCTCTTTTCTCGAGCCGAAAGGCCTATAACCTTGGAACTTGGTACCGGTATGTATATATCATAGTTTATACAAATGATTATTGTATTTCATATGGAGCTTTAATACTGGGTCAAAGGAATCAAAGTTTGTTCAGATGGTCATGGTCACATGAACATGGTGGCCGCCACGCCCATATATGATAAAAACCCTTCAGAAATCTTTGTCCAGAACCAAAGGCCCAGTGACCTTGTGGCTTGGTATATAGAATTGGGACTCAACATTAATCCCCAAGGGAGGGGGGTTATCTGCCCCTGCCCTGGTGCTATATACATGTATAAAAGCATTAAAATATATACCAGGACCAAGTGGCAGGTGAGCTACAGGACCATTGGTCCTCTGGTTTTTTTAGTTACATCCTTTTGATTACTTTTTAAGGCTTTTGAGAACCTTAATGTTTGGAATGTCTTGATAAACTTGATAACTTGATAGCAATGTAGACAAGGATGAAACGGTGCAAAAAGAACATTCAGAAACGGGCATATATTGCCCCGCTTGCGGAGCTCTTGTTTCCCTGTAAGTCTAGTACGCACCATAACTAGATAACCGTTTGGGATATCTTTATAAAACTTCATAGCAATGTGTATGAGGTCCTAACTATGTGTTGCGTACAACAATGGCTGCTCTCCCTCTCTTAGTTTTAGAGTTAATCCCTTTCATTAGTTCTTATAGGCTATTTTTGTGTATACTTTTCTTGAACAACATATTGTCAAGGGAAAAAAGTAGAACTAAAAATAGTATATCTAGTATATTTAAGTTATCTCCCTTGTTTCACTTACCTTGGAAGCTGATGTTTGATACACTAACAGTATTTCATGTGTTAAATATTTAGATGATGTTGCAGTCATTATCACAGTATCCGAACGCACTGTACCATCTCTTCCAGTTTTCATAGCGTTGAATCGAGAGTACAAAATTCGCTTATAACCAGTAGCCGGAAATCATTATGTCTTGAGTTTTTATCCGGAATCTACTGTGTCATTTATAGTTATTCAGCTTCGAAAAGGTAAAGAAGTAAGTTTGATATAATTTTCTCTTTGGTCTTACTTTATTGCCCTGTACAATGAAAAACTCCTTGCCGTCGCAGATCTTTTTTCCGAACAGCTTAATTTAACATGAGATTGTGTCGTGCAAAACTTAGCTATCATTCTTTTATCAAAACTAACAAACTGTAGATTGATAACGCCTTCCGTTTATTCTAAAGATTTTTTATAAAACATGTAAGAAAATGCTCAAAATGGTTTAAGAATCATGCCACGGGCGATTTGAATACTGTACCAATTACTACTCACCCATACACGACATTGTACAGGGTAATAAAGTAAAAGACCGAAGAGCAAATTGTATTAAACTTACCTCTTTACATTTTCGAAGCTGAATAGCTATAAATGACGCAGCAGATTCCGGATAAAATCTCAAAACATAATGGTTTCCGACTACTGGTTATAAGCGAACGTTTGTACTCTCGATTCAACGCTATGAAAACCGGAAGTGATTGTACATGTAGTTCAGATACTGTGATTATACCCCAACTTGGAAAAAGTTGGGGGTATACTGGTTTAAATCTGTCTGTCTGTCTGTCTGTCCGTCCGTCCATCTGTCCATCCCTCTGTCTGTCCTTCCGTCCCCATTTAATAAAATTTTTCATCAAAGATTTCTTCACAACCATACAGGCTAGTCTGGTCATATTTGGCATACAGGTTGATGACGACATGTTGTATTGTGGCATTGAGAACCAGCCTTCTCCTGCTTATTCTTCCCTGTATTTATCCGATTCTCTTTCTTTCCATACTTTGAATAATGAAATTTTTCGTCAAAGATTTCTCCACTACCATGCAAGCTAGAGTAGTCCCATTTGGTATGCAGGTTTATGACGACATGTTGTATGGTGGAATCAAGAACCAGCCTTCTCCTGCTTATTCTTCCCTGTATTTGTCCGATTCTCTTTCTTTCCATACTTTGAATAATGAAATTTTTCGTCAAAGATTTCTCCACAACCATGCAAGCTAGAGTAGTCCCATTTGGTATGCAGGTTTATGACGACATGTTGTATCGTGGGATCGAGAACCAGCCTTCTCCTGCTTATTCTTCCCATTGCCATTGCAACTGAAAGGCCAAATTTTCATTTTTTTTTCTGCCAATGATCTTCTTCTCAGAAGCCATTAAGGGGGATAAAGCTTATTTTTTGCATAAATGTTTGTGATATTATCCTCTACATAAATGTTGTGTTTTATTGCTGTTGTGCATGTTGTTTTGTTGCTGTGGCAACTTAGTTTTTCCAACATAACCTCAGTGCTCAGGTGAGCGATATAGGGCTATTGGCCCTCTGGTCCAATGACCTTTGATGGACCCTTTTGATATTTGACTAGGGTTACTTTAAGGCTCATACAGAGTAGGTTACATCATCTGGCTGCTGCTCTTACCAGGTCACAGACTTGTATATTTGTGTTAAAGATTTGCGTTAAGTTTATATTTATGTCCCCCCACCAAAGGTGAGGGGGGACATATTGTTTTCAGTGCGGATCCCGTCGGCGTGGGCGTGGCAGTTTCTTCTATGCGCGCTATCTCTTGCACCAATGGACGGAATTTCACCAAATTTGCATAGATATATCATTGGGACAAACTTAAGAACTGATTAGATTTTGGTGACCTTGACCTCATTTTCAAGGTCACTGGAGGGCTTAGATGACAATTTCTTGTATATGCAATATCTCTTGAACCAATGGATGGAATTTCACCAAACGTGCATGGATAAATCATTGGGACAAACTTAAGAGCTGATTAGAAAAAAGATTGGTGACCTTGGCCTCATTTTCAATGTCACTGGAGGACTGAGATGACAATTTCTTAAACCCACAATATCTCCTTAACCAATGGATTGAATTTCATAAAACTTGCATGGATACATCATTAGGACAAGTTTATTAGCTGATTTGATTTTGGTGACCTTGACCTCATTTTCAAGGTCACTGGAGGACTTGGATGACAGTGTCTTTTTTCAATGTCCCCTCACCAAAGGTGAGGGGGGACATATTGTTTTCAGTGCGGATCCCGTCGGCATCGGCATGACAGTTTCTTGTTTGCGCGATATCTCTTGAACAATGGATGGAATTTCACCAAATTTGCATGTATATATATTTGGGACAAACTTAAGAACTGATTAGATTTTGGTGACCTTGACCTCATTTTCAAGGTCACTGGAGGACTTAGATGACAATTTCTTGTATGTGCAATATCTCATGAACCAATGGATGGAATTTCACCAATTTTGCATGGATAAATCATTGGGGCAAACTTAAGAGCTGATTAGGAAAAAGATTGGTGACCTTGGCCTCATTTTCAATGTCACTGGAGGACTTACATGACAATTTCTAGTACCCATAATATCTCCTGAACCAATGGATTGAATTTCATAAAACTTGCATGGATACACCATTAGGACAATTTAATTAGCTGTTTTTTTATATTGGTGACCATGACCTCATTTTCAAGGTCACTGGAGGACTTAGATGACAATGTCTTGTACCCACTATATTTACTGAACCAATGGATGGAATTTCACCAAACTTTCCTGGATACATGATTGGGACAAGTTTATGAGCTATTTAGATTTTGGTGACCTTGAACTTATTTTAAAAGTCACTGGGGAACAAGATGGCAGTTTCTTGTACCCACAATATCTCCTGAACCATTGAATGGTGGAATTTTGCCAAACTTTCATGGATACATCATTTGGACAAGTTTTAGAGCTGATCATCAGAATTTGGTGACCTTGACCTTATTTTCAAGGTCAGAGGAGGATTTAGTTATGTGAAAATTTGAAATTTATATATCTGTTTAGCCTTTGGCTTGATTTCCACTTTACTTTCATAGATATACCTACGGGACAGTCTCAAGAGTGTACTGTGTTTTGATGACCTTGACCTCATTTTTGAGGTCAAAAGCTATCTTACAAATGCAAATTTTTTTCTCTTAAAAATGAGATAACTTGAACCAGCGGATAGATATTCATCAGACTTGCATGAATGTATTGTTGTGACAGGTTTAAGACATGTTTAGTAGTTGGTGACCTTGACCAATTTTTGAAGGACATAGTTTTCTATGTAGGATATCTTTAGAACCAGCGGATGGATTTTGTTCAAACTTGCAAAGATATTTTATTTGTACAGGCTTTTTAGCTCACCTGAGCCTTTAGGCTCAGGGTGAGCTATTGTGATCACCAAGTGTCCGCCGTGCGTCGTCAACAATTTGCTATAAATGACATCTTCTCTGAAACCGCTAGGCCTAGGGCTTTGATATTTGGTATGAAGCATTGTCTAGTGGACCTCTACAAAGTTTGTTCAAATGGTGGCCCCAGGGTCGAAAATGGCCGTGGGGCAGGGGGTCTTGGGTTTGAAACTAAAAAATACTTAAAAATCTTCTTCTCCAGAACTGCTTTGCTCAGATGCTTGAAATTTGGTATGTAGTATTGCCTAATGGTCCTCTACCAAGTTTGTTCAAATGGTGGCCCCAGGGTCCAAAATGGCCCTTGGGCAGGGGGTCTTGGGTTCGAAACTAAAATATACTTAAAAATCTTCTTCTCCAGAACTGCTTGGCTCAGATGCTTGAAATTTGGTATGTAGCATTGCCTAATGGTCCTCTACCAAGTTTGTTCAAATGGTGGCCCCATGGTCCAAAATGGCCCTGGGGCAGGGGGTCTTGGGTTCGAAACTAAAAAATACTTAAAAATCTTCTTCTCCAGAACTTCTTGGCTCAGATGCTTGAAATTTGGTATGTAGCATTGCCTAATGGTCTCTACCAAGTTTGTTCAAATGGTGGCCCCATGGTCCAAAATGGCCCTGGGGCAGGGGGTCTTGGGTTCAAAACTAAAAAATACTTGAAAATCTTCTTCTCCAGAACTACTTGGCTCAGATGCTTGAAATTTGGTATGTAGCATTGCCTAGTGGTCCTCTACCAAATTTGTTCAAATGGTGGCCCCAGGGTCCAAAATGGCCTCGGGGCAGGGAGTCCCAGGTTCGAACCATAGAAATACTTAAAAATATTAAATAATCTTCTTCTTCAGAACCGCAAAGTTCAGATGCTTAAAATTTGGTATGTAGCATTGACTAATTGTCCTTTACCAAGTTTGTTTAAATGGTGGCACCAGGGTCCAAAATGGCCCCTTGGCATGGAGTCCAAGGTTTGAACCATAAAAATGCAAAGAAAAATATTCAAAAGTCTTCTTCTTCAGAACTGCAAGGCTTAAATGCTTGAAATTTGGTATGATGCATTGCCTAGTGGTCCTCCACCAAGTTTATTCAAATTTTGGCCCCAGGGTCCAAAATGGCCCCGCGGCAGGGAGTCCTTGGTTTGAACCATAGAAATACATAGAAAAATATTCAAAAATCTTTTACTTCAGTACTACTTGGCTCAGATGCTTGAAATTTAGTATGTAGCTTTGCCTAGTAGTCTTTTACCAAGTTTGTTTAAATGATGACCCCTGGGTCTAAAATGGCCCGCCCTAGGGGGTCCTGGGTTTGAACCATAGAACTACATAGAAAAATATTCAAAAATCTTCTTCTTCAGAATCACATGGCTCAAATGCTTCAAAATTGGTATGATGCATTGCCTTATAGTCCTTTATCAAGTTCGCAAATGATGGCCTGAGGGTCCAAAATGGCCCTGCGGCAGGTAGTCCTGAGTTTGAGCCATAGAAATACATATAGGAAACTATTCAAAAATCTTCTTGTTCCGAACCACTTGGCTCAGATGTTTGAAATTTGGTATGATGCATTGCCTGGTGGACTCCTGCAAAGTTTGTGTAAATGGTAGCCCTGGGATCCAAAATGCCTCTGGGGCAGGGAGTATTGGGTTTGAAATCAAAATGTACATAAAAATCTTCTTCTCCAGAACCCCTTAGTGCAGATGCTTGAAATTTGGAATGATGCATTGCCTAGTGGTCCCTTACCAAGTTTGTTCAAATGACAGTGCCAGGGTCAAAAATGGCCCCGCCCCAGGGGTCCAGGGTTTGAACCATAGAAATGCGTAGAAAAATATTAAAAAATCTTCATCTTCAATACCACTTGGCTCATAGGCTTGAATTTTAGCTTCTATCATTACCTAGTGGTCCTTTATCAAGATTATTCAAATGATGGCCCCATGGTCCAAAATGGCCTGGCCCAAGGGGTCCAGGGTTTGAACCATAGCAATACATAGAAAAATATTCAAAAATCTTCTTCTTCAGAACCATTTGGAAATGGTTGCAAACTATCAGGTTTGTTCAAACTATGACCCTAGTTTGACCTTAAACCTTTTAGCGCAGGTGAGAGATTCAGGCCCTCTTGGCCCTCTTGTTATTCATTAGAGGGGATGGGAAATGGGCTGGTGGGGGGACATCAGTTTTTCTCTGAAAAGCATTTCTAGTCTTTGTTTATATTTCCATATATGACTAGGTTCACTTCTATGTTCATACAAAACAATTGACATCATCTGGATGCTGCTGCTGACCTAAAGTCAAGGTTAGGTCACAGACTTAAACATTTCCATTAAAGTTTTGTGTTAAGTTTATATTCTTCCTATATATTTCCAATATCCTTTGGTGGAACCCTTTGATATTTGACTAGGTTTACTTTAGGTTCATAGCTGCCTACCAAAGGTCAAGTTCAAAGACTCGTATATTTGTGTTAAAGTTTTGCATACAGTTTACATTCTTTGTTTATATTTCAACAGCCTTTGATGAAACCTTTTGATATATGACTAAGTTTACTTCTGTGTGTTCATGCAGATTAGTTGACATCATCTGGATGCTGCTGCTGACCAAGGTCATGGAAACGGACTTATATGTTTACATTAAAGTTTTTTTGTTGAGTTGGTACTCTTTGCTAATACTTGTAACATACTTTGATGGGACCAACTGATAGGTGACTAAGTTTACTTCTAGGTCCATACCATGTATAAGATTGGTTTCATTAGGCAGTGGTTCATTAGGCGGTGGTGCTGGTCGGGGGTATACGTGAGCCCCTGCTCACTTGCTGTAGTTTTTATTAACCTACTTGTAAATGCTCTGACTCCTTGTCTTTTAAACCTCTTCTATTCTTGCAGGTGATTTACTGACACAGTTTTTCCAGTACTATGCAGGTTTTCCTTTCAAGGGCAATAAAATAGACCTTCATAATGGAACCTGTACAGCAGAGCCTAGGTCTGCGAGATGTATATGGATGGAAAATCCTTGTGAAAAAGGACACAATATATGTAAAAATGTGAAAAGACCCTATTTGAGTAAATTTATGACAGAGTGTCAATTGGCGGTGAAAAGACTGGAAGACAATGCAGCC
The DNA here is from genome assembly GCA_963989385.1 of Ctena decussata. Taxonomy (NCBI): domain Eukaryota; kingdom Metazoa; phylum Mollusca; class Bivalvia; order Lucinida; family Lucinidae; genus Ctena; species Ctena decussata. The sequence goes on from OZ022504.1 coordinate 43,645,547, forward strand.
AAAGCGTCTAATTCACCATGGGGACTTTCATATGTTATAAACCCAGAACTGACCAAGTCAGATAGCAACAATATAGAGAAATCTAGCACTAATGAATTGAATGAGAAACGGGAAGGAGGTGATAAAACATCTAGAAGAAATAAATCTAGCACTAATAAATTGAATGAGAAACAGGAAAGAGGTGATAAAACATCTAGAAGAAATAAATCTAGCACTAATAAATTGAATGAGAAACAGGAAAGAGGTGATAAAACATCTAGAAGAAATAACCGTTCTGGCTCCGAGGTTACAAAACTTTTTGAGGACATTCTCAGACTCAAGTGAGTACAAATCCTGAGTCTGAGCATAAACCCAAGGTTATAAAACTTTTGAGAACGTTTTCATGCTCAACATTGAGCACGATGTTTAGCATGAAACGTACAAATCTTGAGCAAGCACTGAACCATTCTCAGAGTCATGCTCAAGCAAAAAAACATGGCGGCACATTTATGCGAGACACATTGTCAAACACGGAATTTGGCCAGAAGACCGGTCGTTTCGCACATAAAACAAATCCGCTGGAGGATTTAAAGAGGACCAGGTATTTGCAAGATACTGTTTTAGGCAGCAGACTATTATGAGGGTAACTGGCAACCTGTCCGCCTCAAAAACTGAGAAAAACCCTCACCTCTGCTCCAGCTGTCAAGCTTCATATAAAAGCATCTCCTTTTTTGTGAACCGCCAAATATCTAGTTCGACAGCAGGTGCATGCAATCTTTGCTAACTGACTTTCTAGAAACGACATGAAGTTTCCATTTTGCAGGACGTTAGACGAAGAAAACACATCCTTCTCCAAACCATCAGGCGATTTGCAGTGACCTTCCCTTTTCAGTACCGGTTTTCCCCGGTTATAAATATAAATAATTGAGATCTAGTAAGCTATTGGTGCAGCTCCAATGTGACGTGCACAGTATAAAGTGTGACGTCGAAATGCCACTGTCAATAAGCAAAGGTTGCACACCACCAAAGATATCTATCGATAAACCGAGAGCCCTCTACAACCAATTGGGGCTTAGCTACAACCAGCCAACCTAAGCTTATTTATTTCCTAGCTTTCATCATGTAGCGTCTTTGTAGCCCCGGCGCCCCGCAGATTTGGTGTAGACATCTAGACATCGACTAGTGCTGACCCCCCCCCCCCCCCCCTCTCTCTCTCTCTCTCTCTAATTTCTAATCACTTTTCCTGTCACTTAAGCTATAGATCTAGATTGGCTTTACCAGTGAATACACAGTTCCGAGCCACACCAAGAATGTCATTCAAAATCACGTGATAGCGTATACCTGGCCAATGCAAGGACAACTTAGCACGTGACATAGTCTCACAAACAAATCGCACGTGGTCAGTATCGTACATCAGTCCGTGATTTTACCTTACAGTTAATGGAGGGATGTGTACCTGTTTAAAGAAAACAAACTTACACCACTTTCAATAAACTTATCCTGCTTTGCAAAGAGAGAACGCATTGGAAATGTGTGATGCGCCAACTTGCATGTGTAGGTCATGAGGAGGCTGATTCTTCGCCATAGATTGCCAACATTTAGCAGACACTTGCATGTATCATTTGTTTTTCCGCCATCTTTGTGTAAAGCTTGTGAGACGTAGTAACAGTAACTAAGTAGGCCGGCCTTAGCGGCTATTCTCGGAACTGTGTATTGTTGAGCAATACTTCCCTGTTTGTGTGTGTCAGCTGTTAAGTAGATCTTACCACGAGCATGGATTGTGAGTGATATTTCTACCTTTTAGGGGCTGCCAAGCTCAACAATATAACCGTTGGAGCCGAACTCTTTCGATTTCTCTCAAATCGCTGAAAATAGTGCTTTTATGTGGGAAAATGCTAGAACCTAAGAATTCATGAAAACTTTGGTAGATTTGACCTAAAAATTGGTACTGTATAATATATTATCCTATAAATGTTCCTTGAGTAGTTCTCTATCAACCGAACGAAATTCACGTAAATTACACAATTTGGCTGGTTGCCATGGCAACCGAATGGTTAAAAATAGAAAAAAATATTCAAAAATCATCTCCTCAGAAACTATACAACCAATAAAGCTCAAACTTCACAGGAAGGATCTTAGTACTAGCCTCTATAAAAGTACTGTTTTTCTTGGCTATTGCCCCTGCAGTTTGGTTGCTATGGGAACTGAAAGTTGCCATTGACTTATAATGGCAAAATGGAAAATTTGCATTTATTGCTATGCCACTGCAGATATTTGACAAAACTTTCATAGAAATGTACCTTGAGTAGTCTTTAACCAGCCATGTTAAATTTATGCAAATTGCGCAATTTGAATGGTTGCCATTGCAACCAAATAGTTAAAAATAGAAAAATATTAAAAAATCATCTCTGCAGAAAGTGTGTGGCCAATAAAGCTCAAACTTTACAGAAAGAACCTTAGTACTAGCCTCTATAGAATTACTGTTTTCTATGGCAACTGCTTCAGCAGTTTGGTTGCTATGGCAACTAAGAGTTTCCATTAACTTATAATGGGGAAAATGGAAATTGGCAATTTTTGCTGTCTAACTGCAGTTATTTAGATTTTTTTTTACAGAAATGTTTCTTGAGTAGTCCTCTACGATTTATATGAATTTTCTCCAAATCGCTGAATTTGATTGGTTGCCATGGCAAAATATAGGGTAAATTTTCCAAAAAAAAAAAAAAAAAAATCTTCTGCTCAGAAGCCATGTGGGGGATGAAGCTGATATTGTGCAGATGTGTTGATGACAGTAGCCTCTACATAAATTTTATTCTTTTTCTTCCAATCCCATAAGAACTTTGGTTGCTATGGCAACTTATAGTTTCCATTGACTTATGGGAAAACTGAAGCCATGAGGGGGATGGAGCTGATACTTAGCATACATATTGATAACATCTAAGCCTCTACCTAAAGTATGTTTGATATTATCATTGCCCGTGTGAATTCGTTGCTATGGCAACTTAAAGTTAGACTTATAATGGGGAAAGTGGACATTTGCTATTTATTTCTGTGTTACTGCAGATATTTTGACAAAAGCTTTACAGAAATGTTCCTGGAGTAGTCCTCTACCAGCCATATGAATATTTCCCAAATACCTGATTTTGATTGGTTGCCATTGCAGCCAAACATCTTCTTCTGAGAAGCCATTACGGGGGGATAAAGCTTTTTGTCATAAATATTTGTGATATTATCCTCCACATAAATAGTGCTTTTTATTGCTGTTGTGCATGGTGTTTTGTTGCTGTAACCTCAGTGCTCAGGTGAGCGATATAGGGCCATTGGCCCTCTGGTTGTTTATTCTTCAACAATCGCCATCTTAAGGATTTATTGTTAAAAGTAAAATAGTGTAACTCACGCTCAGATTAACGTCAGAATTGCAGGGCTGGTTTCTTCGGAGAGTATTTATTGTATCGGAATAAGCAAATTTTGAAAATATTTGTGTATGATTCAAATGTACTTATGCATCACTTATGAGCTATATAAGAAAAATTACTTTTTCTCAACGGATACAGAATTTTTTTTTTTAAAAATCCGCGGTCTTAATTTTTGTAACAAATTTCAAATTTGACACCAAACTCTTACACCTGTCTGTGTTATTAAGCCGATTTGGACAAAATACTTACAGCAATCTGTGCAAAAAGCAAATTTCCAAAATGTACATTGTCTGTTTTTATCCCCCGACCGAAAGGTTCGGGGGATATAGCGATGAGCCTGGCGTCCGTCCGTCCGTCCGTAAACACTTTCTTGTCCGCTCTATATCTTGAATACCCTATGGAATATTTTTATGATACTTCACAGTTATGTAGAACAGGTCATGACGATGTGTCGCGTACAAGAATGGTAACTCTTGCTATTGTACTCTTTGAATTATCTCCCCTTTGGTGATTTTTTGGCAGATTCGTGTCCGCTCTGTAACTTGAATACCCTTTGGAATATTTTCATGATACTTCACAGAAATGTAGAACAGGTCATGACGATGTGTCACGAACAAGAATGATAACTCTTGCTTTCTTACTTTTGGAGTTATTTCCCCTTGATAGTTTTAGGTGTGATTTTTGGCAGATTCGTGTCCGCTCTATAACTAGAATACCCTTTGGAATATTCTCATGATACTTCACAGATATGTAGAACAGGTCATGACGGTGTGTCGCGAACAAGAATGACAACTCTTGCTTTCTTACTTTTTGAGTTATTTCCCCTTGATCATTTAAGGTATGATTTCGTGCCCGCTCTATAACTTGAATATCTTTTGGAATATTTTCATGATACTTCACAGATATGTAGAACAGGTCATGACGATGTGTCGTGAACAAGAAAGACAACTCCTGCTTTCTTACTTTTTGAGTTATTTCCCCTTGATGGTTTTAGGTGTGATTTCGTGTCCGCTCTATAACTTGAATACCTTTTGGAATATTTTCATGATACTTCACAGATATGTAGAACAGGTCATGATGATGTGTCGCGAACAAGAATGACAACTCTTGCTTTCTTACTTTTGGAGTTATTTCCCTTTGATGATTTTAAGTGTCCGCTCCATAGCTTGAATACCTTTTGAAATATTTTCATGATACTTCACAGATATGCAGAACAGGTCATGACAATTTGTCTCATACATGAATGATAACTCTTGCTTATAGACCTAGTGAATTATTTCCCTTTGGTAGTTTGAGCTGCTGTTTGAGTCTCTGCTCCATAACTGTATAACCCTGGCCAGCTCCAGAATTTGAATAACCGTGCCGGGCCGGGTAGCGCAATCGGTAGGGCACCTGACTCGTAAGTCAGAGGTCCTGGGTTCGAATCCCGGTCTGGCCACATACTTTCGTTTCTCCTTCCGCTGATTCAAGAAGGGCAGTTGTCAGTTACTAGCGAAAGTATGTGCACTTAGTACTGGTTAACCGCTTAGGAGGTCTAAGCCTGCCCAGGAATAGTGTGGTTAGGTTAACTGACCGTCCCAACATGACCTTAGTTGTTTACCGTGGACGTTAAGCATCAAATCAACCAACCAAAAAATTGAATAACCGTGAACCTTTTAGAATATTGATGATCATGCTGTGATATCTTATCAGTGTTCCTAACTCTCTCTTACCCCTCCACATTCCCGTGCCCCCTCCCGCAACAAATTGACCTGTATTAAGCAAGCACCTGTCTCAAGCAAGCGGTTTTTGCACCTCCCTTGGGTGCTTGCTTAAGGCAGGTTTGACTATACAGTAATACTTTCTCTTGCCATCGGAGAGAAATTTTCTCAAAGTTTGAAGCCCATAAATATATAAATAGATGTATATGATATTTCACCAGCATAAAAAGTCTTTCCCTTGGCAAGATGACTAGCAGAAAAAAGAGACGGGGAAAGGTGATGCAATAGATATAATTCGTTCTACACGAAAACAGAGGATAGTATAGTATATCGAAATAAATTATCACGAAACGGCTAAAAGCTACCATTCAGGAATATTAAGTGTGGATTATATTTGCAGCTTCCGATAGAATTTGTACAACAAACTCAATTCATATCATATAAATGCAAATAGATCCGTCCCATACTGAAAAAGCAAATGAATAAGGATAACTTATAAATTCTCATTTATGTCGTCCTTACAACATTTTTAACGGATGGGACCGGTTTCCTTTTGTTTCCCAGGCGTGTTTTTTTTTTTTCTTCACTACTTCTCTACAGTCGAACTCCCCGATTAACATAATCATAAGGTGGAAAAGTAGACGCTTGTGAGTTTGACGTTACGTTTTGTTCCCCAATACCGTGCGCGACGTCTACACGAAGAGTACAAGAGGACAAGGTCATTCTTTAACCTTTGACAATTACAAACAAATCTTCAAAAGCAACTATGTCAATTGTAACGAAATATCATGCAGTGCCTCCAGGGTTTGCGGGAATAAAAAATTGTTCAAGGACTGGTTGCTCAAACCTATCATTTCCCGATGATTAGAACTTTTAGGGTCATATAGAGAAAGGGATGGAGTAAAGAAGCACATCTATACTCGAAAGCTTTTTTTAAGACGTGTTTTCATCTTTTGGTTGGTTGTTTAAGAAATAGGTCAGCTCTAGCAGCGAATTGTTGAGTAATAATTCACTGTTTGGAGGTCAGTTGTAAAGTAGGTAATATCACGAGCACGGAGGGTGAGTGATATATCTACTTACAACTGACCTCCAAACAGTGAATGAACACTCAACAATTCAATGATAGAGATGAACTATTTTGATTCTAACACTCAAAAACGCTGAAAAAGTATTGTTTTCATTCCAATTCTCCCAACCTTCATGACAGCACGTTCATGATTCCGCTAATACTCTTAACTGTATCCAAGATAAATGTAGTTTTTGATGGCGATTTTATGAAGAAAAAGAAATGTTACACCGTCTGACGTCTCAAAACATCACAAAATTACGTCAGTATTGCCTGTGACGGCAGCAGTTAGACTCACACGCTCCGAAACAGTGAATTGTTGCAGAATAAAACACGGAAACTTTCCATTGCTTCTATAGGCGCACTGTGTTAGAATTTAAATTTAACGAGACAGTATATATATTGAGCCGTCTCCCAGAGAAAGGGAGAAGGAAAAGAGATATGATGCACAACGCAACAAAAGGGCCCTTAACATCGCTGACGTTATTTTGAGTAAATGACGTCGAAAGTTAGAGAAACGTTTTGGTGCACATTCCTAGGTGAAAGACATAAGGAAGTGAAAATTTCAATGAAGAAAACGATCCATTCCAACTAAAATGAATCGAGATGAATAAAGCGATCTAATATTAAAACAAATATGGAAGAAAAGAAATGTCTGGAGGCTCAGTCTTATCCAACCAGTTTCCGATTAAACAGAAAAATTAGGCCCAAATATTTTTTCAGCAATGCCTTTCCGTGACAACACCAGAGTGTGTTTGATAGATCACTCAACTTTCAGCAGCTATTGTCCACGGTGCTAAAACTTTGACAAGCTTTTATTGCAGTGACGTCACAACCCAACGTCATAATGACAGTTCGGCACGCGCACTTTAAGGTTGCTATCGCCAGGCAAGACAAGACTAGATACCGATCGAGCGGAGTTTTATCTTTTTTTTTTTCGGAGATTCTCTTTAAAAGCCTGCAAACTGTGTAGTCCGACAAGTCAGTACTCAAAACAGTATTTTTTTTCTAATGGTCTAACATGTCATTTTTGTCTCCTCTGTAACCACTGGGTTGATAAGGCCCAGATTTCATCTGTAGTATCCTTAGGCTGGGGGATTGAAAGTTTGTGTTTTTTATGAAAATCTGCCTTTTAGTTTGGTTGCTATGGCAACTTAGAGTTCCCATAGACATATAATGGGGAAAATTGAATAATGGCATTTACTGCCTAGCCATTGCAGATATGTTGACAAAACTTCTATAGAAATTTCCTTAAGAAGTCTTCTATTAGCTTTATTGTTTTTGGACCCACTGATCCTTTTACTGGTTGTCATGGAAACCAAAATGCAAAAATAATGGAAAAAAAAAATACTTACAAAATTATCTCCTCAGAAGCCACTGGGCCAATAAGGCCCAGATTTCATCTTTAGTATCTTTCGGCTGGGGGGTTGAAAGTTTGTGTTTTGATGAAAATCGGCTCTTTCGTTTGGATGCTATGGCAACTTAGAGTTGCATTGACTTATACTGGGGAAAATTGAAAAATGGCATTTACTGCAATCAAAATATGGAAAATAGTTATATATTTTGTTATCAACTCAACAGACTGTCAGACTGAGACTTTGTAGTTGTATATTTTGTATTAGCCTGTACAAATGTGACAGTAATTTTGATAGCAATTTTGAGCTAGAGATCTGGTGAGCTTTGTGGCCCGTGGGCCTCTTGTTGTTGTTGCATTTGATGTTTAACGACCCAGTAGACAGCTATGGTCATGACAAACCGGTCAGCTATAGTACTCAGACTGTTCCTGGCCAGGCTTAGAGCTCCGAAGTGGCTAACCAGTACTGAGTGTTCATACTTTTTTACCAGACTGACAACTGTCCATCTCCCTTTGATTTGCAGTCCGACACGCTGCCGACTGCGCAAGCTGGCTTGTTGGACTGCGAGCTGTTGAACCGCACGTGTGTTAATGAATTATACAGCTATAATTCTATAAAGTGTGTTCAAAGAATTGCGGGGGTGGGGAGAGAGAGAAAGAGAGAGAGATAGTGAGAGAGAGAGAGAGAAGATACACAGCAGCACAACAAGTTAGCAAAATAATTTACATGGTAGATCTAGATCTGCGTAAATAAAAAGACACATCTTCTTATAAAGTGTAAAGAGCTTACCGTCAGTTTGCGGTGGTGCGCAGGTTGGTTTGAGGTCGCAAAGTGTCTAACATCTTAGTTTAAAAAAATATCGCTTATGTTTCTATAAATCGTATGTAATAGCTTAAAGCCATTCCTGTATTTTCTTCCATAGAACGATATCTATTCCTAACAATGCCGCTTAGAAAAGTACACTTGAACAATTCTACTATGCGAACAGTTAAGCCTCCGATCGGTATGCACTGTATTTGCTGTTCAATGCATAGGTTTCGTCGAGCCTTAATTTGCTGGTGCAGACAGGGACAACTCCGACTGCGCATAATAGTCCATGGCATGACCACGATGGCTACCAGCAACTTTTCTTCTGGTACGGCTGACGTTCTCCTATTTGCATAAAAATTATTTATCCCAGTCTTAATCGTCTGTCCATATGATAAACTTAAAACAATTTACAGGCTAGCATGAAATGAAAACGATGAAAGCCCGGACCAGAATGTAGTCTGTCAAGTTAGAGCCTTAGTATGTTGCCAACATGTCTAAGCATTTTAGAGCAGTGAAGTTCAGGATCAGACTGTGCGTATATGCAAGTGAATCGGTGAAATCATGGTGCTGGAAATCAAGTAACCCATAGGACAAGAAGAAGTTTCAGATTTTGTGGCACCTGCTTTAACAAGGTGCGATATAGGTATCCGGTTTTCCGTCTCTCTGTGCATCCGATTTACACAATTGACACTGACCCTAGCGTTAAATCCCTCTCTATCTTAAACCAGTGGGTGGATTTTCACCAAACTTGCATTGCTACATCATCAGGATAATAACTAGACTCTATTAGATATTTATGACCTTGACCTTATTCTCAAGGTCACAGGATGATATCATGTCTTCACCTCAATCCTACACTTAAATCCCTCTCTAGTTTAATGTGGATTTCCACCAAACTTGCATGAATATATCAGTGGGATAATTCCTAGAGTTTATTTGGAATTTGAGACCTTGACTCCATTTTCAACGTCACAATACGACTTTTTTTTATGCCCCCGTGACGATAGTCAGGGGGCATTAAGATTTGCTCCTGTCTGTCCGTCCGTCTGTCCGTCCGTTAGTCACACTTTATGGTATAGAGTTTGTGTAATAAACTACTCCCACAGTTTTCAATGGATCATTTTGAAACTTTGCATACGTATGTTGTCGACATATTGAAAATATGCATGTGGATGCTTGTAGGAGCTAGAATAATTTTTTACAGAATTACAGTTTGTTGAACTTAGTCATTTTAGGCAAGTTTTTGCATTGTATGGTATGAAGTTTGTGTAATCAACTCCTCCCACAGTTTTCAATGGATCTTTTTTTAGACCGTGCATACATGCTGTGGACATATTGAAAATGTGCATATGGGTTTTTGTTGGAGCTAAAATTAATTTTTACAGAATTATGGCCTTTTGAACTTAGTCATTTTAGGCAAAATTTTGCATTGCAGGGTATGAAGTTTGTGTAATCAAATCCTCCCACAGTTTTCAATGGATCTTTTTTAAAACGTGCATACATGCTGTGGACATATTGAAGATGTGCATGTGGGTTTTTGTTGGAGCTAAAATTAATTTTTAGCTCACCTGGCCCGAAGGGCCATAGTGAGCTATTGTCATACCAATGCGTGCGTCGTGCGTCGTGCGTCGTCATGCAATTTGTCCGTCAACACCTAAAAACAAATATTCAAACATCTTCTTCTGTAAAACTACTGGTCCCATGGTTCTCAAATTTCACATGGAGCATGACCTGACTCCAGGGTCTCAGAATTGTAAAATTGGGTTAGGTTGAAAATCCAAGATGGCCGCCGTTACTAAAAATAGCAAAAACAACAAAATCAACTTCTTCTCCAGAACCACTGGGTATATTTGTCTGAATTTTGGCATGGAACATCAGTGAAACCGTGGTATTCAAAATTGTAAAAATGAAAAAAATCTGTAGCGGAGTTTTGTCACAGTGACCTACTTTCTGTTTACGTGTGTAATTTTGCTCAAATGCCAATGTCAAAAAATGACCTATTTAAACAACTTCAAACAACTTCTCTAAAACTACTGGTCCCATGGTTCTCAAATTTCACATGGAGCATGACCTGACTCCAGGGTCTCAGAATTGTAAAATTGGGTCAGGTTGAAAATCCAAGATGGCCGCCGTTACTAAAAATAGCAAAAACAACAAAATCAACTTCTTCTCCAGAACCATTTGGTTTATTTGGTTGAAAGTTTGCATGGAACATAAGTAGGACCTTGGTATTAAAAATTGTAAAAATAAAAAAAATCTATAGCCGAATTAGGTCACAGTGACCTACTTAGAGTTTACAATGCAATCAATTCTGACCAGATTTGGTCAGAAATGGTTCTTGAATGGAATTATTTCAATTTTGTGCCAGTTGACTATCCAAGATGGCCACCATGGGGGCCGTTACTAAAAATAGCACAAACATAAAAATGACAATTACTCAAGAACCCTTGAATGGAATTGGACCAATTTTGTGTCAGAATGTTCCTTGCATGAAGCTGTTTCGATTAATTGCAATTTGGCGTTCCAAGATGGCCGCCATCTGGTGTTACTAAAAATAGCACAAACATAAAAATGACAATTACTCAAGAACCCTTTAATGGAATTGGACCAATTTTGTGTCAGAATGTTCCTTGCATGAAGTCGTTTTGATTAATTGCAATTTGGCATTCCAAGATGGCCGCCATCTGCCGTTACTAAAAATAGCACAAAACATGAAAATGACAATATCTCAGTAACCGCTGAATGGATTTTGACGAAATTTGTGTCAAAATGATTCTTGCATTGAGATGTTTCAAAAATATCTAACTGTAGACCCTTCATATTGGCCTCTGTTACTAAAAATAGAAAAATGTGAAAATTAGAAAATCTCAATGGAGTTGGATTAATTTTGTGTCTGAATGGTCCTTTAATTAAGCTTTTTCGATTTTTTGCATTTTGGCATTCCAAGATGGCCATCATTTGCCGTTACTAAAAATAGCACAAAACATGAAAATGACAATATCTCAGTAATCGCTGAATGGATTTTGACGAAATTTGTGTCAAAATGATTCTTGCATTGAGATGTTTCAAAAATATCTAACTGTAGACCAGTCATATTGGCCTCTGTTACTAAAAATAGAAAAATGTGAAAATCAGAAAATCTCAATGGAACTGAACCAAATTTGTGTCAAAATGGTCCTTGCATGAAGGCTTTTCGATTTTTTGCATTTTAGCAATCCAAGATGGCCGCCATCTGCCGTTACTAAAAATAGCACAAAACATGAAACTGGCAATATCTCAGTAACCCCTGAATGGATTTTGATGAAATTTGTGGCAAAATGATTTTTGCATTGAGGTGTTTCAAAAGTAAATATATAAAGACCAGGCAAGTTGGCCTCTGTTACTAAAAGTAGCAAAATGTGAAAATGAGAAATTCTCAGTGGAATTGGACCAATTTTGTATCAGAATGGTCCCGTTGCAAAATAGCCAGGTGAGCGATATCAGGCCCATTTGGGCCTCTTGTTACAGAATTATAGCCTTTTAGACATAGTCATTTTAGGCAAATTTTTGCATTGTATGGTATGGGGTTTGTGTAATCAACTCCTCCCAAAGTTTTCAATAGACATTTTTTAAACCTTGCATACATGTTGTGGACATATTGAAGATGTGCATGTGGGTTTTTTTTGGAGTAAGAATTAATTTTGACAGAATTACAGCCTTTTGAACTTAGTTATTTTAGTCATATGTTTATATTATAGGGCAAGTACTTTGTGTAATCAACTCTTCTCACAGTTTTCAGTGGCTGTTTTTCAGACATTGTATACATATGGTGGACATAATGAGAATGTGCATGTTTGTTTGATTAATAAAATTATTTAATTTTGGTGGAATTATGGCCTTTCAAACTTAGTCATTTTGGGCTGTATTGCTGCACTGTAGGGTATGGTGTTTGTTTAATTTTTTCAGTGAAATCTTTGTAGATAGTGTTTGTGCTTAAAAAGTTCTTTTGGGATGTACACACGTCCAGTGACAGGCGCTGCACGGGGGCATCATTAGAGTCTTACAGACACAGTTTTCTAGTTTTTTTGTCGACCCTAGTGTTGAATCCCTCTCTCTATCCTAAACTAATGGGTGGATTTCTGAGAAAACTTGTGTGGATATATCAGTGGAATAATTTCTAGAATGTATAAGGTTTTGTGACCTTGACCCTATTTCCAAGGACACAGGATATATCAGTGGAATAATTTCTAGAATGTATAAGGTTTTGTGACCTTGACCCTATTTCCAAGGACACAGGATGGCTTAATATCCCTTTGTTCATATTTTACGTCAACTACCAGGTGGATTTCCTCCAAACGTGCAAGAATATACCATTAGGACAGTAGTAATAGATGGTTAGGTTTTGGTGACTTTGACTCCAATGTCATGGCCACAGGAGAACTTCTCTTGAACCCATTGACATATTTTGAATTCTACCAAGCTCGCATAGATTTTTTAGCATGATAAGCTAAAGGGAATATATTATGGTGACCCTGACCCTGTTTTCATGGTAACAGGACCAAATATTAAATATCTGTTAAACCTGTTGACAGATTTTGAATTTTCACTAAACAAGCATGGATATATAGCTTGAGCAAGCCAAATAGATCAGATTTTGGTGACCTCGACCCCATCTGCATAAATCAAAGAAATACTTTGCAAGTTATGTTAAATACCTCTTGAATCTATATGTGTTGTGAGGAATGCAATTCTTTCCCTCCAAGGCACTAATATTTATGCATGGCAGGTGCGACATAACTTTCCGCGGAGTTCTTGTTTTCCTTCTTACTTTTACCAGTGCGTGAGAATAGGTGCTGTACAGCATGTGTCTGTCTACAGCAAACACTCAAGGTTGGTTGGTTGGTTGCTTAGGGTTTAACGGCCCTTTGAGGCAGTATTTTAGTATATATCGAGCCCTCTCCCAGAGAGTGGTAGAAAGATGAGAAAAAAACTGCTAAAAGAAACCCTACTGCACCTTCTGCAGGCACAACAGGCCTTTGCCCTACCTCAACGCGATATCAGTAGGACGCCCCAGTGCCAAAAGTTCATAGCATCTTCGCTCCACCCAACCACCCTGCAATCACTCTGCAAAGTCTTACATTTGCAGATTCATGAGGATTCATATAGAGATGGGGCGAACAAGGACAACTTTGAGCAAACGGCACGTATACGCATATTGGTTTTTGTCTTCATTTGTTCGAATGTATGCCGTCACAGCGGACCAGACAATTTTACAACTGACGATATCGTTTTACGACGCAAACGTCATCAAAAACGCAACGTTAGGTCAGAGGGTGGAAGTACTAAATTTCGTATTGTTACGCCAAACAAATGAATTTGGCAAAAAGAAAGGTACCACTGAAAAGTTAAAATATTGCTATATCAAGAAATGCTAAAAAGTGAAAATTTGCCGTTAAGGGCCCTTTTGCTGCGTTGCGCATCATATGATAGGTGAGAGAACATGTTCAAACAATCCCCACCAACACCTAGTGCAAGCACAGTACAAGCCCCTTACCCTACTATTACCAAATTAGTTTGACCCTGTTTTCATGTTTTGAAAGAATAATTGCTTCATACTTTTTACAGGTTCAATGTTGGAGGTTTTTGCCTTAGAATGGGACACACTTCAGTGATTCGTTTATAAGGCAGTACTCTTAAAATGAACCCTGTAAACGTGTGTGGTATGTTACGAAATGGATCTAATCGTCCACTATGTCGTCGAGATTATTTTAATCCTTTCAATCAGTAAGGCTACAGTTTTTAGGGTAACTGTGGTAATAAAACGTTTACGGAAATTGTGACTACGTTATGCATGGGTTGTTTGTGAATACCTCTCGTGGACAGCGTATTGCATGATTTTAAGGTGAATACCTGCACGAGTCTTTTGATTGTGGAAAGCGTGTTGCATGATTTTAATGTGAGACGCATAGTATTTATACGCCTATCTTTTAATGAAAAGTTAGACGTGGCTGTTTAATTCTTGATGGATGTTATATTGTTGTGTGCCCAGATTCTGTGTTAAGACCTAGAAGGGTAAGATTTTATTATATTTATTTAGAATAGTTTGGCTAAGAATGAAAAATGTGACTTCTGATTGATATGGTATGATTATATGTGTCGACTGATTTGTTTTTGTTGGCAGTGATCAGGCTGCGCATGTGTCGACCGATTTTGTTAGTAAGCATGCTGCGCATAATATTTGTATATTAGGAAGTTTTGTAAATTACGGAAATAGTTTATATCACTGATGTTGGTTGCAATGGTGTGCGTCTATTTGACGTCCAGTGACGTCAGTTGTATTCATGTTATTCATGTGACGTCAGTTGCATTCATGTTATTGCGACGTCAGCACTTTTTATATTAGTTTCACGTATACGTGGCCTATAGAAGTAGATTGATTTGTAATGGAACTAATTTATATACTCGTGACGTCAATTGACGCCATAGCATGCACCGCATTAAGGGTTTTTTCCATAAGTTATAATGGTAGCGTTTGGTCATCATGCGTTTGATTTGCCTTCATTAGACAGCGTCATATGGTATAACGTCATTGATGTCATGATGTCAGATCAAACGTTATGATCCCAAATGTGTGAGAAACGCTTATTCAGCTATTATATTCTATGGCAAATGGTATTACGCTTAGTTTAAAGAAATGAATTAATACATATGCGAGTTAGATTTTGGTCAATCAATTTAATGTAAATAAGTCATTGTTTAGATTATTCATGTTTTATGTGGGGTATGTCATGGTAATGCCTGTTGACGTCAGTATACTTCTTGCCAATGTTTGACGTCAGATCCTTCGACGCACATGCGTAGTAGGATCTATGTTTCTTCATTGGCGGAAGTGGTAAGCACACTTTTAGCTTTACATCGTGAGCGCGAGTCGTGTCTAGTGACACGGCTGGCGTGTGCACGTTATGCTCGGCATTCGCCGAGGGCGTTGTATGGTATTTCCAAGACAGGCCCAAGTCTTACGTATTGTTATGTAGTTACAATGTATTAAGTGTAAGTTCGTTATTTTTAGGCACATCAAGTCCGGCAGTCAGCTGTTAGGGCTTAGAGCCACGTCTCACCTGGAGATTCGATAAACGTCTCCAGGTTAATACCAACCCGGGTAGAGGCAGTTACAAAGCCGTTTGTGTATGGTTCCTAAGCAGAGGCGGGAAGCACAAAATGTAGGCGGAAGTGGTTAGCACAGTTTTGCCAGATTCTGTGATAAGATCTGAAGGTCACATCAAGTGTGGGACAGTGTTCGTCCACTAAAGGGTGTTAATATATATAGACTGGTCCCTGGTACGATCCAGGGAGCGACCAGAAAAAAATCGTGCACGTTTTATTATAAGTTGGTGTTCCTCATGATATATGGACTGGCCCATGACATGATCCAGGGAACGACGAATTGAAGTCTACCAACATAAGGCCTTGTTTTTTTGTATGAGCTCAAACAACGTTGTTTTTGTTCTTTGTGTTTTCCTTTAGTTCATGGCGCTGAGCCGAGTACGGTGTTGACGTCAGACGGTAATCTATTTGCGTATTGTACGCAAATCGATTACATATTTGAAACAAACACCTTACTTGGGCCAGCGACATGAACTGATATGTATTGTATATTATTGTAATTGTGACAGTTGTAAATTGTATTGTTGTATATAAAATTTACATTATATATATATAAACTTCAAAAAATTCTAACGTTGTTAGAGTTTCCTTGTTAGTGTATTACACTAGTAGATAACCTTTTAACCGGAAGTCACCCTCCGCCGTCCTGGCGACGCATAAGGCTCTACACCCGTGTCGACCGAGTGTAAAACCTTCTGCGTAACATGGTGTCATGAAGTAACGGGATTTGATTTCCGGTTAATATCTGCCAGTGTAACACATTGACAATATATACAGAATCTAGGCACAATTTTGTCAGACATTTTTTTTATTATTGACTTTCTGATTGTTCTTTTCTAAGGTGACGTAAGGATGTTTGTAAGGCTGTGAATTTTAGGGGAGCAATTTTGCCACTAAATTCTAGTAAATGTAACCTACACTCAATTAAGGTCAACTATCCTTATTCCCTGCGTGATGAAGTGCGATAGCCCATGCATTAATTTGTGATAAAATGTAACAGGTTGCATATCTGAGTGGGGAAACTGAGGTATATAGACCTGAATTGTCTTGGCACGGATGATACATATTTAGTTTTAAGGTCCGGTTGAGTACCTTGGCACTGCTGTCGCATGACAATCTGTAAGTTTATTAACCTAAACGTTTTGTACGTTGTGTCGTAACCGTTACTGAGGTCCATTTTATGTCCTGATTTAGTAACGTAGGTCACTCGTAACGTTATATAATATCGTTACAATGAATTAAACCTAATAGCGGAATCTTAAGTTTGATTTACCGTTGGTATCTTATATGGTTTTGTAATGCAGGACGTACAGTTGTCGTGTCAGTGTTAATACGTTGCGTTACATACGTTACGTTTGTATATCCGATACGCTAGATCAAGTTGGGCATAATTGTATGTGGGTTATTTACGTCTTCTAAATACGTCATTTAATACTGAAAAGTAATTCTCGGCAAAGTCAACGTCAGTTTATGACGTCATTTCCGGTCTGTTATGAACGTAACTTTAATAGCTACGTCTAGATCGCGAGTATACTAATTTATCAACGTTTTAGTTGGATTAGTTTGTTATTATCATTGTTAACGTTTTAGTTAACGTGTGTGACTATAAGTGAACGTCGGTTTCAGTTAGGTTAACGTGAGCTTTACGTTAAGCGGCATGGATCAGTTAGTTAAGACGGGAAAGGAGTTAGGTTATGAGGAGCAGGCATTGCAGGAATTTGTAAAGCAACAGCAAGAGACTGAGAGGGCAGAAAGGCACGCGGTAAGGGAACTTGATAAAGAGAAGATCGCGGCGGAGAAAGAAAAGCTTGCGCAGGCCGATAAAGACCGGGAAATTGAGTTAGCTAGGATCGCGCAGGCCGAAAAAGATAGGGAAATTGAGTTAGCTAAGATTGCGGCGGATAGGGAAATCGAGATGGCGCGAATTGAAAGCATAGAGCGGCAAGCCGAGAAAGATAGGGAAGCTAAGTTGTCTCAAGTCGAAAGCGATAAGGAAGCGAAGTTGTCGAGCGAAGTTGAGTTAGAAAAGTTGAAGTATAGTTTTGAATTGCAGCAACGCGAGTTAAAGAATCAGATAGATTTGCAGAAGGTAACGTTTAGAGTTGAATTAGAAAAACAGAAGGCTGAAAAGTTAGCGCATGCGCGTGATCCCAAATTACCGTATTTTGATGAAAGTAAGGACAAAATGGATAGTTACTTATCAAGGTTTGAGAAATACGCGACGGCGAATAAATGGGATAAAAACGTTTGGGCTGCATATTTAAGCGCATTACTTAAAGGTCGCGCGCTTGATGTCTATGATAGATTGTCTGTAGATGATGCAGCGGATTATGACAAGTTGAAAGATGCGTTGTTAAAGAATTTTGATATGACTGAACGCGGATTTAGGAAGAAATTTCGCTATGATAGGCCTGAAAAGTCCGAAACGTTTATTCAGTTTAGTAGTAGACTTAGGTCGTATCTTAATAAATGGTTGAAAATGGCGAAAGTAGACCAGTCTTACGAAGCTGTTTGCGATTTTTTCGCTAGAGATCAGTTTTTAGAATCCTGTAGTAAAGAACTATATGTTCATTTGAAACCGAAAACATTCACGAATCTAGGTGAGATGGCTAGGGAAGCAGATTTATTTGCAGAAGCACGTGGCGGTGTCTACGCTTGTGTTAATAAGGGGCAGCGTGATAGTAAGGGCGTAACTCAGAGTAGATCTGATAATAAGCGGAGTGCGAAGCCAGAGATAAAATGTAGTATTTGTGGTAAGGGACATTTAACATATAAATGTTTTAAGAATCCTGATAGGAAGCAAGCATATAGTGCGGAGGTAGGTGCAAGTGCAAGCGGGTATAGCGGAAGTAAGGGGAGTAGTTATGCACCGAAAGATGAGACACAAAGATCACAGAGTAAGAGCGATACTGTACAGACGAAGGGTAGTAATTCAGATCGTGGCCGTGGTCGGGGTTATTCCCGCGGACGTGGTCGGGGTGGCGGACATCAAATGAGCTTTTGTAAAACTACAATGAATAGGACTCATGAAATTGAAGGTCTCTATAAGAGTAAGGAAGAAAGTCCATTAATCAATGATAACATGGATAGGGAAGGTGTTTGTTACTTTTTAAGGTCGCGATTACCAACAGCGCAGGGTACGGTTAATGGTAAGACTGTTGTAGTTTTAAGGGACACAGGTTGTACTGGGTGTGTCGTTCGTAGAAACTTGGTTTCTAATGATCAGCTACTTGGTAGAGAATCTGATGTAACTTTGATTGATGAATCTACCCAAAGGTATCCCTTAGCAATGGTTGACATAGATTGTCCATTTTTCACAGGAAAAACTGAGGCATTGTGCATGGAAGATACATTGTATGACCTGGTTATTGGAAATATTGACGGGTCAAAACTTCCCGATATGTCCCATTTTGCAATGGCGGCAGTGACTAGGTCACAAGCTAAGCAAGGTGAAGAGGTCTATAGGAAACTTAAAGTTCCTGATCAAATTATTGCTAGTGATAAGGAGGCATTGAAGCAGGCCCAAGTTGTTGACCCTAAATTGAATGGCATAAGGCAAAGAGTGGAATCTGGGAATGTGACGATTAGTCGTGGATTGAACCGGGGTGAAACTAAGTTTATTCGAAAGAAAGATTTATTGTATAGGCAGTTTACTAAGGGAAACAAGGTCACTTTGCAACTTATTATCCCTGAAGGTTTTCGTGAAAAGGTGTTAAGATTGGCGCACGAAACCTTGATGTCAGGTCATTTGGGCATAAAGAAAACTATGGATAGAGTGTTAACTGAGTTCTTTTGGCCTGGAATTTGTGGTGATGTGGCAAGGTTTTGTAAATCTTGTGACATATGTCAAAGGACTATTCAAAAAGGTCGTGTCACTAAGGTTCCTTTAGGAAAGTTGCCACAGATTGACACACCATTTAAACGAGTCGCTGTTGATATAGTTGGACCGATAGAACCTCGTTCTGACAGGAAATCCCACTATATTTTAACAATGATAGATTATGCGACGAGATATCCCGAGGCGGTAGCGTTACCCGGCATTGAGACGAAACGCGTAGCCGAAGCGTTAGTTGAAATGTTTAGTAGAGTTGGCATACCTGATGAAATGTTAACAGATTGCGGAAGTCAGTTTACTGCTGAAGTTATGAAAGAAGTAAGCAGGCTGTTATCACTCCAGCAGTTAACCACGACGCCGTATCATCCTATCTGTAACGGTCTTGTAGAGCGTTTTCACGCGACGTTGAAGCAAATGCTACGTAGGATGTGCGCAGAACGTCCAAAAGACTGGGATAAATATCTCCCAGCACTACTGTTTGCAATAAGGGAGGTTCCGCAAGAGTCATTAGGGTTTTCTCCGTTCGAATTGTTATACGGACGTAACGTTAAGGGCCCTATGGCAATATTACGTGAATTATGGTCTGAAGAGGTACAGGATGAGCAGGTTCTGTCTACGTACCAGTACGTAATTGAGTTGAGAGAACGGTTAGAGCAGACGTGTAAGTTAGCACATGATAATTTACGGAAAGTACAAGTAAAGCAAAAGGCTTATTATGACAAACGCGCTAGGTCGCGTAAATTTAACGTGGGAGATAAAGTACTGTTATTACTGCCAACTGACAGTAATAAACTGTTATTGCAGTGGAAGGGTCCATATGAAGTAGTAGAGGTGGTGAATAGAATGGACTATAAAATCGACGTCAATGGTGTCGTGAGTACATATCATGCTAATATGCTGAAACAGTATGTCGAACGTCGTACTGTGCCGTCACATTGTTTATTGTCGACTGAGACTACAGAGTCGGTTGATGACGATGGTAGTGATGAATTTTCTCTTGATGATTGTGCTTTTCCGACAGCTAAAGAGCCGGAAACTTATAATGACGTCAGTATTTCAGATACGTTAACGTCAGAACAACGTATGGAGGTTCAAGCGTTGATTAAACAGTACCCGGATGTACTATCAAGTTTACCCGGTCGAACTGATCAGATACAGCACGATATCAAACTACTCACGTCAGAACCCATACGGACGAAAGGTTATTCTATCCCGTATAAGACGCGTAACGTCATGGAGACGGAGATACAGGATATGTTAGATTTAGGGGTAATCGAGCCGTCGATTTCACCGTATTCATCTCCGGTTGTCCTAGTTCCGAAGAAAGACGGATCGGTTAGATTCTGTATCGACTTCCGGAAGCTTAACAAAGTGACGGAATTCGATGCAGAACCTATGCCAAATATGGAGGAGGTTATCAATAAAATGTCGGGACATAAATTCTTTACAAAGATGGACCTGAGTATGGGTTATTGGCAAGTCAGTCTTACTGAAAGGTCTAAACCTTTGACGGCATTTGAAACGCCTAAGGGTTTATTCCAGTTTAAAACTATGCCCTTCGGTTTGGTCAATTCGGGAGCCTCATTTTGTAGGTTAATGAGAATCATATTGTCCAATCTCCCAAATGTTGACAGCTTTGTTGATGACATGTGGATATTTACTGAAACATGGAAGGATCATGTGACGTCATTACGTCAAGTGTTAGATCGGCTCAGGTCGGCCAAATTGACGGCAAAACCATCTAAATGCATGATCGGTTATGGCAGTATCGAGTGCCTTGGTCACAATATCGTCGGACAGACGGTACGACCACATGAGGACAAGATACAGGCTATCAGAGATGCTCCTCGTCCATGTACGAAAAGACAAATTAAATCTTTTCTGGGATTAGCTGGGTTTTACCGTCGTTTCATCCCAAATTTCTCATCCATAGCTTCTCCTCTGACTGATTTAACTAAACGGGATAGACCTAATTCTATCAAAGATTGGCAAGATCAGCATGAAAGGGCATTTCAAACCCTGAAGAGTAGGCTCACGTCTAGTCCTATTCTTCGCTTACCTGTTTTTCAAGGAGGTAACCCGTTTGTACTTCGAACAGACGCTTCAGACGTTGGTCTTGGAGCTATTTTGCTTCAGGAGTTCGAAGGTGAAGGTCGTTTGCCGATTGCTTATGCTAGCAAGAAATTGTTACCTCGGGAAAAGAACTACTCTGTAATTGAGAAGGAATGTTTGGGTATTATCTGGGGTGTTGAGAAATTTCGTAAGAACCTGTATGGGGCGGAGTTCCTACTTGAAACTGACCACAAACCTTTGTCTTATATGCAGACAGCTAAGGTGCTCAATCCCCGAATCATGCGTTGGGCCATGAAATTACAGCCGTACAGATTCAGGATCGTTGCTATCCGCGGCCAAGATAATTTGGGGGCGGACTACCTTAGTAGATAGTTTGGCCACGTTATGCATCGCACCCCTTGTTGTGTATATAGCTAGTTTTCCAGTTTTGACATAGCCTACGATTCGATCGCATTTCGTACTATTTCAGAAAAGAAACATTGTTATGTTTTTTTCTCCCTAAGGGGAAACCTATGTTACGAAATGGATCTAATCGTCCACTATGTCGTCGAGATTATTTTAATCCTTTCAATCAGTAAGGCTACAGTTTTTAGGGTAACTGTGGTAATAAAACGTTTACGGAAATTGTGACTACGTTATGCATGGGTTGTTTGTGAATACCTCTCGTGGACAGCGTATTGCATGATTTTAAGGTGAATACCTGCACGAGTCTTTTGATTGTGGAAAGCGTGTTGCATGATTTTAATGTGAGACGCATAGTATTTATACGCCTATCTTTTAATGAAAAGTTAGACGTGGCTGTTTAATTCTTGATGGATGTTATATTGTTGTGTGCCCAGATTCTGTGTTAAGACCTAGAAGGGTAAGATTTTATTATATTTATTTAGAATAGTTTGGCTAAGAATGAAAAATGTGACTTCTGATTGATATGGTATGATTATATGTGTCGACTGATTTGTTTTTGTTGGCAGTGATCAGGCTGCGCATGTGTCGACCGATTTTGTTAGTAAGCATGCTGCGCATAATATTTGTATATTAGGAAGTTTTGTAAATTACGGAAATAGTTTATATCACTGATGTTGGTTGCAATGGTGTGCGTCTATTTGACGTCCAGTGACGTCAGTTGTATTCATGTTATTCATGTGACGTCAGTTGCATTCATGTTATTGCGACGTCAGCACTTTTTATATTAGTTTCACGTATACGTGGCCTATAGAAGTAGATTGATTTGTAATGGAACTAATTTATATACTCGTGACGTCAATTGACGCCATAGCATGCACCGCATTAAGGGTTTTTTCCATAAGTTATAATGGTAGCGTTTGGTCATCATGCGTTTGATTTGCCTTCATTAGACAGCGTCATATGGTATAACGTCATTGATGTCATGATGTCAGATCAAACGTTATGATCCCAAATGTGTGAGAAACGCTTATTCAGCTATTATATTCTATGGCAAATGGTATTACGCTTAGTTTAAAGAAATGAATTAATACATATGCGAGTTAGATTTTGGTCAATCAATTTAATGTAAATAAGTCATTGTTTAGATTATTCATGTTTTATGTGGGGTATGTCATGGTAATGCCTGTTGACGTCAGTATACTTCTTGCCAATGTTTGACGTCAGATCCTTCGACGCACATGCGTAGTAGGATCTATGTTTCTTCATTGGCGGAAGTGGTAAGCACACTTTTAGCTTTACATCGTGAGCGCGAGTCGTGTCTAGTGACACGGCTGGCGTGTGCACGTTATGCTCGGCATTCGCCGAGGGCGTTGTATGGTATTTCCAAGACAGGCCCAAGTCTTACGTATTGTTATGTAGTTACAATGTATTAAGTGTAAGTTCGTTATTTTTAGGCACATCAAGTCCGGCAGTCAGCTGTTAGGGCTTAGAGCCACGTCTCACCTGGAGATTCGATAAACGTCTCCAGGTTAATACCAACCCGGGTAGAGGCAGTTACAACGCCGTTTGTGTATGGTTCCTAAGCAGAGGCGGGAAGCACAAAATGTAGGCGGAAGTGGTTAGCACAGTTTTGCCAGATTCTGTGATAAGATCTGAAGGTCACATCAAGTGTGGGACAGTGTTCGTCCACTAAAGGGTGTTAATATATATAGACTGGTCCCTGGTACGATCCAGGGAGCGACCAGTATATAATCGTGCACGTTTTATTATAAGTTGGTGTTCCTCATGATATATGGACTGGCCCATGACATGATCCAGGGAACGACGAATTGAAGTCTACCAACATAAGGCCTTGTTTTTTTGTATGAGCTCAAACTAACGTTGTTTTTGTTCTTTGTGTTTTCCTTTAGTTCATGGCGCTGAGCCGAGTACGGTGTTGACGTCAGACGGTAATCTATTTGCGTATTGTACGCAAATCGATTACATATTTGAAACAAACACCTTACTTGGGCCAGCGACATGAACTGATATGTATTGTATATTATTGTAATTGTGACAGTTGTAAATTGTATTGTTGTATATAAAATTTACATTATATATATATAAACTTCAAAAAATTCTAACGTTGTTAGAGTTTCCTTGTTAGTGTATTACACTAGTAGATAACCCTTTAACCGGAAGTCACCCTCCGCCGTCCTGGCGACGCATAAGGCTCTACACCCGTGTCGACCGAGTGTAAAACCTTCTGCGTAACATGGTATTCTTCTCATAGCCAGTCGAAACAAATGTCACTGAAAGATTCAGTTATTGCTGCACTAACAAAACA
The DNA here is from genome assembly GCA_963989385.1 of Ctena decussata. Taxonomy (NCBI): domain Eukaryota; kingdom Metazoa; phylum Mollusca; class Bivalvia; order Lucinida; family Lucinidae; genus Ctena; species Ctena decussata. The sequence goes on from OZ022504.1 coordinate 43,669,652, forward strand.
AGAAAGTTATCAAAATATACTCCCTCGCCACTTCACCATTTCGTCAAAGAGGTCAAGGTCAAATAAGGGTCAATTCGATAGTTCTCTATCTTCAGTTTTTAGCTCACCTGAGCACAAAGTGCTCAAGGTGAGCTATTGTGATCGATATTTGTCCGTCGTCTGTCCGTCTGTCCATCTGTCCGTCGTCAACAATTTCTTCAAACGACATCTCCTCCTAGACCAGTGGGCCAATTTCAAAATAATTTCACACAAATGTTTCTGTTATAGCATTGCTAAAATGGTTCCACTCTGCAGAACAAAATGGCCGCCAGAGCTAAAAATAGAAAAACCTTTAAAAGACATCTTCTCTGAAGCTAATGGCACGATTTCAAAATAATTTCACAGAAATGTTTGACTTATGGCTCTGAACCAAAATTGCTAAAACGATTCCACTCCGCTTAACAAAATGGCCGCCAGAGCTAAAAATAGAAATAAATCTTAGGATGACACAGAGGGAAGAGTTTTGATCCAATCTTCATGAAACTTTGTCAGAATGTTTATCTTAATGAAATCTAGACCAAGTTTGAAAGTGGGTCATGTGGGGTCAAAAACTAGGTCACTAGGTCAAATCTTAGAAAAAACCTTGTATACACTGTAGAGGGCACAGTTATGATCCAATCTTCATGAAACTTTGTCAGAATGTTTATCCTTATACAATCTAGGCCAAGATTGAAACTGAGTCATGTGGGGTCAAAAACCAGGTCACTAGGTCAAATCTCAGAAAAACTATGTGAATGCTCTAGAGGGCACAGTTATAATCCAATCTTCATGAAACTTTGTCAGAATGTTTATCCTTATACAATCTAGGCCAAGGTTGAAACTGAGTCATGTGGGGTCAAAAACTAGGTCACTAGGTCAAATCTTAGAAAAGCCTTGAATACACTCTAGAGGGCACAGTTATTATCCAATCTTCATGAAACTTTGTCAGAATGCTTATCTTTATGAAATACAGCCCAAATTTGAAATTGGGCCATGTCAGGTCAAAAACTAGGTCACTAGGTCAGATCTTAGAAAAACCATGTGAATTCTCCAGAGGGCACAGTTTTGTTCCATTCTTCATGAAACTAAAAATTGTCAAAATGCTTATCTCCAACAATTCTAGACCGAGGGTGCAACTGGGTCATGTTGGATCAAAAATTAGGTTACTAGGTCAAACCTTAGAAAAACATTGTGGATACTCCAGAGGGCACAGTTTTGGTTCAATCTTCATGAAACTTTGTCAGAATGATTAAGACCAAGTTTGAAACTTGGTGTTGTCAGGTCAAAAACTAGGTAACTAGGTCAAATCATAGAAAAGCCTTGTGTACGCAATTGTTGCTTTATTTTGCATTGAATCTTCATGAAACTTTGTCAGAATGTTTATCTTCATGAAATGTAGGCCAAGTTTGAAACTGAATAATGTCTGATCAAAAACTAGATGGCCAGGTCAGATCTTAGAAAAACATTGTTTACACACTAGAGGGCACAGTTTTGATCCAATCTTCATGAAACTTTGTCAGAATATAGATTAGAAAGTGCAAAACTGCTCCAATTGAGCCATTATCAAATAGATGATCTTCCATGTTATTTCATCATAACTCAGGTGAGCGATTTAGGTCTATCATGGACCTCTTGTTTTAAGAAAGGACGGGTCTCCATAAGGCCCATTTCATGGCTAGAATAGATTTCCTTCATACTTTGTATGTGATGAGCACAATGTATGGGCTCTTGATTGACATAATATTAGATTGCACAGGAATCAGATAAGCTTAATATGCATGATACAAGTGGGTGGGGTAATTCCACATGATTCTTAGCTCTATCTCTATAATGCTGTATCATTTTATAGGAAACCATAGCCAAATATCAATTATTATAGAATGGAAATGATATATGTTTACCAGTTAGTAGTTGCAGAAGTTTCCCGGAAATGCTCCTTAAGGTAGACGAATACTGAATAGAAATATTGGCGGGGCATTCAAACCATTATACCGCCTAAATAACCCAAAGAGCTATAAAACATTTGGGTAAGAAAAAAACAATTTTCACCGTTTTGTTTGCCTAATAAACAATATTTTGTATTTCTACACATTATTTTTAAACATTTTCCATTAAAATTCATATCTCTAGCACATGAATGCACTTTCATTTCAGCAAATCATATAATCTGTAATATATGATATTTGAAACAAACTGATAACACAAAATTGCAGTTTTCTTGTTAAGTAAGTATATTGTTACATTCTTTGAAAAAATGCAAGAAAATCGAATTTCATGAAAAACGTCATGAAAAATATTATCAATCGATGGGGCATGCTTATGCGTATTCTTTTAGTAAAACTTACGTCGTATGTTAAAAAATAAAACAAAAAAACAAACATTTCACCGTTTCATTTCCTAGAAAAACAATGTTTAAGTTCAAAATATCCCCAAAACAGACTGCCCAAATTCTGCACCTGCTGCAAGCACAGCCGGTCCTTGCCCTATTATTTATTTTCCTGTTATTCGGTTCTACCATAGAGTAATGTCGACAAAAATGCGCAGATGGAATGGAAACTGTGAAGATCTTGATCATTCTGGTTCCTAAGGAACAGTCTGATCTCAGTTTCCACTGTTTGTACAGACCTATGTGCCCGAAAACTTAGGATCTTTACGGTAGATATTGTAAGTGTATATTATAACTGTATTTACTCTACAGTTAGTCGATTTGATGATGAACAATAACTCTGTTTGTTTTTTAAACAAGCAAGAACAGAGTTCTTCCGGGATCGTCCACCTTAATGATGATTTATACTAACTGACAAGTCATACCTAAATTTTGGCCATTTTTTGTTTCCAACTTTACGAAAAACCACAATTTTTCTACATTTTCAGAGATATTAATAAGATATCATATAATTATTAAGTGGATACAATGGACATTATAAAATTATGCGGAATCATATATACACTCAGTTGTTGCAGAGTTATCTGCCCCTGAATATGGAAAAAGTTCTATTTTTCAAGAAAAAAGTTTCTTGAGGGCCCACCGCATGACGCGAATAGATTTCCACCAAACTTTGTACATTATAAATACTTTGTGTTGAGTGACGGTTATTTATTGATATAGTAAGCTGACCAGTAATGAGTTAACCTGCAGTAAGTAAGCTATAGATGGGTGGGGTAATATCACATGGTTATTGCCTCTATTTCTATGATGTTGTACGTTTTTTTATCTGAAATTGTAGGCAAACATCAATTATCATGTAATGGTACAGATACATACATGTCTTACATAAATCTTCTTCTCCAGAACTACTGGGGCGATTGCCTTGAAACTTAAATTGGAGCATCTGGGACTCTAGAACTACAAAGTTAATATAAAAGGATGCACTAGGTTGATCTTGACCTATTTTATTCCAAGGTCAAAATTGGTCCCTTAGGCATTTGAATAGAAAAAGCTGAAAAAAGTGCATTTTCCTGTTCTTATTGTGCAACGCGATATGAAAATGTCGCAAAATTCATCCCATATAAATTCTAGAGGTCAAGATCATTAGGAGACCCTTAGCAAAAGATCACTCATCAGTTTTCAAAGGACTTCTCCTCTGAAACAACTCGGCCAGTTTCATTTGAATTTCATATGCAGCCTTCCGGCAACGAGGGGAAGAAAGTTACATATTTGGTCTCGATCGAATGACCAATATGGCCACCATGTTCATATATCGTAAAAAAACTTAAAAAAATCTTCTTCTCCAGAACCACTGAGCGAGTGCCTTGAAACTTTGAATGTAGCATTTGGGACTCTAGTACCTCAAAATTTATATAACCGATGATCCTGGGTTGACCTTGACAGGAAAAGCTAAAAAAATGCATTTTTATGTTGCTATTAGACTCTGTGATAGACTTTGTGGTAATTAAAAAGCAACAAGGACAAAATTTGACCTTGCCATAAAAGAGGTCAAGGTCAAATAAGGGTCAATATTTATATAACATTTGTAGTACTAGGGCAGGGCCCAGATGCTACAAACCAAGTTTCAAACAATCTGCCCATTGGTTCTGGATAAGAAAATTCTTAATTTTTTGTCAAGGTCAAGGTCACAGTTGCTATTTTTAGAAAAAACTTTATCATTCCTCTACTCCTCTATTCATTGACAATTTTTATGTAACTTCACTCAAATGTTTAGTGTGACAATATCTTGGACAAGTTAGTGATCCAGAATTTCAGGGTAAAGGTCAAGGTCAAATTTGCTACTTTTAGAAAACACGCTGTCATCCCTCTGGAATGATTTTGGCATAACTTGACACAAATATTTAGCTTGACAATATCTGGGACAAATTTACGTTTCAGCATTGTAGGTCCAAGGTCAAGGTCACAGATGCTATTATAGGTACATGTAAATCTTTGTCATGGTTCTAGTACCTTTATTTATTAACTGATTTTGATAGAACTTCACACAAATATTAAGTATGACAATATCTTGGACAAGTAAACTTTCAGGGTTGTAGTTCCAAGGTCAAGGTCACAGTTGCTATTTTTAAGAAAAACTCAGTCATCCCTCTAGCACCTTTATTTATTGACAGATTTTGATGTAACTTCACACAAATATGTTTTAACACATTACTCATGTAAGGGGGCATATGGCAAGGGCATTCATCGCCTTTAGTGATTGTCTAGGTTTAAGAACATTCATAGATACACTCACTGTAAAAAATCCGCAGATTTTACGGTAGAATAACTGCACTGTAAAGAATTTCCGTAAATTTTACGGTTGAATTCCTGGCAATCAGCTGCCAGTCCATTTCCCGTTACTTTTACGGGCATCTGCCTGTTGAACATATTTCGCAATCTCGATATGGTAGAGTTATGTTGACTGACCTCACTCGAAAATACCTTCATAGTGTTGAAGGGCTGTATGACCAACACTATAAAGGTATTATAGTCTTATTCTACCCTACTGTGCGTGACGATTCCGCCAGTGTTTACGGGCGCCCATAAAAATAACAGGAAAAGGACTTGCAGCTGGTCTCCGTTTTCCTTTAAAACATTTTCGGAATCACGGTATGGCAGTTATTTGTTAACTGACCGCACTCGAAAATAGCTTTATAGTGTTGGCAGGCTATATAACTAAAACAACACCAGCTATAATCTATCTTACTGTGCGATGGTTCCTGCAATTTCACGGGTGCCCATAAAAATAACCGTATTTTAATCGTAATACCGTAAACGGGGTTCCATCGCACACAGCCTTTCATTATCATCCGCCCATCGTCCTGATATAACTGAAATACTGTTTAAAAGGACGTAAAATCACAACTCATCCATCATCATCATGAAACTAAATTAAAAGCTGCAAACTTCAAACCCCATTTTCTGTTGTTGTTTTTTTAACATGGTCATAGAACACTAAATATAGCATTCAGACGACGATTTCAAAATAACATCTCTTTACTAAATTTCGTTAGACAATATCAAGATCATAGCAATGTAGGTCATGATTCCTGCTAAAAACGGTAAATATCTTGAGGTTCGAAAGAGAAATGATCTCAGACCAAATAAGAAAATAAGTTATATCATTCTCTGGTCTTACAAGGCCAGTTTAAAAGTCGTAAAAATGAGTTACCCCGTACTTATGTCATTTGTCTGAAGCAACTCTCGTTGGTTTATTATATGAGCCATTTAGGGACAAGTCATTTAGTATTAGTCGGTGGTGTTGGTGGTATGAAACCCAAAGAGGATTTTCTTAATCGGACATGTAAATTAATCATGCAGATTAATTGTCTGTTTAAATTAATCATGCAGATTAATTGTCTGTTTAAATTTTGCATTTCTTGCACTTTCTGTTGCTTATAGGGGATCTCGAAATTTGTTTGTCGAATGCTCAATAAGTGTTAATAATATTAATGGGGAGGGCGGGGGTCACAGTAGCTTTGCTGATGATAAGGCAGCTGGAGAGTTGATATCACAATCGCAGGCATTAAATTTAATTGAGAACAAAAGCATCTACTCGACATGATTTTATAGGCAATTGTATCTATATACTGTTCTACTAACACATCAATGAAAAGATCTACTTTTGGATAGATTTGCTGCCCAAGTTTTTGTGTGTCATTTCCATAAATGTCTTTAAATTGTTAAATTTGAAACAATAGTCTAAAATTTTAGGAGTAATGGGGGGGGTGCTTCGGCCCCAGAAGCCGATATATTTTTTATAATTGTATAAGCGACTAGACTATGTAATTATTTCACTTCTCTGGGGAGATTCTGTTTTTCCATGTCTGTCTATCTGCCCATCTGCCCATCTGTCCATCCATCTGTCCGTCAAAAATCATGTCCATTCCATACCTCTGAAGCAGATGAAGTATTTTCTCGAAACTTTGAACAAAAATAAAGCATCAGAAGATGTTATAAAAAAAAAGGCATTTTGGTTGAAACTTACCCTAAATGATTATGTTCCCCCACCATAGGGGCATATCGTGTTTGGTGTGGATCCCGTCGACGTAGCTTCTTTTTCTGCACTCTGTTTTCTGCATGGATGGATGGATTTTGTACAAACTTGCACAAATACATTACTGGATGAATGGAAAGAACTGGTTGGATTCGGCGACCTTGACCGTGACCTCATTTTAAAGGTCACAGTAGGCCAAAGAGTGTTGAAAAATGGCTTGTCGCGCTCTATCTCCTGAATGAATGGATGGATTTTAATCAAGCTTGCAGATATATTACTAGGAGATGGTAAAGAACTGATTAAATTTTGGAGCCCTTATCCCAGTTTTCAAGGTCACAAGAGGTCATAGACTGTTGAAAAAATGCATTGTCTGCACTCTATCTCCTGAATGGGTGGATGGATTAAACCTAACAGGAGGTCAAGGAATGTTGAAAAATGGCTTGTCTACACCATATCTCCTGAAAGGATTAATGGACTATGACCAAACACAGACAAGTGAAAAATCAGGAGATGCAAAGGAACTACTAAGTTTTGGTGACCTTGACCCTATTTTCAAGGTCACAGGCTGTCTTAACTTGGCAACTTTTAGAGAAAATGATACTGTTATGAAAGCGCAGGCGCGGGACATTTGTTTTTGTCAAAAACAATTCTTGTTGACTTTTTCATTACTAAACTTAGAATATTGACGTGGGTAAGGAGTTGGATGACATGGGGTAGGGTTCAGATTAAGTGTGTGTGTTGGGGGGGGGGGCAAAGATTTAATTTGGAAATGATGAAATCGCAAGGAAGTATAGCATTGAAGGCGAGGGACACAATTTCAACGAAGTTGCTTGTTAATTTATTTATTATGTCCCCCCACCAAAGGTGAGGGGGGACATATTGTTTTCAGTGCGGATCCCGGGCGTCGGCGTCAGCGTCAGCGTCGGCGTGACAGATTTCTTGCGTGCGCGATATCTCTTGAACCAATGGATGGAATTTCACCAAACTTGCATGGCTACATCATTGGGACAAGTTTAAGAGCTGATTAGATTTTGGTGACCTTGACCTCATTTTCAAGGTCACTGGAGGACTTAAATGATAATTTCTTGTAACCAGTATATCTCCTGAACCAATGGATGGAATTTCACCAAACTGGCATGGATACATTATTGGGACAAGTTTAAGAGGTGATTAGGTTTTAGTGACCTTGACCTCATTTTCAAGGTCACTGGAGGAGTTAGATGACAATATATTGTACCCACTATATCTCCTGAATCAATGAATGAAATTTCTCTGAACTTGCATGGATACATTATTGGGACAAGTTTAAGAGCTTATTAGAATTTGGTGACCTTGACCTCATTTTCAAGGTCACTGGAGGACTTAGAGGACAATTTCTTGTACCCATTATATCTCCTGAACCAATGAATGGAATTTCTCCGAACTTGCATGGATACATTATTGGGACGAGTTTAATAGCTGATTAGGTTTTGGTGACCTTGATCTCATTTTCAAGGTCATTGGAGGACTTACATGACAATTTCTTGTACCCACCATATCTCCTGAACAAATGAATGGAATTTCTCCAAACTTGCATGGATACAACACTGGGGCAAATTTAAGAGCTCATTAGATTTTGGTGACCTTGACCTCATTTTCAAGGTCACTGGAGGACTTAGATGACAATTTCTTTTACCCACTATATCTCCTGAACCAATGGATCGAATTTCACCAAACTTGCAGGGCTACATCATTGGCACAAGTTTAAGAGCTGATTAATTTTGGTGACCTTGACCTCATTGTCAAGGTCACTGGAGGACTTACATGACATTTTCTTGTACCCACTATATCTCCTGAAGCAATGGATGGAATTTCAACAAACTTGCATGGATACATCATTGGGACAAGTATAAGCGGTGATTAGATTTTGGTGACCTTGACTTCATTTTTCAAGGTCATAGTCATCTATGTAGGATATCTTTAGATCCAGTGGATGGATTTTCTCCAAACTTGACTAGATATTTTACTTCTTTGTGCTTTTTAGCTCACCTGAGCACGAAGTGCTCAAAGTGAGGTATTGTGATCGGTCTTTGTCCGTCGTCCGTCGTCCGGCGTCCGTTGTCCGGCGTCAACTTTTGCTTTAAACGACTTCTTCTCCAAAACTGCTAGCCGGATTTCAAAATAATTTCACAGAAACGTTCCTTGGGGGACTCTCTACCAAAATTGCTCAAATGGTTCCGCTCCGCTGAACAATATGGCCGCCAGAGCTAAAAATAGAAAAACCTTTAAACGACTTCTCCTCCAAAACTGCTGGGCCGATTTTGAAATAATTTCACAGAAATGTTCTTTAGGAGACCCTCTATCAAAATTGCTCAAACGGTTCTGCTCCGCTGAACAATATGGCCGCCAGAGCTAAAAATAGAAAAACCTTTAAACAACTTCTCCTCCGAAACTGCTGGGCCGATTTTGAAATAATTTCACAGAAATGTTCCTTAGGTGACCCTCTACCAAAATTGCTCAAACGGTTCCGCTCCGCTAAACAATATGGCCGCCAGAGCTAAAAATAGAAAAACCTTTAAACAACTTCTCCGCCAAAACTGCTGGGCCGATTTTAAAATAATTTCGCAGAAATGTTCTTTAGGAGACCCTCTACCACAATTGCTCAAACGGTTCCGCTCCGCTGAACAATATGGCCGCCAGAGCTAAAAATAGAAAAACCTTTAAACGACTTCTCCTCCAAAACTGCTGGGCCGATTTTGAAATAATTTCACAGAAATGTTCCTTAGGTGACCCTCTACCAAAATTGCTCAAACGGTTCCGCTCCGCTGAACAATATGGCCGCCAGAGCTAAAAATAGAAAAACCTTTAAACGACTTCTCCGCCAAAACTGCTGGGCCGATTTTAAAATAATTTCGCAGAAATGTTCTTTAGGAGACCCTCTACCACAATTGCTCAAACGGTTCCGCTCCGCTGAACAATATGTTCGCCAGAGCTAAAAATAGAAAAAAGCTTTAAATGACTTCTCCTCCAAAACTGCTGGGTCGATTTTGAAATAATTTCACAGAAATGTTCCTTAGGAGACCCTCTACCGAAATTGCTCAAACGGTTCTGCCCCGCTGAACAATATGGCCACCAGAGCTAAAAATAGAAAAAAGCTTTAAACATCATCGTTTCTAAAGCCAATGGCTCGATTTCAAAAAAATTTCACAGAAATGTTTTGCTCATGGCTCTGAACAAAAATTGCTCAAACAGTTCCGCTCCGCTGAACAAAATGGCCGCCAGAGCTAAAAATAAAAATAAATCTTAGAATGACACAGAGGGCACAGTTATGATCTAATCATCATGAAACTTTGTCAGAATGTTTATCTTAATGAAATCTAGACCATCTTTGAAACTGGGTCATGTGGGGTCAAAAACTAGGTCACTGGGTCAAATCTTAGAAAAACCTTGTGCACACTCTAGAGGGCACAGTTATTATCCAATCTTCATGAAACTTTGTCAGAATGTTTATTTATATAAAATCTAGGCCAAATTTGAATCTGAGTCTTATGGGGTCAAAAACTAGGTCACTAGGTCAAATATTAGAAAAACCTCATGTACACTCTAGAGGGCACAGTTATGATCCTATCTACATTGAAACATTGTCAGAATGTTTACTTTCATGAAATTTATACCAGATTTGAAACTGGGCCATGTCAGGTCAAAAACTAGGTCACTAGGTCAGTTCTTAGATAAACAGTGTGAACGCTTTTGAGGACACAGTTTTGTTCTAATCTTCATGAGACTTTGTCAGAATGTTTGTCTCCAACGAATCTGGACCAAGGGTGCAACTTGGTCATGTTGGGTCAAAAAGTAGGTCACTAGGTTAAACCTTAGAAAAACATTGTGTACACTCTAGAAGGCACAGTTTTGATAACTTTGCCAGAATGTTCATATCCAAGAAATCTAGACCAGGTTTGGAACTGGGTCATGTAGGGTCAAAATCTAGGTCATTAGGTTAAATCTTATAAAAACCTTAGGTACACAATAAAGGGTTCATTTTCCATTTAATCTTTGTGAAACTCTGTCAGTCATATGGATGTCTCTGAGGTTAAGTTCACAGGATACTCAGGTGAGCGATCCAGGGCCATCATGGCCCTCTTGTTATTCATTAGAGGGGATGGGAAATGAGCTGGTGGGGGGACATCAGTTTTTCTCTGAAAAACATTTCTAGTTTATCTATTTATTTATTGTTTTAAATTTTCCAACATTCACAGATTGTATAAGCAAAAAGGGAGGACTCAGATCAAAATATGCAGGCTAATCTGAGTCTTTCCTGTTTTCGCATGCCGTAAAGAATCTATTCGCATGACATAGAAAACTTTCTAATAGCGCAGCTTATGTATAGGTGCCGTCGTCCTCCTCCGTCCACACATCCAAACGACTTATTCCGAAACAATGAGGAGAATGATACCATTAAAGTTCTTATGGAGCCTCCTTGAGTTTAGGCAACCATAGTTTGCACAAATGGCCACGTACCCTGATCAGATATGGCCACCAAGGTAGATTGCTCAATTTCAGCCAACTAGATTTTTTTTTTAGGAAACCCTCGATACACTTACTCAAGTTTGTACAAATCGTGATGTTCAAATCACCGGTTCCCAAGAAAGGGCCATCGGTTTGGCATAACATCGTCATTATCAAAATTAAGTAAACTGGCACCTGTCTGTCCCTGCGATGGAGCTATGTGCATGCATCAAATCAGGGATGAATGTATACAAAACCAGAAAAAAGGGACTTTTATAACACTTGGAACTATCATTTTCGTAAAAAAATGATAATAAAAAACGCTTCCCGTCAGGAAAATTTTATCATTTCTTGTAATAATACACCCTAAACTAAAAGACTAAGAAATAAATTCATAAATGAAAAAGAATAAGTAAAGACTAAATGCAAAGGAGGCTACACAAGGGCGTAGCTACCTGTACGGCAAATACGCAAGTGCGTATTGAAATTTTGTCAAAATTGACAAAATTTCAAAAGGCACCTGCATATAGACAAGATTTCAATACCAATTACCAAAGTGGCTGAAATACTAGCTTTCCCTTCAAGAAGTAGAGAATAAAACATGGTTGTGCGTATTATGAAATTGCCCCTAGTTACGCTCCTGATACACTTACAAACATGTTTGTTGAAAAAAAAAAATAGAAGAAGAAGAAAAGAAACAAAGAAGCAAGAAAAAATTTTCTCCAAAAAAATAAAAAAAAATAAAAATACATCTCGAAATCCCCACCACACCCCTGACGTCACACATGTGCCTTTGAAAACCCAGTTTCTGTTCATGTAAGACCAGTCGCTTCTGAGACCTAACAGAAATTAAAACAAAAACTAAAACAAAATAAAAACTAACAAACAGAGAGAGAGAGAGAGAGAGAGTTTGCCACATGCATTCTCGCTGTTCCTAATTTATTTGTAGTTACTGCCGGTACCTCAGTCGGTTAAGCACTGGCTTAAACCTACTGATCTAGCGGTCCCGGGTTCGAGCACTGCTATATGCGAAAATCTTGCTAACCGTAAACAGGGTTTCATCGCACTCTGCCTTGCATTATCACCCTTCCCATTGTCTTGATATGACTGACATACTGTTGAAAATGATGTAAAATTGCAAATCAATCATCATCATCTAGTTTTGTGGCGTGAAAAGAGACCTAATTTTTACATGCGCTCAATGAATATACTGTACTCAAATCGGCCAGACTTTGCTTTCCACGAAATAGATTTTATGCGATCCAGAGTTTTCACAAGCGAACGGGGAAAATGTGATTAGACTGTGCCACTATCCGTGAAGGCTGATCTGAGAATTCCATCATTAGATACCATAAGACGCCACTCAGTTCTATAGAATATAGTGGCATGCGACCTCTTCTAATAATTACGTCATTCTTGATGTCACGAGCTGATTAAAACTAGGTCACAGTTTGTGTTGCTATCAACGTATTTCTGTCATTGGATTCTCTGATCCCCTCTGGGCCTTTTAATCAGCCTATAGTAAAGCTGCTGCCAGTGGATTGCTTCCAGAAGAGGGTATTTTCTTCATTTTCTTTTCATGCCTTTGTTTTGCTAGAAAGTTGGTCTGCTACACAACTGGACATCGCTTCTGGTCCAAATTGAAATGAAATCAAACAACAAGGTTTCCCGTACTGAGTGTTTTTTTAACATCAAAGAGCTCTAAATTACCGCTTGCGTATTTCCAAAAAATATGTTTGAGTACGTTCTCAAGATAGAACTCAGACTCAACGTCATGCTCACTAGAGAATGTTCTCAACGGCTTTTATAACCTCCAACTGAACTCAAATCTCAACTGAGAATAAACTCAGACGCTTGAGTACGACTTTGAGTTGAGCACGAAAAAAAGTTTTATAACCTCGGGTTTACTTCTGTGTGTTCGTGCAGATTAGTTGACATCATCTGGATGCTGCTGCTGACCAAGGTCATGGAAACAGACTTATATGTTTACATTAAAGTTTTTTTGTTGAGTTGGTACTCTTTGCTAATACTTGTAACATACTTTGATGGGACCAACTGATAGGTGACTAAGTTTACTTCTAGGCCCACACCATTTATAATATTGGTTCCATTAGGCAGTGGTTCATTAGGCCGTGGTGCTGGTCGGGGGTATACGTGAGCCCCTGCTCACTTGCTGTAGTTTTTATTAACCTACTTGTAAATGCTCTGACTCCTTGTCTTTTAAACCTCTTCTATTCTTGCAGGTGATTTACTGACACAGTTTTTCCAGTACTATGCAGATTTTCCTTTCAAGGGCAATAAAATAGACCTTCATGATGGAACCTATACAGCTAAGCCTGCGAAGTCATGTATATGGGTGGAAAATCCTTGTGAAAAAGGACACAATATATGTGAAAATGTGAATAGACCCAATTTGAGTAGATTTATGACAGAGTGTCAATTGGCGGTGAAAAGACTGGAAGACAATGCAGCCAAAGCGTCTAATTCACCATGGGGACTTTCATATGTTATAAACCCAGAACTGACCAAGTCAGATAGCAACAATAAAGATAAATCTAGCACTAATAAATTGAATGAGAAACGGGAAGGAGGTGATAAAACATCTAGAAGAAATAACCGTTCTGGTGAGAGAACAGGAATTGCTGGTGCTAGACGCTCATGATGAGATGGAAGAAACCACAGTCAAGCCTACTGCACTTGGAATGGCCAACACTCTATAGAGTTTTGGCTGTTCTGAGTGCAGTAGGGTTAAAGGGTTGTTGTTGTTCCGATTCTTCTAACAATGGTCTCCAGGGCTGTGCTAGATTGGACTGTGTGCACAGTCAGAAGCTTAGGAACATCAGTCAAGTGCTCTGGAACAGTACTCCGGAACGGTGCACACTGTTCCAATTGTGAAGGTGGTGTGGACGGAACAAAACATCAAAACAAAATGGCCGACAAGCAGACGACACATGAAAATATATTTTTTATGTGCCGTCTGCTTGTCTGCCATTTCGTTAAACAATTTTGTTAAATTCTATTAAACAAGCTTAGCGCTTTATCTTCTTGATAAAGCTCTAAGCTAGTACATGTATAATAAATTTGAATTGTTGTCCCTTAAAGTTCAGATTGCATCATCCAAAATGTCGTCAAAGAGAAGAAACTTTGTGTTGCTAGGCCGCCATCATGTCATGATTGTCTAATAGCCGTGCATTTGCCCTTTTCCTACTTGCTTGACACACTCGATTTCGGAACTCTGATAGCTGTTTCAACAGTGTGCACAGCCCAATCGAGCATGGCCCTAGAGGCTCAGCAGAACAAATCAATGGCTGCCCTTCCTGGCACGGGGTCAGATAAAGGGACTTTGACCAGTTAATGAAATATGTTTACCATAAAAGTTCTAAAAATTTTGACTTCTAGAATAACCACTGAAATTGTTCTAAAAATGGAACATTTGAGCCGTGACACGAGAAAACCAACAATATGGTTGTTCGCCCAGCGCAGACTCAGCTCAGCCTGGGCAATCGCCTAGTCTGATCAGACTCCTCGCAAAGCGCTTAAAGGGTAGCTAAGGGTCTAAGCTACCTTCATGTGGACAGCGAAGACTCTGATCAGACTGGGCGGATGCCCAGGCTGATCTGAGTCTGCGCTGGGCGCACACCCACATTGTTGGTTTTCTCGTGTCGCGACTCAATTTAGTTTCACAGTGCACAATGCTGTAATGCATCCAAAAGATGCAGATGGAATGGTAAACAGTGTTGAATCTGATCAGACTGCTCCTTTTGGAGCAGTCTGACCTGGGTGTGCACTGTTTAGTCAAACCTATCTGTCCCAACACTTAGAGTTTTTACAGTAATAAACTATGCTAGAGAGAAGATCAAGAACCCCAGAAAGTTAAAGTTAAAATGTTTAGTACAAAAGTACAAGAAGAGTTATTGCATTGACTTCCGTGTTGGCATCTGTTCCCATTTCACGGTAAAGTTTTAGTGAAAGTAATTTATTTGAAGGGCAAGGTGATGTCAGGTGTCAGCTATCCTGTAAGTGGACAGGTCTTATTTCCATACACAGTTCCGAGCCACACCCAGAATGTCCCTCAAAATCACACGATAGCGTATACCTGGCCAATGCAACGACAACTTAGCACGTGACATAGTCTCACAAACAAATCCCACGTGGCCAATATCCAGCATAAGTCTGTGATTTTACCTTACAGTTATTGAAGGGATGTATACCTGTTTAAAGAAAACAAACCACTCTCTTGTTGAGGCACTCCAGCAAGTGGTTTTTCGAAGTTTATAGCGAGCATCGCGAGCGGGCTTTGGGCCCGCTAGCCCGAAGGGCGAGCTCTTATGGTAGGACATTAGTCAAAAGAAAATGTAGAGTAGATGATGTTGTATGTTGCTTCAGAAAACCATCGTTCGATTTCTCGACCGGAATTTACCTCCATATGGGGGCTGCCATTATGAATAAACAGGAAGTTTGTTGCTATTCTCTGTAGACAGAAAGATAAGCACATTCTTATTCACAAAACCTGATATGTGTATGTAAATAATTTTAACTTTCGACCGGAAGTTGAAAAATAAGCCGTGATGCAATCATAACACTTCGGTCAATTTCATAGGCGAGGATAGCCGATTGCTGCGACGTTGACGGGTTACCGTAAAAAAATCCTGCATCGACATAGAACAGAATAGAATAACGGCCCTTCATAAGGGCTACAGCGATGCTCGCCAATAGGCAGTGCCTATTTTCATATTACTTAAAGGATAAAGAAACAGAAAATTCCACTTACATGGTTCAGTTTACTACCATTTCTCGTAGTCAGATTTGTCCAGTAGTGTTTTTGAAATTCATTGGCATGCTCTCAAGCTTGGAAATTAATCTCTTGCAATGTATTTTTTTCAGTTTCATAATGGCCGCCTCAAGATAACCCATTATTGCTGTAGGGGTGGCATGTTTCAAGCACATTCTTAAAAATTACCATTTCATATAAAATTAACATGAAATCATTTCAGAAGAATTTATGCTTATATCTTATAGCAGTTATTTTCATAAGTATTATCTTTTTGGAAAACAAAAAGATGCATAAGTGTAGCTGACACTGCAAACAACCCTTTGCTGAAATGATCATATTCCAAAACAGATCAGGTGATTAGTGATGACATCATTTCTGTTGTGATGTCACAATGGGTGGTTCCCAGCTTTATTAAAATTAAAATGAACCTCATCAAAGGCTGGAAACCAGAAGGAATATTTTTACTATTGGAAAACCCACCTCAAAACAAAAATTGATAAAAATAGACAAAAGAAGTCATGCAATATGCTGCAAGTCAGTATTTAGCTACGAGAAATGGTTTTGGGTATGTTAAACCTAAAATTTTGATATTTAAGCATCTTTAAAGAAAAAAGTTCCACTAAAAACCACTTGCTGGAGTGCCTCAACAAGAGAGTAACACCACTTTAACCCTTTAAGCCCCAGTGACGCAATTAGCAAAATTTGCAAACAGCGTAGATCCTGATGAGGCGGCTCATAATGAGCCGCCTCATCTAGATCTACACTGTTTGCCCTCTAGTCTTTGAATTCTCAATATAAAAAGTCTTGGACAAGGCATTTTTTTAATTTTTGCAGACGTAAATTTTGTCGTCTGCTTTTTGGTAGTGAAAGAGTTAAATAAACTTACCCTGCCCTGCAAGAACAGAATGCATCGGAAATGCATGATGCTCCAACTGCCATGTGAAGGTCATAAGGAGGCTGATTCTTCGCCTTAGATCGCCAGCATTTAGGAGACACTTGCATTTGTCATTTTTTTTCCGCCATCTTTGTGTAAGCTTGTGAGACGTAGTAACAGTAACTAAGTAGGCGGAGCTTAGCGGCTATTCTCGGAACTGTGTATTGAGATGAATGTTCTGCCATTTTACTAAAGGAAACAACTTGTGTGACTTCTAAACAACTTGTGTGACTTCTTCATGCTTCCCTGAACGGGGAAGCCCTTCAAAGCTGGGATCTACTCTTAAAGGAAAGAATTAGCTCCTTTAATAGTTGACCCCTGTTGAGGGGCCCCATAGCTCAGTGGGTCAAATGCTGGCCAGCTGATCTAACGATCCTGGGTTCAATTCCTGCTGGAGGTGGAAATACAATCAACTGTAAACAGGGTCCAGTTGTACACAGCCTTTCATTTTCCTCACATCATCCTGATATGACTGAAATACTGTTGAAAAGGAGATAAATTTATGTCATCCATCCATCCCATTTAGAAGGGAGGCAAATATGGAAATGGTAGAGTTGCCTCCCCTTAAGTGTCATCATTAGAACTGCTTCTCAGGGAAGGTACAGTTGAGGGATCACAATTTGAGCCGCGACACGAGAAAACCAACAAAGTGGTTGTGCGCCCAGCGCAGACTCAAATCAGCCTGGGTATCCGCCCAGTCTGATCAGAGTCTTCGCTGTCCGCATGGAGGTAGCTCAGTCCCTTAGCTCCCCTTTAAGCACTAAGCAAAGAGCCTGACCAGACTGGGGGGATGCCAATGCTGATCTGAGTCTGCACTTGGCGCACAACCACATTGTTGGTTTCGTCGTGTCGCGGCTCATTTATATTTGCTTGTTTCAAGAGGGAGACAACCCTAACAGAGTACTGTTTGCTTCCCTGTTGTGTGAATCTCTTCTTAAGGGAGGCAACTCTTAATGAAAAGAATTTGCTCTCTAGAGGGTGCAAAGTCTTTCCATTAAGAGTAGTCCCCTGAGAAGGGAGGCAGATGTTTCTGTCAGTTATATACCTTGATTGGTGTTGCATGAAATGGTTCCTTGCAGCATGTGGGAACATTGCAGAATGTGCAAACAGTATGCACACAGAGCATAAAGTCTGGTCAGAATGTTTTCTTTTCTTACACTTGCATCAGTGAAGGATCATTCTAACCCACGTATGAATATAACGCAACGTCTTATTGGATAACGTCAAAAATTTGCGACAGTTGCAAACCCTACATCATTATAAAACGTCACTTCTCATTGGCTGATGTTTGGTTTAACGTTGCTGAAAGCCCTTTCTTTGGATGCACATGAGTACACTTTGAGAGGTGAAAATAAGTAAAAGTGCATTAGAATGGGGATTACTGATACTGAAAATTGTCATTTAGAGGAGATCAATTGTCGGTTTTATGGTCGCAAATTGCGTTTTACAGCTCTGCTGGCGCGTTGCCTTAATACAAAATTTCTGACCATAAAAGTGACGATTTACCTCCCATAATGACAATTTCAATAGTTATCCCCTAAGTCTGAGCTGATGCACATACTGATTTTAGAATTTTCAATATGCACACTAGCTAATGCACACCCTTCTCAATAGGGGTCAACTTTTAAAGGAAAGAATTTGCCCCTGCTCCTTTAAGAGCAGATTTGGAAAGAATCTGCTAGATTCTTTCTTTTAACCCATTGCATTCTAGGTATTTTTGTCGTCTGCTGAAATTGTCGTCTGCATCAAAAATCAAGAATATTTTGACAATACTGGTCTAACTAACTCTTATAGAAATGATGTCTAGGCAGCAAACAGTTTGGATCTCAGATCAGGCCCCACGTTTGTAGGGCTTGATCTGGATCCAAACTGTTTGCCCAGATACCCCTAAAGGGGTATCCCGAATGGAATTGGTTAAGATTAGACCTCATTTGGAAGGGCTACATTGTCCTGGGAAGCAAACAGGAAGTTTCAAAAGTTATCCCCCGTGTGAAAAATGGTAGAAGAACATGTTATACTCATACACTTTCAAGTGAATGGGAACAGCTCAGAGGTAGCATTTTATTGAGGATATACATAAGATATGGTAGTGTGATAGAGGCTGAAATAATCATGCTCTGCCATCGACTTTGCTTTTGGCTGGGTAAGATGGCTGTCCTTTTCAAAACAGTGTGAATCATAACTAGGAACAATTTTACAGCATTAAAAGAATTCAGTGAAATGCTATTTTGCCTTGTGCTTCACAGTAATAGAAATCATGGTTGGAAGAATCTGTAGTATGGGAGCTCTGAATTATATGAAAGCCTTAATTTTGTGTGTAGCTTCCATAGGGTCTATATAGCCCTGACATGTCAAAACCAACAAAGTGGCATGTGTGCCGAGCAAGACTCAGATCAGCCTGCGCATCCGCCCATTCTGATCAGCGTCTTCACTGTCGATTTGAAGCTAGCTTAGACCCTTAGCTACCCTTTAAGTGCACAGCGAAGATTCTGATCAGATTGGGCAGATGCTTAGGCTGATCGGAGTCTTCCGTTGGACATGCTTTTTTGTTGGTTTCAACGTGTCACAGCTCAATTTTGTGGTGCGTGAGAACAATAAAGGGTCTGACCAGACAGACTGGGTTAACAGAGATGTCCAAGTCTTTGCTGTCTGAAAATGTGTGAAGCACATTTTTTGCATGTCAGGGTTCATATGTTGACTGACATAATGGTAATTTTTATCGTAAAATTTAACATCATAAGTCACCCTTTGGCCTTGAAAATGGAGTAAAGGTTACAAAAACTGGGTCATTTCTTGAAATGTCCAAATAATATATCCATTCAAGATTGGTTGAAATTCACACTGGTCCAAGATATATGTATATATAGTAAAACTTTGAAACATATGTAAGGTCTCATGTCCTTAACTATGAGGTAAAGGTCACCAAAATGAAGTCGAATCTAGAACTTGTGCTAGTGATATCCATGTGAGTTTGGTGAAGATCCACCAACAGGTTCAAGAGATATCAGAGGGACAAGAAACTGACATCAACAGGATCAACCTTTGGTTGGGGAACATACATAGCTGTAAGATGCAGAACCGATGCCTACCATGTCTGCAAACAGGGAAGTCTAGCTGGAACTTTAATTTTAAGGCTGCAGATTCCTTTGCAGGGTTGCCACGTATCCTGTCCTTCAAAATTCTCTGATTGATTTGTTGCTTTACGTCCACAGTAAATGGCTGTGGTCATGTCGGGACGGTCAGTTAACCTACCCACGCTATTCCTGGGCTGGCTTAGACCTAAGCGGTTAACCAGTAGTAAGTGCACATACTTCTGCCAGTAACTGACAACTGCTCTTCTTGAATCAGCGGAAGGAGAAATGAAAGTATGTGGCCAGACCAGGTATCAAACCCAGGTTCTCTGACATGAATCAGGTACCCTACCGATTGCGCTATGCGGCCTGGCTCACAACTCCCTGATTTTTGTCGCACCTGCGTTAGCTTGGGCGATATAGGTGTGCACGGTCCCGTCTGTCCGTCCCTCAACAATTCGCAGTAGGTGTCTTGTGAGCACAACTCCTCCTACACTTTTTGGCCAATCATTTTGAAACTTCACAGATGTTTTGGCCATGGTCTGTAGATGTGCATATTGTTTGCACATAATTCCCAGATTAATTTTTACCACTATTTTCACATGTTGAACTTAGTCAATTTTTTACACAATACCTTCCATTGTGAGTGTCTTGTGAGCGCAACTCCTCCTACACTTTTTGGCCAATCATTTTGAAACTTCACAGATGTTTTGGCCATGGTCTGTATATATGCATATTGTTTGCACATAATTCCCAGATTAATTTTTGCCACTTTTTTCACATGTTTAACTTAGTCAATTTTTTACATACCATAATACCTTGCATAGTGGGGTCTTGTGAGCACCTCTCCTCCTACACTTTTTGATCAATCAGTTTGAAAATTCACAGGTGTTTTGTCATGGTCTGAAGATGTGCACATTGTTTGCACATAATTCCCAGATTAATATTTGCCACTCTTTTCACATGTTTAATGTCATTTTTGTCACACCTGTGTTAGCATGGGCGATAGTTTTCACTACCAGTTATAACTCATGTGACTTAAACCCCGCAGGTGCGACACCGCTTTCCGCGGATTTCTTGTTTCCTAGAGAGTTTCCAATTTTCTGTTCTCTCTTACAGATCTAAAGATAATATTACTGAAATTACTCTATATTCACACTTGTGCTAAAGGTATCACTTGAAAATGGAGGGTTATTTATTTTAATCTCAATGTGTTTCACTTTCATAAGGTTTACCTTAGTCTAAACGTAAAGTTACACAATGAACAGTGGACCTCATAAAGGTAAGAATTTGTTTCCACTGGAAGGAAATTCTTATCTGATCAGGGAGGTATTAACTTCTGTGCATGGATTATCTTTCCTGAAATTCTATTGTCTCCAGTATATTTTCTGAATACCAGAAATTTTCTGTACACTGCCGTACATTTAATGTTTACATTCCCTGACTTTTCTCAGACTTAAGTCTCTAAATTTCACTGACCAGTTTGAAACTTCTGTACCTTCCTTGACTGGGAAAAAAGTTTCTCACCAACTTGGCAGCCCTGCTAGGTGCCATGCACACCGTAGAAATCTAAGTATTGGCACAGGTGGAGTCTGAAAGAGCAGTCTTATCAGGGTCTACACTGTTTGTCATTCCATATGCATCTTTTAGACACATCACAGCAATAAAAGAACTAAAATGTTCTATTTTCAGGACAAATACAGTAGTTATTTTAGGTGTCCCAATTTTTTAGAATTTTTCGATGTGCTTACAGCGAAAGCTCTGTCAAGTCTTTACAGGTGCAGAGGCTTGTCCCGGCTTTCATTGTTGGCATGTCACACCTCAAATAATAACACAGAAAAAGAAACATGAAGTCATTTATTTAATAATAAATCTGACAGACATAGATGAAATATCACATTTGGATACCGTAAGTAGATATAACAATGTCGCATAATGCTACCATTTTTACTAGAAGAAATGACTTTTGTAAATGAGCCGTGACACGAGAAAACCAACAATGTGGTTGTGTGCCCAGCGCAAACTCAGATCAGCCTGGGCATCTGCCCAGTCTGATCAGAGTGTTCGCTGTCCGCATGGAGGTAGCTTAGACCCTAAGCTACCCTTTGAGCACGTAAGGAAGAGTCTAATCAAACTGGGTTAATGCCCAGGTTGATCTGAATCTGCACTGGACGCACAACCACATTGTTGGTTTTCTCGTGTCGCGGCTCAAATATTAAAGATTCTAATTGGAGGTGATGCACAAATTGATCCAATTACCGTAAAAGTTCTGATAACTGGGACACCTAAAATAATTACCATAACTGTCCTAAAATGGAACGGTCTGATTTTATAATGCAGTAATGCATCAAAAAGATGCAGATGGAAAGGAAACAGTGAAGGCCTTGATCAGACTGCTCCATTAGGAGCAGTCTGATCAGGGTCTGCACTGTTTGTTTCGATCTAACTGTCCCAGTTCTTAGTTCTTAGAATTTTTACGATGCTGCAATGTCCTTTTGTAGCATGGCTCAGATAATTTATGGACGGAACCTTGTAAACAGATCAGTAGAATATCAATGGGCAAATGGTCCAAATAGACTGTCAGACATATACAATCAGCTCAGACCCAGCAAATCAGTCTCCTCGTCCAGGCAGCTCGATCAGGGTTAATACGATGGTCCAAATAGACTGTCAGACATATACAATCAGCTCAGACCCAGCAAATCAGTCTCCTCATCCAGGCAGCTTGATCAGGGTTATTACTGGCTCTTAGATATTGGCTACAGAGCCTCCATCATTAACCAGGTTATGTATGCTAACAGTGAAGATACCGATAGGCTGTGTGTGTTTGAACGTTTCCAGTTGTACTAAAATACAGCTCTTTGTTGGGAGCTCAATTTGTTTTCATGATTTTACATGGAATGACAGCCTTTAGACTTAATTCTAAGAAATCAGTGGCTTTAAAAACAAGACATGTCACAGGGCCAGGATAGCTAGCCTGACAGGGCCTTGCCCATCACATAAAAAACTTTAACGTAAAACTTTAACATTTTGCTAACGCCGACGCCCCCGCCAACGCCTACGCTAACACCGCCGCTGACGCCGATGCCGGGGATAGGGCAATAGCTCTTCCTGAACTTCGTTCAGGCGAGCTAATTATGCAAATCTTATTCAAAATCACATAAATAGTGAAACCCTATGTGAGACTGTTTAGATCACAGATTATGGCCAATGCTGCTGTTTATTTCCAAAAGGTTACTGCCTTGGAACACAGGTGAAGGTTTGCCGTAGCCCAGTGGGACAGAGGGGATTGGAGGCCCACCATATCTTTGGCACAACAACGAAAGCGCTCAGGTCAAGTCCCTCTCCTTTTGCTGCCTTATTCTTTCAATTTGAAAATGGTATCCTCAGTCACTGGCAGGCCAAACAGCAATTCAAACAGGGGACCTTCTGCATTACAAACCAGCATTTCTAACTACTCAACCACCTGTTTGACTGAACAAAAACACTAACTGAAAGTGCAAGGGCAGTTATGGGCCTTAATATTCACTCAAAACTCAAGCAAATCTGAAAGAGCAGTCGGATCAGGGTTTACACTGCTTGTTACACAGCCAATAGGTTTGTAAAATATTTCTGTTAGCATATGGAAGCGTAAACTGGATCCCAGCATGCACGCAATGTTAAAACAATGTCATATTGGTACTGATTCTATACTGAACAAAAATAGAAATGTTACATAGATAATTCATGAATTCTAAGCTAAAGAACACTATTTTTAAATAATGCTACGTTATTCTCCCACGTGTCAGACGTCAGACAACTTTATGAACTAATCTGTTTGCGATTTGCATAAATTGTAACAGAATTATTCTGCATTGACTGAAAACACTGCTGACCATGTGAAACGCTCGATATGCATGGGCAAGTGCTTTCATTTTTGCACTTTCGGATTTGCCTTTTAACGGCTAATAAGAAACCCTATGAACCATATGACACTTAACCAGCAGCTCAAAGAAATAAGATGTTAAAGATACTGTTTCTTTTAAATTCTCTCTTGCAATTAGAAATATAGCAAATCATTTACTCCGATTAATCAGTACCTTTCAAAAACACTTTCAAGTTTAATTCATGGATCTTATTCTAGCTTCTCCAGACAATGGTTAATGATGAAAACTTTGATCAAACTGGTTAATTGTCCGTGGTATATCACCATGCATTGTCTATGGGAGTTTCAGCGCATAGCATGAAAGTCAGAGTCAAGTGTCATGAAAAGCGATATTCCAAGCCTTGTGCTTCACTGATCAACCCTTTGGAAGCGGTGATTGCACCGTTTTCGTAACTACTAGTGCCTGATAAACGTCTTGGAAGTGACTTGCTTAAATGGGCTGACAACTTGAGTGGAACACGGTCTTCAAAAGGCACCTCAAAATAGCACTTTCAAATTTTGACCCCTCACTAAATCAATCTGATCTGGAGACCTTAATCTTGCAGCTTATGTTGTGATATTCATCTGCCTAAATATGGGTACTTTTTGGCAGTTAGATGTAAAATAAAATTGCTAAAGTCTTAATTCAGTTCAAAGAAAACGTGCATTGAATGTGCATGTAACGTTTCTTTTTTTGTTCAGTATATATCATGATATGGAATCAAAACGATACGCATTTCAACATTTCGTGCCCTCTGGGTACAGACCAGGGCTCAGTTGTTCAAAACTATTATGTCGTCAGTTGACCAGATATTAAATTTTCAAACACTCTGTATGCTAAAAACACTGCCATTTTTTGCCGAAAAAATTTCAGGAGCTTTTAAGCTTCTCACATTTCTTCAGCAAAAAAGTATTAGCACACCAGGGCTTCCGTTAACGGGCGTATGGCCGTATATTACGCCCAGGATTTGCTCCCGTACGTCGAGAAATGGGACCTCTGGCGTCTGGCATACGCCCGATAATTGTAACATACGGCCGTTTGATCTTGTCCCGACGTATAAAATATCGCCACTGTCTTTAGAAATTTAGCACGTGTCATAATTAATCGGATTAACGCCGGTGTCAGCCAGACGAAAAGACCGCCTACGGGCCAGTCGAGATTGTCCGAATGGAGCACTGAATCAGGTAACACACATGTCGGACCGCCTACCTGTCAAAAACGATTATCAAAATAACGCCCACACGTAGATTCAACCTCTTATGGCAGTCTGCAAAACAACTTATCAAATCACGATGACAGAGTTTTTGAATGAAAGGTGTCCATCTTTTTTTCTTTTTTTTTTTTTACGACCGCGAGAATGTAACTGACCTGTATGTGTAGGGCGTATGCCGACTTCAAAAGTTTGTGAATGTATCCATAACACACGAATACTGAAGCATTTATTGACAAACTCAATCCGAAGTTTTTACGAACACAACATTCATATTAACCCTTGTCCTTACAACGAAAGGTCTTGTCATGATCCATACTGTCGTCAATGGAATTTTTAGTAATACGAACGTCTTCCGCGAAAAGTGTAGATTCAAAGCGAAGATACACTGTTAATATTAATAGTCGCTATTTCCGACGTGTTATGGTCTACGCTCTGGTAATATACATTGTTTTGATTAGTACTATTAAAATACGAATACTGAAACGTCCATTTCACCGATTTCCTAGTTGTATCGTCATATTGTCATACAACCCAGTGCGAAAATAATGCCGTACAGTGTGCACAGAAATAGCGCATTCTGATCAGGGTCTACGCGATTATATATTCGGTATAAAAGTAAAAAGTATGCAAAGACCAGGAACTGAAACAATCAAAATCCAAATCCAGCCCTCAAACCATAGTTGGAAACAACTAAGATTACAAATAATCAAGATACAGAGAACATATGGCCAACCGAGTGAGCAGCTTGTTCCCAAAAGGTGGCCACTCAGCAACCCAAACCGAACCAAAAATAATAAGAACATACATAAGGTAAAACATCACAGAAACTCTGACACCAAAAACAGGCAACAGAGAACCACAACAGAACTACCGCCTTGGAACGGTCAGTAATGAATTACTGGGGGGCTTAAATCGATTTTACAGGCCCAACCTCACCCTCAGTTTCTGAAGTGGTACAAAACATTTAGTTGGTTGTTCGGTTCGCATAATAACCCTCTAACTCGTCAATGAATCATCACGGTAAACACATAAATCAAATTTCAACACCATGAAGAAGCAAAGACGAGGACTCAACAGATACAACGGGCCGTCTGACAGGTGGAGATCCCTGTCCTGCCAAACGACCCCACTGGAAATCTGAAGCAAAAGAAGGTCACCAGTTGAGCCCCGGTGGACCAAGCAACAGACAAAAAGGCTCCGGTCCCAACCAACTAAAATATATAGCTTTAGGTCGGGGCCATCATAGAGTCTGACGACCGATCCCCCGGTGTGCAATTAAAGAGTGCAGCAAAGTTATCAACCGTGATTGGGTTAATCACTAAGCATGCAGACTGTCGCATAACATTTAAATTATAGCCAATACGTTTGTGACGTATTATTATTTTTCGGAATTGATCAGAAAAATCAGTCCTACCCTTAATCTTTTTGAATTTGTATACTAAGTCACCATAAAATTCTGGTTCCGATAGGCCTTGGTGTAAAAGAAATTTTAATCCGACATCAAATTTTGAAACCAATTCATGGTGTCTGCGATAGAATTTAGAAAAAGCCTTTCTAAGCTTATGATACCGATAGCCCTGTTGAAGAAGTTTAGCAGTTAAACATTTATTACGAGCATTAAAGTCATCTACATGACTACACACTCTAGCAAATCTTATAAGTTGAGAAATATACACTCCATAAGAGGGACCACGTGGAACGTCACCATCCAAAAATGGAAAATTAACTATATCAAAGTCAAAGTCATCACGTTTATCATAAATTTTAGAAGATACAAAACCGTTAGAAATAGATAGATGTAAATCCAAAAAGGGGGCCTCGGTATCTGAAGTATTTTTTTAATACTAACGGTAGCGTTGATATGCAATTAGCTGCTCATTTATGGGTCAAACACGTTTTCTCTGTGATGTAAAGATCAAAGACGCCGCTGCGAGTATATACGCGTGCCGTACGTAGTGTCATTTTAACCGTGAGACGGCTAAAGGTACTTCAGTACACACACCGATAACTAACTATCGTATCAGCCAGCGCAACTAGGCAGTCAGACCGGTCTTTCTCGTTCGCATCTAACATGAATAATAATGAACATCGACCTAGCGACAACCGAGTTCTTCGGCGGAAGCGTGTCATAATACATTCCGTAAGTCACCGTATTTCCGACGCGGCCCATTCGGCGGCAATGAAAGGGAATATATTATGCAATAGCAGACAGTGCAACCATTGCAACTTAGGCAAGTCTTCAGTTTTTAGAGTGCTCAGGACTCGCGTATTGTTCACAAACAAACAGGAATGACTCTGATTAGACTGCGCAAATACTCAGGCTTCCCTTCGTAGAACAAAAAGTTCACTACAGAGAGAGGGATGTGTAAGGGGGGGGGGGGTAAAAATAACCATGCATAAGTAATTCCTAAAAACTTCGGACTTCCAAAAAAAATATCTCAATACGTCCAAATCTGACACCATGGAAGTCTGGACTTCCAAATTTTGAAAGTTAGTGGAAGCCCTGGCACACATGATTTTATGTGTTCACAAAGACTTAACAAATCCTTGACTAACAACTTTGCAAACGTTCCTAACATTTTTTCAGCAAAAAATATTAGCACACTTGATTTTATGTGTTCAATGTTCAAGAAGACTTAATGAATCCTTGACTAACAACTACAGTCAACTCTCGATATCTCAAAGTGAAATCTCATCCCAAACTACCGATATCTCAAAGTAAATTTTCTGGGACCAGAAAATTCACTTTGAGATATCAGTAGTTTGAGATTAACATAAGTTAAAATCTAAATAAGAATATGGAGTATGTCTAAACTAGATTCCTTGATATCAGGGATAAGTTGAGATATCAGTATTTGAGATATCGAGAGTTGACTGTACGTTAAGGTAACAATGCTTTGAACAACCAAGATCATATCAATAAGTAAGTTATGGTGTATGGGTACATCTCCATTTGAGCCGCGACGCAAGAAAACTAACAAAGTGGTTGTGCACCCAGCACAGACTCAGATCAGCCTGGACGTCTGCCCAGTCTGCTCTGACTCTTCGCTAAGCACTTAAAGGGCAGCTAAGGGTCTAAGCTACCTTCATGCGGACAGCGAAGACTCTGAGCAAACTGGGCGGATGCCCAGGCTGATCTGAGTCTGTGCTGGGCGCACAACCACTTTGTTGGTTTTCTCGTGTCGCGGCTCATTTCTTTCCACCATATTTTCAGAGGGAAACAACTCTGTTACTTCCTGTCTGCTTCCCTGGATGACAAAACCCTTCCAAAATGTCTATTCTTAAAGATAAGAATTTGCTTCCATCAAGGGCTGACAGTAATTCAAATCGGAAACACACCTGAAAATGGCAGATTTGCGCCCCTTGAAGGGTACCAATCCACCATAATGATAAAAGGCATCCTACCATAAATAGATATTACACTATACACAAAATTTATCTGTAAATATACAAAACAATATCACAGTGCGCTACAATATAGGTCTCTGGAATGGTCACAATCAAAACAAACTTAACCCTCAAAGCGCCAAAAATTAAAATTGTTGAATTGGCAAACAGTGTAGATCCAGATGAGATGGCTCATAATGAGCCATCTAATCTGAATCTACACTGTTTGCCCTCTAGTGTTCAGTGTTCAAATTCTCAATATGATATCGCTTGGAAGAAACATTTTTTGAAATTCTACAGACGTAAATTTTGTCGTCTGCTTTTTGGCCCATTAAGAATTAAGTGGCAAACACCATAAAATTCTAAATATTGGAACAGATAGGTCTGAGCAAACAGTGCAGGCCCAGATCAGACAGATCCTTCAGGAGCAAGGAGCAGTCTGATCAGGGTCTACACTGTTTTCCATACTATTCCATCTGCATCTTTTAGGTGCAGTACTGCATTGTAAAACCAAACTGTTCCATTTTTTGGACAATAACGGATAATTTTTTTAGGTGTCCCAAATTTTTTAGGTGTCCCAATCTTTAGAATTTTTTGGTATTCAGTCTTCATGCGCTTGGCATTTTTCTGATGTCAGTCTTTGGATTTTCAGAAAGGTTTTTCACACATAGTCAGTCAGTTGGTATTTATAAGAAAAGTAATTAATCGTTTAGGAGCCCCGGTAGCTCAGTGGGTTAAGCGCTGGCCTACTGATCTAGTGGACCAGGTTCAAGCCCCGCTTGAGGCTAGAATATTTCCTATGGTAAATGGGGTTTCAATTGCACACAGCTTTTCATTATCACCCTCCCATCGCCCTGAAATGACTGCAATACTGTTGAAAAGAACGTAAATCACAAGTTAATCATTTGCATTCAAAAAGTTGCCAAGACTGCATGTCGACAACCCACTACACTCCTTCACTTTTGAAAGAGAACATTTGAATTTCAGCTGACTGCAGAGTTCCTGGTAAGAGGGGGTATTGAGGATAATTCAAAGATAATTTTTTCTTATTTCTCAACAATTTCTCTTATTTCTCAAGGGCAAAAAGTACTCTGGCTAAGTTTGCACCTTCTTAAGTATCACTTTCTCAAAGGGAAGTTAAACAAACAACCAATTCTTTAGTATCAGCAAAGTCTGATCCTAGTCTTCACATTCAGTCTAACACATCCCTATGTTGTGTAAGGTACTGCCTAAGGCCTTTTCCTCTCTGATAAAGTGCTTGTGTTAACCCTATGCAGGTCTTAACAGCAAAGACTAAATATATACTGGATGCCACTATTCCTGGTAAGCCAAAATTTTGGAGAATTATTACTATTTGTCCACAAAAAATAAATAATTGGATCTCATATGTTTCACCTCAATGATGTAACTTAATGACACCACATTACATGTTTTATGTGGAAAAACAAGACACATTATTTCAACCCCCAATATTTTCGGCCTATGATTAGCTTCTGACACCATGTAATGAGTGACACATCTGGATTAGCTCTCTTATCCAATATAAGGCAAGGGAAGTGCCCATTTTGCAAGGAAGAAAACGACTATGGTTAAGGGAAATAACTGTTGCAAAGGGAGGCAACTGAATTGCCTCCCTTTGCAACATATTGCCCATACTATAGTTCCATTTTTGGAATGGTTTACGTCCCTCTACAAAATTGCTGTAAGGGAGATAATTCAGTGCTTTCTCCTATATCTGAAGTTTAGAATCTAGTCAAGTAGTTGTCAAGATATTCCAGTTCTAGTTGCTCTGGCTCTCGTAGTTCTTGTGTAACTGTGTGAATTTCAGTCTTCCCAGAGTCCATACTAAACAACTGAAAAAGAAAAGAGTGAATCGTTATTTTACTTTTGCAATAGTAATGAAACAGCTGAGTGATCTTTATGCTTCTTTCCAACTTTCAACAAGTCTGATAACATTAAACATGTTTTCATGTTAGTTTATACAATTTTTTGGCAGAAGAGGACATTTTAACACTTAAGCATCCGAAGTGACGAAGAGGTCTGGAATCTCTTCAACAGAATAGAGTTGACATTTTATTCAGTTGATCAATGTGATTCAGTCATTTACAGGTAATGGCCTTTTACAGGGTAGAAAGTCCAGTTTCAGCACTTTAAGGGTTAGATTTCTGATGCAAGCTATTTTAATTCTTCCAATTTTACGCACTGATGTATAGTCAGACTCAACATTTCGCGGACACAAAAAATGGCGTCTACATCTGACACCTGATCCACTATCAAAATTCCAAAAGTTAAGATGCCTAAAATAATTATTTTTTACTGTCCTAATATGGAACAGTTTTGGTTAAACAATGAAGAAATGTGTCCAAGAGATGCAGACTGAATGGAAAACAGGGTCGACACTGATCAGACTGCTCGTAAAGGAGCAGTCTGATCAGTGTCTGCACTGTTAGCTGAGACATATCTGTCCGAATATTTAGAATTTTTAACGTAATGCTACTGTGTAGATATGATGGCTAAACATCAACCGACAAACTTTTATCAAAGAAAAGAAAATCAAACCATTACTCAAGAGTACTTACCATTTGTGGTTCTTTGCCAGGTGTTCCTAGACCTGACGCTTTATGATCATTGGTCAAACAGAAGCTTGTCACCCTGAAACACACAGACATACATTATAAACTTTCATACATTAGTGTTACAAAGTGACACAGAATGTGACATAGAGCTCCACATGAGGTGGGGTACTGAGGGTAATTGTAAGAAAAACTAGAAATGTGTACATAGGACACAGATGCCCCCGCCTAGTGCCCTAAGTAAGATGGCGCCTTGTTTAAGGTACTGGCACTTGTAGCATAACTAGGTTCACAAAGGCAGACTTCTGTGGTACATGTTTTATTGTTTTCCTTGGGCAGATGTATTGTGCTTCTTGGATCAAGTGGGGTGGGGGGGGGGGGGTCATGACTGTGATATGTGATGACATACTGTATCTTATCGCAGAAATGGATGCCATGCAACTTTCCAAAAGAAATAGCCCAGAAACAAGTAACTTTTCAAAAACTAACATCGTATGAAATGAAGTCGAAAAAGGGCCATAACTCCCACAATACTCTACGGATTTTGCCCAACATCGAACTTGACCTGTATTTTATGATTATATACCTGTGTATAAAATATGAATTCAATACACCATTGCTTTCAAAAGATATCGAACGGAAACCATTTCTTCATACAAAATGAAGTCAAAAAAGGGCCATAACTCCCACAATAATCTACGGATTTTGCCCAACATCGAACTTGACCTGTATTTTATGATTATATACCTGTGTATAAAATATGAATACAATACACCAATGCTTTCAAAAGATATCGAACGGAAACCAGTTTTTCATACAAAATGAAGTCGAACTAGAAAATGTGTTTATGAAACACTATGCCCCCAACTGTATCCTTGCTCTAAAGAAGGTTCATCCCATAATGTTTAGGTCAGAAAGGGGTTTTAATCCATTCATCTACATCTTAGCATGTAATTGTATGTTCCTATATCTTATGGTTCTTGACTGTAACGGTACCTTTGTACCATAGGCTTAAAATGCACTAAGTCGAAAAAGGGCATAACTCAGTAAACAAGAGGGCCATGAGGCCCTGAACCGCTCACCTGAGTATGGTGGCCATGTAGGTCATGTGACCTAGACCGTTTGATAAATTTTGTTCCATCAGCCCCTGGAGGCTGTGTATGATATTTGGTTACAATTAGCCCTGTGGCTTTTGAGGAGACGTCTTAAATTGTCAACATATGAGAGACATGGGTCAGAGGTCAAAAGATGACCTTGACCTCTTGTACCCGCAAATCTTTCATGTACTAAGACGACTGTATATACCAATTTTGAGGTTCAAAACTTGCCATGAACTCTTATGTTCTACCATTTTCCCATACTTGACCTTGCCTTAAAAAAGGTCAAGGTCAGCCCAAGGTCATCGTTTGAACAATCTTGATAGTACTCAAGTACCTGATGCTATATACCAAGTTTGAAGGCCATCGATCACTTGGTTCTTGAGAAGGAGATTTGTAAAGGTTTTTGCCACAGATGGGCATGGCGGCCATGTTGGTCATGTGACCAAGACTGTTTGAACAAATTTTCATTCCCTCGGCCCCTAGAGGCTCTGTATGAAATTTGGTTACAATTGGCCCAGTGGCTTTTGAGGAGATGTGTGAAATTGTCACAATATGAAAGACCAGGGTCTAAGGTCAAAGAATGACCTTGACCTCTTGTACAAACAAATTTTCATGTACTCATTAAGATAACTGTATATATCAATTTTCAGGTCTAAATCTTCAACAGTTTCCAAGAAATCTTATATTCTAGCATTTTCCCATATACAAGCTACAAAAAGCAAATTTGACCTTACCGTAAAAAAGGTCAAGGTCAACCCAAGGTCATGATTTGAACAACCTTGATAGTACTCAAGTACCTGATGCTACATACCAAGTTTCAAGGCCATCGGCCTATTGGTTCTGGAGAAGAAGATTTTTCTAGGTTTTTACCATATATGGGCATGGGGGCCATGTTGATCATGTGACTAGGACCTTTTAACAAATTTTCGTTCCCTCACCCCTTGAGGCTCCATATGAAATTTGGTTACAATTGGCCCAGTGGCTTTTGAGGAGATAAGTGAAATTTTCAAAATATGAGAGACCAGGGTCAAAGGTCAAACAATGACCTTGACCTCTTGTATGCATTAATTTTCATGTATTTATTAAGGTGACAGTGTATACTAATTTTCAGGTAAAAATCTTCAACAGTTTCCAAGAAATCTTATGTTCTGGCATTTTCCCATATAAAGGCTAGAGAAAGCAAATTTGACCTTACCGTAAAAAAGGTCAAGGTCAACCCAATGTCAT
The DNA here is from genome assembly GCA_963989385.1 of Ctena decussata. Classification (NCBI taxonomy): domain Eukaryota; kingdom Metazoa; phylum Mollusca; class Bivalvia; order Lucinida; family Lucinidae; genus Ctena; species Ctena decussata. The sequence continues at coordinate 43,702,764 of OZ022504.1, forward strand.
AATTTCAACAATCTTGGTAGTACTCGTGTACTTGATGCTACATACCAAGTTTCAAGGCCATTGGCCTATTGGTTCTGGAGAAGAAGATTTTTCTTGGTTTTTACCATATATGGGCGTGGCGGCCATGTTGGTCATGTGACCCAGTCCATTTGAACAAATTTTCGTTCCCCTGCCCCCTACAGGCTCTGTATGAAATTTGGTTACAATTGGCCCAGTGGCTTTTGAGGAGATGTGTGAAATTGTCAAAATATGAGAGACCAGGGTCAAAGGTCAAACAATGACCTTGACCTCTTGTACGCATAAATTTTCGTGTACTCATTCAGATGACTGAATATACCAATTTTTAGGTCTAAATCTTCAACAGTTTTCAAGAAATCTTATGTTCTAGCATTTTCCCATATAAAAGCTACAGAATGCAAATTTGACCTTACCGTAAAAAAGGTCAAGGTCAACCCAAGGTCATAATTTGAACAATCTTGGTAGTACTCGCGTACCCGATGCTTCATACCAAGTTTCAAGGCCATCGGCCTATTGGTTCTGGAGAAGAAGATTTTTCTAGGTTTTTACCATATATGGGCGTGGCGGCCATGTTGGTCATGTGACCAGGACCGTTTGAACAACTTTTCGTTCCTAAGTCCCCTAGAGGCTATATATGAAATTTGGTTACAATTGGCCCAGCGGTTTCTGAGGAGAAGTCGTTTGAAATTGTGGACGGACGGACGACGGAAGACGGACGGACGACGGACGCCGGAGCCTTACCATCCTATAAGCTCCCCCGGAGCCGCTGGCTCAGGTGAGCTAAAAATTCACCAATGTATTTCAAAAGTTAATCAGGTCATCTTAACCTTAAACAATGTCTTCCTGCATAAAAACACAATCCTAGCATCAGGGGTTCTTGAGATATTTTGTTCACAAGGTTCCATAGGGTTACAATGCACGAAGTCGAAAAGGGGCATAACTCGGCCAAAAATTCACCAATGTTTTTCAAAAGTTAATCAGGTCATCTACACCTTAAGCAGTGTTACCCTGCAAAAATCATGATCCTAGCATCAGGGGTTCTTGAGATATTTTGTTCACAAGGTTCCATAGGCTTACAATGCACTAAGTCGAAAAATGGGCATAACTCTGTCAAAAATTCACGAATTTTCTTCAAAAGTTAATCAGGTCATCTACACCTTAGGCAATGTTATCTTGCAAAAAATAAAGATCCTAGCATAAGGGGTTCTTGAGATATTTTGTTCACAAGGTTCCATAGACTAAGTCCGAAAAGGGGCATAACTCTGGAAATACCTGATTGACGGGAAAAAGAAAAAATACGGGTCCACTTATTTTTCATGTACATGCCACATGAAAAATTTAAAGATCCTAGCGTAAGCCATTCCTGAGTTTCCTAGCTGCAAAAAAGCGTTATGGACGCATGGACGGACGGACAGACGGACGGACAGGCCCAAACCAATATGCCCCCTCAACTTCTCCGAAGTTGGGGGCATAAAAAGGGCCATAACTCCCACAATAATGAACTGATTTTGCCCAACATCGAACTTGACCTGTAATGTATAATTATATACCTGTGTATAAAATATGAATTCAATACACCAATGCCTTCAAAAGATATCGAACAGAAACCATTTTTTCATACAAAATGAAGTCGAAAAAGGGCCATAACTCCCACAATAATCGACGGATTTTGCCCAACATCGAACTTGACCTGTATTTTATGATTACATTGCTGTGTATGAAATATGCATTCAATACACCAATGCTTTCAAAAGATATTGAACTGAAACCATTTTGTACGTACATACGTATGTAGGTTCGTACGTACGCTACGCTACGTACTTACATACGAACAGCGGTGATACTATATGCCCCCCCCCCCCCCCACCCCCAATTTGTTAATGGCGGGGGCATAAAAAATATTCCTCAACCATACCATATGCTGTAACCCCTCATTATATCCGTCTCTGTGAGACGGCTCTACGAATTGACACAGCTTGCATTTTTATACAGTAATATGGAAAATTATCCCTAAATTATCCGTTACCCCTTCTTATCTGGAGCAGTAGTGACATGGATGCCATAACAGACCAGAATTCAATGATTATTCAAGAAACACAAAAAGAATCCATATAAAAACATGTTTTGTATGAAAGTGCTTTCAATGAAGGGACTAAAAAACACCCACCTCTGGCTATCCTACTTCTTTGGTGATAAGATGGAAGATTTTCTCTTCCAAAACAATTCCAGTAATCTAGATCTCTAGATTTTTGGAATTGTTTGGAAGAGACAAGTCAATCAAATAACCAAATTACATTATGACTGATTTTGCAAATTTGGGCTGTTTTATGGAGAGAGAAAACCCTGCCTTATAGCCAAATTAAGGTTAATTATGCCTTTGTAGGAAAGCACTTTCAATGAATAGGGAAAAAAAACACTTCTGGCTAAGTCTAATACTTTGATTTATGTTTTAGTATTTACTTAAAGGTAGGTTCCTGGACTAGCGATAACAGTTATGTCCAAAAAATAATTTCGTCTTTTTCTGAGCAGTATTGAATTCTCTTATTTTTCTGAATTTGTTGCTACTGAGAAACTCATCAGAGGTTGAAGAAAATAGTCTTTTTCCCCTTTGGTTTATTTTCTTTCGTTGGAATTCCAGTTCTAAAAATAACTATGTTTATTATGTCTATAAGTGCGCAATTTCTGATGCCATTCTCCAAAGGTCAATTTTCCCTTGCCGTGAGCTCTCTTAGAGGTCCTTGCATGGCGGATAGGTTAAAACTATCCCAAAATGCAATGCAGCATGACGTCGGCTGCGTTATCTATTTTTGGCGTGAACTAAAAATAGCGCTAACTGGTGTGCGAAGCAGAGCTAGGAAATCCCTTGCAAAACAACTTTTCTAATATTTTTTTTGATTTACACTTTTTAGTGAAACTTATTCATTCCCTTTTATAAGTGCTTTCCAACAACTTGGATGAAAGATCATCAAAATTATGATGCATTCCAAAGTACAGGAACCTACCTTTAACAATAGCACTAAACTCTGATCTGTACAAGTGAGTTATTTTAAGCCAATGCCTTATGAGATAGAATTATTCATGACATAACTCTATCCTGATTGTGATTGATGAGCATATCTCATCTACGTCATTTTGCGGGAATTGAGGTCCATAATTCCAGCGCATCTATATACTTTCTTGAAGTCTCATACTTCCAAACCAAACCAACCAGTTACCTTGACAGACAATAAATTTGCCAAATAAAAGTACTTTAAATATCAATCAGTATCATGCATCTGATATAATTTTTTCGTGAAAAATTTGAAATACAATGAAATTATGTGTCGGCAGCAGGCATATAGCTTTAAGAAGGGCGGCATCAAAGAAAATGACAGAGTTGCTTCCCAAGAAAGTGTGCCCATTCACCTTGAAAGAGAATTCACATACCTGTGTTTTGATATCTGTTCAATACATTTTGGGACGGAATCACCCTCGACAATGTTAAACACATACAAGTTGGACGAGTCATCAAGTACATAAAACACACATGGACGGCTGCGAGACCACCTGATACATTTCACGGGTCGCCCCTTGGTTATTGTCGGCCAGGTAACTAGAGGATTTTCTACAAGAATAAATACAGGACATTGACTTTCTATGATTATCCTAATGTGCTTTAGTATTGGGACACCTATAACGATAAATTTTCCATTTGTGCCAAATGGAAAATTTATGTTTTTTAGGTATCCCAACATTTATGCACATTAAGGTAAAATGAAAATAGATGGTCAAACACATCCTAAATTCCCATTTCTGTTTATAAGCAAATTTACACACAAAAATTGGGAATTCAGGCTGTTTGGGGCATTTTTCCCTTCATTTCAGTCACTCGAACTTATCGCCCTGTGGTAAAAACTTGTATAAATGAGTTATATTTATATAAAAATCTATAGACGTTGAGGACAAAGAACAAATACCAAGAGTGAAATAAATATCAAGAGTGAAAATCAGATTTACTGAGACCCTTCACATAACAACAATGTCATTAGCAAGGCTGTATATGACCCCTAGCACCAGCTGAAGTGGAGCTTGATTTTCAAAGATACTAATGTGGGCATGATGATCTGAACGAAAGAAAAAAGGAAAGAAAAATAAACTCTGCACTATGATGTAGTATACGGAGCCTTTTTATAGCCACCACACGGCACTTAACACTAGCTGCAGTGAAGTAAGACAAGAATGCGGTGTTTGGCCTGTCAATGCATTTGCCACAAAACAGAAATAAACCTAAAAACTCAACGTAAGTTTACACCACTGACGACGACATCGGAGAAGTAATACATATGAGCCGCGACACGAGAAAACCAACAAAGTGGTTGTGCGCCCAGCAAAGACTCAGATCAGCTTTGCCATTCGCCCAGTCGAACCAGTGTTCTCGGAGTGCACTTGAAGGTTAGCTTAGGGTCAAAGCTAGCTCCATGCGGACAGCGAAGACTCTGATCAGACTGGGCGGATGCCCAGGCTGATCTGAGTCTTTTCTGGGCGCACAACCACATTGTTGATTTTGTCATGTCGCGGCTCATATGGATTGCTTTCTGCTAGTTGCCGGCAAGAAAACAGAACCTGTCTTTTGGGTTAAAGCACATTGTACATAATTAGACATGGGCATATGTGTAGTCGGGTCACTGGTCTGACTCAGGCAGTTAAGGAGTATGGATACACCTCCAAATTTGTTTCACTATTTTTGCATGGAGAGGCAACTTAACTCTTTAAGCCCCAGTGCAGCGTAGATCCTGATGAGGCGGCTCATAATGAGCCGCCTCATCTAGATCTACATTGTTTGCCCTCTAGTCTTTGAATTCTCAATATGAAATGTCTTGGACAAGGCATTTTTTTAATTTTTGCAGATGTAAATTTTGTCGTCTGCTTTTTGGTGCTTAAAGAGTTAAGTGACCTTAACATGCATCCTAGGAGCAGTCTGACCTGGGTTTAGCCTGGCATTGCACTTCTGTCTCCATATTAAGGAACAATGCGGTAAAGTCTTACCTGACTTAGTATGATACAAGGAAAATGAGCCATCTGAGCAACCAGCCTGAAAGGAGAAAAGAAGTACAGATTTACGAACATTCTGTAAAATCCATGATTGTATTTACAACCACAAGAATTCCACGGAATGCGGTGTCTCGTCTATCAGCGCTTTGTGAAACTGACCTAAACGCAAAAACTCGACAAAAGTTTACGCCGCCGCCAACAACACCGGAAAAGCAATACATATGTCTCGCTTCTGCTTTGCAGGCGAGACAAAAATTCTAAGCACTGGGACTGACAGGTCTGAGTAATCAGCACAGACCCAGTTCCAAAAGTAGCAGCCTGATCAGGGTCTACACTGTTAGCTGATCAAGCTGCATCTTTTTAATGCATTGCTACACTGTCAAAACAACAGGTCCATTTCTAAGACACTTAAAGTACTTATTTTAGGTGTCCAAATTATCAAACTGTTTACAGTGTGTAGTTTCCCTAATAAGTGCACAGGGCACATGCAACTATTTAGGGGATAACTGTACTCAAAATTGTCATTTGGGGAGGTAAATCGTCGGTTTTATGGTTGGAAATTTCGTTTTACGGCGACGTGCCAGCGGAGTTGTAAAATGTAATTTGCAACCATAAAACCGACAATTTATCTCCCCAAATGGCAATTTTCAATACAGTTACAGTCAACCCTCTTTACAAAGGCACTCATTACAACAGCAAAATTCTTTAAAACGTCATTTTGGTTTGCACAAAATGGCTTTATCGTTCTAAATATGCATTCTTCATAACAGCGAATTCAGTTTAACGTCAAGTTTTTGGGGAACAAATACCTTCGTTGTAAAGAGGGTCCACTGTATCCCCATTCTAAAGCACTTTTTCACAGTTTCACGTTTCAAAGTACGCTTCTTTGCATCCATTGCAAGTGCTTCCAGCAGCATAAAACCAAACATCAGCCAATGAGAAGCGACGTTTTATAATGACGTCGGGTTTGCGACAATAAATCGCAGGATATACTGTCGCAAAATTTTGACTTTATCCAATCAGACGTTGCGTTACATTTGTAAGTGCATTAGAATTATTTTTACATGTACCGCAAAAAAATGCAAGAATTAGATAAGCAAGATAAAGGGATATACCTCCACGATTTTACAGCTTTATTCTATGGGGCTATTTTCACAAATGGAAACAACTTTTATGACTTTCTGTGGGCTTTCCTGGTTAAAGAATCCTTTTAAAATGGGGTCTAAACTTAAAGAAAAGAGAACAAATTGCTTCCATAGAAAAGAGAGGTAAATAACCAAATGGATGAGCTATCCTAAAACCACTCAGAAGCCTCAAAAGTAACCCAATATGAAGAGGGAGACAAATGAGCCGCGACGCGACAAAACCAACAATGTGGTTGTGCGCCCAGCGCAGACTCAGATCAGCCTGGGCATCCGCCCAGTCTGATCAGAGTCTTCGCTGTCCGCATGAAGGTAGCTTAGACCCTTAGCTACCCTTTGAGCACTTAATGAAGAGTCTGATCTAACTTGGAAGATGCCCAGGCTGATCTTAGTCTGCGCTGGGCACACAACCACATTGTTGGTTTTGTCGTGTCGTGGCTCAAATGTTTCCATGTAAGAGTAATCACCTGTCATGGACATCCATGACTCAAACCAGTTGCTGCATCCATGAACATCTTCATTACCCAGAGCACTAGATAAGAGGGGTATTTGATGATAATTGAGGGATAATTTTTTTTATTTTTCATTGAAACCATATGTTGTGACCCCTCATCTGAACCGTCTCAACGAGACGGTTCAGATGAGGGGTCACAACATATGTTTTTATTCAGAATTAACCAAAATTATCCCTAATTATCACCAAATACTCCCTCTTATCTGGTGCTCTGTAAATATCACCACTGCTAATAGCCATAATCACATTTTCATTGCTCTGTTTTACTTACCAAAAAGCAAGGATGACAAAACGGAGAAAAATCTATGGTGGTAACATCAACAATGGACTCTGAAAAACAATAACAACAGAGGATCAGTTAATGCTTTACGACCCTTTCAACAGCATTTCAATTATTACTGCCCAGTGTAGAAGTAGGCAAGGTTATGACAAGCATGAAATACTCAAAAGATGATATGAGCCTGTCACAGAGTGCACTTGCAATTAGATTTTCAGCAATTTCTATTTAGGACTAAAAACTCTTTGCACTTGGTCTGTTTCAGAAAACCGGTATAATTTTAAAAAAGCCTAAATGGGTCGATGATTCATAACTGTAACTTGAGCAAGCGCATGTACAATTTCGAAGAAGTAGCGATTCAGAGTATATGCCATGAACTTATTTGGTAATGACACTTTAGGCATAGAGATTGTATGCAATATGTAAGCAATATCACCATGGATATTGTTCTATGAACTTTATGATATTAAAGTGCATAACCTTTGATTATATACTGCTCAAAATAAGTAAGGGATATCAAGACATTTAAGGCAGCAGAAGTAAGGAAAATAAGTAAATGAATATTAAACTGTTATAATGCATAAAATAAATATTCATAGAGACCCTCAATATGAACATTAAAAGGATTAAGCTTGTCACGTGACCTAGAGTGAATTGGAAGTAGACAAGGGGTCGACACCCAAATTTCACAAGAATCCAGCGCAGCAATGACAAATAATTTTTATGCAAAATTCATTAAGACGGACGCCTAAAGCCTCAGTTAATAAGATGCAGATACTTTTTTCATGCGGTTTTATCACTGGAGAAAATGATTGGCGTAATAGATACCATCATGTGGTGAATTGTCTCACATATGGTGACATTTGTAACAGCCCTACACCTTAAATAACGCAATAAAGCCTACCAAAGTGGGTGTTTTCAGTTTGGAAAATTATGGAAAATTTTATTATTCACAGAATCTGAGGGTCCAAAAGAATTTTTTTTCGCCGATGTGAAATTGAGGTGTAGACCCTATGGTCCTTTATGTGCTGCTCTAGGTCACATGACCTGCATCGACTGTTTCTGTTTTAGTTGAATATTGTTACTTGAATAGTGTTCTGTCAGTATACAACAATAAACTTACCCTGCCATTATTATTAATTTTTGTACACGCTTCTGTGCCATAATATCCCCTACTTTGTGTGAGCAGTATATATAGCCAGGAGCGCATTGCGCTTGGAGATTTTGGCTTTTGATTGGACTTTAGGTTAAGTCTGTAACTAGGAAATCACAAAGAAGATGTAACAATGAATTTAACTTACTTTGAACCTGGGTAGTTAGTAGTTGCGGAAATGTTAACTTTAATAAACTTAGAAAACTATACGATCACTTGGCTAAAGATGGCCTGATAGTATGACAGAGCCTGACTCAAACTCACAAATTCTGTGATACCTTTTTATTTTGCTTGGAGTACAATTGCTGTTGTTGTTTTGTTGCTTTAGGTCCACGTAAACAGCTATGATCATGTCAGGATGGTCAGTCAACCTAACCACACTATTCCTCGGAAGGCTTAGACCCAGTAAGTGCTTAACCAGTACTAAGTGCACATACTTACGCCAATAACTGACAACTGCCCTTTTTGAATCAGCAGAAGAGAAAGAATCAATCTCCATAAAGGTAAATAGCTGGACTGGGTATCGAACCAAGGATCTCTGGCTCATGAGAAGTACAAGTATCCAACTTACCTATCACAGGAGAATGGGCCCTGGGGTACACTCTGGTCCCAAATCTGACACCATGTAAAACAAAACCCTGAAAACAGATTCATATTTGCAAGATTATTAGATTCTAGGTTGGAAGTACCTTGAGTAAAACAATGACTCTTCCCTATTCCTGTCAGAGCAAACAGTGCAGATCCAGATCAGACTGCAGACTGGTCCTAATGAGACAGATGCTGATCAGGGCCAGCCCTGTTTGCCATACTTTGCTATACTACCAACAAACAGCAGTCAGGAAGATCATTTTTGCTCCCTTCATACTTTGATTCAATCATATCAGAGGACTGTTCTGTGGTAGAAGAAAGCCAGAAGTAGTTTCAGTTGTATAAGGGCTGGTAAATACTTTGTGAAACCGCCCTAAACCAGAAGGGAAGAACCAAGCATTCCCAATTGCCAGGGCCAGGTTTGAACCAGCACAGTAGAGGTATGACGTCTAGAAACAAACCTCGCTACTGACAGAACAATCCAGCAAATTTGTTCAAATTTTAGGTAACTATGGGTTGAATTACTTAGCGAAATCCTAATCTTCTACAGAGCTTTCTGTGCATGAGAAGTAAAATAAGTGACTTTTTGTGAAAGAGTATGGGTAAACCTCAATGTTTTTCCGCATTTTGTACAAAGAGGAACATCCACATTTTTTACAAAGAGCAACATCATTTATTTAAAAGGGTAGAAAAAACATTAGTTCAGATAAGTTCTTCTGTCATATAACTTACTGAATCAGTACTGACGTAGAACTGGTTTGGGTCGTATGGTAAAATCTTCATGTCTAAGGCACGTATTCCTGACTTCAGATGAGCATCTCTGAAAACATCATTAAGAACAGGTTATGATAATCCAAATAAATAATTTGTCAAACAGAAGCAAATGATCGCAACCTAAAATTATATAATATTGTAACAGAACAAATATTCACTGAGTATTACTGTCCACAGTTTTAACTGTCAGCATAATGGGGGAAATCATGTGTTTATAGAATATTTGTTATATATCTGCACACCAATAATAGGAAACAGAACAAATCAACAAACTTTAGTACCATTCAGGAGATGATTTATATAAGTTCAGGAGATGATTTATATAAGCTTTAAGCTTCCTATCAGATCCTGTACCATATAATCATGTGTATACGTGTAAATGTATATGTTGTATACGAAGATTTATCAATAAATATTGTTTAAACCAACAAACATTAGTACCTGTGAATATGTCTTAAAATGTCGACTTTTGTCTATGTGAATAAAAATACAGTAATATTCACTGTCTACTCGCATGACATACTCAAGCACTGCTCAAGCTATTAACTATAAACAGCTCTGCCCCAGAGGTATCAAGCAGCCCATCTATTTTTGCAGGCCCTGATCGGCAGGGGCACTAGTTTGGCACAGGCAGTAGAATAATATGATAGGTATTTCTAAATTATCTCCCAACACTCTCACAAGTAAGGAAAGCAAAGAAATCTGCAAATCACCTATTTTGGACTGAGCAACAACCCCTACCTGCTAGGGTTTTCCAAGACTAAAGATGAACTTTTCAACAATTTGACACGTCCCCCAGGAGCAAGGCCAAGGTCATTCTGGGCACCAGCAATGTCAGGGTCATGTATCTCAGCAACAACCTATATCCAGACAGAAAAAAAAATGTTTCAGAACAATCCAACTCATCTGCAAGGACATAAATTACCATAAACTTCTACAAATTGGGACACCTAAAATAATTTTTGTAAATGTCCTAAAAATAGAACAGTATGGTTTTACAAATTCACCAATGCATCCAAAAGATGCAGCTTTAATGACAAAGAGTGTAAACTCTTATCAGACTGCTCTTCTAGGAGCAGTCTGATCTGGGTCTGCAATGTTTGCTCAGACCTATCTAACCAAACATGTAAAATTTTTAACAGTAATTAAGCACCTCTGTTCTTTGTAGAGCTCCAACAGTAGCATGTTTTCACCAAAATGAGCCTTGGTTAAGGCTACATCACCAAGGACAAATCTAGCACAAACACATTTTTTCTTGACTATTTGCTCTAGAGTTTTCTTTCTTTTTCTTTTTTTCTGTGTTGTTCTCCAGTCATTTCCACGACATTTGCTCTATCACTCACATGGTAAAGAATGTTAATAGGATGCAGTCTTATTGTAATTTACACATCAGACGAGCATCCATGGAAAATAAATCTGCCCGACTTACCCAAAAATGCAGCACAGCTGCCTCTTCTGTAGACACTAACTGGAAGGACATCCCTGAAGACGAATCTGAAAAAACAACATTTTTTAACCCTTGAAATGCCAAAAAAGCAGATAAACAAAAGTTATGTCTGCAAAATTTCAAAAAATTTTGTCCAAGCTCTATCATACAGAGAATTCATAGACTAGAGGGCAAACAGTGTGGATCTAAATGAGGTGGCTCAATATGAGCCATAACATACAAGAGTGTTTGACTAAAAAATCTTTCACAGTAATGTGTGCAGTGTTTGGCTATCACGCTAGTGGTCTAGCTTCTATTTGTGCTGTGGCAAGCATTCTGATTTTTTTTTTATCAGTCCATGACAATATCATGAATGATGTCTATGAAATGGGTCATGAAATTTTTCACAATTTTATTTTTTTTGTTTGCTAACACCTTCAATAAAACTTGTTCTTTCTTTTTGAGTGGTAATGGCATATTCTTTTCAAGTTTCAAACAAACAATAATTTAAACCAATACCTACCATCAATTGCTTGACTTGAAGTTGTTGAGCTGAAAATGAATATATAGACAGAGATCATATGGTATAAAAGAAATAATTAGGATCCATATTAATTATAACAAAATACAATTTATCAACTAACTTTGCCCCCTATATATTCTTTTCAGAACTAAAGCTATTACATGCAATTGTGTGCTTGGCAACTGCATACAAAAAGTTGGATCAAACCAAAAATGACAAGACTAATTTTGTCGATCAAAATAGTCATGATGCAGAAAGCTGGACTTTTAGTCCACATGAATTTTGTCAATAACTTCTCCAACAAACTTTCAGTATCTTTGATGAAACTTTTATCCTTTTGAAGCGCCAAAACAGCAGACGACAAAATTCACATCTGTAAAATTCCAAGAAATGAGGGCAAACAGCCTAGATCAAGATGAGGTGGCTCATCATGAGCCACCTCACCTGGATCTAGGCTGTTCGCAAATTCAACTTTTTTTTTTTTTGCTCTTTCAATGTTAAGCAAAGGTCCTAATATCAGTGCTTTACACCTGGCATATCAAAGAACCAGATATCTACCTAAATGTAGACAATATCTCCTGCCCTCTTTTTTAGAAACTGTGTATACAAAACATTGCATATAAATCTAAATCACACTTTTAATTTGAAATAACAAACTTCAACAAAATATACATTTTTCAACAAAGAAATATAACAGCATAAAGCATGGAACATGAAAACAAAAACAACCTATAAAGGTGATTATACCTTTCCTCTACGTCAAACTGTGGTAATATTCCACTATAAAAATTTATATAAGAATCAGGGAAACATGACAAGTAAACTGTCAATACCATGCATCAAATCATTACTGAAACAATGACAAGCGGTGCACAAAGAACTATAGGCTGATCTGAGTCTACACTCTTTGTTCCAGTAACTCTTTTTCAATATTTCAGGGCCCAGCTGCACAAAGCATTCTTAACTTACCAAAGTCATTAGTCAAGAATTCATCTAGTTTTATAGTACATGTATACACAAAATCAAGTGTGCTATTATTTTTGCTGAAAAAGCCTTCAATTATTCAATCCAGGGCCCAGTTGTTCAAAACTCACGACGTTGTTAGTTAACAATACGTTAAAATTTCAAACATGCTGTACCTACAAACTTAGCCATTTTTTGCTAAAAAAATGTGAGAAGCTTTTGCAGCACAAAAACTCTTACCAATTTTTCAGTAAGAAATATTGCAGCAGTTAGTTTTATGAGTACTGTAAGACTTAACGAATCCTTGTCTTACGACTTCGTTAAGCTGACGATGCTTTGAACAACTGGCCACAGGTATATAGACCTGGTACAAACATACAACCAATCTCATGAATAACTTGACAAGTGGTATTTCAAGCAGTATGGCGGGCTGAGGGGTATGAAGAGCAAAGGCAATGCAAAAGCTACTCCCTTTTTTTTTTTTTTTTTTTAAAAACAGTGTTTTTGTGAATAATGCATTTGAAAATGTAACAGTACATTAATTAAATGACATTCTCAGTTTTGAACAAGAGGGCCTAATTAGAGTACCTAATTTTCTTACCTTTCAATGTAGGAATAGATAGGAGCTATAGAAACAACAGGACTGTGGTGGTTCTCATTGTCCAATATGCCAGCTGAAAATGTAAGACATACCGTAAAAATTCTAAACATTGGGACACCCAAAATAATTACCATAACTGTCCTAAAATGGATCAGTTTTGGGTCTAATGCAGTAATGCTACCAAAGGATGCAGATGGAATGGCAAACAGTGTAGACACTGATCAGACTACACTGTTTGCTCAAACCTATCTGTACCAATACTTAGAATCTTTATGGTAGGTTTGAAAAGAGTACCATGTTCACCATGTTCACTCTAACTGGCTGAGAAAACATTGTTATGGAGCAGACTCTGTGATAGGTTTTCCGCCTCTAAAACAATCCCAAATATCTATATATCTGTCTTATCAGATGGATCTATATTTTTGGGACTGTTTCGGGAGAGAAAAATAACTGAAGAAATACTGTATCTCCTATGGAGAAGTCTGATAAAAACTAAGAAGCAGTTTTAACCCACAGATCTGTCCTGTCGTAACCTTTTGTCCCTACAGGCCAAATGCAATGTTCAAACTCAAAAGTTGAACGAGTCCAGTACATAACAGACAGAGATGTCTGAATATTCATGGTAACAAGAATTCCGCAAAATGCAGTGTCTCGCCTGTCTGCGCAATGTCACAAAATAGGGCTTAACCAGAAAACTCAACAAAAATCTATACCACTGATGCCAACACCGCTATCATAGTAAAAATAAAACCAATACCTCACTTCTGCTACTCGCAGACATGACAAAATGATACTTACCTGTATCGTATGTGGGGTATCTCAGAGAATACTCTGCCTCTTCTACCTCAGTGGTCCTGTGTAAAGATGTAGACTCTCGGAGATCCCACATTGCTACAGAGCCATCAACCTAGGTAGTACAGATAGGTATTGCATATTAACTTGGAATTATATTTCCATCCAAATAAACACATTTTTTTCTAATGAGGAATAAAAACCGAATAAACAACCAACATTGGAGGAGTAGATTTCTTTTTATTGAACAACGCATTTCTGTAAATTATTACCTTCTTCAGGATAACATGACTAACAATTTTTCTACTGAAGAACAATTTAATGGATTATGGTGTAACATGACATCGGCTAAAATAGATTCTCTAAACACACTTTTATGGTATAAATTGAGCTTCTCTACTTATTAATAATCACTCTCACAATCATCCCAGCACTTAAAGTGTACCTGATCTGAATCAGGGAAGATTTAGAGGTAGTAGAAGAGGATTTTTAGCAGTCTTTCATATGCTGTGAATAAGACATGATTGATCCATAACAGCCTCCTGTTCTTTATGGCAAAAGGTTACGGGACACTTTTTTTTCCTGTAAGTGTTGACCCCCCAATGAGAAAGGAGGAAAAAAAGAAAACAAAAGAGTTACTTCTCTTGGAAGTGTATCAATTCACCTTAAAGCTATTTCTGTAAGTATTTATAGCTCCTCTATGATCCCATATATTAGAACAGAAGCGTAAAAATGAACAATGTAGACTGGGGTGAGGGAGCAGACTGAATTCCTTTAAAAGGTGACCCTCATTTAAAAGGGAGGCAAAAATGAAAATCGCAGAGATGCTTCCCCAGAATTTTAAGTCTCTGTGTGTAATTACCATATTTATACAAGTGAATTAACTTACCATTCCTGCGAACACAAGTGAAGGTTTTAAAGGACTGAAGCAACAGCACTTTGGTTGAGATGAGCAAGCTAAAATTCTGAAATGGAGAAAACACAAGTTTGTGATACCTGATGATTTTCATGGAAAATGACAGAAAATTTTTTGCTTGTTTCAAGCATGGGGTAATCAACAGATCACATAAGAATTTTGCCCCTGCTGACAGCCATGGGCAAATAAGCATTTGTATGAATTACTGGCTGAAACTATAATTGGTTCAATTATCAGGATAAACCTACCAATATTTGCTCCGAATAAACTCTTAGCCATAGTGGCAATATATTTACAAACCTGGGTGTTCACAGCCATAAAAGTCAATGTGACCTGTGACACAACCAAACCAAGAAAGTGGCATGTGCACCACGGTGCTCTGACATTTCGGCCACGGACGTTTTGGCCTAGGACATTTCGGCCTAGGACAGTTCGGCCACGGACATTTTGGCCACAGAAATGGACAAGGGAGGACATTTCGGCCTTTATCCAAAAATTACATTTTATTGTAAAACAAAGTGGTCACATGAGTAACTTAAGCTAGTCTTAATGAACTCCAATGACGTGTTGTTGTTGTCTTGATGTTTTATGAACCTTCAATATCTTAAGATCATTGTGAGCATATTAAGGCAAAAAACACTGTGAACATTAGTTCCAACTACTTGAGCTAGGGCACTATATAATGTTTGGTTTAGTGTTGTTTTTTTAGTTTTATGACCCATAAACACTTATAAGGCAATTTGAGCAGAGTCCCGCACGTTTGCCATCCCTGCCCATAGGCCATGCATTGTTGTCTTTTACAGTCATGTGATGCCTATAGTATCGTGATATGCAAACATATAGCAGCTTATGCAATATCATCTGCGGTGCAACCATTTTTGGACTTCAGAGACCTTGTTGGAGTTATTTTGAGCCCAGCTACACATTTTTGTGCCCTGTGTGCCAAAAAAAATAAATGGTGAACAGTAGCAACTTTTCATTTCCACTTTTCCATAACTTTGGCCGAAACGTCCATGTACGAAATGTCCATGGCCAAAATGTCCGTGACCGAACTGTCCTAGGCCGAAATGTCCTAGTCCGAAACGTCCGTGGCCGAAATGAACTACATTTGTGCACCACACCAAGACTCCTGGGCATCTGCCCAGTCTGATAAGAGTCTTTGCTGTGTGCTAAAAAGGTAGAAAAGAGTCTAAGCTACGTCCATGCTGACAGCGAAAACACTGATCAGACTGGGCTGATGCCCAGGCTGATCTCAGTCTTCGATGGGAGCACATGTCGCTTTTTGGTTTTGACATGTCGTGCTTCATGTTAAGATGCATGGATACACTTCCATATTTTTCTGCCATTTTTATTTTGTGAGTTCCTATTTCTTCCCTGGACAATGAAGCCCTTCCACAGGTGAATCCTCCTTTAAAGAAGAGTCCTTTAAGAATACCCCCTCCATCCCCCGATTTGAAGGAAGGCAAAAAAATAATTGGAATAGCTGCTGCTAGTAATATCTAATTTGCAAAGTACTGGAATTCGCCATACTCTTCTGAGCTGAGGCCTTTCTCAAAAGGAGGTGACTCTTACAGGTAAGAATTTCCTCCCCTCTGAGAGAAACTTCTTTCCTTTTACAGTAGCTCTACGAGAAAGGAGAAGATGACTTAAAGGTCAGAGTAATCTACCTTGAAGTGTTCTCAATCAGATATGGAACTATAGCTTCTATGGTACCTGTCATGTTAACTTGCATTCTCCTATGTATAAAGAACTGACCAATCTGATTCAATTCTAGTTGTGGGCCATTACATGCTTTGACAAGTAGCGGGAACCCAGCTAGAAATTAAGTTTCCACAGGTCTAGGTACGGTACCTTTAACATGGTCAGGTGATATTCGTTTAGTCCGTACTGCTAGTGTTCATTTCCATATGTACATGTATGTTCTATAGTACGAGCTAAAGTTTGAAGTGTATTTGGTCAAGGTCAGATACTTACTTTTGAGGATAACTAGGATCATTTGTGTTCCAGACACATATAATTCCTCTTTTTGATACTGGGTTTTCTGGGGTGATCTGCAGTAAAGAGTTAAGTACCGTAAAAATTCTAAATATTGCGACACCTTAAATTATTTCCATATCTGTCCTAAAATCGTCTAGTTGGTTTTTTAATTGCAGTAATATGTCTAAAGATGAAGATTGTGTGACATACAGTGAAGATCCAGATCAAACTGCTCCATCAGGAGCAGTCTGATCTGGTTCTGCACTGTTTGCTCAGACCCATCTGTCCCAATATTTAGAATATCAATAGTAGTAACATTCAAAAAGAAATAGTTAAGGTTCCAGTAATACAACTTACAGGCAAACTCAGTAAAACTACTATCATATTAAAGGTGTACAGCTACACCACCATGGTCTTTTTTCCAAAGGACAAAACTTTAGCTGGTAAGTATTTGCTTCCCTAGTATGGGAATAGTGACAGGTGGTAAAATAAGTATCTTTCATGGGTGTAAAGCGTGGATAGAAAAATCCATACTGAGTGTCACTGTTCAGCATCAGAAGACTTGCTAAGTGATACTGAACAGTGACCCCAAGGAATGTATTTTTCTATCAAAAACTTGCACACATGAAAGATACTTTTTCTTGTACCCTATTTTAAAGTTTGATTTACATGTAAAACTTGTTAAAGGCATAATTTCTGCATCTGAAAAATTTGCATTTAATTTGAAAGAAGCTGAGCTTCAAACGACCAACACTTGGTTCTTCCCTTAAGGGCCAGTGAGGCACAAACTCATTTTGCCATCATCATGATATCACCAATGTCGGTACAACCAACATCACCTGAGGATGTAGATATGTGACTTTTATAAGACTACTTCATTGAACATACGCGATATCTACAAGATCTTTTGCTGATCCTGGGTGAGATAAGAACTGTCCACAGAGGCCAAACTCACAGATACACATGTATCTATATCTGGTGTGCAAAAAAGCTAATACTGTTTCTCATCATATTCAACTAATCAAAGGCACAATATTTCACACTGAATGTCTACTGCAGTCACATCTTACCGTTTCTGCCTTGCTGTATACAGTCAACAACAGATTCGACTGAGTGGGTGAAAAATAAGTGAAGTCTACATATCGATCTGTAATAATAAGAAAATGTTCTTTTCAATTTGTGCCCTGTATGAAGGAAAGCAAATTATTGCACAGTACAACAAAAAGGTCCTTTAAAAGGTGGACAAGATGGAGATTTAAAATGTACAAAATTAATAACAATTTTGCTTTCAATGAAATATTTGAAAATCCTTAAAAAATGCACCATTCTAAACTAGAAAATTGTGTCTGTAAGACACAGATGGTGCCCTCATATTTTGCCTGACCCCACTTCAACATGCCCCCTTCTCCCCCCACTTTTGCACTTCAAAAAGACAAACGTATATCTATCACAGGGCTCCAGATAATAAGCGGTAGCATGGATAATTCAGGGATAATTTTCAATATTTCTCCACAAAAACATACACAGTGACCCGTAATTAGAACCATCTCACAGAGATGGTACTAATGAGGAGTCAGAACATATGAGCCACGACACGACAAAACCAACAATGTGGTTGTGCGTCCAGCGCAGACTCAGATCAGCCTGGGCATCTGCCCAGTCTGATCAGAGTCTTCACTGTTCGCACAGAGGTAGCTCAGACCCTTAGCTACCCTTTAAGCCCTAAGCGAAGAGTCTGATCAGACTGGGTGAAAGCCTAGGCTGATCTGAGTCTGCACTGGGCGCACAACCACATTGTTGGTTTTCTCGTGTCGCGGCTCATATGTTTTCATTGAATAACAAGAAAATATTATTATTATCTCAGAATTATCTTCATTAACCCACTTTATCTGGAGCTCTGTTTCATATGTCTGTAACTTGTATGCAAAGTTTCAAACTGATAACTTATAAAAAGTGAGTGAACTTGCTCCCTGTATTAGCGAAAACCCATAAAATTTCAAAGTTTGAAACAGCCATAATTTCCTAAAAAAAATATCGTCTTTCCCCTTCAAAAAGGCATTTTCAATATGTCTGTAACATATGTACATAGTAACAAACTGATAGCTTCAAAACTATGAAAGGAGTTGACAATTCAAACTAGTCATCTTCACTAAATAAAGTCTACTTACTTACTTACTTACTTATTTAGCCATAACCTGAAAATTTTCTAAGTTTGAAAAGGCTGTAACTTTCAAAAAAAATCTTTGGCTCTTCAAAAAGACATTTGCATATCGTCAATTTATCTGAACTATCTGTGCAAAGTTTCAAACTGACAGCTTTAAAACTGTGGGAGGACATGATAATACAAACTTGTCATCCTGATTTAGCCATTACCAGAAGAATTTCAAAGGTTGAAGAAGTTGTAAGTCTGTCATAATTATTTTTTCTTCTGACAATATATCTCTTATCATCTTGTTGCCCCATTAACCCCATTGTCACTTTTCTCTAACATAATAGCTTGTGGAGACTTAAGTACACAATGTTCACTGTCCCTCTACCCCCACTATCTAAAGCACCAACTGATTTACCTTGCAGGTAGAACAGCTAACTCCCTATATCTCTGTGAGACATTGATATGAGCCGCGACACGACAAAACCAACAATGTGGTTGTACGCAAAGTGCAGACTCAGATCAGCCTGGGCATCCACCAAGTTTGATCAGACTCTTGGTTGAGGGCTCAAAGGGTAGCTAAGAGTGTAAGCTACCTCCATGCGGACAGCGAAGACTGATCAGACTGGGCGGATGCCCAGGCTGATCTGAGTCTGCGCTGGGCGCACATCCACAATGTTGGTTTTCTCATTTTGTGGCTCATATGTGTTTGACTTTGGTCTCTTGGTACTCACTACATCCCTATATGTAACAGTTTAGATAATCAAAAGTGGAGATTTGATCAAATCCTGCATCCCTACCCTTACTATCTTGAGCACTGACTTACCTTGCAGAACAGGCAGAACAGCTAACTCTGTATAGCCCTGTGATACATTGATATGTGTTTGACTCTGACCTCTCTCTGTGTTCATCTCATCCCTACTCTCCTCTAGAAGGATAGCTATTACCTGTGGATTATATGGTGTGTTATAGATAAACAGGAACATTGATGAGAACAAGGAGTGACTTCCCTAATGAGCCTGTTCAGTGTTTCCATTCAGCATGTCTTTCGTGGAATTGTCAGCTATTTTTGGAGGTAATATAGTGAAGCTCTCATTCTTACACAGTTACCAAGTTAAAGATCACTACTTTGTAGTTTGTCTGAAGCACTTAGACAAGATGTTTCATAAGTTACCCTTCACGCTCCAAAAAATGCCCTGTCTTCTTAAAATGCAAACACCTTACTGGCATTTAACAGGGATAAGACAATAAAACGTAATTAAGAATATACAGTAGAACTTCAATGGCTCAAACAGATGGCTCATTGAGCCTGCCTGACTAGAACCCTTTCCTTGATCCCAAGAGGTCACTTTGTATAGAAACTAACCCTGGATGGCTAGGACTGCCCTTGGCTGGAACTAATTGTCATGGTCCCAAGCCTGTTCAAGCCATTGAAGTTTTACTGTATTGTGTACTTCTTATCATATCTATAGTTTATCTCCTAAATTGCATGTAATATTTGGCACATAGAATGTAATAATCAATTGTAGCTTTTCCTGGAAAGGTTCAATACCGTATAATGGGAAATTTTCGCGTCGCCTAATTTTCGCAGAATTTTGCGGTTGGTAGCGATCCGCGAAAATTAAATTCCGCGAAATATTTTCCATGTTTGTACTAATAGAAATAGGAAATTTGAATCGTCCAAACATATGGTTTGTCGTATTCAAAGCGTCCCACAAAACCTTAAAAGTAGGTATCCATAGAGCAATTATTTTCGGCGCAATTATGTTAGCTGCTAATTAGCAGATAATTACTATTTGAACAGGCTGTCACTTTTTTCGCTTGATTAACGGTCCCTTGTACCTGATTATGTAAGTACAATTGAATTACTTCTAATTGGCTGTGAGTTCTGTTTACTTTAATCCTGAACAATAGCAATTTCATCAATTGCTCGCATATTTAAGATGACTGTTTCTGTGTACTAA
The DNA here is from genome assembly GCA_963989385.1 of Ctena decussata. Taxonomy (NCBI): domain Eukaryota; kingdom Metazoa; phylum Mollusca; class Bivalvia; order Lucinida; family Lucinidae; genus Ctena; species Ctena decussata. Next base: position 43,723,572 of record OZ022504.1, read on the forward strand.
CATACACTTGTACAAATGTCTCCCTTACGGTATTTTTTTTTGTGAAAAAGAAGAAAAAAATGGGTATCCTCCCAAACCCTAAAGGGGCCGATGCTATCTAAACAAATGTGTTGATAACGAGTGATTACAGTTTCATTACGGTTTTCTCTCCGTATACGTCTTGATTTTTTAGTTAAGCCAATATTTTACAGAACAAACGAATTTTTTATTTTCTTGGATGTTCAAATCTGCGAAAATTAAAAACCGTGAAAATTAATCTTCATGTTTTTGGGGCAAATCCGCGAAAATTTGGCGACGCGAAAATTTTCCATTATACGGTATATGCAGTAAAAAATCTTGTGCAAAGCCCTCAACATGTAACTGACCTGACCAGCCTTCTCGAGGAATTTGTTGAGTCTAGCTGTGTCTTGTTCTTTTTCCAGAACATTCTGTTTCAACTGAGATTCTTCTTCTTCCAGATCTTTCTCTCCATCACCACCTGGGGTAGATATAATATGAGCTGCGACACGACAAAACCAACAATGTGGCATCATGTGCGCCGAGCTAAGACTCAAATCAGCCTGGGCATCCACCCAGTCTGAGCAGCATCTTCATTGTCGGCATGGAGCCAGCTCAGACCCTAAACTACTCTTTAAGCTTGCAGTGAAGACTCTCATCAGACTGGGAGGATGCTCAGGCTGATCTGAGTCTGGGCTGGGTGCACATGCCACTTTGTTGGTTTTCTCATGTCGCAGCTCAATTATCATGGGATGCAATTTGCTTACCTGTGCTGTCAACCGATCCACAACTGTGCAAAGTGGCTGTCAACCAAAAACTCTGTTGCAAGCAATACCAATAACCGTAAATAATGTTATTGAAAATGGCTGATGACCAAGCAGATACTGTTGTTGATTGTCTTGGTTGACCGCCACTTTTGCAAGCATAGTAGTTGATCGGCTCGGTCAACAGCACAGGTAGGAAATTGGTGTAAACCCTGTAAACATATGTTGTGGTAAAATGTCTGTTATGGCCCCTAAGCAGAAAGCCCTTACTGAAATATCTTTGACATATGTAATTAGGGCTCCTTAGTTGGGCCACCTTGATGAGGCAGTCCAAAAACCAAGACCAAAACAATCTTAAAAGTTTGAATATTGGGACAGATAGGTTTGAGCATATCTAGATCAAACTGCTCCAAAACGGGCAATTATTTTAGGTGTCCTAATTTTTAGAATTAGAATTTTTTCAAGTGACACTACTGTCCTTGAAGTCAGACCAGTCCACTGGTTCTGTCATAGTATGTTTCACAAGTCCATAAACAAACAAGAGAGAGCAGACCCTGATCAGACTGCTCCTGAGGAGCATTTTGATCATGGTCTGTTCTGTTTCATTTGTTTACAGACTTGTGAAACATACAGGTCTACACAATCTGACAAGGCTATTCAAATAAATATTTTGACTAAACACTGTACTTACGCCCACATCCTTTGAAGTCCTCAGAAGGATGCTGAGTCCATTTGGATCTATAATCAATCTCCTCTGTCTGAATGTCTCTATCAATATTGTCATCATTGGTTTGTATGTAAGCCTGGAAAAAAAAGATGGACTGACTGAGAAAATGAAAACAGTATCTCAGCCTCCAAACACCAAAACAAGCAAGCTCAAACTTTTGACAAATATTTCTCATGAAAAACAACTGCTGGCCAAGCAAAAAGGCAGAGTAGAGAGATACCAGTTAAACCATTTGAATATCTAAGATTCTTACATAACATTAACATTTTAGCCATTGAGCGTACAGGGAGCAGTGTCATGAGAAAATTTATTATAAATCAGGTTACTAACGTTGAGGAATGCAAATTTCCTGCATTGATGACTTGGAATGTAAACATGTGCGTCTGTCGATATCCTCCTCAAAACAGTCCTTCAGAAAATGTCCCAATATTCTTGCAGTTTCATTCTTAACAATGTTAGAATCGAAATAATTTTCCTCTTTGGTAAATTATTGCTGATTAACATGTGTTGTTGGGCAGATACGAATGTAATTCACTCTCGCTGCACCGTTGTGAATTAATATTTTGTGACCTGCCCACCAACAACATGTGTTAAAAGTAATTTACAGGTAAGCAAATATTATTTCTTAAATAAAAATACCTTTCCTACCCAAATAACTCACTTTTTCAATTTTGTCATGCAATTCAATTGCATGACAAAATTAGAAAACAGAAGTTTTCATTACCTGTCGAGTGTCTGACCGTCCAAAAGCCCTGATGTAGAGGTCATATTCCTTCACAGGTGGTAAATCAAGAATGTCAAAGCTAGCAAAATCTAATTCTAACATCTGCAAGAGATCTCTTCCTCTTTGCATTGTCTTGTTGGCTGTTTTACGACTCACTGCCCGTTGTTTGGCGGAGACAAAATTAATAGCCGTTCTAGGTCTCTCGGCACGGGGTTGAGGCTCATCTTGGTCTTCATCGTCACTTCTGTCGTATTCAGAACGTCTGCCATACTGAAACAATTATCATAAATATTCCATGTGTAAGACTGATAAGAATCATTTGTGAAAAACAATTTGTTTGATAAAGGTTTATTTTGAATATAAAAATAAACTTCAAAGAGCCAAGAATCCAGTGGACAAAAATTTACATTTGCAAAATTTAAAAAAAAAAATGTTTCATCCGAGCTATAACATACTGTGATTTCAAAGACTAGAGGGCAAACTGTAGATTCAGATGAAGTGGCTATGAGCCACCTCATCTGGATCTGTGCTGTTTGCAAACTCAAGGGTTATGCTGTCAAAATATTTAGGTACACAAGTTGAATGGAAAACAACAAGACCTGTCACAGGGACAGGATAGCTCGCCTGACAGCGCCTTGCCCATCATATAAAAAACGTTAACGTAAAACTTTAACATTTTGCTAACGCCGACACCGCCACCAACGCTGACGCCAACGCCCATGCTGACGCCGACGCCGGGGGTAGTGCAATAGCTCTTCCTAAACTTTGTTCAGGCGAGCTAAAAATTCCGGGGAACACAGTGTCTCACCTGTCTGCACACTGTCTCAAAACAGAGCTAAATGTGAAAACTTGATGAAATGTTTATGGCGCCTCCACTGCAGATGACACCGGAAAAATAATACATTTGTCTCACTTCTACTAGACCCAGGTGAGACAAAAATGATTTTCAGATATTTTTTCCTGAAAAAAAAAACACAAAAAAACAATTAGGTAAATTGAAAACAGTATAGAGCCTAATCAGACTGCTCCTTCAGGAGCAGTCTGATCTGGATCTGCACTGTTTTTTAATGCATTTTTGTAAGAGACACTGGTGTTCGAAATTTTAAACATTTACCATACACTTACATCTCTAGCCAGCTGTGGACTTCTTGCTTGTGACGCCAAAAGTTTCTCGTTTTCTTCATCGAGGGCTCGAAGTACATCATTCACTTCTGAATCCTGACAAACAATACAAACATGTCAGGAAAAAATTTTATGACACTCCTCTGCCATTTTACCAAGATAGCAACTGTAACTACTTTGAATCTGCTTTAATTGTATGTGAATCCCTTCTCCAATGGGAAGCTACTCTTCTTTAAGATAAGCCCCAATGCGAAAGAAGGCAATGATTTCCAGTGATTTCCCTTGAAAAAGTATCACTGTACCATAAACCAGTATGTTTGTCTCATAGAGGACTTTTTCTGTAAAGTTGAGAAAAAATATGAGTCTCATGCAGTAAAAAGGCCTGTGACAGGCTATGTTTAAGAATACTTACTCTGCGCTTGCCCAGGTCAGCCTGAGATTAACATGTGTAATCTGATAAAGGCATATGTATTTCACACTCTAAATATGTCAAGGCATAATGTATTTCACACTGTAAAACCAGATGTCTTCCTATTTTGAAAGAAACTCTCTCATTTTTGGCTCCAAAAACTTCATTTTACTCACTGTCTTCCTCAAAAAGTTTCGGAATTTTCTTCTGTTAGTATATTAAATAACATAAACATAAATGTCTCCCTCATTTTTATTTCAGCAACTTAACATGTATGAAAATCAACAATGGTTACCAATCTTGAAAACTAATTCTTTTGAAGAACAAATGCTGAATAAAAGATAGCCTGTAGTGTTTTAATTTTTCTTATTTTAAGGAACAATATTAAAGAAAATTTCCTTTTTTTTGAACAGTGCTGTTGGACGGTAAATACTGATGAAATTTGTAAATTCTGAACATTTACATAAGAAATACAAAACAGTAGACAGTTCTGACACGAGCCTGATTACTTTCCTTTGTCAGTTTGTGTCAGCCACTTTATGATTCTAAATGAGTGAGTGAGTGAACCTGGGTTTAACGTCCCACCAACAACAAGGTCATATGGATACGGGATCTCAGTTTAAAGTCTCATCCGAAGGACGGAGAAATGGGAATCGATCTTGTGACCCCTGGATTGGTAGTCTGGAGTGTTATCCACTACACTACAGCTACTCGTATGATTCAAAATATGTCTGGCAAATTACCTATTTTTGTTAAATACTAGGTTTCAAGTTTGGAAACAATGAATAATATCTGTTTTAATTCATTTCTGATAGAACAGCAGTTTTTATTTTCCCTGACAATGTCAATTACTGCTGAATATCTTCATTCACTTCCTGATTTTTGCCCCACTACAATGGCTAACTCCAACTTGATTAGGAGAATATTCAGACCAAGGTTACCATACAAATTCTAAGAACTGAGATTGATAGGCTTGAGAAAACAGTGCAGACCCAGATCAGACTGCTCCTTAAGGAGCAGTCTGATCAGGGTCTATACTGTTTGCCATTACATATATATCTTTAAGAAGTATTTCAAAACCAAACTGTTCCAGTTTTAGGATAATTACAATAATTATTTTAGGTGTCCCAATTTTTAGAATTTCTATAGCAGAACTATTACAATAAGAACACTCTGAAGCAAGTATCACCTGAAGACCCACATGAAAGCAATGTTAATACCTGTACCAAGTGCCTACAGAAACAAGACATTAACAAACTACATGTATGTCATTCCCTGACAAAGGAAATAAACACAAGAAGGGATATAATCGGACACATACTAAGTAGGCTTCTGATGAAGAAAGCAGACACTCAGTCACAACCAAGATGGAAGGGAAAGAACTCTTCATAATAAAATAGATGGAAAGTAATCAAACACAAGACTGTTAAGAGGAATGAAGGAAAAGGCAGACAAGGCACAGCAAGCTCTGAGTACATGTGACTGACATCTCATGTAAAGGAACCTTAAGCATTGTGCATTTAGTAAATACTTTCACCAGCCTTCCCAGCTGCTCAAACTGACCTTAGCTGACTTTTCATTTTTTAGATTTGCAAAAGTTCATAGACAGTATATGCCTAAAGGAAGACTGATCATACTGCATGGATGCACAGGCTGACATGAGCTGCGACATGACAAAACCTACAAAGTGGCATGTGCGTCCAGCGATGACTCAGATTGGCCTATGGATCTGCCAAGTCTGATCAGTCTTTGCTATGCACATAAAGGGTAGCTAACGGTCAAAGCTTGCTCCATAAAGACAGTGAAGACTGATCAGACTAGGCAGATGCCCTGGCTGACCTGAGTCTTCGCTGGGCACACATGCCATTTTGTTGGTCTTGTAGTGTTGTGGCTCATATGAACATTTCTTGTTTGCACATGCCGTAAAGGTACCTTTGTGGGTGACACAAATCATGTATATTTACTGAATAATCCAGTGCTGTTCCTGATCTCTGCTGGGTTTTGTGTATACTTCCCTATAGAAAGATTAAATTCAAATTTGAAAGCTCCCTGCTTCAACACCTTTTGATGACACAGAGCAAACTGGTATAATTCCAAGTTCTGAAGTGTTAAATATTTTACATTGTTCCAAGTCCATAAACTGTATATCAACTTTTTTTCTTTTCTACGGTTTCAAAACTTGGTGTGCAGTGAGATGAAGGAATTTTAACATCATGCAGATATATATGAACAAAAACATAACTTAAACATTAACAATGAAATAAAATATAAGAATTCATTAGGAAAATAAACCATCTCAAAATTTGTTTTGCAATCAATTCCAATCACAATCCAAACAATGCCAGAATTGGGGTGAAAACACAGCTCTTTTGCAAATCTTCTTCGGAGAAAATATGTTTAAGGTGAAAGAATGCACATGTTGAGTTTACTTTAGTTTCCTAGTAGACAGAACCCCCATGCAAATGGAAGAGATGCTTTCCCTGAAAGTGAGTCCATTCATCTTATATCTCTTTAATACTTAAAGTGCCAGAAATGGAAATAGCTGAATGTGCATAAAGCGTAGTTCCAGATGAAGCAGCTCATTAAGAGCCTCCTCATCTGACACTACACTGTTTGCTCTCTAACCTATAAACTTTTGATATGATATAGCTTAGTTGAAACAATTTCTTTTTAATTTTGCTGACATAAATTTTGTCGTCTGCTTTCTGGCACTTTAATGTTGTACCATCTTGGAATCATACAGCATAGGTTTGTGTGAAAAAAAAAATTGTTTTCAGTCCCAATATTTGGCCATGTCTGAAATTCCGAAACTGAGATTTTACCTTCTTCCGACTCGGGCCAAACATCATTAGAATCTTATGTAATTCAAATAAACTAAAATAATAGCAAATTCAGTCGTGTTTGCTTTCCATAAATTTTTGAAAATCAAAGAAAACAGAAAAACAATCGAACTAGCTCAAACTAGCTCTACTTTCCATCATATGAATTTACACATGCATATTCTATGATACACTATCAAAAAAAGCAAATCATATGTTTTTGTTGGAAAATTAACGCTTAGGTGTAAGTCTTAAAACTAGGTTCACAAAAAAGTACAAGCAGCCAAAAGTAGGTTGCAAGGTTTCGTTTACTTTGCACAAGTACTGAAATGCCCTGGCTGTTTTTGCATAACTTTACAGCAAACATTCTAACAGGTCCATAAGAGCTTGTTACAAACTTCAATGGCGTAATTCCAATGTGATCTCAGTATACATGTTTTATGGAAATATAAGAGATATGAAACAAGAATTCCACTAAATGCGGTATCTGGCCTGTCTGTGCATTGTCATAAAATAGAGCAAAACCAGAAAACCCGAGGTAAAATTCACGTCCCAGCAGACGATGACAACAATGACAACGACTAAACCAGAAAGGTTATACCCATGTCTCACTTCTGCTAGTCACAGATGAAAAAAAAATCTGCTCTAAAATTCAGACTTGTCAGCCACTCTGCAAGTGATGAAATACTGAAATTCATCCCCTAAAACGCCAAAAATGAAAAGTCGAATTTGCAAACAGAGTAGATCTAGATGAGGTGGCTCATGATGAGCCACCTCATCTGGACCTACACTGCTTCACTATCTGCCCTCTTGTCTTTGAATTCTCATTTTGATATAACCTGGCTGGAAGATTTTTGAAAATTTGCAGACGTAAATTTTGTTGTCTGCTTTTTTTGCCCATTAAGGGTTATAATGACAAAGCTCCTACCTCTACATCTTCATCTTCTTCTTCTTCAAAATCTTCCTCATAATCCTGCAGTGAAAATGGTATTCACGTTCCATTAACAAGTCCACACAAATTAAAAAACATTATACTTATCAGCCTATTCAAAATTTTCTTTGCATGCAATGCGGTTAAAGCCATCAAATCACATGTATGATTTTGTACAGCATATTGCTGTTTTAAGGTGAATGGGTATACTGTCAGGCAAAGTGACTTTGCCATTTTCATTTTGGACCCCTTTTGCAAGGGGGGTCAACTCTTAAAGGAAAGAATTTGCTCCTAGTGAAGCAAATTCTTTCCTTTAAAAGTAGACCCCATTTTGGAAGGGCCACATCATCCAGGGGAGCAAACATGAAGTCACAGATTGATTGATTGATTTGATGCTTAACGTCCACAGAAAACAGCTATGGTCATGTCGGGACGGTCAGTTAACCTAACCACACTATTCCTGGGCAGGCTTAGACCTCCTAAGCGGTTAACCAGTAGTAAGTACACATACTTTCACCAGTAACTGACAACTGCCCTTCTTGAATCAGCGGAAGGAGAAACGAAAGTATGTGGCCAGACTGGGTTTCGAACCCAGGACCTCTGACATATGAGTCAAGTTCTACCGATTGCGCTACACGGCCTGGCCATGAAGTCACAGAAGTTGTTCCTCTTCCTCTTTGTATAAATGGTGGACAATAAATGATAGTTTACCCATATATCTTAACAGGTAATAAGGTTTTTTTGTAATTATTACTTACTTCAAAATCCTCTTCATAGTCATACTCATCCCCTCCTTCCTCTTCTTTCTTTGTCTGTAAAAATGAGACTAATGTAAACAGATAAACCTTCAAGGGAGAATATTTACACTTGCCACTGCCTTTCCATAGGTGAACCCATTAGAGCAACTAGCTTCATACACCGATGAAGGACGACTGACCATGTGATGTTGTCGTCAAACAACGTCGTATGTAAACAAACGTCTTGAATGGTTGTTGTAATGTTCGATTGACGCCACGTTATGGCGACAGCTGTTTAATGTCATGGCCGAACACGTTGTAACTAACTTTTCTTCGACCCATATTTTGCCTTTTCTACACCAAATTACCACGAAAACGGCACAGAGAGGTTCACAAACAAAGTGTAAATACAAGAATATAAATTTGACTTTTCAGCGTTCATCGTGTGAAGAAGCCAGTGGTCGTCCCTAAAACTCTTCAAGAGGCGCTTCTTGAAGAATTTTAGCAACAACCACTGGCTTCCTCACACGATGAATGCTGAAAAATCAAATTTCAATTCTTAATTAGTTTTTGACTCCTTCTCAAAAGGAACTACTCTTAATGGAAAAATTGCTCCCCTTTGGGAGCTTTAAAAGCATCCCTTTATGAGAAGGGATTTAAAGAGCAGGGAAACAAAAGTATTTTCTACTACAGTAGTCTCCCTTTGAAAATGACAAAAATGTTTCAGAAATGAAAAAAGTTGAATTTGCAAACAGCATAGACACAGATGAGGCAGCTCATAATGTACAAGGAGCAAACTCTTTCCTTTAGGAGTTGCTTCCCCTGAAAGTGTACCCATATACCTTAATAATTTCATGGCATAGGAAGGCAGAAAATGTATTTAATTGTACCATACCAAATGCCACACTGACACTGACTGGCTTCCTTGTAAATAAAGAAACTGTGACCAATCACTCTCAGACAATTTTTTTAGTTTTCTTTTTTTTTTCTTTTTCTTTTTTTTTCTTTCTTTTTTTAATGATGCATGCAGTTGCCATGCTCCTATAGGACCTGGTATAATAAGGCCCATATTTGTAAACTCATTTCTGAAAAGTTCTATTCAGGCAAAAAAATGTATACATAGGAAAGTTCCAACCTAAAATGTATCAGCAATTACAAAATTGACGAGTTCTTGCATAAAATATTCGTGTTTTTTATCTTCAACATACCCATACTATCAACCGATTTTGACAAATAGGATGAATTTGGTATCATTTGGGGCTTTCAAAATATATGAGCCTAGCCTTGAGCATATTTTATATCTCAGACAAATGTTTGATATGTTTACATGTCATGAAACTATTGAATTTGCTGGAGAGTGGGATCTATGTTTATTTTTAACTTTTTGTTACAAAACTGGCAGCTTTGGAACATTTTTCTGGTTTTCTCAACATAAAAACACTAATATCTCCTCTCAGAGACAAAATAAACGTATGTTGTGGGTATTCATTTACTTAGTTAGAACACAAGGAATAATTTGGTATGCATTTTACTTTGATCTGCTAGAATTTTTCGATATATTAATGTTTCGGGACATTCAAATTTGTGTGGGTGGAGTACCTGTTCAGGTTAGCAGTGCAGTCCAATGTATAATCATTGCATAAAAACACTATTGTCAAGAGCTTTCAAAAGCTATTGCAGCTATTATATTTCTTTCAAGGAAAAGTTTTTAAACTCAATTTTTCTTGCATTTTTGTTAATGTTTTTGAAACCACATAGGCATGTCAAAAAGTCATGTAATTCTGATAATTAACAAAGACAAAACATATTATTTCTGTTTGTTTCCATAAGCACAAATGACAAGCAATTGAAACCATGCAATTTTAAGAGAATTTGAATGGAGGCCAAAAATGGCTCTTATCATACCAGGTCCTTTGCAACACAGAAGTGCTCATAAACATTAAAACTAATCAGAGTCATTCAGACTTTTTTTTTTCGTTCTTAAAGAAAATAAAATAGCATAAAACAACTTACAAGCCATTCAAATAAATGAACAGTGTACATGAAGCAAATATCACAATATATATATGTCTTCACCTTGTATATGAAACAAACATTACAATATATATGTCCTTCATTTATTGTATGTAAAAGATGCAGACTGACTGGCAAATAGCGTAGACCCTGATCAGACTGCTTCTTCAGAAGCAGTCTGATCTGGGTCTACAACATTTGCCCAGACCTATCTGTCCCAATATTTGGCATTTTTACGGCAAGTCCATTAACTGGGCAATTTTATCATAGAAGCATGTTTTTGGGGTATTTTTTGGCAACACAAATACATACATACAACAACATCAACATATCACAACCATCACTTACAGACTTCCGTCTAATTCTCCTTTTAAGAGTTTTTGTCTACAAATGTATTTAAATGATATTTTAATACTTACATGTACAACTTAAAACACGACTCACTGATTAAGTCTGAAAGTCTCTATTTATCAGCACTGGCCACTCTATAAATATTTAAGCCATGACACAACATAACCAACAAAGTGACATGTGCGCCCAGTAAAGACTCAGATCAGCCTAGGCATCTGCCTAGTCTGACCAGAGTCTTCACTGTTCGCATGGAGCTAGCTAAGACCCTTAGCTACTGTACCCTTTGAGTGCAAAAGCAATGACTTGATCAGATCAGACTGGAAGACTCTTCCCTGGTGCACATGCCACTTTGTTGGTTTTGTCATGTCCCGGCTCATTTATATTCAAAATTAAAACCCAAAATGTCAACCAGACATGTCTGTGTCTCTAAAATGCATTATGTCCAATTCTGTGTGTGTTATTGTTTAACATCCACGGTAAACAACTATAGTCATGTCGGGACAGTAAAACCAATTTTGTGACACACTGCCTCTGCTCTGCTTTAATGATATCTCTATTCTCATAGCAATGGATCATATGCATTTTATCGTAGTAACTCTAAAATTTGGGACACCTAGAATGATTACCCTAACTGTCCAAAAAACAGAACAGTTTGGTTTTCAATACTGAAATGTGTCCAAAAGATCTAAATGGAATGGCAAACAGTGCAGACCTGAATCAGACTGCTCTTTTAGGAGCAGTCTGATCTGGGTCTGCCCTGTTTGCTGAGACCCTCTGTGCCAATACTTAGAATTTTAATGGTATCCAAAATATTAACTGAAAGCAGTTTGTTTGTGTCAGGTTGAAATTTATTACCAAACGCTTCTGCTCAGATGACATTTCCACACTCATGGCAGTGTAATCAAGTATACTATGTGCATGTTAGTTTTACATTTATGTTTATAAAATGCTACTTTATCTTACCTCTTCTTCTTCTTCTCTTTTACTGAAATAAGAATACAAAGTCACTTTAGAACTGACATTTGAGCCGTGACATGACAAAACCAACAAAGTGATATCTGCCGCCAGGGAAGACTCAGATCAGCCTGGGCATCCACCCAGTCTGCTCAGAGTCTTTGATGTCAGCATGCAGCTACCTTAGACCCTCAGCTTCCTTTCAAGGACACACAGAAAAGACTCTGATCAGACTATGTAGCTGACTTTGTTGGTTTGTTGTGTTGCAGCTCATATTAGAATCTAGTCACGAGACTCTTCACACATTGTTCTGCTTCACAACACTAATGTTTCAGAAAGTTCACTTTACTCTCAAGTCTGGTTTTACATATAGATTATTCAGTGATTTTATAAATTTATATAGCATTGGAGAAAAGGCAGATAAAACCTTTGGGAAAAAATTTGATCACCACAGAAAGCTTTTATTACATTCAGTATTTATTTGCTCAAAGTTCTATGAAATTCCTTTTCAACCCAGATTTTATATGCACCAGGTCAGAGGCAGATAACCACACGGGACAACTTTGCTCCCTTTTGTAATGTTTCCCCAAGATATTCCAAATAGGTAAGGAACTACAGGCCAGGATGTTGACAACTGCTATAATTCTGTAAGAAATAACTGAAATTGCCCATTAACAATTCTTTGTATGGTCTTCCTACAAATTTTGTAATAAACATATTAATAAACATGTTAGTTATCAACTGAAATCAAAGTGCAGATGATCTGTTGTTTGTACAACAGACCAATACACAAAAAAATTTAATAGCGAGTGTGAAAACATAATATCCTACCGCTAATGTGAGGTGGGGTGTAACAAGACCTGTTCAAGTACAGGATAGCTCCCCTGAGTCAGGGCCTTGCCCATCAAATAAGAAAACTTTGTCTTAAAACTTTTAAGTGTGATGCCCATGCCCACACCAATGCAGACATCAGGGTGACAACAATAGCTCCCTGTATTTTCATGCAGGCGAGCTAATAATCAGAAACAAGTCCAACAAAACAATGCGTTTATGTAGGTTTTCAATAGGCAGCAAATAACTCAGGAATTTGAAGCTTGTTCTGTACAGTTCCACAACAGTTCTCCTACCTTTTTCTTTTGTGTTTGCTTTCTTTTTCTCTTTCTTTCTCTTCTTTTTCTCTTCTCCTCTCTTCTCTTTCCTTCTCTCTGTCTCTATCTCTATGTGACCTGTCTCTCTCATCTCTATCCTCTCGTCTTTTCTCTCGATCTCTGTCTCTGTCTCTTTCACCATTTCTGTGTCTGTCTCTGTCCTTCTGTCTATCTGATCTGTCTTCTTTATCTCTTTGTCTGTCTCTATCCTCATCTCTTCTTCTTTCTTTCTTCTCTTCATGTCTTCTTCTTCTGTCATCTTCCTGCAGAGAATAAATGCATGCACATTGTCAAGTTTGAATTACCATAAAAATTCATTTTGAATCCCTAGGTCCAACCATTCTTGAGCACAATTCAGTGCTCATGAAAAGAAGGGGTAACAGAGATAACTTTGGCATACATATCCACATTTCTTCATAGATGAATATCATTTGAACCTTCTCAGAGAGATGAATCTAATAAGGGGTCATAGCTTATGTTTTTGTTGACAAACAAGAAAAATTATCTGAGAATTAGAGCTCTGGTAGTTGCACAAGTATTCAAAACTAACAGGGACAATCACTCTGTTATTAACAAATGTAAATTTCCTCACCTTTTTCAAGCAAACATATCGAAAATTTGGAATTCCATTATACTGCAGTCCTAGACAAGAATTCTGCAGAATGCAGTGTCTTCCCAGTCAATGCATTGTCACAAAGCAGAGCTAAATGCCAAAACTCAACAAAAGTTTATGCTGCTAAGGCTGCTGCCGCTAACACCAGAAAACAGTAATATGTATGAGCCGCCACACGACAAAACCAACAAAGTGGTTGTGCACCCTGAGTGATTTCAGATAAGCCTGGGCATCCGCCCAGTCTGATCAGAGTCTTTGCTATCTGCACGGAGGTAGCTTAGACCCTTAGCTATCCTTTAAGCGCTTAGCAAAGAGTCTGATCAGACTGTGTGGATGCCCAGGCTGATCTGAGTCTGCACTGGGTGCACAACCACATTGTTGGTTTTGTTGTCGTGCTGCGGCTCATATGTCTCAATTCTGCTAGTTGCAGTCAAGACAAAAGCAGTGTTTTGTATAATTTGTTCAATAAAATAGCTATAACATTGCACTTGGTAAGGGATTAGTTCTGTACCTCTTTATCAGTATATGTCTTTTCTCTCTGTTCCCGTCTTTCTCTTCTTCTCCTCTCTCGTTCATCCTGTCGATGTAAAAGATGTCACAAGTCATAAGTATAACAACTCAAGCTTTTCCATTAAGAGTTATCATGAAGATGAAGTCTCTTACTAATCATGTAAAGCTATCAATAGTAAACAGCAAGCATTGCAGCCAGTCATTGCTAATCCAACAACACAACTGAAAAGTTTATATGCGGCTTGACAATAAGCTATGCATACAAAAACTACTCTGACTTACAGAAAGATATGCAAGTGGCTCTAAAGCTCAACTTGAAGTTCAGTTTAGGCAGGTCACCATGACCTACCGCTAATACAATGAAGTAGGGTGTTGGGATGTGTGCATTATTTAAGTCTGAAGTAACTTTGGCCAAAGGAATTCAGAAAAACCTTGCAAAAATGCATAAACACCAAGGTAAATGTGAACTCCAGGCCAATATTCTGATAGGGATTCAAGATGACTATTCCATTCTAATATATTTAGAACTTCATTCTAATATATTTATATGAACCCAAGGCCACTATTTTAACCACAGGCGCTTGAAGATTTATGCTAATGATGCCGCTAAACATCCAGGCTATGAGCCATTTTGAAGAAATGTCCAGGTGTGCAAGCTTGTGTTTGGACTCCATTATGGTCTCCAGTTGCCGGTGTATCAACGTCGCACAGCAACGTCAACAGGTTCTATTACGGGAAAAATGAAGCGATTCTGCAGATAACAATCCTTTTAAATGTACAGCTGCCTACTCTGTCCAATCATAAAACAACATAATTGCTGATCAGACTGTGCAAGCTAATCTGCATCTTTGTTGTTCGGAAAGTCAGTACATGTAAGCCTCAGTCAACAAATGAAAATTTCACGCCAACATTACTGTGTAGTTTTGACGTCGTTGACACGAACATCATGACGTCATTTTCATCATGTTTGTTTCAAGTTTTCACTCGTAAGAAACGTTTTAACCGAAAATATGTAAATACATGGAAACAGTGATTCAACGACATTGGTCATATCTAAAAGAGTAACTGAATAATTTTGTTGATGTGTGATTTTCAAAGCTTACAAGCACATGCTCAACTTTGGTGCAGCACAGTAAACCAGAAACTGGACACCTTAATGGCAACGAGATTTTGTGGCAAATTTTGAATTCAGGATTACAGCACTGCATAGACCATAACTGAACAAGCAAATTCGGTGAATTTATATCCCCCGCCGAAGTGGCCTTGATTTGTTTATGGTTGTTTTAAGTTTCATAAAATTTTAAGTTTCATAAAAAATTTTTCACTGGTTACTTAGGAGGCTGAACTTGTGGATTGTACATAAAATCAAGGGCAATATCTCTAGGATAAGTAAGGCATAAGCTGGAGCTGTTTTTCTTAAACACTTGCCTCAGCATCACTGCACTATAATGATACATTTTAAATTCGGTTACAAGAAATTTTGTTTGTCAGCACCCTACTAATGGCTAATTTGTGGATTTTAAATCAATTCAAGGGCATTAAATCATGCACTACTGAAGAGATTATGACAAAACTTAATGTGCACTGCCTTGTCATGACAATATATAATTATTATAAGTGTCATGAAATTTTGGTTACTTAGTTATGACTCAATTTGTTGATTTTAAGCCAATTCAAGGGCAATAAGTCATTGCTTAAGCAATTCTGACTAACTGTAAGATGCAACAATGTGTTATGGTGATACATATTTTGTATAATTTTCATAGAATTCTATTCATTGATAAGTTAGTTATGGCTGGAAATGGCAATCTCACATTGATCCAAGGGCAATAATTCATGCACTTTTGATGACTTTCTGATGAAACTTTACGTGCATATTCACTTTATGGTGATACATAATTATTCAGTTTAAATTTCATGAAGTATTGGTTACTTGTTTATGCCTCATTTCACTGATTTTAAGTCAATTAAAGGGCAATAACTCATGCATTACTGAATCCTGTCTGAGGAAACTTCATGTGCATCAGCACATTATAGTGATATATATATATTTTAAGATTTATGAAATTCTGCCCAGTGGTTACTTAGTTACAGCTCATTTCATTGATTTCAAGTTAATTAAAGGGCTATAACTCATGCATTACTGAAACTAGTCTGATGAAACTTTATGTGCCACAGCACGTTATAATGATATATACTTATTTTAAGTTACAAGAAATTCTGCTCAGTGGTTACTTAGTTATGGCTCATTTCATTGATTTTAAGCCAATGAAGGGGCAATAACTCATGCATTACTGCAGCCAGTCTGATGAAACTTCATGTGCCGCAGCGTGTTATAGTTATATATATTTATTTTAAGTTTCATGAAATTGCGTCCAGTAATTACTTAGTTATGGCTCCGGATGGACAGACAGAAGGACAGGCGGGTCAATTAAAGGGCAATAACTCATGCATTACTGAATCCAGTCTGAGAAAACTTCATGTGCATCAGCACATCATAGTGATATGTATTTAAGTTTCATGAAATTCTGCCGAGTGGTTACTTAGTTAAGGCTCATTTCATTGATTTCAAGTTAATTAAAGGGCAATAACTCATGCAGTACTGAAGCCAGTCGGATGAAACTTCATGTGCAGCAGCGTATTATAGTGATATATACTTATTTTAAGTTTCAAGAAATTCTGCTCAGTGGTTACTTAGTTATAGATCATTTCATTGATTTTAAGCCAATAAAGGGGCAATAACTCATGCATTACTGAAGCCAGTCTGATGAAACTTCATGTGCTGCAGCGTGTTACAGTGATATATATTTATTTTAAGTT
Source organism: Ctena decussata (assembly GCA_963989385.1). Classification (NCBI taxonomy): domain Eukaryota; kingdom Metazoa; phylum Mollusca; class Bivalvia; order Lucinida; family Lucinidae; genus Ctena; species Ctena decussata. The sequence goes on from OZ022504.1 coordinate 43,740,211, forward strand.
TCATGAAATTCTGTCCAGTGGTTACTTAGTTATGGCTCCGGAAGGACGGACGGACAGACGGACAGACATGGAGAAACCTATATCCCTCCGCCTTCGGCGGGGGATAAGATACACTTTGAAACAATGTTTACAGGCAAGAAGTTTGCTTTTGTTGAGGTGTTTCTAACTGGCAGTTTTAGCAGTCTAAAATTCAAGGCATTTTTGCTTGCATACCTGGCCATTTCTTACGAAATAGCCTAAAGACTGCGTAAAGTTAAAAGGGTTCTGAGGAGGGTGGGGGGTGGGGGGTTAGCATAGAACTTCAAGCGCCTGTGTTTTAACAAGCTCCCAAGGTCAATTAACTAATATGAATTTCAGGCCAAAACTTAAGAAAACATGAAAGCTAGGGACAACAAACCTCCTCATCCTCATCAGCCTGATGCCCTCTCCGTCTTTCTCTGTCATCTTCGTCCTTGTGCCTTCTTTCCCGCTCCTCTCGCCGCCGACTGTGTCGGTCACTGTTGTTAGAATTATTCTCCTCCTCTACTATATCAACAGGTTGTACTCTGTCATCACCCTTGTTCCTCTGTGATACAAACATATTCAAGTTATTCACAGTGGTGTTCATATAAGATGGATGTTTGACTTGCAATTTTATGTTCTTTTAACAGTATTTCAGTCAAATTAGGATGATCTAAGGGTGACAATGAAAGGTTGCATGTAAAGGAACTCCATTCACCGTTGGAAAGAATTCTGTCACCAGCTGGACTCATACCAGAGACCGCTAGATCAGCATGCCAGCACTTAACCCACTGAGCTATAGGGGTTTCTCCAGATTAGAAGGGATTACTGAGCTAATCCAGAAAATATGTCCATATTTCTTCATGAAAATGTACATAGTGATTCCTCATTAGAACTGTCTCAGTGAGACAGTTCTAATGTGGGATCACAATGTTCTTGTTAAGACAGAAGGGAAATTATCTCAGAATTATCCTCAAAAACCCACCATATCAAGAACTCTGAATTCACAAATAGTTTAAAGGATAATTCCAAGATGGCAAACAGTGCAGGCCCTGATCAGACTGTTCCTTTAAGAGCAGTCTGATCTGGGTCTGCACAGTTTTCTCAGACTGGTCTTTCCCAATTCTTACAATATTTACTGCATTCACTAGAGCATAATTTTCTATTTTAACAATAAGCTTTCTGTCAACCGAGGTGATGCAAGTGAGAAATGTTTGCAGGCAAGAATAAGGTCTCAGATTCAATTTTCTTAGATGCAAATTTTTCTAGAAGTTACATTAAATTCATTCCAGAACTGCAAAAGCTCCCTGCAGCAAACAACACAACATCAGCAAAATACTTACAAATTGTATTTCTTTTCGATCTTTATACCCTCCATCTTTCTTTTCTCTTCTTTCTCTCCTTTCTTGTCTTTGTCTCTCTCTTTCTTCCTACAAATATAAAGACACACATATCAAAACTCCAGTACATACATGTATCAGATTTTTGGTCAATTCTACACAGCAATATATATTGTGGATTTTTGTTAGGACAGCCTAAAGGCAATCCTATATAAGAGCATGTGATGTTTTTTTTTCTTCTCTCTTAAGATTTCTTCCTTTTTTGATCAGCTACGTTTGTTAATACTTAAAGCACCAAAAATGAAAATAGTTGAATTGGCAAACACTGTAGATCCAGATGAGGCAGCTCATAATGAGCTGCCTCATCTGGATCTACACTGCTGCCCTCTAGTATTTGCATTCTCAATATGAAATAGCTTGGACGAAATATTTTGAGAACTCTGCAGACACAAATTGTTGACTGCTTTTTGGTGCTTTAAAGGATAAGGGAGATAACAGAGTTCTCCCATACTGTTTTGCTTTTGATTCAAGGCTCTCGTTATAACTTTCCAGCTTGGGAACTAGCATACTGGTGGTTTCGCAATCAAAAGCTGCAGCAAACCCTCTGAAAAACTGGGCTTGGATGTTCAAACTATCTATGACATTAGTTAGGTGATACTGCAACTTTTGAACAGAATGTACCTGTACGCAAAAGCACTGCCATTTTTGTTGAAAAAATGTAAGGAGCTTTTGCAGTGCAAAAGCTGCTCACATTTTTTTCAGCAAAAATTATTAGCACATTTAATTTTATATGTATTAAAAGACTTAATGAATGGTTGACTAATGACTTCATTGAGCTAATGACCGTTTGAACGACTGGGGCCCTGGTGGGAAACTCAATTTTGACTATAAAACAGGAGGCTTTCAGGGTCTACTTCTCAAGACAATAACTGAAAGAGTTTCTCAGAGAACTGGTGCCCTGAAACTAACAGAAAATATTTCAAAAGGACTTTGCTGGTCAGTCAATAATTATATATGTGAACTTTTTCAATCTGTTTCTAAGTAAAGTTGGCACTTTTATCATCTTGTATATCATATCTCAATTTACTCCCGATATTATACCCACTAAACGCGCTGAGCCAGGCAAAATTAACAAGAAATGACTAGGAAAAAAAGTTATTTTTGAAGCAGTCTGTTTGCCGTTAGAAAAAAAATAAATAAAAAGAAATTTTCCTTTTTTGCGGTAATTACCAAAAATATTTCATCTCATGTGTAGAAGATATCAGCAATTTCGCTCATGCTAAGCACCCGTGAAATTGCTGATATTTTCAACACATTTGATGAAATATATTTGGTATTCACCTATAGAAAGTAAATATCCTCTATCTATTTCTAAATAAAGTTGACAGTTTTATCATCTGGTTTTATCACATCTCATTTATTTTGAGAGATTTTCTAGGGTTACTCCTGAAAATATGAGGTGTTTCAGCAATTTTAAAAACATTGCTTCAGAGCTCTAGATAAGAGGGGTATTTGATAATAATTGAGGGATAATATTTCTTATTTCTCATCGAAACCATATAGTGTGACTCCTCATCTGAACCGTCTCGTTGAGACGGTTCAGATGAGGGGTCACAACATATGTTTTTATGCAGAAATAACAGAAAATCTCTTTAATTATCACCAAATACTCCCGCTTATCTAGAGCTCTGTTGCTTCAAAGCTAAACATTTTAGTGCTAGCTGCTCATTTATCCATTGTGATCAGAATCTTCACAGGCACAACAAAATTTCTGTTTTTATTGCATAAAACTATAAGATAAGATATTTGAAAGACCGCAGCAATGGATGTGTGGTTCCCCTTGAAACATAAACAACTGAATCAATTTGATATTTCATTTGTTTTGAAATCATGTGTCTGATTCAGTTCTATAAAACGCCAAAACCAGAAACAGGATTCCGAAAATCTGCCTGTTTCCGGGAAAAGAAATATGACCCAAGATTGCTCAAATGATTGCAGAGCACACCTGAAATGACAGAAAATGAGTTCTTACCTCTGTTAAGGCACCTCTGTGGTCCTCCCTCTCCTGTAAATCATAAAAAATGTGGCGCATGCAGTACCCACCAATTTATGTATTGAGTATTGAACCAAAAAGTAACGGTTGGTATAGAGCATGCAAAAGTAGAAAAGGTTGACCCTTAAAGCGACAGATAAGAAGACGAGAAATTTTACATCTGCAAAATTTCAAAAAATGTTTCAGCCAAGCTATATCATATGAGAATTCAAAGACCAGAGGGCAAACAGTGTAGATCCAGATAAGGTGGCTCATCATGAGCCACCTCATCTGGATCTGCACTGTTTGCCAATTCAACTACATGTACTTTTATTTGTTGGTGCTTTAAAGGCTAAGGTATATGGGTACACCTCTATGCTATCAAAAAGAGACGGATTCCGACTTCCCATTTGCTTCCCTGGGTGACCAAGCCCTTCCAAAAAGGGGTCTACACTAAAAAGAAAGAAACTGCTTTTGTAAGAGCAAATTCTTTTTTCTGAGGCCAGATATGTAAGTGGTCCAGGAATGTGGAAATCGTTTCAACCGTAAACCAGATTCCATTGCATACAGCCTTTCATTATCACCCTTCTGTTGGCTCAACGTGATTGAAATACCATTAAAAGGGCTGTGAACCTAGTTCCATTGCACACAACCTTTCCTTATCACCCTTTCATCTGCTTGATATGACTGAAATACTGCTAAAAGGGCTGTAAAGCCTCAAGTCTTCCAGCCATCGTGCTTCCCTTGAAAGTGTACCCATTTCCCTTGAAGATGAATGAGTATATTTATAAATCTATATATCTATAAGCTGTACAAATATTTATGTTTATTCATGGCAACTCTACATACTAAGAGAATGGGTATAAAATGCACAGAACTGCTTTGCATATGATTTATATGTGATGTATTAGTTTAAGAAAAGTGAAAATTTATATCTTAAAACCATCTCTACATAATAATACACAATAATAAGTAAAGCCCACACTAATTTCAATCTAATGCCATATGGTTAAAAAGCAAATGTAATGCACACAAACAGACGAGCATAAACTGAACTGAATTAAGTAACAGCAAGACTTTTGTGATTTAAGCCTTTTTTTACCAAAAGCAGCATACTGTTTCCAACATGAAGCATTTTGACAAGAAAATGTTTTAATACCAATAGCTTTGCATAAGAAAATCTGTTTACAAAGTAAGAAAATAAACTATTACACCTTTAAATGAGGTAAAACGAAGGAGTAAAAATATGCATTTCTTTTGCTGTGGAGTATATTATAATGCAACTGAGAAAAGAGACTATAAAAACCTTAGTTATTTGTGGAGAGACTATAAAAAGTGTATAAGGATGACCTTAACCTAACACACTTACAGAATGCCAGAGCACATTTTTACAGAGAGATAAGCAAAACAATTTCAAAAACAGCATTAAGGTTTATGGCTATACCTCCATGATATTGTCATCTTTTCACGGGAGATAACTTATGCAGAACAACAATTGCTTTCCTGGTAAATGAATTTCTTCGCAAAATAGGCTTCTCTTGAAAGCAAATTCTTACCATGTACAGTAGCCCTTTAAGATCTAAGGAGCAAATCCTTTCAAGAGTGACCACAGTAAGAAGGGAAGCAACTACTGTAAAATTCTAAATATTGGGATAGATTGGTCAGAGCAAACAGTGCAGACCCAGATCAGACTGCTCCTGTAGGAGCAGTCTGATCAGGGGCTACACTGTTTGCCATTCCATCAGCATCTTTTATAGCATTATTGCACTGCAAAACCAAACTGTTCCATTTTTAGCACAATTAAGGTAATAATTTTAGGTGTCCCAATATCTAGAATTTTTATGGTATTTTCATATTAGAGTTATCCCCCTTGAGGTGTAGCCACAAACTTAATAGTCTTCCTTATTTGAAGCTTTGACTACCTCTGCTATATCAGATTCAATCATGTCACTGTCCTCATCCTAGAAAATGATAAAATGTGTCTCATACAGCACACACAAGTACCATTTCATTTGATTATATTATCTCTCATATTCGTATTTAGGTGTTAACCCATTTGTGGACTCTTCTGTCAAGATACACTGGATGAGTCCATTACTCATTTCAAGGGTACCAGATTATGGTTTATTTTATTTTATTAGTGTCATTTATGGGGTATCAGATTCTGGTTAATTTTATTTTATTGTTTTCTTTTAAGAAGTACCCATTTTTCTTGTACAAATAGTGTAAACCCTGATCAGATGGCACATTTTTGCAGCATCTGCTCATGGTTTGCACTGTTTGCTTATGTCCCTTTTATGGGACACTAGGAATAAAGGGTTAATGTGGTGGAGGAAGAGGGGCATGCAAAGCAAAGAAGAAATGGTTGATAGCATTACACAAACACCCCCAGATGTTTGGTCTTAGGTGTCTGATCAACCAGTGTAGTCCCAGATTAGACTGCTAGTGCTAAGATCTGTACAGACCTGTGTCACAAATAACTGAGACACTGCCAGATAGCATGATCAACCTGTTCAAATTTTGAGACACCATATTTGGCTAAAATATTCCAGTGCTTAAAGTATCTTAGGAATAGGTTTCAAACTGGAAGGGGAGACAGAAGCATGCGAAAGAAAAAACAAAATTTTTTAGGGTCTGATATTAATCAAATGTGAATATTGTACCTCATCTCTCTTTGACCTTCGATCATCATCTCGGTGACGTCTCCGACGATCATCATCATCACGCCCTCTTCTGTCTATTTAAAGATCAAAAGTGGCATATTCTTTGCAACCATATATAATTATGGGCTGTGACACAACAAACTCAACAAAGTGGCATTTGCTCCCGGCAAAGACTCAGATCAGCCTTATAATTCCCCAAGCCTGATCATGTACTAAACTAACAAGAGGGCCATGAGGCCCTGAATCGCTCACCTGAACAATTGGCAAAGTGGCTTTTTCTTATGTTTTGAAATTGTCAAAATATGAGTCTTGGGTCAAAAGTCAAAGAATGACCATGACCTACTGTACTCATAAATCTTCATGTACTCATTAAGGCAACCATATATACCATTTTTTAGGCAAAACTTTCCATGAAATCTTATGTTCTAGCATTTTCCCATATTTGACCATGCCGCAAAAAAAAGTTAAGGAAAAACCGAGGTCATCATTTGAACAGTCTTGGTAGTACTCTAGTACTCCATGCTACTTACCAAGTTTCAAGGCCATTGGTGTATTGGTTCTGGAGAAGAAAAAATATTTAAGGTTTATACCATAAATGGGTATGATGGCCATGTTGGTCATGTGACCTGGACCGTTTGAACAAATTTTCGTTCAATCAACCCCTGGAGGCTCTATATGAAATGTGATTACAATTGGCCCTTTGCCTTTTGAGAAAATGTTTGAAAATGTCAAAATATGAGAGATCTGGGTCAAAGGTTGGTTGATTTGATGCTTAACGTCCACGGTAAACAACTAAGGTCATGTCGGGATGGTCAGTTAACCTAACCACACTATTCCTGGGCAGGCTTAGACCTCCTAAGCGGTTAACCAGTACTAAGTGCACATACTTTCGCCAGTAACTGTCAAAGAATGACCTTGACCTCTTGTACTCATAATTCTTCATGACCTCATTAAGACGACTGTATATACCAATTTTTAGGCCAAAAACTTCCCATGAAATCTTATGTTCTAGCATTTTCCCATATTTGACCTTGCTGTAAAAAAGGTCAAGGTCAACCAAGGTCATAATTTGAACAATTTTGATAGTACTGGAGTACCCAATGCTACATACCAAGTTTCAAGGCCACTGATCAATTGGTTCTGGAGAAAAAGATTTTGAAAGTTTTTTTTCCATATATGGTCATGGTGGCCATGTTGGTCATGTAACCCAGACCATTTGAAGAAATTTTCATTTTCTCGACCCCTGAAGGCTCTATATAATATTTGGTTACAATAGCCGCACTGGCTTTTAAGGAGAAGTTTGAAATTGTCAAACTATTCTGAGAATTCAGGGTCAAAGGTCAAAGAACGACCTTGACCTCTTGTAGTCATGAATCTTGATGTACACATTAAGATGACTGTATTTACCAATTTTTAGGCCTAAATCTTCAAAACTTTCCATGAAACCTTATGTTCTAGCATTTTCCCATATTTGACCTTGCTGTAAAATGGCCAAGGTCACCCCAAGGTCATCATTTTGAACGCTCTTGATAGTACTGGAGTACCCAATGCTACATACCAAGTTTCAAGGCCATCGGTCAATTGGTTCTGGAGAAGAAGATTTTTTTAGGTTTTTACCATATATGGGCATGGCGGCCATGTTGGTCATGTGACCTGAACTGTTTGAACAAATTTTCATTCCCTCATCCCCTGGAGGCTCTATATGAAATTTGGTTACAATAGGCCGAGTGGTTTTTGAGAAGATTGTTTGAAATTGTCAAAATATGAGAGCTCAGGGTCAAAGGTCAAAGAATGACCTTGACCTCTTGTACTCATAAATCTTCATTGTACTCATTAACAATACCTACAATGTGTTATTTCAGGATTCTGCATGCTACGGTTAACGTTACGATTTTCTACGGCTTTTGATGAAGATTTCTAATGTTAACGGCCGTTTAGCAGACGATTTTAACAAAATAAATATTAATTTTCATATTTTAATGCAAAGCTAGCCTTTTATGCTATGCCGAAGAACTCAAACTCATCCTGTTATCCCTTTGCACGTAAAGTTTTTCGTTTTTCTGGCAGTTTTATCGAAACAGGCTTAGCGAGAATCCCAGTCATCATAAGTCGGTTTTTACTGGCTCTATTTACTCCTATATTTGTCCATACAGAGGAATATTGCACTAAATTGTAAATGTACACCGATATTTACTGCAGCATGCACAAATGTATGAAAACATGTGAATTTTAGAAAAAAGGTTTTATAGTTTTCTACGGCTAATCCAAACCTTATGTATTGGTTTTCGAATGTTATGCTAGCGTATTCTACGGTGGACGTTTATGTTTCCTACGGTGGATATTGTGACACGAAAAGCAAAATAGTAAAATAGAGATGGTAAAAGTAAAAAGTATGCAAAGACCAGGAACTGAAACAATCAAAATCCAAATCCAGCCCTCAAACCATAGTTGGAAACAACTAAGATTACAAATAATCAAGATACAGAGAACATATGGCCAACCGAGTGAGCAGCTTGTTCCCAAAAGGTGGCCACTCAGCAACCCAAACCGAACCAAAAATAATAAGAACATACATAAGGTAAAACATCACAGAAACTCTAACACCAAAAACAGGCAACAGAGAACCACAACAGAACTACCGCCTTGGAACGGTCAGTAATGAATTACTGGGGGGCTTAAATCGATTTTACAGGCCCAACCCCACCCTCAGTTTCTCAAGTGGTACAAAACATTTAGTTGGTTGTTTGGTTCGCATGATAACCCTCTAACTCGTCAATGAATCCTATGTCAGTAAACCTATGTGTGCAAGGCGATTTTAGCAAATGCTTTAAGAACCACCTGTCCTGATCGAAATTAGAACCCAAGATCTCCGAGAATATCATAAGACCCTTAGTGATCACAACTTCAATATAAGTTGGATGATTGTAAAACATCATAGAAAGATTGGCTAATCTTACACTTTTTCGGTGCATGCATATAAAATATTAACTTGATTTTTAATACGGAGGTCCCTATTTGCAAACTAAACTCAAATTCAATGTTTGTCTCAAGGTAAGGTCAAGTCGTATTCATAGACATAAGTGCAGCTGGAGTAAACTCCAATAAGTAAGGTTTGGTCGAGGAACGGCGAAGCTCCCTCGACGGCGGCTCGAGTTAATTTTGATAAATATTTTAGCGATTTCATGGCTATGATATGACAATGCGAAGAAGCACGACGACCAAAATCTGCTGTTATAGGCCAGATGGCTTCTATGTTATATATTTTTTTTTCTTTTTGTGTGTGTGTGTGTTTGTGTGTGACAAATTCATATTTTAAGGTGCTGCGTTTCACAGACAGAGTTTTGGCTTACGTCATGTGATTTGTATTTCCTTTCAGCTATAATTGCGTTTAAAAAAATATTAAGTCTATATTCAGACGTCTCAGAGAGAGAGAGAGAGAGCGAGAGAGAGAGAAGAGAGAGCCCTCCCCACACATACTCATTCACACATGGTCGGGTAGGGCTACGTTTTGTGTAGGCGAGTCTTACTGGTGTAAGCTAGAGCTTGGTTCGTCCTCCTGTACGGAGACATAAACCACGAGCTTTAGCGAGTGTATTATCGACGGACCGTACAGGCGGACAAACTGCGTTCTTTCTCACTTATAGCATGATGCCCATTGTAGGCCATGCACGTTATGGGGTATCTCATGCTAAAGATTTGGGTATCCGAGGATCGTACTATAAATCTGGATAATAATTGCTGTGCCTTGCAGCAGGTGCGGAATGGGGGTCGGATTTCATTTTACTCTCGTCTGTCCTATCGTACCTTCTGCCTCTCTCTGACTGACCGTTCGATAAAGACTGAAACACTGTCTCAAATAGCCGTTAAACCTCAAACAAACAAACAAACAACAACCCCAAACTTGTCAAAAACCAGCCGAATTTTTAACTTGACTGATATCTTAACAATGTTGAGCTAGAATATAACTTTTAAAAAAGGAAACTCTGACACTATTTACACATTTTTAGCGGAAACTAGATCTACAAAGAAACGTAATTCCTTCAAAAACCTCCTCGGGTCCCCTTTTTTAGGCTGACTTGTCTCCAGTTATCATAAATATTTGTTAAAAATGTCATTGAGATCCGACAAATGCGGTATAAGTAAAATCCTAAAATGCGGACAGCAGCCTGGCGGACAGATTGAAAAGAATGTACCCCAACCCCAAACTCTTTTTGCCATCTGGAAGAAAACTCGTTACGGTGTCAAATCGATAATTCTATACTACAGTACAGCCGTCGACATCTTACTATCAATCGCGCCTCGCCGCGTCTCTCCACGACAAATTCGCGCCGAGAAGCGTGGAAAAATCGAGGGCGCGTCGTGGGTTAAGCGTGGCGAGGAGTGGCGCGGCGCGGCGTGGAGCGGTAGATGCCGCGTGATCCTCTACCCGACTGGTAGTGGATCGCGGGAAACCGCGTTAATAGGCGCGAAAAAGATTAACGACTACCTTACACAGAAGCTACAAACTACAATGCCATTACACAATTCAACAGGTTTGTGTATTGTATACAAGATTCATGTTTCTATTATTCAGTCTTTTTCGTTAATCATTCGGTACCAAAATATTGCATTTTTTTTTGTATGTTTACCTTTTTTTAATCGGATACTCTATTGAAAACCCCTTGAGTCAATTGCTTTTTTAAACACGTCCGAGGTATCTTTTTTTTCGCGACGCTATTCCGTCGCATTACATGTACATGTACCATTCAGAACTTATACTTTGATACCTGGTACTGACTGGATAGACGAATAAAATAGTCCTATAACATATTTTCAGACCAGGGTGTGCACAGAGTTGCGCAGGACTCTTATCACAATGCGCTCTGTAAACCCGAGCAGTGTACATGTAAGTGGGCACTCGGGGTCAGTTTCCTGATCAGACTGCGCACACTATTTACGGCAGATATCAACTGGTTATTAAGCAGACGATCTGCATATCTTCGTAATCAGACCGGACCATCGTTTTCTGGTATCAACTTCTACTTTAGACATTTAAACCGGTTTTTTCTCTCTCTCTCTTTCGCACGCGGAGACCCTTTCCAGACTGCGCAGACGTTTGCCGGTATCAAGTTCAAGGCTTTTCGCTTACACCCTAAACTGCCATTTGCGCAGCTGATATGTGCTTGTCTTATTAAAACTGCCCGATAAGACTGCGCAGACGTATTCCGGTAGCAAGAGCTACGCCAGCATGTACACAGCTTTAAATCGACGTTGATTCAACGTCATGTGTTTATATGCCCAGCGCATTCACTTAGCCTCTAATTTCTCCGTTGTGATGAAACTAGCTTTTTTTTCGGCACTCGGACGATCTCGATCCGGCAGACTTGACAGACTGTCCCGCAGACTGACTTGAGTCTTCTTGTTCACACATTACGATTTAACATTCAGTGTCAGTTTCAGAACCCCCTCTCTCTTTCTCTCCGTGAAAAGAAACTTGGAATCTCTTTCATACTCTCCAGACTGCGGAAATCTGCACGTGCTCAAATCATCAGTGAAGATACACAACAGGTAAATGCGCACGATATAAACACACAGAAGGAAACAAATGGAAACGATTCTACATCATGTACAAAGTGAGGATTCGGGTCGGCCCGTGCAGGCAGCTGACTGCTTTGAGTATTTATGGTCGGCCAGCACAAAAATCGACTTATCGTCGGACCCTTTTTGACATCCTGAGCCTCCTACTGTAGTAGAAATCAAGACAAGCCAGATCAGCATATATATATACATGTATACGTCAATCATTATGATTTTTTTTTCATCAACTATTAAATGTGGCGTGCCTTTAGTTGATCAGGACCTTTGCCAATTTATGGGTTTTTAAAAGTGCACCGAGATGGATTAAGACAAACACGCACGAACACGCACACTATTGTCGCCAAGTGTTTTGCTACACAAAGTATCTGACTCGCACGTAATTACTCTAAATACTAGAGTAAAAGAGTCTAAGCGAAGAGCGTAGATCCAGATCACACTGCGCCTTAGGCGAGGTGTCATCCCATTTAATCATAAATGTTCTTCAAGTTAGGACCCATAGAGTAACTGGTTTAATTGTCCCAGTTTTAAAATGATTACGGTATAGTTGTACACGGTATAAAAAGAGCTGCGCAGATACAGATTATCATGCGCATGTACACAAACCCTTCTTAGTCTTGCTAAATGTAAATTCTTCAAGATTCTATAATTGGCACTTTGGTACGTATAATTCTTATTTGCAGGAAAAGAACGGTGTGTTTGTCGTCTTTTCTTTTTTTCTTACTGCGATTTCTCGGTACTGATGCCTCTTACCAGACCAGCGCTCAGCTCCAGACACATACATGTAGGAGTTATTACAATGAAACTTGCGGTGTAAGTTGGTTGTTATTCTATGGACGAAGTGTGAATGCCAAAACCAGACTGCGCATGAGCCCATACCTCGAAATAATCATTATCTGAAAAAGGCATCGTATTACATCTGCGAACCGCAAAGCCTTAGACCAGTCTGCGCACCTAAATAATAATGATTTTGCAAAGTATGCCTTTTGGTTTATATTCTCTTGACAAACTGTGAATGCTCCAACTAGACTGCACATGAGCGCAATCTACCCTAGGCCCATACATCGAAAAAAACAGGACAGTGTTCTACATCCGCGAACCACATAATAATCATTGTGAATGTTGGTAAATGCACATGGTATGATAATTGAGCCGCGACACGAGAAAATCAACAAAGTGGCTGTGCGCAGACTCAGATCAGCCTGGGGACCCACCCAGTCCGATAAGAGTCTTCGCAGTGATCTTAAAGGATAGCCAAGGGTCTCAGGTACTTCCACGCGGGCAGCGAAGACTGATCAGACTAGGCGGATGCCCAGGCTGATCTGAGTCTGCGCTGGGCACACAACCACATTGTTGGTTTACTCGTGTCGCGGCTCATATGAATGTTCGCTGATCGGATGTGTTCTAACGTCCATTTTGAAACGCGGGCTGATTTATATTACTGCACGTAAACTCGAAGCATAAATTGAATTGGGAGATGCGCATGGTCAAATGAAGGACTCGTGGTAATTATGTCAGTGGTCTGTCTTAATGCTCCTGCAAACTTTTAATGCACATACCATGCATGTGCATAGGCTGGTTGGTGCTCTGCGTTTGACAGATTTTGTCAGGACGTTTTTCATGTCGTTTTTGCAACCCCGGTTTCTCATCTCCCGTTCCTGCATCATTATCAAAAACGTAAAAATAAAAATAAAAAAAAATAAAAAAGAAAAGAAAGACAGGAAGAAAGAAAGTACACAATACCACACGCGCTTAAGCGCACTTGCACATTTCCACTAAATAGGGAAAGTAGACTCAGTTCACCTGCGCACCCCACATTCTCAAAAACTCGATCGTTTTCTGTTATGTAAATATGTACAGACTCCTCGGGATCAACAAACAATGCAGATACAGAGGGCGCTGATCAGATTACACAGTTTAGGCTGATCTGGGTCTTCGCTGTTCGCACTCAGTTCAAAGCACCTTTTCCGACTGCACGGCGCAAAATACCGGAAAACAAATATCCCGACTCACAAATACTAAGTGTCGCCCGCGCGCTAACGCAAGTGCGAACGCACATGCTGATTCCCGCCAAAATAACCACCATTTAGTAGTAATACAGCTGCGGCGGGGCCAAAGTCCTAAAGCAGAGATTTTTTGAGAGAGTTCTTAGTCTTGGAAGTTATAATAGTGAAAATAATTAGAAAAAAACGATGTCCCAAACTTGTGCTTGAAATTATAGAAATTCACTTTCTAAGGGTGATACTGTTTCAGTCTAGGCCCTATTTACTCTATTGCAAAAACTGCCAAAACTTCACAAAGCTTGCATCATTTAAATTGAATGAAATAAGTTAAATGAAAAACAGAGCTTTTATCATTTTCGGGAGAATGGTAACACGTCGATCTTCTACAGAAGCACGAAGTTTCTCGCATCCCATCCCGCGTGAGTATTACCGCAAATATCATGCATCAAGCTTGAAACCTTCGCGCAAAACACTCCCAAAACACTTGCAAAAGTCACAAGAAACCAGCGCTGAAAAGATGAAAATTTCGGCGTGATGCGAGATCTATCGAACTTTCGCGGCGGGCGTATTTTGTTTTAATATTCATTGGGTAAAACTACACACACGACTTGTGTAAAAGTTGACTACATATATGACTGCACACATTTCAAACATCGCTAGAGGCGTGGTCGCCAGTCTTCGCGGAGCAATCGCGCCGCGTCTAGATAGGCGCGAAATATTCCCACGCCGCCCCCACGCTGCGCGGCGCGGGAGCGAAGCGGCGTGGAGTGGCGCGGCGAGGCGTGGAAATAGCGCGGGAATATCGAGGGAACAGCGTGGGATTTAATCTTTTTCACGCTCCACTACACGTCACGACGCGTAGCGATTGATAGTAAGATGTCGACGGCTGTACTGTACCTGTAAACTTTAGCCCTTGGCCACAAATTCCAATGTCTTAATGGTCAATAGAGAGAAAATTTTCGACCAAGCTTCGAATCAATAGTTAGCAAAATTAGGCGTTCAGGGAAGAAATTTCCCATTTAGCTATGTATGTAAAAATCAATAGATTCGCAAATGTTAATTTATATATGTAATTTGTGTCCAAAAACAAAGAATCGCGTAATTTGAATAAATTGTGTTAAGAAACTTATGGTTTGTAGAAAAAAAACTATGGGCTGTGATGGAAGAAACTTCTCATTGACGCATTTTTATAATTATTATACCAGATTAAAGAGCTTGAAATGCTCTTTTGGGCTAGACGTTATAATTTTAATGTCGGAAAATATATTAAATAAGAAAATATAATTTTATTTTTGAGCTTCTGTACATTTTCCTGTTTAACTGAGAACCGTGCATAGGTGATAGCTTATCTCTGACCCTCTTGGATATTATCGAAAAAATTCCGTAACTATAACGAGAATTCTTCCCTATGGATATAGGTGGTAGTGGTGTGATTAGGGGAAGTACTAAGCTTCAACATTTTTTTTTTTTTGATTTTATTTTAATTTTCATTTTTATACAATATTAAAAGAGGGTGCTCAACATAAATGTTCTACATTGACCTTAGCTACATAACCCTAGCTGATCTTGAATCAAGTACTGCTACATATCATTAGTTTCAAACACACGCAAGAAAATAATTAATAAATAATAATAATAATAATAATTATAATAATAACAAACATTTTATTACAAAATATTACTGTCTGAAAATGGCTATTTTTATCTCTAGTCCTCTCAGTATCAAAGTCAATTGTATCCAAGTTTGGTACACCTAACATAAGAAAAATTCACTTGTGGTTACTGAAATTTAAGCAATTAAAAACGGACGGAATCAAAGACTTATGGACAGTCGGACAGACAGACGGATGAACGAACGGACGGACGGACCCCCATAGCATATATCGTCTATTGGGGGTGGGGGTGGGGGATGGAGGGGCTACAATGATATAGAAAGACACCCATAACAATTAATTTTAGTATCATCGAGCTGTTCATTGCATGCAACAACGTCGTCCCCGTGTCACTATACTAGTATATGCCTAGTTTGGATAAAATCCGTGGTATAAAAGCTGTTCACGAAACAAGTAAAGAAAGCGCATACGACGTGTGCAGGCGGGAGGGGTCCTTTTTTTTTGGGGGGGGGGGGGGGGGGGGGGGGGGGGAGCAGAAACTACCAGGAGGTGGAGTTAAACGACAATAAATACAGTGATACGACAGTATTTTCTTTTCTCTATATAAGTGGTTCTCATAAAAGGCACCAGTCCCAATTCAAATTAGTATCTTTTTTCCCAACTGCAAGTTGAAAAATTCCCAGTTGGAGGAAGAATTTTTCTAGGGACCTACACGCACACATTTACTTGTTTGCTTGCAGAACTGGCAGATATATAGCTATAATTGAATTTAAATATTATACATTCAATTTCATGCCCCCTTTCCCACCACTTGAGCCAATATAGGTGTTCTGTAATTTCAAATTTAAGGAAAATACAAAGAGATTTGTCCCAATTCTGTGGGCACCGGCACATTTCCCAAAATAGTGAAAAAATCACTGTACGAGAATAGGAAAATCGATTAATGTTTCAGCCGAAATACTGGAGAAGGACGGTATCGAATCCATGACCCATGTTTAACAGGCTACACCATATACAGCAAGGTAAACCGGACGAACGCTCAGACGTCAAGCAGAAAAGCGTAGTTCCCGCGGTATATTTATAATTTAACGAATTTTACAGTTAGTATGATTTAATTCTACACTGTTAAGTCAACCATGTCTCAAAATTTAGAGTCATTACAGCTTATATACTTTAGGAGGTCCGGTCTGGGTCCACACTGTCATTTACACGATGCGAGTCTAACTGGAGTGTAGCTGGAGTCTCCTCCACGAAGACAAAGTGAATACCAAAACTGTATAATGACACTGAAGAGGCTTTATTAGCCGAAACTACGTAGTCTGGCCCACTTTCCGTCTTCTGAATGTATTCTCTGGTCTTGAAGGAACTCTTTAAGGTTTTAATCTTACCTCACTGCAGCTGGTGTTGTGCCGTTTGGAGGCCGTAAAACGTCTGCCCGTACATCATCCATAGTGCAGATTATATTTCATTTTCGACCTTTTGGATCAGAGGATATATTCTGAGAAATCCGAAATTTTAGATTGGTTTATATTCATGTTCTAAATCATAATTTTATATATTATTTGGACCCTCTTTGATACTAATCAGTCTTTGAGTCGACTGTCCAATTAAGATAAAGAAATTACAGTTTGCTTTTCTCTGGTTTCGTCACCAGATATTGTCAGGGTCACTGAAGAGGCTCTATTAGCCGAAACTACGTAGTCTGGTCCACGTTCCTTCTTCTGAATGTATTCTCTGGTCTTGAAGGAACTTCAGAACTCTTGAAGATTTTAATTTTACCTCACTGCAGCTGGTGTTGTGTCGTGTTGCGGCCGCAAAACGTCTCCCCGTACATCATCCATAGTGCAGATTATATTTCATTTTCGACCTTTTGGATCAGAGGATATACATATATTCTGAGAAATCCGAAATTTTAGATTGGGTTATACTCATATTTTAAACCATCATTTTATATATTATTTGGACCCTTTTGATACTAATCAGTCTTTGAGTCGACTGTCCAATTAAGATGAAGAAATTACAGTTTGCTTTTCTCTGGTTTCGTCACTAGATATTGTCAGGGTCACTGAAGAGGCTTTATTAGCCGAAACTACGTAGTGTGGCGTTCCTCCTCCTGAATGTATTCTCTGGTCTTGAAGGAACTCTTTAAGATTTTAATTGAGCTTCACGCATTAAAGGCTTACTCGAGCGTCACTTCAACTAACCTTACTGGAGTATGAATCGAGTATGAGTTTGAGTTGTGTTTGTGAATGTGGGCCTGAGTGGTTTATTGCCGTGCATTATGATTACAGCTTTGTGATTTATGATATCTTCAAAGGTTGATTTGTCATTGAAACAGTGGCAGCAATGAAATATTCTTCTGGAAATATGGAGAAACATCTTTTTTATACTTAAAGGGATGAATTAAATGTATTTAATCATGACTATTACAATTAAGATAGGAAGGAGAGAGTCATGCCCATTAAATGCCCCATCTTAGGCCAGCAAAGAAGTTTGTATACATTTTCTTTCATTTATCTTGACATTTCTTGAAATCTGACTCATAAAATTCATAATGTTTGCAAGAAGGTGAGAATGAATACCACCGCCAAGAACCGTAGAATACTTTATCATAGTTGACAATTTAACCGTAGACTGCTATATCTTAGCCGAAAGAAAACATAACATCTACCGCCGAATACTATAACAAGAAATGATGAAAAGGGCAAATTCCGGAAAGAGATTTAAGGGTGGCAGAGAGCATTATTATGTTTAAGAACCCGACTATGGATTATATTCTACAAATATATGATAAAATGTCTACTTTCACTTTCTTCTCTATAAAAGCTGATTTAAGGAAGAATAAAGCACTCATCGGCCCGGAATATATGCGCTGTTATGGTAAAACTTATTACAGGCAAATTTTCCTATGAATAAAGGCATATATACCTTAATTATCAAATTTTACTCCAGTTTTATAATTTGTTTACACGGTTTCTAATGACGCTTTCCCACAATTCTTTGTAAAACCGGCAAAAACCATAACGTTAGCATACGCATACAGAATACCGCAATAACACATTGTAGGTAGTGATTAAAGATGACTGCATATACCAACTTTTAGACCTTAATCTTCAAAACTTTCCCTGATATCTTAAGTTCTAGCATTTTCCCATATTTGACCTTGCCGTAAAAAGGTCAAGGTCAACCCAAGGTCATAATTTGAACAATCTTGATAGTACTCGAGTACCCAATGCTACATACCGAGTTTCAAGGCCATCGGTCAATTGGTTCTGGAGAAGAAGATTTTTCAAGGTTTTTACCATATATGGGCATTGGCGGCCATGTTGGTCATGTGACCTGAACCGTTTGAACAAATTATCATTCCCTCATCCCCTGGAGGCTCTATATGAAATTTGGTTTTAATTGGCCCAGTGGCTGTTGAGAAGATTGTTTGAAATTGTCAAAATATGAGAGTTCTGGGTCAAAGGTCAAAGAATGACCTTGACCTCTTGTACTCATAAATCTTCATGTACTCATTTAGATGACTGTAGATATCGATTTTTAGCCCAAAATCTTCAACAGTTTTCAAGATATCTGATGTTCTAGCATTTTCCCATATAAAAGCACAAGGAAGCAAATTTGACCTTGCCGTAAAAAAGGTCAAGGTCAACCCAAGGTCATAATTTGAACAATCTTGGTAGTACTCATGTACCCGATGCTACATACCAAGTTTCAAGGCCATCCGCCTATTGGTTCTGGAGAAGATTTTTTTAGGTTTTTACCATATATGGGCGTGGCGGCCATGTTGGTCATGTGACCAGGACGGTTTGAACAACTTTTCGTTCCCCCTTCCTCTGGAGGCCATATATGAAATTTGGTTACCATTGGCCCAGCGGTTTCAGAGGAGAAGTCGTTTGAAATTGTGGACGGACGGACGGACGACGGACGGACGACGACGGAGCCTTACCATCCTATAAGCTCCCCCGGAGCCGCTGGCTCAGGTGAGCTAAAAAGGTATAGCTAAGGGTCTCCATGCCAACAGCAAAGACTCTGATCAGACTGAGGCTTCATGTGGCACACATGCCACTTCTTTGGTTTTGTTGTGTTGCAGTTCAGTTATGAATTAATTCTGAAATACTTGCCCAAATTCAATCTAAAAAGCACATTCTCGGCCATTTTCAGGGGTATTGTGAGAACTCCACCACCTTTGTCATTTACAATAATAATAACTTCACATACATTTGAATAGGACTGTATATTTTGGCTATCTTTCTCCAGAAAGAAGGTTGCCTCCCAGTGGGAATGGAATTTCACATTTACCAGGCAAGATCAAGTGGATACAGTTATTTAAAAGAAAAAAACTGAGTAAATTACAAAAGTTTATACCCAAACATCACTTCAGATAAAATGGTGTTTTAAGGATTTGATTGATTGATTTGTTGCTTACCATCCACGGTAAACAGCAATATGGTCATGTCGGGACGGTCATTTAACCTTACCACACTATTCCTTGGCAGGCTTAGACCTCCTAAGCGGTAAACCAGTACTAAGTGCACATACTTTCCCCAGTAACTGACAACTGCCCTTCTTGAATCAGCGAAAGGAGAAACGAAAGAACAGACCGGGTTTCGAACCCAGACCAGGTTTCGAACCCAGGACATCTGACTTATGAGTCAGGTGCCCTACCGATTGCGCTACGCAGCCCGGTGGGGTTTTAAGGATTATTCTGAGATAATTTTTCTTATTTCTCAATGAAAACATATGTTGTGACCCCTCATTAGAACCATCTCAACAAGATGATTCTAAGGATGGGCTGAGACAGTTCTAATTAGGGGTCACAACACATATTTTGTGGGGCAATAAGGAAATTATCCCCAAATTATCTTTGTTATCCCTTCTTATCTGGAGCACTGCTCAAATATTGTTTCCAATCTGGAGTGCTCCTTACCTGAATCTTCATCTCTCTTTCTTCTCTGCCTGTCCTCACCATTTATTCTCTCACTCTTTCTCTCCTGGTCTCTATCACGATGGCGACGCTTTTCATCAGACTATTAAATAAAGCATAGAATAGCAGCAATTAAAGGTTTTCATTCAATTTTACCTAATGCATTAATAATGAATTCAGAAATCCTAAAAATAAAAGGTATATAATAAAAAGAATGACCTGACCCCTTGCATTGCATCTCATGGATTTGCCCAGATCACCAAATCAAAAGCATCTTCACTCTTGTGTAAACCTGTGATCTGGGCACATCCATTGAACATGATGCAGAGGGTTAGGTCAAATTACTGCAGCAATAATGGGAATTTTAACATAAACAGTTGCCAGATAAGTGGCATAGGGTGGCACAGTGCACAGGAAACTGTGAGATTTAAATGTTAATTGTGCATGTACATTATTAGCTCATTGCAGTGTACAAGTGGAAATGTGCTGTAATTTCTAAAAAAAATAAATAAAATAAAAGTGCTGTAATTTCTTAAACATTTGACCCATGCCAAGATACATGTACCAACACATCTACAAACTAAAAATACCTATTCCAATGCACTTACAAATATAACGCGACTTTTGATTGGATAACGTCAAAAATTTGCAACAGTATATTCTGCGATATATACTGTCGCAAACCCAACATCATTAAGTAACGTCGCTTCTCATTGGCTGACGTTTGGTTTTACGTTGCTGACATTGCTTGAAATAGATGCAAACTAGAACATCATGAAAAGGTGAAAAGTAGAAAGGTGCATTAGAATGGGGATAACTATCTTGAAAATTCTCATTTGGGGAGGTAAATCATCGGTTTTATGGTCGCAAATTGCGTTTTAGGGCTCCGCTGGCGCGTCGCCGTAAAACGAAATTTCCGACCATAAAACCGATGATTTACCACCCCAAATGACAATTTTCAAGACAGTTATCCCCTAATTACATGTAATTTGTCTGATAAAGTCAATATATCCATTTTGCTCAGATGCAAAATGTAGGTAACCTTCATCGAACCAGGTCCATAATTGGCATTATATATTTTCAACTTGCATGGGAAGTCAGCTGCATAGAAACTGGTTTACATGTATAATAATCACACTGCCTTAACATAATGCTATATTTTCATAAAAATCTGTACTTAATCATCTGTCAGTGCAAATACAGCAATAACCCCGCAGACACACAATGCTGATGCACCAATTATCTTTGGATAGCATTGTATGACCTGTCATGGGAATATGCATGGTACATGTATTCAGTTTGCACCATTTTCCATTTGTGAAAAACTGAAAATTAAACATGTCTAGTGTCCTAGTACTTTAGCACCTTATGGTACAAATATGAAAGGAAAGAAAGAAGAAGTCACCTTAAGGGCTCTGCTTAATTCATCTGTGGTCCAAGTGTCTTCTTTGGATTTATTCTACAATTACGGAAAGAGAAAGATGCTTGTATACTTTGTTTTATAACTACAATCATATGAACACATGAGACATGAGCTTGCACAGCTATAGGTTTTTAAGGCCAAAGTACTGAACAGACCTATTTCTGGAATGATTTATTTGATCTTATTTCTCTCCTGAAGAATATAGTGTGACTCTTCAGCTTGAGGTGTTTCTCAAGAGGAGTTAACACAGAGCTATGCTTCATGGAGTAGAAACAGAAATTATCCTATCATTAACCTAAAAAGCTATCCAGATCTGGATCACTGAGGGCATTTAATAGTGATAGGACAAAAGGCAAAGGTAATTAGAGTGCAGATGGTGGAAAATAGCCAATTTGTCCCAACTTTTATTATGGCAATATACTTTATAAGAACATAATAAGAGTAGAAAAACTAATACACTTTATAAGAACATATGTGTAAAGAGTAGAAAAACAATAGTTTTAAACTATGAAAACTGATACATGAAAAAGCACAATTCAAGAGATTCGCTCAGAAAGGAACAGCCGAAGTATAACCATACTTCATTTCTCAACAGCTCTGAGAACATTACAGGCAAACCGTAAGACAAAGCAATACTGAGGTGAAAAGGCAAACCGGCATTGTGCAGTAAATCCAAATTTCATGTGAGTTAGTGTAAGGTGAGCTAGCAGTGCACCTAAACATGTATGTATTTTTCTTGTTTTCCTGTTAAATAAACATAATAACATGCTTTTGTGGCCCTTGGGAACTCTAATTAATTAGGAGTCTTTGACTCCTCTTTTTTGCCTGAAAATCAACCAGTTTATATATTTTAGTAAGGCTACTGGAATAAAAAAAGACTTTTTACTGGATATATTAAGAAGAAGGGCTAGAGACAAGAAATCCTAATTTTGATGACCCTAATTTTTTCCGAAAGGTGGCTCTGTGACTCCAGTTTGAGAAATGATAGTGAGAACCCTGGCTTTGCATGTTTACACATAGGAATTATCTGAGAGCTCAAAAAAAGCTAAACTGAGCCGTGACAGGAGAAAACTATCAAAGTGCGCCCAATGCAGATCAGCCTGGGCATCCGCCCAGTCTGATCAGAGTCTTCGCTGTCCCCATGGAGGTAGCTTAGACCCTAAGCTACCCTTTAGCCCGTACCTCAAATTTCCGCTCAGCAGTGCGGAATTCCGCAACTTTCATGTGGAAATATCAATGCGGAGTATTGGAACAGTATTTCCGCACTTACACAGAAGTGAAATTAAATAAAAAGTATGGAAAATAATCATTTGGTAGATTCTCCATTCTTTTTCCGCATTGTGCGGAATTCCGCTGGCTCCATGCGGAGCTCCGCTGGAAACATGCGGAGATTGAGCTTTATCAGAAGAATGCGGAAATCCAATCAATGTGGAAAATATGTTCCAATACTCCGCATCCATGCAGAATTTCATGTGGAACTCCGCAATGATGTGGAGTATTGGAACACTTTTCCGCACAGGAGTGATGCGGAACTCCACAAGATCTCCGCATGATGTGGAACTCCGCAAGATCTCCGCATGATGCGGAACTCTGCAAGGTCTCCGCATGATGCGGAACTCCGCAAGATGCGGAACTCCGCATAATATGAAGGTTGTAGAGTTTTTTGCTTAGCATTTAGCATCTGAGATCAAGGGTCACAACTCGGGTTTGCACTTTTGCAGCTGCCACCCTTTGAAGTTTGAGAGTGTATGTAAAAAAGGTGTATTTATCAGCTATTCTCTGTAACATCAACCAAATCAATTAAGATAGCATAGCTGCAACAGTTTCATTAAACTATCAAAGTCTGATAAAGTGTGTAAGGCCAAATGATTTCAAGGGTGAGGAGAACAATATAATTGTGGTGTAAAAAAAGAAATACATTAAGTTTGCATCAGATCAGCCTTCAAACTGTAGGGCTATGCTGTTTCAGTTTTGACAGGCAGACAACAGCATCTGAAACAAATCCAAGCTATATTATCACCAGGAAGGCTCCTCAAGGTTTCTTAGTTCAGCTTTGCTTTGAAATTGTCTGAATTACAACTTTCACTAAAATGTTCGAAATTGTCTGAATTACAACTTTCACTAAAATGTTCTGCATAAATTCAGGCTGAGCATACGGGCAGCCATCTACTGGTGCAATTGTAAAATAGAAACTTGGATTATCAGCACAGGCTAAAATATATCCACACCCCACCCACTTAGCAAAATACATGCACTGCATACAGTTTGTTCCTGCGCTCTATAGTGTTTCAAATCATAATTCATGTGACTGAAAAAAAATCAAGTATTATATTGAATACTTACAGTGAATTTTGTTTGCTAACTATTCCTAAACAATCCTTGAATGAACTTTCAAATTACAGTGTTCCTGTTAGCTCCACCATTCACTGTGTAAAGTTTCTGTAAATTGTTTGCTTCAAACACACTGAATTCAAATCAGCCAATCAAAAGAAAGCATTAAGGTATTATTTAATTGAATTACTGTCTTTGAGAGATGATGTGGAGAAAACTCCGCTTGAATTCCGCATTAAAAAGTTTTCTAAGACATTCCCCAGAGCTAAAATAGACTAAGTCCATAATCTCCGCTAAAATTCCGCATTAGGAATAACTAAGTAAGAAATCTCTGCAAAATTTCCATATTATTCCGTACCAATGCGGAATTTCATATGAGGAAATGACTGGAAAAAATTCCGCAAGCAATGGAAATAGTGCGGAATTCCGCATTATTTAAGCATTTCCACATTAAATCCGCTTGAAATCCGTATAAACGTGCGGATCTCCGCACTGTCGAGTGGAAGTTTGAGGTACGGGAAGTGCTTAGCAAAGAGTCTGATTGGACTGGGCGGATGTCCAGGCTGATCTGAGTCTGCACTGGGCGCACAACCACTTTGTTGTTTATCTCATGTCACAGTTCAACTAAACCAGACCTACTGCAGCTTACACAGCCAGAGCTGGCATGTTTGTGGACAACAGGTGGACAACATTTATCATGATCACATGCTAATAGCAGCAAATAGCTTGTGCTTCAAGAGAAATTATTCTTGAGTCTGTTAAGAAAATCAGCCATATCTTAGATCTTAAAAGTCTGATTTTTATGTGGTAAAGTGTAGTTACCCTGTACTAATGGAAGCAACACTGTCACTGGTTTAAACAAGAGGGCCACGAGGCCCTGAATCGCTCACCTGAACAATTGGCAAAGTGGCTTTTTCTTATGTTTTGAAATTGTCAAAATGTGAGTCTTGGGTCAAAAGTCAAAGAATGACCATGACCTATTGTACTCATAAATCTTCATGTACTCATTAAGGCAACCATATATACCATTTTTTAGGCAAAACTTTCCATGAAATCTTATGTTCTAGCATTTTCCCACTGGAAAAAAACAAAGCTTAAACCCGATTTGGTTATCTGTAGGCTGCTTAGTATTTTTTAAGCGTCGTCAGTACTCGCGCAAATAAGTATATTATATTCGTCCGAAGGTACCTTTTTGCAAGTGTATATACAAGGGAATTAACTCGAACAAGTCTACTTTCGCTCAATCGGACATCCTCGTCGATATAGGTTTAATTCAGGATACGGAATTGGCCGATGTGTTCCGATTGTACTTTCGCTTTGTAAATGGTTTTCAACCGTTTTGCAGCGCATTTTTCACAATAAGTAAGAACAGGGACTAAAAGCTTACTTCAGCGATGACTTTCGTTGTGTCAGGTAAGCGGTAAACATGTCTATCTACCTCGTAAGGGCTAAATAAGCGCTACGAACATGTAAACATGGGGTTTTTCATTAGTGGGTGGGGTATTTCTGTGAAGATCGTTATTACGCGTGATCACTTTTAACGCGGTTCTATTTTATGTCTCCCGACACCCGCGTTATAACGGCGCTCCAGTGTATAATATTTGGTTACAATTGCCGCATTGGCTTTTAAGGAGAAGTTTGAAATTGTCAAACTATTCTGAGAATTCAGGGTCAAAGGTCAAAGAATGACCTTGACCTCTTGTACTCATGAATCTTGATGTACACATTAAGATGACTGAATTTACCAATTTTTAGGCCTAAATCTTCAAAACTTTCCATGAAATCTTATGTTCTAGCATTTTCCCATATTTGACCTTGCTGTAAAATGGCCAAGGTCACCCCAAGGTCATCATTTTGAACACTCTTGATAGTACTGGAGTACCCAATGCTACATACCAAGTTTCAAGGCCATCGGTCAATTGGTTCTGGAGAAGAAGATTTTTTTAGGTTTTTACCATATATGGGCATGGCGGCCATGTTGGTCATGTGAACTGAACCGTTTGAATAAATTTTCATTCCCTCATCCCCTGAAGGCTCTACATGAAATTTGGTTACAATAGGCCGAGTGGTTTTTGAGAAGATTGTGTTTGAAATTTTCAAAATATGAGAGCTCAGGGTCAAAGGTCAAAGAATGACCTTGACCTCTTGTACTCACAAATCTTCATTGTACTCATTAAAGATAACTGCATATACCAACTTTTAGACCTTAATCTTCAAAACTTTCTCTGATATCTTAAGTTCTAGCATTTTCCCATATTTGACCTTGCCGTAAAAAGGTCAAGGTCAACCCAAGGTCATAATTTGAACAATCTTGATAGTACTCGAGTACCCAATGCTACATACCGAGTTTCAAGGCCATCGGTCAATTGGTTCTGGAGAAGAAGATTTTTCAAGGTTTTTACCATATATGGGCATTGGCGGCCATGTTGGTCATGTGACCTGAACCATTTGAACAAATTTTCATTCCCTCATCCCCTGGAGGCTCTATATGAAATTTGGTTTCAATTGGCCCGGTGGCTGTTGAGAAGATTGTTTGAAATTGTCAAAATATGAGAGGTCTGGGTCAAAGGTCAAAGAATGACCTTGACCTCTTGACCTCTTGTACTCATAAATCTTCATGTACTCATTTAGATGACTGTAGATATCAATTTTTAGCCCAAAATCTTCAACAGTTTTCAAGATATCTTATGTTCTAGCATTTTCCCATATTAAAGCACAAGGAAGCAAATTTGACCTTGCCGTAAAAAGGTCAAGGTCAACCCAAGGTCATAATTTGAACAATCTTGGTAGTACTCGCGTACCCGATGCTACATACCAAGTTTCAAGGCCATCGGCCTGTTGGTTGTGGAGAAGAAGATTTTTTCAGGTTTTTACCATATATGGGCATGGCGGCCATATTGGTCATGTGACCAGGACCGTTTGAACAACTTTTCGTTCCTAAGGTCCCAGGAGGCTCTATATGAAATTTGGTTACAATTTTGGCCCAGCGGTTTCAGAGGAGAAGTCGTTTGAAATTGTGGACGGACGGACGGACGGACGACGGACGGACGGACGACGGACGACGACGGAGCCTTACCATCCTATAAGCTCCCCCGGAGCCGCTGGCTCAGGTGAGCTAAAAATGAAGCCAGTTATCAGAACACTTTGGAAAACTGACCTCATGGTCAGTTTTCCAAAGTGTCTTGGTAAATGGCTTCATTTCATAAAATGATAGCATTTGGTATAGATACAGGGGGTGCACAAAAGTGTTTGTTAAACTGTGATGTTACCATTGACTAGGGGTCGTAACGATACATCGATATATCAATGCATCGTGATAGTGGTTGCCTTGATAGTGCTATCGTGATAGTGTTTTCAACTATCGATAACTATCACCGATAGTGCTTTCAACTATTAATAGTTTTGATAGTTCTTCTACATATAGATTTTCACCTTGTGGACTGGATTTTGACACTTGTCTTCCACACAAATATCATTTAGGAACTTGAAAGGTGTCTGCTTTGCATCAAAAAATGTTTGTTAAGATGGTTGAAAAGCTTACTCAAAGTGGACAGCACTGGTATGTAATTTAGAGATAAGGGTCTTACTTAAATCATCTTAATTCTTAAGAAATTGCAATATTCAGAGACAGAGATAGCATCGTGATGTAAGTCCCTCAATGTAAGTCCCTCAATAGTAATACTATCGTGATAGGGGTTTCTCTGATAGTGATAGTATCGTGATAGTTAGAATTTGGGACGATAGTCACCCCTACCATTGACTTTAATGCATTTTGTCTTTTAGCGCAAAAAATATTGTGAGAAAAGTACAGTAGATATTTACATGAAAATTGCACTAATTTCTAGCTACATTATTTGTGCAATATTAATAAATTTCTTGCTCTCCTGATATCTATAGTTACTATTTAACACTACCTTAACCTCATTTAGGTATTTTCTTGTGGTAAATTTTGCTAACGTCACCACTGACGTCCATGGAAACAGTGTTTTCTAAAAATTTATGCGAGTTTTAAATAATCACAACTCCGACACTAGAGATCTTCATCTACATCTATCTACCAATAAAGTCACAAACATATAAATCCTTATCGGCAAGACAGTCATGCGGATAAGAATCTTTATCGGCAAGACGGTTGTGCGGATAAGAATCCTTATCCGCACGATGGCGATCAGATACTCCATTACAGATGGTATGGTCTTCCTCACAATAGTTTCATACAACACTGTGTTAGCGATTCATATGGAGGATGTTAAATAACCTAAAAAAAATGTTATTAAAACATCTTATGATCATCCGAAACTGGCACCCAGCTTTACAGTTAAGCGAGGAAATCTTATTTTGGGCATATTCCAGTTCGATGTGCACAGGTTGTATCGTATATACATATGTATGTAAAACGTATTCAGTCCGAGTGACAATATGGGTTAGCAATTATGTAATGCAATTATTAACAAAATGGTTTAATTACCATTTTCAAAAAATAAATAAATAAACAACAACAACAACAAAAATAATAAGTGCAACCCAACAATTGTTATAGGAGGTTTTAGGGATTCCCATTATGACGTAAATCTGGCACATGCGCACAAAGCTGGCCGTCAATTCATCGACCACCACTGTGTTTCACAGTGTAAAATGCAGATTTTCATCATGCAAAAATCAGTTTTTCTGAGGTAGTACACCGTATTTTTTAACAAGAGCTGTCGCCTGACAGCATAGCTCGCCTGTATTGGTGCTTGCCCATCACACAGCCGCTATGGTGGTGTGGACTGCTATGCATAAAACTTCATGCAAGCATGTCCATAATGAACACACATTTATAAACAAAAGCTATCTCAGAAATAAGTCTTAAAATAAAATTAGAATAAAAAAAATGAAATGAAATTTCAAAGTCCATGAGCTTGAGGTAAAAAAAAACTGACGGGTGGGGGGTGGGGGGCTATGTGGACTGCTATGCAGAAAACTTCATGCAAGCATGTCCATAATGAAAACACATATTTATAAACAAAAGCTATCTCAGAAATAAGTCTTAAAATAAAATTAAAATAACTGACGGGTAGGGGGGGAGAGGGGAGGGGGGGGGGCTAGTGTGTATCAAAACCCTGAACCATTATCTAACATCAGTCCAAGTATTAGTATCAACTGAGTCCATCATCGTGGCACTGTGAAATTATGTCTTCATAAATATAAAACTTTAACCGAAATCTTTAAGACAAAATTCTAAGTCGATGACCTTGACTTCAAGGTCACCCAGTGGGGTAAGTATAAGGTGTTTTGTAAAAACTCAAAAAAGAGTCTAACATCAGTTCAAGTATTTAAACTAAATCTCTGCAAAGCATTATGAATCAGTATGCAATTACAAAACTTTAAAAAAGACAAAAATTTCCTAAGTTCCTGACCTTGACATCAAGATCACTGAGTGGGGTTGGGGTAGTACTCTGTAGATCTAACTATGTACAGTGCAAATATAAAAAGAATTCATCTTTGGGTTCAGGAGATATGTGTCTTTAAAAAACTTTAACCAAAATATCCAATCAATAAAAAGACAATATTCTAAGTCCATGACCTTGACATCAAGATCACAGAGGGGGGTGGGGGTAGTACCTTCGAAAACTTTAGACCAATATCTAACTTTAGTGCAAGTATCAAAGGAATCCATCCACGGGTTCAGGAGATATTGGGCTTTATAAAACTTTAACCAAAACATCCAGTCCAAAAAAACTACCAATTTTCTAAGTCCATGACCTTGACATCAAGGTCACAGAGTGGGGTGGGGGTGGTACCCTGTTAAACCTTAGACCAATATCTAACTACAGTGCAAGTATCAAAAGAATCCATCCATGGGTTAAGGAGATATAGGTCTTTAAAAAACTTTAACCAAAACATCCAATTCGAACGCCGACGCGGACGCGGACGCCGTGGTGACAACAATAGCTCTTCCTGAACTTTCGTTCAGGCGAGCTAAAAAAAGAATATTGAGACTTTTATTTTTTAATATCTTTTCGCTCATTATAAAAATATTTCGACAGAAAATCACAGAATTTGATCTTATTTAAAACGGGATTCTATCACGGCGCATGCTAATCCAAGGTAGAAATTCTTTCGATAAACGCTGGAATTTTTCTTAATTGGAGAGATAAACATGCTGTTTTGTATAGCTTATTTGTTTCCTGTCATAACAAATTTATTAATAAGTTTGAAACAAAAGTGTAAAATAAATATGGAACTTTATAAGAAGAATTCAATCACGTTCAGAGAAAATGGGCACGGCACTGCCGATAGGACAGACTTCACTTGCTAAATTCACAGAATTTGTCGCTGTGTAAGTTGAGAAAATGAAAACACGAGAAAAGAACTAAATTAACTTACATTAAATGTAATCCACTAAGAACATACTGTTTAAAAATTAGAAGAAGAATAAATTACTTTGTAAACAGTAGAGCACATCAATAGTCGCATCGGAAATTCATTGCCGAGTAAATCTATTCCAATCTATGTTCAGTAAGGCCACATTCTGGGATGGATTTTCCCGTGTCATACATGAACATCAAAGCACCGGCAGGACACACACCTCTCTGAAGTGTGAAATACTTAAAATTTTACTTACTCGTATATTAAAAGCTTATACGAATATGTCAGTTAAGTTAACAATTAAAGATTATCTAATTAGATACTTTGAAACCGCCTATTCAATCAGTCACAAGTGAATGTTTAAAAGACATCTGTTACATATTAATTGATACAATTTAAATCCAGTAAACCACTTCTATTTCATATTTCACGTTTTTTTCCGGATTGTGAAGGAAATCAGCTCCGAGCGGCCAAATCCGATGACACCCAACTTTTTCACATTACTTTTCCCGGCGATCAGCTTTTACAAACAGACATGTATAAAAGCACAAATGACAATAATTTTTTTGAAATATATATTAATTACGAGCTGGGTTAAAAATATATTTTGGAAGGAATTTTCCTGCGCACGCCCTAGAAATTTCAGGACAGCTCGTCGCCTTCATTGTTTAAAGACTGACATTGACGATATTTCTCTTGGCCACTGGCCATTACTATTATTTTCATCATTATTATCATTATCATTCTTATTATCTATCATATAACATTTAAAAGAAGAAGAGAAACCCTCTGTAGTAGTTAACGGATATCTTTATCGAAAAAGATGAAATAAATAAATTTCAAAAATGCTAATATAGATCCTAAAAAGAATAAAACAAATAAATTTCAAAAATGCTAATATAGATAAAATTCATAATAAAGTAGTTTATCATGCATAATTTTAATATAAACTATTTATTTTTACCAATTATTATAAAAAAGCATCACTTCACCACATTAAAGTGGCATAGAAACATTGGTTTTCAATAGTAACTCTCGGCCAGGTTGACGGCCAGGGCTATCCCGAGTCTATTTATAGAACCAGAAGTGCGTCACGAAAAAACCTCCTATAAGATCAAATTCTGTGTTTTTCTGTCGAAATATTTTGAATGTGAACGAAAACATATTTAAAAGATAAGAGTCTCAATATTCTTTTAAAAAATACGGTTTACTACCGTGTCCGACTATAAATAAAATTTGTACAGAATAACTGATTTTTGCACGATGAAAATCTGCATTTTATAATGTGAAACATGGTGCTGGCTGATGAATTGACGGCCAGCTCTGTGCGCATGCGCCAGATTTACGTCATAATGGGAATCCCTAAAACCTCCTATAGGTCTCGACATTTTCCTTAAAGGGTTTATTAGACTAGATTTCTTTTAGTAATTTGTCAGTCAATATCAAAGATTAATTTGCTACTTTATATCAATGGTTTATTTCAAAACATTTTATATTGGTAACACATATTATGATAAATTGATAACTTTAAAATGTTTGGAATGAGACGGAATTTGGACGTAAACAAAATATTGATAAAAACTTTGCTGCGGAAAAAAATCTGACACAAGTAGGTCACAATCACATATTTTTACCTGATTTCAGCTTGTCTGTCCAGCTGAAAGATTTGTTTGAAATAACTTTATATCAGTTTACAAAATAAACTATTAATTGGCATATGTTTTATGTGACAAATGATTTCTTTATTAAATAATAATAATAAAAAAAAAAAGACATGAGGGGTTTTGTACCCGGGTCGCAGGTTTACAGAATAGCGCACTTTACCACTGCGCTACTGCTGCTGATGCTATCTTTTGATAATCTGAATTACTTAATGTCAAATGTTCAATATGCAGCTGTTGTCATACCCACATCGGACTGTGTTTTAACTGTAATAAACTTGTTTTAAACATTAACCTAATCATCTGACCTGATAAAAAGTATTCAGCAACTGATGTTGAAATGTATAATTCACATTTTAAGCAATTATTAGCTGGCTCTTGTCCGACAGTCAAAAGGCTTCCATGATGAAATAGATCTATTAAGAAAATAATTGAAATTAACATTGTCTGTTGTGACTCAGATACTTAAGAACAATTATTTACAAACAAAAATGAAATAATATTATTATCTGATAATAAATAATAATTCCCAGTATGATCGCAACTTGGTCATATCTGACCGCCGTTGTGTGGATAAGGATTCTTATCGGCACGACCGTCTTGCGGATAAGAATTCTTATTGGCAAGACCGTCGTGCCGATAAGGATTCTTATCCGCAAGACGTTCGTGCTGATAGTCACTCTCAAAAATGTTTTGTCTATTGCATAAATCATTTAGCTATACATTTAGTATAATTTTTGTGTAGTCTAATATCTTGACGTAACTCTGGTTTTATTTTTGGACTGGTCTCCGTTGCGGGTATTTCAGAAAATGACAAAATGAAAAAAACAATACATGGAGTGCAATTTCCTTGCTCTAAATTTTTGTGATGGTATATTTTATGCTTCTCATATAATTATTTTTTCAGCAAAAGTGGAAATGCACTGAAGTTAATGGCAATGTCACAATTTAACAAACACTTTGTCTTTTGTCCACCTGTAGGAGGTTATGACATAGTAAACAGACTTTTAAGACCCAAGATATAACTGCAGGGATTATTCTGGCCCAAGATTTTTGTGAGATAAAAAAATCCCATTAGGTCAAAATTGATGAGAAATTTTCAAATCTGATGAGATTTTTTCTCTCGCTGGGTCAAAGCTAGTGAGAAAATTTCAGTTCCTGTTGATTCTTTTCATTGCATGAAATATAAATCATAATGGTTAATATAAAGAAATTAGGTTTTGTTTTTCTTTATTTCCAACATTTTATTAAGGAAAACAATTTCATTAAAATGATCAAATATCAACTTTCAAATAGTTTATCTCATACCGTATAACCGTAATGATCCCAAGTTTTTTGACAGATATGTCTGGGCAAGCAGTGCAGACCCAGACCAGACTGCTCCTAGATTGGGGTCTTCACTGTTTGCCATTCCACCTGCATCTTTTGTAGGCAGTACTATATGGTAGGTAGGACCTCAAGTCTTTGTTTGAACTTTAGGTTTACAGCAATTTTTTTGTCTGTCAAAAAATTTAGGAACATTACAGTAATTAACCCTTGTCATGCTGAACCTGGATATGCCCCATCTTTGCAAACAGTGCAGATTGAGATCAGATGGCTTCTGAAGAAGCTATCTGATCTGGATCTTCACTCTTTGTCATTCAGTTTCTGAAATTGTAAGAATATATCAAGAAATCTGACTGGTTGATAATCAGAAGTGTGATTTGACAGGGGCCTTGCTGTTATTATTTTCGTCGACCCCGCCCTCCCCCCCCCCTCGGCTTGTTTATCCACTTTCTCGGTCCAGAGTCTTGGAAGGCAGATAATGGTGTCGCCGAGGTCTCTACAGTGGAGCAAAACTATCTCAAAATGCCCTCTCGGCTCGTTTGGGCCGATATCAGTTTTCTTTTCTTCGTTTCTGCCTTTGAAGACTCCATTTTGCAATGAACTACAAAGGCGCTTGCAAAATATGAAACACTGATAGCAGATTTTCGCAAGAAGCTTTGCAGTGACATAGACGATGCTGGTTACCCGCATATGTAATGCAAGTCGTTTGGCGCCAAACATTTCCGGAAACCAAAGCCTATAAAACAATCCGAATGTACCGAAATGGTCCGCATGTGCGAATACAGAAAAACACGGTGCGAATTGAAAGAATTTCTTTGTGCGATTTTTTTTCTCAATCAGCGAACTTTTTTGCGATTTTGTGTAAAAAAATGCGAGAACATCGCGAAATCGCGCCAGAAAATGATCCCCGTAACTGATTATATTAGTCTTATCATATATGACCAACAAGATTTGAGGTCATACACCCAGTAATCAGACATTTTATAAACCCCCAGCGAAGAAAACCGAACATCACCGCGGATGGTATTTCTCCAGCTATCGCGTAACTGCCGTATTTTTAGAATCAAGTTTTATCACTACTCACTAGCATTACCGCTGAGAGATATCATATTCGGACACGAAATGAAAACATGAGAAATGTGCTTTTCTTTTATATATCCATGGTTGATCTTGTTTCATTTTACTGAGCTGATAGAAAATTTTGGCACTTTTAACTGTTTTGTAGCTTTGATTTTAATTAATTAATGATTATAGTTTTGAATTTAATATTTCTTAACTGCCATAGAAACGTAAAATATTCATGCTACATAAGATAGCGGGGCATAGTTTAAAACATGGAATGGAATGGATGGGATAATCAACATTCCAATGGCTACAGTCCGAGGCTACAGTATGTCCCCAGAGCTTGGGGTGTTACTCGTACTGAACGGAATTTATCGCCTTGAGGGCAAACCAACTAATGCCATCCCAAATCCATGGAATGAAGTGGAGAAGACTGTCCATTCC
This sequence comes from Ctena decussata, assembly GCA_963989385.1. Classification (NCBI taxonomy): domain Eukaryota; kingdom Metazoa; phylum Mollusca; class Bivalvia; order Lucinida; family Lucinidae; genus Ctena; species Ctena decussata. The sequence goes on from OZ022504.1 coordinate 43,774,961, forward strand.
ATTCCACTTCATAAAATAGCAGTTCAAAGTTGAAACTATACCGATTAATTAGACCTCATAAATAACTTAACAACTGACATTGGCTACAAAACTCTGAAGTGTATCAACACCTGTTAATCGGGTCGCAACGCAAAAAGTGGCTTAACGTCATGGTATCAATGGTTTAATAATATTGTAGAGTCACCCAACCTGTGCAAACCACCACAAAATTATTACGAAAGAATGGAGGGTATGGTCACATAGTGTAACCCGTGCTAATCTGATTCTTCTAAGTTCTAACAAGACGAATATCTATTTTTCTCACAAGGCCCCTTATTGATAAACCACGGTTGTACTTCTAGCAGACGATTTTAATAATCTGCGCGTTGAGAATGCGCGGTAGCCCGCGCAGAAAATATTGTGTGTCGGATTTACTGGGTGCCTCACCTATAAGCGTAGCCATTAGCGTAGGTTTAGGGGAGGTAACTACCACACTACTGATTATATTTGGTTCAAGATTTTTTTTCTTTTAAAAACTGTATTTAGTCCACATGTGATCGTGACATATGCTGTGCACCATGAGAACTGATCAGAATCAGTTTACTGTTGAAATGATACGAAAAGAAAAATGATCAGCCTTTTTTTCGCGACTATTAAAAATCAAGAATTACAGTCTACACGTTCTAGTGCTTTTGCAGATGATCAGATAAATGTATTAGTTTTATGCTATAACCGGTTCATACATGACGAGAAGGCATTGTTCCCGCTACAGGCTCCAGAAATGTTTTAGTCAGTGTCAACTTTTTTCATCACCAACGCCGCCATTTTCCAAGCTTTGGTATTTCCGCAAAACGGCTTTACTTTCGCGACATAGAAACTAGTAATCCGTTGAATTAAATAGTGTTACTCTGTTATTAAGTCAAAAATGTCATAAGAATTAAAATGCTGTCTGTTATTTAGTTCCATTTCAGCAAGAGCCAATTTAATTTTACGACATAAATTCCACGAGAATGTCTATCTGCACGACCGTGTTGCCTGATCCGCATGATCGTCGTGCGGAAGGTTGTGGGGGGGTTACCCTTTTCGCGAAAAGGACTAAAAAAAAAGGACCTAGATTTCACGAAAAGGACTCAGAAAACAGGTATTGGGTTGGTATTTATTACTTTTTCGCTTTAATTATTATTACTCTATTGTGTTTAAGCTGAAAAAGTATTTTGATTCCAGTTAATTACCTTGGAGCTGATAATTCAGAAAAAAAAAACATGAAGTTTAATGCAGTGGTTGGGCGGGGGAGGGTAGGGGTGCAGACGAGTTTTTATTTATTTATTTATTTTATTTTTTATTATTTTGTTCGTTTGTTTGTTTGTGAATCTGGTTGCGGCTCAGTGGTGGGGAGGGGTGGGCGTGGGGGTAGGTGTAAATCTGATTGTAAAAAGAAAATTGCTAAAATTAATAGTTAACGTGTTTGTTTTCTGACTGAAAATGGCCGATGTCAAGATACTAATATTATTCAGATTCTTTTTCTGTTCTGAAATTATGAGATTCTGGGAGACTTGTATATTTCCGCAGAAAATTTTATCATTACACCAATACTTACAATTGAAACGGTAAGCCTATGTATACATGTCTATTGAATTGCTGTTAATGACGCCTGTAAAGCGATGAGTGAAGGCGTGATAATCCAATTAATGCCAGCTACCCATGTACCTTAATCGCTCCATAAAAGTGTGCCGATAATTCAATCAACAGCTTGATAATACAGACTAGATAATCATATGATTTTGACATGAAATTAAATGTCTTGTGTGTGTGTGTGTGTGTGTGTGTGTGTGTGTGTGTGTGTGTGTGTATTTTCAAACGATTTGACTTGAAAATTTGATGAATTAAAATATAATATAAATGTAATAACTCACACAGACCATGTAGTAATCAGCGTAAATGTTAATAAAGCAGAACACCATTTTTAAAAACTGTATATTTCTTTAAATGGGTGGTCTTATAGTAACGAATTCGAATCTCATATATTTGCTCCAATAAGCTTAATTTGTTCAAGATTTGAACATGTATTTAGGAAAAGTTTATTTTCAGTGACTTAACTACTCCATTTCAAGTAAGCCACTTTGCGGCTAGGATGCAGATTGCATGGAATTATTCGTTTATTTATCGATATTTTTTTCATTTCTTCCGAATGCACGAAGGTATTTATATAGTATATTGATATGACAATCTTTGGTTTCGATACTAGGACCAAATGACATATCATCAGTTTAACATAAAAATAAAAAAATATTATAATAAATAAATGACTTAAAATAAATTACTTGTTTATTCCGAGCTTTTTTCGTCAAAAGAATTCCTTTTCCACAAAAGAGCCTAAATTTTGAGTGAAATCCACACTCTTGTAGCTTAATAAAAGAAAACACTATTTTACATACTTCCGATATAGTAGAAAATACAAATAAAAATTGAGAAATTAAAGCAGTTCGAGTCCGTTTCGTTTCTGAGGCGTTAATCGAAAAGGACTTCTAGCCTTTTTTGCGGGTTATTAAAACTTGAAGCAAATACGCTTACTATGATTTCACTTAATTTTGTGCTTCTTATTATTCTTATTAAGGGAAACAATTTTATGTAATGAATGGTAAGCATATATTGGAGCACAAACCAATCAGTTAATACATAAATATTCATAAAATAATATATAACAAAAGGTTTAAATTTGAGTCCTTTTCGTTTCTGAGGCATTTAAAGCGAAAAGGACTTCTCAATGGTTCTATACAGGTTACTAATACTACAAGCAAATATGCTCAAATTTAATTTTATTTTGTGATTCATATCAGGGAATTGTAAGAGAAGGAATAACAACAGAACCCACTTCAAAAGTACCATCATCGTTACCGACTCTTTATCACCTAATTGCAATAAATTGATAAGTAGATAAGTCTCTTACAATTCCCTGTTCATATTACGGAAACCACTTTGTCCAACGTAAGCATATTACAGCAGAAAAACAGTCAGTTGAAGAAAAAAATATTTGAGACCTTTTTTCGTTCGTCAGGCATTTAGCGAAAAGGACTTCTCAGGCAATTTTCGTACCGGCTTCTAATACTTTAAACAAATGTGCTAAAATTAAGTATTTTGACTTTGAGCTTGTTGGTAAGACAAAATTTAAAAAAATGTGTCATGTAAGTAAATGAGCGCATAAATCAATCAGAAAAATCATTTATATTAAGGAAAAGAAAAAGAACAAGAACAAGAAAACATATATCCTTTTTATCCTTGAAAAAATCAATAACAACATCGTAAACAATCTTTTATGAATATTCTTCTAACCATTTGAGTTAAATTATATCAGCATTCCCCGTACTGATAACAAAGGAACTCCTTTTCGTGAAATTTAGGTCCTTTTCGCGAAAAGGACTCCTTTTCGCGAAAAGGAGTCCTTTTCGCACTTTAGGGTAACCGAATTGCAGTTGAACAAGGTGAACAAGAGTTTGTTGTTTTCGCTTTCTCAAGAAAATATGATTTGAGTTTTTAGGGAGAAACAAAAGTTATTCAATTTAACAATCATTAACCTCGCATCCCACCATGACACCGCTTATTAAAATTCAATAATAAAAATAACTAGGCCGAATAAGGCCTAGGAAGGAGATCCCGAGCATCCCATACCCCTAAAATATTTGAAAATGTTTCCGTCAAACTATACATATCTAGTTTTTTTCATCACATATCCATAAATTCCCTGATCGCTTGTATCCCAATCCCGATCCCAATATCTCTAAAATTGCATTCATTTTGCAAAATTATCCCATATCCTTTAAAATATTTCAAATGCTGTAGCCCTGTATACTTACTACCTTTCTAGGGTTTCTCTCCCAGCACTGAGGCACATGACGTTGAAATGATGTCGTACTGACGTCGATGCGACGTAGTGACATACCCTCGACGTCAGTACTACAGATACAAATTTTATTCAAAGTCGGATGAGTTTGCAACAAGTAACATTAACTATGAATAGCTATTAAACTGACTAACATATAATAATATACAGATGCATATGTAAGAGACCATATAATATATATTATCATATTTTACATGCATAGATTATGTAAGCATTCTGCAAGAGACATAAGACTTATTAGTGTATGCTTAGTGTATGCATATAAAAGCACATGAGAGACATAAGAGAAAAGAGTTTCGACGTCATGTGCCCCAGGGTCTGATGCTTTTATATCTCTAAGTTTGTAAAAGCAAGCGAATAAAAGTCTATGCAAAATTTACTGGCTTACATACAGATTAATATAAATCACCCAGTCCATTTATTTTCAATCGGAGTGCTGGTTTGATATACCTATTATCTGAAAATACTAATCAAGGCTATCTCATGTCTTTGCAAGGCTATTGGAGGTGATATAGAGGAGTCTACATGGCCTCTTTCCACCTGGTCCTGTTTTCAGCTGCCCTTAACCCACTGGGCACACACGGTTGAATCAACCTTGAATAAACCTTGATTCAACGTCGTGACGTTGAATCAAGGTTGATTCAAGGTTGATTCAGCCTTGTGTGCCTCCTGGGTTGTTGTGCTTACATCCCTGTCCACTTTTAACACTGACATCTCTTCCTCTGTCTGCTAGTCCTTTCTTTTCCTACCCTATAAGGCCATTATTTCTCCAGGCGTGGCTGAACCACCCTCCCAGCAGGCACACAGTGTTGAAACAACGACGAATCAACGTTGATGTGAATGATATTGAATCAACGTTGATTCAATGTTGATTCAACATTGTGTGCTCAGTGGATTTCATTAGTTTCCTTTTCTTCATGACCATGGTATTGGTTAAAAACTCGTTGCATTCTACAGTGGCTGCTTTGCTCTTTCTGTGAAAGAGGTTTTCAGCATCCACGTATAGCATCTCATCTCGTCTCAAAAGCCGGGATTCTTTTATCTTTCAAACACTTCGTGGAAAGAAAGAAAATAACCGTGTAGGTGATCTGGAGAGGAGTAGTCGTATCATATATGACCTACAAGATTTGAGCCATAACCGCAGGCATTGCGTAGGTTTAGGGGAGGTAACTACTACACTAGGAGATGAGAAACGCTTGTGTAAGAAGGTCATACAACCAGTCTTTTAACGGCAAAGTTTCGGACCAGTCATTATTAATAAGGACTCTATACCAATCAATATTCATCAAGCGTAGTTCGTCTCTTCTGCCGGTCAACAATTTTTATAATTTCTGACATTTAAAGAATGAACCTGCAAATTTTAGGAAAAGTATGCTCTGGTAACCGCTCAAGTTTTTGCAGCATTTTTTTTAAAAGTTCATTTATGAGATTTTCAAAAGATGTACTTACTTCTTTCTTCACGACGTAATTGACGTTGTTTCAACGTTGTGTGATGTCAAATTATTGTTTTCTTTGTGTTTTGCAAAAGAAATCATTTTTATTCCCGAATTAAGCACAGAAATCAATGACCTGGAATTTATCAGACAAGAACGAATTCGGGCAAGGTCACTCACATACAGAGAACTGCAGACTTATGACCCCTTGAAATTTCGAGCGAGTATAGAAACACGCTTGCTTGTTTACTAAAAGCTACAGTTATAAAGACATCTTATTGAAACTTTTTTAAATACTAAAATAATAATGAATCTCCGGTCTGAATGAAAATTATTCCAAATAAATTAACCGAATAGAACATATGAGAGACTGTTATTGCCGATACATTAAAGCCCATGTTAAATATATAATAAAAAAAGATTAAACAGTCCTTTGAATCAGTTTGCCAACCAGAAAAATAAACACCTACAGATTTTATGAATAAATTCACCGATTAATGAAACAGCTGATGCATCGGCATTTCTTCGGTTATAAGGCGGAGGGGTTTGTCTTCTAAAACAATCCCAACAATCTAGATCCGTCTTACAAGACGGATCTAGATCTTTGGGATTGTTTTGGAAGGGATCATTCTAGAGAGGGAAAAACCCTCGGGCCCGGATCCAGATCACCACGTACTGGTGGTGATCTGGATACTGGTGGGGCTGGGAGATTCCGAGATGTATGTGGGTGTGTGTGGACGGGGAGGGCGGTTTGAAAATATATGACATAATTAGGGATCAATTTGATGAGAATTTTTGGCAATGTCCTTTTTGCCTTGAAATATAATGTTGTTAGGCGGTTCTAATGAGGTGTCACAGCATATATTTTAATCTAACAACATGGATAAAGTATTTCAAACTGTCATCAGAAACTCATTATCTGGAGGCCTACATATTATACATAACACAGGGGTCCAGATGGCGGGGCTGAAGCCCCAAAGCCCACCCCCTGGATCCGGGGCTGGCCGTCTTATAGCCCAATAATACTAAATAGATTAAGCAGAAAGAAAAGTAAAATAAAAGATCAAACAGTTCTTCGAGTTAGCCATGGGAAACAATATAGTTTTAGGGCCTTTGTGAATAAATTTACCGAAGAAAAGTTGTTATCATTTTATTTCATTTTCATGAGTCGTCAAGTTGTCAAAGACGGCATATCATCATCAATGTTTGCTTTACCACTAATATGCACCTGTGTGCTTTGTATAAGCGATAACATTAAAAACGTAAGATATAACAGAAATAAGCTTCGTCGAGAGAAAATGTAGGAAACTTAGAGATATCTCCATTTCAATTACAGATATACATGTAGTATGACCGGAAATTATTGAGAATTTTACCAAATTTCAGCCGGCATTTTTCTAGTTTCATATGAAATAAATGAAACTGATTTCTATGCTTTTGGCATATTTATCACTGAACTATAATGTGATGACTTTGGTATTTGTCAGTCATCTAAGTGGCATGCATTATCTCCTCTTTAATCAACCAAGCACAAAATTTGAGCAAATCACAAAATAAGATGAAATTTGAAATAAAATGTCTTCAAGGAAATGCTTAAGAAAGACAATATATCTAAAATTACCTTTTCAGATACAGAAACAACACTGTTGTGCAACCAGCAGCTATGTGTGATACAACCTTTATTTCATAAGGAACCATTTGGTTCTGAACAACAGCGAGATCTTTCAGACTTTCACCAAATTCTAAGAAAATGGTAAATTTTCGGTAGGGCGGGGTGCTATATTTAGTCACTGAATGAAAAGTAATAATGACAGACAAGCATACTTATACAGTTGCAAACACGAATGATTTATATGATATCATGAAATAAGATCACACCTGTTGAGTATTCATTTCATCGAATATTGAATATTGCAGAGCCCAAAATTTGTGTGATTTTACCGTGATTGCGCCCAACCCAATTTTCAATCACTAAAAATCTTAGTTACCAAATTAAGACTTAAATAGTTTATTACGCATAACCACATTGATCAAAATGATTTTTTAAAAGTATTTAACACAAAACAGAATGTGTTAGCTTGCACCAGTGTTGTCTAGTATAAGCATCGACGTATACTTCTGAAGTGATCTCGAGAATACATCGTAGATCATCCTATTTTGCGATCATTAGACCCTTTGGTCCAACAAATAGACATAAATAACTAAAAACGCTAGTAAAATAAAATATTGTAGCCATAGTCTTTTCTTAATATGCAAAGGATTCACTGCAACAACCATGATTAACATAATATGAAAAATGCAATTCTCAATAATTTCCGGCCATACTATATCTGCATTTCACTTAGAGATATCTGTAATTACAATAAAAGACAGATATCTGTTTTATTAATAGAGATATCTGTCTTTGAAATGCAAATATCTGCATTACATGGCTAGAAACCCAAAAAGGACCGCCTTAAATCTGTGTCCTTTCTCATAGGGGACTGTAAGAAAATGCACCCCGCCCACACATAATTCGGCAGTCATTGCCTGTAATCCCATTCCAGAAGAGAGGGACATACTTCTAAAACAGAGTGATCGCTGTCCGATGTGTATACGTATGTCTTTCATGTGCAACGACCCTTCGCGGTAAATGTTGTTAACGTAAAATCGACAGGCGAACTGGCCATTGGGTAGGTGGGCGTTACATACGTTTAAGAGCATGGCTCAGTAATTGTCGAAATATTTTATGATTTTAGGACAGGTCGGCGTGGAATGGAATGTCGCATGCATGAACGACAGCTCTTGCTTTCTTCATTTTCCATTTATCTTCCCTGATCTATGTTTAGTTCATTTCTGTCTGTAAGGTATTCTACTATGTATATAAAAACAGTAAATAGGTAAAACAGATGTTTTGTGTGCCTAATCGGTGTATGAAGGGAAGTCAATGGAAAGGGTAAATTTTAATTGTTGATGTTTCATGACTTCCGCTGTATTCTCAAAACGCGCGATGGAGTATCCTATCATCACGACACACCCATCGCAGTATGCATGCACACGCATGATATACGCATAATTCCATTCTCATTTCAAAAAATAAGCAAACTCAAACTTCAGCAAATAATGTCAAATATAAAAATATTTATATAAAACCCACACACACACCCACACACACACCCACACACACACACACACACACACACATTTTTCATAGTATTTGCTTTGAACACACACACACACACACACACACACCTTTTTCATAGCATTTGCTTTAAGCACACACACACACACACACACACACACACACACACACACACACATTTTTTTCATAGTATTTGCTTTGAATTAAAAGAACTGGGGACATTATCACAAAGCTACTGAAAATGGCCAAACCACTTTCAGGAGTTTTGTGATAGCTCCGTCACGTGACATTTTGTGCCACCATGCTTTGCATACATATGAATCGAATAGCACTGCTATATTTTGGCAAACTATATGTATATTTTCAGAGGCTAATTGAATTTTTAATTTCCAAGGAGGAATAGAATCGCGCGTTTTGAAAAAATGATAGTTTAAATGATAAGAATCGAGTCAAAGTACACCCAGCACTGACTTATTGCGCAATAATTCCCTTTTCGCACTTTAACTAATCGCGCCACTGCGCTCGGGAATTACTCGTATCTTTAAAATCTGAAATTAAACCAGTTAATTATTACGGAACACTTCGTCGCCAGACTTATTGCATCTTTTGAAACAACGCAACTGGTGTTGACGCCGTGTCGTCAGACAACAACACATGGCAAACGCCGCATATCCAGATCGTCCTGTAGCAAGGACATTGTATTATCAGTCAACAAATGACAAGGTCAGATTAAATACGGCGAACTTCGTATGCAATGGTCAGGCCTGCGCATATGAGCACATGCGCACGTTGGTCTAGGTATGTGCAGTTCATATTTGTTAGACGATAAGTTTTGTCATCTCACGATTTCATCGGAGAATCTAATCAGTTCGAAATGTTCACTTTGCTTTGTTAGTTTCCATTATTTTATTTGCGTTTTATCTATTTATTTCCTAATTTCTAAACATCAAAGCGGACAGAACATATAAAAGACCAAAAATGTTCCAATCGCCGCCTTTCAGTGGCAGCAAAGCTCGAAGACAGCACACGTACAGTTTGGCTTCGGACTTACCACAGTCGAATGTAAGTTTAGTGTTCTGGTAAATTTTCGAACTTTTTTTTAAAAATAAACAGTCCCTCGGAGAGGCGCCGTATGGTGCAGAAGGTCGTGAGTTCGAATCCCAGCTTGGGTCAACTTGCTGATTTAATGATGAGGTTTTCGCATGGCTTTCGAGCTATTAGCTAAACTAACTAACAAACAAGGTTGATGTCCAGTTTTAAATTGTAGTTCTAAATTTCAAATGTTTGATACAGTTTTGATACAGAAAATACTGGTATTCCAGTTTTGTTCGAGACTTGGCATTCAAGTTCTAAAAACAATCTTTAACCACAAAGTCTGTATTTGGAAGTTTCCAAATATAACAATTTTAGTAGATAAGAGTTGGTAAATCCAAACAATAACGTCTTTACTTTTCAGTTGGTAAAATCCTAACTGACTAAAATTCCTCAAAATAATCAAAATTTGCAAAACAAACATAAGACACGCCCCTTATCAACAGAATATGAATCATGTTGGCCAATCACCGCAAGGAGACAAACATCAGATTTTTTTCCTTATGATAACAAATCAAATCAAATCAATGCATTCGCGCTGCCACAATCACACCTTCAGTAGCAGGTTAATCTCGATATCCATCAATGTGTTTGTTTATCAGATTGAGAACTTTTAACAGGTCTATTGTTTGACATAAGTTTTAGCTCCTTCTGAGACGCGGAAATGTGCTAGCCAAAGCCATATCAAAACATGAAAGAAGCGTCAAGTAAATTTAGAATTAGGCACTTTTCTTTGTTTGCGAAAGTTGGAAAGTATTATTAAAATTAACTGTTTTTGATAAAATGTTAAATATCTCAGACATAAATTACAACTTTAGCATCTATGCTTCATTACTATCAATCTGATACCAAACACATGTGGCCATTCACGTGAACTGAAAGAAGTAATTCATTTTTTTTTCTACAAATAATTTTTAAGGAATGAATAAACTACAAAACAACAAAATAAGCAAAATTCCCGAATATTTACATCATAATAACTACTGGCAAACTCTGTCAACCCTCAGTAAATGGGCATTTTTTCGAATCAGGGAAGAATAAGGCAGTGCAAGGAGAGGAATGGGGAGGGTACATCGGGTAACTTCGGACAGAGGGTGAATTCGGACATACCATTGCAAAAAGTGAAAATCCAGATGAGCGTCTCATCTGGATTTTTGTTGTTTGCAATGGTAAATCGGGTGACAACGACAAACTCATGTAATGGTCTCTATATAAGTATTGTGTACCAATTTAAGACGGGTCAACGAATGGAAGTTAGAAACGGACAGACGGGGTTTCCTTAATCAGAAATATATATATTTTTTTGCACCAACATAGTGTAATCCATGAATTGAAGCAGCCGAAATGTAAAATTTCCAAAATCTATTTTACAAGCTCACTATTTCTGCTTATTTAATAGCACCCAACACTGGCAAGTATATAACCAACCCGTACAAATTGGCTACGTGGGAACGAGTAAGTCATTGAGCACGGAGAAACACGACGTAGCACGCGATTGTTTACAAGTGGCTTTTTAGAAAATATTGGATTTCACTGACTAATTAAGATTTTAATTTCAACCAATATATCTTTCATATACCAACAATGGTTTATTTGGCAAAACTCACCATATTTTTTAACAGATATGATGCCAAAACGTCAAGCTCACCACGTTACCTGCAAACAGCTCTTTTGAGGCAATAGTTTTGACAATTCTATTTTTTGCATGTAATTCATGCATCAGCATCTTTAGCTAGTTAGAAACCCTACGTTGAACCGACCAGAATCAAACATAAATTACGAATATACGTCATTGGGCGCTGCAGAATAAAACGGGTGTGCCTGCTCCGGGTGAAGCCGTAACCGCCACAGAGAGGTATCCGTTATTACACCGTGACTTTGAAAATGGGTGGTATCTTGCAATAGTTAAGCCATATTATGGTTGCATCATAATTGTCTTGGTGAAACTTGTATTGGCAAATGTCTAAAACGTATCTATATTGAGTTAAGGGTTTATATCAAGATTTTATTGACCTAAAAGAAGAATAAACATCATACATATAACGTGATAAATTTTAAACGTATTTACGACTTTGACAGCTCCAGAAGACAGTATGAGCATAAATTCTAGTTTTAAAATTTGACGTATATACTCTCCAAAGAATACCAAACTTAGTTAAGTAAAACAGCATGTCAGCGTACCTCTTCCCTTTTTGTCCTTTGAGCCTGGAGTGACCTACCCCTTGTAAACATACATCGTGCTCCGCCTTGTTGCTCCGTGCTCAACGATTTACGGGTACACCTGGCTGGGCTCAACGCGTTTTCACGTAGCCAGTCTGTGACGGGTTGTATACATGAGGGGTAGTTTTACAAACAAATTTAAATAGGTACAAATCATGTACACCTGACTGTCACTGTGTATTTTATAAACTAGTTGGGTGGGGTTCTTTCAACCATGAAAATTAGTTTTTATGACCCTTTGGTGAAAACAAAATACATTCCGACCGCTTTAGTTCATGGATAATGCTATACAGACCAGCACACATCCCAAGATTCTTCAGTTCCAGTCATGACCTTTACTATAGCATGTAAACCTGATAACCAAAGATCACTGTACAAGATGTGTACAGTGTTTCTTGGGATGTGCTATGGACTGTATATATTGGTGCAAAAATATATATTTCTGACGAAGGAAAAAGGAGTTCTATGTTTCCAAAATTTGGCCAAGTTAAAAGTAGTATAGGACTAATTTAATATTTTTCACTTAACAACACAAATATAAACAATAATATGCATATCTTATGATTATTTCTGTAATTCAGAACAAGAGTGCATATTGCTCTTGTTACACCTCAAAATACAAATCAGTCGTATAGTTTAGCCATCTAGTCATATTGAAATGTAGAAGTACCGTAAGCAATCAAATATAATGCTGTACGTTTGCTACGCTTTTACTGAAAAAAAAGCCTCAAAATAAGCTGTTGTCGTGAGAATCTCTTTTCTTTTATTAGGTTAAAAACTGATCTGGAAAGATGATGAATAAAAGCATCCTGTTACTTTTACTTACCATCAAATCGCTGACAAACATCAATTTGGGGTCAACCACCAAACCGCGGCCAAACATGTTACCGGGGCAATCGCGGCCAAACTTTATACCGGGGCAAAACCAACGTACTGACATTGCCCAGATGATACGCAACATGGGCTCCGAAGTTTGTCCGCATACGGATTTCTGTTATACGAATGCATCAGAGGCAGTGTATAATGAGACGAGAGACCCTTGCTGTAGCGACTGTTCTTGTAATGATGATTGCTGGAAAACTCGCAGATGTTGTCCCGACAAGGAAGGTATACGAGTACAACGTTCTAATCTTACATGTAAAGAGACAATAACCAAACAACGAAAGTATGATCAAAGCTCTCTTTATGATGGGTATAATTTTGGTATTCGAATGTATTTCATCATAGATCAATGTCAAGATGAGAATACAGAAGAACGTTTGAGAGAAAAGTGTTCTGGTGAGAACAAAACTGACATAGATGATTATCGATGGGTATCTGATGAAACAACAGGCCAAATATTTCAGAACCGCCACTGTGCTCTGTGCCACGGGGTCAAAAACTGGTGGTCATGGAATATTCAGATCACGTGTAGGCTTATATTAGAAGTAAATGCGATTAATTTTACTGAAGTTATCCACTCGAAAAAATGTGAACTATTAAACAAAGTCCCCGAAACCCATGCCGAGATGGTTGCACGGTTCAGATGCTATATTCCGAGTATAACATATTGTAATCAAACAGGCTTATGGAGGCAGTTTGATAGGTCCATCAATGAAGCATGTCGGTCATTCACTCAAATATATTTTCCATTCGACCGACACAGAACCGTCTACAAAAATGTGTTTTGCTACATCTGTAATTCAGAAGACGGGTTTCCTACCATACATCTTTGTAGAAATCGAGATCACGACGGAAAGGGCCCGAACTCTTTTAGCGCGCTAATTAACATTGAGGAAATCAAGGCGGAGCCACCGGATAATGCTGACTGCCGAGTGGACGAATTGAATGATGTTTATCTGGTATGGAATACATAGTCATCAGTAATCACGTACCCAATCCTCGGGGACTAGCGGGTATTTTTATGTTTAGTTCAGCAGTATGAGGTGCCGTGTGGCAACCTCTAATGTAATACAACGCCAAATGTAACAAACTCAGTTTATTAAATTAGGCGTTGTTACATATAAATCCCCTTTTTGTGATAACACAAAATCAAATTTGTGATAAAACTATATCGATTTTGTGTTATCACTATTTCGAATATGTGATATCACATATTTTGTTATGTCACAAATTATTATGTGATATCACTAAATTGAATTAGTGATATCACAAAATCGATTTTTGATATCACCAAATCGATCTAGTATTATCACTAAATAGTAATGATTTAGTTATATCACAAAAAGAAATTTGTGATATCACAAAGTCGATTTAGTGATAACACTAAATAGATTTTGTGATATCAAAATGTTGATATGATTTTGTGATATTACTTTTTCGAATTTGTGATATCACATTCGATTTAGTGATTACAAAATCGAATTTGTGATATCACCGAATAGATTTTTTTGGTATAACAAAATCGATGTCGTTATATCACTTATTCTAATTTGTGATATCACAAATTCGATTTTTGTTATTTCACTGAATCGCACATATTTTGTGATATTGCTGATTCGCTTTTGTGATAATAGTGATATCACAAAAAAGGGAATTACAGTAAAACGGCACCTCACACGCACTAACCAGAGATTGCCGGAACGATGCAAAATCAAAATCCCCTTCCGAGCGGGCACATGACGTCAAAATGAGGACGAACTGACGTCGATGCGACGTCTTTACGTTGCATCGACGTCAGTGCGACGTCATTTCAACGTCATGTGCCTGTTGGGAAGTTCATTTTTTCCGAGAGGTCCTCGTGCTTGTGAGTGGGGTTGGGATTGAGGCATGATTCCAAATGGCTGGTGCAATGACAGATTGAAAATATAGATAATGTGTAGCTCTTGTTATACGGGTATTTAAAAGTTTTAAACTGCCATTGACAGGCACAATTACCCAGATGGGAAAATCAATCTTTAGTAAAACTCAGAATTTCTCTCAAAATTTGTTTCATTCATCATAAATGGCGTTAACTTTTCTTAAAGCCTAAAGCCCCAGTCACACATTCACGGTTCAGGACATGGTTCACCACGGTTTCACAAACCGTAGCACACCGTTTTTGCTGTACATTTTTCGAAAAATTCAGTACAATATAATGTCATAAAATACTTTTCTTGCCTACAAATAAATTAAACGGCATCAACAAAAAATCATTATCATGACCATCATTAAACCGTAGACAATCGTAGGAGCCGTGGCCCTATCGGCTTGAGTCGTACTAGAGATGTTCCGCGTAAGCTTTTCGTATAACCTTAGGCCGCGTTTACACGAGCAAAGTGTCTATGACACAGAAACTTTAACAAAGAAAAAAGTATGACAAACCTTTTGTGTTCACACGGAGAAAATTATTTGTTAAAGAAAATGTGCCATAGAATCTTTGTCACATAAACTTTGGCAATGAAATATTTGCTGCAGTGTTCACACGACCAAATATTATTCGTCAAAGTTACCTGCAGCTATGAAACAAAATCTTTGTCACATTTTCCACGCTTATAGCAAAGTTCTTTGTTACATAATCTTTAGAAAGTTCACCGTTTACACGGACAAATTTAATCTATCGAATCTATCGAAGTAACTTTACTATATATATTTGTCAAAGAAACATTGTCATATTTTGGCATTTACACAAGCATTTTTTCTGTAACATACCTACTTTGTCATAGAAACTTTGCTCGTGTAAACGCGGCCTTAATCACGCTATTGACGCTATCGACGATAAATGAAACTACGGAAGCACAGAAATGATAAACCAGTGGGTTAAACCGGTTCATGTGATTTGTTAACATAATGTCAAGCCGGCTGTGTGAGCGAGGCATAGTTGTCTGATTCATGTTGGTGCGTTTGTCTGCTCGTGCGCATGTGGGCGTGAATTTTGAAATAATATTGACTTTCCCCATCTCAACCACTTTATATCCCAAACTGAGAACCGCAAGTTCTGAATTGTGATGTAAGAGTCATGATGCGTGAACTATTAACGGTGAATTTTGAACTATGTATTGTGAAGTATGAGCTGACAAATCTGAACTGTGAAGTGAAGAAAATATGAAGTGTGTTGTATGAAATGAGCCGCGACACGACAAAACCAACAAAGTGGTATGTGCGCCTAGCTAAGACCGTCAATCAGCCTGTGCATCCGCCCAGTCTGATCAGTCTTCGATGTGCACTTTTTGGGTATCTTAGGGTTTAGGCCACCTTCAAGCTGACAGCAAAGACTCTGATCAGACTGAGCGGATGCCCCGACTAATCTGTCTTCGCTGGGTGTACATGCTACGTTGTTGGTTTTGTCGTGTCGCGGCTCAAATACGAAATGTAAATTAATAACATAACTGAAATTTTAAGTAAGAATTTGGAACTTAATAGCATGAAGTAGTTATAAATTTTACGTGAGACATCTGAACTGTGAAGTGAGAAGCATGAGCTGTAAAATATGAAATGTGAACTATTTTGTAAGCATTATAAACAATGAACTGTAAATAATTGTGCAGTGTTTGGAACTGTGAACTATGAAATGTTAAGAATAAACTGTAAAATGTGAAGTGTCTGTCGTAAGGGTGAAGTATGGTTTATGAAGTGTGAAGTACAAAGTATGAAGTGTAAAGAATGAGCAGTAAAATTTGATGTCATCACAACATGCTTTTTGAACGACTGGACACAGGTTGGAAGCGTAGTATAGCATGTCGCAATCTGTATTGTGGAAATCGTTTTTTTGTTTTTTTTTGTTTTTGTTTTTTTCACATTTATTTTTGCGACATCCCATACTGTCAAATGTGTTTTTTGTTGTTGTTGTTGTTGTTGTTTCCATTTTTTGCTTTCGCTTTGGACCTTGACCTTCTTGGTGTGTTTCTTTAGCTTTATCAACATGTTATGTCTAGTGGCTGCTACACATCACTTAGTTTGTTACCAGTGTGGGGGACTTACGGTTTTCTATCAGGTGACTAGCCAGAATCGTACAAGTTTCAATCCAACTCACTCAAATGGCAACTTTACCCACTGACAATGGTCAGTATGGCCCATCTCTACGTTTAAAATCGATGTTTGCCCCAGTTTTATTTTCGAACCAAAACCCCCCTGCCTCAGGGCCGTTTTAGATCCTGGGGCCATCATTTGAACAATCTTCGTAGAGGTCTCCAGGCAATGCATCGTACCAAAATTGAAGCATCTCATGCTAGCGGTTCTGAAGAAGAAGAAAAATGTTTGAATACAACTCTATGTATTTCTATGATTCAAACCCAGGGTCCTCTGAGGTAGGTCCATTTTGAGCCCTGGGCCCACCGTTTGAACAAAATTAGTAAAGGACCACGAGGTAATGCTACATACCAAATTTCAAGCATCCGAGCCATGTGGCCCCTGGGACAGGGCCATTTTGGATCCTGGAGCCACCATTCGAACAAACTTCGTAGAGGTCCACCAGGCAATGCTTCATACCAAATTTCAAGCGTCTGAATCTAACGGTTCTGAAGAAGATTTTTTTTAAATATTTTTCTATGTATTTCTAAGAGATTCAAACTGAGGACACCCTGGGGTAGGTCCAATATAGACCCTGGGACATCCATTTGAACAATCTTGGTAAACAACCACTAGGCAACTCTACTACCAAATTACAAGCACATGAGCCAAGTGGTTCTGAAGAAGAAGATTTTTTGATAATTTTCTATGTATTTCTATGATTCAAACTCAGGACCTCCTGGGGTGGGGCCATTTTAGACCATGGGTCCATCATTTGAACAATCTTTGTAAAGGAGTTATTTATTATTTCCAATTTTGGCTGTAAATACAAATGTGCGAACTTTAATACCCGTGAAGTGGTGATTTATGAAGGAATATAGGAGGAAACATAAAGAATCCGCGAACTTTATACCCGTGAGTATGCCTAAATTGCGAAACCGTGAATTTTGGTCTCTGCGCACATTAATGAAAGTAAAGTACTCGTTCTGAAATATTTATGTACGGACGTAATACCAAGCCAAAATGGTGTTTATCCCGAATTCTGATGTCTTCGTCTAAAATACACTTTTACATCACTTTGAAGCCTCCATAGTACTCGTTTAGGTTGATTCGTCAATATGGTAAATAACGTTATAAGGTAAGCTTATGCGGAACATCTCTACTAGCGCCGTATCGAACCGTAGTTGCATCGTAAGCGTCGTAAGCATCGTAAGCGTCCGTAACACGACCGTGGAATACCCTTGTTGTCCGTAGTGCTGCCGCCTTGCACCGTCGTGAATTCGTAGATGATCCGTACAGACACCATACAAACACCGTGAGAAACCCTAATGGAACCCTCGCAAACCGTAGTGATGCTGGATTATCTACGGTTCATCCCGGTTTTGCCGTCTGGGTCAAACCGTGGTGAATCGTGGTGAACCGAAGCCTGATCCGTGAATGTGAGACTGTATAAGAAAAGAAACTTATGTTATTAGATTACTTTAAGATATGGAAACTTAGAAGGTTATGCAAATCCTCACATTTCTGCAAAATTATAATTTTGTTATGTATAGGATGAAAATTAAGAAAGAGCAATTCGAAAATCTTCTACCTCTCACAAATTTTGAGAAAATATTGGGGATGCCGTTTGCATTTGGGAGCAAACGGACTATACTTAATACGACACGAATTGTTAATGGCTACATTAAGGAAGTACTAAGGGCCTGGTAAATAAATAATAATAATAAAAAAAAGAAGGAGCATGTCGGGCATTTGCGAATTAGGCCATCCCAGATATGGAGCAGCCTCTTGAACTGGGGGTAGGATTCGGCCAATCTCATATTAGACTCTGCTCCTCCATATCCGGACTGCCTCAAAGCGAAACGACAGCAAACCGTACCTCAATCGTACTCTACCTGTGGGCTGAGTGGCTTCGTATGCTGTTTGTTGTTTGTATGTGTGGGTGTTGGTGTGTGGGTGTGTGTGTGGGGGGGGGGGGGGGAGTAAGAACGATGGTCTCCTATTTTTTCTATTTTCAGAAAAAATGTAGAAGACTGAGATGTCCTGGTGGAAGCATGGCTTTTTACGGACAGTGTAAGCAACTGGCAATGGACATTAATCGCCTGAGTGTTGGTGTGGTATTTTTACTAATAATGCTTCGAGATCAAATAAATGTTACTCAAGAATGGGAAAGAATCAATACCACAGACACAGAACTAGGAAAACAAATCTATGAAGAGATGGAAGCCGTTCTTGGTCTACATATGTGCCCATTCTGCTCATGGTATGTACGGACCAGGAACAGTACTCATGGCCTGCCAGATTTCACTGTCCACGCTAGTTTCCTAGTTACATCCGCCTGTCAGCTTGCGATGATACATGATAAGTTAAGGGCAACAATTTCGAGAAGACAGCTGGAAATAACTTCAAATGGGCAAAAGGTGATGGTCTCTGTTGATTTGGGCACAGAAAGTTTGCATGGTGGAATATATCGAGAGTCGACGACGGTAATCTTCAAGATCGGCTTTGGAGCCACGTGCCTTAATGAATTTCCTATTACAACAATTTGCCCGGAACTTGAGCTTTCTTACTCTGAGGTGACGTCTCAGATAAATGGAAAAGCACAGGAGTATTTGCTAAACCTTTTCGAGGACTTTGAAAATGTTGACAATGGCACAAGCGTGTACGTGTGTGCAGAAGATTACTTCATGATCATGTCTCATGCAAGCGCTGCAGGCAACCAAAAGAGTTTAGAAGTTTTGTATGCTCTTGGTTTAGTTGCATTCACAGCGCTGAGTTATCTGTAAAATACTGTTAAAATTCCAAACATCGGGACATACAAAATAGTTGAGCTAAGTGGTTGTGCGCCCAGTGGTCTTGCGCCCAGCGCAGACTCAGATCAGCCTGGGCATCCGCCCAGTCTGATCAGAGTCTTCGCTGTCCGCATTGAGGTAGCTTAGGCTCTTAGCAACCCTTTGAGCACTTAACGAAGAGTCTGGTCAAACTGGGCGGATGCCCAGGTTGATCTGAGTCTGCGCTGGGCGCACAACCACATTGTTGGTTTTCTCGTGTCGCGGCTCAATTACATGTACCATAATTGTTATGAAAATGGGACGGTTTGGTTTTACAATTTAGAAATACGCGTCCAAAAGATGCAAATCAAATGTCAAACAGTGAAGACCCCGATGAGACTGCTCCTTTTAGGAGCAGCCGCGTTGGTCTGCACTGTTTACGCAGGCCTTTTGACTTTGTATTGTAGAGTCAAAGAGAAGCCTAAATTTTGAAAGCACATACAGTGTTTATGCCTATGTTAGGATAGAATTGTCTGAGAAGAACGTGGGGATAGTGGCATAATTTTAAAACGATGGCAGTTGCTGGATAAGGTTTCCTAATAATTAAGGTGAATGGCTACACTTTCCGGCGGTGGGGCGGAGGAAGGTGTGTGTGTGTGTGGGGGGGGGGGGGGGATTTTTGCTTCCCTTATTGATGGAGGTCAACTCTTTAAGGCGAGATTTTGCTGCCCCAGGAGCTAATTCTTTTTAAAATAATAGGTCACGTCTAATTAAAGGGCTTCGTCATCTAGGGAAGGAAATTTAGGAAGCAACCAAAGTTGTACCCCTTTGTAAAATGGCTTGTAAAATATGGAGGTATACTCGTTTACCTTTCGGTAATTATGGTATATACAGTCAGTGTTTTGTTCGTACCTGGTCCATACTAAAAAGAAAAAACAAAACCCCTTTTTTTTCTTTTTCTGTTTTTTTTTCTTTCTTTCTTGCTTTTGTTTCGTTTTTCAGTTTAATTTATTGGCTTTGAAACAAATTGCAACTTGTTTTTATTATCTGAGACAGCAAATCACAGAAGGTAGGTCTACAATCTGCATGGCCACAGACCCTATCTTCAATTTTTCCTGTGCAAAGGAACTCGCAATCTGACCATTAGAGCAATAGACATATTCGACTGGAGCCAGGCTACCGAAAATGTAGATAGTAAGAAATATATATTAGAAATAGATAAGTGTTCACACTTTTTCTTTTAGGTAAAAGGGCATTTTTCTATATAAAATTTATTAAGAGTTTATGTTTCTTCTTGCATTTTCTTCTTATAATATTACATACCAGTTATCCTGTCATGAATAAATATAATATTTCAATACATGTAATAAAGTCTGCAAAGCTTTTACTTTGTTATCATTTGTATTCAAAATTACTTCCCAGCAGCACATAATGTGTAAACAACATTGAATTTACGTTGTTCACCGTCATGACATTGAATCAACACAGATTCAATGTTAGTTTATTCAGCGTTGTGAGTCCACTTGGTTCCTGTGTATCTTAATCATCAGTAGCTTTTCTTCATAATCAGAACATTCAACCAAACAATGACAAAACCCTGTGGGATCATGTTGAATCGAATTGAATCAACGTTGTGACACCATATGTAGTTCTGTGGTGTTTCATATGACCGCTGTATGTGAATAGCGCTCATGACATACTTGCGAATAACTTCTTTTTCGGTGAATCTATCAATAAGGTTGCAGCATAAAGGTCAATCTTCATTGTGGGAAGTTAATGGCTGTACTTCCGTGTTTGAGTCAATGTCTATCTTGTCTACGCCCATGGGTGTGAATGGAAAGCTTGTTACGATGCTGTTGTGGGACGACTACAGTTTCCATAGAAAACATTTTATTTTTGAGTAGCAATATTCCTTTGGCACCCATTATGCTAGAAGCTATTAAAGATACAAGACACTTTTGTTCTGTTAAAACTGATGCTACCTTGGAAGGCCTAAAACCTCTATTACCAAGGAACACCAAGCTTTAACCCACCTATACCAAGCACAGTATGGCATCTTGTATAGCCGCGAATTTCAAATATTTTGCCTGTGTTACAATGCGACATGTACACTGGTCAGTATATACGTGCTGCATGTAATCAAAAATGATATATATCCGCCATTTTAAAAAGCAATTTACACGAAATAACAAGAGGGCCAAGTGGCCCTAAATTGCTCACCTGAATTTCCAGATGTCATTGCTGAAATTGTGTGTTGTAGAAATTCAGGTAGAAGGAAGTAACTGACAAAAGCATTGGAAATTTGGCTTCAAGGCAGTAATCAATTGCTTTTCATAATCATTGGAAAAGGGAGTATGACCATCTGAAATTATTTCATCACAAAAGTCCTTGAAAGTATCTGGTAGAGCTGTGTTTCTCAGCTGGGACATCTGAACCAGCAGTCAGACAGCGATTGTGTTGTAAAGTAAGGCAAAAGCAGTGGTAGTGTGATGCCTAAGGTGCAATAAATACTATAGCAATAGTGATAGAAAATGGCATCAGACTGATTCAGTACCCCTTTTCCAATCCAACACCTTAACATCTTTTTTCAAAAATCCTTCATCAATATCATTTTGGGGTGTGTGATGACAGGAACTGATGGGCTGCCGTATACTGTCACCTGGCCCACTACAGTATTTGACATAAGACACATTGATGCAATTCTACCATCATAGACTGTAACAAGTACAAATAGCCCAATTTCATGTCTCTAGTCCACATAGTTCCTGAGAAACAAACTTTATCCAACACTTGAACCAAAAAAATTAATGTAAAGTAAACATAACAAATAGGTCACATCTACTGAAAAAGGCAAATATTTCTATGAACTTTAAAGACTTTAAGTCCAATGGTTCTCATGTATTTGAGCAGAATGGTGATTAAAGAAAAACAATGGGAATGAGAAATGACATGTTTCATTTACAACTGTTACAGATCGAGGGCTTAGTGCAAGACTAGTCTAACTCCATATTTTGAAAATTTTCAGGAGAAGCAAAAAACTGATTATTACAGTACATTAACAAAATATTAATATGAAATTTGACACATTTACATAAAATATGGGAAGAAATGCTTACATTATTCAATTTTATTGATTTACTTTTGTTAAATTAGGTTTTTGTGACTTAGACTACTTTTGCGCTGAAAAGTTTAGTGCAAGACTGGTCTAACTTGAGATAGACTTTTTTTTTTCAAATGCAAAATATAAGTCATTATAAAGCAAATTTTAACAATTTTTACAGTTTGAAGGCAAAAACTCAATAAGCATGAGCTGTGAAATAGCTATTTAACAACTTTAAACATTTAAAAAAGACAATTTATATTACTGTTTTTTTGTTAGTGCAAAACTAGTCTAACTTCAAATCCACTTTTTCTTAGCGCAATACTAGTCTATCTCAAGATAGACTAGTCTTGCACTAAGAAAAATGAGGAAAATATTTCAAAATGAAAAGATTCCTTGTTTTACTACCGAAAAACTGTTTACTAAAGTGTTGAGAAAACACTCTACCTCGACCTATAAACAGTTAAAGACTATAAGAACTTGTATCTAAATTTATAAAACTGAAAACTTAACCATTTATCCATGGTATGCTCTTTAAAATCAAATTCGTCTCATTGAAGTTAGACTAGTCTTGTGCTAAAGATTTGGCTCATTTGGCTCATAGACTATTTTTGAATAAGGAATAAAAGCATTTTTTTGCAAAAACATGAATCTTCATATTTTTGAAGAATGTGTATTTGACCATGAAGTTTTCAAAACTGCAAAAAAGTGAATTTGTGAAAAATATAGAGTTAGACCAGTCTTGCACTGAGCCCTCGAGATAAATAGCAATCAATCAATCTTACAGTATCAATTAATTTTAGCCAGTATATAATATTTAACTGTCGTAATGCTAAGTCCAGATATACAGTAGAACTTAATGGCTCAAACCCTGATGGTCGACCATTTACCCTGCCTGGCTAGAACTCATTCTTGGGTTCCTAGAAGTCAACTGATATAGAAACTAGCCCTGGATGGCTGGAACTACCCTTGGCTGGGCCTAATTTTCATGGTTCCAAGCCTGTTCGAGCCTATGAAGTTCTACTGTACCTTGTTTTGAAAAATTGTAGATCCAGATCAACTGGCCTCTGAAAAGCCAGCTGATCAGGATCTATACAGTTTTCCACGCTGCCTCTGATTCCATGGCAAAAACTGAAGTCATGCAACATACATGGCTGAAACTTAAGGAGGAGTGCAGCTTAATGAAATATTTAGCATAATGTTGGTTCTTTTGCAGTCAACATATATTCATGTTTTAGGTTGCTTTTTAGGCACATATGGTATCTCCATGAAAGCATGTGTTGTGGTGATCACTGGAGGCCTGTTGAAGAGAAGCTTCAAGTGAATACCAAACGTTTGCCTTTCCATATCAAATAAGAAAACAAGGAATATCAGGTGCTTGCTTCTCTGATTATGTGATGTATGTTTATGTGCTGGTGGTTTGTGTTCATGTATATTTTTCCATACAATGTAAGTCCATTATATATATATTTTTTTGAATTAGCAGTATACATAAGGCTCTTTGTAAGTTCATTATGTATTTTTGAAGTAGCACTATACATAAGGCATTTTAGTAAGCTTAAATTATTTCCCTTGTGAAGATATTTGACGCTCATTGGAGCCATCTCACTGAGATGATTTCAGTGAGTACCCAACTTTTTGCTCTGGATGTAGGAATAAGACTTTAATTGGTATCGAATTATTTCTTATGTAGTTCTATGGTGTACATCTCTGTCAATGGTTAAAGTCTGATGATATTTTCTACCATTAATTATGAAAGTTCAAAGTAGCACTATTCTATCCCTGGATACGACAGGTTCATCCGGACTTTGTTAAACGGTTTCGCAATGGAGGCATTTGTTCTGCAAAAAATGGGCCGTAATTTAGAGCCTAAAGAGTAGTAAATCAACCACTGCCAAAATGCTTGTAATAAACAGTATTAAGGTGAAATGATGTACTGTCTGACGAAGCAGTTCTACTACTTTCCTTTTCTTGCCTCTCTACTCAGTAGTCATCAACTCTCGTACGAAAAAAATTGCTCCTCCAGGAACAAATTCTATACTTAAAGAGTTGACCCTTTTGGAAGAGATATGTCCTTCAGAGAAGCAAACAGGAATTCTTATTGTTCCCCTTTACTGAGGTTGCCAAGCCAATATAACATTATTTTTTAGAAAAGAGCAGGGGGCATTTGTTAAGAGCCAGGATGATTATTAGAATTAATTCGGTAATTTGTATATGTATGCTAATGTATAACCATAGGCTATGTTGTCTACTGCATGAAAAATAAGTATGTCAAACTGCTTGTTTGCTTTTACAAAATGTTTCACATTAGCCATTTAACTGGTATTTGATTGGAAGATGGATCATCATTATATTTATTTGTTGCATATTTCATGTAAATAAAGGATGAAAAACAAATAGTAATATAAGAGTGCTTGATCATTATATGCTCTATACACAAAAAGTAATTGATATGGCATTTAGCATAATGTTGGTTCTTTTGCAGTCAACATATATTCATGTTTTAATGCCATATCAATTACTTTTTGTGTATAGAGCATATAATGATCAAGCACTCTTATATTACTATTTGTTTTTCATCCTTTATTTACATGAAATATGCAACAAATAAATATAATGATGATCCATCTTCCAATCAAATACCAGTTAAATGGCTAATGTGAAACATTTTGTAAAAGCAAACAAGCAGTTTGACATACTTATTTTTCATGCAGTAGACAACATAGCCTATGGTTATACATTAGCATACATATACAAATTACCGAATTAATTCTAATAATCATCCTGGCTCTTAACAAATGCCCCCTGCTCTTTTCTAAAAAATAATGTTATATTGGCTTGGCAACCTCAGTAAAGGGGAACAATAAGAATTCCTGTTTGCTTCTCTGAAGGACATATCTCTTCCAAAAGGGTCAACTCTTTAAGTATAGAATTTGTTCCTGGAGGAGCAATTTTTTTCGTACGAGAGTTGATGACTACTGAGTAGAGAGGCAAGAAAAAGGAAAGTAGTAGAACTGCTTCGTCAGACAGTACATCATTTCACCTTAATACTGTTTATTACAAGCATTTTGGCAGTGGTTGATTTACTACTCTTTAGGCTCTAAATTACGGCCCATTTTTTGCAGAACAAATGCCTCCATTGCGAAACCGTTTAACAAAGTCCGGATGAACCTGTCGTATCCAGGGATAGAATAGTGCTACTTTGAACTTTCATAATTAATGGTAGAAAATATCATCAGACTTTAACCATTGACAGAGATGTACACCATAGAACTACATAAGAAATAATTCGATACCAATTAAAGTCTTATTCCTACATCCAGAGCAAAAAGTTGGGTACTCACTGAAATCATCTCAGTGAGATGGCTCCAATGAGCGTCAAATATCTTCACAAGGGAAATAATTTAAGCTTACTAAAATGCCTTATGTATAGTGCTACTTCAAAAATACATAATGAACTTACATTATATAAAAATAATTTCAGCTAATTAAAGAGCCTTATGTATACTGCTAATTCAAAAAAATATATATATAATGGACTTACATTGTATGGAAAAATATACATGAACACAAACCACCAGCACATAAACATACATCACATAATCAGAGAAGCAAGCACCTGATATTCCTTGTTTTCTTATTTGATATGGAAAGGCAAACGTTTGGTATTCACTTGAAGCTTCTCTTCAACAGGCCTCCAGTGATCACCACAACACATGCTTTCATGGAGATACCATATGTGCCTAAAAAGCAACCTACTAATGTTCACAACTATATGGTATTTGTCTTGTATAACAGAACACATATGCACATACCCCTGCATATGAATATTAACCACATTACTAGATGACAACATCTGATACCCTTTATTTTCTTATTCACACATAGCCATTCACGACATTGCTAGGTAAGAGAGCATTCAGTACCCATTATTTTGTATATTCCTAAATAGCAAAACAATCTGATGGGTGGTCCTGACCAGACTAATAAGAGAAGACCATAACTATTTATAAGAACTAAACAGAAATACATATATGTACTGTAAGAAGCAAATACAATGTACAATGTAACTAACTTATCTGTGGGTTAGTTTGTATCAGCACTAATTCTTACTTAAAGTCTATCTGCTAAATATGCAATAATTGCTTCAAAACAACTTTCCTCATTTCCCCCAAACTTCATGAAATAAAATAAGGCATTTTGCATCGATTTCAATAAATAGTTTAATACTAATTGATTCAATGCAGTGTGCAACTGTCTTACCCTCACCATGGTGAAGCTGAAAACAGTCTAGATCCAGATTGGCTGATTTCTGAGAAGCAGCTGATCAGAATCTACACCTGTTTTTCATTGTGCTTCTGAATCCATTGTAGAAATGGAAATCATGCAACATAAATGGCTGTAAATTGGGGAGGAGTGTATTATATTGAAATATTTAGCATGGTAAGGGTTAATCAAATAAGTCAAACAGTAAAACCAGATTGATCATCGAGAAACTGATTTGTAAAATTTCATTTAACTTGATTAAACAATTTTAGAGCATTTGATATAAAAACCTATCATATGGGTCATTTCATAAAATTATAGAATTTGATACACTTTGACTAGCAAGAACGACTCTGAGTTTCTGTCATATACTGTCAACAATTATGCCTGACATCAGGTGTCAAATTGTTCCATGCAGCTTGGAGTGCCTTTTGCAAACCCAGTGTGTTTGTAATATTTTACAGATGCACTCTCCTGCCCATTTCACCCCATTTGTACTCAGTCGCGTTTACATCCAGGTTGTCTGCTGGCCACAGCAGTAAACTGACATTGTTATGCTGCAAGATTTGTTGTGTTACTATGACAGTATGCGGTCTGGGGTGGTCACCCCCAATATTACTCAAATAAACATTCAAGAAGGCTTAAGTCAGGTCTTGACTGGTATCAAATTCGGTGATTTTTTATGATGAGATGTGATACATTTATATCAAATACATGTACTCTAAAATTGTTTATCAGTAATCAATTTCTCAATAACCTGTTTTATTATCAATTTGGTCATAATATCTCTACCTTTGCACAAGACATATATGCCATACAATTTACATTATATATATAAGTAAGGTTTACAAACATTGTCATGGAGTTGAGTTTTTGGAGATTTTGGGTGTACAGAATTACCAACATTCCTTTTTTACCACAGAATTAAAAGCTTTATTAAAGTGTTCCTTCAAGAGCAGAGGACATGTTCAGAAGAAAAACATGGGCCATGTCTTCTTATATATTTGTTTTTCTATAAAACAACTGAATGTTATATTTTTTGGTACAGTTGCCTACAGAGAATAAAGAAAGGACAAAATACATTTTACAGTTTGAAACATGACTTAAATCCAATCAAGTTCCCCAAATAACCCAAGCAGAATCTATGTCATTTCATAATCATCAGACACACTATATTCATTATATCACACATCTCTCTCATACTTATTATGCACCTATCCAAGTTTTCCACCAAATTAGGCTGCGTCACCGAACACTGCTACCCCACCCCTTCTACCTCTCTCTTCTTACATACACGTTCTTTTTGTTACAGTCCCATTCCTAGAGATAATCCCCAACAACCCTACCCCGGGGAAAAATATGGATAGGTGTATAAAATAGTGGCCACCCAGTTCTATGCAAAACCACCAACAATACTTGCCTCAATGCAAGAGGCAAGTTTTGGAATATAACTTGGTGGGTGATTCACTGGAAGTCATTCATATCAGTATAATCAGGTATTGTTGTTGGCAGTTGATTCATACTGGTACAATCTTCACGGTACAATAATCGTAATCAGGTAATGGTGTTGACAGGTGATCCATACTGGTATAATCAAGAAATGGTTTGTTGTCTAGTAACATATTTTAAGGGATATTTAAACCTAATTGAACCATAATCCTGAATCAATGTACAGTGTGTGGTTCGAGATTTATATTATGTAAAAAAATATAACAGCTTATGGTCTGACCAGTAAGCTTCCTCTACTCCTATTTCACCATCACAGTTAGTAAAAACAAGGTCAATTATAGACCCATTATCTGTAGTAGGCTTATGATTCAACTGACTGCAATTCAATGTTCTATACATATACTGTTCTATTTTATTTGTTGTCTGTGTCACATTGATGTAAAAATCACCAATAATGACAAGTGGTTTGATTTTGTCTACACGTGGAATAAGTACCTTTTCAAAAATGTTGGAAAGGGTATAGAAAGATGTGCTGGGAGACTTGTAAACCACAACAACTTGCAAGTCAATCAGGTGATGATGACTTTCAATAACAATGAATTCTAAGTCTGTAGTATTGTAGCAAAAGCTGTTAGCTACAGTTATATCATTTTTGGCATACAGAACAGATCCATGAGGTGGCCTTAATACATTGTTGTTCAGAGGCTGACCATTCCTAATCATGGTAAAACCTTCAATAGCATATGCATTTGTGTCATCCATTTGACAAAGTCTGCTTTCTGATATACCAATTATGTGTGCAGACAGTAGACTCTTGTCACATCTTATATTTTCTATATGTTTGTGAAGTGAGCGACAATTATTGTAAGCTATTTTAAAATGGGAAGTTGCATCTATTGTATCTAACGGAACATAGCAAAGGTCTAACAGTGCATGATCATACAACCTCTGCATTTCTGTTTCAACATGCTCATCAACTTTCAATGCATCTTCATTAAAGTTGAGTATGTGGAGATTCTTTATTGACTTTACCCTGCTAAGAGCAACATAGTGTAGATGTGCGACTTTTCTGGTATTGTTTTGTGTCAAATCTATGACAACTTCATCAAGGGTAGATCCCTGTGCACGATGAACAGAGCGACCTGCTGCAGGTACTAATGGAAACTGAATTCTCTGAATGGTAGCATTTCTTGCTCTGCCATAAACAAATGTACGCTCTACATCCAAATACTGGAGTCCAGCTTTCATGAATTAATTCATTGTATAATCACTTATACTGTAATCTTCTCTGAAGACCAATTTGTGGATCAACAAACTGAACCCATATAATGCTTGGTCTAGTAGTGCCTGCTTATCTGTGATCAATATACTTAAGGACACAGGTTGCACCATTTGCAAGACCATCTTTGGTATTAACATTTACTGTCAAGTCATAAATCATACTGACAACAATGTCCAATGAATGATGCAAATTTGCTGTCTGAGTGGGATCTTGGGGCAATCTGCTTATTAAATTAATCTGGTCAGCCAGTTTCATACTTGGAGATATAACTGTATCATGACAAGGAACAGTAACTTTTTCAGTGTTGAGATTATTGATTATTTGTTCATTAAAGATACTCATGAACTTATTTTCAGCAAACAAGTGTGGCGCATTTAGTGGATAATCAATTGATTCTTTTAAACCTTACATGCTTTTATCTTTTCCCTATTAGATTCTGTCAATGAATTATGCCGTAACCTGTTCAGATGTTCAGTAAATTCAATGTCATCCTTTTGCCTCATTATTTCTGTCAATTCAAACATCTTGAAATGATCTTTCCACAAATTTGGTGTCAATGAAGATGCTCCTTTTTTCAAATCATTAAACACCCAACCATCACGTATTGGTTGTAGCCGATACAGATCACCAACAGCAATGATACTAACATTGCCAAATGGCTGTTTTGTGCCAGCGAGTTCCTGAAGTCTCTGATGAATAAAACTGAGCAATGTAGTGCCAACCATAGATATTTCATCAATTATTACAATTGACAAACTCTTGTATTTTGATCTAAAAGTATTCAAAGTGTCACAAGTCAGTGTTTGATCTGATTACTTGAATTTTTGATGAAATGCAGATGAGAACTCTTATTTCATCTGGGTTTTCTCCTTCTTTGAGATTTAGTAGTCTATATAATGTCTGATACAAAGCACCAATTACTACACTTTTTCCAACACCATTTCCTCCACTTAAAATGCATAGAGTGGGGCATCCTTCGTTTTTATCCAATGAACTACATGGTTATAGAAATGCTTTTGTTCTTTATTCAGAGATCTCAGGAGTTGTAAATGTTGCTCCTCTCCGAGAATATTTGAACTTTGCTCAACTCGTGTGACTAAACAAGAGCCTCCTATTTCAATTCCAATATCGTAGTTACTGTTGTCAACTGCTTGGTCAGGGTTAAAATAAACAATTTTTTCAGAGTCAACTGTTTGTTCCTCTGCAGTCTCTGACTCAGTTTGTTCAGTTCCTGGTGCTAACTCATCAAAGACATCTTGATAATCATTTTCTGCCCGTTCCCTTGCAATTTCTAGTTGCTCAACATGATGTTCATACTCTTTACATTTATAATCGACCATTCCCCTAATTGCTATGTAATGATCTTTGTATGTGTCATATGTGCCAATTAAATCTGTGCTTTCATTTCGCCATGGCAAAAATAATAACAATTTTTCACGGAAGTGATTTTCTTCATCAGATCTTGCATTAAATCTAACATATCTTAGAAATTTTGTTGTTCTTCCGTCGCTTAATTTTAATTTCATTTTTGAGTGTAAGTAGAGTATGAATGTCATCAAATTCTTGCACAACCTGCTCAATATGATCATCATGATTCACTTCATCGTCCCTTTCTTCTAAAAGGTCACCCTCAGGATAAACAATATCGAACTGTGAAACATAGTCGGCTAGACACCATTTTTTTAGAGCTTTGGGTCGTTTTGCATACCTTTTTATAACATTATCAGCTACAATGTCAGTTGAATCATCAGGCATTTCATCAAGAATACTTTTGGATTTAATAAGCTGTATGAGTTTGTCCGGTACGGAAGTATTGACAAAAACTACTTGTCTTATGCCGTTAGTTAACGGTATCTGAAGTACTAAATATACAGTTTCATGAGCACTGACTTCAATACTATTGGAAAAAGCATAGCCAATATGTCTAACCTGTCGTTTTATATCCAAGTTTCCATTCCTCGCTTCTGTGGCAGCAGCATCCTGGACGTCTTTGCCCAGAAAATATGGTTGGGAAACATAGATATTCAGAATCCAGATCCTGATGAATACTTAGAGGTCGTTGATTTTCTCCAGGAACAAATATCAATGTTCGATTTTCTAAGTTTTCATCATCAGCTAGTGTATCTATATTGCCAACACTTTCTTGTATGGTTTCCTCTGCATCTGAGTCATATAAATCATTTTCATTCTGATCAGACATTTCATCTTCCTGCATTTTCTGTGACTGCAACTCGTCCAGGTTAATTTTATTAGACTGGAAATATTTAGACTTGTCTGTTTCAATAAATTCTTGCACTATTTCTTGACTTTCTCGTGTAACTTGTTCTATCCATTTTTCATCAATATTAATCCCTGAGCTTTTGTATAGTTTACTATTGTTCATTTAACAATGTAATGCCACAAGCACACTCAAAGGTCGGACACTTTTTGTGAAAACACAAGATCTGTGTGACAATTTTTTCTTCAGTTTAACAGGAACAGTTACATTTTCATTGAATGGTCTTGGAAGAGTATCTACAACAGGCTGGATTTGAACTGGTACATTTACTGCATTTCCTTTAATAGAATACTGGCGACCTCTAGGTTTTTCTCTCAGTTGCATAAATGGAATACGCAATGCAATTAATCTTTTTTCTAATGGATGCATTTCAAGATCTTTTGGCTTAGAAAGCCATTTCATCCCGTTTGCAGTAGATAATTTAGGAACTTAACCACTTACAACACTATTTTTACATGTCATACATACCCATTCCATATTATCAACAGATAAAGGGCCTGAACAATACTGGAATTTACGAGCACCAGAAATAGTTCTCGCTTTTGTAACACTTTCTTTAAACCATGTCTGCTGACAACAACTACATATTGTTACGACCTGGCGGAGGTAACAAAAAAGATGGAAGTAAACCAGCAACAAGCCTATTTTGAAACTTAACAAAATTCATTTACATGTACATCAAAATTAAAACAGTCATTAATCAATCAAGAAAATATGTAATTTACGATACCTTAAATTATCCTGAATGTCCCTCAAAATGCCCTGTTTAAATCACAAGTCCTTTCACAGTTTCTGATCCCAAATATTAAAGTCAGCAGAATATTTCCAATAATCCCAGAATGAAAGTCACAAAAGTAATCCAATATATTTAAATTCCAGTATAACTTATTTAACTATAGACTGGTGAAAGTGTTTACAAAGATGACTAAAGGAAAATGTGTGGTCTTTATATATTAGCTAGGAACATTTAGGAATTAACCAGTGATAGATTTTACCAGACAGTTCTCAAATCTGACATAATTTTATACCAGAAGATTCTTAATGTTTACAACAGAAATTTCTATTATGTTCTACATCACTAAAATTAGATATTCTAGAAAATTCTCGAAACATCTTGAAAGTTCTCTAAGTTTCCTGAAGCTTCCACAACATTCTTTTGACAATGGGGAG
Organism: Ctena decussata; assembly: GCA_963989385.1. Classification (NCBI taxonomy): domain Eukaryota; kingdom Metazoa; phylum Mollusca; class Bivalvia; order Lucinida; family Lucinidae; genus Ctena; species Ctena decussata. The sequence goes on from OZ022504.1 coordinate 43,807,946, forward strand.
CAAATTCCAGAACTTTCCAGACAATTCTTTCTGTTTCAGGAACATTCTAAAGATTCTCCATTTTTCCAGAATGTTCTAAAGTACAATGTAAACAACTTGTTTATTTCAAACCTAGTAAACATCTAAAAACTGCAAAATCATGGTAAAAGAAAATATTTACACCATATTCATAACAATATATACATTGCTCCAACTGAAATGCTTTTATGGAATAGTTCCAGGCATGTATCAATATCTGAGCCATATTTTCTACATTTTGCAGATAGTTGTACCTTCATACAGAATGTTGGACTACTACGTTCAGAAGCTTTTCTTTTACAATCCAACATATTTTCATCTGTCTTATTTCTGGTATTTGATCTCCATTCTTCCTTAGTGACTCTTTCTTTTTCTAAAATGTACGGATCCAATCTGGCATTTCTCTTTGATTTTCTCTGTAACTCAAGTTCTTTCTGTTTGAATTCAGCCGATTCTCTAGCAACTCTGTTTGCATAACCTTCTTTTCTTTTAAAATCTGCTGGCATTCTAGCAGCTGTCATTGATTTTAATGTTGATTTCTTATTCTTGATTTTGATTTCATCAGATTCTCTTGCAAATCTTTTCGCATATTTTTCTTTTGCTTTAAAACCTGCTGACATTCTAGCAGCTGTCATTGATTTTAATTTTCATTTCTTATCCTTTATTCTGACTTCATCAGATTCTCTTGCAGATCTTTTCGCATATTTTTATTTTGCTTTAAAATCTGCTGACATTCTAGTAGCTGTTATTGATATTAATGTTGATTTCTTATCCTTTATTCTGACTTCATCAGATTCTCTTGCAGATCTTCTTGCATGTTTTTCTTTTGCTTTAAAATCTGATGACATTCTAGCAGCTGCCATTGGTTTTAATGTTGATTTCCTATCCTTTATTTTGATTTCATCAGATTCTCTTGCAGATCTTTTTGCATACTTTTCTTTTGCTTTAAAATCTGCTGACATTCTAGCTGCTCTTTTTGATTTTAATGTTGATTTCTTATTCTTTATTCTGATTTCATCAGATTCTCTTGCAAATCTTTTGCATATTTATTGTTTGTTTTAAAATCTGCTGACATTCTAGCAGCTTTTATTGATTTTAATGTCGATGTCTTATCCTTCATCCTGCTTTCATCAGATTCTCTTATTGCTTTTTATGTTTTCTTTCCATCTCCTTAAAAAAGGATTTGCTTCTGTTTGTATAGGCGTTTATATACTTTTCTGCCTATCTGACCTTTAACAGCAGTCTGCTTACACTTATTCCTATCCATCTATCTTATCTGTGATCTTCATCAAATTCATCTTTGCTTTGGATTCCATAATGTTGCCACTTTTTTTTTCTTTTGTCTACTGTTTGGGACTAGTTTTGATTTATTAGACTGAGTTATATCTACATTATGTTCTAATTCGACCATGTCTCAACCGAACATAACTCATTTATATTTTATTGAAATATTTTAACAACCTCGACCAACGCACTCTGCTGACTTAATACTTTACTGAATCAAAACTTAATACAGCTTCGTAAATTCCCAACGCAAATGCATTTTCAGAACAACTCAGCTGCAAAAAGTCTTAACACCTCTTGCACACCAGAAATAACAAACATCATTATAGGAAATGCCAACAGAAAACTGTTCGTTTTATTCTGAGCGACGTATTGTACGACTGAATATCAGAAAACAAGTCAAATCTTCGGCACCATGGAAACCCAAGTGGATCCACCAAGAAAACGACAGTGAAAAGAATGTCTTAGAACCTTAACTGTTCGAGACTGTACGTTTTTTCCTCTTTCACAAATAGTACAACCTATAATAGACTAAAACATATTTCAATTATGCTCAATAAATATGTCCGTCGACAAAACTGATCACTGAAACCTGTATCACATATACTGTTCCGAAAAATTGCATAATTGAAGACTTCTTTTATTTCTGCTGGTAACATTTCTGACTTGCGGAAATACATGCAGGTATACTGACACATACAAGATATCTTTAACTTAGAAAATTATTACAGATATGTAAATAAAAAGCTTCATCTCGTCCTTGACGTAAATGCAAAGGCATACGTAGAATATCTTTTAAACACGCTATTTAAAAAACAAATTCATTCATTTGAATAGTCATGTGGTTATTCATTCGTAATCATATTTTATATCATGATCAATTCCATACTATATTATTATATAAATACATGTATATATACTAAATTTTATTTTATTTTACTCATCTGTCAAACCCACGAACTGCCAAACTATACAATGACTGCTCCATCCATCATCCTTCATTTCCCTGCGGCATCGTGCAAGACTGTATTCAAATGAACCATTCGATGACCTCTCGTCTAAGAACCTCTATATCAAATCCGTATACACTGAAATGAATGACGATATTCTAAAATGTCTTTATAAATCAAATGATATACAGACCGAAAAATACCCCAGAAAATGCTTTCTTTGCAAACCTTTCAATATTATGCATAAACTCTCAGACAAAAACATTAAAATTTTTGAATTTATACAACCATTAAACACATGCTGAATACCATTATTACGTTTCTTAAAAATCTATTTACATGGCTAACGAGCATACGTCTGGTTCGACTAAATAACCCCTCTTTCTTCATTATCTCGCTGATCAACTTATTTCTGGCATCACTCGTGACTTTAAAAGGTGGGTGGGGGGGGGGGGGGGGGAATGTCTATCCTTACTCAACGCTGTCTTTGGCTCGAATGACAAATCACTAATTCACGCTTTGACATATACTCGCTTCTCAGCGAAAACCACGAGACTTCGTGCTATTAACCAAATCACGAGTCCTTACTGCTAACAATCTGAACATATCTTACAAACATGCTTCGCCACTTCACAAAGTCACATAATACAGTACCAGGTTATTTCTAATAAACGCCCCAAGTCTAAAACCCATTTTAACCGCTTACTTTCAAACTGTAAAAAATTTCAAACAAATATAAATTACATTATGTTCTAATTCGACCATGTCTCAACCGAACATAACTCATTTATATTTTATTGAAATATTTTAACAACCTCGACCAACGCACTCTGCTGACTTAATACTTTACTGAATCAAAACTTAATACAGCTTCGTAAATTCCCAACGCAAATGCATTTTCAGAACAACTCAGCTCGAAAAGTCTTAACACCTCTTGCACACCAGAAATAACAAACATCATTTTAGGAAATGCCAACAGACAACTGTTCGAATAACAAAGAACGGGCGGCTAATAATATTTTTCACTTTGATCTAAAGAACAAACTCAGAATCTAATACTTGAAAGTACAATCTTTGCTTGATGCTTACATGAAATAACTGTCTTTTGACTGTTCAAGTTACTTTCACTATATCGTACAAACAGTCACTTCGCCAGATCCTCAGCTTTGCAAACCAAACCACTTTGAGAATACCCGTTTCTATATATGTATTTTTGTAAATTTTCTTTATTTATAAGACGATTTTCACACTTTCCAGTATGAACCAAAAATATAGAATTTGTATGAATGACTTAAATCGAAGTACACAAATTACTTATAAATGTTTAACGCAGATAAATACTTCGAAAAAATCTTCAGAAAATTTTACCGCAAAAATTGCTATATGTACTGTACGCATATTCTTTAAACATCGGTAATGCTATAAATATATGCGCTCTTTTTAAGCACCAGTACTCCATCTCGCGTCAAAATTGTACCCCAGTACTCATCTTCATTCTCCGGTCTACTTTAACAACCGGTACTGATATACATACTCACTTTACTCCTCTGATCAACTAATACCAACAGTACTCCTGTAAGTATCCGCTTTCCTTCAGGTCAACTTTTACCACCAATACGACTATACATACGCAATTTCATTCTCCGATCAACTTTAACTCAACCAATACTGCGATACGAATTCACTACCCTTTTCTGTATATCTTTTATCTCCCGTACTGCGTTACGAACACATTACTTCTCTATAAATCCTAGTATTTTCAACCATAACCTCAGCCCGAGCTCCTCAAAAAAGACTTTAAATCTGAACTTAAATTGTTGAATTCTTTAAAATCTCAGAAAAAGACCTTAAAGTATACATTGGCAATTCGAAGCAATATCTTTCAATCCTTAGTAGATCAATGTTTCTGTATACAACACGAGCTGGTTAAAACTTTACATTAAGTAGGTCACATTTTAAAATCCAGACTTATAGACATTTAATTTTAGAAACACTTTTTTTTTTTTTTTTTTAAGTAATCTTTTTTTTTTTTTTAATTTCTTAAATAATATAAAATCATATGTAAATCCATGTAAAAATTCAGAAACAGAGTTTCAGTTAAATGTAATTTGAACTAAAAAGCCATATCGAAGTTGAAAATGTAAATGCATACTGTCGTCATCATTTCTTGCTTTTCACAAATATTAATCTTAAAATATGATACCAATTGTATTAATAGGTCATTTGAGTTTCTGCGAAATAGTTTTTGTAATGAAAAACAAGGACATATGTCATTAATGCATTCAATGGAATGTAAATTTTTTTACAGTTAATTTACATTTCTATTCAGCCAGATTTGTCAATATGAAGGTTCTTGACACCTACAAACTCGGTAACAACATAGTCAAACTCCAGTCACGAATGATGCGATGCATCCCATAAAACAATACATCCAAAGCTCTGGCTGAAAAGCCAATTTGAATCATTTCATATCAAACAAACCTGTAAAGCACTGCCTCATACGCCTACTTTGGATCATTTCCTGTCAACCAACCTTCCAAAGCACTGCCTGATACGCCTACTTTGGAGCATTTCCTGTCAACCAACCTTCCAAAGCATTGCCTGATACGCCTACTTTGGAGCATTTCAAATCAAAGCTCCGCCAACTTTGGCTCCGTACCTGTCAACCAACTTTCCAAATCTCTGCTTGATACGCCAACCTTGGTTACTCACAGCCAACAATGGCTTCCAAACCTAATTACATGTCCCTATAAAGGCCTGAACGCCATGATTCCAATATCATTTTAACTCCTCTTATCGTAATGAACAAAATGTAAAATCAGATCACAAACACATGCTTACCTTGATTTATCCCCCACGCTTATGCCAAAAGGCACCTTATCAGGAAACTCCTCACATATGACTAATATATAATACATCACATAGTGGAGACCACATTCTAAAGTCGGGGAAATTTATTTGATAGCTCATCTAAAATCGCTCATAAAATAAATTCTTTGGCGTAAAAACACTGGTTTATAAAAGTAAACTTTTCAGAAAATCTTACAACTCAGCGATTATCAATAACAGCTCAGTCATGTTAAAACTAAACAAGCGTACAATGTCATCGACATTAAAAAGCGTTAACACAACCTTTCCTACTTATTTAAAGAAACTTAACAAAAGCTGTCTTTTTGAAAATTAAGTATGAGTTCTGTCATCATTATCTAAGTCAAAACTTAACTGAATCTGTCACAATAAACTGACAAGGCCTATCAACGATCACTCGTCTCGAAAACGTAATTATTAATTGTATTCTTAAATTCTCATTAATTGAGAAAAATATACTTTTCCCAACAAGAATTTGAAAAAAACTGCTGATGCCGATATGTTAACCATCACATTGTTTAAAACTACTAACAGCGTTTGACAAAATATACATCCTTAGTTACCAATATAGACGTAATAAACAAAACATGAAAATATTAAAAGCCGATACAAAGCAATTAATTGAATAAAATACTATTAATTTATAGCCAGAATTTCTCGCTTCTGTCTATAGATTTCCTCGTCCTTTATTTAAAAACAATACACGAACTGAAGCGAGGTTGTGACCCAGTTGCAAAAACGGCTGTAATGGTTATATCTTTTGAAACTTAAAAATTAAACAAAGGGAGGAAACTTGGAATGCATTGGAAGAGCAATTATTATTATTTATTTTTGTTTATTTTTTTTTTTTTGGTTTTTGTTTTTGTTTTTTTTTACACTCCCCTGCAGAAAATAAGACATTCAATATCAAAATCTATTTACAAAGCGTGCTAAACCAGATATATGGCTTCCATTCCAATTTGCATTGTTTTTTTTTTTTTTTTAATTGTCAATCTTCTTACAGTACCTCTAGCAATTACTAGAAGCCAATACCTACTGACAAAAAGACTCGAAGCCTACTAAAAAGTCAAAAATGTCGATAGGACATTATCGACGTAATAAAACATACATGAAATATATCGTATTAAGTCAGATACACAGACAATAAATGACCCTCGTGCCGAAAATCCCCAGTTGCTTAATTACTGGTATGAATTTATGTAATAACTATCTTGAAGTTTCGCTGCAGACGACCTTGTTTCACAGCCTCTAAACATACAAAGTATTAATACTCACTTAAAAGCCCCACTGGTCTATCAGTGCTGAAATATTTTGTCATGAGGCATCGCTACAAGTTTCTCACTACAGATTCGCCATAGTAAACGACCGCGATTAGCAAACTTTAATATAATAATATGACCTACTTTCGATTCCATAAACATGAATAAATGGTAAAAATACAATGTACAGGTATGGAGACCTATTCACTATACCGCCTATATTCTGATAATTATCAACATTACTGGACGGGAAACCAGAAGAGGACGATTACATTTTGTGGAACAATTAAATCTATTCCCCTTTACTTTTTACTTAGCGTATGACAACATATGCATAGCAATCAAACATGTATGTTGAACCGCTTTCTCAGTTTCTCTAACGATTAGTTTTTAGAAATTTTGCCACGGATAGTACTTTAGAAATAAATTGGCAATCAGAAAAACCTACTTCAAGATTATGAACTTTAATAAAATGGAAAAAATACAATGTACAGCCGCTGTTTGTGTTACAATTTTCGCAACAATGTTTCAACAGCACCTCAGCTGAAAGTATCCATGACCGCAGTGCGAGGCAACAAGCGTCCATCCATATTTCAGTTCAGTTCAGTTCAATTCTATCGACGTTCCCCAAGTGGCTCGACGGTACGAAACCATAGTTGCACACACTTGGTCCCGTGTGACCGTCCAAATCCATCCATATATATAGACTGAGAGTACATGTACTAAAACAACTTTAAAGATTGGCCTTACAGTAAATCACAGTTTAAACATTTGAAAACCTAACAGCATTTTTCCCGCCTCTGTAAACACAGAGAAACACATAATCTACAGAAAATTCAATACCTTTCCAAACCATAAATAAAAATGGTAAAAATACAATGTATAGCCGCTGTTTTGTGTTACAATTTTCGTAACAATGTTTCAACAGCACCTCAGCTGAACGTATCCATGACCGCAGTGCGAGGCAACAAGCGCCCATCCATATTTCAGTTCAGTTCAATTCAGTTCTCCTATCGACGTTCCCCAAGTGGCTCAACGGTACGTAACCATAGTTGCACACACTTGGCGCCGTGTGTCCGTTCAAATCCATCCATATATATAGCCTGAGAGTACATGTACTAAAACAACTTTAAAGATTGGCCTTACAGTAAATCACAATTTAAACATTTGAAAAACTAACAGCATTTTTCCCGCCTCTGTAAATACATAGAAACACATAATCTACAGAAAATTCAATACCTTTCCAAACCACCATAAGGAAATTCGAATGAGAAACGGAACCGAATTAAAAGTTATAACATAATAAAAACCTATGATACCAAAAACACAGTCATAAATGGGACACAATCTAGAAAATTAAAAGAAACGCTAGCAAAAGAATGCTAAGCAAAGCGTTAACGATCAACCTGCTCTGAAAACTTTAGAGTAGTTCGCGTTACTGCACCGCCACCCCTTAGTGGAAAAGATGAAGTGCTAACTAATTATACACACATTGGTAATAGTGTGCCGTAGAAACCTATGAAGCATAAATTTCAGTCCCTATATGGACAGCAGGAATAAATAACCTCACACATCCTAAAATCGGACTGTATGAAACATATAAATTGAAACGTATCGGCACACCTTCCATAAGGCATAATAAAGGCAACATTTTCTCCAATTTTGAGCTTAGATAAGCTTACAATATGCTTTTTTTTATTCATTTATTTATTTTTGAATATGCGTATCCATTCTAAGAAAACTTGCTAGCAAGAGTAGCCTCCCTTAATCGAAAACACTTTGATAATTCGCACAATGATTGATTTTTTTTTACGTCCACGGTAAACAGCTAATATGTCGGGACGGTCAATTAACTTAGCCACACTATTCCTAGGCAGGTTTAGACCTCCTAAGCGGTTAACCAGTTCTAAGTGAGCGTGTTAAAGTCAGTAACTGACAACTGCCCTTCTTTAATCAGCGGAAGGAGAAACAAAAGTTTGTGGCCATATAGGACATAGAACTCAGGACCTCTGGCTGAAAGTCGGGTGCCCTACCGACTGCGAATTCGCACAATGATAGAAACTGAAATGTATACAAAACATAACCAAAGTAACCGACGGATAATACAATAACCAGATCAGGCGATTCTTGCTAAACAGTCTGAACAATATCTACATATCTCAAGTAGATTATGTTAATCTGAAATAAACGGACATTTCCATAGAAATTTCTCCTTTTGCTCTATCACGGCTTGCAACTAAACTGTAAAATAAAAGGAGCATAAATACTTATCAAATGTTCTGCTAATTGTAGACTGCAAAATCTGACGCCTTCCAAACGAGAAATTAACTCGAGAGAAGAATCCCGCCTGCCGCATGCACTAGCGCTGACAAATACTTCCACGTCGCTCAATGTCTATCCTTACTCAACGCTGTCTTTGGCTCGAATGACAAATCACTAATTCACGCTTTGACATATACTCGCTTCTCAGCGAAAACCACGAGACTTCGTGCTATTAACCAAATCACGAGACCTTACTGCTAACAATCTGAACATATCTTACAAACATGCTTCGCCACTTCACAAAGTCACATAATACAGTACCAGGTTATTTCTAATAAACGTCCCAAGTCTAAAACCCATTTTAACCGCTTACTTTCAAACTCTAAAAATTTTCAAACAAATATAAATTACATTGACAGCAGTGTTACATGCATCATATGTCATAAAGTGTCTGTCAGAATCCTTATTGGTTAGGGTTTCTGATCTCAATTTGAGTTCAACAGGTAACATGTCAAATTGTTCAGATAAATCAATAAGCATACTGTCATATACTGCATACATAAATGATTCTAGGTCTTCTAAGCAAGAAAAATTTACTAGTACAGACTTTCCATCATCACATGACAAACCATCTGGTCCATGTGAATGTGAATCAAAAAAGAGTGACCATCCTTTCTTTTAAATACAGCTGAACAAATTGAACCTATCATAAACAACAGATAAGAAGATTTTTGGAAAGCAATATGAAGTGTCTCATATAGTGATGGTAAACCTGAAGTAGCAACCTGCTGTGTACAAACTCCAGAAATAACATCAAACTCCTCAACGACAATATCTTTCTTAAAAATAGTTACAGCTTCCGGTATTTCATCCAAGGTTAATGACTTGCTTTTAAATAGCCCCTGTGCTTTTAAGCCAGATATAACTTTGTTATATGAAATATCACCTTCTAAATGCACTTTATCAAGGCAATGTCTTGTTCTTAAATGTGAAAACTTGGAAAAGATTAGGGAACATTAAGCATTCATAGTACACTGACTGCCACGTGATTGGTCACTGAAAATATGGTCAGCTTGGTTATATGACCCAAGAAGAATTGTTCTGCTGGGAACTTTAATACTTCTAGGTTTTCTAGATAATGGATATCTATTGCTGACTACAGAAGTGGCTGGATAAAGATCAGTTTGGTTGCTAATTCTTTCTCTGATTTCTTTGTTTCAATATCATTTTTCATTTGTGAACAATCATAGTCATTTTGTAACCTTTTTTCACAATCTTTTGCAGAGCAATTGTTTTCACTATGATCTTTTGAGTCAGATGATACGCTGAGGCAGGTCATACCCACATCTGACAAACTGTGCGACCCTGGATCAGATATTACAATGGGGCAGATCATACCCACATCTGATAATTTGTGCGACCCTTGCTCAGATGTCCCCAATTAGGGCACAGATCCTCCATAATCTGCGAGGTGGGTCTGACCCACATCTGAAAATTGCGACCCAGGACTACCACCACCATCTGTCTTCACAACCTTATTCACCACTGACTTTCTCCAATTCTTGCTGCGTGGCATGCATCAAACTGAAAAATACCGAACATGTTTCATTGTTCAAAGTCATTATTGCCTGATATATATGCTACAGCAAAATTCTTAACACCAACAAGGCTACAGTTTGCACCAGCCAATATGATAATGGTCACAATTGATTAGCAAAGACTAAGACAAAACCTGCACATTTGCACAGTCTTGCCAGAGCCTTTACTGTTTGTCTTTACATGCGCTGAGAATAAGATGAAGGTTCAGAGAGTCAACTCAGGCTTTATGTCCCATCAACAACTAGTTCATGCAGAGACGGGACCTCCGCTTAAAGCCTCCTCTGAAAGACCGGACAACCGGGTAATCAATATTACGATCCCTGGATGGTAGACCACTGTGCTATCCACTACACTACCACAGTCCTTTGAGACAAAGAACCAGATTCTAAGCTGCACAGGATGCTTGCTCATGCATGTTTGGTGTATGGTTTTTCAGAGGGCAATATGTGCCAAAATCTCATGGGCTAGCATATTAAATTTTGTTTACTGACAACCAGTTGCTAAAACAGTTAAAAAATACAGGATCACAACATATTCTATCTTGGGTCCAGCTCCCATTTCCATCATTATTTCTATGACACACAGATGGTAGGTTTATTTCATATTGGGCAATCTTTCTTGTCTGCAAAAACCATCTGTTTTTCTGCGAGTGTGAACCATTCGGCAAAGTGAAATGACAAGAGCACATCTGATATTGTGATATCGGACATGTCTGATTTTCGTAATCTCTTTGATGTATTGTTCTTTTTTGTATAGCCCTATGGTCACATGCTGGGAAAGGGCTGGCCCTTCAGCGTTTCTGTTTCTGGTGTTTTCTTGTTTTAACAATAGAATATAGGGTAAAGATTTGGCCAGTAAAAATGTTTATACAGGTAAGTTAGAAGTCCTTCATGCAAATCAAACATCTGAAGCTTTTGATCCACAGCTGAACTAATGGTGATGATGGGTTTTTAAAACTGGTTCCTCCATTAATTCATTACTGGCCATTCCAGGGTGGTGCTTCTGATGTGAATTTTATTGTAATTTTCTGTTTTATTGTTGTATTTGATCTGTTCTTCAGTCTCTTTTGCATAGTACTGCAGGCAATGGGCTAGCCCCTTCGCTCTCATGTTTATGGTGTTTTCTTGTGTTCATACTACTTTCCTATATCTATTGGGTAAGGTGTGGGATTTGATTATGATCAGTTCCTTATCATTGCCTTTTTCCACTTTTCCTTTGTTTTATCTAAATTAGGCTAAATAATAAAATATGTGTGGTTCAAGTTAACCTGTTGTCCGGAAGGTTCGGGGGATATAGCGATGAGCCTGGCGTCCGTCTGTCCGTCCGTCCGTCCGTCCGTCCGTCCGTCCGTAAACATTTTCTTGTCCGCTCTATATCTTGAATACCCTTTGGAATATTTTCATGATACTTCAAAGTTATGTAGAACAGGTCATGACGATGTGTCGCGTACAAGAATGGTCACTCTTGCTATTGTACTTTTTGAGTTATTTTCCCTTTGGTGAGTTTTTGGCAGATTCGTGTCCGCTCTGTAACTTGATTACCTTTTGGAATATTTTCATGATACTTCACAGATGTGTAGAACAGGTCATGACAATGTGTCGCGAACAAGAATGACAACTCTTGCTTCCTTAACTTTTTTAGTTATTTCCCCTTGATGGTTTTAGGTGTGATTTGTTGGCAGATTCGTGCCCGCTCTATAACTTGAATACCTTTTAGAATATTTTCATGATACTTCACAGATATGAAGAACAGGCCATGACAATGTGTCGAAAACAAGAGTGACAACTCTTGCTTTCTTACTTTTTGAGTTATTTCCCTTGATCATTTTAGGTGTGATTTCGTGTCAGCTCTATAACTTGAATACCTTTAAGAATATTTTCATGATACTTCACAGATATGTAGAACAGGTCATGAAAAAAAATGTGTCGCGAACAAGAATGACAACTCTTGCTTTCTTACTTTTTGAGTTATTTCCCATTAATCATTTTAGATGTAGTTTCATGTCCACTCTATAAACTCATATACCTTTTTGAATATTTCATAATACTTCACAGATGTGTAAAACAGGTCATGATAATGTGTCGCGAACAAGAATGACAACTCTTGCTTCCTTAACTTTTTGAGTTATTTCCCCTTGATGGTTTTAGGTGTGATTTGTTGGCAGATTCGTGCCCGCTCTATAACTTGAATACCTTTTAGAATATTTCATGATACTTCACAGATATGAAGAACAGGCCATGACAATGTGTCGAAAACAAGAGTGACAACTCTTGCTTTCTTACTTTTTGAGTTATTTCCCTTGATCATTTTAGGTGTGATTTCGTGTCAGCTCTATAACTTGAATACCTTTAAGAATATTTTCATGATACTTCACAGATATGTAGAACAGGTCATGAAAAAAATGTGTTGCGAACAAGAATGACAACTCTTGCTTTCTTACTTTTTGAGTTATTTCCCATTAATCATTTTAGATGTGGTTTCATGTCCACTCTATAAACTCATATACCTTTTTGAATATTTCATGATACTTCACAGATGTGTAAAACAGGTCATGATGATGTGTCGCGAACAAGAATGAGAACTCTTGCTTTCTTACTTTTAGAGTTATTTCCCCTTGATGGTTTTAGGTATGATTTCGTGTCCGCTCTATAACTTGAATACCTGTTGAAATTTTTTCATGATACTTCACAAATATGTAGAACAGGTCTTGACGATGTGTCGCGAACAAGAATGACAACTCTTGCTTTCTTTCTTTTTGAGTAATTGCCCTTTGTTGATTTTAGGTGTCCGCTCCATAGCTTGAATACCTTTTGAAATATTTTCATGATACTTCACAGATATGAAGAACAGGTCATATTAATTTGTCTCATACATGAATGACAACTCTTGCATTCATACTTTGTGAGTTATTTCCCTTTGGTATTTTGAGCTGCTGTTTGAGTCTCTGCTCCATATCTGTATAACTCTGGCCTGCTCCACAATTTTAATAACCTTATACCTTTTAGAATATTGATAAACATGTTGTGATATCTTATCAGCGTTCCTAACCCTCTCTGACCCCTCCCCCCCCCCCACCCCACCCCACCAAAAAATTTTTTTTTCTCCAGATTTGGATTCTTTGTCCAAATTTACTTACTTGAGAGCTCAAAATTAGGTTTGTAGGGCTTGTAGTTTAGAAGTTATTCACACATTTTAAAAGTTTAATGTATCATATGCTATATATTTATGTATATGGCGGCTGTTTGAGATAATACTTCTTTTTAGCAGTCAAGCATACTTTTTTAGTCTGAGTGTTAGATAATCATACATCTGTTAAACAGATAATGTCTATCAGAAGCATAAAAGAATGACAATATATTACTTACATGTGTTTTGAAGTGCACCCTTTTTACCAAGGCCCATGGGGGTCTGCGGTCGGGGGATTTGCCATATCCTCTGATGGCTATTTTTACTCTCTATCCTAGATTTTTGCCAAAGATTAAAGTTAGAAGACAATATGATCAGAAAACCGTTTCAAAAATTTACACCTGAAAAAGATGTCTAAATTACTATCGATCTTTTTTTTTTGCAATTACTTTCAAGAGGCAACTTTTGTAGCAGCATTTTCTTCTCATTACAAGTATTATGTAAACTAGAAGGTTGTCTAGGAACAATTTGTCTAGCCCGCTATTTGCTATAGTGACCTATAATTATGTCAAAATAAGTTAATATTTCACTCTAGAAAGAAGCCAAATAACATCATGTTTATACAGCATGTTTCTTCTTTTGTTTTGGAATTTTCACAAAGGAAAATAGGTAGAGGTGAAGAACAAGAGAAGGTCTATTTATGAAAATTATGTTATCCGACCTTCAAGTGCGACTTTGACCTTCAACCTATCCAAACATTTGACTTGACACTTGCACTCATCAAGAAGAACAATTGTGCAAAATTATTTTGAAATCCATGCGTAAATGTAGAATAATGGCTGGCACACGCAAAGCTTATGACGATTTTATCATTTGACTTTCACGTGTGGCATTGACCTTCCTAAGCAAATATTTCAAATGGCACTTCTACTCATCAAGGAGACCAACAATTGTACAAAACTTTTTTGAAATCCATGAATAAATGTAGAAGTAATAGCTTGGACAAGCTAAATTTATGACCATTTTATCATTTGACCTTTAAGTGTGACCTTGACCTTGGACCTACCTGAACAAATATTTCAAATGGCACTTCTACTTGTCCGGCAGACAATTGTTCTAAATTATTTTGAAGTCCATGCATAAATGTAGAAGTAATGGCTTGGACGAGCTCAATTTATGGTCATTTTATCATTTGACCTTCAAGTGTGACCTTGACCTTGGACCTACCTGAACAAATGTTTAAATGGCACTTCTACGCATCAAGGAGAACAATTGTGCCAAATTATTTTGAATCCATCTGCAAATACAATAGTTATGGCACGGACAAATCTGGACGGATGGATGCACGCACTTACACCGAACTGAAGTTGTAACAACTATGTCTCGCTCGACGCAACCAGGCTCGACAAAAAAAACACACACACACATACAGAAAAAAACTGTTTCCTTCCTACCTACCTATAGTACTTATAGTATCCTTGGTGTAACCAGAACCACACATACTTGTTTGTTTGGCCTTACCTGTCTACAAATATATACTTGTCTTGTATCTTATTACTCTATCTTCTTCACTCTTGTTTTTCACTCTTCTTTTTAATCACAGTTAATTGTCACTTTATTAATTTACAAAATGTTAATGAACACTTTTATCTATATTATCGATTTATGAAAGTACCTGGAAAAAAATATTTTGCATGTACATAAGACTGAGGCAGTAAATGTTCAAATATTCAAAATGCAACTAAAAAATAAAATTTCAACAATTCACAAAAACGTATATCATGCCATGACCAGCAAGGCGGCTACATCCCAGGACGGAGCCCTTAATCTGCACAGGTTATTTTTTTATTATTATTTTATCCTCTACACCCAAAACTGAATATGCAAAGGAATCTTATACAGATTTGACTTTTATTTATCATTGTGGTAAATTCACATTAGGATCAAATTAGTCCCGAGTGTCCATGCTCCCAATGATTATTATTCTATAATAACTGGAATATTTCACCTGTGACACTTCAATATCTGGTACACCTGCGATTACCCTCATTAGGAACGTTCCAACAACAACTAGGTCATACAGGGATGAAACCTCAGTTTAAAGTCTCATCCCACAGACCAAAGAAGAGGGGGGTCAATCTCACGGCCCATGGACTGGTAGTCCAGTGTGTTATCCACTACAATACCGCCGCTCCTGCTTGCAGTATAAATCAGTGAGTATTATATAAAATACTTCTGAGAAAAAGTTAAAAAGCCATTCTCTTCATACCAAATTGAAATATGGAAGAAGAATAATCAATACTGAATATTTTGGTACAGCATTCGGGCAAATATATCCTTACTGATCGACTTTGATATAATAAATGTAACCTTTATGTAACAGTTTTTGATAATATCGGTTCCTGATCATTGGCTTTTATTTAAGAAATATATCAGCTCTAGCAGTGAATTGTTGAGTAATAATTCACTGTTTGGAGGTCAGTTGTAAAGTAGATCATATCACGAGCGCGGAGCGCGAGTGATATGTCTACTTACAACTGACCGACAAACAGTGAATTATTACTCAACAATTCAATGCTAGAGCTGAATTATTTCGATTCTAACACTCAAAAACGCTGAAAAAGTATTCTTTTCATTCAAACTCTCCCAACCTTTCTGCCAGCGCGTTCATGCTTCCGCCAATATTCTTAACTGTATCTAAGGTAAATGTATGTTTTTAGGCAATTTTAGAAAGAAAAAGAGACGTTACACCGTCTTACGTCTCAAAACGTCACAAAATTACGTCAGTAATGCCAGTGACGTCAGCAATTAGACACACGCGCTCCGAAACAGTGAATTGTTGCAGAATAAAACACGGAAACTTTCCATTGCTTCAATAGGCGCACTGTGTTAGAATTCTTCAATAAAATTTCAGAACATGTTCATACAATTCTTGCCCTTAAAAAAAGAAACTAGAAGACAGCAGAAGCTGTGGTTGCTGAGTGGATAAATCACTGGTCCTGAAAACCAGGGGTCACTGGTTAGCTCTCAGCTCTATGCAAAGGTTTTTGATAATATCTGTTTCTGATCGTTGGCTTTTATTTCGTCTATGAAATTCCAGAACATCTTGTCATACAATTCTTGCCCTAAAAAGAAACTAGAAGGCTAAAGAAGTGAGAAGCTGTGGTGGCCGAGTGGATAAATCGATGATCCTGAAAACCAGGGGTCACTGGTTAATCTTGGCTCCTCCAGTCTATGGAGAAGTCTTTAAGCTGTGGCCCTGTCTCCATATGATCTTAGCTATTGTTGGAATATAATACCCTAACAAAACCATAGATACATACAAATATACTTTTATCAAAGTTTGCATCAAAATCTTCTATAATTTCCTTATGTTACAGTATTTCCTTATGTCTTATGTAACAGTAATTTCCCACAAAAAACACCATAAAGCAAATTTGAACTTGTAAAAAAGTCAGGGTCAGCCCATGGTCACCATTTAAACAATGTTGGTAGAACTCCAGTACGCAATTCTAGATACCAAGTTTCAAGACAATTGGTCATTTGTTTCTGGAGAAGATGATTTCTGAAGGCTTTTTACTATATATGGATATGGTCGACATGCTGGTAATGTGACCTGGACTGCTTGAACAAATTTTTTGCAATTTTCTTTTGCACAACCCCTACCATACCAAATTTCAAGCATCTGGGCCAATGGGTTCTTAATAAGAAGATTTTGAATATTTTCCTATGTATTTCTATGATTTAAAGCCAGGCCCCCCTGGGGTGGGGCCATTTTGGACCCTGGGTTCACCATTTGAATAAACTTAGTAAAGGACTACTAGGCAATGCTACATACCAAAAATCATGCATCTGAGCCAAGCAGTTCTGGAGAAGTAGATTTTTTAATATATTTTTTGAACTAAGGACCCCTGCTGAACCCTGGGGCCACCATTTGAACAAATTCGGTACAGGTCCACTAGACAATGGTTCATACCAAATTTCAAGCATCTGAGCCCAGTAGTTCTGAAGAAGATTTCTGAATATTTTCCTATGTATTTCTATGGTTCAAACCCAGGACACCCTGGAATGGGCCTTTTTGGGTCCTGGGGTCACCATTTGAATACACTTGTAAAAAGACCATTTGGCAGTGCTACATACCAAATTTCAAGCACCTGAGCCTTGCAGTTGTAAAGCAGAAGATTTTTAAGTATATCTTACTGACACCAAGACCACCTACCACAGGTCCATTTTGGACCCTGGAGCAACCATTTGTAGAAACTTCATGGAGGCCCACCAGGCAATGCTACATACCAAATTTCAAGCATGTGAGCCTAGCAGTTGTAAAGAAGAAGATTTTAAAGTATATCTTACTGTTGAATCCAAGACCCCCCTCCCACCACAGGGCCATTTTGGCCACTGGAGCAACCATATACAACAAACTTCGGGGAGGTCCACCAGGAAATGTTTCATACACAATTTCATGCATCTGAGCCTAGACATTATGGAAAAGAAGAATTTTAAATATTTTATCTTGTTTTTCTACGGTTCTAACTCTCGACCTCCCTCAGGTAGGACCATTTTGGACCCTGGGATCTGCATTTGAACAAACTTAGTAAAGGAATTCTAGCTCAGCCTACTGGTTCTTATGAATATGATTTTTTAAATCTTTTTCGTATCTCTATGGCTCAAACCCAGGACCCCCTGGGTATGTCTTTTTTGGACCTTGGAACCTGCATTTGAACAAACTTGGTAAAGGACCACTAAGCAATGCTTTATACCAAGGACCACTAGGCAATGCTTTATACCAAACTTCCAGCATCTGAGCGGTTCTGAAAAAGAATTTTTTTGAATATTTTCTATATATTTTCTATAGTCCAAACGCAGGGCCATCTGGTGCAGAGCCATTTGGGACCCTGGAGACACCATTGAAAAAACTTTGTAGAAGTCTATTAGATAATGCTTCATACAAAATTTTATGCCTCTGAGCCTAGCAGTTCCAAAAAAAAGAAGAATTTTAAATATTTTTTCTATGTTTTTCTGTGGTTCAAACTCTGGACCTCCCTTGGGTAGGTCCATTTTGGACCATGGGACCTGCATTTGAACTCACTTAGTAAAGGACCTCTAGGTTTAACTACATACCAAATTTCAAGCATCTGAGCCACGTGGTTCTGAAGAAAAGGATTTTTGAATATTTTTCTATGATTTCTATGGTTCAAACTCTGATTCCCTGTCATGGGGCCATTTTCGACCCTGGGGCCACCATTTGAACAAACTTGGTATATGATTACTAGGCAATAATACACACCAAATTTCAAGCATCTAATCCAAGCAGTTCTGGAGAAGATGATTTTTGAACATTTTTCTATGCATTTCTATGGTTCAAACCCCGAACTCCCTGCTTTGGGGTCATTTTGGGCCCTGTGGCCATCATTTGAATAAACTTGGTAAAGGACCACTAGGCAATGCTACATACCAAATTTCAAGAATCTGAGCCATGTGGTTCCAAAGTAGGAGATTTTTTTAATATTTTTCTATGTATTTCTATGGTTCAAATTCGGATTTCCTGCTGTGGTGCCATTTTGGGCTCTCGGGCCACCATTTAAACAAACTAGGTAAAGGACCACTAGGCAATACAACATACCAAATTTCAAGCATCTGGACCAAGCAGTTCTGGAGAAGAAGACTTTTGAAAAATTTTCTTTGCATTTCTATGGTTCAACCCCAGGATTCCCTGCCTCGGAGCCATCTTGGACCCAGGGCCACCACTTGAACAAACTTGATAGAGGACCACTAGGCACTGCATCATACCAAATTTCAAGCATCTGAGCCCAGTGGTTCTAAAGAAAAAGATTTTTGAATATTTTTCTACGTATTTTTATGGTTAAAACCCAGGACTCCCTGCCCCGGCGCCGTTTTTGATCCTCCATTTGAACAAACTTGGTAGAGGACCACCAGGCAACGCTATGTACCGAATTTCAAGCATCTGAGCAAAGCAGTTCTTGAGAAGAAGATTTTTAAATATATTTTATTTTTGAACCCAAGACCCCCTGACCCAGGGCCATTTTTGGGCCCCAGGGCCACTATTTGAACAAACTTGGTAGAGGTCTACTAGACAATGCTTCATTCCAAATATCAAAGCCCTAGGCCTGGCGGTTTCAGAGAAGAAGTCATTTAAAGCAAATTGTTGACGCCGCACGAAGGACGACGGACGACGCACGACGGACGACGGACGCTGGCTGACCACAATAGCTCATCCTGAGCCTACGGCTCATGTGAGCTAATAAAGTTTCCTTTTAAAAGGAAAGGCTTGCCGAGTTTTTACTGACGTCGCACTGCGATGTAAGCGCCTGGCATTGACGTCATTTTGACGTTATGTGCCCGCTGGGTTAATACCAACGGAAGGAGAATTACGAGAACTAGCGTATGAGGACTAAACAAAAAGAAATTTAGCCTAATTATGAAGTTGTTGTCGTACACTTCTCATTACAATTTATTTTTTAATTTAAATCCCCTCTTAGGCCAGCGATTCTGCAGTGTTTGGATTCCAGTTGCATACAAAGGTTCTTCTTGCATGTCAAGAACTTCCAGGACAACCAAAATGACGTCATAATCACAGACAAACTGCTTTCCAGTCAATTCTTGAAAACGGTGGAAGTAATCAACAGGAATGCATAGACAACACGCCTTTGATAACTTTACTCGGCGATGGATCTTGATTTTCTGTCTCAGCTGCTTCAGTAATTGACCTCGCATTCCCCACTATTTACCTCTCCCTAAACAGGTGGTTAACATGCAAACACTTTATGAATCCCGAATGACTGAAGCGATCACTTTGTCATCCGAAGGCATACCCATTGCTTTCTTTGGAGACATGGCGAGGCGTTGTGGCATGTTTCCATAGTTTCGGGTGTTGGTTCGGTTCTGGCTGAGAGAGATAGACCAGTGGCTCACCCAGTGTCTAAAAACTGTCAATGAATCCCTCGGAGAGATTGAAATCTCAACGGTTCTGAAATTGTCCACTCTTTTCGTTACCTGTATTCCTACAAGAGGTTTCAAGGACAGACTATTCCTGAATGAACAACCGGTATTGTATTAGATGTTGAATTGAGTACATTACACCGCTGCTTGCCATAGACATGGCCTTTACAATGAATACACGTTACCTATACACCGGCGTTACCGTATTTTGCATATATCAACACGGTCACTGTGCATATTAGCCACACACACACACAGATAGATGGGATACTTTATTTGGTAAAAGGTGATGAGTGCTGAGGAAACTCTCCAGAAGCGCCTGCTAGTTGAGTTTAAACAATAAATTTGAACGTTGATTTTTTCTGCTTTGACAGGTTTTCCAGATACACAAATCTGCAGACGCATCAGCGCAGTCTGATCAATCCATCCTCAGCATGACGTATTCCTGGATCATGGAGAATATGAATACCGAAAAAGAAAGACCATGATCAGTCTGCACGGATGCATCAGCTCGAGCGTGGTGGCTGCTCTACGTAGTTACATTTCACAATACCCTACGGCCTTTTTTCGCCCAAACGCCGCTGTATGCTAAAACAGCAAGCTTTTTGGAAAAGCTAATTCTTGTACGATAAGCGTCGTGTTTACGGAAAGTGCCGACCGTTGGCGACAATGCGATCAAAAATAGAATAAAATGCCAGCTGTTATTTTTAGCAGATGCGGTAAACCAGCTATGGATATAAATAGACTAAGTCGGACGAGTTCTCCGCTTGTTGCAATGAAACGTTTGTATATGTGAAGAACAACATGAACAAAAGCAGTCTCAAACCGGAACGAGCTTTTCAATCCTTTGGGCCGCAAGCCAGAAAGGTATCGTTAGCAAATGAAAACAAATGAATGCCCGATAGCAAGCTGTTGAAGAACTTTCGTTTCGTCTTCTGCAATTATGATTGATGGTCCTCCTGCTGATGCACATACATCCAAACCACATTCTCTGTCTCACGAACAGCAAAATATTTGTTAAAACATATTTGAGCCGCGACAAAACCAACAAAGTGGTTGGGCACCCAGCGCAGACTCAGGTCAGCCTGGGCATTCCAATATGAATCTTACAAAAGAATCTGTTTAAAACCTAATAGTAGCTTAAGGTGTTGATAATACCTTCCGTTGCTCCATTTGGTTTATCAGATACTTCTGTAAAAATCATATTGGATTGACCTGTTTTTATTATCACAACTATCTACCAAGATGATGAGTTTTCGCTGTCCGCATTGGAGGTAGCTTAGAGCCTTAACTACCCTTTAAGCGCTTAGCAAAGAGTCTGATCAGACTGGGCAGATACCCAGGCTGAACTGAGTCTGCGTTGAGCGCACAACCACTTTGTTGGTTTTCTCGTGTCGCGGCTCATTTGTTAAAAGGGAAGACAAACAAAACCTTTGTAACATTCTGAAAAAGAAAATAGAAAAAATTAAACAAAATAAAAAACGTAAATAAAAAAAATACACACTCCTGATGCGATACATTCATCAACCCACAATCGTGCGGCTATACCCGGTGTCACTGGGTCCAGTAATCCTATGTGTCCAAAATATATTATGTATTGTGGATCAAAGCAATTCTTATTTTACCAAACAGCGTTGACCTAGATCAGACGCCATATAACGCCCCGTCTGAGGGTCTACACTATTTGCTTTTGACAGATAAAATCAAATAAAAACAAGAGCTGTCGCCTGACAGCATAGCTCGCCTGAATAGGTGCTTGCCCATCACACAGTTGCTATGGTGGTGTGGACTACTAAGCATAAAACTTCAGACAAGCATGTCCATAATGACAACATGTTTATAAACAAAAGTTATCTCAGAAATAAGTCTTAACATAAAATTAAAATAAAAAAATCCACATGAAATGTCAAAGTCCATGAGCTTGAGATCAAAGAACGAAGGGGTGGGGGTGGGGGACTGCAGGGGCTAGGATGTATGAAAACCTTGAACCATTATCTAACATAAGTCCAAGTAATAGTATCAACTGAGTCCATCGTGGCACTGTGAAATTATGTCTTCATAAATATAAAACTTTACAAAATCTTTAAGACAAAATTCCAAGTGGGGTAAGTATATGGTGTTTTGTAAAAACTCAAAACAGTGTCTAACATCAGTGCGTGCAAGTGTAAATTAAATCTCTGCAAAGCATCATGAATCAGTACGCAATTAGAAAACTTTAATAAAGACCAAATTTCCTAAGTCCCTGACCTTGACATCAAGGTCATTGAGCGGGGGTTGGGGAAGTACTATGTAAAACTTTGGACTAATATCTAACTACAGTGCAAATATAAAAAGAATTCATCTGTGAATTCAGGAGATATGTGTCTTTAAAAACCTTTAACCAACACATCCAATCAATAAAAAGACAATTTTTTTAAGTCCATGACCTTGACATCAAGGTCACTGAGGGGGTGGGGTAGTATCTTGGAAAACTTTGGACCAATATCTAACTACAGTGCAAGTATCAAAGAAATCCATCCATGGGTTAGGGAGATATATTGGGCTTTATAAAACTTTAACCAAAACATCCAGTCAAAAAAAAACTCCCAATTTTCTAAGTCCATGACCTTGACATCAAGGTCACGGAGTGGGATGGGGGTGGTACCCTGTTAAACTTTTGACCAATATCTAACTACAGAGTAAGTATCAAAAGAATCCATCCATGGTTTAAGGAGATACAGGACTTTAAAAAAACTTTAACCAAAACATCCAATCCGGACGCCGACGCTGACGCGGACGCGAACGCAGACGCGGACGCCAAGGTGACAACAACAGCTCTTCCTGAACTTTCGTTCAGGCGAGCTGATGATAAAAATAAACTAAATCAGACACCTTTTAATTGATAAATGGGCTCATCCTTTTTTGCAGACAGAATAGTCAACTGGGTATAAATAATCGGGTATAGCCGCACAGTTGTGGAGTCACGAATGGATGTGTCGCATTCGGAGTGTTTATTTTAGGATATTGCGAATTCATGTTTTTCTCCCCTTTAGTCTACACATTTGCTTTTCATGAAAAGTGCACGGAACGCATCAGTTTATAGCTTTTGAAACAATGCTTTCGGAAGCAAGTTCACTGTGGTTAAAAAAACTGACGCATGGCAAGAACCATTTACTTCAAGTGGTCGATGTAAATGTATCGTAAAGTAGCTAAAGTCGTGTTGTTCGTCAGTTGTTTTTTGTTGTTGTTTTTTGTCTGGCGTTATCCGTTGTCGCCTGTAAGCAGTAAATATACACTAGTGAGACGTTCTCAGTTAAGCTGGGCCATTCGCGGACAAAAATGGCCATATATACAACCATTCCAGAATTCAAGAAAAAATCACGAACATAATGCTCATTATATCTGCTTCAAACCTTTAAAATATTTTCAGATAATAGTTTTAGATTATGGAATACCAACCATGTTTAGAGACATACCCTAAAAATTAGAAACGGCGTATTTTATGACGTTATTAAGATACGTTGAAAGACGATGTCGCATACGATTTCTTTGACATGCGTAGCATTGTACATTTAGTAATCTACTGACATTTAATTATTTTGGCTGGTTTCAATTTAAAATGTTTTTCTTTGCATTTTTGGAAGAAAGGGGTTTTCTATTAAGCGCTGCTTAATCAAATGACGTCAACGCTTTCGAAACGTAGTCTTAGTGACGTTGTGACGTAGGTTACGTGTGACGTAGGTTACAGTACACACATTTTAACGTTTTAGTATCATATAATGTT
Source organism: Ctena decussata (assembly GCA_963989385.1). Taxonomy (NCBI): domain Eukaryota; kingdom Metazoa; phylum Mollusca; class Bivalvia; order Lucinida; family Lucinidae; genus Ctena; species Ctena decussata. The sequence continues at coordinate 43,832,035 of OZ022504.1, forward strand.
TCAGTGCATGAAATCTAAGCACACCATCTTGTAGCTGTTACTAGGCAGGATTTTGCACATGAGTTTCAGAGCGATTGCTTTGCTCAGTTTTAAGAAAAGCCCGTGACGTAAGGTTACATTCTTACAGAAAAATGCTGGGGTAATGTATTTTGAAGTCGAGTAAAATATACAAAATGGAGCAAATTTGCACAAATTATATAAGATCTTGAGGAACACATATTTCTTCATGTGATCTTGTAAGTTTTATGATGCCGGGCCATTTTAGTTGATTCATGTATCACGAATTTACCGCTGTGACGTAGGTTATATAAATTTTGCGACATTAGTTCCCAGTCTCATTTCGTAGCAAAAACTACCCTTTAGATATTGTTTAAGCGAGGAAATATGTTAGAAATCACCTGAATTCAATAATGGAACTCAATTTTCAGCAGTGAGTTATCGTTTTTAGCCGTGCGGCGTTCACATCTATGCAACCGCAATATTGCGACATTTAAAAACGTCGCATTTTAAACCGGGGTATCATTATTCGAACCAGTGTTTAAAATGTCTAACAAAACGCATGCATGTTTTGGTACTTTTATCTACTTCTTTAGACAGAGGGCAACTTGTCAGAGGGTAAACAGGACCGTTATTTTGTAATTTAAAGAAAGGCAATACGAAGGACAAAATTAATAGCTAATGGCCCAGCTTAACTGAGAACGTCTCTAATATGCAATGAAATACGCATTTCCTGATTTTCATGTTGTTTTTTATGTTGTTTTTTTTTTTTGCTAAAAATGAAACTCCTTGCCATGTGCAGCATGTGGCAAAGGTATTTGTACAGTATATGGAAAGAGTGTCTTTTAAAATAATAAATGAGCGAATCTATCATAAGATCCACACGTGGTTTAAAGGTTAATGTCTGTGTATTTTATATAATTTGTTGTGCCAGTTTTAAAATATATTTGGGCGGCCTTACTCGAAAAGGTGACTTAAGATATCTGAAAACACGCTTGGTAAACTATCACAGGAACCTCCGCGGAGGTACCGATTAAAAAGTTGTGACAGGCATCCGGAGCTACCTGTGACGATCCAAAAAAAGACAACAAAAGGTAGGTTTTCGCCTTTTTGATCAAATACATAATACCCAGGAGGTTTATTGAAAATCAAAGAGTACCTATTCGACCTTTATATACATTAAGTTTTGTCACACAATATAACCCCGGGAACTTTACATATATACGGAAGATATGTATAACTTTTGAAGTGGCTCTTAGGTCAGTCGAAAATACTCAAACAAGAAAAAAAGGGTTGTTTTAGGTCTTGAATGCACTTTCCTTGCATAAGAAACTGTCTATCTGGACACAGTGACATATAGTAGTCCTCCTTGTCCAAATATAGATACCGATAAACTCCAAATAAGGCTGGATCCTGTTAAAAAATGGAAATGCCTGTGACGGCGTTGGGGTGCCTGTGATGTAAGAAAATATAGTGAAAATCTGAATGTTTATTGCGGTTGCAAGTATTGATAGTTTTCATTTCTAGACCACTGCCTTGAAAGAATCGTTCATTCAACGTCGCAATAATCTATCATAATGCGTATATCAAGCATATTTTTGTTAAAAGTAAAACGACAGACAACGATTATGAACCTATACAATCAGATCCTACATCCTGCTCTCAAAACCAAGATGGAAGTAATTATATAGATACATTGAGAATAGTCCATAAAAGACACGCATGGTAAACCGAATAAACAGCTCTTTCCGAGACAGGTGGTCATTCACCTACCCAAAAATGAAAACAACATTAACTTCTGTTTACAGCTATTTAATATTTTAAATAACAAAACAAAACAGAAAGCAAAGTGGGCAGCTGTAGAGATTACCTTATTGCTAGAAGCTACAGACAACCGAACATAAGCGCTATAAAACCAAAAAGGCCGTTTTTTATGTTTTGAGTACCGTGTGCTGACACCAAGGCCACTTCAAAAGTCGTATCTTTGGTAAATATACTAAGTTCTGGGGAATATGACGTGTGACAAAACTTTTTGTCTATAAGATTCGAATGCACTTTTTGACTTTTAGCTCACCTGAGCACGATGTGCTCAAGGTGAGGTATTGTGATCGGCCTTTGTCCGTCGTCCGTCGTCCGATAGTGCGTCCGTCGTCAACTTTTGCTTTAAACTTCTCCTTCAAAACTGCTGGACAGATTTTGAAATAATGTCACAGAAATGTTCCTTGGGGGTCTCTCTACCAAAATTGACCATACGGTTCAGTTCCACTGAACAATATTGCCGCCAGAGCTAAAAATAGAAAAACCTTTAAACGACTTCTCCTCCAAAACTGCTGGGCAGATTTTGAAATAATGTCTCAGAAATATTCCGTAGGAGACACTCTAACAAAATTACTCAAACGGTTTAGCTCCGCTGAACAATATGGCCGCCAGAGCCCAAAATAGAAAAACCTTTAAACGATTTCTTCTCCAAAACTGCTGGGCAGATTTTGAAATAATTTCACAGAAATGTTCTTCAAGAGACCCTGTACCAAAATTGCTCAAACGGTTCCGCTTCACTGAACAATATGGCCGCCAGAGCCCAAAATAGAAAAACCTTTAAACGACATCGTCTCCAAAACTGCTAAACAGATTTTGAAATAATTTCATAGACATGTTTCTTAGGGAACCCTCTACCAACATTTCTCAAACAGTTTTGCTCCGCTGAACAATATGGCCTCCAGAGCTAAAAATAGAAAAACCTTTAAACGACTTCTCTTCCAAAACTGCTGGGCAAATATTGTAAATGATTTCACAGAAATGCTCCTCAGGAGACCCTCTACCAAAATTGCTCAAACGGTTCCGCTCAGCTGAACAATATGGCCACCAGAGCTAAAAATAGGAAAAAAAAACTTTAAACGACATTGTCTCTGAAGCCAGTGGCTCGATTTCAAAAAAGCATTCACAGAAATGTTTGACTTATGACCCTAAACAAAAAATGCTAAAACGGTTTCTCTCCGCTGAACAAAATGGCCGTCAGAGCTAAAAATAGAAATAAATCTTAGAATGACACAGAGGGCACAGTTATAATCCAATCATCATGAAACTTTGTCAGAATGTTTATCTATATAAAATCTAGACTAGCTTTGAAACTGGGTTATGTGGGGTTAAAAACTAGGTCACTAGGTCAAATCTTAGAAAAACCTTGTGCACACTCTAGAGGGCGCAGTTATGATCCAATCTTTATGAAACTTTGTCAGAATGTTTACCTATATAAAATCTAGGCCATGCTTGAATCTGAGTCTTGTTGATTCAAAAACTAGGTCACTAGGTCAAATCTTAGAAAAACCTTGTGTACACTCTAGAGGGCACAGTAATAATTCAATCTACATGAAACTTTATTAGAATGTTTATTCTGATAAAATCTAGACCAGATTAGAAACTGGGCTATGTCAGGTCAAAAACTAGGTCACTAGGTCAGTTCTTAGAAAAACAATGTGAACGCATTAGAGGACACAGTTTTGTTCCAATCTTGATGAGACTTTGTCAAAATGTTTATCTTCAACAAATCTGGACCAAGGGTGCAACTTGGTCATGTTGGGTCAAAAACTAGGTTACTAGGTCAAATCGTAGAAAAATATTGTGTACACTCTAGAGGGCACAGTTTTGATTCGATATTCATGAAACCTAGTCAGAATGTTCTTATCCAAGAAATCAAGACCAGGTTTGAAACTGGGTCATGTGGGGTCAAAAACTAGGTCATTTGGTTAAATCTTATAAAAACCTGAGGTTCATTTTCCATTAGATCTTTGTGAAACTCTGTCTGTAAGTCGTATGGATGTCTCTGAGGTTAAGTTCACAGGATACTCAGGCGAGCGATCCAGGGCCATCATGGCCATCTTGTTAATAAACTCTCTGGTTATTTTGTATTTTGTCATAAAAGAAGATTGCCTACCGTCTGTTGTCATTTTTTTGACAGTCACAGGCGGCTCCAGATACCTGTAACAACCGATAATCAGTACCACCGCCGGAGGTCTGTGATAGTTTACCAGGCATGGAAAAGTTAAAGCAGTATGTGGCTCTACGAAGTCTATCTATGACCTTCATTTCGTGCCTGTAGATTTCTCAAAGTCCATATTATATATGTTTTATGCTTATAGCAATGGTCGCGGACTGCACAAATGCGCAAGTGGTCTAAGCTTTTGCTATTTGCATAAGTCGTAAGAATACTTTCTGCTTCTTGTAGCTAATTTTATTATCATATATTTAACTGTACCATATTTTATACCCATGTCGGGCAAAGTTGGGGGCATACAGCATTTAGATTCGTCTGTACATGCGTAACCGTTTAAAAGATGTGAGACATACAAAATTCAATATAAAAATTAATAAAGGGGCAGATTCTGCTGAAACAGAAAATAGTGTTACAGTTCGATTTCTCTGCACATTCTTAAAATGCTGTTTCATATTTATACCAAGTTTTGTGAACTATAATAGTAGACAGCGGAGTTACGAAACGGGTACAATTTCCACATCAAAGTGAATAAAGCCTGTAATTATGTCAAAACTCGAAATTAACATTAGAAATTCCATACGGACCGTCTACCACACAACCGGAACATTCTTAGCCATTCTGAATATTCAGACCACTGTTCGAATTTTGGATATTGTAATAATAAAATTTGAATAGCCCAAAATAACTATGGATACCCATAATTCCATTGCATCATCTGGAAAGGAAAAATATTGATTTTCTCGTAGTTATATGTCTATCTGTCATTCTGTCTTTTCGTCAAAAATGTTTTCATTTCATCACTGTAAAATGCTTCAAGAAAAGTTGATACAAATATATAACATCATTTGATAGTATCAACATAACAATATCCGCAGCTCCACCTCTACTTATAATAAAATTATGTCTCTTAGATAATTTTTAATTCTCTAATTTTAAATCGAGTGAGTATATTTTCGTCAAACTTGGTGCATACCCGCCTCATTTTTCTGTTTAGTGTTTTCTGTCCTATGTCTACAGCAAAGTAAGGGGCGCTGCAGACAGTAAACAGTTGACAGGAGAAAATAACCAATAGATAGTACATTTATGTGAATGAATTTTGAAAATAAAGATGAAAAGACTAAAAAAACAATAGATAGGACGTGAAATTCAGTAGCCTTTAGTATAGGTGCATGCACTTTGGCATGCGCAAAAATAATTGTCACAGTATGCAATAAAAAGTGCATATATTCGAATAAGTTAGATCTCTTAATAGCAATGAATAGAAGGTCAGTATGTGCAGTTTAAGTAACAAATGTAAAAAGTCAGTGCTGCATTTGACAGTTCACGGCAAACAGACGGGAAATCTTAGGCAGTTGACAGTAAGCTGCCAGTGTATGTGCAGGCTCTTGTGCATGCGAGATAGAAAATGTCGCTGTTGACAACATAATTTAGATAGCTGGCAAGGATTCGGAAATCGATAGGATAGAAGCAAAAGAAATCATTTTATTTACGACAGAAATTTATCAGACAAGAGATAACTTGAGCAAGATCGAACAATTCAATACAGAGTTATGACCCCTTGAAATTTCCAGCGAGCATGGAACACATTTGATTGCTTTCTGAAAGCTACAGCTTTGAAGTCATCGTATTGAAACTATCTTGATACTAAAATTGTTGTTGTTGTTGTGTTATTGCTTTACGCCCACGGTAAACAGCTATGGTCATATCAGGACGGTCAGTTAACCTAACCACATTATTCCTGGACATGCTTAGACCTCCTAATCAGTGAATCAGTACTAAGTGCATATTATTTCGCCGATAGCTGCAAATTGCCCTACTTGAATCAGCGGAAAGGGAAACAAAAGTAGGTGGCAACCCGGGACCCATCTGGCTCTTGAGTCTGACGCGCTACCGACTGCGCTACACTAAAGATATACGAGTAATGAGTCTCCAGGCTGAATCAAAACTATTTCAAACAAATTAACCGAATTAAACATGTGGGAGAACATTATTTCCGATACATTAAATCACATGCAAGGGTCTTTGTGAATAAATTTACCGAAGAAAAGTTGTTATCGTTTTATTTCAATTCCATGAATTGTCAAGTTATCAAAGACAGCACAGCTTTACTACTACTATGCACCTGTGTGCTTTTGTTGGAAACCGCGTCGAGAGAAAATGTAGGCCTGCTTATGAACTGTTATTTTATTCACACAGAAAAAAACTAAAGAAAACAAACCCTACGGTGTGTGGTTATGTTTTCATGCTATTTCGCCATTTTTACAGTATGCTATCATGGACGACATAGCTTTTCTTAGGGAACCGAGTTCTTAACAGGCGGTAAAAATGAAACTGGCAGAGTTGCTTCCCCTAAAAGTATACTTATCCACCCTAAGTTGTTTGGGCTTGAAACTTTTTTTCTCCTTTTCAAAGGCAGGTAATCCTAAGACAAGTAATCTGTGTTCCTGATATTTCAATCTCTCTTACCTCTAAATCAGAGTGACCCCTGTCAGATGTATGTCCATACGTTTTTAATGCGCAACCTCCCTTCGTTGCAAATGTTGTTAACGTAAAATAAACACAGGCGGGATGGCAATTTGGCGGAAAGGCGTCACATACGTTTCCAGAGCATAATTAAAAACTGTTGAAATATTTTAATGATACTTGTTTAGCATATAGGACAGGTCAACGTAGAATAGAATGTCGCATGCATGAAGGACACCTCTTGCTTTCTTCATTTTCCAGTTACCTCCCCTGATCTATATTTTAGTTCATTTCTGGTCTGTAATTCTGTTATGAATATAAAAACAAGAAATAGGTAAGATAGATGTTTCGTGTGCCTAATGTATCTACAGTGTAAAAATGTGTTTAGAGTCAATGCAAAATATGCAGTCCGATTTTTTATGTTTAAATCGTAACATGTTCAATTTGCAACATGTTTAGGTTTATGTTTAGAAATTAAACATGTACAAAACTGATTATATTTACCTTTTATTTTGAAAATTTCCTCTGTCACCATTTTCGTCTTTTTTTTTTTTTTTTTTTTTTTTTCGTTCTTCAACGGGGAAAAGAGAGAATGGATTCATCCGAAACGCGTAACAGAATAAAACGTGTTTAGCAGACTTTGTCCGGGAAAATAATAGAAAAGGCGTACATGTTTAGCTATATGACATATTCCTAAATATGTTTACACCTAAGCATGTAACCACTTGTGTTTTATAGCTAAGCGCGATTTTTACAGTGTATGTTTGGTTAAACCTAGCTTTATGACCACTACCTGGACAATAGCTGTTCATTTTACTATCAGCTCGCTTTGTCTTGCCACTTGTGTTGTTTTTTTCCGTTTGGTGACGTGGCTGGATGTGTGGCCATTGCCATTTAACACTACTTTGGGTGAGTATGTGTATATAGTCAACTATCGATATCCCAAAGTCGAAGTTCATGTTAAACTACTAGTATCTAAAATTAAATTTTCTGGTCCCAGGAAATTTACTTTGAGATACCACTAATTTGAGATATCCGGAGATTAAATTTAAAGGAAATTAGAAAATGGGTCCAAACTTTATTCTTTGACGTGATAGGGTACTTTGAGATATCAATATTTGAGATAACGAGAGTCAGCTGTATATGCTATCTCAAAACATTCGTCATCATCCAAATTATGAAAACTTTGGGAAATAAGTAGAATAATCTTAATTTCCATTCTCTTTGAAAATGAGCAAAATCAAGCTTCCAGAAATGATTAGTCAAAATATGACAGTATTTTTAAAAACACATTTTTCTTAGTATTTCCTTTGCTTTGAAGTGAAAGAGCTGGTTCATTGAATTTGCTTTGAAGTAAAAGAAAAGAGCTGGTGGCGTTGTCACAAAGATCCTGTAAATGCTGGTTCATAGTATTTGCTTTGAAATAAAAGAGCTGGTTCATGGTATCTGCTTTGAAGTAAAGAGCTGGTTCACAAAATTTACTTTGAAGTTAAATACCTGGTTCATAGTTTTCACTTTGAGGTAAAAGAGCTGGTTCATAGTATTTGCTTTGAAGTAAAAGAATTTGTTTACAATATTTGTTTTGAAGTAAACGAGCTGATTCATAGTATTTGTTTTGAAATAAAGGAGCTGGTTCATAGTATTTGCTCTTAGAAGTAAAAGAGTAGTTTCAGAGTATTTGCTTTGAAGTTGTTTGCTCTTTGAAGTAAAAGAGCTGTTTCATAGTATTTGCTTTGAAGTAAAAGAGCTGGTTCATAGTATTTGCTTTGAAGTAAAAGAGCCGGTGGCGTTATAACAAAGATCTTGACAGTGACCAAACCGAAATTCGGTACTTTGAAGAGTATCGGTTTATCTTTTGTAACTGTGACATTTTGTATCACTTTGCTGTACATGTACATGATATATGAGTTGGATAGTACTGGTATATTTTTTTTAATTTCTATGTATGAGGATTAAATTGTACTTTATCCTTTCGTGCCACTGCGCTTGGGATTTATTGCTCTAAAATCTGAAATTAAACCAGTTAATTATTACGGAACACTTCATTGCCAGACTTACAGCATATTTTGAACAGCTGGTGTTGAAGTCGTGTCGTGAGACAGCAACACACAAAATCCGCATATCCAGATCGTCCCGCACATACATAGCAAGGGCATCGTATCATCAGTAAGTCAGATGAATTGCCGCGGACTGCATATGCTCTGTCTAGGCCTGCGCAGTCTAGTCTAGGCATGCGCAGTTTGTATTTGTTCGAGGATTAGTTTTGTAATCCCTCATTTCATCGGAGAATCTAATCTGTTCGAAAAGCTCACTTTGCTTTGTTAATTTTTCATTGTTTTATTTGCGTTTTATTCATTCATTTGCTATTTTGAAAACATCAAAGCGGAGATAAGATGTAAAAGCCCAAAAATGTTTCAAACGCAGCATTCTATCAGTAGCAGCGAAGGTGGAAGACAGCAGATGTTAATTTTGGTTTCGGACTTACCGCAGTCGAATGTAAGTTTGATCCTCTTGGAAATTTTCAAACTTTAATAAATAAATAAATAAACAAATAAATAATAATAATTGGGCCTACCTTCACTTTGTACATGTAATCAGCAATGGAAACATTAAAAATATCATTTAAGATTATTGTAGTGCTGGTTTTCTTAAGGTATATCGCATTCGGATCGGATAATATGGCCTTTTCCCGGATTGCACCATTGATATAACGGGGACATCTTTGAGAGATCCATGCGACTCAGAAAACATGCCTCACGTCGAAAGTCAGGTGAAGGTGATGACTCTGAAACCAAATTGTCTGCATCCTTGAATGATCGTTTTACAGTGGATCTAGTCTCACTTATCACTATAGCAGCAGTACTTGAGGTCGGGTGTTTGTGAGGCGACTAAAAGAAAAATACGCTTAAATGGGATAAATAACGCCTAAGTAGGAAAAGAAAAACACGCTTATCTGGGAAACCAACTTTTGGAGCTTAAGTCAGAAAATGCTTCTGTAGAGTAAAAATTATATTCAATAGCAACACATGTATTCTTCTGTTCCATGCCAAAGAAAGTAGTATAATTTAAATATGACCGAAGCAAGAGTAAACATGCCTCTGCCTTGTGCTATGCAAACTGGTCATAGCCGTTATCCCGGGCGGCGGGGTTCGGGGTGTGCGACTCGATGAACGTCAGAAAGGATCAAAATTTGAATTCAATTTATGTAAATGGTTTACTTAATACAGTCATCATAAACATAAACCCCCGCATACAGAAGCAAGAGTCGCTGCTGAAGTTTTACAGGGAACAAGGCACATATTCTCATGACACGAAAGAATTATCATGTATTGTCTGCTACTATCAGGTAAATGACTGATGTATCACCTCTTTTCCTTGATCACCGGCTCGCGCTTTTAATTGCAGCTGCAAACATTCCGTGCGGACTTTTTTCTGGGGTTTGCTAATGCATTTTATGCAGGAAACTGTGATGAAGAAAAATTATTAATATAATTGAATTATAAAAAGTATATTGTGTAATCATGGTAATAATTTGAGTCAACCGATAATTTTTAGTCCCACACACTTTCTCTCTGATAACTTTGCAACCTTCTTAATGAGAACATTGAACTAGTTTGATGAATTGAATTGAAGTATACAGTTTTTGGTTTATTGAACTGTTATTTGATATACATGTAAAATATTAAAATATTAATACAACCCATGGCACGCGGGACGTCAAAGCAGCGTTGATCAGCGTTGATTCAACATCACGATGTTTGAACGGTATTGGATTGACGTTGTTTTGTCGTTGAGTGCCTAATGGGTAAGTAATGTATTTTTCAAATCACGTGTTATATGTGCTTTTCTGTTATCTTCAAAAAGGGGATATACTGTAACAAACTCCCGTAGATTTTACGGTAGAATACCTGGCAACCAACTGCCAGTCCATTTCCCGCTATTTTCACGGGCGCCCGTAAACAATGGCGGATTAATCACGCAGAGTAGGATAGAATAAGACAGGTATTGTTTTGGTCATGTGGTTCTTCAACATTTTAAAGGTTTTTTCGAGTGCGGTCAGTTAGCATAACTCTACTATATCAAGATTTCTAAAAATGTTTTATACGCAGACGCCCGTAAAAATAACGGGAAATGGACTGGCAGCCGGTTGCAAGGTATTCTACCGTAAAATCTGCGGAAGTTTTTTACAGTACACAGACTTGAATAAGTAAGATGAATTTCTTCTGAATCCCGTTTGTATAACATATAATACATTTGAGACTGAATGTACTATTTTATATGTTGTTATACAAAGAAAATAAAGTTTAAACCAACATTGAACTAAGTAATTGCGTCTTGATTAACAATACATAGTTTGTCATAGGAGTTACTGTTTGTTCAATGTAAGTCTTATCTAGCTACTCACCAGTAAATTGTTGTCACAGAACTACTTGTGTTAAAACGTTCTATTCTGGATGCACCACGACCTCGTTGATCCATACAATGTGGCCGTTTCTTAACTTATTTCCGACCTAATGGCAAGTGCAGAAACATAGTATGGCCTTCAGATATCGGACTTCCATTTCACTTATTCTTCCATAAGACACATAGACGATCAGATACATAGACATGGCGGGTGTGTTATAGCAGATTTAAAGAGTAACTACACTTCAGGAACTGACTGAATCAGATCCCAAACCCTATCCCCAACATAAAAGGGAAAGATTGACAAAGACATCCCAACAAACAATAAATTACAAGTGATAATAATAGACATGCAGAATGTCATATTTCAAGAACACACACATCCAACCAATACTATGTTTCTTACTGCAAAAATTACAAGTATCAGGACAGAACTACCAACACAAATGCTACAGGCCCAGATTACACCACCATCCCAAGCTTTGCAGTCAAGGTCTGTACCATAAGCTACCCAGTAAAAACTGGATAAAAGTTCTCCGAATTGGAAAAAGGACTATGCGGAATTCAAAAATAGCAGTCCACTAGTTGAACAGCAGGGTCCCAATAATGTACACTTATTACAGTAAGCTCACAGAAATGTCCAAATAATGTACATGTATTACAGTTAACTCAAAGATTTCTTCAGATCTGTAACACTCACACATAAACTGAAAATAACACTATAAAAACTGTAAGTATTGAGACAGATATGGCAGAACAAACATTGCAGAGCCTGATCAGACGTCTCCAAAAATTGGAGAAGAACAATCAGGGTTTGTCCCAATATGTACAGTAATTATGACAAGTTCTCCAAAAAACTAAAACTACATCAAACATACACACACATACACACACACACAAAATAAAATTCATATGATAATGATGAAGATCTAAACTACAATATACAATAATGATAATACAAATTAGCTTTTCAACCATTTTATGAAATTATTATGAAAAGAATAAACAGTATCAAAATTTTTCAGTTCAGAAGGTAAACTATTCCAGACAATATGTGATGCTTTGTTTGAATATTTCTCTGTTAGGTCTGGGTGTGGTGAAATTTGAAGATACAGCTGACCGTAGCAAAGGCAAATTATCATTAGCAATTCTATGATTTAACATCTCATTGATATATAGAGGTGTTTCTGATTTATAAACTTTGAACATGAATTTAGATTTTCGTAAAAATAGTCTTTCATATATAGTCAGAATTTTCAATTCTTGCATACTTTCAAGAACATTTTCAACATTGTGATCCAATAATGCACGTTTTTGCAGACGGAAAACTCTGTTGAGATTAAATTGCGACGACCCACCCCATATTAAGTTACAATAGTCTGTATGAGGCTGAATGTAAGTTTTGTAAAATTGAGTTCTGTGTTAAGTAGAAAGGTATTCTTTAATTCTAGATAAAAGCCATAAATTAGATGATATCTTTTGCATATTTGGTCTATATGACTTGACCAAGATAAATTATTATCTATGATAACTCCAAGTATTTTGTCTTTATTTACGATAGCTAAGTTTTCATTGTTTAAGGTCAAACATAATTTATCAGAATCTAGAACTGCTCTCCTTTGATTGGTAGTAATTAACATCAATTTAGTCTTTGAAGTATTGATAACCATACCATTAAATTTATACCATTCAGAAAGGTTGTTCAGGGCAATTTGCAAGTTACTCTCAATTGTTGAGGGTGAAATTCCAGTTTCATACAGGTAGGTATCATCAGCGTAAAGATCAGCATTTATTGGAGCTGTATAAAGAGGCAAATCATTAATGAACAGCAAAAACATTAGTGGGCCCATTATAGAACCTTGGGAAACTCAATTTATAACTATTTCATCATCTGAGAGGACATTGTTGACAGTTACTCTTTGTTTGCGATTAAGTAAATAAGAAGAAAAACATGACATGGCATTATCAGACGTTTTGTAGAGTTTTAATTTTTGCAACAAAATGCTTGGGTCCACAAAGTCAAAAGCCTTTTTTAAAGTCTACCATTACAACACCAATCATGGAGCCATTATTAATTTGCATCAAGCCACCTACTTATCATTCCTATTAATGCTGATAAGCCGAGTCAGCAGCTCTTTCCCAAATAGGTGGCAACTCAGCTATCTTTATTGAACTAAATAATTTAGACCAACAGAAGGGTTACAACAGACTAAGCAAATTATACGAACAACATTTAACAATTATTTTTACCTGTTTTTCTATTTTTATTATAGAAGGGGTTAAAATGAGAACACAATAAATTAAACAGCACCGAACATAAAACAAATGCAACCGCAACGAAAGTACCGCCTTGGGACGGTAAGTAATAACTACTGGGGGGGGGGGGGGGGGGGGGGTTAAACCGGTTTTACTGGGCCCAAACCTTCACCCTCACCCTCCGCCGCGGTGCACACAATAAGTTGGTAGTTCGGTTCGTATGGAGGTCCCCTAACTCATCAGAGAGTCATCACGGTCAACAATTATAATCAAGAAAAGACCGTGATGAAGCAAGGATGAGGACTCGACAGCCAAAACGTGTTGAGACACCTGGAGATCCCTGGGGCGTCAGCAACATCACTGGATAACTGGAGCAAAAGAGGACCACTAGTTGAACCCCGGTGGGCCAAGAAACAGACAAACATCCGGCCCCAACCTACTAATATATAGTTTTATGTAGGGGCTATCATATTCTGAACCCCGACCCACCGGCGTGCAATTAAAGAGGACAGCAAAGTTGTCAACCGTGATTGGGTTAACCACTAAGCATGCAGACTGTCGCATTACAACTATGTTATAGCCCATGCGTTTAAATCGTATGATAATTTTCTGTTTTCCCTACGATTTTGCATAATTTATATACTTAGTCACCATAAAATTCAGGTTCCGATAGGTCTTGTTGCAAAAGTGACCTTAACCCTGTATTATATTTAGAAACCGATTCAAAGTGTCTACGATAAAATTTAGAAAAAGCTTTCGGAAGTTTATGATACCGATACCCCTGCTTGGCAGTCAAACTTTTATTACGAGCATTGAAGTCAGCCAAATGACTAGACACCCTAGCGAAGCGAATAAGCTGAGAAATGTAAACACCATAAAAAGTGGTGCGGGGATCACCATCCAAAAACGGAAAATTAACAATGTCGAAATCAAAATCATCGTGTTTGTCATAAGTTTTAGATGAAACAAATCCATCTAAAATTGATAAATGTAAATCCAAAAATGGGGCCTCAGTATCAGAAGTATTTGCTTTATTTAACTGCAATTCAGCAGGATAAATTTCATTAACCATTCCTTCAAAATAAGGATTGTCAATATTTAAAAGATCGTCCAAGTATCTAGGCGTTGAGTTGAATGCTTCAATGACATCAGCTTGAGTGTCATCAGAAAGAGACATCATAAATTCTCTTTCATAGCAAAATAGAAACAAATCTGCTACAAGAGGAGCGCAGTTAGTACCCATCGGAATTCCTATAATTTGTCTGTGTAACTTAGTACCGAATCTGATGAAAATGTTCTCTAGAAGATATACTAAAGCATCACAAACATTTTGGAAAAACCACATTTTAAACCTTTTTTGGTCATCGGAAATTAAAAAAAGCATGTTTATCATTGCAAGCAAGATAAAGAGCACCCTCTCTCTGAAAAGTAGTCTCAGTTAAATTTATTAGTTTCTTTTTATTAAATTATGGGGCAAAGTTGTATAGAGTGTAGAAAAATCGTATGTAGACAAACTAGACGCGCGATATCCTCTAGACTTCAGTTTATCAAGAACCTCGGTAGAATTTTTAATTGACCAAAACATTTTTTTTCCTGACCGTTCGTAAACTCTTTCACAGTACCTAATTACATGAATTTTGATAGCGGTAAGGCAAGAAGTTAATAATTTGGAAAGTTCAGTAGTGGTACAAGCACTAGAATTAGCAATAATCCTGGCTTTATATTGTCGTTTATGAAGTTCAGGTAACCAGTACATCGTAGGAAGCTTGTCCTGTCGTTCCTCTACATTTACAGAAAACTTGAGGGCTATATCATTACAGTGCCTAAAGACAACAGACTTTTCTTCTTCGGAAGTCTCTTCATAGGCCTTAATGCCGCCAAGTTCTTGTTTTAATGTGTTAATATAGTGTAACCGTCAAACAACGACAACGTTATTTGCAGCCTTGTCTGCTGGAACCAGAACATACTTACTATGAAACTGCTGGATAAGGTTTAGGCGGCAAAAGATTTGTGTTTTGGGAATAGAATTTAATACGTTTATCCATTACATTAAACATGTTCACCTTCCATTCCTTTAAGGCATCAGACTCAACATGCTCCCGCTTGCACCATCGATTACCAAAAATCAGTTAAAGAACGGGCTATATCTTCCCTTTTTGAAATCAATACGGTAAGGAAATCTATATTTTGGTCCCTTCGAAATAATGTTACGAATTCTTGAATCTGAAATAATATTAAGATCCCCTGTAATGACATGGCCAGTGGCAGGATAGATAAATTTGGAGTTTATACAATCTCATATATCGAGGGTATTTGAGTGAACATCAAGATCTGAGACTAAAGTTAAGTATAGTGTTTCTAATTGGTTTGTTATATTTATAACATATGATAGGTGGCTCCATATTCTCGAAATAATCCGGGATCGATGCAGTTTCAGACCGATCCTTAAAAATATTTTTTTTTTACTTTGTAGGTCAATAAAATCAATTCCTTTATTTATAAAAGGAATTTTGAGAAAATGTCTTTTATGGTTGATCTCAGATTCGATTAGTGGACGAAGAGCATGTTGAGTATAACATCTTGTCAGGAGTGCGGCCTCAGGTGATGCTTACTTCGTGAGAACCTGATCACACTTCCGTTTTGGGGTCAATGTCTGTGTATCGACATATTTCGGATTTGTCGATGTTTATGGTTATGAGTTCGGACTTATGATTTTTTCTACTTTGGCCGCTCTACTAGTATTCAAACAAGATTTGTTTCAAATTTCAGTAGCTTTTTTACAGGATTTCCATGAAGCTATATCTTTACCGACAGGTAAAGCTTGTCCTGTCAACATCATGTGGCGCCCAACCGTCCATCCGTACTTCCGTAAATGTTTATTCGTTTGGGTCTAGTTATTTTTAAAAGAAACTGGTTCCGTTCTCTTGGTGAATATCGCCAATGGTGTTAATCTTTGACGTTACTCGTTACTTTGACATTACTCATTGTCGTACACCATATCATACTGTAAACAAAAACAACAGTATTTCTTTCCTACGAACACCACACAATCCTTCTCTCCCCTAGCTGACTACGTTTAACATTTGTTTTTCTTTGCAATCACCATATCAAACACTTCCTAATCTTTCCTGTTCTAACCTACCCTACCACACCCAACCTTATATTACTTTATCAATGACCACTCATCCTACTTTCATATGATATCCTATCTAGCCCTGCACTACCAGGGCCTACCATAATATAGCTAACACTAACCAAACTTACCATAACCTGCTCGTCATCCACTATTCCGTCCTAAAATAACTACACTAATCCATCATCCCTGTCATGTCTGATAAGGTGAGGTACGCCCTACCCCACTGAACTCTACCCTACTATACCTTTCCTCGAGCTGCTATTTCCTAACATTTCCGTTCGTATTATAACATGTACCTCTACACTATACTACACATACCCTACTATAACTTATCTAATTTCAATATGCATGTACTGTAGGCTGTTCGATTCTTCCCTTCACTGCCCTGCCCTATCTGGCCTTCAGCTACCGAATCATCTTTACCTGGTCCGCATATACCTGGCCTATCCTTTCAAACTTTACCCACCCTGCCGTTCATTGTCGCCTCCTACTCCATATACCCAAGCGAAACTCACATCATGTTTTACACCAGTAAATGAAATAATCGTTTCGCGAGGACTCTATTTCGCCAAGCGTCGCTGTGAACTCATGTGTACTGTTCATGTTTATCCAAATACTGCACTTCACAACACTACACTACATTACACTACACTACACTACAAAATACTACTTGTCTCGACCATACAGTGTTTGCCTTTCCATATCCTATTCTGAACTCTTCAATTCCGAGTTAAACTACACTAGCCTTATTTACCCACGTAGCGGTAAATGTTTTTCCCACTTAAGCGGTAACCATTATCTTTGCATATTTAGTCATATTTCCAATTTAAGCGCTTGATAGACCATTTCCTAGATAGCCGTTAATTTATCCCACTTAAGCGCATTTCTCATTTAGTCGCTTCACAGGCGTTGTTGTTTCGATTCTCATTACGACGGTGGCCCAGCGGCGACACTAATTTATACTTATGATATAAGTCACGCCGGGGAATTGCGCTCCTTCATACCTAGATGCTATGATCATAAATGCAGAAGAGGAACGTCCGGAAATTTGTTGTAAATAGTTTAGTTGTTTCAAATGTGAACCATAAATCTGCCTTTATCCATTCTATATTGATGATGCTTATTCTGGTTTCGATTTTTTTTTGCTTCTGAATATTCTTTACCTTCTTCTTGTTGTTTTGTGCTTACTGGAGTTGGGAGAGAGGGCTTTGGAGCAGCGGGTTGTCGCTTTAGCCATTTTGGCATATTCTGAACATTTGTACGTTGGTATGACAATCGTTTTGTTTTCCTTTTTACAATAACATGACTCTTGCATACAGAAAAATTAGGTTAGCCGTCATGCCAACATACCGCCGCATGTGTAACTTTGTTACTTTTATACACTTTCTTGCACTGAGAGCAATTCATGTACTTTTTCAGTATTAATGTTTTTTAAATGAAAGCGAGTTCTTAGCACACAAACTATATATGCACAGAAATCTTAAAAGACTTATACCAGTAAAATCGCCACAAGCAAACGCCGACTTTATTTCGAACCTAGCACTTTGTATTTCTTTTGTGGTGTTTGCAACATAGCTTGTCCTACTTTTATACAGCTGTGGTGACTTCCACCCTAACCCAGGACCCCTATCAACATATTCGACAAGCAGTAACCATAGTTCATCCTCGGTATGTCAAATACTTTATTTAGTTCTATTTATCTTACACATAACCTGTCCTTTGTGCATTATAATGTTCAAAGCATTTTTCCGAAACTTGGAAATATCAGATGCCGAACTGTTCGGTTTCGATATCTTAGCGTTTACAGAAACGTGGCTCAGTCCTTCTACTGACACAAAAGAGTTATTGCTTCATTCATTTAACTCCCCTGAGAGGAAGGATCATGATGGCGACAATCACGGGAGTTTCATGATATACGTAAAGGACAGTCTAGTGAGTCTACATTATAAGCGTCGAACAGATTTAGAGTATCGAAACAATATGACAGCATATGGATTGAACTAAAAACCATAAACGTGTATTATTTGGAGTGTTTTATAGTCCCCCAAACTCTGACTCGAACTATTTTTCTGATATTGAAGACTCTATAGCACTAGCAGTGGACTCGTCAGGAATTTCACATATAATCATTACTGGCGATTTTAATTTAAACGTATTGAATCCTCAAACTGCAAGAAAAAATAATTCAGTTTGTACTCAGTTCTCTTTCTGTCAGTCTATAAGCACACATTTTATCGAAATCTCATTGTCATTAATAGACATCCTTCTCGTTAATAACAAAACATACTTGATAGTCAGTGGAGTTCGTGATCCTTTTCTAAATCAAGAAATAAGGTGTCATTGTCCGATATGTGGTATATTTAAATTTTCTAAGCCTAAATTTGTTTCATTCACGCGATATATTTGGAATTATGATCTCGGCAATTATGACTTACTACGTATCAAAGCAACATCTTTTAACTTGGATCGTACTAAGGATAACGATATTAATATTTACGCGAACAACATAAGTGCACTGTAACTTCTATAGCTAAAGAATGTATACCTAATCGATTTATCAAAGATGCCTTGGATTACCTCGACTATTAAATCACATATAGAAAAGGGAAAAGAACATATAGAGAGCTAAAAGAACCAATTCAGTGTCAGACTGGAGAAAATTTAAAAACACTACATAATAAAGTTGTTCGAAATATTCGCGATTCTAAAAAAATATTTTATGACAAAATTTCAGAAAAAAAACTTACCTCTCAAACACTTTCTTCAAAAGACTGTTGGTCCATTCCACCCTTTGAATTTATAATATAATAATATAAAAAATACATGGAAGAGAAAATGACAAGGTTAATGTTTTAAATAGTTTTTTTCAAAGCCACACAACTTTGAATGAACAGAATGCCGTTATTCCTGACTTACCTGCAGCTACCGTCAATACACCACTAAGCAACATTGCACTGTCCCCATCAGAAGTTGAATCAGTTCTTTAAACTCTTCTTGTTGCCAAAGCTTCGGGTCCCAATGGCTGTAGTAATCGTGTTCTTCGCGATTTATCTAAATGAAAGTGGTCAAAGTACCCAAATCACAAGTCCGAACTCGTAAGTCGTTTTAACATTGACAATTCCGGAATATTTTAGATAAACAGATATGAACTTTCAGTACATTATTGTTCTCTTCTCAATCAGTCATTACGCGTGGGTAGTGTACCCTCTTCATATAAAGAAGCCAATGATTGTCCTGTTCCTAAAACAGGTGACCTTTCTCAAGTCTCCAGTTATCGGCCTATTTCATTGCTCAACTCGGAGGATAAAGTCCTGAAAAGGCTCGTATGTAGATACTTATTTAACCACCTACGTGACAACAATTAACTATCTTCTCTATAATCCGGCTTTCTTCCTGACTCAACCGTCAACCAGTTAACATTCCTTTACATCACATTTTGTCAAGCACTACATTCAGGCAGAGAAGTACAGGCTGTTTACTCAGCAAAGCATTCGATAGTGTGTGGCAAGATAGCCTCGATCCTTGCTAAGCTTCATGCAGCTGGTGTCTCAGGAAACGTCCATGCATGGTTTGCAGATTACCTGTCTGTCAGGAAACAACGAGTTGTTCTCTCTGGCGCTGTTTCTGATTGGACTTTTATTCGTGCTGGAGTTCCCCAGGGATCAATCTTAGACCCTCGTCTGTTGTTATTGTACATCAATGATATAGTAAATGACATTAGCTCAAATATTCGGTTGTTTGCTGATGATACCAGTCTCTTTATTATTGTTGATGATTCTGTGACAGCGGCCGGTTGTATTGACATAGGCCTTGGTAAAATCTCAAACTGGGCTTCAGCATGTCTTGTTACTTTCAATCCTTCTAAAACTGAAAATTTACTCATCTCTTGCAAGCTAAACAAACTTCTTCACCCGCCTCTCTTTATGCAAAACCAACAGATATCCGAAGTTGATTCTTACAGACATCTTGGTCTCAACTTTTTAAACGATTGCACTTGGCACTGTATTACTGTTAAAGTGTGGGCAAGAATTAACATCATGCGAAAATTAAAATTCAAATTAGATAGGAAATCTTCAGAAACTATTTATACGGCATTAATTAGACCTTTAATCGAATATGGGGACATCATTTGGGACAATTGCTCACAATATGAGAAACAAGAACTTGATAAAATTCAGAACGAAGCGGACAGGATAGCAACAGGAGCCACTAGACTTATTTCTGTCACTGACCTTTGTAAGGAAATCGAATGGGACACGCTTTAAAACAGACGAACTAATTATAAGCTTAATGACCCATAATTTAGCTCCTTTATATCTATACTGCTCAAAATAAGTAAGGGATATTAAGACATTTAAGGCAACAGAAGTAAGGAAAATAAGTAAATGAATATTGAACTGTTATAATTCATAAAACAAATATTCATAGAGACCCTAAATATGAGTATTGAAACGATTAAGCTTGTAACGTGACCCAGAGCAAATTCGAAGTAGACAAGGGATCGACACCCAAATTTCACACGAATCCAGCACAGCAATGACTAATAATTTTTATACAAACTTTACTAAGACAGACGCCTAATGCCTCAGTTAACAAGATACAGATACTTTTTTCATGCGGTTTTATCACAGGAGAAAATGATAGGCGTAAAAGATACCATTGTGTGGTGAATTGTCTCACATATGGTGACATTTGTAACAGCCCTACACCTTAGATAACGCAATAAAGCCTACCAAAGTGGGCGTTTCCAGTTTGGAAAATTATGGGGAATTTTATTATTCACAGAATCTGAGGGTCCAAAAGAATATTTTTCGCCGATGTGAAATTGAGGTGTAGACCCCATAGTCCTTTATGTGCTGTTCTAGGTCACATGAATTGTATTGACTGTTTCTGATTTAGTTGAATTTTGTTTCTTGAAAAGTGTTCTGTCAATATACAACAATAAACTAACCCAGCCATTATTGTTAATTTTTGTACACGCTTCTATGTCATAATATCCCCTACTTTTTATGAGCAGTATATCTTCCTTAGTGCCTCCGTCTGTTAGTAATATTGCACGCTATAATCTTTGAAATGCTAATAATATACAAACAATAGATGCAAGGACAACTCTCTACTATAATTCTTTTCTGCCTTCAACTGTCAGAGCCTAGAATAACGTACATGAAGAGGCGAAGCAATCAGATTCTGTAAACACCTTTAAATGCTTTCTAAACAGAGATAAATCTCACATTCCGAAACATTTGTATGTAGGGAACAGGAAAGCTCAAATATTACATACTAGATTAAGGACTAATTGCAACACGCTTCACTTTGATCTTTTCATGAGGAGCATTTCTGATTCCCTCATATGCCAGTGTGGCAGCGTAGAGAATGCTCAACATTATTTCTTTCAATGCAGATACTATCAGGTCCAACGAACCGAACTCATGATTACAGTATCTCAGTATCAGATTCCCTCGTTGTCTCTCCTTTAATACGGCAATGATTCGTTTCCGCTCGAAATGAATACGGTTATATTTGATAAGGTACACAAATTTATCATGGATTCGACGCGTTTTTGAGCATTATATCCTCTTAGCAAATGGCAAGCGGCTGGTATTCTTGCTAGTTTTGTTGTCTCCAGTTGCTTTGTCTGTACAGCTCTTCCTCTCTCTCTCTCTCTCTCTCTCTCTCTCTCTCTCTCTCTCTTTCATTTTTCCTTATTGTCTAGATAATTTTCTCTATTTTCTCTGTTATTCAGTTTTAATTTATATCATTGTTGTTGTTTTTTTGTTTGTTTGTTTTTTTTTCGAAAAAAATATTACAATGTATAAATATGATATTTTTAATATAATGTTGTCAAGCTATCGCCATGATGTTCATTTGTTAGATATGACCTAGGAGAGGAACTTTATAAGTACTAGTGCTTCCGTTCCAATCCTACTGTTGTATTTTGTCAATGCTTATATGTATTGAACAGACTGAAATAAAATGAAGAAGCGGTACGCCAAAACTGTAGTACACACGTGTTTTCTTTTTAGAAGTATTATTCCTTGACTGTCTAACAGGGCAATGCTATTCTGGAGGTGATCGGTTAAGTTGTTTCACCTTCAGTTAAATATAGGATCTTACATGAGTGCTCATGTATTATTGAATTTATTGAACTCGGTTTGGAAAACCGATAGGATGCTCGGCAAAGCCTCGCATTTTATCTTTTTCCCCAACGAGTTCGATAAATTCAATAATACAGGAGCACGATGCAAATTTCTATTTATCATATGACACTAAAATCGCAATTTATTAGCAAAATTTGCACTAAAACGTCACGATTTCGCCATTAGAAAACGCGACGTTTTATGGACGTCAACGTATAACGTTACGACGTAATTTGCAAATCTAAACCACTAGTGGATTATCGTTTTTAATGCATGGCTTTATTACGCTCTCAGATGCGACATCATATGATAAAGAGTTGTATTTGTCCGCTTTTATTTTGAATCAGTTTTGAAGTGAATTCAGGTATGTGATTGAGTGAAACTGCATATTCCTGACTAAAATATGCCTTGTTCTGCAAATAAACCCATTGCTCAGAAGAGTCACTCAGTTCTTTGATACTGTCTCATTTATTAATCAATGTATAAGCCAATAAAACATCAAGCTTTATTCGCGTAAGTTACTCACGAATTAACTGTACCGCTTCTTCATTTCCGGAAGTTCCTCAATAACAAAACTGAAAGAAAATAATAATTGTCCTGCATTTTTACATGTTTTATTTTAATAAATCGGACCGCCTTCGGCCAGTAATGGGTCTTGATGTCGATATGCCACTAAAAATGGAAACTGTGGCCCGATAGTTTTTCGCTATCACCCGATTTATCAACCCTTGACCAATACCGGACCTCGGGCAAGCCCTTGGTCCGATATTGGAGTCTCGGGCTGCTAAATCGGGTGACAACGAACAGCTTATGTAATAGTCTGTATATAAGTATTGTGTACCAATTTAAGACGGGTCAACGAATGGAGGTGAGAAACGGACAGACGGTTAAACATGCATGACGAAAACTCTAAACCTCTCTAAATTCTTCGGCGCACAAAGCACAGGCATCTGTAATAAACGAGTAAGGTATTTCCGCATGTAAAATGACTTGGTGGCTAAAATATACGGGTGCTATGAATTTGGAGGTGAATCAAGAACAATATCCACTTTTGTTCTGAATGATAGAAATCATCATAAAAATGCATATTATAGAATATATTTTTGTTGTTAATGAAGAATAACCCTTTATTAAATTCGTCAAATGTTACCTTGAAATTACCCAAATTTTGTAAATGCAGAACTCCATTTTCCTTCATAAGAAGTATAGATTTTTTGCATCAACATATAATGTAGCCCGTGAACTGAAGCATTGAAAATTAAAATTTCCAAAATTTATTTTACAAACTCACTATTTCTGCTTTATTCAATAGCACCCAACACTTATCCGATTGTTCTGTTCAATTCTCCTAACGACGTTCCCCAAGTAGCTCAGCGGTACGTAACCATAGTTGCACGCACTTGGCGCCGTGTGTCCGTCCACTCATCCGATAGCCACTGACGAGTATATATAGAAACCTGTACAGACTGGCTACGTGGAAACGTGCTGAGCAGGGTCAGGGTATTTGTAAACCGTTGAGCAAGGAGAAACACGGCGTAGCACGGCAATTGCTTACAAGTGGCTTCTTAGAAAATGTTGGATTTCACTGACAAATTAAGATTTAAGTTTTATCTAACACTTATCAATATCAACCAATATATCTTACATATGCCAACAATGGTTTATTTGGCAAAACTTACCATATTTTTAATATGATGCCAAAATGTCAAGCTCACCACTTTACCTGCAAACAGCTCTTTTGAGGCAATATTCTTGGCTATTTCAGTTTTTGCATGTCATTCATACATCAGCATCTTCAGCTAGTAAGAAACCCTGCGCTGAACCGACCAGAATCAAACACCAATTACGAATATACCTCATTGGGCGCTGCGGAACCGGGTAAAGCCGTGACCGTCACAGAAAAGTGTTCGTTGCTGCACTGTGATTTTGAAAATGGGTGGTATCTTGTAATAAGCAATGTCATGGTTGCATCATAATTAGTCTTGGTGAAACTTTTACTGACGAATACCTAAAACATAATATTGAGTTATGTTTTTTTTTCAAGATTTTGTTGACCTAAAGGTAGAATAAATATCGTATATACAACGTGATGAATTTTAAACGCAATTGCGACTTCAACAGCTGCATAAGACAGTCTGAGAATAAATTCTGGTTTTAAATTTTGTAAATTTGATGTATATACTCTCCAAGAAATACTAAACTAAGTAAAGTAATACAGCATGTCGGCCTACCTCTTTTCTTTTTGTCCTGTGAATCTGGAGTGTCGTACTCCTGTAAACATACTCCGTGCTCCGCCTTGTTGCTCCGTGCTCAACGATTTACGGGTACACTGAGCTGTACTTAACGCGTTTTCATGAAGCCAGTCTGTACGAGTTGTATACATGAGGGATAGTTTTACAGGCACATTTACATAGGTATGTATCATGTACACCCGGTGGTCACAGTGTGCTTTATAAACAAGCTGGGTGGGGTTCTTTAAACCATGAAAACAAGTTTTAATGACCTTTTGCTATAGTTCATGAATTATGCTATACATTGGTACAAAAATATATATTTCTAAAAAAGGAAAAAGCAGTTCTATGTTTCCAAAATTTGGCAGAGTTCAAGGGAGTATATGACTAATTAAATAAGTGTGTGTTTTTCATTCAACAACTCAAATTTAAGCTATAATATGCATATGATTATGTTTATTTCTGTAATTCAGAACAATAGGGCACATTGTTCCTGTTACACCTCAAAACACACCCGTATATTTTTGCCACCTAGTCATATTGAAATGTAGAAGTACCGTAAGCAATCAAACATAATGCTGTACGTTTGCTACGCTTTACTGAAGACAAATCCCCACAAAATAAGCTGTTGTCGTGAGAATCTCTTTTCTTTTATTAGGTCAACAACTGATCTGGAAATATGATGAATAAAAGCATCCTGTTACTTTTACTTACCATCAAATCGATGACAAACATCAATTTGGGGTCAACCACCAAACCGCGGCCAAACATCTTACCGGGGCAATCGCGGCCAAAGTTACCGGGGCAAAACAAACGTACTGACATTGCTCAGATGATTCGCAACATGGGCTCCGAAGTTTGTCCGCATACGGATTTCTGTTATACGAATGCATCAGAGGCAGTTTATAATGGGACGAGAGACCCTTGCTGTAGCGACTGTTCTTGTAATGATGATTGCTGGAAAACTCGCAGATGTTGTCCCGACAAGGAAGGTATACGACTACAACCTTCTAATCTTACATGTAAAGAGACAATAACCAAACGACAAAAGTATGATCAAAACTCTGTTTATGATGGGTATAATTTTGGTATTCGAATGTATTTCATCATAGATCAATGTCAAGATGAGAATACAGAAGAACGTTTGAGAGAAAAGTGTTCTGGTGAGAACAAAACTGACATAGATGATCTTCGATGGGTATCTGATGAAACAACAGGCCAAATATTTCAGAACCGCCACTGTGCTCTGTGCCACGGGGTCAAAAACTGGTGGTCATGGAATATTCAGACCACGTGTAGCCAAATCTTTAAAGCAAATTCGATTAATATAACTGAAGTTATCCTCTCAGAAAATTGTGAACTTATTAACGAAGTCCCCGAAATCCATGCCGAGATGGTTGCACGGTTCAGATGCTATATTCCCAGTGTAACATATTGTAATCAAACAGGCTTATGGAAGCAGTTTGATAGGTCCATCCATGAAGCATGTCGGTCATTCACTCAAATATATTTTCCACTCGATAGCGGAGTCGTCTACAAAAATGTCTTTTGCTACATCTGTAATTCAGAAGACGGGTTTCCTACCATACATCTTTGTAGAAATCGAGATCAACACAGAAAGGGCCCGAACTCTTTTAGCGCGCTAATCAACATTGAGGAAATCAAGGCGGAGCCACCGGATAATGCTGACTGCCGAGTGGATGAACTGAATGATGTTTATCTGGTATGGATCACTTAGTCATCTGTAATCACGGACCCCATCCTCGGGGACTAGCGGGTAGTTTTATGTTTAGTTCAGCAGTATAAGGTGCCGTTTTACTATAAATCCCCTTTTTGTGATACCACAAAACCAAATTTGTGATAAAACTATATCGATTTTGTGATATCACTATTTCGAATATGTGATATCACATATTATTTTGTTACGTCACAAAACGATCAAGTGATATCACTAAATAGTAATGATTTAGTGATATCACAAAATGACGTTCGTGGAATCACAAATTCGATTTAGTGATAACACTAAATATATTTTGTGATATCAAGAAGTTGATATGATTTTGTGATATTACTAATTCGAATTTTCGATATCACATTCGGTTAAGTGATCACAAAATCGAATTTATGATATCCCCAAATAATTTTTTGATATCACAAAAGCGACGTTATATCACGTATTCTATTTTGTGATATCAAAATCGATGTTATATCAATTATTCTGTTTTTTATGATATCACTAATTTGATTTTGTGATATCACTGAATCGCATATATACTGAACAAAAAAAGAAACGTTATATGGATTAGTCATGAATTTAAGCTAAAGAACAATATATTCAAATATTGCTACGTTATTCTCTCACATGCATGATGTCAGACAACCTTGTGAAGTAAGCGCTTTTCGATTTGCATAAACTGTCACAAGATTATTCCAATATGACTGAAAACACTACAGATAATGTGAAAAGCTTAATGCGCATGCGCAAGGGCTTAAATGTTTACACTTTTGAATTTGCCTTGTAACTGCCAATGAGAAACCCTATTAACCTTCTGAAATTTAACCTGCAGTTCAAAAAAATAAGATGTTAAAGATTTTATGTCTTTGAAACTGTCTCCCTTGCAATTAAAAGTATAGCAAATCATTTACTCCGATCAACCAGTACGTTTCAATAAAATCCTTAAGTTTAATTCGTGGATTTTATTCCAGCTTCTCAGGACAATACTTCATGATGAAAAAGTTTGATTAAACTGAATAATTGTCCGTGGTATACCATATTGCACTGTAAATCACGCCTGGTAAACTATTACAGGTATCTCCGCGGAGGTACCGATAATAAGTTGTGACATGCATCCGGAGCTACCTGTGACGGTCCAAAAATAAACAAAAAAGTGGGTATTCGTCTTTTCTGGTAAAATACATAATAACAAAGGAGTTTATTGAAATGAAATAGTGCTATTCGACCCTTATATACATTAAGTTTTGTCACTCAATATATCCCCGGAACTTTACATATATACGGAAGATATGACTTTTGAAGAGACATTAAGGTCAGTCGAAAGTACTCAAAACAAGAAAAAAAAATCGGTTGTTTCAGGTCCTAAATGCACTTTTCGTGCATAAGAATCTGTTTATCTGGACACACTGGCGTAAAGTAAATCTCCTTGCCCAAATATAAATGCCGATAAACTCCGAATAAGGCTGATTTTGTAAAAAAAAAAAAAAAAAAAAAAAAAACTGGAGGTGCCTGTGACGGCATGGAGGTGCCTGTGATGTAAGAAAATATAGTGTAAATCTGAAGATTTATTGCGGTTGGAAATATTGATATTCTTTATCTCTAGACCACTGCCTTGAAAGAAACGTTCATTCAGCGTCGCAATAATCTATCATAATGCGTATATCAAGCATATTTTTTTTAAAGTAAAACAATAGACAATGATCATGAACTTATATAATCAAATCCTACATCCCGTTCTCAAAAACAAGATGGAAGTAATTATAATCATTCATTGAGAATAGTCCATAAAAGACACGCATGGTAAACCGAATAAACAGCTCTTTCCCAGACAGGTGGCCATTCACCTACCCCAAATGAAAACAACACTAACTTCTGTTTTTACTTTTTTGTATTTTAAATTACAAAACAAAAGAGAAAGCTAAGTGGGCACCTGTACAGGTGACCTGCTAGAAGACTACAGACAAGCGGACATAAGAACACGTAACATTCTTTTCTCTCTTTATTTCTCTCTCTCTCTCTCTCTCTCTCTCTCTCTCTCTCTCTCTCTCTCTCTCTCTCTAGGTATACTTTTATTCGTTTATATTTACATTAGGACATGAAATATAACAATGTGCAGTTTGAAAAATATGTAGTGGTATATTCATGTATGTAAGCTGTATGCTTTGAAATTTTGAAATTTTTTAAATAAGTTAAAAAAAGAAAAGAACACATTACATTGATGCTTCACAACAGAAATTCACCATTCACAAAAACGCTGACTCTTATTTAAGCGCGCATTTCATAACGATTCTAACACTGAATTTTCAGCTGCAACATCTATTCAGATTTTCACTTTATTTTCTTATATCACAGGCACCACCACGCCATTGCAAGCACAGCCAGCTGTTGTTTTGAAAAGTCAAACCTTATTTGTAGTCAATCGACATTTGTATTTGGCCAAGGAGATTAACTTAACATCAGTATGCCGAGAAAAACAGATTCGTATGCAAGATCGCTGCATTTTGGACCAAAAACGGCCAAATTTTGTATGTTTTGAGTACTGTGGTCTTCAAAGCCACTTCAAAAGTCGTATCTTTGGTAAATATGGAAAGTTTTGGGGCATATAACGCGTGACAAAACTTTATGCCTGTAAGGGTCGAATAACACTTTTTGAGTTTTAATAAACTCCGTGGTTATTATGCATTTTGTCAAAAAGAGAAACACCTACCGTTTGTTGACATATTTTGACAGTCACAGGCAGCTCCAGATGCCTGTCACAACCGATAATCAGTACCTCCACCGGTGGCACCTGCAACAGTTTACCAGGCGTGATAAATTGGAATTTAGTGGAAAGCATGAAAGTTAGAGTCAAGTGTCCTGAAAACCGATATTCCAAGGCTTGTGCTTCACTGATCAACCCTTTGGAAGCGGCGATTGGACCATTTTTGTAACAAATAGTACCTGATAAACATCTCAGAAGTGACTTGCTCACATGAGCTGACAACTTGAGTGAAATACGGGTCTCCATATATCACCTCAAAATAGCACGTTCAAATTCTGACCCCTTATTGACTCCAACTAATCTGGAGGCATCAATTTGACACTTTTTGTTGAGATATTCATTTTCTGGACTGCGAAAACTTTTTGTCAGTTAGACATAACATAGCATCGGCAAAATCCGAATTCAGTTCAAAGAAAACATGCATTGAAAGGACATGTAACGTTTCTTTTTTTGTTCAGTATATTTTGTCATATTGCTGATTCGACTTTGTGATAATAGTGATATCACAAAAAGGGAATTACAGTAAAACGGCACCTCACACGCACTAACCAGAGATTGCCGGAACGATGCAAAAGTAAATCCCCTTCCCAGCGGTCACATGACGTAATTTCAAAGTCATGTGCCTGCTGGGCTTATTTTCCCCGCTGTCCCCGTGCTTGTGAGTGGGGTTGGGATTGATGCATGATTCCAAATGGCTGGTGCATGACATATTGAAAAGATAGATAATGTATAGCTCTTATTATATGGGTATTTAATAATTTTATTTATCATATGACGTTGCATCTGAGAGTGTAATAAAGCCATGCATTAAAAACGATAATCCACTAGTGGATTAAATATGCTAATTACGTCGTAACGTTATATGCCTTGACGTCCATAAAACGTCGCGTTTTCTAATGGCGAAATCGTGACGTTTTAGTGCAAAATTTGCTAATAAAATGCGATTTTAGTGTCATATGATCAAAAGAATCTTGCATTCGTGCTCCTGTATTATTGAATTTATTAAACTCGTTGGGGAAAACGATAAGATGCGAGGCTCTGCCGAGCATCTTATTGTTTTCCCCAACGAGTTTAATAAATTCAAAAATACAAGAACACTCATGTAAGATCCTCTATTTAATAATTTTATAACAAAACTAAGAAAATGCCACTGACAGGTGCAATTACGCAGATGGAAAATCAATCTTTAGTAGAACTCAGAATTTCTCTCAAAATTTGTTTAAATCATCATAAAAGGCACCGTTTACTTTTCTTCTCTTTTCTCCTAAGTAATTATGCAAGAAAAGAAACTTGTGTTATTAGGTGACTTTAAGATATGGCAACTTAGAAAACATAGACACAGAAAACCCTTTTTTTCTGTCGAATATGAGAAATATGATAACATAAGCTCAGTAGGGCTTTTTCTTCGACAAACAAATGTAAAACAACAAAAACTGCACTGAATAAAACAGTTATACAAAATTAGATATACACAAATATTTAAATTTTCAGTGCAATGCTCTCTGTAAACCCATTTAAATGATGCGGCAGTCAATGTTGTTTACAAGTCAATAACTACATTGTGCCACGTGGTTCTGAGCGACAGCTCAACTCACTAACTAGCACGTGGAATCTACAACATGCCATGCATACTTGAATGGGTAGCAAACATTGAGTGACAGCATGCTACTTGCTCTCAAAATCTACAGCAGGAGGTGGATTTTACTGGTGGGCAGTGACAATGCGACTGTTTCAAACTATAGCAAAATTCGGCCGGTAATGTTTCTAAAACGATTCTTACATGTGTGTTTATCTTTTTTATTGATAAGAGCATCCACTGTGTGGATCGTGATCCGGAACATCCTTTTTAGAAAACGGAACAGACCACCAAAGACGGCGGACCGGTTTACACACGTTAGGTAGGTGTTTCGTTTTATAGAGTTTTCTGACTATACATCGTACGGATCATTCAAACGAGCCATATGAGCATTCGAAGAATACATTTCTACATATAAAACAGGCAGTGATGTGGTGCAAAGTATACGCACTCGCTTGTACATGTATTGGCATATTTTTCAAGTCTGTTATTGTGCAGTTTTAATTTTTAGTGGTGACCCAAATATTTTCTTGACTTTCCCATGAAACGTTATTCAAATGTTTTTGTATTTTTATAAATTACGATGCACAATTCAATTCTGTCTCTGGTCCAGAAAACCATGTTTAAATCCCTTGACTGGTTTTTGAGACATATTCATTTTTATTTGCCGAGTAATTTGCATCTGTCAACGGAACATACTCGCTAGTTCAACACAAACTATTTGTCTGTGTGCAGGAAAACGTCAACGGAACATCTCGTAAAAAATCACGAAAATGTCAATAGATTTCGCCACATTACTGCCTGTTTGATATTGAGAAACACATTCTTCGTTTGCTGATATGGCTAGTCTGACTGATGAATACGATGCATAGTCATAAAATTCGATAAAACGAAGCATCAACCTATCGTGTGTGAACCGGTCCGCCCTATTTGATGGGCTGTTCTGTTTCCTAAAAAAGGATGTTCCGGATCTCAATCCATACAGTGGCATCGTTGTAATAGTATAGATATAAGGAATAAATGTTATTTTTTTTAACGTTTACTGAAGTATAAACTACATCGGGTCAATAGCAAAGTTTACGTAAACCCCTTCGGGGCTCACTTACTTTGCTCGTGACCCGATTTAGTTTATAATTCAGTTAACGTTAAAAAATAGCATTCATTCCTTAATTACATTATCACAACATGTAATATAAAACAGAAAATATACAAGATAAATACAGACGGTAAACATAGATAAGACAAGAATAAAACAAAGAAATCTAGACTAAGATGTATCATAGTATAGAGCATCTAAAAGTATAGAGGATGTGAGAAGGGTATAATGAAGATAGATAGATACTGAATAAAATATCGGTTAGGCATTCATTTCATTATACCAGCTGAATAACCCAAAGGGCTATAAAACATTTGGACCAGAAAAAAATCACCGTTTTGTTTTCCTAAGAAACGAAATTGTCTATTTCTACATATATTTTTACACATTTTCTATTTAAATTAATGTCTCCAGCACATGAATGCATTTTCATTTCTACAAATCATATAATCAATAATATAGGATATTTGAAACAAACTGGTAAAAAAATGCAGTTATCTTGATAATAAGTATATTTTTACATTTTTTAAATGACATTAAATTGAATTTCATGAAAAACGTCATGAAAAAAATCAATCGATGGGACATGCTTATGCATATTTTTTTAGTAAAACTTACATTGTATGATACAGAATAAAAGGGGAAAAAACATTTCACCGTTTCGTATCCTATAAAAACAATGTCTGAGTTCAAAAATATGACCAAAACGGACTGCCCAAAATCTGTACCGGCTGCAAGCACAGCCGGTCCTTGCCCTTTTATTTATTTTCCTGTTATTCCGGTTCAACCAGAGAATAATACCTACAAAAGTGCGCAAATGGAATGGAAACTGTGAATACCTTGATCATTCTGATTCCTAAAGAACAGTCTGATCTCGGTTTCCACTGTTTGTACAGATCTATCTGCCCGAAAACTTAGGATCTTCACGGTAGGCATTGTTGATCGATTTCACCATGAAGAATAACTCATTTTTTTCCTTTTTTTAACAAAGAAACACACAGTTATTCCGTATCTGAATACCAATAACCCTTGACGAAAAGCGAAAAGGGGTATAAGTGAACCAAATGATGAAAATAAATCATACTAAATACGAAACGAAATGTTAATGGCTACATAAAAGAAGTACTAAGGACCTGGTAAATAATAATAATAATAATAATAATAATAATAAAAATTATAAATTGTAAACTGAGCATGTCTGACATTTGCGTATCAGGCCATCTCAGATATGGATAAGCCTCTTGAACTGGAGTGTGTGTGTGTGTGTGTGTTGAGGGGGGGGTGCGGGGGGGGGGGACTCGGCCAATCTCATATTGCACTCTGTTCCTCCATATCCAGACTGCCTCAAAGCGAAATGACAGCAAACCGTACCTCGATTGTACTCTACCTGTGGGCCGAGTGGCTACGTATGCTGTGTGTGTCGGTGTTGGTGTTGGTGTGGGTGGGTATGTGGGTATGTTGGGAGGGGGGGGGCGGGGGGGTAAATAAAACGATTATCTATTTTTCTATTTTCAGAAAAAATGTAGAAGACTGAGATGCCCTGTTGGAAGCATGGCTTTTTACGGAAAGTGTAAGCAACTGGCAAATGGCATTAATGGCCTGGGTGTTGAAGTTATATTTTTTCTTAAAACGCTTCGAGATCAAATAAATGTTTCTCACGAATGGGAAAGAATCAATACCACAGAACTAGGAAAACAAATCTATGAAGAGATGGAAGCCGTTCTTGGTCTACATATGTGCATATTCTGCTCATGGGGTGTAGGGGAGAGGAACAGTACTCAGGGCCTGCCAGATTTCACCGTCCGCGCTAGTTTCCTAGTAACACCCGCCTGTCAGCTTGAAATGATACATGAGAAGTTAAGGGCAACAATTTCGATAAGACAGTTGGAAATAACGTCAAACGGGCAAAAGGTGATGGTGTCTGTTGATTTGGGCACAAGAAGTTTCATTGTTGAAAAATATGAAGAGTTTAAGCAGATCTTCAGCATTTACTTTGAAGCCACGTGCTATGCTGAATTTCCTATTACAACAATTTGCCTGGAATTTGAGCTTTATTACTCTGAGGTGACGTCTCAGATAAATGGAAAAGCACAGGAGTATTTCCTAAAGCTTTTCGAGGACTTTGAAAATGTTGACAATGGCACAAGCGTGTACGTGTGTGCAGAAGATTATTTCATGATAATGTCTCATGCAAGCGCTGCAGGCAACCAAAAGAGTTTAGAAGTTATGTATGTTCTTGGTTTAGTTGCATTCACAGCTCTGAGTTATCTGTAAAGTACTGTTAAAATTCCAAAAATTGGGACATATAAAATAGTTGAGCTAAGTGGCATCCGCCCAGTCTGATCAGAGTCTTCGCTGTCCGCACGGAGGTAGCTTAGGCTCTTAGCAACTCTTTGAGCACTTAACGAAGAGTCCGGTCAAACTGGGCGGATGCCCAGGTTGATCTGAGTCTGCGCTGTGCGCACAACCACATTGTTGGTTTTCTCGTGTCGCGGCTCAATTACATGTACCATAATTGTTATGAAAATGGGACAGTTTGGTTTTACAATTTAGAAATACGCGTCCAAAAAATGCAAATCAAATGTCAAACAGTGAAGACCCCGATGAGACTGCTCCTTATAGGAACAGCCGGGTTGGGTCTGCACTGTTTACGCGGGCCCTTTGACTTTGTATGGTAGTGTCAAAGGGAAGCCTAACTTTTGAAAATAGTATACAGTGTTAATGCTTATTTTAGGACAGAATTGTCTGAGAAGAACGTGGGGGTGGGGGCATGATTAACTTTAGAACGATGGCAGTAGCTGGATAAGGTTTCCTTATAATTAAGGTGAATGGCTACACTTTCCAGCAGTGGGGCGGAGGAAGGTGGGGGGTTGCTTCCCTTTTTCGATGGAGGTCAACTCTCTAAGGCGAGAATTTGCTGCCCCAGGAGCTAAAGGTTTTCGCCATCTAGGGATGCAAACTAGGAAGTAACAAAAGTTGTACCCCTTTGTAAAAAGGCTTTTAAAACATGGAGGTATACCCGTTTACCATACGGTAATTCTAATTATGGTATATGCAGTCAGTGTTCTGACTGATCGTAACTGTTCCATACTAAAAAGGAAAAAACAAAAACCGTTTTTTGTTTTTTTTTCCTTTCTTTTTTTCGTTTTTCAGTTTAATTTACTGGCTTTGAAACAAATTGCAACTTATTTTTGTTATCTGAGACTGCAAAACACAGAAGGTATGTGTACAATCTGCATGGCTACAGACCCTATCTTCAATTTTTCCTGTGCAAAGGAACATGGAATCTGACCAACAGAACAATTGACAGATTCGACTGGAGCCAGGCTACCGAAAATGTAGACAGTAAGAAATATATATTAAAAACAGATTAATGTTCACACTTTTTTCTTTTAGGAAAGAGGGCATTTTTCTATACAAAATTCATTAAGATTTAAAGTTTATGTTTCTTCTTGCATTTTCTTCTTAAAATATTACATGCCAGTTATCATGTCATGAATAAATATAATATTTCAATACATGTAATAAAGTCTGCAAAGCTTTTGCTCTGTTATCATTTGTATTCAAAATTACTTCCCAGCACATAATGTGTAAACAACGTTGAATTTACGTTATTGCATTAAAAGCAGTGCCGTAGGGTATTAACAGCAGTGCATCAACGGGCGAAAAGCCGTATTTTAACAAGGGATTTCACGCACTTTTGATGCACGGCTACGCAACTTGCAATATGCTCGTCCAGGGGCCTCTAAAAATCCACCATGCATCCTTGTCTCTCCCCTTTCGGTCAGATTACAAAAATTGGTGGTACCCTACCCGTGAATGCTTATACGACGTCATCATACATTTGTACTATTACGTCACCAAGTCGTGACTCAGGGTTCAAAGAATTCTTACGATGCCAAAGTCAGGGGTTAAAACCTACGTCATAGCGCGCGTGACAGAATTAATCATTCGACGGCCATTTTGAAGAAACTCTGACAGATTTTCCGTTTGTAACATATAAGAGACAGGATTTTAACAAAAGATAAAACGGTGAGTCGGTGCCTACATGTACATATGGTCCAGATATATAGGGCATGATTCTTCAAAGGGTGGGAAATTATAAAATACCTCATTACAAATTTTTATGTGGACAGCTGAGGTAAACATGCATTAAGGCAGAGTCAATACATATCACTTTAGTGAAGTGTTTTCAGATTAAGCAAGTATTTTATGGTGAATTCTGGTAATACTGAGTCCAAAACATCTATAGGTACCAGATCGACCAGATGTTTGGTAGTTTCAGTGTTTGCCAAACCCTCATGATGCAAAACATTTACCTTGTTAAGGCCGCTGATGAAACCATTATGACGTCAGCGCTATGACGTAGGTTGTCACCCTTGAAAGTGTTAAAGAAAACATGCGGCTCAAGCTTTTAGCAATCAAGAACTGCAGGATGGTACATGAATGGATCAGGCTTGTTCTGCAGGGAAACTATTGCTTAAGGTATCTATTATGCAATCTATTTTGGTTCAACTACAACAACCACCTTGGACGCTTTTTCGAAATACTGAGGATCGAATAATCAATATGATGATGGCAGCCATTTTGAATAGCTTAACGCTCTCGGGCCAGGAAGACGGATATTAATTTAAAAAAATGCACTAGCGCGTTGGCTGTCAAACGGTGACAAAATATAGTTCCATATTTTTTCTCAAATTTTAGCGAAAAGTTCTTTTAATTTATGCAATAACAGCGATCAAACATTTGTTTCCAATGCTTTAACGTCTGCCAGGTCCCTCGTGAGATGTTGAAAACCTGGGCCTTCGGCATCGGTTTCCAACATCTCCCTCTGGACATGGCACACGTTGATGCATGAAAAACATGTTTGATCCCTAAATTGTGACACCATATGTAGTTCTGTGGTATTTCATATGACCGTCATGTAGATCTATGTGAATAGCGCTCACGACATATTTGCGAATGACTTCTTTTTCGATGAATCTATCTAATATCTGATGACAATAAGATTGCTGATAAGGTCATTTAAAGTCATCTTCGCTTAAAGCGTAAAGGTCAAGCTGCACTGTGGGAAACTAATGTCTGTACTTCCGTGTTTGTGTCAATGACTATATTGCCTACGCCCATGGGCGTGAATGGAAAGCTTGCTACTATGCTGCTGTGGGACGCTATCAGTTTCCATAGAAAACTTTTTATTTTTAAGTAGCAATTTTTCTTTGGCATCCATTTTGCTAGAACCTGTTTCAAATTCAAGACATTTTTGTTCTATTTAAAATGATGCCCGCCATGGAAGGCCTAAACTCTCTATTGTTAAGGGAAACCAAGCTTTAATGCACCTATACCAAGCACAGTATGGCATCTTGCATAGCCGCGAATTTCAGATAGTTTGCCCGTGTTACAATGTGATACGTTTACTGGTCAGTATATGTGACTGCGTGTAATTCAAAATGAATATATCGGCCATTTTAAAAAGCAATTCACATGAAATAAAAGGGTACCGTTAGCTAGCGAAAACAATATTTAGGTGCAACGAATGCCCGATAGAAAGCTGCGAAAGAACTTTTGCAGGACCCTAGTTTCGTCTTCTGCAATTCTGACTGATGGTCCTTCAGCTGACGTACATACATCCAAACCATATCATACTTATATCTATCTCACGAACAGTAGCATATTTGTTAAAAGGGAAGACAAACATAAATTTATGACCAAACCTTCGCAACATCCTAAAAAAGATATACACTCCTAATGCGACACATCCATTAACCCACAATCGTGCGGTTATACCCGGTGTCACCAGGTCCAGTAATCCTCTGTGTCCAATATATTGTGGATCAAAGCAATTTATATTTTCCCAAACAGCGTTGACCAAGATCAGACGCCGT
Organism: Ctena decussata; assembly: GCA_963989385.1. Taxonomy (NCBI): domain Eukaryota; kingdom Metazoa; phylum Mollusca; class Bivalvia; order Lucinida; family Lucinidae; genus Ctena; species Ctena decussata. The sequence goes on from OZ022504.1 coordinate 43,869,700, forward strand.
ATAACGTCGCGTCTGATAGGGTTTACACTGTTTGCTTATGACAAATAAATCAAATAAAAATGATGAAAATAAATTAAACAAGCAAATTCGGTGAATTTATATCCCCCGCCGAAGTGGCCTTGATTTGTTTATGTTTGTTTTAAGTTTCATAAAATTTTAAGTTTCATAATTTTTTTTCACTGGTTACTTAGTAGGCTGAACTTGTGGATTGTACATAAAATCAAGGGCAATATCTCTGGGATAAGTAAGGCATAAGCTGGAGCTGTTCTTCTTAAACACTTGCCTCAGCATCACTGCACTATGATCATGACATTTTAAATTCGGTTACAAGAAATTTTGTTTGTCAGCACCCTACTAATGGCTAATTTGAGGATTTTAAATCAATTCAAGGGCATTAAATCATGCACTACTGAATAGATTATGACAAAACTTAATGTGCACTGCCTTGTCATGACAATATATAATTATTATAAGTGTCATGAAATTCCATTTATTGGTTACTTAGTTATGACTCAATTTGTTGATTTTAAGCCAATTCAAGGGCAATAACTCATTGCTTACTGAAGCAATTCTGACAAAATGTAAGATGCACCAATGTGTTATGGTGATACATATTTTGTATAATTTTCATAGAATTCTATTCATTGATAAGTTAGTTATGGCTGGAAATGGCAATCTCACATTGATCCAAGGGCAATAATTCATGCACTTATGATGCCATTCTGATGAAACTTTATGTGCATAACCACTTTATGGTGATGCATAATTATTCTGTTTAAATTTCATGAAGTATTGGTTACTTGTTTAAGCCTCATTTCACTGATTTTAAGTCAATTAAAGGGCAATAACTAATGCATTACTGAATCCAGTCTGAGGAAACTTCATGTGCATCAGCACATTATAGTGATATATATTTATTTTAAGTTTCATGAAATTCTGCCCAGTGGTTACTTAGTTACAGCTCATTTCATTGATTTCAAATTAATTAAAGGGCAATAACTCATGCATTACTGAAACTAGACTGATGAAACTTTATGTGCCACAGCATGTTATAGTGATATATACTTATTTTAAGTTTCAAGAAATTCTGCTCAGTAGTTACTTAGTTATGGCTCATTTCATTGATTTTAAGCCAATGAAGGGGCAATAACTCATGCATTACTGCAGCCAGTCTGATGAAACTTCATGTGCCGCAGCGTGTTATAGTGATATATATTTATTTTAAGTTTCATGAAATTCCGTCCAGTGGTTACTTAGTTATGGCTTCGGATGGACAGACAGAAGGACGGGCAGGTCAATTAAAGGCAATAACTCATGCATTACTGAATCCAGTCTGAGGAAACTTCACAGTGGGGACGCAGACTCATCACATTTGAGTAAATCATTTTCTGAGCGGTCGTCTACGCACAAAGAAATAATCCCTTTTTTTCGCCGGAAAAAAATGGCGGGAAATTTTGAACAGAAACAGTCCCAAAATAATTCTCGTTTGATAAGATATGCAGTCATAATTTTCCAACGGACCAGATCAGAATGAAATTTGATGTTTTGTTATTGAAATCAGACGCATATCGGTACCTCAATGCAGTTTGCACACCCAAAACAACGATCACAGTTTGACAACCGTTTTTCAGAAAAGTAAAACCCTACGACAGTACCCCAAAGTTATTTTGCAAAGAAAATTGTCCCAAAAACCAAATTAGATGCCATTATAACTGAACCGTAGTTCATACATTCGACCGTCTTTTAGCCAGGTATATCTTCGGGAGAAAGTCTATTTTCGTTGAAAATCGATAATGAAGTTGGTCATTTTTACGTATACATGGCACGTGCGTTCGTCAACACACAGACATTTTTTCAGCTGGATCGACTTGAGGAGACCAACCGTTTCTTCATTTATGGTATAGTAAAGCTTGTAATCATTTAGCATACTGTGAATTTATTAAGATTTTGCGTTAGTCTGTCTGCCTGCGATTTTTTGGGCTTCTGAATTTAGGCTACACGCCGAGAACGAGAGAAAGCAAAACAAACACACTGGTCAACCACAAAGTTTGACAAACTGAAAAGCCACAAGACATGTCGCCCCATCTTCAGGTGACAACTCGCCTCAGATTCTAAGAAAACTCCCCCAGACAACTTCCCCCAAGATAACGTGCCCCACATTCTGAGACCACTCGCTCTTCTAAAGAATTCTGTCCCGAACGACGCTACCCCCCCCCCTACCCCCTCAACACACGTACCATTTCAGAAGTCATCCAACAAAAAGTACAAGAGACAGCTTGTCCTTCCTAATAAATCTGCCAAAACCCTGTCCCACTAGGCGCTAAGGGACCGACCATTTGATATTCTCGGGGGGGGGGGGGGGGGGGGGGAGTGGGGGATTGAAGGGGGGGGGGGGGGGGGCTGGTATATTTTTCGAAAAAAATCCCTGTCTTTGGAAGAAAAAATATGCAAGTAAAAAATAAATCAGCTCATAAGGGGATTTCAAAAAATAATCTGGCCTCAAAAATCAGTGAACAAAAAAAATAACCTGGCTCCACCCAAAATTTACAAAAAAAGAGTCTGGGCCCTGCACTTTTGGTGGGAAAATAGCAACTGCCTACCTACCCACCGTAATTCACCTTACCCCTGAGTCTGGACCCTGCACTTTTGGTGGGTAGATAGCAACTGCTTACCTACACACCAAAATTCACCTTACCCCTCCCCCCCCCCCCCCCCCAAAAAAAAAAAAAAAAAAAGATGGCCACTTGGGACACCCTAGATCTATTTTTTTTATTTAACGGCACATTTACCATGATCAACCTGCATAGTAAGACAAACAGGTCTGAGCAAGCAGTGTAGTCCCAGGAGCAGTCTGATCTGGGTCAGCAATTTTTCCTTAATACCTGCACATTTTGGGTACTCCATTTGTGGGTGATATAGATATGTTCAAAATGTAGGATGCTGTTATCTTAGTATTATGGGTAATTACTGTAACTGTGTGTGACATTTTTTGTAGAACTATTATTTGTTTTTGTTGTTTTCATAGTTTGCAGGGATTAAAAAGAAAGCCTACCTACCTAAGTACTCTCCAAAAATCCTAGTTAATAGGCAACTGCAAACAAAATACTTTTTATGATTGGCCTGTGACTGAGATGGGAGGAGGGGAAAGGGGCATGAAGAAATACATATTCTATAGAATTAAATGCCAAAAGTTATGTTTTAGCTTAAATCTCAGAATCATATTAGAGAACACATCACATTGAACTAAAATTTTGAGAAATTCTCCATTCTCAATGAAAAGTTAAGGTACCATTCATTATAAATTATATAATTTTTGCATGAGATTTGCCCCTACTGATAGATTTCCATGAGATTTTTTCCATGAGAGCAAATCCCTCAAAAGATCACTGAATATATAAACACACTGTGGCATTTTAATTTATGAACCAAGGGCATTGCAGAGCTGACAGCCCCCACCCCCACCTGATGAGCTAGTATTTGACACACCTGGCATTTCATAATAAATATGTATTTTATTAAATCCCTGGTTTCTTCTTAGGAAGAATCAATAAATTCTTGTTAGTTGTTTACACTCTTAAAAAGGGGATAAACAACTAACAAGTAAATATATATGTTGTAACCCCTCATTAGAACTCCTCATTAAGGTAGTTCCACAGAGGGCCAAAACCTATGTTATAAAAATGCATACTGCAATTTTAATGCTCAAAAGCTCATTTAACAGTACATATATGCTGCTTCTCAATGTTGGCTGAAATTATATGGAGTGTAAAGGAGTGTATAAGTATGTATGGCCAAGTTATTTTCTAAGCTTAAAGTTGAAACAAAATCTTCATTACTGCAATTGTCCTACCACTTTCACCATCTGACAGTGTGTCGAAATTGCTGGGAAAATCAAATAGTACTGACCCTGATTAGACTGCTGTTTTGATAGTACAGTCTAACCCAGGTCTACACTGCACTTTTTAATCAAGGATTTTAGTCAATGAAGTTTTGCAGGCCCGGATCCAGGGGGTGGGCTTTGGGGGCTTGAGCCCCGCCACCTTGGCCAAGTTAGATTGAAATATATGTTGTGACATCTCATTAGAATCGCCTCGCCGAGGCGATTCTAATGAGATATCACACCATATATTTGCGAAAATTCTCATCAAATTGAACCTTAACTAGGTCATATATATCTTCAAACCCTCCTCCCTCCCCACCCCCATACATCTCGGCACCTCCCAGCCCCACCAGTTATCCAGAGCCCCACCAGTGCGTGGTTGTCTGGATCCGGGCCTGTTTTGCAAGTATTTGTTATGGCTAAACATGGCTAAACATCTATTATATTTTGCTTAGTTTTTCATGTAAAAGAAAGGTTAAAAGTTGTGTGCGCGTGTGTGTGTGTGTAGGGGTGGGGGTTGGGGATGGAGGAAGGGTGGAGGAAGAAGGGGGGGGGGGTAGAGGGGCCTTAAGTTGGGTAGGGTGATCGTGTGAGTTGCAGGAGAGGCTTTTAAATATTGGCACGTGCAGGATTAATTGGATGGCAAAATTATTTTTTTCTAGCAGTCCCTCTGATTGTGACCACAATGTACCGGTCTTAATAACTTATAAGCAAGTAAATGCGAAGTTTGAAACAGTTGACGCAGTTCTGTAATTGCGTCACAACTGTCATAAATCGATCGATTTGTTTACAGTATGGTGTAGGCTACTGATCAGAATTCTTTTCCCAATCATTCTGAAGAAAGTACAGAAAAAAAATATTGTTGTATGTTGAATGACTAGATGCGTTCCTCTTCGTGTGTCGGATTTCAGGATTCAAGAACATTTCGGTAATGTTTAAATTTATTACAGATTATTTTGCTGTCTATCGATCAGGTAAAAAATCCGCCATTAATTTGAGAAAATGAAATAGGGTACCTAAACATTATTTTGCAAAGGAAATTGTCCCAAACACCGAATTACTTAATTTTTATAATGGAGAAAGGGCAGACACCATGGTTTTTCATGGCATATGTCCGCCGACGGGAGAAAGTCGATTTATTTTGAAAATTGCTGTTGAAGTTGGCGGATAAGAGTCGTCTTTACATGATCACGTAAAACGTTCGATTGCAGAATATCTCGGTGTTTAGCTCTGCTCTTAAAGGCATAGAGAATTAAATTAAGATCATATCTTATTTTCGGCTTTGTATAGCTTGATTCGCCGACAAAGCATCACTGAAATTGCGACACGTTCGTCGATTGAATCTGAGTCTGAGAAATTTCGAACGTTATTTCGTTGCTATCTGTATAAAAATATCACTCCGCCATGGATACGCGTTCCCACTGTCATGTGCATCAGCACATCATAGTGATATATATTTATTTTAAGTTTCATGAAATTCTGCAAAGTGGTTACTTAGTTAAGGCTCATTTCATTGAATTCAAGTTATTAAAGGGCAATAACTCATGCATTACTAAAGCCAGTCTGATGAAACTTCATGTGCAGCAGCGCGTTATAGTGATATATACTTATTTTAAGTTTCAAGAAATTCTGCTCAGTGGTTACTTAGTTATGAATCATTTCATTGATTTTAAGCCAATAAAGGGGCAATAACTCATGCATTACTGAAGCCAGTCTGATGAAACTTCATGTGCCGCAGCGCGTTACCGTGATATATATTTATTTTAAGTTTCATGAAATTCCGTTTAGTGGTTACTTAGTTATGGCTCCGGACGGAAGGACGGACGGACAGACAGAAGGACGGACAGACAGACGGACGGACGGACATGGAGAAACCTATATCCCTCCGCCTTCGGCGGGGGATAACAGGCACCTCTGAATTGATAGATGGGTTCACCCTTTTCATACAGATAGAATAGTCCACTAGGCATAAATAATCGGGTATAGAATAGTTGTGGAGTCGCGGATGGATGTGTCGCATCAGGAGTGTGTATTTTTAAGCTACTGCGAAGGTTTGGTCATAAATTTATGTTTGTTTGTTTGTTTATTCTCCCTTTCAGTCTTCACATTTGCTTTTCATGAACATGTCAGTTTCTTAGCCTTTGAAACACTACTTTTGGAAGCAAGTTCGCAGTGGTTCAAAAAATTAATTCGGATGCAAGCACCATTCACTTGGTCGATGAAAATGTATCTAAAATAAATGTCTTAAAGAGATCCTTCAAAAGCAGAACACACAATCAAAAGAAGGAACATGAGCCATACTTCGGAGTTCCGGCTATTCAAGCCTCATCAGTGACATTGAAAATATCTGGTTACGAAAGCGAGAGAAAAGCATACTGTTAAAGCATAAAGTAGCAAAAATCATGTTTTTTTATTGTCTGGCGTTATTTTCTTCGTACGTTATCCGTTGTCGCCTGTCAGCTGTTAAAGGTAGGTTCCTGTACTAGCGATAACAATTATGTCTACAAAATAATTTCGTCTTTTTCAGATCAGTATTGAATTCTCTTATTTTTCTGAATTTGTTGCTACTGAGAAACTCGTCAGATGTTGAAGAAAATAGTCGTTTTCCCTTTTGGTTTATTTTCTTTCGTTGGAATTCCAGTTCTAAAAATAACTATGTTTATTATGTCTATAAGTGCGCGATTTCTGATGCCATTCTCCAAAGGTCAATTTTCCCTTGTCTTGAGCTCTCCTAGAGGTCCTGGCATGGTAGATGGGTTAAAACTATCCCAAAATGCAATGCAGCATGACCTCAGGTGTGTTATCTATTTTTGGCGCGAACTAAAAATAGCGCTAACTGGTGTGCGAAGCAGAGTTAGGAAATCCCTTGCAAACTAACTTTTCTAATATTTTTTTGATTTACACTTTTTAGTGAAACTTATTCATTCCCTTTTATAAGTGCTTTCCAACAACTTGGATGAAAGATCATCAAAATTATGATGCATTCCAAAGTACAGGAACCTACCTTTAATATACACTTATACCCAATTCATGTTGCTGTTGTTTCCCCAATTCCTGTTTTGTGTGTGTGTGTGTGTGTGTGTGTGTGTGTGTGTGTGTGTGTGTGTGTGTGTGTGTTTTGATGTTTTTTGTTGTTGTTGTTGTTGTTATATATGAAACTCCTTGCAATGTGCAGTATGTGGCAATCGTATTTGTACAGTATATGGAATGAGTGTCTTTTAAAATGATAAATGAACAAATCTATTATAAGGTCCACATGTTGTTTAAAATTCAGTGTCTATGAATAGTATGTATGTAACTTTGGACGGCCTTACGCAAAAAGGTGACCTAAGATATCTGCAAAAAGCGAAAAGTTAAAGCAGTCTGTGGCTCCATGAAGTCTACCTATTACCGTTATTTTGTGTAGATTTCTCAAAGTCCATATATGTTTTGTGCTAAAAGCAATGGCTGCGGACTGCACCAATGCGCAAGCTGATCTGTGCTTTTGCGTAAGTCAGAAGAATTCTTTCTGCGTGTTGTAGCTAATTTTACGATTAAACATGTACAACTGAATGTACCATATTTCATACCCATGTCAGGAAAAGCTGGGTGCTTATGGAATTTAGATTCGTCTGTACATGTGTCTGATCATACGTACGTAACCGTTTAAAACATGTGGGGCATACAAGATTTCCATATAAACTTTGAATTAACAAAACAAATTGACAAAACAGGAAATAGTGTTACGGCTCGTTTTCTCTGCCCTTTTTAGCTCGCCTGAACGAAGTTCAGGAAGAGCTATTGCGCTACCCCCGGCGTCGGCGGCGGCGTTGGCGTCGGCGTTGGCGGCGGCGTCGGCCTTAGCAAACTGTTAAAGTTTTACGTTAAAAGTTTTTTATGTGATGGGCAAGGCGCTGTCAGGCGAGCTATCCTGGCCCTGTGACAGGTCTTGTTTAAAATGCTGTCTCATATTTATACCAAGTTTTATTAACTATTATAGTAGATAGCTGAGTTACGAAACGGGCACAATTTCCACATAAAAGCGAACAAAGCCTGTTATTCTGTCAAAAATCGAAATGGACATACAACACAACTGGGACATTCTAAGTCATTCTGAAAATTCAGACCATTGTTCGAATTATGGATCTTATAACAATAAAATTTTGATATCCCAAAATGACTATGTATATCCATAATTCCATCGCCCCATCTGGAAAGCAGACGTGTTGCTTTTCTCGCAGTTATATGTCTATCTGTCATTCTGTCTTTTGATAAAAAATGTTTTCGTTCCATCACTCTAAAATGCTTAGTTGAAGGTAATTTCACGCAAGTTGGTACAAATATATAGCCATCATTTGATAAAATTAACAGAACAATATCCGCAACTCCACTTCTATTTATAATGGAACTATGTCTCTTAGAGAATTTTCAATGCAGAAATGATTTCCGCTCTCTATTTACTTTTAAGACGGATGAGTATATTTTCATCAAACTTGGTGCAATTATGAAATATCATCAGACAATGCCCAGAGGAAAGGAACCATATCCGCCTTTTTTTTCTGTGTAGTGTCTACTGTCCTATGTCTACAGCAAAGTAAGGGGCGCAGTAGACAAAAAAAAATGAACAGCCCAGGGGCGTAACTAGGGGCAATTTCATGATACGCACAACCATGTTTTATGCTCTACTTCTTGAAAGGAAAGCTAGTATTTCAGCCACTTTTTTGATAATTGGTATTGAAATTTTGTCTAATTTATAAAATTTCAGCATGCAAATATGCAGGTGCGTTTTGAAATTTTGTCAATTTTGACAAAATTTCAATACGCACTTTGTATAGGCGCACAAGGGCGTAACTAGGAGCATTTTCATGTTACGCACACTCATGCTTTAAACTGGAGTCCTTGAATGGAAAAGTAGTATTTCAGCCACTTTGCAGTTGGTATTGAAATCTTGTCTCCTCTTTAAAATTTCAGCATGCAACTATGCAGGTGCGTTTTGAAATTTTGTCAATTTTGACAAAATTTTAATACGCACTTGCATATTTGCCTTATATGTAGCTACGCCCTTGGCGCATGTAGTTTGGTATCATGCGGCACAAAGTTGTTATGCAGTACAAAATGCAGATATTCGAATAACTTAGATCTCGTAGAAGCAATGAATAGAAAGTCAGCATGTGCAGATGAAGTAACAAATGTAACAAGTCAGTGCTGCATTAGACAGTTCACGGCAAATAGACAGGACAAATTACATGTATGCAGTTGACAGTAAGCTGGCGGTATCTGTTCATGCTCTTATGCATGCGAGATAGAAAACGGATTGATAGAAAATGAGCCGCGACGCGAGAAAACCAACAAAGTGGTTGTGCGTCCAGCGCAGACTCAGATCAGCCTAGGCATCCGCCCAATCTGATCAGAGTCTTCGCTGTCCGCATGGAGGTAGCTGGGACCCTTAGCTACCCTTTGAGCTTTTAACGAAGAGTCTGATCAAATTGGACGAGTGTCCAGGCTGATCTTAGTCTGCACTGGGCGCACAACCACATTGTTTGTTTTGTCGTGTCGCAGCTCATTAATGTAGATAGCCGTCCACGGTAAACAACTAAGGTCATGTCGGGACGGTCAGTTAACCTAACCACACTATTCCTGGGCAGGCTTAGACCTCCTAAGCGGTTAACCAGTACTAAGTGCACATACTTTCGCCAGTAACCGAGTATGTCTAATACGTTATTTAGTCCTTTAGACGAGCCGCGACACGAGAAAACCAACAATGTGGTTGTGCGCCCAGCGCAGACTCAGATCAGCCTGGGCATCCGCCCAGTCTGATCAGAGTCTTCGCAGTCCGCATGGAGGTACCTTAGGCCCTAAACTACATTTCAAGCGCAAAGCGAAGACTCTGATCAGACTGGGTGAATGCCCAGGCTGATCTGAGTCTGCGCTGGGCGCACAACCACATTGTTGGATTTCTCGTGTCGCGGCTCAATAACTTATCCTTTGTGCGCTATACAGTAATGTTCAAAGCATTTTTCGAATTCAGAAATGTTACAGGCTGAACATATTTGAGCCGCGACACGACAAAACCAACAATGTGGTTGTGCGCCCAGCGCAGACTCAGATCAGCCGGGGCAGCAGCACAAATTGACCAGACTCTTCGTTAAGTGCCCAAAGGGTAGCTAAGGGTCTAAGCTACCTCCATGCGGACAGCGAAGACTCTGATCAGACTGGGCGGATGCCCAGGCTGATCTGAGTCTGCGCTGGGCGCACAACCACATTGTTGGTTTTGTCACGTCGCGGCTCATTTTTATTTTGATATCTTAAGCCTTCACAGAAGCATATGGCTTAGTCCTTCTTCTGATACAAATGAGTTACTGTTCCACTCATATAACACTCCTGAGAGGAAGAATCGAGCTGGTGCATTCATGTGGGGTTTATGTAATATATAAGGACTGCCTACATTATAAGCGTTGTGGAGATTTAAAGTCGCGAAAGAGAGAGAGAGAGAGAGAGAGGGAGAGAGAGAGAGAGAGAGACAGAGAGAGAGAGAGAGAGAGAGAGAGAGCATATATCTCAAATTAACTAATATCGCTAAGCATGTTTTATTTGGATTGTTCTGCCGTCCCACAAACTCTTAATTCTATTTTTTCCTGATATCGAAGATTCTACGAGTATATAGCACTATAAAAGACGATGATCTAGAATAATAGTCTAAATCGATCTCAAATTTTAGATTTCTCAGAATCTATCCCCCGATCTCAAAGGATGTAAATGAAATATAATCTGCACTATATATGGATGATGTACGGGGAGACGTTTTACGGCCGCCACACGGCACAACACCAGCTGCAGTGAGGTAAAAATAAAATCTTAAAAAGTTCCTTCAAGAGCAGAGAATACATACAGAAGTAGGAACATGGGCCAGACTACGTAGTTTCGGCTAATAAAGCCTCGTCAGTGACCCTGACAATATCTGGTGACGAAACCAGAAAAAGCATACTGTAATTTCTTAATTTTAATTGGGCAGTCGATTCAAAGACTGATTAGTTTCAAAAGGATCCAAATAATATAAAAGACGATGATCTAGAATAATAGTCTAAATCGATCTCAAATTTTAGATTTCTCAGAATCTATCCCCCGATCTCAAAGACTAGTTCTATCCATCTCAAAGACTAGTTCTGTCCATCCAATATGCGAATATTATTTTAGAGTGCATATGCATTCAGCAATATATCCTAAGCGAATGAGTAAGGAAAGTTTTATAATTGGGTGTGGGGCGGAGGGGGTGGTGGGAGTTGCAAAATATTAAGAATTTCACAAGCGTGAAGTGCGTGCGTCGATCGAGCAAAGTTCGGTAGTCTTCCAGAAAGGACAGGGGCAAATTATTGCACATACCACTCCCCACCACCCCACCAGCCAACTCACTCATACAACTCCTGTATTTGCTCCTTGTCGAAATGTTGATCTGTTAATGGCTTGCGGTTGACGGATGGCTTACGATTTTACGTCCTTTTTAACAGTATTTCATTCATATCAACACGGTGGGGTGACTGATAATGACAATGAAAGGCTGTGTGCAATGGAACCCCATTACGACTGAAAAGATTCCCGCCTACAGCAGGGCTCGAACCCGGTACCGCTAGATAAGCTGGCCAGCGCTTTACCTACTGAGCTACCGGGGCTACTCTAGTCATGGCAAAATGATTCCTGGATCAGACAGGGGACAGTCCGAAGTAGTTATTTCCTGGGATGCGATGTACAGCATGCGTCCACTAGTATCACTTTTCCGGAAACAGACTGAGTGGAACTTTGGCGTGACCTCATTCATGTTGATACTGAAAATCCAGTGCAAATTTGCAAAACGAATGCACAAATAAATAAAATAGAGTGAGTGAGTGAGTGAACTCGGGTTTAACGTCCCGCCAACAACGAGGTCATATGGAGACGGGACCTCGGTTTAAAGTCTCATCCGAAAGACCGGAGAAGCGGGGGTTCGAACTTGCGATCCCTGGATTGGTAGTCCGGAGTGTTATCCACTACACTACAGCCGCTCCTGAAATAAAATAGACAAATCAGAATAAAAGATATAAAGTTCTTTTTCCTGAAGCCTTGTGGTCGTGTCGCAGATGGCGTCAAAGACCCGCAGTATGTTACGTACAGCAGTCAATAGACGGAGCCCTGCCCTTACGGTGTCTTTTACCTTCACTGAATCGAAATAAGTATATTTACCGCTAGGTTGATCAGCCGTTAGCCCGATGGGCAAGTGGCTTGGTAAATATACTTACTTCTAGGTTGATCAGCCGTTAGCCCGATGGGCAAGTGACTTGGTAAATATACTTACTTCTAGGTTGATCAGCCGGTAGCCCGATGGGCAAGTGACTTGGTAAATATACTTACCGCTAGGTTGATCAGCCGTTAGCCCGATGGGCAAGTGATTTGGTAAATATATTTACTGCTAGGTTGATCAGCCGTTAGCCCGATGGGCAAGTGATTTGGTAACTATATTTACTGCTAGGTTGATCAGCCGTTGGCCCGATGGGCAAGTGATTTGGTAAATATATTAACTGCTAATTGATCAGCCGTTGGCCCGATGGGCAAGTGATTTGGTAAACATATTTACTGCTAGGTTGATCAGCCATGGCCTGATGGGCAAGTGATTTGGTAAATATATTTACTGCTAGGCTGATCAGCCGTTGGCTCGACGGGCAAGTGATTTGGTAAACATATTTACTACTAGGTTGATCAGCCTTTAGCCCGATGGGCAAGTGATTTGGTAAATATATTAAGTGTGAGGTTGATCAGCCGTTGGCCCGATGGGCAAGTGGTTTGGTCAATATATTTACTGCTAGGTTGATCAGCCGTTGGCCCGATGGGCAAGTGATTCGGTAAATATATTTACTGCTAGGTTGATCAGCCGTTGGCCCGATGGGCAAGTGATTCCGTGACCTACTGCGCCATGGTATATAACCTATAGCCTGCTACTGTTAACTAGCAAAAGCTCACAGAATGACTCGAGGGCTCAGTAGATACAGGGTACGAAGTAATTCCTTGGGCTTTGCGACGAGAAATCGAGCAGTGGCAGCTAGCAAGGACTCAAATGTTTTATGCGAGTTCTACATGTAATAATAATCTGTGTGCAAGCTTACATACGAGGGATGATCAAAAAGTTCCCGGAAAAGTTCTGTATTCTCTTTACTGTTTTACTTTCTTCAATGAAATTTCACACTGTCCGACTTTTATGTGTTTGTGATTCGAATCATACAAAACAATTGACTTATGTCTAACCAATTTCATGCACGTGCCACCAACGTAACGACCGGTGACGTGACCCGGCCCAGCTAACGTTACGTTGCATTTTCATCGTTTCTAATAACAATTTCAGAACGTTGTTTATCTATGAAATGTATGTAGTAACTTTAATTCATTCACCTAAACTTAGAAATATATATCTTGTCTTTATGTTCAAAACAATTTTTGTAAGTTGTTTTGATCTTTTTTAACGAAATGATGTCTAATTCTAACGTGCCCTTTAAAAATCTAATGTGTGGGGGTGGGGTAATTAAAGGGCAGATAATTTGCATTACGTTATAAAATGGAATTGTTATGATCAAGTTTCATGAACCTTAGATAATGGCAATTCGTTAGATCTGTGATGTACTCTTTCAGTCGAACTGTTCCAGCAATGCGACGACGCACACCGATAGCTGCAGCAGCATTAGCTGTCTATCAAAAGTCTTAAATCATGCAGCAGCAAGGCTACATGTACAACAGCAAGCTTTGTCAAAATTCAGCCATAGTCTTAAGATAAGTCCTTTTGTATAAGTAACTTCATGTACCACACTCTTCTAAACGCTGCACATAGTAATAAATTAATATGATCTTAATTATGACAAAGATGGCCGATACATCGTTGCTGCTGGGTGAGATGGGCAATTGCTGGAAGTTCATTATGCTGCCGATTTCAGGTTGTGTTGTCGTATTGCTGGAATGGTTCAACTGAGAGGTATAAATCATATATTTAACGAATTGCCATTATCTCTAGCTAATGAAACCTTATCATAAGACTTCCGTAATATAAGGTAAAGTAAGTTATATGCCCTTGAATTACCCCACCCCCACATATTAACTGATTAAAGGTCACATTTGACTTGGCAATCATTTCGTAGAAAGAATCGAAACAACTTACAAAATTTTTAATTGCCATCAAGATAAGATATATAGTTTTAAGATAATGTAAAGTAATGCATGTTCACAGGAATATTTTGTGAGTAAGCAACGTTCGAATTTTGCTATTAGAAAAGATAAAATGAAACGTAACGTTAGCTGGGCCGGGTCACGTTACCGGTCGTTACGTTGGTGACGCGTGCAATAAACTGGTTAGACATAAGTCAATTGTTTTGTATAATATGAATCACAATTACATTAAGGTGGCCTGGGACAAAATTTTATTCAAGAAAGTAAAATAATAAAGGGCGTACAGGACTTTTCCGGGAACTTTTTGATCATCCCTCGTACTTTAGAGACTGTGCAGAAAATAAAAGTAGGATGATTTGTTTCTTCAAAATATGGAACAAGGTGTCGATCTAATAATAATAATAATAATAATAATAATAATAATAATAATAACTATTATTATTATTATTATTATTATTATTATATAATAATTATTATTATTATTTTATTATCATTATTATTATAATTATTATTATTATTCCAATATGACGCATATGCAGATTGAAAGAACAGGTGAATGTCAGGCTTGTATTTCGACAAAAGCTGACAAATGCGGAACTTGCCTATTTACGTGTTTATCATTCACTTTTACCAGCAGATAAGGTTTAACCAAATTTTATTAGCATATGAAAAAATGGATAAAAGTTTGAGCTTATATACAGGTGTGTCTGTCCCGAAAGAAGCAACCTTCATGTTGACACCAGCGAATAATACTTTTAAAACAACCCTGCTCTATGGCGGGACGTTTCGCGTCATTACTGGCGCCAAACTTCCCGGACGTTACGTCATCAAAACAGTAAAACTTTTTAAAGCATTATTTTCGATTTTAACGCAATAAATAATTAACCAAGACAAAGGTTAACATTTTCATAAACATTCTCTACCACATTTCCTCATAATTATTGCCATTTATTGTAATTTTGACTTGGAACTATATGTGGTCTGACGATATATACACGGAAGAAACTGTCAAAGTTATACAATTTTAACCTTTTGCGTGCCAAGCAAAAAACGTATAGTGCCAAATTTGCAACGTCATGACGTTAACGGCCAAACAACTTTTCAGCGTTATGTCTTGGCGTTAACGCGCTTTTAAAATTGGCGCACTTGATGTCTTGACGTACGCTTTTGAGTCGATCAGTTTACTGTAAAGGCTCCACCATTCGAATCCTTAGTCGTCTAGATCTTATTTTATGTGAACTTTTATGTCAGTCTAGCGTTATGTTCAAAGTGTGATCGTCAGCCTTTTTTCTGACCGGTCAGTCTGCGTATCCTATTCAGACCTTTCCTATGTCGCTATAATTTCCTTCCGCAAACCTTGACGATTCCTTGCTTATGCAATTAAACTATTTGTTGCTCATACCATTTGGCCGAAAAAAAAAAAGAAAAAAAAAAAGAATAGGAAAGAAAACATCTTACAACCTTACGCATACCTTGCTATTTCTTCCACATGGCGAAATGGCGAGATAGATCTAAATGAAATGCAAAATAGACAAAAAGATAACGGCGAAAGTGCGAGGTAAGCGAAAAGAAAAAATAATAAACTTGCGATCTTACGCCTTTTTCAACAGTATTTCAGTTAAATCAGGACGATGGGACGGTGATAATGAAAAGCTGTGTGCAATGGATCTCCGTTCACGGTAGTAAAGATTCTCGCCTCAAGATCAGTAAGCCAGCGCTTAAATAAATAAATAAATAAAATAAAGAGAGAAAAATGTTTCGTCTATATCGCAATTTTGCCGTTTGAAAGAAATATTAATTATTATTGCCAGTGTTTTGTTATACCAAGAATGATATGAGCGAAAAAACCATACTTGAAAACTAAGAAATAGAAAAAAGATCTAGTTAACCGTACCTACAAGTGGGACTGCTAACAGGAGAAAAAACAACATAAGTAATAATGATAATATAATATTACTTTTATCATAATTTTCAGACCTTTAATAGGAGAGTAAACACAACGGTCGATCAATAGATAGATAGATAGATAGATTGATAGATAGATATTCATTTCTTATAGCCCAACTGGACTTTGAGGATACAACATGTTTAATAAAAATAGGGAACAGTATAGAATAACCGATGTTAAACCACCCTATCAGAGTATATGTACTTCAATGAGAAGCAACAGTAAATCTTCACAGTAAACATCCGCATATGCAAACCACGGAATATCTTGCAATATAATTTTCATCCAAAGCTCATATCCCAAATTTGGACTGAAACTGAGATATTTCAGAACTTCCATATTTCTTTTTTCGTGAAGAAAACTTCGAATTACAGTCAACTCTGGATATCTCAAAGTCAAAGTTCATTTCAAACTACTGATATCTCAACATAAATTTTCTGGTCCCAGAAAATTTACTTTGAGATATCAGTAATTTGCGGTAGCATGAGTTAAATGTAATTGAAAATAGAAAACTAGTCCAAACTATTATCTTTGATTAAGAGCGCACAGTGAGATATTAGAATTCAAGTTATCGACAGTTGACTGTATACGTAGAGACAGAGTCATTAATGTTTCCCCATCTCAAACAAAACACAATTAATTGTGAAAAAAATGACAAACCCCTTGACCACTACATACAAGTATTAACTTGTGATTCAAAATATAAATTTCAAATACAATTTCACAATTTCACGGTAAATGCCTAAATGGGCACACCCGAAGGAGGAAATTGTGTCAATTTAGTTTTGCACCCTCCCCCCACCCAATATGGGTCAACTCATTAAAGAAACAAGCTCTCTCCTTTAGCATGAAGTCACGAAAGTCTTCCACAGAGAACTCTGATGCGAACTGCAAACAGTGAACCGCGAATCATGAATTGTCAGCCGTGAACTGGTGAACTGCGAACCATGCCATGGACTGCGAACAGTGAGCTAACTCTGTAGTCATGTAGTCATGTATCACCTGAATATTTAAGAAATTAGAGTGTCATAATTTTATATTATAAATTTAAATCCCATCTCTCTCTCTCTCTCTCTCTCTCTCTCTCTCTCTCTCTCTCTCTCTCTCTCTTGATACATGACATTGTGATAGAATACCATTGTGATGGGACGAAACTAATGCATGAATGCATGTTGCCACATAATTACTAATGCATGTTGCCACATAAGTTTCTGTTGCCATAAATACAATGTGACTGAATACCATTTGAGAAAACATGCCTAATGACGGATACATGGTATGGTCCTGTTATGTTTCAGAAAACGAATTGATATTCAGGCCTCAAAAAGGAATGATTTTAAACAAGGGCTTAGTGTTTTCTACTTATTCTTTTTTTTTTTTTTTTTTTTCATCGTGGCGTTTTGATTTTACCATTGTGTCATGCTGTCATACTGAGGTCGAGGGCTTGAGTTCCGTCATTTCAACATTCATCAGCAACATCAACGGCATAAAATGTACACTGTAAAAAAATCCGTAGATTTTACGATATTATACATGTACCTGGAATATGGCTGCTGGTTAATTCACCGTTATTTTTACGGGCGTCTGCCTGTAGATCATTTTTGGAAATTACAATATGATATGGAACTATGTTAACCGGCCGCACTTAGAAATACCTTAAAAGTGCTGAAGGGCTATACATGTATGACCGAAAAATAACTGTCCTATCCTATATTCCATCCTACTCTTCCTGATGATTTCTAAAAGTTTTACGGGCGCCCGTAAAAATAACGGGAAAAGGACTGGCAGCTGGTTGCAAGTTATTCTACCGTCAACCCTACGGAAATTTTACACTGTATAGGGGCGTAACCAGAAGGACTCTGTACCCCCCCCCCCCCCCCCCCCCACACACACACACCTTCTCACTAAGGATCAGCTATTATAGGAAACAAATTCTTTTTTCATAATTTTTCATAATAGATTCTATTTAAGAAAAGCTCTTTTATCAAGGGAAGTAAAGAAGAAGTAACAAAAGTTTTTTTCCCCTTTGTAAAAATAGCAGGTGAACATAGAGCCGTACCTTCACACCTTAACGTGACTGGCTATATACCTTGCTTTGTCGGGTATCTTAAAAGGAAAACAACTTTAGCAGAATGTCATTTGCGCCTCCATCCCTCGTCCCTTGTAGGTAAATTCATTCATTGGGCGTGGGAGGGGCGGGGAGAAAAAAGAAAAAAGCCTATTTTTCAACTGAAAAATTCGTTTCATTGGCTCCCATTTCCTGTATACGAGAAGGAGTCAGCTGTTTGCATATTGTGGTGATTTTTCACGGAGGTGGATGCATTCAGGTATAAATCCAAAATGGAAAATGTTTGCTTCAGCAAAGTTTTAAATCTTGCTATGCTCCTGCCACTGTAAAAAAATCCGAAGATTTTACGGTCGAATAACTGGAAACCTGCTACCGTTATTTTTACGGGCGCCCGTAAAAATTGCAGGAACCATCACGCACATTAGGATAGATTACAGCAGGTGTTGTTTTAGTCATGCAGCCCTTCAACACTATAAAGTTATTTTCGAGTGCAGTCAGTGAACATGTCACTACCATATCGTGATTAAAAACAACGGGAAATGGACTGGCAGCTGGGTGCCTATTATTCTACCGTAAAATCTACGGATTTTTACAGTGTGGGGTATGAAGCCTTGAGCGTACCAGAATGGATATGCTTTGCATAATCTAGATCAGGCCCCGACCCTAACCCCCCGCTGACCCCCTTCCCCCCGAAACACACACACACTCCCGGAAAACTGGTTATGATTCTTTTTAATAGTAGAATTTCCCACCTGAAAAATGGCTTTATAGTACATTTCTACCCGGGCACTTGTTTTTGCAAACCCGTTTTACCCTCTATAGTGGAGTTTCCCCTTGTAATACGGTTGCGGGAATGCATACAACATGCTCGAATTTTCTCAACCCCTGTGAGGGAAAAGTGGCTGTTTGAGGTGCGGGTGATCCACCATATATAATCGGCTTTTTATAGTCATTTTTCACGAGGGTAGATGGGTAAACTACTCTCTGTCGGCTCTTCCCTTTATATATTTTTGCACGGTGAAAAAAAAAACGTAGCTTTTACGGCCGCCCGTAAATATTTCCAGGAATCATCTTGCAGCGTAGGACAGAATCGGACCAGTTTTGTTTGGATCACATAGCCCTACCATGATTTCTGCAAATGATCTACCGGCAGACTGCTTTAAAAAATATGGCAAACGCCAGCCAAATGTCAGTCATTTTACCGTAAAATCTACGGATATTTTTCCGTGTGCAACCAGGGTAATCGCTGCATTACCAGTTCCAAAAGCAAGCGCAAAAAGAAAAGAAATTATTCAAACAATTTTTTTCAACCATTTTATATGCTGTTAACATTAAGTCTATTACGAATTGAAACTCAGTGAATTCAGGAGGCATGCGCCACGGTAGCTCAATGGATTAAGCACTGATCTGGACATCTAATGGTCCTGGGTTGGGTTCCCGCTGGAAGCGGAAATCTTTTCAACCATAAACAGGGTTTCACTACATACAGCTTTTCATTCTCACCCTCCCATTGTCCTGATATGACAGGAATACCATTGTAGAGGACGAAATTAGACAGGCCCGACCAGTGCGCGGACACTTTTAAGGGTGTTTTACCTAATGGTTAAGACCCCAACGTGTTCTAGACTTCCAGATGGGCATGCAATTTAGGAAAATCCTTGCGCTAAATATAGACAAAAGGAAAACGTGAAAAAAATCATCTGCGCATGCGCAACATAACGCTGTTGAGGTCATGCTATTTGCAGTATAAACCAGGCTTATCATACCAGTACGCGGACACCTTAGAATCTGAGTAAATCGAGATGGCATTTATACGCTGCAATACTAATTAAATTAGTGATACATGTAGTTAACAAAAAATGTATTAACATCGTAAAGGGTTGTTCTAATTTCATATTGACACATGGCTGTTTGCTTTGCCTGTTTACATGTTTGGCGCAGTCAAACTGAAGCATCAATCATGACACCGGTCTGCATCAGCCCTGCAGATTCGTAACTGTGTTGTGTAAATGTAAAAGTGAATGACAAAAAGATAAAGAAATGGCGCCTTGAAAAAATGTCAAAATGTCAGTTGAATTTAAAAAGTATCTCAGAGTTTATTTGACGCCAAACACAAAAGTGTCCGCGTACTGGTAGTGTCCGCGTACTGGTCGGGTCTGTCTACATGTAATCGTATGCCATCTATCCACCAGGCTCTGTAAACTATAAGCGCACTGAGACGTTAGCGGCACATCTCCCGTATGAGGTTCATTGTCATAAAAAGGTTGAAGTAGTGAACCGGTCGGGAATTCCTTGCAGGCATGCCTATGGGCCCTGTTAAATAAAATTAAGCGCAACCTCTGGTTCAAGTGGTAAAACCCTGAACTGAGATGCCTGCCATGATCTCTCCTACGTAATGACGTCTTCCTACCTTATGACGTTATTGTACGTGCATAAATGACGTCATGTATGGAGACAAATTACGTCATAACCAGACAATCTTTTCCCTTTTTTCTTGCCTTTTATTGCTAGAATTATTCTTATTTTACAACATGGATAATTCTAAGAGCATAAATTTGCCGAAAACGCATTTTCTTTATTGCATGTATACAGTGGCCCAAAAGTGGCCCGTTGGCACTCAAAGGATACCATATAGTGGCCCAAAAGTGGCCCGCTGGCACTCAAGGGGTTAAACGAACAGAACGCCCGTATGCCCAACCTTTCCCCAGCTACTGTTAATGCACCACAAGTTCTGTAAAGTCTCGTATATAGATATGTGATGACAATTTACTCTTTCTCTACAATCTGCTTTTCTACCTGGAGACCCAATCAGTTAAAGATATGGGTGGTAATATATAAGGAGGATTAACTTCTTTTGATTTTGACTTGGAACTATATGTGGTCACTGAAGTGGCCCTCTGGCACAGAGCTGGTTAATGACGATATATACACGGAAGAAACTGTCAAAGTTATACAATTTTAAACGAACAGAACGCCCGTATGCCCAACCTTTCCCCAGCTACTGTTAATGCACCACAAGTTCTGTAAAGTCTCGTATATAGATATGTGATGACAATTTACTCTTTCTCTACAATCTGGTTTTCTACCTGGAGACCCAATCAGTTAAAGATATGGGTGGTAATATATAAGGAGGATTAACTTCCATAGTGTCGTTCTATGGACGGACACATGGTGCCGGGTGTGCGCAACTATTGATACGTTCTGCTGAGCCACCTGGTGAACATCGTTACGAGAATTAAAACAGTTCTGGGGCCGTATTTATAAAACGACTTAAGTCGTTGCTATGGTGTTGCTAAGGCTAATTTTCTATGAAGGAGATTCCCTACAACTACGAAATTTGCTCTGGAGGAACAGTCTTTTTAGACTGTTCCTCCAGAGCAAATTTCGTAGTTGTAGGGAATCTCCTTCTTAGAAATCGGGCCTTAGCAACACCATAGCAACCACTTAAGTCGTTTTATAAATACGGCCCCGGTTCTGTTCTATTTCAATTCTCGTAACGATGTTCCCCAAGTGGCTCAGCGATACGTTATCATAGTTGCACACACCTGGCGCCGAGTGTTTTTTTTTTTTGTTTTTTTTTTTTTTTCATTATTATTATTACTGACCGTTCCCAACAATGTTGTTCTCATGAAACTGAAACATTTCTGTTCTGTTCTGTTTCAATTCTCGTAACAACGTTCCTCAAGTGGCTCAGCGGTACGTAACCATACAGTGGACTCGACAGTATCGGATCATCGACAGTATCGGATCAACCTTATGTTATCACCCATACAAATGAGGCAAATATTTTTTACCATTATATTACAGTCATCGAGTTAAACCAATGACAAAGTGCAGGATGAAAAATGTGATCGAAATGTGCGGCTGTGAAACAAATCACAGTTGTTGAAAAGCTTGACCCCTCTTCAGTAGCGCTTGCATTTTGTCTGTTGCTCGTTACTCCCAAAACAAATTTCGGTTGTTTGCACAATTTTATAATTAGGGGATTGAAACCGATTCAGCTTTGTAATGTGTCCTGGCATCCCTCAAATTGCAGACAGTCATTATTTTCGTGACATCCCAGTATTTGATGAAGCTAGAGACTTGAAAAGTTGGGCACCAATGTGCGACAGTAACGGATCATTATATAAGTTGAACTGAAATACAGGCATTAGCTGGAAAACTTTATGTCAAATGCAGGCTTGATGCTGAAAGTAAGTCATAAATCAACTACCTGAATGACTGCCGTGTCTTCTTTAAAAAAAGATCGGTATAAAAAATAATACAATATCCTTTTTGTAAAATATCCCCCATCTCACGCCCCACACACTACCGTCTGATAATGACGGTTATGCGTAGCACATCTAAGCTTCCGCCAAACATTCTGAAGTAACATTCGACATCAGCTCGCATGTTTGTGAACCAATTAATGTTTTGCGTTCATCAGCTGGACATTTGTACACTGCGTAGACTCATATTGATGCAGCGGGTCCACATCGTTGAATGACCATGTAGTGTTCATACTCTGTTTGTATTGATATCGTCCAGTCCTAAAGCGGAAAATCACCATAAATTTCTTGATCCTGATCAGACGCTACGGTCTTATCAGGGTGTATTCTTTGCGAAGTCAGATATTGGTCTATACTGTTTGAGTAGTTCCGTGCTAAAGGAGCGCAGGAGATAATTGAGTTAAGAATTATTGACATGCTTGTACATTTGTACACATTCAACTGTTAGCTAACGTTGCTGGTGACGGGCCACGTGAAAATATCGCTGAAAGGCCGTAAAATGTTCCTCTCAGAGTTTAATAGGTCCAACTGTTTATGTAGCCAAATTATTGAAGTTAAGTAGTTTGGCAGAACGCCTCGGAGGAACTCTCTTATAAAATAATATCATATGATCCGATACTGTCGCAACTGATTCGTTACTGCCGTAAGACCCTCCTGTAAGTCTGGATAGATTACCTGCCCTTAAAGGAATAAATCTCGTAGCTATTTTGACATGGATAGATAGAAGGGATATTTTGCAATTGTTATGTTGAATAACATACATAATGTTAGCATTCATATACAACAAAACAGGAGTTTTATTGAACTTGATCCGATACTGTCGAGTCCACTGTAGTAGAGCTAGAGTAAAGACGGCTGCATGTCCAGTATAGAAAAACTGTACAGTAGCCTAATCGATGGTAGAAAAGCTGTAATCGAGTTGATCAGGTTTGAGACTTCCCAGAAAACTGCTTGGTCAGCCCTTACTTAGCCTTTAAAAATATAAGTTAAAGGCAGACCAAGCATTTTTCTGGGCCATCATGAAAATCTGTGGACATGCTGCGGTTTATACTCTATAGAGCGATAGTACAAATATATGATAACGACAGTCATTCACTGCACTCTTTATTTCATAGGTTTTTTTTGTTGTTGTTGTTGTTTTACTTGGCTTAAAGAAGCTGTGGCTGAGTGATTCGTTAGAGACGCTTGGTTATGGTGCAGACTGCGCGGGTTCGAATCTGGGTAGGGCCAGCCTGCGACCGGAAAATTCTCTCTGTCAACACAGCAGTAATGTGTAACTTCTTCGAATCAGGGATGGATAAGGCGGCGAAAGGAGAGGGATGGGTTCACCCTTTCATATACTGTGCCAAAAAATATAGGTGGCCTATAATCCCCACTGTCCCTACGCAAGGACCCTGGGAAACATTTACCTTTACTTGGTTTAGTCAGTGACCTATAAATACAGTGACTCGCGTCTTCACCTTTCGGTCCAAAAAGGCGTGTCGCGCATGCGACTGCAGCGCCTCCTACTGGAGGGCCATTTTTAATACAAGCTGAAAAAGCTTGAATTTCTGTCAAAAGTTAACGGCGTGCATCACTCATTTTATCGGTGTTTTCATAGTGAAATTATTATGAAACGATAAGGTAAGCTTTGAATTTTATAATGATGTATTAGAATATAAGTTTTGTGATGATTTTGCTTGGTTTTGGAGTTCATTTTTAACGATGTAAATTGAGAAACTTTGGTCACTCGAAACAAAATGGCGACGACGCCGTAAAAACCATCACTTCTTTTACGATGTACTCCGACGTTAATAAGGTTTGAAGTGATATTTTAGCATTAGAAAACGAAAGAGGAAGGACCAAAATGTTGTTTAATATCATTTTCATGACATTTATTTACTATTTTGATGGCCTTATGACAGTATAGAAATAGGCTTATTTAGGGAAGTAGCGAAAACCGGCAAATCAGGATGTTAAAAACCCCACTCCCCCGTTTTTGATTAAGGCTCCCAAAATAACTATTTTTGAGCGTCGCAATGATAGTTTTCATAAAGTTGAATGCCTTTTAAATTGTTTGAGTGCGATTTTATGCAATTTCGTGCCGATTTAATGGGTCAAAATAATCTTAAAATAAACTTGTTTTTCACAGTTTTCGCCATCCAACAATGAGTTCAGAGGGTTGGTTAGTTATGCATTGAAGAATTTGTCAGCGATCAAAGTTTCTTATTTTACATCAATACAAATTAACCCCAAAACCAAGCAAAATAATCACAAATCTTAATAATCTAATGCATCATCATAAAATTCAAAGCTTACCTTAACGTTGAATAATAATTTGATTACGTAAACATTAATGAAATGCGCGATTCACATCGATAACTTCTGATAGAAATTCCAACCCACTCAGCTTAATTAAAACCTATGTCACTGACTTACTTCAATGCATGCATATTCTCCTAAGTAAGAGAGAGCCAAGATCAAAATCCTCACCCAAATGCAAAATAAAAAAAGTTTCCCGTATTTATATTGAAAAGCCCTCCAACCCGTTTTCTTCGTTGTTTTTTTTTTTTTTTTTTTTTTTTTTACCTACGTCAAGTAAAAAAACAGTATAAAAACTCGGCAAGTTTGGTATCAAAATTTCTGAAATTAACTACACAATTTAACGCAAATGTTTGTAAGAACACATTATTTATACAGATAAAATAAAACAATGATAATATGAAAATATTTCTAGGTGCGAAATAAGCGGTCGATAGAATTATCGATTTTTTCAGCCACTCGCCTGTCCAGCGGCGCGACAAGCGTCTGTTGGAAAAATACCTATATTTAACTGGAGATGCCAGTCACTCTATATATAGGTCACTGGTTTAATTCTCTAATTTTTTTCTCGTTAATATTTTTTTTTTGGGGGGGGGGGGGGGGAGGAGGGGAAATTACTCCCTTCGTTAATTTCTTTTTTTTCCCCTCCATAAATCAAGAATTTAGAAAAAGATCGCTCACTCGCATTTCTAATCCCGAAGTCCGGATGGGCTCAATTGAGCACTGGCGTGATCAGAGTAACAGGGTGCTTCAAGCAGACTGCCATAAAAAATGATATGTTAGTCCAGTAACTGTCAGACTGCGCAGTATTTTCAGTAATCTTAGAGACAATCAGATCCAAAATGTTGCTAAAATGATAAAGATATTGGAAAAAAAGCTAAAAGACTATGCTTTACTCTCCATACTGAACGATACAAAAGACTGCATTTTATACCCAAACAGAAATAAGAAATCTGGCGGAAATTGCCGCCGTGATACACAGTAGCGTGAAATCCAGGGCTAAAACGTATTTTTTTTTTTTTTTTTTGTAAATAGGGTAACGGAACTCAAGTCATTCTAACGAGTATGACAAAAGACTATACCTAAGATGTGTCATTCCAGGCAGGAATTATAGAACAGAACAGAACAGTAGCATTACTTGGGTATGTATGCCGAATGCGCTCAAACCTAAGGGATGTAATCTGAACGTTGCTCTTTGTCAGAAATGATAAAAGACCAATATCTACTTTTTTGATGAATATAATTTGCTTAATTAATTGTTTATGAATATATTTCATAAATTATAATGATAAAATAAATAGTCAAGGAATTTCCTAGCTTGAGTTAGATATTATGATGAGTTTTGCTACTCCACATTGTACACTTATTTTTATGTAAAAGTTTTATTATAAATACCTTTTTTTGACAGGGTAAGAGTAACCGTCCTTGTCTTGGGTTGGGAGCTTGTTCAATGATCGTTTAGTGAGAGCAAGACTGCTGACGATACAAGTTATACACTGACCGCACCGTCCGTCGAGAGAGGGATCTGGGTGCAATTTTTGGAATCCACAACAGGAAGTCACTAAAAACATCTAATGTAATACCCAAAAACGTCATCCCTCGTAGAGCAACTGTTAAGCCTCCTTTTCCCGATGGGGGCCAACTCTTAGAAGTAACTTGCTCACCTTCGAGCAATTTTGTCACAATCCAATTAAACTGTTGAAATTCCCTGTAATGACAGCAAGGCCTTTATATTATTTCCTTCAATTTGTGAGCCCTAAACATGTCCAAAAGTTTTATCAGGGTCTGTCTCCAGTATATCAGCCAGTATGTACCCAAGTATTGGGACACCTTAAACCCTTGATTTTCCATCTGCTCCAAATGGAAAATTAATGGTTTTTAGGTGTCCCAAATCCAATTTTCAGCCCTAATGTGCTTTATACTAAACATTGGGACACCTAAAACCATTGATTTTCCATGTTCAAAATGGAAAATGAATGGTTTTTAGGTGTCCCAATATTTAAGCTCATTAGGGTATACTGAATCTACTCAAGACTAGTCTAGCCCATTTGACTTGCTTTGTAAAGTCCTACAGTATTCATCAGCAAAGGAGCAGATTCAAGATTTATGAAGTGGCCCTAAAAGAGAAAAGATGCACAACTTTTTTAACCTTCTCTTTACCACCAGGCTCTTGGGTGGTGTCTTGGGTAGAAATTCTAAGTATTGGGACAGATAGGTCTGAGCAAACAGTGCAGACCAGACCAGAAAGAGCAATCTGATATACTCGTCAGGGTCTACACTATTTGCCTTTCTTCTGAATCTTTTGGACCCATCACTGCATTGTAAAACCAAACTACCGTAATGTGCATATATATTGGGACACCTGAAAATAATAAATTTTCCATTGGGGACAAATGGAAAATTTATTATTTCAGGTGTCCCAATACTTAAGCACATTAGGGTATTTCATTTTAGGACAATTAGACTTGATATTTTAGGTGTCCCAACTTTTAGAAGTTTTATGGTAGTCCTTTTGCTTAATGTGCTTAAATATTGGGACACCTAAAAAGCATTAATTTTCCATTTGGGACAAATGGAAAATAAATGATTTTAGGTGTCCTGATACTGAAGCACTTTACAGTATTCTGGAATCTGACTGCTTTACTCTTCCAAATATAGGTGCACTCTTGAAGGGACAACTGGGGCCGTATTCATAAAGCCACTTAAGTCGTTGCTATGCGGTTGCTAAGGCTAAATATCTATAAAGGAGATTCCCTACAACTATGAAATTTAGTCTGGAGGAACAGTCTTTGTAAGACTGTTCCTCCAGAGCAAATTTCATAGTTGTAGGGAATCTCCTTCAAAGAAATTTAGCCTTAGCAACCGCATAGCAACGACTGAAGTGGCTTTATGAATACGGCCCCTGGGCCCCGGTTGTTCAAAACTAACGACATCATTAGTAAATGTTTTGTTAATATTTCAAACGTTTATAATATCTCAAATACACCAAATATTTTTTTGTTGAAAAAGTTTTGCTATGCAAAGGCTTCTTACATTTTTCAACAAAAAATATCAGTGTATTTGGTAAGTCATAAAACACTTAACCAGTTGACCTCTTAACGAGCTTGTTAAGCTAACGAGAGCCTCGGCAGGAAGCAGAATCACGCGGACAGTCTCTGTAGGAAGCCATTTATCATGTACAGAAGTCTCGGAAGGAAGCAAGAGTTCGCAGACAGTCTCGAGGGAAGCCAAATATGATGTACAGTCTCTATAGGAAGCCAAAATTAGCGGAATCGATTATACCCTGTGAATATGATACAGCTCAGATTTTGCATATGTAATTATTTTGTTGTCCACTTTTTAAGCATTGTTAGGCTAAGTATAATTGATTCTGGAAATAGGTAAAATAATTGATGTTTCTGCAATGCTGTGGCCTCACATGAATAACGTTATGGCATGTGCAAACTGGAAGACTAAGATCAGCCTGAACTTCTATGCAGTCTGTTCACATGTATACTTCAGGACTCCCCTGACTTTTCACCATTGTTCCCTGACCAAATTCTATTTTCCTGACCCAAATATTACGGCCCTTCTTTCTTCTTGCAGCAGATAAATGGCAAAACCAGTTTTCTATATTAACATTGAAATATGCATCCCCATTTATGCAAATCTGCAGTACTTGTATACTGATTTCAAAGTATTGGAGTATACCTTTTCTGTTCGAGTGAGTGAACTCCAGTTTAACGTCCAACCATTAATGAGGTCATATGGAGACGGGACCTCGGTTTAAAGTCTCATCCGAAAGACCGGAGAAGCGCGGGATCAATCTTGCGACCCCTGGACTGGTAGTCCGGAGTGTTATCCACTACACTACAGCCGCTCCTTTTTCCATTTGATAATCAGTTTTCAACAGAACAAGCCACATCATACGCCAAAAATCATATGGAATTTAAATTTCCCTTACCATTTTGCAAAATTTCCCAATTTTTCTCTGACTTTGAATTTCCCTGACTTTTACCAGATTGCTACAGGGATCCTGAGAAACCTCAAAGCTGAGCGACCTGCATTTGACAGTACTGAGTATTAAAATGCTGTATAGACATGCCACAATATGTTTATCACAGGGTATAATCGATTCCGCCAATTTTCGCTTCCTGCAGAGACTGTACATCATATTTGGCTTCCGCCGAGACTGTCCGCGAACCTTTGCTTCCTGCCGAGACTTCTGTACATGATAAATGGCTTCCTGCAGAGACTGTCCGCGTGATTCTGCTTCCTGCCGAGGCTCTCGGCAGGAAGCATAATCACGCGGACAGTCTCAGCAGGAAGCCATTTTTCGAGGACAGTAGTCTCTGCAGGAAGCAAGAGTTCGTGGACAGTCTCGGCGGAAGCCAAATATGATGGACAGTCTCTGCAGGAAGCGAAAATTGGCGGAATCGATTATACCGTGTTTATTGTGGTGAACAAAAATGGCAAGAAATAAGAGACTGAAGACCAGAACACCGATTGAAGATTTTAATGAGCGATTGTGATGATTGTTTACAAGATATTTTCATATACTATATTATAATTCTATCTACAGAACCAGCCCAATCTTGTTCAAATATTTGGTTATCTTGACATTGAGTCATCTCTCTTTTCTTTGTATCTACACAAATTTTTCTGTTTCTTTAACTAACTTGAAAGCCTACGCTCTCATTTCAACAGAAAATACATAAAATCTCACATATTATATTCAACTTTCCTTATTCATTAATTATCGTAATGTGCTTAAGTACTGCAGTGTTACGACACCTAAAATAATTAATTTTCCATTTGTACCAAATGGAAAATCAATTATTTTAAGGGTCCCAAAATTTAGGCAATTTATAGTATTGATTTATTCTTTGCCAATATTGTACCATGCATACATGGTAGCTTGTTGTTAGAACCACCTCAGTAAAGCATTTCTAATGTGGGATACTAACATATGTTTGTAAGGAGAACATGAATTACCTCCAACTTTTACTCAAATGGTTCTGATATCTAAACTTCAGACAGAATGACATTACAACCAAATCCCGACTAAGCAGACTGGTCATATTCTGATTGAATATACATGATTTTCTATTAACAGAAAACCTCTAATACAAAATGACTGTTAACAATAATTTTACAGAGCTCCAGATAAGAAGGGGTAATTTAGAGGTAATTTTCTTTTTTTACCTCCATAAATACAACTTATGATCCCTCATTAGAACCTCCTCACTGAGATGGTTCTAATGAGGGGTCACAACATATGTCTTCATTGAGGAATAAGAAAAATTATCTCTAAATTATCCCTGTTACCAGAGCTCTAGATAAGAGGGAGTGTTTGATGATAATTTCAGATTTTTTCTTACCGGTATTTCTCACCGAAACCATATGTTGTGACCCCTCATCTGAACTGTCTCATCAAGATGGTTCAGATGAGGGGTCACAACATATATATTTTTTTTATGGAGAATTAACAAAAATTATCACTTATTGTCAACAAATACTCCTTCTTATCTAGAGCTCTATACAGTTACTCCTCCTTATCTGGAGCCCTGCTTATTCCATGGTATAGCATTTATTGGTCACTTACAATGCATCGTTATTTCTTTACATAAGCCATTAGTGATAATACTGCATGATTAATATCCTGCAACTTTTTTTCATTTTTAGCTGATTCTATAATTTTGATTGTTATTCCAATCAATCAAACTAATTGTGCCCACCACATAAATCTGTTTTACCACCTTTTATACCCTATGCTATATTCAATACATACTATATTGAATGCGAACAGATTGAATTCTCACCAGTCATCACAGTCTATCAATACATGTTTTATGGAGTATCAATAGACATTCACAACTTGAGATTAAGTTGGGTTTTGAGGACAATCTGAGATATTTTTTTCTAATTTCACAATGAAAACCGACGTTGTGATCCCCACTTTAGAACCGTCTCAGCCAGACACTTCTACTGAGGGGTCACAACATATGTTTTGGTCAAGAAATATGGAATCCCTAAATTACCCGTTAGCCCTTCATATGTGAAGCTGTCAATATCCAAGAAGCAGAGCTCTAGATAAGAGGGCGTATTTGGTGATAATTAGGGATAATTTTTGTTAATTCTGCATAAAAACATACGTTGTGACCCCTCATCTGAACCGTCTCGACGAGACGGTTCAGATGACGGGTCACAACATATGGTTTCGATGAGAAATAACAAAAATTATCCCAAATTATCACCTAATACTCCCTCTTATCTAGAGCTCTGTGTCAATATCCAAGAAGTATCTCTGAATCTTCCTTATCTGCCTCTGAGATGGTAAAACAAATTACGCCTGGCTGGGCCAATCATGTCACAAACCATTTTATATGCTGCCAATTCTATAGAAACTGAGGTACAAAGTTCTGCTTGCATATTTCTGCATGGACAGAAAAAAAAAATCCAGTTTAATATCAGCAGAGACGGCACTCCAGATTAGCACAGTACCTTATTTGATAATTCCAAGGTATGTTCAGTTAATTGTTTAAAGTGTTAAAACACCCCAGTGAGCGGGCTATTAACGCTGATGCATCCTGGAACATTGCTGGTGCAGATATGCTGACATGACATTGTTCAAAGCTTGACAGTCTATATTTTATAAATTCACATATGTAGTGTTCTTTTTCTGACAAGTATATGTCATAAAACTTAGTTTTTAACTTCGCTGAAGCTTTATCCATTCATCTCTAAAATTTTTAACTATAATGACTATAAATAAAATGTTTCATTGAAGCTGTATCATGTTGAGAAGTCAAAGACCAGTAAGCAAACAGTGTAGATCATGACGAAGTGGCTCAATATGAGCCGCTGTACCTGGATCTACACTGTCCTCACATTCAACTTGCCTTAAGTGTTAACTATAAAGTGTAGAGTAACAACTGATCAGACATGCAAACTGGTGTGTCATCCCTGTTTGCTTGTGATACTTCAGATATCATATGAGTATGCCTGTTAAAGATATAATATGAATATACTGTTCACAACTTACTCTCATCCAATTAAAAATGCCCAGTGTACATTAAAAGATGTAAATGTAAAACTTTACAATATATCATGATGCATTTTTATTTTGGATCCAGACCCGAAAAACATTCTTCTGATTAAAATGGCATTCATAAGCATAAAGCACCGATTCAGATGATTAGTCAATATTTGAGCATTTAAGAATAATTTAACTCTTTTCATTGGGACAGACATCTCTGAACAATGTAGACATTGATCAGACTGCTCCTAAGGAGCAGTCTGATCTGCATCTACAATGTTTGCCAATTTCATAGTTTTATAAATCTCATGAAATCACAAGTGAATTTGTCCAGATTCAAATGTGGGTAAGTCCAATACAGAAAACTGTAAGTGAACCACTAGGATCCATTTGAATATAAGAATACTGTTCATATCAGGAAAATGAACAAGGGATATTTAACTTATGATATTCTCAATAAAGATTCTCTGTAGTCCAAAAATAGAGTTTCTGTAGGGATCTCCGTGACTCTACATTTAGCGTCCCTGACTCGTAATATTTACTTACACAGCGCCAAGTGCTTGCAACTATGGTTACGTACCACTCAGCCACTTGGGAAACGTCATTAGGAGAACTGAACTGAACTTTAAATATTTGCTTTGGAAGCACAGCCATGTATCAATTATATGGACTGTTGTGGAGACGCTTTTAACTTGAACATGCACAAATTCACATTCAAGGTTAATTGCGGTTTACAGTTGGGCACCCTGATGTCGTCAAATCAGTTTAAAATGTTGAGGTAAATTACTGACTTATGTAAAACAGTAAAATGCATAAAACTCAAGTCATGATGAATTAAAATTTTGGCATGATCAATCTTAAATTAGGTTTAACAATATTTACATCATAAAAATTTTACACTAAAACGACGAGCTGCATGCATCCTTCACTTTCCCACTTAACAAGACAATGGACCTCAACAGAGCTCTAGATAAGAGGGAGTATTTGATGATAATTAAGGATAATTTTTTTTATTTCTCATCGAAACCATATGTTGTGACCCCTCATCTGAACCGTCTCGTCGAGACGGTTCAGATGAGGGGTCACAACATATGTTTTTATGTAGAATTAACAAAAATTATCCTTAATTATCATCAAATACTCCCTCTTATCTAGAGCTCTGCCTCAAGATATGAGGTTCTCCCTCACAAAATTATCATGCTCCAGAGATGGGGTTTGAGGATACTGAGATAATTTTCCTTAATTCTCAACAAAAACGGGTTGTGATCCATCATGAATCATCTCGCTGAGATGATTCTAATGTGGGGTCACAACCTGCTTTTATGATAAAATATACAAATATGATGAAATGTAGAAAATTATCACTCAGTTATCCCTATCATCCCTTTTTATCTGGTGCACAAATAGATGTTTTAACAATCACAGAATCACATCAGAAAACACTTGTTTAGCCAATGTTTTTGTGGGAAAACAAGGAAAACTGTCAAAATTTGATCTCAGAGTGTTACTTACTGCCCTAACACAAAAGACAATCAAGGCCCAGTCTCCGGATAATCACTCCAGACAGAATATGAGAGATAAATCAGAACTATAGACGACAAAAGCTGTTTATGAATTTTTAAAGATTAAATGTACCAAACACCTCTAAAAAGGTCTCGCTTAAACCTAATTTTTAATTCTTCCCTTTTTACTTAATGTAAACCATTGCACATTAAATGCATTTATATCCTTTTAACCTTTAATATATTCCCTTCTGTACAGTGCTCAACTAAGTATTCATGTAGCAAGACAATGTGAAGATTACCTCCCTTGCACTATCTCAAGTTTTACCATTCGATACCTTAGTGCTGTGTGAATTGGACACTATTTTTCTTTCACTCCATAGAACTGTTATAAAGCTTAAAACTACGAAATAAAGAAAAGTTCTACTATTCATAATTTATGACTTTCTTTTATATTGCAAGCTGTTTACAGGATGCCACACATAAAGGCTCCTAAAGGCATAAGAAAGCTGTGAAGCTTCAGACCAGCCTGTAGATATGTGCACCTGCTGGTGATTTAGAGTCCACAGATAGGTAATGCATACAGCCAAAACTCCAACCTGAAGTAATCAGCGCTCCAGGTAAGAAAGGGTAACAGGGATAATCTAGAAATAATTATCCATATTTCTGCATAAAAACATATGTTGTAACCCTTCATTTGAATCATCTCTACGAGATGGTTCTAATGAGGGGCACAAGATATGTTTTTGTAGAGAAAAAGGAAAAGTTACCTCAGAACTAGCCTCAAAAACCCCAATTATCTGAGCTATGGCAAGACTGCATGGATCTGCAAGTGGGTCTAACCATCTACTGCCTTAGGACTCATGTGTGACGTGGCCCATAATAATGAGATCTATATATGATTAAAGCACCTTGCAACAATTAAAAGAGAAAATACCTACTAAAATAGAGTTTCACGGAAATGTAATAATCAACTTTTTATAATGAATTCTTCCATCTGTGAAAGAGTCCATTTCATCTTGCATCAGCATTCTATAAACTGCTGGTCAATACAGGACCTGAGAGAAGTTAAACTATTAAATCAGGAAAAAATATCTTTATGGGGTTTCCTTGCAGACTCCCAAGTGTGTCCTCTTTTAATAACTTGAATGAAAACTTGTCGGTCAATATTATTAATGTCCTAAAAAACACACACTAAAAAATGCTTATGAACCATCTTGGGTTCTCTGTCATTTACAGTACTTTTACTTTTCCCAGTATTAATATCACTGTCGTTTACAGTACTTTCACTTTTCCCAGTATTAATATTATACATCCAACTAGTCTGCGGCTCTGAGAATCAATAAAATCTGAGCTCCAGGTAAGTTAAGTTTTTGAGGATAATTCAGAGATAATTTTACTTTTTTCTCAATGAAAACATATTGTGATTACGTTTTTCTCAATGAAAACATATTGTGACCGCTCATTAGAACCGTCTCTGCACGACGGTTCTAATGAGGGGTCAAAATATGTTTTTATGCAGAAACATGGAAAATTATCCCTTATTTACTTGTTACCCCTTCTTACCTAGAGCACTGAGTTAAAAGGGATAGTACATGATAATATTATTGTTTTGCATAGATTTGATTCAATATTAAAAATGGCTTTACAGTTTCAATTTAAAAGCGACCAATTTTATTCACAAAATATGAATACAAATCGACCATGAACTAAAGTAAAATTTCATGGAGACAAAGTACTTCATAAAATGAGATATTCTGAATGAATTTTCTCTTTATAATGTGCCAAAATTAAAAGGCATCCATAATACTCTGGGATACGCAATTAAACGTCTTTTCTTTCTAAGATACGTATATGAACTATCCAGCAACAACAGATTAACAGAAACATTCACACCCTCTAAAACTCATGTCATTATATAACACAGAAATTTACATATTATGAATCTTTTACAGTTGTTTAATCCTTTTGCAATCTACATGCATATCCTATCTGTCGTTTCTTTCCAAACACTTTATTTCATAGCCTATTTATCCATTTAGTTCCAATGAACTTTGTTTCTTCTTTAGAGTTTTGACCCTCCCTTATTAGTAGCTACACCAATCTTTTCGGACCCATCACACAGAATTAAAATCCACAGCTCTGTACATACTGATAGGTTTTGTTGACGATTTGGGATCACTTTCGTTATTTTCTATACAAATATATGTTCTAACCCTCATGATGAGCACCTAAATGAGGTGCTATAAATAGAAAACATTTTTGATGCAAAAATGAGAAAATTGTCCTGGAGTAAAGATATCTTTATGCGCTGGACCTTTTATCTACAGCAATGTTATTTCTTGATCACCATAAAGTTCTAAGAATCAGGACAGATAATTTTGAGCAAACGGTATAGTCTCAGATCAGACTGCTCAAGGAGCAGTCTGATCAGGGTCTACACTGTTTGCATTTCATCTATATCTTTTGGATGCATTACTGCATTGTAAATCCAAACTGTATCATTTTTATGACAATTACGCTGTCAGTATTTTAGGTGACCCAATTTTTTTTTAGATTTTATGATACCATCAAAACCCGTCAACATATGGAGTTTTGCTAGGCTCTTTTTCACACCATCTGAAACATAAAGCAGCTTATCTTAACTCGTTTTTCTAATTCCTCAACTTGTTCCAACTAAAGTCTCCTAAAGCTTCCTAACTCATAACTCAGTCTCTACACTCATAACTCTATCTCCATACTATGTCCTTTACTACTCAAATCCTATTCCAACAGTCAATCAAGGGAGGGTTTTTCAACTTTTCACTTGGAGTGCCGTGGGAGTGTTGGCTTAAGCTAAGCTTAAGATAGAGAAACTCCCAAGTTTTCTTTCGTGCTACCATTTTCTATCACTGTCATGTCTTCATTTCTATCATCATCTAATGATGTCTCTGTTTCAGTAACATTTATCACAAAATCATGGAAGTCAGAGTATGACAATCCTCAAGGTCTTTCTCTTATCTAATGATACCTGATCTCCGCACACTCAAGGTCCTTTCATTTCTATGAATTTCAGCTATGCCAGATGCAATCCACATGAACTTTTAATGGTTGAACTGATTATGAAGAGTATCACTGGTGTATATTTCTCCCCCTTCTTCACAGTGGCTACTCCATACACGTGACAACTGTCCCTATTCCTGTCCTTTGCCCGCACTCTCGAGCAAGCACCCATCTCCTGCCATGCACGGTACATGACAGCCAAATGCATTGGCAAAATTCCACCCAATTCACTTGCAAACTGTTGTAATTAACACCAAAACAGGACTAAACTTAAGCAATTTCACTGTTAAACAGCAACTTAAACAGCTTAGCTATAATTGCAAGCTTATATTCGCAAGTGAATGAGCCGTTTTCAAACATAACTATGGTAGAGTTTCCGTCAATGACTTGCGACGGGACTCTGCTGTACTACCACTCCTACCATCGGGGATTCATCTCCCCGTTCTGAAGAAGTCCGTTGACTTGGTTCATGACCAGGAATTGAAGTCTCTACAGTGGTTGCTAATGTAAAAGGGAATGTCCCCCCTCCTCCAGGCCACGTTGGCTGAGGGTTATACTGTCCAAACTGAGCCGGGTAGCCCGGTATCTGCATATTAACACCTCCTATTTGCGGCGGATCAGCGACTCCCCCGCTGCTATTACCTCGCGAGTGACTTGGCACTATATCAACATGGCGCCCCGAAATGTTTGCTCCAGTGGCGGCAGGAAAATTTTGCCGTGGATCAAATCCAGCACCCATAAGTAAACTAGAATTTCCATATGACCCAGACGCACTCGGTGGTCCTGTGGAATGCCCGAAAGGTGGCGACTGGTGATTATGACGATGTGACCCATGATGTCGGTGAGACTGGGAATGTGAATTGTTATGACGATGACCCGGCTGACCTTGACCTTCTACCCAGCCCTGTGGGTAGGTCTGCCCTTGACCCTGCGCCCTCTGTTGGCTCTGTGGACTTTCACACTCCATTGTTGAGTATTGTTGGTTACCTGGGTTTGCCCCCTGGTGAGCGGAGTGAGAGTGGGTGTGTACGTGGGTATGGTGCTGGTGGGTGGGGTCAGACCGTGCTCTTCCACTGCCAGTAGCACCAACTGCAACAAAAAAAGAACATTCTATAGTCCGGATGCGATAACTTGACAATGCAGAGCTCCAGATAAGAGTGGGTATTGAGGATAATTCAAAGATAATTTTTCTTATTTCTCAACGAAAGCATATGTTGTGACCCCTCATTAGAACCGTCTCGACGAGACGGTTCTAATGATGGGTCACAAAATATGATTTAATCAGGAAATATGGATAATTATCCCTAAATTATCTTTGTTACCCCTTCTTATCTGGAGCACTGACAATGTTATTATTTTGTCTTTATTTTGATTTGGTGATTGATTAGCTATACAGAAGAGTTCAGCTTATCCAATCCAAGGGAATGAAAGAATTAAATTTGATAATTTTATTACTTTCCCTTTGTTATTGCGATTATTCTTGAATAAGAAGCAGTTCCTGGCCTTAAGCTTTCAAATGGTATTGTTTACGTAAGAACTGCCAGGTTACAGTAGTTTTATTTCATGACCATACATCAAGAAGTTACATGAACTGCACTGTAAGGATAGGTACTGTTGACCTTAAAAATGCAAATAAAACACTGCGATCACTGCACAACTGACCTATAGATAGTGTAACTAAAAGTAGGGACACCTAAAAATAAATACCGTTATTCTCCTAAATATGGAATAGTACACTGATGTATCCTAAAGATACAGATGGAACGGCAAACATGATCTGCACTGTTTGCTAAGAAATTTCAATTCCAACTACTACCAACCTGTCGGACTTGCAACGTTGTGTTGTTCCATCGCCGGACTTGTCGACGTACTGTTAGATGTATTCGTACTTTCATCCGTCGTCTTTTTAAAGAAATTATGCTGCAGAGCATAGTATGGTGTAATCCTTGTTTTAGGATCAAAGTCTAACATTCGGTGTATCAAGTCTTTAAATTTAAGGTAATCAGCAACAGTGTGACCGGGTTCTCCTGCCCTTCTGCCCCCTGGGCCTCCAGTTTCAGCACCTATCACATCATGAAGCTTCCTCGTACTAGGATGTTTATACTGAAAGAGAAGAGGGTATTCAGTTTATAATATTTATCCATTTACACAAAATGTCATAAATGTCGTGACCTTATTGAAGCTGATCATAAAGAGTGCTCCAGGTAAGGTGGGGTTCTGAAGATAATTCTGATAATTCTTATCTTTCAATTAAAGCATATTTTGTGGCCTCATGTTAGAATCATCTAGGCTGGACAATTCTAATGATGAGGTCACAATGTATGTTTTTTTTATTGAGAAATATGGAAAATTATCCCTAAATTATCCCTGTTTACCCTTCTTTTTCTGATGAGAGCCACACTACCTTCTGTTGAGAGATACACAATGTAATTGAAATCCCTGATGTTCTGGCTTATCCGCAGCACTTTCCCGTTGTTGCTTCTGATTATTTTGTTTAGTTTGTTTTGTAAAGAGGAAAATTTGAAATTAATTTGGAGAAGTGTCTATCAATTTTAATACATGTATACTTAATGGCAGGTCATGAACCATCTCAAAGACAAGACTGTTACCATCTCAGACGAGAATTCCACGGCAGGTGGTGTCTCCCATCTGCGCACTGTTACAAAACAGAGTTGACCACAAAATTTACGCGGCTAACAGTGACAAAGCCACAGCCACAGAAGTAATACCCAGCAGGCACATGATGTCAAACCAACGTCAATGTGACATCATCATGTCACATCGACGTCATTTCAACATCATGTGCCTGCTGGGTACTTACATCTTGATTCAGCTAGTTGCAGGCAAGATAAAAACCACTTCCACAAGGGGCTGTTCAACTCAGTGCCACGATGTATATTTTATATGAGCAGAAATTTTCTTGAAATTATTCACAATGACTCCTCTTATCTCGAGTTTTGAAACTGTATCTTACCTTTTTGCCATCCTTAGGTTTCTTACAAACAAATGAGCCATCCGGTAACTGGTCGAAATATTTTCTGGCTTTTGGAGCTTGATCTAATATATGTTTAGGTGGCATTCCTAATACTTCCACGATCTTCATCATCTGATCAAACTGAAAAGAATGAAGTCTTATTGTTAATACTATGCAGATAAAGAAACATCTTCCCTCACTAAAAATGCTATTACTGTGAATGTGAAAGACTCAAAAGAGCATGTGTACACCTGGTCTGGTGAGGGTCTTCACTCTTGCTGTTGTCAGAGCTCTAGATAAGATGGCGTATTTGGTGATAATTAGGGATATTGTTAATTCTGCATAAAAACATATGTTGTGACCCCTCATCTGAACCGTCTCGACGAGACGGTTCAGATGAGGGGTCACAACATATGGTTTCGATGAGAAATAAGAAAAATTATCCTTCATTATCATCAAATACGGCGTCTTATCTAGAGCTCTGTGTGGTTTATGATCCTGGGTCCAGCTGTTCAAAACTGACTTCATTTGTTGAAGAGACATTAACTTTTCAAATGAATTATATCTAAAAACACTGCTTTTTTGTCAAAGGTGAGAAGCTTTTTACAGTACTAACTGCATTTAAGCATGTCCTACAGTTTTGGTTCTAATTTTCTAATTTTGAAGACAAATTCTCCGTTTTCCAACAGTCTTGATTTTCTGCCTGGTTGCAATGTAAATCAAATATTACATTCATATCCATAAAACTTCATCATACCCTAGGCATGTTTTGACCTTATATACATTTTTTTAACAAATTTACAAGCACAGCCAACTTTTTATACTTGCATTATTTGTCTGATGTGAACATGTGTCCAGGCGACACAAGTCAAGTGTGTAATTCCTTACCTCATTAGAGCCAGCAAAGAGTGGTTCACCCGTATGCATCTCAACGAGTATACAGCCTAAACTCCACATGTCTATTGCTAAATCGTATGGAATACCTAATAACACTTCCGGTGATCTATAAAATCTACTCTGTATATACTGGTATATCTGAAAACAAAGTAATCAAATTAGGAAATTGTGAAAAAACTTTCCATACATTTTGCTCACAGATGTATCCTCTCATAAATTTCAAGATTACCAAAATTGTTATAAAAACTTCAAAGAATTTTAAATGCTAGCACTGACACCAGAACTGCAGAAAAGAGGAGTGTAAGATAATTATTCATGTTCAATTTGGTTCACTTGTTTTTAGTTCGCATTATCTCCCTTGGCCTATAATCTCTATTTTCCAAAATGAACAGAAAATCCCAACAGCACAACTGGAGCTTTGCGCAACTTGGTTTAAGCCAGGTCCAAATACTGTAGAAATTTATGAATAATTTCAGATGATAATAGTTATTTTTCGCTGAAGGAAAAAAAAAAACTCATACTAATCTGGTTGTCTATATAAGAGATAACATTCAGTACTTCTGCAAGTCAACTTTTTTTTTTTATACAGAATTCATTTTTCCTCCCACTATAAAATATTGTGTGAAATCCCATAAGAATCACCTCAATGAGGCAATTCTAGGACGCCCACAACCTGACCTTGATGAAAAATAGAACTGAACTCACAGATTTCACTCTGCTATAATCAGTGCTGCAGATATACCAGTTTTCAAGGATAATTCTGTGATAATTTTTGTAGATTCCTTCATGAAAATTGTATGTTTAGAGCTCCAGATATGAGGGGATATTGAGGATAATCAAAGATAATTTTTCTTATTTCTCAATGAAAACATATGTTGTGACCCTCATTAGAACCGTCTCACCAAGACGGTTCTAATGAGGGGTCACAATGTATGTTTTTATCGAAATATAAGGGATTTATTTTATCCTTAAATTATCCCTGTTAGTCCTAATCTGGAGCACTGACAATGCCATTCATACAAGCAAAATACAGTAAGATCGACTTACCCGTTGACCAAGCTGACATGAACTGCCAAAATCCACTATTTTGATTGCACTACGTTTAGGGTTGCACAGTAATATATTTTCCGGTTTTAAATCACAGTGTATAATGTTTAATTCTGGCGTTGCTAGAAATAACAGTGCTGTACACAGCTGTTGTGCAAACTTTCTTGTCAAATTCAACGAAACACCTCGGAAGTTTGTATTCCGTAATAAGTCGTATAAATTGTAGGATAACAGTTCGAACACTAAACACAGATGATTTCTAAACATGAAGTGTCTCTTTAATTTCACTGAAACGAGAGAGAAAAGAATATGATTATTTCATTATAAAGTAGGACAAAAAGAATAAAATTTAATGTAATTCTCAATCAACTAAAAAATCTATCATGCATGCATAGGGCAGGATGAAAGATGAATCTCTGCTACAGAAGTTAAAACCAACAGTTATTTTGCTCTGCCCAGTTATTCTAAGCCTTTTTAGCTTAACAAAAGATTGTTAAGTTTTATAGCACACATAAAATCAAGGAGCTTTTGCAAAAGCTCAACATCTTTTTTTCATAAATGGCCGTGTTTTTGCATACAAAACGTTTGAAAATACATCAAATGCATGTGATGACCTTATTAGTTTTGAACAACTGTTGGAATGATAATTTTAGTATCTAAAAGTACATTCTTAACTTATATACATGTAATGTCAACAATTACAGATGCACACTTTAGTTTGGTATATTTTTTTATTTTTGGATTATCTCCCTTGCAACACAACTTGACTCCAGATATTTTTCTGACATAACAATGCATGAACAAATAGACAAACAAAAGTATCAAAATCTCTGAAGTTAAAGATTGCAAAACCAACTAACAGATATAAATGTGTTTATTATTATTTTTCAAATATTTTATCATAGGTAAGAATTTTTTTTTTCAAGATCAAGGACAGAGTCCCTAAACTAGAGCATGCAAAGAAAAAATGTCACGCAGACAGTACACTTGTCCTTACAAGAGAGACTGTGACAATTAATGCCCCATTAATCAAACACATACTCCGGAGCTCAAGATCTCAAATATTTTGGGATGAATTTCAATTCCTATCCTTCACAAAGCGAGTCAGAAACCCAAATTCAAAACTGCCCTGGGCTACCTGATTCTAAGGACAGCTCACAACATGCTTTTGTGGAGAACTTTGAAAACATTTAGAAATTCTAATCTTTAAAGTTTTAACAAATCTGCAGCCCTGAATAATTACCTTCATTAATCAAACTCATTTCAGATCTATGCATTTACAGGAAAATCCTTCATTATGGAATGTGAAAACAGAACTGATTCTGATAAACCTGGGCATCTTTGCAAATTCTAACAGGGAGCCTTCCTTTTTCACTAAGTGGCATAAAAATTCTCAAAATTTGGACACTGAAAATCATTACCTAAACTGTCATTTTGGTTTGACAAATGCCTAAAAGATCCAGACAGAATGGCAAACAGTGACCTGGGTCTGGACTGTTTGCTCAGACTTACCTGTTCCAATAATCAGAATCTTATGGCAGATACTTTAGCCAAAGCCAATACAAGACTGATCTGACTGCGCTGATAAGCATGATGATTTGTGTCTGCTGTTTGTGCAGAAACTCGCATCTAAAGCCCCTCTATTAAAATCCAGCTTATTTAGCACAATATATACCCTTAATTTGAATAAACACACAGTGGAGACCCAGATCAAGCTGCCAACGGTTTTGTAAAACATCTTGAATAGACAAATGGTCCTGCACAAATTCAAAGAGGGGGCTATCATAACATAAATGGTTATAGTGTTTGAATATTTACGGTCAAGTTTAACTATTGTAAAACTGTTGCTATTAACATCAGTTTCTTTGCATGTTCTGACAATGGACACATGTTTCATATTGATTTTATTTCTTTCAAAGGGCTGAGAGCAACTGAATCCTGTCTGTTTATAGAGAAGTTACAGGTTTCAAATTCAAAACTTAATGTCAAAGCTAAAGTGCAGGATTAAAACCGAGATATATCTATTTGTACAAGTACAGCAAGGGGCACAATAGCCACAGAAATTTCAGAGTGAGGACACTCAGGCTTGCAAACAGGGTGTCTATTTCCTGTTAGCTATCAAGTCCTTACACTGTAAAGAACCTAATGTGGTAGAGGCAACAAATTTTAAAATCAACCCAAAAGGAGACATCTTCTTCTTTTTTAACCAAAAAACTGCTGACCAAGATTCTGTGAGTTGTAAACAGTTTCCAAGGCCAAGTTCAACTGGTATCAAAGTTACTCAAGGTCAATTTAAGGATACAACCTATGACTTCATATTTGATAAGAAAAACAGTTTTATTTATTTGTCCTACCTATATGGACACAATGACTGAGCAAGCAGTGCAGACCCAGATCAGACTGCTCCTAAGGAGCAGTCTGATCAGGGTCTTCACTGTTTTCCAACAGTTCAATGAAATATCCCCAGAAATTACCAGTGGACTAGTCCAAATTTGAAACAGGAAGATTCCACTGAAGAAAACACCTAAGATGTCCGAACAATTTGGGTAAATATGGTACAAACTTCTGCACTTTATGATGCAGGGAGAACAGCAAAGTTCTGCGGAACAAAGTCACCTTGAAAATGAATTACCATATTTTTTATGAATATTCAAACACCACAACAAATTCTGTCCAGGACTTTACCACTACCAAATTTTGGACAAACCTATTTTCCTGTCAGTAATTTTTCAGAACTA
The DNA here is from genome assembly GCA_963989385.1 of Ctena decussata. NCBI lineage: Eukaryota > Metazoa > Mollusca > Bivalvia > Lucinida > Lucinidae > Ctena > Ctena decussata. The sequence continues at coordinate 43,913,541 of OZ022504.1, forward strand.
CTGGCAAACATAAGCAGTGCATGCACTGATCAGACTGCTCACCATGAGGTCTTCATTGCTCTGGTATCTGCTCCAAATATCTACAATTTTACTGTACAAAATTCAACTTTTCTACATAATATTTTTCTGCATTATGTTTATTCATGAGCAGTACATGTATTTATCATATGACGTCGCTTCTGAGAGTGTAATAAAGCCATGCATTAAAAACGATAATCCACTAGTGGATTAAATATGCAAATTACGTCGTAACGTTATGCGTTGACGTCCATAAAAACGTTGCATTTTCTAATGGCGAAATCGTGACGTTTCAGTGCAAATTCAGCTGATAAAATGTGGTTTTAGTGTCATATGATAAATAGAATCTTGCATTCGTGCCCCTGTATTAATGAATTATTAAACTCGTTGGGGAAACCGATAAGATGCTCGGCAAAGCCTCGCATCTTATCTTTTTCCCCAACTCGTTTAATAAATTCAATAGTACATGAGCACTCATGTAAGATCCTCTATATTTATTCAACTTACCTATATACCATTTTCTGCTCATGTTTATTCATGAGCAGTATATATTTTTAACTTACCTATATAATATTTATTTTCTGCATCATGTTTATTCATGAGCTCTAATAATTTCACTTCTATCTGTGCTTGGTTTAGAAATGGTTTCTTATTCTTAATAATCTTGATTGCCACCGGTTCTTGGTCGGAATGGTCGTAAGCCTTCACAACCTGAAATGGACATAATAGAGAGTCAGCTTCATGTTAACAACTGGGGCCGTATTCATAAAGCCACTTAAGTCATTGCTATGCGGTTGCTAAGGCTAAATTTCTATACAAGAGATTCCTTACAACTATGAAAGACTTTGTAAGACTGTTCCTCCAGAGCAAATTTCATAGTTGTAGGGAATCTCCTTCAAAGAAATTTAGCCTTAGCAACAGCATAGCAACCACTTAAGTCGTTTTATGAATACAGCCCCAGGAACCAAATTCTAAACTAGGATGTTTTCCCTTGCAATTCTCCATAAAAACACTCTAACAAGGAACCCTTACACAGAGCTCCAGGTAAGATGGGGTTATGAGGATAATTCTTATTGTTCTTATTTCTCCATGAAAACATAATTCTTTAGCCCTCATTAGAATGGTCTCGAGATGGTTCTGATGCGGGGTCACAACCTATGTTTATATAGAGAAATATGGAAAATTTTCCTCAACGTATGCATGTTACCCCTTCTAATCTGTAGCACTGAAGATGTTTTATGGAGAATTCTATAAAACCATTTCAGAAATATCGTCAAAATCTGGAGCTCAATGCTGCAATCTGTTGCAAGCTACAGTTCAAGTACTGCAGTTATATGGATTATCCGCATGTGCAATGGTGTAGATTTCAGTAGTGTCAATCAAAATCTATGTCTATCATAATGGTCTCTTATGATGTTGACTCAAATCAATCTGTTTCTACCTTTACAGCCCGAAATAAACAGACAAAGGTGCCTGAGCAACCAGTCTGGACCCTGATCATGATCTGCACTCTTCGCTGTTCTGTCAAAAATTTCTGACAAATTGTCAGTAAGTAAAACCACTATGTACTTTAGGATAATTAGTCACTACTTAAAATGTCCTAATAATTCAGACACCATAATTGTAGTCGCCACTGAATCCCGGTCAAGTCTGCAATATTATTGTCATGTCAATAACCGGTATTTCCAAAAGAAGCTTTAAAGTGCAATCATTCGATTTCCTAACAAACGATTTCCAAACACACGTGTATGCAAAAACTGGCATACATTTGCTTGCTGTCATTCAAGTTTGCGTCATGATGAGGGAAAACGTAAACTAGCACAGACCCTGATCATGCTGTGCCTTCTCTACAAGGTGCCTTTGATATAAAATGGATTTTCTGGATGGTCCATATCTTAGGGGCAACCAATGAATACCCTGATCAGACTGCACGCATGCGTGCAGTCTGATCAGGGCATTCATTGTTTGCATAACACAAAACTTTGGGTTTTCCCGAGCCCGGTTAATTGCTTATTAATATTTTTGTGCAACAGATGCATTTGAAATCCCCAGCGAGGGTATAGGTATCTGGGTGAATGCTAGGAATGACAACTATGCCTGTTTATCTATTTTTGGCACCAGCATGGCTCCAGATTCAAGGACCACAAACATGAAGTTATGTAAATAAATGACAATACAATTTATTATGTAATTTCATGTTTAGACGGCTATGTTTCCATCAAAAGAGACCATTTGTAAACAAATGATTTTGTATCACATTTTTTCAAAATTGAGCCCAAATTTAGATGTTTTCGTGATGTTGTAACTTTTTTGCAATGCCGACAGAACAGCCAATCACCGTCCAGGAAGCCAGAGAACCCAGAGCACACCATCAACTTTTCTCCAGCAGCCATTTGTACTTTCTCACATATGACCCAAGCAAAACTCAAACCACAGACGATAGTGAGGAGGGGCGATAGTGTAGTGGACGCTGGACTACCAATCCAGGAGTCGCAAGATCGATCCCCCGCTTCTCTGGTCTTTAGGATGAGACTTAAACTGAGGTCCCGTCTCCATATGACCTAGTTGTTCGTGAGACATTAGACCTGAGTTCACTCACTCAAACCATAGTGAGAAAAACCTACCAATTTTACTAACAAGACTTACTGAAAATTTTTGAGTTAGACCCTTTCAGCCCCGTTTCAATCAATGGCATAAAGAAGCCTGCCTTTCCTTAGTAACAGCCTGATTTGTATTTATACTATGTTCACGGTTCTGACCTAAGGTTGAGGTCAGCAATGATTAGCATTATGACTTGTGGTCAGCAACATTAGCAATGTGACTTGTCATTCTATTGATCAGACTTTGTAAACATGTGTTTTAGTCATATTAGTCTTGTTTACCCAACACTGGGCACTGAGCCTGATGAAGAAAAGGCCAAGTAAATTAATTGTTTGTGGTTCTGGAAAGTATGTAACTGATAAACAATAAAGTTATACTATTTTCTCCGAGCTGACAATTAATCAGAGGTCCAGTTGCAGAATTCATTTGTATTAAAAATTTCAATTTAACCATGTGCGCACCCCTAGCAGAGCTCTAGATAAGAGGGAGTATTTGGTGATAATTAGGGATAATTCTTGTTAATTCTGCATAAAAACATATGTTGTGACCCCTCATCTGAACCGTCTCATCGAGACGGTTCAGATGAGGGGTCACAACATATGGTTTCGATGAGAAATAAAAAAAATTATCCTTAATTATCATCAAATACTCCCGCTTATCTAGAGCTCTGCCCTAGGCCAACGTTTGCAGTCATCAACACACCTGAGCATAAAATGATGCCAAGGTCATTATAATGCAATCAGCTGATAATTTCAAAACTGACTCATAGCAAAACGAGGACACCAAGTTCTTCTTCAGGATAAGGAAAAGTACCTCATCGTAAGTTATCACTTGAAACCTAGAAAAGTACCTCTGAGAGGTCGAATGTAAGATCACTGTTTCTGGGTTTGGGCCCTTTCTGGTATCTTTTGGAAGACAGCATACATTAAAAGACAGGTTAACTGGACTTGCATGTGGAGGCTAAACAGAGTCACAGCAACAGCAACAGTCTCTTTTCCCCGACAAGCTGTTTAAAGCTGTTGCTGACTATGTGAAATTAAGACAGGAATTAATAGCTTCTGTTTCATTTAATTAATGATTTTAATTTTAAATGCATGTTAATGAATATTGTCAACAAGGTATTTAAATCTAGGCTAAAAGTGGAAGACTCCTGAAAACAGATGATACTGTGAGGTCATGAAATCTTGAGAAACGAGCCTCCTCCGCTTAGATTGCACTAGCAAACAGATTGATCTGGGTAGTCACTTTCCGCAATGGTTAATCATTTGCTTGGCATTCTCATACAGTATGTAGCTTTTGTTTTGATTGGGATATGTTATATTACGATCAAAATCTGGGAAAAAGTGCAAACCTAGATCAGACTTAGGAGCAGTCAGATCCGGGTTTACACTATTTACTGTTTCGATATAGAAACAAATTCGCTCCAATTTTTGGGACTGTTACCGCAATTAACAGTACCTATCCCAATAATAACTGTAATTATGGCTACCATTTAAAGATTAACACAGAAAGTCTGGCAGGAGTCAATGGCTTGGCCTGTTGTCATTTGCAAAGTATTGTTTTGATTCAAAGAGTTATATTTAGTAACACAAGAACTCAAGGACATTCCAGGAAGGCGACTAACAGGTCAGCTGTGAGCCTGTTACATTCCACCACTGATGTAATAATACACATAAAGTGCCAAATGATGATTTTTTGTTATTTCTCAAAGAAACATAATGTTAAGGTCAATGAGTACAGCTCCATTTGTTTATTTTTTTACAAAGGGGAACAACTATTGTAACTGCCTGTTTCACAAGGCCCTTTCGAAAATGGGATTTACTCTTAAACAAATTAAGTTTTCAGTAAATGAAAGCCCCAGTCCAGTCATGCTGGTCAAGTATTGAAAACTCTGGACTCAATCCAACCCATGGCAAGCTATGCTTGCAGCTGATTCAGAATGGGAGTCGGCTGGATGCTTTTAGTCTCATCTAACCTATCTATTTCTTTACTTTCTCCCTCTCTCTAGGAGGCGGCTCGATTTAGACTGGAATATTGTCTGGAAGAGCCAAAAACAACCAACCAACTGCTTGAAAAGCTCAGAAATACCAAATCATGAATCTAAATCTCTCCATAAAGCACCATTCCCACCTTGTATGCATGTCTTGGACAATTTTCAATAATGAGATCATTTTACTTATCGGTTATTATGTTATTTACCCTGCACTTTATATGAGTTGTTTAGTCTGTTGGCCATAAATACCCCAAATATTGGTATCATCTTAACCAATTACCAAATTACTGTGATTGGCTGAAATATCAATCAAGTTGATTTTACTAAACCCTGCCCATGTAGCATCCTAAATATCCAAGTGGCAAACAGTGTAGACCCTGATCAGACTCTGTTTGCTCTGGTACCTCAGGGCCAATATTTTCGTAAACCAAAGCATCTGCCAAAAGAAAAGGTATACTGGTGCAGCCATTATTCACTTTGTGAGTGATATTACCATTATGTAATATGTAATTTTATCATATTTAACTCATTTGTACAGGTCAGTGAAGTAAACCTCTCATACATATGCCATTCCGATGTGGACTTCGTCTTGTAGTCTCATTTAAAAGATTTGTGAAACAGGGCTGGAACCTGCAACCCTTCGACTGGTAGTCTGAGGGCACTTGGTACTCTAGCGCATAAACACTTTACCTCAGTGGCCTCTTACAGAAAAGTCACATTATGCATGCAAAGCTCTCAAAATCTGATATGTAGTCTGATCTATGTATACTTTGCGTAGCTTGGCTATTTTTATCGCAGTTTTGTTATCCGAAAATTTGGCTCATTTCAGTGTTTTAGCCTTATGTAAGGGAACGGAAAGCATCAATTGCACTGTGTAAAATCTGCATGGGACTTCTGGCTTTTGTTCAATTCATGAAAACGCAACAGCATTCCAACGCATTCTGCTGGTTACTGAACTCGTCATAATTACAGCTGAGTCACGCAAAAAGGTAGTTTCAACGTCTGTGATCAGCAAAGACTCAAACTGGTCAGTGAGTCCATACAGCCTTTCCTCATGGTCTATAAATGGTATGTGCAGACAACATAGGCTCAGATCAGAATGCACAGATACACAGGCTGGTGTGAGGCTTTGTTGTTCATCTTTGGAATAAGGGTTAACATTTGAAGCGCCAGGGACATTAATAGCTGAATTTGCAAACAGCGAAGATCCTGATGAGGCGGCTCATAATGAGCCGCCTAATCCAGATCTGCACTGTTTGCCCTGTAGTCTTTGAATTCTCAAAATGATATAGCTTGGACTAAACATTTTTTTAATTTTGCAGACGTAAATTTTGTCGTCTGCTTTTTGGCACCTAAGGCTTAAGCACCCTTTTTGTCCGTCGCAACTCTTATTTCTGATGCAACCAGCTGGCAAAATTATTATCATTCTTGCGCAACTTCTGCTAATGACGTCTGCTCACTTCCTCAAGTTCGTCTGCTCATATCTTAAAAGTTCGTCAATAAACCTAACAACATCGTACACACATTCCAAGAACAGGCTGTGTAGGTGTTTATATTTTACGGCCCATCAACACTATTTCAGTCACACCAAGTCAGTGCATTTGTTAGCATGTACTCACAGATATGCAAAGAAACACAAATAGCAATTTATAAACTACTGCCTTGAATTTAAAGCCTAATATTACTGTCACATTTTAAGATTGTGAAGTAAACCGCAAACATGCACTTAACAGGTATGGATATTAGGTTTCTTCATCAAAAATTGCTGACTCATTGAAATCTAATTTCATAAAGATTTGCAAAACTTGTATTTTTTTGTTTTTCTTGAAACATATAGATTTACAATAGGTTCCTTGCTTGCTTTTACTGATTATTTTCTTTTCATCATTATTTTCTTTTCAGTGCTTTCACATTTTACATCTGCTTGTCTGAGGTTCTAATTAACTTCACTTACTTTTTTTTTTTAATTTTTGCTGTAAAGGACCCGCTTGCACTCTTTTGCCATTCACTTTTAGCTGACACAGCTGTTAAAATATCATGTTTAACTCTTTTTTTTCTTCTCTTATACACATGCTTGTCAATGATGCCACAATTACAAGGTAAAATTTTTATTTATTTACTTATTTTTTCTTTTTTACCGGTAACCTCCATGGTTTTTTTTTCAGCCATTTTATAAAGGGAGCAAATTCTGCTTCCCTAAATGGCACAGCCCATCTAAAATGGGTCTTAAGAGTAGACCCCATTTGGGAAGGCAACAAAAAGCTGCTCCCCGAGTATGTACTGATAAACCTTAATTTATGAGTATGTATTGATAAACCTTAATTTATCTAACACATCCATTCAGATAGATCTCTGCTGACATTTATTTATCAAACCCAGTTGAACACCACCCATATCATTGTCTATTTAAACACCCTGATCAGCATGCCACATAAACAGTGTGACCAGGGCTAATTATATAAACCGAGTTCAAATATTTACAGTAATGATAAATGTGATATAAGCAATATAACATGTTTGTCCTTGACCTTGATTATCAACCCTTACGCTTTTTATCAAGATTTTACAATTAAATGTCACCATCTGTCTGCAAATTACCTCCGCAAGATATAAATCAAACTATTTATTAAAGAGTTTTTTCTGATCCGGTGATATCCACTTAACACTGTTGACCAAGCCTGTCTAAGGGCTGTCTGGCAGCTCAACACAAGCATACAACCATACTGTCTCCAGTAAATGCACTGAATGACTCTTGAATACAACAAGGCAAGCCTTTCTTTTTAAAAGGGAACTTTATGAAAATCATTAGGACTGCCTAAATGGCCCCCTCTCAGCCCCACTCCATTTACTTTCCACCACTCACAGGTTCTCTATTCAAATCTAGCTGTAGACGGATATTCAGTCTCATATTCAGCATATTCTATCTGATCCCGTTTTAAGGGCAGCTGAATAAGAAATGTCTCTTCTTAAACCCTTAAAAAGTGCCAATAAAGTAGACCACAAAATTTACATCTGCAAAGTTTCAAAATTGTTTTTTTGTGTGTTTTTTCCAGGCTATATTAGACTGACAGTTCAAACACTAGCAGGCGAACAGTGCAGATCCAGATGAGGTCGCTCATAATGAGCCGCCTCATCTGGATCTAAGCTGTTTGCCAATTCAACTATTTTCATTTTTGGTGATATAAGGGTTAAAACTGATATGTGTACTTTATGTAATGACAACTGCACCAGTTATTCTCGTGACTGATTTCCCTGATAAAGTGCAGCGATCGATATGTGCTATGCTGCAGGTGGTCGTCTTACTAGCTGCTTCAAAGCGTGTTTCTTGAAAGCTGTCCTGTCTTGTTTGGTCCTGTCTTGTCCGGTCAATCAACACTGATTATGATGCATACACATGTATGAACATCACTTAACTCTTTAAGCCCCAGTGACGAAGTTAGCAAAATTTGCAAACAGCGTAGATCCCGATGAGGCAGCTCATAATGAGCCGCCTCATCTAGATCTACACTGTTTGCCCTCTAGTCTTTGAATTCTCAATATGAAATGTCTCGGACAAGGCATTTCTTTTTTATTTTTGCAGGCGTAAATTTTGTCGTCTGCTTTCTGGTACTGAAAGACTTAATAAGCAGGGCTGGAAAAATCCTCACATCCTCTCACCATGCCGAGTACCTCTTGCAAAAGGACGAACAAAAATTTTGCCTGGTCCACTTGAAATTTACCAAAATCTGCATGGCCATGGTCATGTAGGATAAGTGCAAATTATATTAAATTCACTTTTTTTTATGATTTTCCCCCAATTTAATTTCTATTTTTATAAATTTGTTGTTATTGTGCCATAAAGTGCTTTCAACTTGCTGCTGGTCACCTTTTTTTTTGCCAACTGTTTTCTATACTTTTCACTCTTAAAGCGTCAAAAAAGAAGTTGACAAAATTTGTATCTGCAAAATTTCAAAAAAAAAATTTCATCCAAGATGTATCATATTGAGAATTCACGGTCTAGAAGGCAAACACTGTTGATCAAGATGAGGCGGCTCATTATGAGCCGCCTCATCTAGACCTACAATGTTTGCAATATTTTGGTCCTCTATGAGTTAAATTAGGTAAAATGCAGTAAAAATTATAAGGTAACTGACCTACAGAAATCCACAAAAGTCCTAACCTTGTTTGCGAAAATAACTTGTGCTGTCCGAGAATAACTGGAGTTGTCCAGTTTATACAGCACTTTCAGTCAACTTTTAACAAACAAAATTTCATCAATTTCATTAACTCTGCCAAATTGTAAATTTCATCAGGACTTGGTCCCGACTGTTTCTCTTACAATTTGAATATTCGTGACATTAGGCTCCAAATATAAGGACGTTTTGATGATTTTTTTATTTTTATTTTGTGTTACTTCTCGGCACTTTAACGGTTAATATTTCAATACCACTCTCAGTTCTTACCTGACCAAATGATCCTTTCCCAATTAAAGAATCGATTTCATATCGGTCGTTCCATTTCTCCCCTGGATTTACGATATAATCATGATTGGCATCGTCATAACCGTCATTGTACGCATGTACGTTGACCTTGCCTTTCTTATGCCCGCTTTCGTCTCCTTGTGCCCCGGGTGCAGCTCGTCGCTTTTTCTTGGCGTAGTACACCTGGAAAAAAAAATAAGTCTTTATAAATCGCTGCTGCTATGGACTGACTGACCAAAATTTTCCTAAAATTTTGGGAGTTTGGGACTCCTCAATCAATCACTTTAATTAGCCAAAATTATTGAATATGGCACTTTTAGTATAGATCCAGGGATGTATCGAAAAGTGCTGATGGAACGACAAGCAGTGCAGACACTGATCAGACTGCTCCTTTAGGAGCAGTCTGATCTGGGTCTACACTGTTTGCTTGGATACTTTGGTCCCAATACTTAGGTGAGTAAACCATATGAGTATGCATAGTATCCAAACCCAGACCAGCATGTAGACGTTCCGCACAAATCAGGTCAGGAATCAATAAAAGATCAGTGGACTTTAGAACCTACAAAGCCCCAATCGCATAGTCCTTAATAGTTTTCATCACAATGCATATAAGCAGTCTGGGGACTTATGGATTTCCGTCACGCATATTTGTGATGGTCAGCCATACTTCTTACATTTTTCAGTCCAACTCACTAAAATCGCAAATTAACCTACTGGCAGTGTTCAGTCTGACCTGTCTACACTTAAAATTAATATTTGGTCCAGCCCTTAACTATTCTCAGTATTAACAGTTTGATTTTGGTTATGTCTGTAGAATTATGGTCAAAATTAGGCAAATATTGCTGTGCATTTGACTTGTTTTATTTCCAAGAAAAATAGATATTTACTTTCAATTTTTTATAAAGTGTTACGATCAAAATTGTCTACAATGCTTGCTTTTATATAACGGATGCTAACCGTACGAGTTACTCAAGGTTTTGCATCAGTTACGCGACAGAAAAGTACTTGGGGTTTTTAGCCTTTGTTATGGTCAGCCATAACACCAGAAGAAACCAACGTTATGGCTTTCCATCACGTTTCATCCTTCGGACACGTAGTGACATCTTGTGGTAAAAATTTCAGTAATTATGTTATGGTAAGCCATCATGTCAGTTCATTTAAAATGCATGGTTAACCATCACAAATATGTGTTATGGAAATCCATAAGTCCCCAGACTGATAAGTAGGTTTACAAGATGTTACAGTTTTTGACCACAATAAAGTGCAAGCACTAATATACACTTCCTGAGTGAAAATCTATCAGGATAGTATGATTTACGAGTTTGCACTGGCACTTCCCTTGTTTTACTGCACAAGAATTCTGTGAACCCCGTGTCTCGCCTGACTGCACACTGTCACAAAGGGTCCCTATACAATTTAAAGACCTAAACCAGAAGACAACAGGAGATAAGAGTTGCCGTTTTGCTGATATCACTGCTGACACCAGAAAAGCAATATGGCATAATGGGCCTCGCTTTACACGAACGGTGGGCAAGACACAACTATAGCAAGAGAGCATAGGCAAAGATAGATCCCTGGCCACTGTCACCGCCTGACTTGATACAAAATATCAAACTTAGCTGAAAAACTTACCAACAAAGACAAATCCTATACATACTTCTGCATGCTAGCTGGCCCAGCATGCAAAGTATGTATGTGACGGGATGTACAGTGGGGGTACAAATTCATAACATCCCATCCTATACATACTTCTGCATGCTGCCTGGCCCAGCATGCAGAAGTATGTATGTGATGGGATGTACAATGGAGGTACAAATATGCAAAAAACATTAAAAAGTAAACTGCAAACCTCGTTGTTCATGTAATCTACTTTGCTGAAATCTAACTCCACCACATGTTTGTATTTTGCCTGCGTGGCCACTGTCCTTGCCCACAACAGGCCCAAAACCCTGAGCGTTTCAGCCCTCCTGCACTGCTGAACCATCGTCCTTAACAAAATAGGGTTCAATGTTCCCATACTTATGGCACTGTCTTTTATCTTATAGTTTAGTGAGACCTAGAAGCGCTGAACTGCATGCACAATCCAAAGTTTTGAATTTGCAACTTGCTTCTCGAAAATTTGCACCAATAGTTTTTGCAGGTTCTTTTCTTTCTTCTTTATTAACCTGCTTCCACTACATAGGTTTTTACTTTCTTTTGTTATTGTTATCCTGTCCGAAAAGCTTACATAACAATACTATGACCCAAATCCTTTGCCGCTAATCCTTAGACCTGTCCAGTCGTATTAACATAGCGGTCAATGTCAACTCGGACCACGTTTGGACACACTGACAAGTGAATGCAACAAAAAAGTCAATCGAAATTTACATTTGCAAAACAGTACATGTAGACAATTTTTTCTCCAAACTTCACAAGTTTCTTTAAAACTCCTGATCACTAACAAGAAGTGTTCTCTTTAAATCCAGTTTTCTATAAGAATCGGTTAAAAGCAATCTCTTTTGCACATATATCTTTTATAAATATCTGTCCTGTACAATTTTTGTAGTATTTATACAACTCAAAAAGTTGTATAGTTGGTTATCCAGAGTAGTCACCTCTTTGCAAGGTCGCTAACTTCATAACAAACAAAGGTCAGGATATGGAGTGTCAGTCAATGCCTTAACAAACACTTATATTTACAAAGATAGCCCAAATTCGGTTAATCAAACAGCTGACTGAGGAGTTAAACATGCTATATCTTACTATTTTGAGACAAATACTGTAAGGTAGTTCCTAAATTGTGCTATTAATAGCCGTCGCTACAGCTGTTTTATTATGATTGCATCAGCAGTCCTCTTTTTAGGTCAACAATGATCAATGTTGCGTCAAACCGGTTCGAACTGGATAGAAGTTGCGTCAAAGAAGTTGGTCAATGTGGATTTCGTCACACACTACACTTTACAGTACATAAGTGTTTTAGACCCATCAACAATGTATCCGTCATTAAGGGAAGATTTTGGTACCAATACTGTAGTGACTTTGAATGACCTTCAGAAAACTTTCGGTCAAGTCAAAAGTAATTGTACCATTTCTGAAGAACTGCTTAAGCCACTTGCATTGGCACTTGAGATTTTGGACCACATTATTTTCACCTATTAACAAAAGCAACAATAAATGTGCATTTCGTATTAATGCTTAAAATGCTGCAATAAACATGTTTTGATTTTTTTTTTAATTCACGTCATATATCAAGGGGTAAATTTTCAGTGTTGCAAACTGACAAAAGAACAGCATTGATCCTGATGAAGCAGCTCATGATGAGCCGCCTCATCATGATCTATACTGTTTGCCCACTGGTCTTAGAATTCTCACTATCATCTTGGACCAGGCATTTTTTTAAATTTTGTAGACATAAACTGTCATCTGCTTTATGGCGCTTAAAGTTGCATATGTTGATTAATTTATCTGCTTCTGGTGCCTATTCAACTTTCAAGGTGAAAGGTAAACAGGCACTATTTTCCTGAATTTATCTAATCGATTGTGAAGGTCAAAAATACATTCCTGACTTCTTTTCAAAAATCAGTTTGTACTTTACAGATTTTGACATTGTAGGTAGAGAAAACAGACTGTATGACTTTACTGTGCAAGTTTTCACTAACCCAGTTTTATGCATGGTCACGTTCAGTTTGTTTACCAGAGAAACCGTAATAAGAACCTGTGTTATAGTTAATGCAAATTATGCATGCCATGACCAGACTGCTTGTGTCTATGGTCTGCTTACGACATGCACACCCAGTCTGGTCATGACATGTACACCGATGTTAAAATTGAATTTTACATCCCTTTCAACAGTATTTAAGTCATACAGAAGTGATTGTTACATGATTTATTTACATCTACTAACACAATATTCTGATCTGAATCTTTAAAACACATCCTCTTTTTCCTGAGGTGGCCCATCATCTATAATACTAAATAAACGAAGTAACGCATAAACTGCAAAATTGGTGGCATGTTCAAGCGTAATTTCCATATTGGTTCTTTCGCATATTGCTATCATTGATAATTTCGGTTATCGTGTGTTTTAGTTTCACGTAGATTTAAAGAATTTGGCAATTAAATTCGTCTTTCATTTTAAATTCTCCCAAGTATTTTTCTAGAAACTTCGATATTGGGGTCGATTTTTTTTTTTGTCAACAATGGGTGCGTTCGAGTGAAATTATCGTGTACTCGAATACACGCGGTCCTACTAAAAACAGAAAAGGACTTACCCCACCGAAAAGAACTTTCGGGCACCGAAAAGGACTTTTATTTGCCGTTAAATGTCATATAAAACATATGTTTTAGAAATTTTAATATCATCATGATAGTAATCAGCGCTTGAATAATAAGTTTGTGAATTGTAGTATCTTCATCCTAAAATTTTACAACAAAAAACAGCACCGAAAAAGACTCCACTTCTGGTCAGTGAAGAGACGCCATGTACCGAAAAGGACATCGCAAATGCCGAATTTCGGGCACCGAAAAGGGCATTTCTCACTTAATGTTCTAGAAAATTATGTTTAGAAATAAAATACTTTACCCTTTATAGATTTCAAACGTTTTTATAGCATAAAATGACATTTAAAAAGTCCTTTTCGGTGCCCGAAAGTTCTTTTCGGTCCTTTTCGGTGACAAAAGTCCTTTTCTGTCTTTAGTAGGACCCGAATACACGTTTTAAATTTATCCGGTCGTTTCGGTTCTGCGTCATTATATCGGCGCGCTGCTTAGCAAGTCCAAATTTAGCAGGTTCTAATGCAAAAATCCGACCCATGAACGTACGTCATTCCCCATAAATAACGATTTATTTTTGTATTTTTGCTCATATGTCTAAACGGATGAAGAACTAAATGGTCATAGTCCCGACGGCCCTGGCTCGAAACAACCAATTTTCTTCCAGAACGATAGTCAATACGAGTAGCTAATCGAACTCGCCCATAGAAGAATAAAGCTCAACGCACATGGTCTTTCGAAAAGTTGGACGGACACACGGCGCCAAGTGTGTGCGGCTATGGTTACGTACCGCTGAGCCATTTGGGTAACGTCGTTTGGATAATTCAAACTGAACCGAACTTTCGAAAAGACAAAAATTAAAAATGTCTAAGGTTAACACACATGCGCCAGGTAAGAAAGGGCATTTTTTCCATCGAAGCAGACAAATCAATTTCAATGATTCAGCCTTTAGTCTTCAGAGGGCTTGAATATTTTCCCCCAAAACGTTCCAGGACCCAAGTTTTTCAGAAAAAAAATACCCAGGACAGGGCACATAACCAAGATGGCAAACATTTATTATGGTAAAAAATTTCAAAAATCTTCTCCCCCAGAACCACGCCGGGCCGCGTAGCGCAATTGGTAGGGCACCTGACATAAGTCAGAGGTCCTGGGTTCGAAACCCGGCCTGGCCACATACTTTCGTTTCTCCTTCCGCTGATTCAAGAAGGGCAGTTGTCAGTTACTGGCGAAAGTATGTGCACTTAGTACTGGTTAACCGCTTAGGAGGTCTAAGCCTGCCCAGGAATAGTGTGGTTAGGTTGCTGGCTGACGATGCTGTAATGTTGGGAAATAAATGTAACAAGCAGTGTACGATAACCACTTCATATTTAGGCCAAGAACTTCCCATTAAGTTTCCATAGTTCTCCTTTCTGTTGTCTTTAGCCGGTGTAGCGTAATCGGTAGGACACCTGACTCATAAGTCAGAGGTCCTGGGTTCGATAACCGGTCTGGCCACATACTTTCGTTTCCCTTTCCGCTGATTCCAGAAGGGCAGTTGTCAGTAACTGGCGAAAGTATGTGCACTTAGTACTGGTTAACCGCTTAGGAGGTCTAAGCCTGCCCAGGAATAGTGTGGTTAGGTTAACTGACCGTCCCGACATGACCTTAGCTGTTTACCGTGGACGTTAAGCATCAAATCAACCAATTCTCCCCCAGAACCACAAATCCTATGATCTTGAAACTTAGCATGTCGCATCAAGGACTCAAAAGCTCAACAAAATTTATATAAATGATGACCCTGGGATGACCTTGATCTGTTTGCGGCAAGGTCAACTTTTGAGTCACTTAGGTTTTTCTATAGGTAAAAGTGAAAAAAGTTGATTTTTTTTAGAAACAATGCAGTCTGCTACCTGAAAGTTTGTAGATGCAGACAACTAATTAGGTAAATGATGCTTTAGTGAGTATTCATGGTAAAGGTCGTATCTTCACCTGGGCCTAAGGCCATTTACATTGAAAAATTGAAACTCGCTTTTTTATATAAACTTGACCATCATGAAATATTTCCGCGCTTGCGCGGGCTCTTTTCTAGTTACTTATAAATTAAAAGGAGATAGGCAACAATGCATGGTGTCCAAAAGATAGGGAATTATGACAATGTGACTTAATTTATAAACAATCATAAATTAAGAGCCAATGGAAAATAATAACACAATATTTCCGCAAATTATCTGATCCGCTATGACAACAAAACAATAACTTAAAGCACAAGAACATGGAAATCGATGTCTCCCCTGTTAGTGCATTATCACAAAACAGAGCTAAACCTGAAAACTCCACAAAAGTTTACGTCGCCATCGCCGACACCAACTCGCGAAAATACATGTCTTGTTTCTGCTAGTCGCAGGACAGACAATAACATCATGTCATGTAATGAAACCATTCACATCAACAGTTAAAAGATGTGGCTCCACTTTTTACAAATGTTTTTGCTAAATATAAATCTTGCGAGATGCTACATGCGCATCACCTTTATCCATCCAAATAACCATTATAATTGCTAATTCAAAACATTGATATTTTCCTTTAACACTGATTTCCGAAAACAAGTACTTGCAAAGTTTCCTGAATCATGGTATTCGTGACATTTTATCCAAGTCATTATATCCTTTAGAATCTACTCTTTATTTTGTGGGTATTTTTTTCCTGCGACTTTCCAAATATGTGTAGTGGGATCCTGTGCTACAGCATTCAAATGAGCTCACAAAACATATGCATTACAAATAACAAAATATTTACGCCTCAAAATTTCAGCTAAACTGGACTTGTGTTTGTTGTAAATTTTGCCAAATCTAAAATTTCATACATCATAGAGCAACTTTCACGTTTTAGGTCACAATATTCACGTATGATGCACACAAATTTGCCTTTTAGAAAACAATGATCACGAAGTTAGCAACGAACTTTGCCCATTCAGCAATTTTCGTCACGTAATAAAATCATGGGCTTTCATCATTTGATAAATGTCCTTGCCAGTCTGTTAGTTCTGTATACAGAAATTTTTTTCAATGTGGCAGCCAAAAGTGAAGATACTAACAGTTGATTGCCCCTTTTCTAACAGGTATACAAATTTCAAGCATGGCATGCAAAAAGAGTACTTACAGCACATGCAAAGAGCAACAATCTGACCAGCCTGTAATTTGCCCAGTCTTATAATGGCACAAGTGCAGTCTGACCAGAGCCTCTGCTGTATGCAAACATCATGAATGGACGCTCAGGCAAATACAGGCACAAAATAAGAAGACTGTACCTACACTGCGTTAACCATTCCATTCCGGATACCTGGGCAAACAGTTTGGATCCAGATCAGGCCCCACAAACTGGGGCCTGATCTGAGATCCAAACTGTTTGCTGCTTAGCCATCATTTCTACAAGAGTTAGTTAGACCAATATTGTCAAAATATTCTTGATTTTTGATGCAGACGACAATTTTAGCATACAACAAAAAATACCCAGAATGCAGTGGGTTTGTGTCTTTGCTGTTCACATGTGCAGTCTCTTGTAAGAGTCAGATCAATTAGCATAAACAAACTCAGTTCTTGTAAGAGTCAGATCAATTAGCATAAACAAACTGTCACAGAAAAGTGGCGCTATACTCAGTCTGATAGCTCATTGTTGCCTAGGATATCTGCAATATATGCAGAATATGTGCAAACAGTGTAGACCCATATCAGACTGATCAGAGTCTTCATGTGGGATTTATAGACCTTTAGGGCAATATTTACACTAGCATTTCCATCCCACGGAAGCAAATTCTTTCCTTTAGGAGTAGACCCCTTTCTGTAAGGGGTTCACCCAAGGGAAGTGAACAGGAAGTCTCAGTTGTCATACTTTGAAAAAGTGGTGAAACAAGAGGCCCACGGGCCACAAAGCTCACCAGATCTCTAGCTCAAAATTGCTATCACATTTGTATAGGCTTGAAATTGTACAGGCGTATACAAAATATACAACTACAAAGTCTCAGTCTGAGTCTGTTGAGTTGATTACAAAATACATAGCTATTTCCACATTTGATTGCCGTGACAACAAAAAAGGATCATTTTCAAAGGATTTTTGCTATTTTTTCCTTTTGGTTGCCATGGCAACTGATTGAAATGAGCAGTGTGCAGAAAAAATATAGGGCTGATAGAAGACCACTCAAGGAAAATTTCTGAAAATGTAAGCTCGGCTTAGCAATGAATTTTTGTTTTTCCATTATAAATTGCCATACCAAACATGTCCTTTGAACAATGACAATCCGGAACATAAAATCTGTAAAGGCTAATACGATTAGTATGTCTATGAAGTCTCTGCCTCATAGAGCATATGGTTTCTGAGGAGATGATTTAAGTTTTTTTGTTGTTGTTTTTTTCTGGTTTTTTTTTTCATTTTGGTTTCCATGGCAACCAATAAATAGAGCAATGGGCCAAAAAACATGTAGCTGATTGAAGTCTTCTCAAGGAACATTTCTGTAAAAGTTTTGTCAAAATATCTGCAAAGGCTTGGCAGTAAATGCCATTTTTCAATTTTCCCTATTATAAGTCTATGGGAACTCTAATGTGCCATAGCAACCAAACTAAATGGCCGATTTTCATAAAAAACATAAATTTTCAGTCCCCCAGCCCAAAGATGCTACAGATGAAATTTGGGCAACATCCGTCCAATGCCTTCAGAGGAAAT
The DNA here is from genome assembly GCA_963989385.1 of Ctena decussata. Classification (NCBI taxonomy): domain Eukaryota; kingdom Metazoa; phylum Mollusca; class Bivalvia; order Lucinida; family Lucinidae; genus Ctena; species Ctena decussata. The sequence continues at coordinate 43,931,559 of OZ022504.1, forward strand.
AATTTTTAAGTAATTTTTCGTTAAAGTTTTGCATTTTGGTTGCCATGGCAACCAATAAAAAGAGCAATGGGCCAAAAAACATATGGCTGATAGAAGACTTCTCAAGGAACATTTCTGTAAAAGTTTTGTCAAAATATCTGCAATGGCTTGGCAGTAAATGCCATTTTTCAATTTTCCCCATTATAAGTCTATGGGAACTCTAAGTTGCCATAGCAACCAAACTAAAGAGCCGATTTTCATAAAAAACACAAACTTTCAATCCCCCAGCCCAAGGATGCTATAGATGAATTTTGGGCCAAATCGGCCCAGTGGCTTCAGAGGAGATGTTGTTTGAAAGTGTTGACGGACGACGACGACGACATACGACAGACGACATACGACATACGACGACGACGACGGACAACTGCCTATCCTATAAGCTCCCCCGGAGCCTTCGGCTCTGGTGAGCTAAAAACATGGACTTTCAGTCTTTATGACTGGTGTAGTAATAATTGTAGTTGACCTCTGAAATATGACAACAGTTGTCTCCCTTACCTTAGTTGTAAGAGGCCAGTGATAGTTGCAAAGCCAACTTATTGCTCACAGAGCTATAATGATTATGCTATGCCAACCTTTTGCTCTCAGAGCCATGTGGGCATGAGAAATGATTACGGTCACTCTTTGCTGAAGGAGCTACGGAGTGATCACTAGGCCAAAGTTTTCTTTATCAAGGAGCTAAGGAGGTAGAAGGCCAACTTTTTGCTCCTGGAGACGCCCCGGTGGCTCCGTGGATTAATCACCGGCCTGTGGAGTTAGGGATCCCAGAGTTGACTTCAGATGGAGGCGAAAATCTTTACAAACATAAACAGGGTTTTATTGCACACTTTCATTTTCATCCGTAGAGGTCCCCTCTCCATATATGCGTGAAAAGTTCAACCTAAATTCACTCATTCACCAACTCTAACTCTTTCTTCTTATAACTGCAGCACTTACCACAGAGCCTTAGATAAGACGGAGTATTTGGTGATAATTAGGGATAATTTATGTTAATTCTGCATTAAAACATATGTTGTGACCCCTCATCTGAACCATCTCGACGAGACGGTTCAAATGAAAGGTCACAACATATGGTTTCAATGAGAAATAAAGAAAATTATCCCTCAATTATCATCAAATACCCCTCTTATCTAGAGCTCTGTTACCAGACAGATGGAAAGGTTAGCTCAGTTTACAACTGATAAATAAACATTAATGTTATGTAATATAGATACCGGGAGAGCAGCATCAAAGAACATCTGGCTTGTACCAGGTAGGCCCACCTTACAATCTCAGCTAAGTTGTCTGAGTCCTCGCTTGACAGTAAACCCATTCCTCTTGAACCATAGTTAGTTTATGCAAACAGTGAGGACTCTGATCAGACTGCACATCTGTGCAGTCTGATCTGAGTCTTCACTGTTTGCAAATGTCATGAGATCCCTTGATTCATGGCACTGTCGATATGAAGACATTCCTGAGCTGAAAGACTTAGTACAGAAGCCAGTTCCAAACTAGAATTGTTTTTCTACGAAAAAACAGAATGTCTCCCCCCTTTTTGATGTCAAAAGGATCAGTCATTAAGACGCCAAGGGAAAAACAATATGTTTCCCTACCCTGAAGCAGGGATTCATAATAAGTAAAAAGTATAAATGCAAGAGTTATAGAGTTATGCTCTGCATGTCATGTAATGTTGACTGATATTCATATTTAGTTTTTGTCAAAAAATATAAATGCAAGAGTTACAGTGCTCTGCACGTGGTCTATTTATATGTTGACTGATATTTGTATAAAGTTTCATGAATACAGCTTAAAGGGTTTTCAAGTTATAGAGCTTAGATGATTGAGACACGATTTTGTGAATGACAAAGTTCCAAGGGAAATAACTCAAATAGTATAAATGCTGTGCTCTGCAGGTTGTCTAGTGTTGACTGACATTTGTATGAAGTTTCGTGAATATAGCTTGTCCGGTTTTCAAGGAATAAAGCGATTGAGACACGATTTTGTGACTGACAAAGGTCCAAGGGAAATAACTCAAGAAGTATAAATGCAAGAGTTATGGTTCTTGCACTATGCAATTCTTCTAATGTTGATTGATATTTGTATGAAGTTTTGTGAATATAGGTGGAATGGTTTTCAAGTTATAGAGCAGACACGACTGAGACACGATTTTGTGACCGACAAAGTTCTAAGGGAAATAACTCCAATAGTATAAATGCTAAAGTTATGGTTCTTGCATTCTGCATGTCGTCTGATGTTGATTGATATTTGTATAAACTTTCATGAATATAGCTTGAATGGTTTTAAAGTTATAGACGGACTCGACTGAGACGCAATTTTGTGATGGACAAAGTTCCAAGGGAAATAACTCAAAAAGTATAAACGCCAGAGTGCATTCTGCACGTCGTCTGATGTTGATTGATATTTTGTATGAACTTTCATGAATATAGCTTGAATGGTTATAAAGTTATAGACGGACTCGACTGAGACGCAATTTTGTGATGGACAAAGTTCCAAGGGAAATAACTCAAAAAGTATAAATGCCAGAGTTACCATTTGTGCACTCTGCACATCGCCTCATGTTATTTGATATTTGTATAAAGTTTCGTGAATAAAGCTTGAGCAGTTTTCAAGTTATAGAGCGGACACAATTGAAACACAATTTTGTGATGGACTAAGTTCCAAGGGAAATAACTCAAAAAGTATAAATGCCACAGTTACCATTCTTGCACTCTGCACGTCGTCTCATGTTGATTGATATTTATATGAAGTTTCGCAAATATAGCTTGGGCGGTTTTCAAGTTATAGAACGGACACGATTGAAACACAATTTTGTGATGGACTAAGTTCCAAGGGAAATAACTCAAAAAGTATAAATGCCAGAGTTACCATTCCTGCACTCTGCATGTCGTCTCATGTTGATTGATATTTATATGAAGTTTCGCGAATATAGCTTGAGCGGTTTTCAAGTTATAGAACGGACACGATTGAAATACAATTTTGTGATGGACTAAGTTCCAAGGGAAATAACTCAAAAAGTATAAATGCCAGAGTTACCATTCTTGCACTCTGCACGTCGTCTCATGTTGATTGATATTTATATGAAGTTTCGCGAATATAGCTTGAGCGGTTTTCAAGTTATAGAACGGACACGATTTGTGACAGACGGACAGACAGACAGACGGACAGACGCCCGGGGAAAAACAATATGTCTCCCGACCCTGAAGGGGGGAGACATAAATATTCATAAGTTTTGGGGAAATAGTTTTTTGCTGCTGGTGATGTTTCAGGAAAGTTTGGGAGCACATGACAATGTATACCGGAAAGCACTTCATCCACTAGCAGAGCTCAAGACAATGGTGTGTTTGTTTGTCCATGTGGTGGTGTGTTGAAGGGGGAGGGAAGGGGAGGGGGTTTTACATCCCTTTCAACAGTACTTCAGTCATCATATCAGGATGATGAGAGGGTGAAAATTAAAGGCTGTGAGCAAAAGGAACTGTTTTAATGTTTTATAAGGTTGCCCCCTCTAGCTGGATTCGAACCTGGATCACAATTTAATAGGTCAGAGCTTAAACCAATGCCAATCATGGTGACAAAAAAAGATGGAGTACCAACGAACCATCCCTTTCCCCTTCAATCTGGAGCACTCTCAAACTTACACCCTTCTTCAATCTTAATCTCTATATTGTGATCTGTGGCGGCAATGTTCTGCTTAATTTTCAGCATAGGCGCCAGAAGCGATCAGTAATCCCAAGTTTGTGCCATGTACTGCACCTGAAGTGTCAAAGATCTTTCACTGTAATTTTCTTTGTCAAAACACATTTCTTCGTCAAACCAAATTCCATGACATAACTTACCAGTGTTATTAACCCCAAAATATTAAGACGCTCTGACTACTGTGATGAACCCACAATCACGACAGGTGATTTACTATTGGACAGTATGCCACTTACCTCAATGACAAAATAAACAGCATTGTAGACCCTGATCAGACTGCTCAGGAGCAGTCTGATCTGGGTCTACAATGTTTGCTAAAAAAACTTGAGGTCAATGCAGTACATGTTTCAAAGAAATTACCTCACCGAAAAAAAGAAAAAAAAGATTCCCCAGCATTCCAACAACTTAATTACTTTTCCAAATGTAAAGAAGACATATATCTTTCTGTAAGGCATTACATATCAGGAATTATGACAAAGTTATGAGTGCAGTCACAACATAAGACATTAACTGTTAACTAACAAGATCTTATCCTCCGAAAATAACAAATGAGTTTCATCCCCTTGCATGTTAAACAGTAGTCATGCTCCAGAGCTCCCAAGAAGATCAAATTGGTTTGGTTGAAGATTCTGATGTTTTAAAACTTTAAAAGGGGGAAGGGAAGCAAGGGCAGGGAAAAGGGCTAACAGAGGCCCAGTCTCCCATGGCCCCTGAAGTTTGAGCAAGGGCCCTGAGTTTTGAGAGATAATGCCTACTGCTTTAATGTCAAATTGCAATTTTTGGTAGTCTGGCCCCTAAATAAAAAGACTTAGTCTTCATTTCTGAAGGCAGGGGGTGGGGTAATGCAATAGCTACCAATGACTGGTGCATACACAGCAATTTCTACCATAAATGAGACAAGAACAACTAACTGCAGGGAACCAGATGCCTGTCCTTGACATTGGCCGGCCTAGACTGACAGACCTTACAAAAAGTGTTACATAACAATCAATCATTAATTTAAATACTGACCTAGTTGTTGTAAGGACATCAGTTAGCTAGTGTGAAATTTTATAAATTCAACTTCAAAACCACTTCAGTTGTTTATTGCCAATAGAAGAATAAGTGCATATTAATGCTGCTGCTTTTTCTCTTCTTAGTAGTTGGTAGGATGGTAAGTAAAGGCATGTCGCTAGGCAGTATAGCTCACCCAAACTCTTGTGATTAACTTCCACATTTGCATCACGCTTCGTGAACCCACAATTCCATTCCCCACTGGAAATTAACCCTTAATGCGTCAAAAAGCAGACGACAATATTTATATCTGCAGAATTTCAAAAAATGTTTCGTCCAAGCGATATCATATTGAGAATTCGAACATTAGAGGGCAAACAGTGCAGATTCAGATGAGGTGGCTCATTATGAGCCACCTCATCTGGATCTACACTGTTTGCCAATTCAACAATTTTAATTTTTGGCACTTTAAGGGTTAAGAATTCAAACTTCTGCAAAAAGTTAAGACAAAATTTAACAATTTTTGTCAACTCATATGTCTGCAAAACTATATTTGCTCACAATGTTTTACTTTGAAGTAAAAGAACTACAAGCTGAGTTCTCATGTAACTCCTGAAAGTGGCCAAATCTGAAAGTTAAGTTCGTTTTTTTTTTTTCAAAGAAAATCTGCATTTACCTTATGTGAGTCTTGCAGCATTTTTACATTTTAGCAGCCTGAATTTTTTATTTCCAGGTCAGAAACAGATAGCTACATTTAGCAATATGTGTTACTACTGGTCCCTTGACCAATGCAACATTCCATTCTTGCGCTAAAATCAGACTCTTTCAAAGCTGTCAAGAACAAACATTCTGATAATGATCAAAGTCATTTTATCTTTTATATTTTCATCTTCATGAACTTGGTACAATTTTTTATCACCTGTCAACATATTAAGAGCTGCCCATTTCTGGACGAGAAACGTAGTACTCGCAGCTCAAACTAAATGATGACTGGCTTACAACAGGAAAACAGTCCATAGACCCAACATGTACCCGCAATCAATTTAATCAGTAACTGTAATTGGCTATGACAAATACACTTGAAAAGTAAAGAAAACAGTGGTGAGGTGCATCTTTGATGTGACACCTTCAACTAACAAATTTCCAAATCAGCTGGACAACCGTAGGTTGCATTTGTCAGTGGATTAGCAGTAAGAAACTTTCCCCCTACCCATGCTAGATTTGGATGAATCACAAGAGGGTCAAAGTTTAAACCCCATTAAGGAGGGAGACTAACACATCTCTATAATTCTGAATGATCATTTTTATCAGGAAACAAGAGGATATGACTAAACCACTTTAAAGGTAGGTTCCTGTACTTTGGACTGCATCATAATTTTGATGATCTTTCATCCAAGTTGTTGGAAAGAACTTATAAAAGGGAATGAATAAGTTTCACTAAAAAGTGTAAATCAAAAAAATATTAGAAAAGTTGTTTTGCAAGGGATTTCCTAACTCTGCTTCGCACACCAGTTAGCGCTATTTTTAGCTCGCGCCAAAAATAGATAACGCAGCTGAGGTCATGCTGCATTGCATTTTGGGATAGTTTTAACCCATCCACCATGCCAGGACCTCTAGGAGAGCTCACGACAAGGGAAAATTGACCTTTGGAGAATGGCATCAGAAATTGCGCACTTATAGACATAATAAACATAGTTATTTTTAGAACTGGAATTCCAACGAAAGAAAATAAACCAAAAAAGGGAAAACGACTATTTTCTTCAACATCTGACGAGTTTCTCAGTAGCAACAAATTCAGAAAAATAAGAAAATTCAATACTGCTCAGAAAAAGACGAAATTATTTTGTGGACATAATTGTTATCGCTAGTACAGGAACCTACCTTTAAAACTAACACCAGGGCACCCCAGGAAGTTATGTTTATTTAGTCTTTGATAGACCACACATCACAACCAATAGAAATTAATTATTAGACACCCCGAAAATATGGCAATTAAACCACTGAAGAAGCTATTTCCTTGGCTATTAAACCCAGCACTTGACCTACTTTGTCTCCCGCCAAAAAAAAATTGGAGCAGAAGACAGAATTGTAACAAGTGTCTGAGAGGTAAATAACGCTCAAATATTGGGACACAGTCCGACAGAAGCGTCTGGAGCAGTCTGATCAGAGTCTGCTATGTCACATTCCGACCAACACTTCTGTGACGTGTCCCAAGGAAGTGAAATATGCTAGGGATAATTTCAGGATACCATTAGATACATTGCTGGTTTAGGCGTCCAATATTTAGGGTACAAATCATAGCAGACCGAAAACTGGTATAACAGTTCACACAGGTGAAATCAATAAGGTTTCAGAAAAGATAAACAAAACAGTAGCATTGCCCCCACAGTTCACACTAGATATTATCAATACAACCAACAAATGATGAAAGGGACGAATCAGATCAGGTGAAACAGCACTTTTCGGCAAGGACTGACACTCGAATCAGTCTGTACATCTGACTGTTTGCAATGCATAATGTAGATTTCTCTAGACTCAAGAGTTTGTTGATGCTAACGCAGATGCTGCATGTACTGATCTAAGTGTTCTCTATTTTCATGACACAATATAAAACTCTTTTTTCACGGAAGCCTCTACCCAAAACAAAACAGCTAGCACTTTAAAAGGTAAACTTTGAGGTTCAAGGTTTTGCCTTATATTCTTTAATTAAATTTTTACTTATTTAATAATTTTCATTTTTTTTTTTTTTCATTTTTTTTTTATCGTTTTCGTTTTTCCACAAAATCAAGAGAAAAGAAAAATTTGTTTCGGTCTATCTTGAAGGGAAAATATTGTCATCAACGGTATTTCCCTAAACAACAAGAGTCAAAACAAAACAATCAATATAGGCGGGAAAATAATGTCTCTGTACTGGATTAACTGTTTCCTGTCTACCACCCATCAGTGACCTGTCCCAATTTGTCACTATCGGGGAAACTACCTCTTCCTTATATGGTTAATCACAGGGTATAATCGATTCCGCTAATTTTCGCTTCCTGCAGAGACTGTACATCATATTTGGCTTCCGCCGAGACTGTCCGCGAACTCTTGCTTCCTGCAGAGACTACTGTCCTGGAGAAATAACTACCTGCCGAGACTGTCCGCGTGATTCTGCTTCCTGCCGAGGCTCTCGACAGGAAGCACACGGACAGTCTCTGCAGGAAGCCATTTATCATGTACAGAAGTCTCGGCAGGAAGCAAGAGTTCGCGGACAGTCTTGGCGGAAGCCAAATATGATGTACAGTCTCTGCAGGAAGCGAAAATTGGCGGAATCGATTATACCCTGTGTTAATAGAAACGATAGATGCACGGTTAGACTTAATGACATCACCATTGGACAATAATTCCATCTTCTTGTGAGAACAATCATCAGACTGGCATGGACCATATACATGGATCATGACTGGTGTGGAATGGACCTGTTTATATTCAAGTGCAAAAGCTGTTCGATGAAACAAAATTATAACCCTTAACTCTTTAAGCCCCAGTGACGAAATTAGCAAAATTTGCAAACAGCGTAGACCTGCACTGTTTGCCCTCTGCAGTCTTTGAATTCTCAATATGAAATGTCTTGGACAAGGCATTTTTTTTTTATTTTGCAGACGTAAATTTTGTTGTCTGCTTTTTGGTACTTAAAAGAGTTAAATCGCCAAAAAAAGCAGATGACAAACTTTATGTCTACAAGACATTTTGTATCATATTGAGCATTCAAAGACTAGAGGGCAAACACCGTAGATCCAGATGAGGCAGCTCGTTATGATCCGCCTCATCTGGATCTAAGCTGTTCGGAAATCCTGCTATTACATTTTTGGGGATTTAATAGTTAATGTTAAACGATTGGTCACTTGACAAAAGGAAGCTGACGTGACATCAAATGAGCCGCGACGCGAGAAAACCAACAATGTGGTCGTGCGCCCAGCGCAGACTCAGATCAGCCTAGGCATTCGGCCAGTCTCATCAGAGTTTTTGCTAAGCGCTTAAAAGGTAGCCAAGGGACTAAGCTACCTTCATACGGACAGCGAAGACTCTGATCAGACTGGGCGGATGCCCAGGCTGATCTGAGTCTGCGCTGGACGCACGACCACATTGTTGGTTTTCTCGTGTCGCGGCTCAAATATTAAGTGTATTCACAGAAAACAATTTACAAGGTTACAAAGTTTCCCCTTTCACCCTTATTTTTTCTACCTGTTTGTATTGCAACCATCTTCCTTAAAATTAAGACCTTAAGGTGACTGGGAATACTTTCAAGGGAAGCAACACTGACATTTTTAGTTTTGCTTCCCTTCCTGATTTGCCTTTACCCTTTTCGCAAATTTAACTTGTTTTATTTTTTGGCGCTTATGTATAAACAACATAAGAAAAGATGCATAGAGGATCAGACATTATGCTGTTTGCCGATGCCGTAAGACATCTTTACTCGTTCCGTGGCTAAAATGACACCCACAATAGCAACAGAATCTGATCCCGCTGTTAATAGTAACAGGAACGAGGTTAAATTTTTTTTTATCTTTCAATATCTTTTAACATTTAATCAGTGTTAAAATGAAACTTAACCTTTTTATTTTATTTTTTTTCTTCCAGGGTTGTACTGCAACTTCATTCAAAATATATAAATGATCCAAATAACGACATTTAGTAAGTTTTTGAATAAAGATCTACCCAATCACCTGGAATAGAAAGAATTCTGAATTTTGAGTTGTGGTATTTATTTATTTTCTTTAACTCTTTCGGTGCCAAAGTCGCAAAAATGCGACTTTGCAAACAGCGTATATCCAGATCAGCCGGCTCTTAAAAGAGCCGTCTGATCAGGATCTACACTGTTTGCCATTCAAATATGAACTTAAAAAGCCTGATTTTATGAAAAATGTCTTTAGATTGTTAAAATTTCCAATTACAAATCTGTCGTCTGATGATTTGAGCAGACGAAAATTTGTCGTCTGAAAAATTTGGCGCCGAAAGAGTTAATGATTTATTTATTTTTTTTTTTTTTTTTTTCATTTTCACCTTATGGGTTAAAGTAATATGTGACATGATAAATATTATGACGCACTTTTATATGCTTAACTCCACCCCACCCCCACTTTAAATGGATGTACTCTTCTTATCTGCAGCATGGCTAACCAAATGTCACATCTTTCTCGGAGACATTCAGAGTCTCCTGTCCCCAGCAACTTCTCTAGGACTGGCCATAATGAGTGAAATGTATTACAACCTGTATCATCGTCAGGCCCAGCTACATGCCGAGTTTTAAATAATTAATAATGAAAACAATCTCACTGTACGTTGAAATGAATGAACCCACGTATCTTATCGATTTTCGCTCCATTCAGATATTAACTTCCCACCGGCCTGTACTTTTTTTAAGTATTATTATTCTACGATTACGCAATGAGATGATCACTGTTCAATTAACCGCCTGCATAAATGGCAAAAGCGCACCGAGCAATAATGTCATTCATGTAGAACTGACAGAGAGAGCTCCAGATAATATGGTGAAAAAAATTCCCGCAAATTGTCACTTCATTCCGCTTATAAAAGCATTTTGTGGCTTCTCATTAGAACTGCCTCGACGAGGCAGTTCTAATGAAAGCCCACAACATGCTTCTTGGGGATTTGAAGAAAGAATACAAATAATTTAAGGTTAAAGGAGCGTCATCGAAATCCTTTCTTTCTCTGGCGCTACGATCTGAGTATCGATTTTTTTTCCTGCGTGGAGTTCTCTGTGGGGGTTTTAAAAGCATTTTTCCCCTGTTATGTAATAAGGTCAGGAATTAATTAACTTGAATTTTAAGTTCGCAATCAATGAAAAAACTGCAAGACATTAATGGGATGGCTTGTATTAGGCCTAATGAAGGCCCGATCACTGGATTCTGTTATAAATGCTTTAAATGTCACTGGGTTAAGACGTGTATTACCGTTACTCTACATTCTTATAGAGCTTGTCAGGGCAAACAGAGTATCTCCATATCTGAGCAGTCTGATTATGGTCAAAGACGGATGGTGGATGACTTGCGATTTTATGTCCTATTTAACAGAGTTTCAGTCATATCAGGAGGATGGGTGGATGGTAGTGAAAGGCTGTGTGCAATGGAACCCTGTTTACGACTGAAAAGATTTTACGCCTACAGTGAGGCTCGAATCAGGGACCGCTAGATCAGCACGCCAGCACTTAACTTCCTGAGCTACCGAGGCTCCATATGGTCTAAGAAGGAGTCTACCAGGGTCTGTATGAAAATTTGACAGTTGGAAAGTCAGTTATAGAAATGTTTGAAGTATCACAATATTTCATGTAAATATGGCACTTCCGTATATCATTTAGGTTACCATGTTGGTTGGTTGTTTTGGGTTTAACGACCCTTTGAGACAGTATTTCAGTCTATATCGGGCCATCTCCCAAAGAGAGGGAGAAAGAAAAGAGAAATGATAGACGAGAGAAAATGTCCAAACAACCCCCACCCGCACCTACTGCAAGCACAGTAGGCCCTTGCCCTACTATTATCCAAATTAGTAGGACGCCCCGGCACTGATAGTTAAACCCAGTACCATCGCAGCACCCAACCACCCCATGGTTACCATGTAGCTATTACCATGAAGTCCTATGACTACCAAAACTCTTTAGTTTATTTCTACCTCCATATAAGAAGTGTTGAAATCTGAACTTAAAGAAGGCCCCTACCCACTGATTAGGGTCTGCACTGTTTGCATTCCGCCAGCAATTCTCAACCATTTTTTGACTAGTGGGCTTGTTCATCTTAATATTTTGACGAACCCTTTTTTGTGTTAGGGTTTTCATTTTCCTTGTATTTTGAATAGAAATTCCTGAAAGCAATCAGTGTAGACCCTGATCAGACGCCACGTTGTGCGGCGTCTGAGCTGGATCTGCACTGATTTTGTATGTCCCCAAAATGAGTTCCAAGTCTAGAAAGGGATAAGCACATCACCAGGGTACTGAGGGTAAATCCCTATTACAATCATTGTGATTGGTAAAGTATCACTCTGATTGGTAACAGTGTTCAAGTAGCTAGCCAAAATGTGGTAATAGTATGTTTTACCTCCCCAGATTTTGGCCTCCGGAGCTATATGTAAAACAGATATATAATCCATACCCCGGCCAGACAAGAGGCTCTATGGGAAAACTGAAATTTATGGAAATTATTTGACATTACCATAGGAACCAATCAATAGGAATAAGAAGTTAAAATATGAAATAGATATACTGGCGAAAAGGTGCTTTGGTCTTAAGCGATGAGGGACTGGCTTTTCAAGAAAGAAAACGAGACTATAGCCGTTCATTCCACAGTAAATATAACTGTCGCAATAAGGGCAAGAGCAATGTTTACCCCTTCTAGGCTTCCGCAGTGGCACAAAATTGTTTTCGGCTTTAGCCATAACTTAGTATTTACCTACATTCTAAGCATTTCACTGACCCGGGATTTTGATGTAAGCAGCTTACTTTCACTTTCTCTTTCTACTTTCAGTTTCATTGACTGTTGGCATATAAACTGTGTCGTGATGAATCTAGCTATTTCGGTCCAAATCACTTTTTGCCAAAGAACACATTTCACCTGTTATGTTGCTCATGTAAAAATATAAAACAAAACATAATGACTTGACACAGAAATCAAAGATGAACAGAGCTCCAGATAAGAGGGGGTACTGAGGATAATTAAAAGATAATTTTTCTTATTTCTCAACGAAAACATATATTGTGACCCCTCATCTGAACCGTCTCGTCGAGACGGTTCAGTTGAGGGGTCACAACATATGTTTATATGCAGAATTAACAAAAATTATCCCTAATTATCACTAAATACTCCCTCTTATCTAGAGCTCTGATAGAAATCAAAGACGAAATTAAGTAATTGTTGCTGGCTTAGTTGTTGACGTTGTGTTGGAACTGCGACACTTTTAAGGTTATATGCGGGACGGTCAGCCAACCAAATTATCCCTTGTGATCTGAGGGACAGAACCCATGATGCCAGAGTTATAGACAGAGACCAAGGCTTCTCCTACCACGGCAGATAAACTCAACTGACTCTTACCATATGTTTTTTTCTTCACTACATTTAAATGTAACAATATAAGCTTATTTCTTGACAGCAGAACCAAACTTTAAACTTTCTGTTTTGCATTGACAACACCAGACATCTTAAGTCCTCTGTCTGGTTGCCATAGCAACTGATTGATACAAAAAGCCAAGATGTATTGATTATCAATCAGATGTTTTAAGGTGCTTCAGCTGTCCCAAAGCCTGCGAAAAGCGAAAACAAATACTGTTATAAAAGCATTGCAAACAACTGCGCAATACCCCATAACTGCAAGCCTATTTCGTTCCATTCTTTTCCTGATCTATATCATTCTCGCTTTTATCCCAAAGCAAGAGCAGCCAAACCCCATGTAAATATTTTTGTCCTGGCAGGACACTTTCACTTCTCTGATCAGTTCAGAAAATTCACTTTCCACTCTGTTTGTATACATTTTTATTTTAGTGATTTTATAATATATGTAACTATGGGGCGGGGGGCAGATAAGCCCCTTTGGGCCAAATTTTGATCACCTAAAAAAGCTTTTATTACTTTTATACTTAGTTTGAAGTTTCAGAAAAATCTCTTCAAATCATGATTTTATATATACATGCATTTCACCATCATTTTAGGCATTTATATAGCCCTTGGGCAGGGGCAGATAACCCCCATGGGGACAAGTTTCGAAGATCACAGCTTTTGCTACTGACTCTTGATCAATTGCTGTAAATTTCAGAACAAATGCAGTGTCTTGCTTGTCTGCATATTGTCAAATAGACGAGCTTAACACGAAAACTTGACACAAAGTTTGCGCCAGATACGACACTGAAAAAGTAATTTTTCCGTGATTTTATAAATGTACAGAGCCCTAGCACAAAGCAGATAACCTCTGAGCACAAAACTTCTATGGTAACAGGAAGTTTTTGTTACTTTGATCATTTCTGTGACGCTTCACAACTATATTCCATATAGTAAAGGAACTAGCAGCAAACATGTGCCATAACTCTGTCATAATTTATCAAAATTATCCCTGATCTGTGATCTCTCTTCTTATCTAGAGCAAAGGACAACCAAGGTGCAAAGAGCAAGAATAAGAACATTCCTAGGTTCCTCGGTGATTGACAACTTCAAAACAGCACTCTGAAAAGAACTTGCATCAGCAGAATTGGAATTTATAGATTTTATCCCTGTTGCTAGGTTATTTGGAGCCTACCGGCTTTAATATTCATAGCTCCAGTTAAAGCGGGGTTTTCAAAGATAATTTTTGAGATATTTTATTCTTATTTCTCTGTGGAAACAGTTACCCCCTTATCGGCACCGCCTAAACGAAGCAGGTCTAATGTGGGGTCACAATGTTTCTTCTTATAGAAAATGAAAAGAAATTATCTAAGAGATATCCTTGAAATACGGCCATTTCTGGAGCTCCGTTACATGCAGAATTTCAATATTCTCTGCATGATACAGTGAAATATGAATAGGAAAAGTTTGTTGATTAATATGCCTGTTGCAGGCTTCCAGGGCCTTTGATGTTTCAGCTTGTAATCGAAGATGTTTAAACGTCTTTAATGCATAAATCATACAACTATTGAAGACATTTTAAGAAATACTGATGAAACTTGTCAGAACATATACACGATTGAAATTACTGAAGTCTCTATTTCACTGCTACAAAACTACTACAAAACTACGCCGTATGCATCCCTTCATTAACTGTAAGATTAGGTCACAGACATATTGAGACATTCAACATGTGTGTTAACTCAGTAAAACCGAGGTCCTGTCTCCTTATAACCTAGTTGTTGGCGGGACGATAAACCCAAGTTCACTCACTCACTCTTTCATTTATCTGTGACAAAACAACCATCTGTCTGCTCTCTAGAAAGACAATTCTTTCAATTCAGAGTAGCCCTTGTCAAACAGGAGACACCTTTTTTGAGATCAATCTGGCAGAAGAACAGAAGAATTGCAGTTCTAACCCCTAACAGAAGAGTCAGACATGTATCCAACTTTCAAAGCTTTACAAATCCTTACCTCGTTTATGTGCTTGTAGGTTTTGATCAAGTCGACACTGAGTTTGCGTAGTGGAGCACCGGTAGGGTCTCGGAATGAGTTCGGAATACGGTTTTGCATCGCCACCATATCCTGCTGTTGCTGCGTCTGCAGCGGGTCGGCCATGATGACAAATTGATCTGCATCAGCTAGTCGTCCGTAAACCATAGGAACATGGCGGCTTTTTGACAGCTGGCCTGGAAACACACATAAGACCATGTTTATAAATTAAGTTCAAATGTAAGAACAGAATAGTAAACTTTGAATATACTTCTTATAACTTTTGATAAATATTGTAGAAATTTTGACGACAATGCTGCGATAATTCCAGTTCATTCTGTATACAGAATGAGCTGGAATTATCGCGGTATTGTCATCAAAATGTTACAGTTTCCCTTAATAGAAAGTCCTTGGTTATTATCACTGAACTCAACCCTCAATACACAGACATACTGATACATACTTGTCGTGTCCACAGAAAGTCATCAAAAGATGGCACATTTCAACAATTTCTGACATTAATATGCCCTACATCATAAGGGACCAAGCTAGTTCTGAAAGAGGGAGAAGTTTCCCTGAGTTTCTGCCCACCTTACATCATTCTATACATTTAATCTTCACCTTCAATCCTAAAGGGAGACTTTTCTCTCAGTTCTCCCTGATTTTACAATAAATACAATATTTGTGTTATATTTAACCAGTATTACCCACAATATGAACCAATTTTGACTTTTTTTACACTCTAAATTAAGTCGGTAAATATAACCATCATGTTTTGTTTACTCAAAAATATTAACAATTTTGCCCAATATTGCCTGTTTTATAGCTGAAAGATGAAATTAATGTATATAACGGATGTAATATTGTGCTTTAATGTTCATATTGTGCTTTAATGTACAAGGTAATAATCAGCTGATTAGTTTATTATATGACAAGACCTGTCCCCATACAGGATAGCTTGCCTGACAGTGCCTTGCCCAGCACATAAAAATTCTTTGTCATAAAACTTGAGTAAGACAACCATGCCCACCCCAACATCAGGGTGACAACAGCTCCCTGTACTTTTGTACAGGTGAGCTAACAAGACCTGTCAGTGGGACAGGATAGCTTGCCTGACAGCGCCTTGCCCATCACTTAAAAAACTTTAACGCCGCCAACGCCGACTCCGGGGATAGTACAATAGCTCTTCCTGAACTTCAGGCGAGCTAAAAAGAGCTCCAAGATTCAAATTTTAGGGGTGAAAATTCTATCTTCACACCAGAACTGCCTCCTGATGGCAAATGATTTCAACTTTGTTCAAGGGGAACAACTTTTGTCTCTTCCTGTTTGTTTCCTTGAGTAACAAAACCCTTTCAACAAGAATTCCGCGGAATGCTATGTCGCACCTGCATTGGGCTTCCACAATAGTAAAGACTTTAGTTAAAAGAATTTGTATGAGAAATGGACAAAAATGCTAGGGTCCACACAATTTTCGATGTAATATTTTACTGAGTCAGAAGAGCATAGAATATAGGCCAAGAGTAGGAATAATTGCAACATCCCTCATGAACGTTCTAAGAATAAACTTTATGCCTGGTGTGATGACTACAGGTATCATACTTTCAGACAAAAGGACTAAAACGCTAGGACTGACATAATTTTGGGTGTAAAATTTTGCAAAGTCAGCAGAGCGTTAAATATATGTCAAGGGTAAATTAATTGCAACAGCCCTTGAAAACATTCTATGAAGAAACTTGATGCCAGGTTTGATGATTCTAGTTATCATAGTTCGTGAGAAATGGACTTACACACTCGAGTCTACATAATTTTGAATATCAAATTTTTCAAAGTCAGCAGAGCATGAAATATAGGTCAAAGTAAAAAAAGAGCAACAGCCCTCGAGAACATTCTTAGAAGAAGCTTGATGCCATGTTTGATGATTCTAGGTATCATAGTTTGCGAGAAATGGACTTAATAGCTAGGGTCGACGTAATTGTTGAGGGACCATTTTACGAAGTCAGCAGAGCATGAAACATAGGTCAAGGGTAAAAATAAGAGCAACAGTCCTCGAGAACATTCTAAGAAGAAGCTTTATGCCAGGTTTGATGATTGTCGGTATCATAGTTAGCAAGAAATGGACTTAAATGCTAGGGTTGACGCTAGGGTCGACGTAATTGTTGACGGCCTGTTTTACAAAGTCAGTAGCGCATAAATTATAGGTCAGGGGTGAAAATAAGAGCAAAAACCCTCAAGAACATTCTAAGAAGAAGCTTTATGCCATGTTTGATGATTGTAGGTATCATAGTTTGCGAGAAATGGACTTAAACACTAGGGTCGACGTAATTGTTGACGGACGGACGTACGGACGGACTGACGGACGGATGAACGGAATGACTGACGGACGGACGGAAAAGTGAACTCCTATATTGCACCTTGCTAAAGCAGGTGTGACAAAAAGGGGTCTACTCCTAAACCGAAGCAAATACTTTCCTTTAAGAGTTGACCATCTCCTCCCACGCCCCACTCCCCCCTTTCCCTGAATGTGTACCCTATCAATCTGATTAGAGCAAATCTTCACCATACATACAATTTTCTCAAGCATTTCTGTCCCAATATTCAAGGCCGGTAAAGGAAAGGATATGAGTCAAGGTGCTTTCAACAAAGTTTCCTCTAGTTTCTGTTGTCATTTCTACAGGTAATCAAAAATTAAATAAAGTATCTTCCTGTGTCAAGAGTCCAAATGATAATTTTGAGGTAACTTCTGTTCATTTTCGGTAAAAAGCATTGGCTTTCATTATGTAAGAAAGCCACAGGGAGGACAGATCTTTCTGCCCTTTATAAATGTATTTAGAATTTATTTTGTGACACTGGAGAAACCGGGAAAATGGTATTAAGATGAAATAGAATATGTTGACTGTCTTCCGTCCTTCTGTCTTTTTGTTCGAATGACTTCTTTCCTTAAACAGACTTTGACCAAACTTGTTCTACGATGCTCATGCAAAAACCTCTCTCAAGTTGCCTGAGACGGTTTTGCTACATTAGCCCTTAAACACCAAAATAGAACACAACAAAATTTATGTCTCCAAAATCGTCCAAGATATTTTGTTGAATTGTTCATACTGAATTCAAAGCCTAGAGGGCAAACATTGTGGATCCAGATGTGGTGGCTCAAAATGAGCCACCTCATCTGGAGCCACAAATTTTTGCAAATTCAATTATTTTCATTTTTAACTCTTTAACTGTTAGTATGGTTACCCACAATGCACTTCAATATGCTCATATGGCTCATATGTCTTGTTATGTCTACTTAGGTTGTTGGGTAAAACATAGGGCACATTCTTGGCGACTTGTTGCCCCGAAACTGCTACAGTTTCACTCCCTCACCAAAAGTAAATAATTCTTTCAAAAGAAAACACCTAAGGAATGTGTCACAATTGTGTCTCGTTGCAAAAAATCCATTCTTTTTCTCGACTAGATACAATAGTAACCAGTTCACAGGGAACTTTTTATGACAGATACAAATTCTTTCTATTCAATTATGGATTTAAATGTCCCTCGTTCCCATGTAACATTTTCTTAAAACTTTGGACACAGACTAAGCAAACAGCGGCAACATCACATGAGCAGTTTGATCAAGATCTGCCCTGTATGCCTCCTGCCAGCGATTTCGGACATATTGCCAGACAGTAATTGATTCAGATTTCATGACAGCTATGAATTGCCTAAAATCTCCAAATATTTAAGATAATAACGGCCTGTATATTCAGCGAAAACTGGCATGCAAGACAGGACAGGTATGGGCTATAAAATCAGCTGAGCGGATTCATTCACAACACTCACCTGTTTTGTTTACCTTTACAGGTATAGACAGTCAATCGAAACTAATTTCCCCGCCAATTTACCTAGAAACTGACCATTTTTACACAATTTCCGCATAAAATCTTTCTGCTGTACTCCAGCCAAGTGGAAATGGACCAAATTTTTTCATTCATTATTAAAATAGGCATGAACAGACAGACATGTATATAGGTAAACAAACAGGCTAGCTACAGTGCCAAGTACGCAATATTGAATGACAAGCTTAGGTCATTAGAAAAATGCTTAAATCCCCCTTTCTATGAATGATTAAATACAGTTTAACAGTAAAAGAGATCCAGTTATCCAATATTACCTCAAATCTGTCAAAAAATCCCAACAAAACACAAAAACTGTAGGTTTAAGACCTATATTCCATACTGTCCCAAACCTACAGGTAGATAAGTCTTTCAAGATCGGACATGTACTTGTTAACACCAAATAAACCTGTACCTTGATATTCGTCTCGTTCGACGAGACTTCCTTGACAATGGGATTATTGGAAATTTCATCGAATATTATTATCTAATATTTTATTGACAGTAATGAATTTGTTTTTAAATTCAAAATAATTTCAGACTGAAATTATTTTGAAATTTAAAAAATAAATTAACCTGTCTGAGACTAAAAGTACTTTAGACTTTAATATAAACCGCGTGATTGGTGCATATGTATTGGAAAATGATTATAAGGTTATTTCCGATCAATTAGGTACAGGTATTTGATACGGTCATCACCACCTCAGATGCAATCCTATGATTCTGAAATTACCGTGTCATGTCAAAACCAGTGAATTACATATATTTTGGGACAAAATTTAGTGTAATTCACTGGGTTTGACAGACAGGGAAGATAAACAGCCCTGCAGATCCTACAGTAACAATTCAGCTTATATATTATATAAGATGGGATTATCTCCCTCTAAAATGACCCCGAATACCTACAACATCAGTGTTGTGTAATTATGTTATAAGATCGGTTATTTCCTACCTGAACAACCTCAAAAATACAGAATCATCTTTTTTTTTCTGAGGAGGAAGGGAGGGAGGGGTTGGGGGTTGTGTAATTATGTTATAAGATCGGGTATTTCCTACCTAAACAACCTCAAAAATACAGAATCTTTTTTTTTCTGAGGAGGAAGGGAGGTAGAGGGGGGTGGGGGTGGGGGGTGGGTGGGGTCACTAGACTGATAGCGGGCCCTAAAACAACATTGCAGACCCTACCTTAATAACTCAGCTATAAGATGAGATTGATCCCCCCCCCCTACACACACACACATACACACACTCTAGAATGGCCCCAAATACCTAAATCAGTGTTGTGTACTTCTGTTATAAGAGTGGGTTTCCATTCCAAACAACCCCAAATGCAGCTGTCAGTCAAGATGTGAGCCATGACCACCCATTGTCGACGGCTGTAAAATCCAAAACAAGTGCCCAAAACTTTAAGTCTGCAAAATTTATATAAATGGATTACCCAAGCTACGGGTGCACGGTAAATCATTGAGAATTGAAAGACTAGCAGGCAAACAGTTTTGATCCAGTTTAGATCATGATGAGCCACCTCATCTCGATCTGCACCTTGTTTGAGAATTCCGCTACAGGTATTTTCATTTTGGGTACTTTGACTCTTTAAGCACCTGAGACGAAAAATAGCAGAATTTGCAAACATTGTAGATCCTGATAGGCGGCTCATAATGAGCCGCCTCATCTAGATCTACACTGTTTGTCCGCTATGCTTTGAATTCTCAATATGAAATGTCTTGGACATGGCATTTGTTGAAATTATGCAGATCTAAATTTTGTTTCTGCTTTTTGGCACAGGGTTAACTGTTATAGAACCATAATGCTGAGTCTTGTATCAGATTCAACGGCAAGTTCCTGCAAGTTTCCTTTAAAGCGGCAACAGATACACTAAAACGCCAAGTAGTAGAGCAGACATGCTTAAACAAACAGTGTAACCTGAGCAGTCTGATCATGGTCTGCACTGCGTGAATTCGCTTTTATATAACATCTCAAAGACGGCAAAGTTGTTGAAGTAATATATTGGGCGTAAGGTGTCCATATACATAAAATTATTGGGTATTCACTATTCAACTTCCTCAAAACATAAATTTATCATATCGGTAAAGCAGGTAGCAGGCAACGAGTACAAACAGCACCACTGCAAGATTAAACAATCCCGCACTAAATAAATCTGCAGCTTATTAAAACGTCAATCACTTGCATATCTATTGATTGGTATCTATCGATTATGTTTTTTCTCAATGATTGTTATCAAGTTATCAAGGTTATTCAAGTTCAAACATGAGATGAAGTACAGGTTAAAGTTAAAACTGATAATCTGCCTGTTATCCGCATTGATCTATATTTAAAATGTGCAGATATCAACATGATAATTGTATAATAATTATGTCATGGTTCTGATATTTGTATTGCAATGCAAAGGGATGTCATCCCTTTGCGCTGCAATACAAATATCAGAAATTGTAGATTTTCGGATCATAAATTTCATCAGCAGCAATGTGAGAGTAACCTCTCTTTAACCATGTAATTGTCTCCCTTTTCAAACTAAAATTGCCATCACACAGAAAGAGCTTTCAAATTACTGGCAATAAATAAGTTATCTGCCCTTTTGACCAAGAAAACAACATCTGATGTCAGCACAAGGCAAGTCTGATAGGACCGACTGCATACAATAAGAGGGGGTAACTGATAATTTAAAGAAAATTTCTTATTTCTCAATAAAAACTTATGTTGTGACTCCTCATTAGAACTGTCTCGGCGAGAAAAAATAAGGAAAATTATCCCTAAATTATTTCTGTTATGCCTTCTTATCTCGAGCACAGACACTCTACCAGAACCACAGTTATTTGCATGCAAAGAGCAAAGTGCAAAGCCCTCATCAGCCTGGACCTTTACTCTTTTGCCTGTGCCCTCTTGATCCTTTTTCCATTACAAACTCTCACTGCAGCCAAAGCCAAAGGTCTATGAAATAGCCATTAGGCTGTATAGATACACTGATTAGTCTATCACTGTGTTTATTATGGCTAGACAGTGTGAGGCCAGCTGAGGTGAACTGAGCTGAGAAAATAACAATACAAGGCAGTTCACTGTCTGGACAGAAGCTATTTCTGATTTCACAGTGTGAAAATATAAAACGCAAGTAGCGTACCATAAAAATCCTAAGTATTGGGACAGATAGGTGTGAGCAACCAATGCAGACTAAGTAAGAATTAAGCAAGTTGATCAGGGTTTACACTATTCGCCATTCCATTTGGAACATTTGGATTACGGCTGTGTAAAACCAAACTGTTCCATTTTTAGAACAATGAAGTAAATAATTTTAGCCTACAGGGATCAAGCTAGAGATCAGAATGAGGGAGAAGTTTTTCTGATTTTAGGGAGAAGTTTCTGCCCATCTCACTGCTTTGCCTATATATTCTATACATTTAAACTTCTCCTTCAGCTCAGAACAGGGAGAAGTTTGATCCTGCAAGGAGACTATTTCTCCCGTGTCTCCCTGTAGCTTGATCCCTGGCCTAACTGGGTGTCTCAGTTTTTAGAATTTTAACGTAACTGCTGAGCGACCAAATGGTGAATTTCTATTTTATTTGTCTTTGATACATGGAAGTAGCAATCATAACGGAAGCGCCATGGGTGAGTTGGCTTAATCGCACTGAAAGTCACAGGTTTGAATCTCCAATTTTCCATGGTGGAAATGACAGAAAAATTCTATCAACCAAGCAATAAATGGGTACCTGTTTCCAATCAGGACAAATTAAAGGCAGCTTAAGGATAAGGATGGGCTTCATTTACAGAGGACCTCTAACACCTACTGCCCCTCAGCCACAAGGCTAACAAGTCAGAGCCCTAGATAAGAGGGGGTATTTGGTGATAATTAGGGATAACTTTTATTAATTTTGGACAAAAACATAGGCTGTGACCCCTCATCTGAACCGTCTCCGGAGACGGTTCAGGACGGTTCAGATGAGGGGTCACAACATATGGTTTCAATGAGAAATAAAGAAAATTATCCCTCAATTATCGTCAAATACCCCTCTTATCTAGAGCTCTGACAAGTTATGCAAAATGTTACCTTTACATTTTTAATTGGAATCAAAGCAGCTTGTAATACATCTTACAGCCCTTTCAATAGTAGTTCAGTATTTTCCGGCCAGTGGGGAAAGGGTGTATCAACAATGTAGATGAGCTAGCCAAAAGGCAACCATGGCCAAACCCTAACTGACCCGGCCGCATGCCATGGATGTTAGTGCATCTCACTCAAGAGCCAGAGGTCCCGGGTTTGATACCTTGTCCGGTCACTTTCATTCGTTTCTCTTTCCGCTGATTCAAGAAGGGTAGTTGTCAGTTACTGGTGAAAGTATGTGCCCTTAATACAAGGAGGTCTAAACCTGCCCAGGAATAGTGTAGTTAGGTTAAATGACCATCCCAACATGACCATAGCTGTTTACAGTGAATGTAAAGAAACAAAACAACAGCAAGTCTAACTTATGACCCCAACACCACCTACCTCCTACCTGTCTTGCGTAAGAGAGATTCTTGCCTCACCTGGTTCAAATTTTAAGATATGGCAATAATAACCTTGTAATTACAGAAATTGATGATGGCTGCCCGTTTAATTACAGTAATACCTGGTCATGGTGCCCCAATGTTTTAGGTTTGTATTGCATTTCTATCAACTTGGCATGCAGAAGGTCAAATTCCTGTTCTTTGAGAACTTCAAATATTTGCACAATGCTATCAATGCTGCCTGCAATGATTCTCTCATTGTTTAGCAGCAAATAATGTTATCATTATCTAATACCATGGTTACACAAATATCAGAGATAAAAGGGAGCATCTGCTGAAAATTAACAGGATTAATAGGGTCTCAACCCTGGTAATACACTACAACAATTGTGCAGCTACTGGGACAGAGATGGCTAGGCAAACAGGATAGACCCTGATCAGGGCATTTCTGCTGGAAATTTTGTCACATCACAAGATAGTACAATCATCTAGGAAGAACAAATTTTTGGATATATTACAGTGTTTGTTTAAAGTGTCTAAATATTAACAACTCTCGCTGCATCACGAGAAAACGCTGGCATTTTGTACAGTACCGAGACTCATGTCAGTCTATACAGCGTACATAGATACTGGTCTCTAACACAGGACCCACTGTCACCCAAAGATCCCATAAACTGTAATTCAAGGGACTAACATACCACCCAGCAGAAACATAACGTCATACTGACGTCATTACGTCGCATCGACGTCATTACGACGTCATTTCAACGTCATGTGCCTGCTGGGCAAGCTTCCCTCACCCAGATGAAAACATGACCAAAGTTTCAAGACTCCAGCCCTTACAGTAACTAAGTTCTGGAGAAACAGAGCTAACCAGAAATTTGAAGGTGGTAACTATGAAATCTTGGTCAAAATATAATTCTGATGGTTGCTTTAAGCTAATCAACATGACCTAATTTTCATAGCCAAACCAGATAACTCAAGGCCTGAACAGTGAAATATAGGTCAATACATAATCCTGAACTGTGAAATATAGGTCAATTTAAGACATAGTTCTGATGGTTGTTTTAAGCTTATCTCTTCCAGATCTAAACATGACTCAAGTTTCAGGACTTCCCCCTGTAGTTTTGAAGAAACAGAGCTTAACCTGTAAACTTGACACAAGTATATGCCACCGGCCCACAGCCAACATCGGAAAAGAATACTTGTCTTCACAGGGTATATACTCGTCCGCCATTTTTGGCTTTCTGCGGAGACAGTCCATCATCCTTGGCTTCGGCTGAGACTGTCCCGTCTTGCTTACGGCCAAGAGAATTGTGCATGATTAATGGTGAGACTGTCCATGTGATTCTGCTTCCTGCTGAGTCTTGGAATCACAAGGACAGTTTCTGCAGTCTAGACATTTTTCAAGCATGGTAGTCTTGGAAGGAAGCAAGAGATCCCAAACCGTCTCGAAGGAAGCCTTATACGACGGACACTCTAGGCAGGAAGCAAACATTGGTGGACCAGTTACACCCTGTGGTTTTCCTTCTGCTAGTCACAGGCAAGACAAAAATCTACTTTTTGCGTACAGCCCTCCATACAGTGCTCCAGTTAAGAAGGGGTAACAGGGATAATTCAAAGATAATTTTTCTTATTTCTCAACGAAAACATACGTTGTGACCCCTCATTAGAACCGTCTCGGTGAGACGGTGAGACGGTTTTAATGAGGAGTCACAATGTATGTTTAAATGGAAAAATAAGTAAAATTATCCCCAAATTATCCCTGTTACCCCTTCTTATCTGGGGCTCTGCCTCCATATCATTACATTTAGCATTTATGTAAAGTTTTTGACTAGCCTATCAATTCAAAACCCTTTCCCCAGTAGCTCTGTGGATTAAGCACTGGCCTGCTGATCTAGCCATGGCTGTTTTGATTCCCACCGGGACAGAAATGGTTTCGACCGTAAATGGGGTTCCGTTGCTCGCAGCTTTCCCATGATCCTGCAGGGCCTGACAAATCAAAATTTGATCTTTTTGTCCAGTAGGTAGCTTCTGCCGGAAAAAGCTGAAATACATGTGTTTTCCCTACATAATGTATACATTTTTCTGGGCAAGTAAGAAAAAAAATACTTGCCCAGCAAAAAATTTCAACTTGTCCCGGGCAGCCGAACAATGGATTTGTCAGCCCTTGATCCTGATATGGCTTCTCTTTTTGCAAATCTGTTTCTGTTGGTTTTTGCAAATCTGTTTCTGTTGGTTAATGTGTCAATGCTCTGGACCTGTACTCTAAGTTGGGTTTTGAGTCCAACACATCAATCCATCTCTTTGGCAAACCATTGACAGTTGTTCTTAATGACCAGAAAACAATATTTAATTGCAATGAATAACACCATTAATTCTTATCTATTCCCTACAAATGACTTTTATTACCTATCAACACATTCATTCCATTCCAATCTTATTGACATTAGGGCAAGGCATTAACATAGTGTCCTAAATATTTGGAAGCCTCAACCACTCAATGGAAAAGTCCATTTTGCTCAGTCAGGGTATGTTAATTCTACGGATCGCAAACAGTGTATACCCTAATCAGACTGCTCTTGAGAGCAGTCTGATTGGAGTCTACACTATTTCCTATCACATGCTGTCAAAATATTAGGGAGAATACAACATGAAAGTAGTTATATAATATCTATGATTGTAATTAACTCAAGTATGATTGTATGTACCATAACAGATAACGCATCTGCCCCTCCCCCTTTGTATGACCTAATTACAAATATGCACCTGTATATTACCTACGTACCTGAATTATCTGCAGGTAGATGAAGTCCGCACATGGATTGGTCTATTATGAATGTGACCAATTTTATTTCACTGCAAAACAAGTGTCAAAAGTGTAATATGTCCCCGTTTATGAAACAATACAAAGTCCCAGCATCACAAGATGACATCATCAACACGAGTCGATCAATAGTTTTTTCCAAGAATGCAACTCCGTTGTCAAGTTGTTAAACCAAGACACACTTTTTTGTTCTTTGAAAACTGAAATATTAAGAAATTGCGTTTATCTATTTAAAGAACAAAAACATTCTTTATAATAAACAATCAGTGATCCCAATAACCTATCAAAACAGGAAGTACATTTTTTGACAGAAATCAGCTGACTAAACATACATGTGG
Source organism: Ctena decussata (assembly GCA_963989385.1). NCBI lineage: Eukaryota > Metazoa > Mollusca > Bivalvia > Lucinida > Lucinidae > Ctena > Ctena decussata. The sequence continues at coordinate 43,957,924 of OZ022504.1, forward strand.
CACTTATCCTGGATTATGAATGAATGAATCTTGGTCCAAAAATAGACTGGATGCTGGAGTTCCCAAGAAAAGAAACTTGTTAGTTAGCCAAGCCACTTGACTGTTCTATAAAACATTTGTTTTCATCATCAATCAAACAGGCTAGCACTCTTTCTCATGTCTACTCATGCAATATTTATGATATTCCATTCATTGATCTAACATCTGTCTAAACTTGTCAAGAAATCTGCACAAAGTTCACTAGTTTTTACTCCAACATGAATGGAACTTGTCCTAATTTCCTATGTCAGAAATGACCAGACACTTTTTGTCACTGATTACACAACAAAATCAATCAACAAACCCAAAAACAACTAAATTAATTGCCAAACCTTTGAAGGAAATAAATTCAACCATGCCTATCCAGTACCCCACTGTTTTGGTCACATGACCACCATATCATGCTCAAGGCAAATGATTCACCTTTCATTAAACCTTGACCTAATCCAACTAGCCAATCAAATTACAATATTGCCTATCTTAATCTGGCAGTTGCTGTGCAGCAGGTCTATTTATAACTCAAACTGTGTAAAAGACCAAGTCATGTGATTTATCTGCATAATCTTGTAGCAGTGTTTATGTCACATGACCAAGAGAACTAGGGTTGTAGGTCAAAGTTGACAGGCCAGGGGGAGAAATCATTGTTAACATCTGTTTGAAATCAATAATTAACTGCTACACAATCTATATTGATTAGTGATAAATATAGAAACAGCCAATTAAGGCTGAAAAATCAAATGCTGATTTTGAGGCTGAGCAGAATACAGTAGATATGCGGAAATGATTGACAGCCTCGTCTGTTACCAATTGTGACCGAATATTGAAATATGTACCTCAATTACCTAGGATTTTATTTATCAATGAAAACTCAAAAATGTGAGAAATGAAAATCTATATTTAAAATCTGAGCAAATTTTACAGAAACTGATGTAGATTACAGATGTTTACATCCAGAGCCGCAGATGCCTAGCCCATAAAATGCATAGATCAATGCAACAGAAGCCAAGATCCGAGGGATGTCCCTCAAAAAGGTTACTTAGCACATATTCAAACAACAAAGACTTTGACCAGCCTGCACGACTGTGCAGGTTGGTCAAAGCCTTTGCTGTTTGCACAAATCGTGTACTGACTCTGAAAAATCTACAGGAGCATAATGCAGGATCTAGTTTGAGTGTCTGACGGAACAAACTGATTCAAGTCTGAGCCTTATGTTTACATGGTTCGCAGCCTTTGAATGTGTCGCAGCTTGTGTCTATATTTATCTCCAGACAGCTAAATTTAGCCTTCACTCTGACAGTGAAAGTTAGATACAGAGGAGACATACTTGAAATAACCTGACAATCTATTACCCCCCAGGCTATGTTGCTGCATGTACCAAATTTTTGAAAGCCGTTGCATAATTTGATATCTACCTGTGCATTTTTAATGATTACTGTGACTCATTTTACCGAAATAACCTCAAACATTGGGATGGACAGATGGATGACTTGCAATTGTACGTCCTTTTCAACAGTATTTCAGTCACATCTAGACAATGGAAGGGTGAAAATGAAAGGCTTAAAATTTGAACCAAGCCATTTTTGCTGCATGCAATTCTCCAAATTTTCTACCAACTGGCGCACAGCTTAAATACAGATCAAGAATAAATTTGTGCCTGTTTCTCTGCTCATAGTCTCATGCGCCATTTCTTCCCTTGCCCCCAAGTAAATGACTTACTTGGGACCTTAAGGACAGAATGGTGCATAATTTAGTGTAGATGATATGAGATTTCAAGGCCTGTGGGATATGGCAAGGATAAAATAATGAAATAATAGAGTCAAGTGACAAGAGCCAGACTCTAACCAATGACCTCTGGATTTTTAGTTCAGAAGAATCATACTCTCAGCCAAACTCAAACCCACAACCTATGGAGAATCATTGTCTAACCCAAGACCTCTGGATTTTGAGCCCAGAAGGATCATGACCAGAGTCAAGACTCTAATCGTTGACCTCTACAGACTCGAAACATTATGACCTCTGGATTCTGAGACTGGAAGAATCAAAATCATAGCCAGACTCAAACCCATCACCTCTGGATTTGGAGCCCAGAAGAATCATGACCACAGTCAGACTCTAATTGATGACCTCTGCAGACTCGAAACAATGACCTCTGGATTCTGAGCCTGGAAGAATCAAAATCATAGCCAGACTCAAACCCATCACCTCTGGATTTGGAGCCCAGAAGAATCATGAACAGAGCCACACTCAAACCCGTAACCTCTGGATTTTGAGCCCAGAAGAATCATGAACAGAGCCACACTCAAACCCGTAACCTCTGGATTTTGAGCCCAGAAGAATCATGAACAGAGCCACACTCAAACCCATCACCTCTGGATTTTGAGCCCAGAAGAATCATGAACAGAGCCACACTCAAACCCGTAACCTCTGGATTTTCAGCCAAGAAGAATCATAATCATAGCCAGACTCAAACCCATGGCCTCTGGATTCTAAGCCCAAAAGAATCATAACCAGAGTGACAAGAGCCAGATTCTAACCCATGACCTCTGGATTTTTAGCGCAGAAGAATCATAGTCTAAGCCAAACTCAAACTCACAACCTCTGGATTTTTAGCCCAGAAGTATCAGTGTCTAAGCCAAACTCAAACCCATAACTGCTGCAGATTTTCAGCCAAGAAGAAACATGGCCTGAGCTAGACTCAAACCCATAACCTCTGATTTTGAGCCCAGAAAAGTCAATCACAGCCAGACTCAAACCAATGACCTCTGGATTCTGAGCCCAGAAGAATCATGACCGGAGTAAAACTCAAACTCATGACCTCTGGATTATTAGCTCAGAAGATTCATGAACAGAGCAAGACTCTAAACAATGACCTCTGGATTCTTAGCCCAGAAGAGCCATGGCCAGAGCCAGTCTCAAACCTATGACCTCTGGATTTTGAGCCCAGAAGAATCATAATCAAAGCCAGACTCAAACACATGACCTCTGGATTCTAAGCTCAGAAGAATCACGGCCAAAATCAGACTCAAACCCATAACCATTGGATTTTGAGCCCAGAAGAAATTAATCATAGCCATGACATTTTGTTCATGACAACAGAAGAATCGTAATATGAGCTAGACTAAAACCTATGACCTGTAGAAGAATTAGGGCACAGGCCAGACTCAAACCCATGACCACTAGATTTTGACTTTAGAAGAATCAAAGTACAGGCCTGGCCAGACTCAAACCTCAAAATCATTCCTGGTCCGGAGCTCTGCTAAATTTTAAAGTTTAGAAGACTTATATTATACAAGGCAGACTCAAGCACATTACCTGAGGATATTAAGTCCAGAAGAAACACACCCTGAGCCAGTTTTAAAACCATAAATTATGAATTTTGAGTTACAAAGACTTACAACCCGAGCCACACTCAAATCCAGGGCCTTTGGGAATTCAGTCTAGATGACACTAGACCACAGCCAGACTCAAACCAATGACCTCTGAATTTTGAGTTTGGAAGAATCACATCCTGAAGCAGATTCCATTCCATGACCTCTTGACCAAGTGACAGAAAACCAGAGTCAAACTCAAACCCATGACCTCAGCCACTCAAATCCATGACTTCTGGATATCATGTCCAAAAGTTTATGACTTGAGCTGGACTTAAACCCATGACCTGTGGATTTTGATTCCAGAAGAACCACCCACTAAGCCAGGGTCAAACCCCTGACCTGCGAATTATGAGTCCAGAAGAACCATGACCTGATTCCCAGATTGAAGTCCATGACATCATTATGCACACCATACATGTGCATCAAAACAGCTTTTTTTGCAAGCTTAGCAAAACTTTTTGCATGAGTAGAAGATATTTCATTGGTTCAGATGCAATCATATTCAACCAATAAGAAATAATAAAATCACAATTTTTCCATACAGTAACAAGCAAATTCAGGCGTTAAACCGATTTTATACTTTCATTGAGGCCTAAAATTTTACAAATTTTCTCAAAAACTGAAGTAACGAATCAGTGATGCAAAGCGTAAAATTTATGCCAGAATGCGTTACAAATCTCGTATATCACTGGGCATAAAAATCCTGTATCATGCCGGATTCACTTAGCAAAGGTGTGAGGGGGACTAACCTCATAATCCTAACTATTCGGACAGCATCTTTAGCAAACAGTGTAGACCCAGATCAGACTGCTCCTTAGGAGCAGTCTGATCAGGGTCTGCACTGTTTGCCACTTTCCTGACAATTTTGCCACACTGACATATTGCCATTTTGTACAATCAATTTTTTTCATTTTTTCAAAATTTTCGGAGTCACTGGTTTTTGTGTCCCGACACTCGGGGTAATCTTGGTACATAGTAATCATATTTTACATACCAGGATCATCAAGCAAAACATCACATAGGTATAAGGTATGAGATGACATAGATAGCCGCTGGCTGAATACAGAAATACATCAGATTGTCACAGTTGCTAAGGGGAAACTTGTTACATTGTATAATATATACCTATATTATTATCTACACTATCAATTATATACAGAGCTATACTTAACAAATATAAATAGTGGCCCAATACACTATAATTTCCCACTGAATACATTATCATTGTATTAACCTATTAACACCTAAATCTTCAGATGCCCTATTTTATCAAACAGTTCATGCGCAGAGATCAGAGATGCGCACAGACCACGGCTGGCCAACAGGGTCGGGATGGCCATCAATGCCAATCCTGGGTCCTATCATATAAGTTGCAGACTTTTATAGTTCACTCAAAAGAATTTTTAGCTGTTTACTGCAAAAATTCTAAATATTGGACATACCATATTGACCCTAAAATTTCGGACACCCGAAAGTTGGACAATTATTGTGAGAAAATTCATACAAATTGGATTTTACTTATGTCACTGCAGCCAAATGATGCTTTGTGAGTGGCAAACGTTGTAGACCTTGATCAAACTGCTCCTTCAGGAGCAGAAGGAGCAGTTTGATCTGGGTCTGCAGTGTTTGCTAAGACCTGGCTGTCCGAATATTAAGGGTCATTACGGTGGGTCTGAGAAAACAGTGCAGACCCGGATCAGGCTTCAGGAGAATTATGGTAATTATTATAGATCTCCCAATTTTTTTGAATTTTTAAACTACCAAGAATGACCAAATCAAGAGTGAAACTCCAGTCTGACATCCTATCAAAACGAGATCGGGGCCTAGGTTCAAAGACACATCTAAAAGACTGGAGGAGGAGCAGGGGATTGAACTGTGACCCCTGGATTGGTAGCCTAGCACTCAACAAATGCTTTGGTGGGAGTTCTAATGACAGAAAGGAAACACTAGAATTGTGTCCATACAACACGGATGCCCCCGCCTAGTGCCCTAAGTGAGATGGCGCCTTGTTTAAGGTAAAGGCACTTGTAGCATAACTAGGTTCACAAAGTTCACAAAGGCACACTTCTGTGGTACATGTTTTATTGTTTTCCTTGGGCAGATGTATTGTGCTTCTTGAGAATTACATGGGGGAGGGGGGGCTTGGATGTGGGGGTGTCATGACTGATATGTGCTGATATTCTGTATCTTATCACAGAAATGGATGCCATGCAACTTTCCAAAAGAAATAGCCCGGAAACAAGTAACTTTTCAAAAACTAACAAATGGACACCATTATTGTATGAAGTGAAGTCGAAAAAGGGCCATAACTCCCACAATAATTGACGGATTTTACCATACATTGAACTTGACCTGTATTTTATGATTATATATCTGTGTATAAAATATGAATTCAATATACCAATGCTTTCAAAAGATAATGAACGGAAACCAGTTTTTCATACAAAATAAAGTCGAAAAAGGGCCATAACTCCCACAATAATCGACGGATTTTGCCCAACCTCAAACTTGACCTGTATTTTATGATTATATACCTGTGTATAAAATATGAATTCCATACACCAATGCTTTTAATAGATATCGAACGGAAACCATTTCTTCATATAAAATAAAGTTGAAAAAGGGCCATAACTCCCACAATAATCGACGGATTTTGCCCAACATCAAACTTGACCTGTATTTTATGATTATATATCTGTGTATAAAATATGAATTCAATACACCAACGCTTTCAAAAGATATCGAACGGAAACCGTTTTTTCATACAAAATAGTCGAAAAAGGGCCATAACTCCCAAAATAATCGACGGATTTTGCCCAACATCAAACTTGACCTGTATTTTATGATTATATACCTGTGTATAAAATATGAATTCAATACACCAATGCTTTCAAACGATATCGAACGGAAACCATTTCTTCATAGAAACAGAAGTTGAAAAGGGCCATAACTCCAATAATAATTGACGGATTTTACCCAACATCGAACTTGACCTGTATTTTATGATTATATAGCTGTGTATGAAATATGAATTCAATACACCAATGCTTTCAAAAGATATTGAACGGAAACCATTTTTTCATAGAAACAGAAGTCGAAAAAGGGCCATAACTCCCACAATAATCAACGGATTTTGCCCAACCTCGAACTTGACCTGTATTTTATGATTATATAGCTGTGTATGAAATATGAATTCAATACACCAATGCTTTCAAAAGATATTGAACGGAAACCATTTCGTACGTACGCTACGTACGTACGGACAGGGGTGATACTATATGCCCCCCCATTTTAAATGGCGGGGGCATAACAAGAAGGAAAATGATCCACAAATTATCATCACAAGAATTCCGCGGAATGCTATGTCGTACCTGCATTGCACTTCCACAGTAGCAGAGGTCATGGCCCACTGATGTTCCATGCAATATTTCAACCAAATTTACCAAGTGGTTCTGAAATAGAAGCTGATTTTGTTGTTTTTGCCATTTTTAATAAAGGCAGCCATCTTGGATTCTCGACCTGGCTGAATTTTACCTCTATATGAAATTTGAAAACTATGGGTGCAAAGGTTTTGGAGAAATTAATTTGAAAAGACTTTAACACACCAGGGTTAATGTAAATGTGAATGTTTTTTGTTGCAATGGCAAACATCTTGGATTCTCGACCTGGCTGAATTTGATCTTTCTGAAGCATTGCAGTCTGGCCATGCTCCATATAAAATTTAAGAACCATGGGTGCAGTGGTTTTGGAGAAATTAATTAAATATAGACCTTAAAGCCAGGGTTACCGTAAATGTGAGCGCTTTTTGGTTGCAATGGCGGCCATCTTGGATTCTTGACCTGGCTGAATTTTACCATTCTGAAGTCTTGCAGTCTGGTCATGCTCCATAAGGAATTTGAGAACAATAGATGCAGTAGTTTTTCATTAAATAGAATTTAACGCCAGAGTTAACGTAAAATTAATGTGAACGGAAATTTGTTGCAATGGTGGCCATCTTGGATTCTCGACCTGGTTGATTTTTATCATTCTGAGGTCTTGCAGTCTGGTCATGCTCCATGTCAAATTTAAGAACAATGGGTACAGTGGTTTTTAATTTAATAGAATTTAACGCCAGGGTTAACGTAAAATTAATGTGAAGGGAAATTTGTTGCAATGGCGGCCATCTTGGATTCTGGACCTGGCTGATTTTTATCATTCTGAGGTCTTGCAGTCTGGTCATTATCCATATGAAATTTGAGAACCATGGGTGCAGTGGTTTTGGAGAAATTAATATTTAACGCCAGGGTTGACGTAAATGTGAACGGACGGACGGACGGACAGACGGACGGAATGACGGACGGAAAACCGGACGCCTATATCGCACCTTGCTAAAGCAGGTGCAACAAAAACTGTCTCTGTATCTTGATCTCAGTTCAAACAAACAGCATCAGCTAGGCGCAATGTCCTTCTGAAACATGGACTCCATGATACCCTAAGATCTCATGAGAGGGAATCATGAGATCACATTTCGTTCATGAACCCTCAGGCTCCCCAAAGGATCAAACCTAATGACTATCCCAGTCACAACAGTCTACATACCTACCACAACAGGTAGCTTTTTTTCTTTACCTACTTACCCAAAATATTCAGGTACATTTACCTAAGCAAACAGAGTAGACCTGATCAGACTGCTCCTAAGGGTCTACACTGTTTGTTAAGTTACACCTGACATCCCTAAATGAGAAAAATGGACTCATCCAAACCTGAAGATGGAAGAGCCCACTAATGGAATCATATACTGTGGAGGTACCCAAATAATAACAGTAAAATATGGTGTCAGAAAAAAAATATCAGGTTAGTTACTGAATCAGCCTCAATTTATTATTAGACTTTCATTTTGGCCATGCCGAGAAAACATGCTTGATTACCTAACAAAGCTCATATCAGCCTGCTCAATAAACAGTCTGATCTCGAATGTTCGTTATTCACTGAAATTTCAGCGACAGCAAGGACCTCTATCAACCTTTGCCCTTGCTTAGGTTGTCCTGGGTTTTTCCAGTTTCTGTTTCGGATGAAGAACATTTTCGCATGACCTGGCTCATTTGAATACAAAAACATTTCATGTCGAGAACAGCTGCTAAAGTACATGACTAGGTGCAAACAATAAAGCAGTCATCCACCCACATCTCGCTCTTTTTTTATTCATTATACAATCTGTCCTTTTCAGAAATCTATATCGATTTTGCTTGAATAGAGCTTACCCGGTATAAAGTTTCTCAGCGAACAGCGTAGACTCTGATCAGACTGCTCCTAAAGAGCTGATCAGGGTTTACACTGTTTGTTGATTTAAGCAATAAAATAAAGGAACCTGAAATAAGCAATAAAATCAATGAACTTGCTACTGCAAAACTGGAAGATTTTATTCTGAAATGCTCATGACATTGTGTCAGAATATTTACGGAAAACTTATTAACTTCACAGACTCCCTCGTCTGTTACCATGACCTTTTAACAAGAAAATATGTCTGCAACTAAAAAGATGACCATAAAAAGATTCATTTCCCAAGAAAGATTAGAAAGGTCACATTGTTGACAGTCAGTAACAGCTGACTGTCAGCTGCTTGGCATTGATCAGCTGACTATCTTTACAAAAAAATTAAGGCCAAAAATTTATTTCTTGGTTCCAACAGTCAGCTGCTTGGCACTGATCAGCTGACTGTCCTTCCAAAAATTAAGGCCAAAAATTTAATTCTTGGTTCCAACAGTCAGCTGCTTGGCATTGATCAGCTGACTGTCCTTCCAAAAATTAAGGCCAAATATTTAATTCTTGGTTCCAAAAATCAGCTGCTTGGCATAGACCAGAGCTGACTGTCCTCCAAAAAAAATTAAGGCCATAAATTTAATAATTGGTTCCGGTCTAGATCCTTTTTATAAATAAGACAACTAAATGGAAAATTGACAACAAAACTGTAAAATTCAGTTTCTGACATGTATAACCTGACTGAACCCATCCAATCCCTAACACACACGTGGCATGACCCCCAGGGCATGACCATGATCAGATCAGATCAAGAGTGTTGAAAGGCCGTCAAGTTTTAATGTCCGCTGAAACATTCGTGCACTCTGATCAGTTTCATCAAGAACATATTAACCCATAAAGTGCCAAAAGAGCAGGCGACAAAATTTATGTCTGCAAGGTTTCAAAAAATGTTTCGTCATTGAGATTTCAAAGACTATAGATAGAGGGCAAACAGTATAGATTCGAATGAGGTGGCTCATAATGAGCCAATTATGAGCCACCTCATCTGGATCTATGCTATTTGCAAATTCAACTATCTGTGCTTTAAGTGTTAAGCAAAGACCCTGAGCAGCCCTTCTGAGTATATTGACACGTCATCAGATGCTTTTACTCTCATACCTGATGACATAAGCAACACAACCATGTATACCTTACTTCCTAGGGCACATAAGGCCAAACACATTTTTGTGGTTTTTCGTCACCTCACATGGTCCTTAGTGAAAGGCTGCCTCCACATGTATTATGTACTATTTTCAATGTATTTAAATCTTTGGCGTAACCATGTAACAAGAATTAAGTCAGCTGTAAAAAAGAAAGAAAAAAAAATCCTTAAGCTTCTTTCACACAGGCAAAGTTTCTGTGACAAAGTAGGTTTGTCATAGAAAAGTTGCTTGTGTAAATGAAAATATGCCACATTTTCATTGCCGAACTTATATGGTAAGGTTTGAATTTATATGGTAAGGTTTATATGACAAACAAAATTTGTTCCGTGTGAACAGAAAATTTGCCACAGAATATGTAACAAAGAAACTAAACTTGCAGAAGCAACATCATGGTGTAAGGTTGTGTGAAGTTTCATTTCTAATGCTCTTGTAAGTCTTTGCCAAAGGAGCTAACACTGTGGGTAGATGTGAACTTGGCTATGTTTAGCAAAGCATGAAAAGAAGGTCAAGGTCAGCAAACTAAACTAATGTTGCAGACATCACAATGATGTAAGCTTGTGTGACATCTGATATGATGTCGTGATATAAGCCTGTGCAAAAGCTGACAAACAGTGCCAAATGCAGTGGCTAGATGCTCAACACAGCGTGAGAAGTAGGTCGTGGTCAGACTTTGACCAGTGAACAACACAGGTGTTGTGAAGACAATGTCATGATGTAAGTCTTGCATTGTAAAGTTTCATCACAGTATGTCTCTTTGTCTCTGAGAAATAGAGCTAAATGCAGTGGGTAAGCATTGTTGACGACAATGACAAATGGCTGATGCCCGAAAGTGCCCCTGATGTCGCATGAGCAGTTTTAGAACTGTGCACTTTGAGGGTTGTCAATAGTACTGCCGATAGTGAAAACCCTAATCAGATCTCTCCAGCATCTGGGAACAGTCTGTTCTTTGATCAAAATTTGCTATCAAAATTATTAGGTCCAATTTGGTATCAGAGCTCAAACAATAATAGGTGAATGACTTACTTATAACTCATTGGTCATCGACTTCAGACATTTTTCTACAAAGCACCTGCCGGCACAAAGATCCATTCCGATGTCATTTACAAGGACAACCGATTATACCGATATTGACAAAAACCATTATTCTTAACAATCTGGTGCTGATCACAAGCACCGTCAGCAGCCTTAACTCATCCCCAATCCACCCACAGGAATTCTCCCCTGATCTATGATCTATAATACGAACCTTGCTGAACATGACCAGAGAGCCCTATAGATGTGTAAAGCCCTAAAATTTCTTCCCACAAAGGTAAGCTTAGTATCTGAAGACAGTTCTAAGATAATTTCTAGATAATTCTCAACAAAAATCGTTGTTGTGACCCTTCATTAGAAGCGTCTCGCTATGTTGTGACCCTCCATTAGAACCGTCTCACTGAGACGGTTCTAATGAGGAGTCAAAACATAGGATTTTATGGAGAAATAGAAAAATTATTCCAGAGTTGTCACCGTTTATCTAAACCTCTGAACTACCCATATATCCTATTTATTCTGTTATTAGGCGGGAGTTCATTTCTACAAAATTACCACAAATACATAAATAAGTCTTGTGTAAGTCAGCTACCGAATGTTTCTTCTTTTCTTCCAAAACAATCCCAAAGACCTAGATACATCTTACAAGACGCATCTAGATCTTCGAGATTCTTTTGGAAGGGGGAAAACCCTGTCTTATAACCAAAGAAATACGCAAAGGTACACAATACCTTTCTGCGCAATATGGGTCATCAACATTTTTATCTACGAACTTTTCAGCTGTTTGTTTATCAGCCATCATTCTCCTTTCGATTACTGCACAAATTAAGTAAAAACAAAACGCAGAAAATGTCTCGGATGGAATGACGTAAGAGAGGAGGACAATCTCGTTTTCTTGACAATAACTTAAATCATCAATAGCTGGATAAAACTAGTCAAAACAAATACGTGGCAGACAAAACAGCTTATCAGATAAACACTTGATCGGTAAACAGAGCTGCGGAAAAAGTGGTTTTTGATGGTATTTACAAAATAAAGTTTTCCTGATTTCTCTTTAAAACATTTGTTGTGACCACTCATTGGAACAGCCCTGACACAGCTGTGCTAATGAGGGGCCACAACATGATTTTATGGACAATGAGGAGAAATCAAGTGAAACTGTCTTAGAAATATCGAAAAAATCTCCCTTTAAATCTGCAGCTTTTGTTGACAACATGGTTCAAAAATTGAACCAGGAAATACAAAGTATAACTGCATAGAATACGTATTTGATACAACAGTTTGTTTACTTTCACTTACAGAGCTCCAGTGGCTCAGTGACTTAAACGCTGGCCTACAGATCTAGCAGACCCGGGTACTGAGCCCTGCATGAAGCGAAAATCTTTCCTACCATAAACAGGTTCCAGTGCATACAGCCTTTCATTATCACCCTCTCATCGGCCTGATATGACTAAAATACTGTGGAAAAGGACGTAAAATCACAAGTAATCCATCATCCAATACTTTCACTTACCATGTGAACAGCTGTGCACATGCTTGAAGTTTTGAGGGATTTTTTTACATTTTTTTTTTCACCCCTAAGCCCTTTTCTAAAGACTGGAAAGTTGGAAACCTTTTCAGGGACATAGGCAAACAGTGCAGAACTGGATGAGACACTGCAGAATGTTGCGTCTTATCAGGGTCAACAATGTTTAAATCCAATAAATTATCAACTAGAAAATGTGTTTATGAAACACTATGCCCCCAACCATATGCTTGTCTCCAGAGAAGGTTCATCCAATAATGCTTGTACCTTTGTACCATAGGCTTACAATGCACTAAGTCGAAAAAGGGGCTTAACTCAGTCAAAAATTTACGAATTGTTTTTGAAAGTTAATCAGGTCATCTACACCTTGAGCAATATCAACCTGCAAAAATCATGATCCTAGCATCAGGGGTTCTCCAGATATTTTGTTCACAAGCTTCCATAGGCAAATAATGCACTAAGTTGAAAAAGGGGCATAACTCAATCCAAAATTTACAAATTATTTTCAAAAGTTAATCAGGTCATCTACACCACAGGCAGTATCTTCCTACATAAAATCATGCTCCTAGCATCAGGTGTTCTTGAGATATTTTGTTCACAAGGTTCAATAGGCTTACAATGCACTAAGTCGAAAAAGGGGCATAACTCAATCAAAAATTCATGATTTCTTTTCAAAAGTTATTCAGGTCATCAACACCACAGGCAGTATCTTCCTGCAAAAGATCATGCTCCTAACATCAGGGGTTCTTGAGATATTTTGTTCACAAGGTTCCATAGGCTTACAATGCACTAAGTCGAAAAAGGGGCATAACTTTGTCAAAAATTCACGAATTTGTTTCAAAAGTTAATCAGGTCATCTACACCTTGGGCATTCTCATCCTACAAAACCTCATGATCCTAGCATCAGGGGTTCTTGAGATATTTTGTTCACAAGTTTCCACAGGCTAAGTCGAAAAAGGGGCATAACTCTGGAAATACATGACCGGCGGAAAAAAGGGCATAACTTTGTCAAAAATTCACGAATTTGTTTCAAAAGTTAATCAGGTCATCTACACCTTGGGCATTCTCATCCTGCAAAACCTCATGATCCTAGCATCAGGGGTTCTTGAGATATTTTGTTCACAAGTTTCCACAGGCTATGTCGAAAAAGGGGCATAACTCTGGAAATACATGACCGGCGGAAAAAAGGGCATAACTTTGTCAAAAATTCACGAATTTGTTTCAAAAGTTAATCAGGTCATCTACACCTTGGGCATTCTCATCCTGCAAAACCTCATAATCCTAGCATCAGGGGTTCTTGAGGTATTTTGTTCACAAGGTTCCACAGGCTAAGTCGTAAAAGGGGCATAATTCTGGAAATACATTGCCAGCAGAAAAATTAAAAAAATACAGGTCTGCTTATTTTCCATACTGATCATGTGTATAAAGTTTCAAGTTCCTAGCTCTTATTGTTCTTGACTATATGTAAGGGTACCTTTGTACCATAGGCCTCAATGCACTAAGTCAAACAAGAGGGCCATGAGGCCCTGAATCGCTCACCTGAACAATTTGCAAGGTGGCTTTTACTTATCATGTCTGACATTGTCAAAATATGAGTTTTGGGTCAAAAGCCAAAGAATGACCATGACCACTTGTACTCATAACTCTTCATGTACTCATTAAGACAACCATATATACCATTTTTAGGCCAAAATCTTCGGACTTTCCATGAAGTCTTATGTTCTAGCATTTTCCCATATTTGACCATGCCGCAAAAAAGGTCAAGGTCAACCCAAGGTCACCATTTGAACAGTCTTGGTGGTACTCTAGTACTCCATGCTATTTACCAAGTTTCAAGGCCATAGGTGTATTGGTTCTGGAGAAGAAAAAATATTAAAGATTTATATCATAAGTGGTAATGGCGGCCAAGTTGATCATGTGACCCGGACCGTTTGAACAAATTTTCATTCAACCAACACCTGGAGGCTTTATATGAAATGTGTTCACAATTGGCCCTTTGGCTTTTGAGGAAATGGTTGAAAATGTCAAAATATGAGCAATCTGGATCGAAGGTAATAAAATGACCTTGACCTCTTGTACTCATAATTTTTCATGAACTCATTAAGACAACTGTATATACCAATTTTTTAGGCCAAAATCTTCAAAACTTGCCATGAAATCTTATGTTCTACCATTTTCCCATATTTGACCTTGCTGTAAAAGGTCAAGGTCAACACAAGGTCATCATTTGAACAATCTTAATAGTACTCAAGTACCCAATGCTACATACAAAGTCTCAAGGCCATCGGTCAATTGTTTCTGGAGAAGAAGATTTTTAAAGGTATTTACCATATACTATGGGCGTGGCCGCCATGTTGGTCATGTGTCCAAGACGGTAAGAATATTTTTACATTCCCTCAACCCCTCGAGGCTCTATATGAAATTTGGTTTCAATTGGCCCAGTGGTTTTAGAGCCGATTGTTTGAAATTGTCAAAATTTGAGATTTCTGGGTCAAAGGTCAAAGAATGACCTTGACCTCTTGTACTCACAAATCTTCATGTACTCATTAAGATGATTGTATATGCCAATTTTTAGGCCAAAACTTCAAAACTTACCATGAAATCTCATGTTCTAGCATTTTCCGATATTTGACCTTGCCGTAAAAAAGGTCAAGGTCAACCCAAGGTTATAATTTGAACAATCTTTATAGTACTTGAGTACCCAATGCTACATACTGAGTTTCAAGGCCATCGGTCAACTGGTTCTGGAGAAGAAGATTTTTAAAGGTTTTTACCATATATGGGCGTGGTGGCCATGTTGGTCATGTGACCTGGACTGTATGAACAAATTTTCATTCCCTCAACCCCTGGAGGACCTATATGAAATTTGGTTACAATTGGCCTAGTTGTTTTTGAGGAGATTGTTTGATATTGTCAAAATATGAGAGTTCTGGGTCAAAGGTCAAAGAATGACCTTGACCTCTTGTACTCATAAATCTTCATGTAGTCATTAAGATGACTGTATGTACCAAGTTTTAGGCCAAAATCTTCAACAGTTTCCAAGATATCTTATGTTGCAGCATTTTGCCATATAAAAGCATAAGGAAGCAAATTTGACCTTACCGTAAAAAAGGTCAAGGTCAACCCAAGGTCATAATTTGAACAATCTTGGTAGTACTCGTGTACCCAATGCTACATACCAAGTTTCAAGGCCATTGACCTATTGGTTCTTGAGAAGAAGATTTTTTCAGGTTTTTACCATATATGGGCATGGCGGCCATGTTGGTCATGTGACCATGACCGTTTGAACAACTTTTCTTTCCTAAGGTCCCAGGAGGCTCTATATGAAATTTGGTTACAATCGGCCCACCGGTTTCAGAGGAGAAGTCGTTTGAAAGTGTGGACGGACGACGGACGACGTACGACGGACGGACGACGGACGCCGGAGCCTTACCATCCTATAAGCTCCCCCGGAGCCGCTGGCTCAGGTGAGCTAAAAAGGGGAATAACTCGATCAAAAATTCACGAATTTTTTCAAAAGTTAATCAGGTCATCTACACCGCAGGCAGTATCTTCCTGCAAATAATCATGCTCCTAGCTTCAGGGGTTCTTGAGATATTTTGTTCACAAGGTTCCATCGGCTTACAATGCACTAAGTCGAAAAAGGGGCATAACTTTGTCAAAAATTCACGAATTTGTTTCAAAAGTTAGTCAGGTCATCTACACCTTGGGCATTCTCATCTTGCAAAGCCTCATGATCCTAGCATCAGGGGTTCTTGAGATATTTTGTTCACAAGGTTCCACAGGCTAAGTCGAAAAAGGGGCATAACTCTGGAAATACATTGCCGGCGGAAAAATAAAAAAAATACGGGTCTGCTTATTTTCCATACTGATCATGTGTATAAAGTTTCAAGTTCTTAGCTCTTATTGTTCTTGACTATATGTAAGGGTACCTTTGTACCATAGGACTCAATGCACTAAGTCAAAAAAGGGGAATAACTCGATCAAAAATTCACGAATTTTTTTCAAAAGTTAATCAGGTCATCTACACCACAGGCAGTATCTTCCTGCAAAAAATCATGCTCCTAGCTTCAGGGGTTCTTGAGATATTTTGATCACAAGGTTCCATAGGCTTACAATGCACTAAGTCGAAAAAGGGGCATAACTCGGTCAAAAATTCACGAATTTGTGTCAAAAGTTAATCAGGTCATCTACACCTTGGGCGTTCTCATCTTGCAAAGCCTCATGATCCTAGCATCAGGGGTTCTTGAGATATTTTGTTCACAAGGTTCCACAAGCTAAGTCGAAAAAGGGGCATAACTCTGAAGATACATTGCCGGCGGAAAAATAAAAAAATACGGGTCTGCTTATTTTCCATACTGATCATGTGTATAAAGTTTCAAGCTCCTAGCTCTTATTGTTCTTGACTATATGTAAGGGTACCTTTGTACCATAGGCCTCAATGCACTGTCGAAAAAGGGGAATAAGTCGATCAAAAATTCACAAATTTTTTTCAAAAGTTAATCAGGTCATCTACACCACAGGCAGTATCTTCCTGCAAATAATCATGCTCCTAGCTTCAGGGGTTCTTGAGATATTTTGTTCACAAGGTTCCATCGGCTTACAATGCACTAAGTCGAAAAAGGGGCATAACTCGGTCAAAAATTCACGAATTTGTTTCAAAAGTTAATCAGGTTATCTACACCTTGGGCATTCTCATCTTGCAAAGCCTCATGATCCTAGCATCAGGGGTTCTTGAGATATTTTGTTCACAAGGTTCCACAGGCTAAGTCGAAAAAGGGGCATAACTCTGGAAATACATTGCCGGCGGAAAAATAAAAAAATACGGGTCTGCTTATTTTCCATACTGATCATGTGTATAAAGTTTCAAGTTCTTAGCTCTTATTGTTCTTGACTATATGTAAGGGTACCTTTGTACCATAGGCCTCAATGCACTAAGTCAAAAAAGGGGAATAACTCGATCAAAAATTCACGAATTTTTTTCAAAAGTTAATCAGGTCATCTACACCACAGGCAGTATCTTCCTGCAAAAAATCATGCTCCTAGCTTCAGGGGTTCTTGAGATATTTTGTTCACAAGGTTCCATAGGCTTACAATGCACTTAGTCGAAAAAGGGGCATAACTTTGTCAAAAATTCACGAATTTGTTTCAAAAGTTAATCAGGTCATCTACACCTTGGGTATTCTCATCCTGCAAAACCTCATGATCCTAGCATCAGGGGTTCTTGAGATATTTTGTTCACAAGGTTCCGCAGGCTAAGTCGAAAAAGGGGCATAACTCTTGAAATATGTGACCCGCGGAAAAAAGAAAAAACACGTGTTCGCTTATTTTTCATACTGATCATGTGTATAAAGTTTCAAGCTCCTAGCTCTTACGGTTCTTGATATGACAGACGGACAGACGGACAGGCCCAAACCAATATGCCCCCACAATTTCTCCGAAATTGGGGGCATAAAGAACCATGACAAACCCAAACAGAAAACTTCACGAATACTGCCTTTAAAGTTAATTCTGGAAATCAAGTATTAACGAAAATGTCACGCTTTACAATAACCGAAATACTTTCACGTGTACACCACATGTATATCATAACAGCTGCGGAAACAAAGCCTTAAAATGAGCCCCGACACCACAACACAAACTCAGTGGCAGGTGTCCCCAGCAATGACTCAGATCAGACTGGGCATCAGCCCAGTCTGATCTGAGTCTTCGCTGTCCACGTGGAGCTAGCTTAGACCCTTAACTACCCTTTAAGTGCAAAGCCAGGACTGATCAGACTAGGCAGCTGCCCAGTCTGATCTGAGTCTTCACTAGTGCACATGCCACTTTGTTGGTTTTGTCGTGTCATGGCTCAAATGTCATCACAGTTAGTCTCTGTCTGACATTCATCGAGAGAAAAAAATCGCAAATGTCTCAAATTTAACAAACTATTTCGGACTTGTTTTGTTTGCAACCAAGGTCTAGACTGATTGATTTTCTGTCTAACGAAATGCTTATTTTCACGCTGATGTAAATCATTTCCACAAAGTAGCTAATGGCTCCAAGTTTTGCACCGCTGCATCCCAGGAAGCTAAGCAAATTTCTCTGAAGGACGATGATATGTCTCTGTCTGCGTCAAATACACAAAACGAGACTTGACCAGAAGAGTATTAAAATGTAAAGCAAAGTAAATGACAATTTGCTGAAAACAAAGAGAATTTAAAGCAGCTTCTTTGTATGGCTAAAGTGCACACAAGGTCAAGATTTTCTAAATCTTTCTTATATTCTTAATCTATCTTCATGCTGTCAACCTTTGAGGTTCAGAAGCTTGTCAACATACCATCCCTTTGGATGAGCATGATACTCAGATCAAGCTAGCTCTGGCATCCAAAGGCGATTACAGTAAAATAGCAGAAACTGAGAACTGTAACAAGTTTCAGATCGCACAAGCCACTGCAAAACAAAACAGTAATCATTTTGGAGAAATAACCTCAGTAATCATTTTGGAGAACTAACCTATCTTTTAGATTAAAGGTATAACTGATGAACTCACTTGTCATATCCAATTATCCATAGACATGTTGTGTTAGTGTTTTTGCTTTACGTCCAGGGTAAACAGCTATGGTCATGTCGTGACAGTCAGTTAAACTAACCACACTATTCCTGGGCAGGCTTAGCGCTTAACCAATACTTAGAGCACTTACTTTTGCCAGTAACTGACAAATGCCCTTCTTGAATCAGCGGAAGGCGAAACAAAAGTAAGTGGCTGGACCGGGTATCGAACCCGGACCTATGGCTCTTGAGTCAGACGAGCTACTGACTGCGCTACGCATCCCGGCTCCATATACATGTAACATGGACCTTCACAACAGGGTGATGAGAGAACAGCCTCAGGTGAGAGAAGAGAACACAGGCCTTTGAGTTGAGATGCTACCAAAAGTTTCTGAACAGTCTCATTCTAACCCTTGCAGCAAGCGCTACATTAAATTTAATATGCACTTTTCAAACTTTATCATATTTTGAATCTTTCCAACATTCCTCAGACTGTACTTTAACTGAGTTGAAGGTAACTTGGCATCCCATCCACAATTACCTGCAATTTATTTTGACTGAGGTGTACTGGTGCACTGCCATGTTTTCCACCTACTTGTAGCTTCCCTTTGCTTCCCAAGCAATGATTAGCCCTTCCAAAACTTGTGGGATCTACCTACTCTTATGGGAAAGAATTTGCTTCTCTGGGAACAAATTCTTTCTTTTATGAGTCAACCCATACTGAGGACAGCAAAAATGTAAACAGCTGGGCCCAGTTGTTCAAAGCATCGTTAGCCTAACGAGCTCGTTAAGAGGTCAACTGGTTAAGTGTTTTATGACTGAATAGTCAAATACACTGATATTTTTTGTTGAAAATATGTGAGAAGCTTTTGCAATGCAAAAGCATCTCACATTTTTTCAACAAAAATATTAGCGTATTTGAGATGTAAACATTTGAAATTTTAATATCTCGTTAACTAACGAGGTGATTAGTTTTGAACAACTGGGCCCAGAGCTGCTTCTCCTGTCACCTGAAGCTGTACCAACAAAACTCCAAGAACTGGGACAAACATGCTGAAAGGAACAGCTTAGAAACAGGTCAGACTGCTCTTCCGGCT
Organism: Ctena decussata; assembly: GCA_963989385.1. Lineage (NCBI taxonomy): Eukaryota > Metazoa > Mollusca > Bivalvia > Lucinida > Lucinidae > Ctena > Ctena decussata. The sequence goes on from OZ022504.1 coordinate 43,977,956, forward strand.
GTCTGTTTCCAATCTGTCATAAGGTTTACAGAGCTCTAGATAAGAGGGCGTATTTGGTGATAATTAGGGATAATTTTTGTTAATTCTGCATAAAAACATATGTTGTGACCCCTCATCTGAACCGTCTCAACGAGACGGTTCAGATGAGGGGTCACTTCATATTGTTTCGATGAGAAATAAGAAAAATTATCCTTAATTATCATCAAATACGCCGTCTTATCTAAAGCTCTGGGTTTAAGAATATTTAATTTAAGGACTTGGCAAAGGAGTTTCAAACATTAGTTATACAACTGATTGACAAAGGGCCATAACTCTGGAAGTCAGCATGACTCAGCAAGATCACAGTAAAGTATCATAAGCTTAAAACTAGATCAGTCTTCTGAAAATCCCCAGAAAACTGAAGAAGTTACAGACACAAAATTTGCAAGAACAATGATCAAGGGCTGTGAATCTGCATGACCCCAATAAAATGTGGTCCACATAATGTGGTGCCTTTTATGAAAATCAGCTAAATAGTGAAGGATGAGTCGCAGCCACAAAGTTTTTACTGCTGGACAGATCATGGGCTCTAACTCTGGCAGAAAGGAGCCCAGTAATTATACCACTGATGGAGCCCCGGTAGCTCAGTAGGTTAAGCACTGGCCTGCTGATCTAGCGAACCCGGGTTCGAGACCCGCTGTAGGCTGAAATCTTTCCGACCATATACGGGGTTCCATTACACACAGGAGCAGCTGTAGTGTAGTGGATAACACTCCGGACTAACAATCCTGGGGTGGCAAGATCAATCCCCCACTTCTCCAGTCTTTAGGATGAGACTTTAAACCAAGGTCCCGTCTCTATATGACCTCATTGTTGGTGGGATGTTAAACCCGAGTTCGCTCACTCCATTGCACACACCCATCATCCTGATATGACTGAAACACTTAAACCGGATGCAAAATGGCAAGTCAGCACTGATGCCAGTTTTCCAAGAACACATAAATTCAAGTTCCTAATGGTTTTTTTTGTTTTTTCAGCAATATGTTTGAAATTATATCCTCTGGCTAACTATAGACGTCATTGGTTTTGAGCAACCAGGCCCTGATCAGGGTCTACAACATTTGTTCTCCGACTGGAATTAATGTCTGCGTATTTAGGGGTATAACAGCGCTGATCCCTACAGAATTGTTTCTATCTGAAATAATAAAGTCTTCATACTCTTGTGCCCCACCAGAAAACTCTCAGTGTTTTGAAATATGAAACCCACACTGATAAATTCTCTGCAGCAGGCTTTCCCTCCTATGAACTAAATATAGACTATAGTCTTTATCTAAAACAGAGAGAGAATTTTGCTCACTAATTGATTCTGATGTATGAAGTGGCTAGTTTATCAAAATAAACAAATTCCTCCTGCTTATGCCAGTATAGACTCTTTCACAGTCTTACAATGTTGTATTGAAGACTGTACCTAACCACCATAGGTATTAACTTCTCCAGCCATCCCAAGCTATTCATTGGTCCAATTTTATTAGCTGTACCACCTCACACAGAGCGTCTGCTAATGCTCTCTCCTTATTTTAGAAAGCAATAAAATACCTGTCTAGAGAGAAAGTGTATAAACTACCCCAGACGTTGTTTTCTTATCTGAGAATAAAGTTTTAAAGAAGATTTTGCTTGTTTAATTGGCGTTTTTTCTATTATTCTATCACATAAATTTCACTCACATATTTCTATTTACGGTATTGTTTAAATTTCGACTTCATGAGTTACATGTTAAATGCCAAAATCTTGATCAGACTGCTCCTATGCCCCGTGTCTACACTGTCTGCACAGTCCCAATTTCATATTGTTTTACCTTTTAACACATTTTTTCTTATGGCAATAGACTTTAATGTTTAAATAATATTCCATGAAATAAGTTTATCTGAAAAATCTCTCAAACTCCCACTAACACTACATGATTCACATCTGTAAATATTTATCTACATTGCATTATAAACAAATGATCTGATTTCACAAATACGAGGTAAATTAAGCAGTAATCTGATAAATTAATATACAATTGGGCCATAAAATACTTACTATCAGGAGATAGTATCTGTGGGAGTAGCTGCTTCTCAAGTGAGAGAGTATTGCACAATTGGAAAAGCCGTTTCAGTGTATAAGCTATTAATAGGTTACCTAGCAGACAGGTTTACAAGGCAAAAGGACGCTGAAGCTGACCTAGAATCAAGTTTTCTGTCAGTGCTAGATTGGTTAGGTACTGTCTATGTATACACTCTATCACCTATTGCAAAGATTTCATAAGAAAAGCTCTTTTCTACAATCTGTTAGCATGTCAAATAAATTATCATTACAGTTACACTGTAACCCCAAAACAAGATAGTGAGAGATTAAAAGGCATTTGGTCTGTCAGTTTCAATTAACTTTTTGTACACATTTTCAGCAAGGAGTTTTTTCATTATTAAATTTAGAGCTGTAAATAGACATTTCTTATTTCTCCTTAAAACATATTTTGTCACCCTCGATGAGGCTGCTCTGATGAGGGCCACAACATATGTTTTCAAACAAACTGTCTCTCATTATAACAAAATGTATACCTATCGAATATGAAAAAAAGGTGTAAACAGTGAGTGATGCTTAGCAAACAGTGCACACCCAGATCGTTTGTGCAATACTCCTTGAATCAAGAGCTCGTAATTTTTCTCAAACATCAATTGGCAAAAACTGTAGACCAAGACTGCACGCCTAGGTAGCAATGGTTAATCTGTGTCAGTAAAACAGGTATTGTGGAAACGTATACATTCCTCATAATTTATATTTACATGTACATGCATGTGATAATCCTTTACACATGCTTTATGAAGATATCTTTATTTGCAATGCACGTATCTCTGTTTATAGTTAGGATATGCAGTGTTTATAACCAATTGCCGTCTACACACCGTACATTCGACCTTTAACATTTTGGTAGAATCCGGTCGGGTACGGAAAATACAGATGTTTACCGAGGCACGTGCCTTTTCGCGGGTAAGTTATTTTCTTTATTTTTTCTACTTTATGCATGTAATTTGTGGCAGATAGATAGTTGTCGTTTTTGTATGTAATCATGTATATATTTGCATGCCATCGTTCTCGTTTTTATCTGCGTTACTGACGAAAAATTTCACAAGAATATGAAAAGGATGGCTTTTGCCATCGAATTTTGTCTTTGTAATCTTAATTTCTCGTAGAAGTAAATAATTTATAAAAATATTTTGATGTTTTTTGGTAGCCAGATATCTAAAGCAAATATAAATTCATAAGTAAGATCACGTTGATTGATAACACTTGAGCAAAAGCGGCGTCTTTCATACCATATGGAATTTTCACGTATACGGGTCATGGCAGTCGCTTTCTACGGAAGAAAACGGACGGATGAAATACATTTCGATACGGGGTATAGCAGTCATATTGAAGTAAAACGTTTTGCAGTGTTGGCCGCAGGTGTTGCACAGTTCGCTACTATTTCTGTAGTGTACTTGTTTTCTTCAACATTTTGAATTGATAAAGCACTATTTTGTCATAGCACATCTTCGCAAGCCAAGGATGCCTCGTTCACACGGGCAAAATTCCTGTGACCAAGTAGGTTTGTCATAGAAAAATGTGCTCGTGTGAATGAAAAAATATGCCAATTTAAACTTTCTTAGTTAAAGTTTCTGTGACAAAGAAACTTTGATCGTGTGAATGAGGCTTTACGTACCCTTGGCCAAAGGCATATTCGTAAATCGAGTTTCCCACTGCGCCATTTCTTGGGTGCGAACAGCATCCATCACAGCCAATCAAATTATCCGTAACAAAATATTTTCCGCATAATAGGCGCTTTGTCGATAGAAAATATCGTGATAGACGGACACTCGGCGCCAGATGTGTGCAACTATAGTTACGCACCGCTGAGCCATTTGGAGAACGTCGTTACGAGAATTGAATCAGAACAGAACAGAAAACATCGTGGATACCGTTAACAGTTACTAAGCAGGACGGCTCGATAGAGCTCAGTGTTAAACCTAAAACAACCAATCAACAACCAAACAGGAGTAGACGGTCAAGATTAACCAGTTCATCAGTGTTTTTGAACGATCATGCGACGTTGTGCAAAAACTGTGTTTTGAAACAGATCTTCTGATCTAAAACTAACACGCCGGGGAGCAACTCGCTGCAGCCAAAGGGCGGCGCTGTGGGCAATCTGATTAGCGAATAGGTCGTCGGCAAATTGTAAGGAACAAAGTGAACTTAGTACCCCTGGCTAGCAAAAAATGATCATAGCAGAGTTTTCCTGTATATATCAAGAGAAATTTGTTGTTGATGATGCGTTTAAGTATCGCATCACTGGTTGGTATCAGCAATATTCATTTTATGCCCCCTTCGAAAGATGGGTCGTATTATGTCGTGGCGATATCCCTCCGTCTAGTTGTAGTTCGTCCGTCTGTCACTTTAACTTTCATGTCCGCTCCACGTCTCCTTGATTATTGCTAGGATTTTTGTAAACTCAAGATTACCCTCCTGCCAAGACGTTGCAGGGTATTTCATCGGCCCAGTTTGATCAGAGTGTTCGCTGTCCGCCCGGAGCTAGCCGAGACCCTAAGCTACCCTTTCAGTGCAGAGCGAAGACTCTGATCAGACTGGGAAGATGCCATGGCTGATCTGAGTCTACGCTAGAGGCACATACCACTTTGTTGGTATTCCGTCTTTAGGAGCGTTGAACTAATCCCGCAGGCACAGAACGTCGAACTGGCGTCGTATTTACTTTGATGAGACATTTTGACGTCGCATCGACGTCAGTTCGACGTCATTTCGACATCCTGAGCCCGCTGGGAAGGCTTATGTATAGTCCAACAATCGCCTTTTATCTTGGATTTGAGCTGCAATGTTAACTTTCATCTGCCATCATCTCAGTGCGCACGTACTAAATTTGTATAGTCTTATAATAACATTTGAGAGAATTCCACCTTCTAGCACCTCAAACACACCTGGTTAACTTTGTTTTCAAGGATGTTACGAAACTAAAAAGAGCTGAACATTACGAAACGTAAAATCATAGTTACCAAACGACGCGATCTTCAGGTCGTTTGGTAACTATGACTTCTTCGTTTCGTAACAGCTCTTTTTCGTATCGTAACAGCCCTTGTATATACATAGTTAACCAGGGGTGTGAAAGGTACTCGACTCGATAGGCTACCTTTCACATACTACAAGGTGGATTCGGCGATCTCTTGATCTTTCAACGATTATTGTAAGACTTAGTGCGAGCGCACTGAGATGATGGCAGATGAAAATTAACATTGCATATTTTATTTTTGTGTCGAGACCGAATATAGTCGTTTAGTACAACAAATAAAGCTAACGCTCATAGTGCCAGGAATTTACGTCGTGCTTAGTCTTTTCTTCTATTTCCACGTGTCCAGCAGGCAGGCACATGACGTCTTACCTACGTCAAGGTGACGTCGATACAACGTAATAACGTCGCATCCACGTCTGTAGGCGCCTTTCGGCGTTTTAGGCCTGCTGGGTGATATATAACAAAGTTAAAACTGACTCCTACTATGTACTAATCAACTGACTGATTTAAAGAATCATTTAAACTAATAAGTATGAGATGATAAGGAATGAATGAATATTGTATTTTCCTCAAAATTACAAAAACCAACTCCTGTTAGAAAACTTACCCAGCAGGCACACAGCATCATTCACTCAAAATTAATCATTGTTGAGTCAATGTCATTCCGTCAAATCAACGTTGATTCTATGTTGATTCAACGTTGGGTGCCCAGTGCATTGGTTGGTAAATGGTTGTAAATAACCTAAACTGGCTATATGCAAAACACCGAAGACGTTCAATCTGATGAGTGGACTATAATGCATTCTGCCCACAAACTGATCGGGAACTGTTCTGTGGGCCATCCTGAAGTCTTGAATGCTGAAGACCATAATTGAGCAGGCTGGTCTGGGCTACTAGAGGCATACTTGTTTTCTTTTGCGATAACAGTACTTCAAGTAGGAAAAATTACCTGCCAGTGCAGCTGGGCGTCCTTGGTGAAGTCTTTACTGCTCCCCGGTGTGTCAAACGAACAGTGACTTCCAGACATGAGCGGTTGTGCAGACAGGTCTGACTCCACACCCAAAAGTGCAGTTAGGTATACATGTATAGCTTCATGTTCAGCAAGAATATAGTATTGTTCTGGCATATACGACTAAATTTAAAAACCGCGTGTGCTTGGTTACTGCAGACTGGTCTTGGCACTCTCAGCTTTTTTCTGACTTGATGTAAACATGGACGGACGGACGGATGGATAGATGGATGGATTGCAATTTTAAATCAAAAGGTTTGCTATTAAACGTAAACACTCATGTCAAGAAACGAAAACTGAGGTGGTTTGGTCGCAACTCAAGGTCCTCTGGCTTAGCAAATACAATTCTACAGGGCACAGTGAAAGGAAAAAGAAGAAGGAGATGGGAAGACAATATCAAGAAATGGACTTTGCTACCTCAGCTAGGGCAGCTGAAGACGAGACTAGGTGGAAAGGGATTGTTGTAAAGTCATCTGTGGTGCACCAACGACCTTGCAAGGTTATGGGATAGATTCTAGACTAGACCAGCTCATGTTCACATCAGGTGTACACTTCCAAGGGAAACACCTCTGTACTTTTCATTTGGAGTAAATCTTTTGGAAGGATTTCTTTCTCTGGGGAGCATAAAATTCTCAAAAAAATAAAACTCCAGTAAAACGGCGGGAAACGTTGATAATAAGCAGGTGAGCAGATAGGTTTAAGCTAGAGCAACAGCTCTAAGTCTTTCAAGTCAGTTACAGTCTTTAAGATTCAACCAGGCCCCATGGTTATGAAACTTTTTTTGATGCTCAACTCAGCTGAGCATGTGGATACCCAGACTGATCTGAGTCCTCGACGGGCACACATGCCCGATAAACACACAATGTTCTCAAATTGGGGAGTGATTTCAGCAGTCGCTGTGGAAGCTGGTAAGACACGGATGCGCCGGCTGATATGTCTCTGGTGGCAAAATACTTGGTAGACCGAATATCTGTTTTATTTAGATTTTGAGCCTCGTAAATTTAACGGCACTTCTGAGTCTGAAGATGTATGTGACATACAAACCAGCTTGTTCACATGCGGAATCTAAGGCAATTGGATACAGGTTTTCAGCCATTTTACAAGGGAAACAATTTTTAAGACTTCCTGTTTGATTCACTGGAGGATAAAGCCTTCCAAAATGGGATCAACTCTTTCAAAGATGGAAAGGGATATAAAAAGGAAAATGTCGGTGTTGCTTCCCCGGAAACTCCGAAAGTGTACTTATTTACCTAAAGACAGATTTTTTACAAGGGTCGTTCCCGATATGAGCCAGTATGGACATATGAAGTAATAAAGCAGTGACTAGCGTTTGGGCTAGTAATAGCGCTCCCGGATTCTTCAATCTTCCTGGGTAACGACAGAAATATTGTTTGAAAGTCCCTTGAATCGGATATCATCCATCGAATACGAAAGTGAAAGTATGATAAATTTGTCCGCTGATGTTTTTGTATTATTCCCCGTACATGCTCGAACTTACGACTGAAAGCGCAATTCAATTCCCACATGGAAACAATAAATTCATTTAAGTCCCTGAGTGAATGAAAGGATGCCTGAATAATCTACTATTACCGTACGTTATTTATAACCCTGCAGGCACATGACGTCGTAATGACGTCATAATGACGTCGGCCAGACGTCGATGTGACGATATGATGTCACATTGACGTCAGTACGACGTCATTTCGACAGTACGACGTCCTTTCGACGTCATGTGCTCACTGGAACCCGATCTTATAATTAAGAATAATTATGAAAAATGTAACACCTGGCCACGACGCCATTTTTTTCATGAACAACGAGGCAGCCGTTTTTGGTTGATAGTTTGATATGATTGTTTTTTCCCTTTTCCTATAAAGGGAGGCGCCGTGGTCGAGTGGTTAGAGTATTTCGGGTCACCGGGAGGTCGTGTTTCGCAGTTCACCGTCGCCATCCGACGACTGGAAAACTCTCTGCATGTCAACCCAGCAGTAAATATGGGTACCTTTTTCGAATCAGGGAAGAGTAAGGCAACGTAAGGTAAGAGATGGGCTCCGCCTTTCATCAGCTATGCCCAAGATACAGTGGGTCTGTAACCCCCGTTGCCCCTACGGCTTTTAGGGCTATGGGAAACCTTTTACCTTTTTTCCTGTAAAAGGTTCAGTTTCATACAAAGCTAAATCGCGCATTAGCTCTAACAAGTTTTCATAATCTAACAAAAAAAAAAAAAAAAAAAACTTGTTATCGAGCAACTTTTGTCAGGTTTTGAGGGCAGGATATGGGATTTGATTGTAGCCTATTAATTCCTGATCATTGCCTGTCACAGGGACTCGGGTCATATGGTTTGTTTCTTCGATCCCAATGACAAACGATCCGTTTGTACATGAAGTACTTCATATACACCACCCTGTACAAGCGGATTCTTATTTTTCATTGGGCTCAAAGAAACAAAGCATATGGCCAAGCCCCTGTGGTTCTCATGTTTACTTTGACACCAGTTGACCCAATCGTAACACTTCGGCCAATTCCGTATCCGCAATATCGAAGATATCGGCGAGGATGTCCGATTGCAATTGCCCTTATGAAAGATCACACTCTAAGATTTCATGCATTAGCCTACTTGTGAGTGTCGAAGAGTTTGCAATTTCATAATATGAATTGGTTACTGAAATACATGTACAGCTCATAATGCACAAAAACTTCTAAACTAGTATTACACAGAGAAATCAATAAAACCTTACCATCGAAGTGACTCGAAATCGAAATGGCTGTGACCAAAACATGCAGGATGACGTCACACGATGACGCATTTCTGCCCATTGCCTTGAACTGACAGTAGATGAGCAAAGTCATGTACCAACTCCTCTTAGAAACCTTACCCAGCAGTCATACAGTACAGAATTCACTCCACATTGAAACATCGTTGATCCAATGTCATTCCGTTGAATCAACGTTGTCTGTGTTGATTTCAACGTTGTATGCTCAGTGCTTTGGTTGGTAAATGTCCTGAACTGGGTACATGCAAAACATCGAAGACATTCAATCTGATGAGTGGACTCTGTGTATGAATTACATGATAGTCTTTTAACCTTTTGAAGACAGTGCAGAGATGTTTGAGGCTTGCCATTTAATGTCAAAACCGAGCAGTGCACAAATAATAGATCGGTAAAGTAGCATGCGCGTGAGTTGTTACGCATACTTGGGAGATTAGAAATGCCTAGTAAACCGGTTGCAACAATTCATACTGGCATATTGCGTCGAAACAACGTTGTAACAATGTCGACCCAATGTTACGACGTTTCACTGACATCTATACAAGGTTGTTGCGATATCATAACGTTGCATCGACGTCGTCACAACGTTTTTTTAGTCTTACGCTGTTTGCATACAAGTTAAAAGAAGAAAAAATGAAGATTGTTGTACGATATCCGCTCACTTCATGCAGAACATATTATGCCGTTGTTAAGTAGCAGAAAGGAACTGCGCATGAAGTAACAGCATGCACACGTTCTCCATTCAGAGCATAATATGAAAATGGGCACTGCCTTAGGGCCAGCACATCGCTCTTTTTCTTTTTTTTTGTAGTATTAAATTTGTATTAAAAGCTTTGCAACTCCACAGCTGTGAACTCCGTCTACAAACTGATGAGAAAAACTGTCAGAAAACAGATTTACCCCTAGTAATCTATCCCCTCGAAAAACGGGCTATTCTTTTTCAGTTCCTTCTCTACGGTGCTTTATTTCCTTTGAATTATTTCATCCAACGTTCAGCCTCCTCGCATTGAAGCGGTTAACGTTGACGCCATCTTGTTTTTCTCAAACGGAACGTTTGACGTCATTACGTAACGTAGCGACAGAACTACTGTACGCTGTAAGTTTTTCGTCGATTTCCATTCGAACCAGTCTAATTCTATCTTCCGTTTGGTGTCGTTATGAAAGAAATTTCATTGAAAGTAATGTATTTTACAGGTAAAAATATGCCTTACCAATCTTCTACAATAGAGCTCCCACTCTTTCAAAGCTCCTTTGCGCCTGCAAGCGACTGCTCGCTAATAGTTCGGCAAGCGGAGCTTCAGGTGGATAAGGGAAACACCACACCTCTGTCGTTTTCATCTGGAGTAAATATTTTGCAATGGAAGCATAAAAATTCTCAATACAATCCTAACAACGACAAATGTATGGCCAATTTAGTACAAGATATAAAATTTGGAATAAAAGTGGCATAACATATGAATTTGCAATTAGCATGTTGTACTTAGTGCCGTCTGTGATAGACCCGTACCATAAAAATGAATAAAAACGACCGTATCTTCCGTAATCGCCGTCCGTTATATTCCTTACCAAATCAAAATATACCGACTGCCATTTCCCGTATATTAAGCGTCACCTAGCAACCGAATAAAAAGATAATGGTCCTGAATTATTTCCATCTATTTGCACCGTTTCAGAGAAAGGGACAAAATATGTCCTCTCGCTATGAAAATTGAAGAAACAATCCAGCCAGCTCACCAAAAACTAAGAAAAGGACTTACCCGCGAAAATGCGCGCGCTTGGATAAACATCTGTATTTTCCGTACCCGACCGCGTTCTACCAAAATGTTAAAGATCGAATGTACGGTGTGGTCTAGCTCCCCCTAATCTGGACATAGGCAAACAGTGCTAACCCAGATCAAAAGCCGCAGAATGCAACGTCTGATCAGGGTCTATACTATTCGCATCAGATGAATGTGTATTTCTCCTTAAAATAAAATTTAATGATGAAAATAAACTTAACAAGACACCCCTTAATTGACAAATGGACTTATCCATTTGATAAGGATAGAACATCTCACTATGCATACATGGGTTAAGGAAAATCATATTTAAACATACATGTATCTATATCTAACATAGAACAGTTTTGAAATAAAGGTATTTGTATTTTATTAAAGAGACACTAATATTTCTAATCTGATCTAAAACCTACAGCTCTCTCTCTCTCTCTCTCTCTCTCTCTTTCTATATATATATATATATATATATATATATATATATATATATATATATATATATATATATATATAAATAAAATAAGGTTTGACGTTACATGTTTAGATTTATTAAAATAAAACTATGCAAAAAAGTGTCAACGCGTTTCGCTCAGCTCGTCAGGACTGTTGCATAGCCAGTATGGAATATATATGGAATATATATATTCCATATAAATGCTAATAAACGCACCTGCTCTTATAAATGCCCCCTGCACTTTTTTCCAAAAAATAATGTTATATGACTTCCCAATCTCCGTGTTTCCCCTCATAAAGCCCCCCCCCCCTGTAAAATGCATCGCCTCTGGGGAACGTGTCCGTTTTGAAAAATGGTATTTAGGTTTCAATTTTAGGATTTTAGGAAACACACAAATATTTATTAGCATACCTTTTTTTCTAATAGATGCCCTCTCTAATAAACACGTCTAATTCCAACAAAGCTGGCTTAATGCAATCAAAATTTGTAATTTTTAGCCCAAACTTTGTCTCCTGAAATCCATGTTAAGAATTTTTAAATTGCCATGCCCAGGTGCGTTTATTGGACAAAATACGGTAGATCAGTATTTCAAATTGCAGTACATCTGATATCATTAATATTTCAGATACAGATCTCTATAACGAAAATGAGAATTTGCATTTTGAACATCTTTAAAACTTTCTACCATTTAAAGAGACCTGTAGGCTGTTTTATGCGTCTCAAGTAAAATACAGATATCCCTACCCGAACTCGATATATAGTTGAAATACAGATATCCTATTTTGCTACAGATATCTTCTTTTACCACTGATACACTCTATCACTTTAATATGAAAGTGATTCCAGCATTTTTAAACAATTATCTATATTTCAAAAGATATCTTCAGGGGAAACGATATCTCAAATCATACAAAATAAATCCACCATTATTCTGATATAGCTATATATTCAAAAAGCATTTGATACTTCTGATAACAACAGAGGCCCAATTCGAATCAAACTAGAGTACCTACCATAGTAGTGTTTTTGGGCATGCGCACTCGCATTACCAATCGAACCCCAAAAGTTGCTAAAGTAGTATATTGTCATAGAAACGGAAATAAAAAGTGTGCCCCCATTGCCTTTTCCGTGCATGTAGTCTTTAAAAATGATGGTTTAAATATTAAATACTAATATATGACCTGAAATAGTTGTATGAACAAATATATTCTTGCTGTACACCCACAAATGGCGAGAGTCTTCAACAGCCGCCATCTTCTACTAGAGTAACGGCCGTCCAGAGTCCTTGGTTGATTTTTGTTAAGTTCATGACATCATTTTAGTAGCCCCATCGCACTTTGATTGGAACTTTAGTAAATATAGTAGCTACTATAGTTCGATTCGAAGTGGGCCCGAGTGACCTACTTCTCTGTGACCAAAAAACTTAGATTTTAATTCTTTTCACAAATAATAGAAAATAACATGCCGTTTATTGTAAAACTAGATTTCTGAATACGGAATGTACCTTCAGGTATTACTTGGATATTAATAAATTCATGAAGATGGAAATTCCCGGGTCTTTAATGAAAAAGATATCAGTTGCATATTATGTTTCAATGAGTTAGTTATTTCAGAGTTTCGAGCTTTTTTAAAATGGTGCACAAAACACACAGGTTTGAATTCCCCGTTTGGTCAGCCGACAACTGAAAAAACTGACTCTGTTAACCAAATAAAAAGTGGGTACCTTTTTTTTAAAGAGAAAGATAAAGGCAGAAAAAGGAAAGGGATGGGCTACACCTTTCATTTCCTGTGCCTGAGATAAAATGAATCTGTAACACCCACTGTCCACACGGTTACCTAGTTACTAGGAAACCGTTTTAAAAGGTTTGCGTGATAAGTTGAACTTTAATATAAAAATCCCAGTGAGACGCACACCTTCTAAAAACCCCAATTTCGGAAAAATATATTGGTATTTGATGTGCAAATACTCTTTTTTATCACTCAGGCATACTCACTCAATATTGCAGCCAAAAAGGAGGTTTTCAGGAATCTACCTTAAGTCCAAAGAATTCTCAGATTACATATTTAAAGGAGTATTACACATTTTGAAACATGAGTGTTTGTAAGGAAGTTGTCCAGAAAAAGATATAAATGCAGTTAATCCATCTATAAATATACTGATCATTAACAAACTGTATATAGGTTACTTATAAAATCCAGCCGACTGTTTATGTCTAATGTGTATTAACATTGAACAAAATAAAATAAACTGAACATACTACAATTGTAGGCATCACTAATTAGTCAAGACAATTACCTGATCATTAAATATGGCCCTATGGGACATCCTAGTAAACAGCACAAACTGCATTGTTCCACAATTCAAAAGTCACAGAAAAAGAAACCTTACAGCAAAATTTATGATCCTGTTTACACAAATCACTGGGAGAAATTATTGAAATCAAGCTGAGTTCTTTTGACTCATATTGGCTAAACATTGATGTCCTGAGCGCCTATTCTGACAGCAGTAATTCACAAGTAAACACCAGCAAGAAGGACACCTTTCAGTTGTTGCTTAGGATACCATTATTTCCTGAAATAGTAATTTAGCATTTAATGAGAGAATTTTTATAAAGAGTCAGTTATGTCTAACAAAATAAAAGAGCTTTAAAAAACAAAAGTAAGCTGATTCTTTTAGTATTTAGTTACAGACTTCTTTCATGCCAAATAATCAAATACAGACACATGTCATTTTCCACTAATAATAGATTCAGACAGCTGTCTATCAGTCTGCAAAATTTAATGGATACTGTTCAAGGTACACTCTCTATCTGCTTTTCAAAATATCAGTCAAACTTTTGAAATTAGACAAATTGCTCATACCTAGGGGTAGACGTAGCTGGCTGATAACGTTTACGCCTTTGACCTTTCTGTGGCGTTTCATCCTGCCTTCTTTTTCTTGAAGCTGTTCGTGCCATCCGCAATTTGTTCTGAAAATTCTCACTAGGAATTGTCAACATTGTTTCTACATCACCAATGTATGCATCAGGCCCAAAGTCATATTCCATGCCTCCACCCACTGTTGTTTGAAGCCCACCGTTACCAATGAAATCAGGAAGAAGCGCGTCATGGTATCCAGCCGTGCCAATATACTGCAGGTGCGAGTCAATAAGGCAGCAGAGTCGAGCAACTGCTGATGACGGTGGCATCCACATCTGCGGACTTCTTCTGAAGGTACTTGTAGATTTCTTCATTCCATATATAGAAAGATATCTAACATCATCGTATGACAGTTTGCTCGGGTCAAGTGATTTTGGACAATACAAGCATTTTACAAAGTCACTGAACACATTCATATCTATTTTCATGGTAGCCCTGTCTTCCGAAATCTGAAATAAGCTGGCATGGAACTTTTCATCAGTAAGGAAGGCCGACATTATAACGTAATGTGAGATACCATAAAACTTTGGCAGAAAGTCGTTCCCTCCTATGGATAAAATGGCAGCCAGTTTCATTCCAGTAAAGGGGTCGTCAAAGTCATTCTCAAGAACCTCCAGGATCTTTGTAATGCAGTATGTTTCAGATGTCTTTCCTGGTTTCTGTAAACTGACGTAAACTTGCCGGAGGAACTTCCTATCTTCTCCCCGTTTCCAATGTTTTGATACAGCAAACATGTGAATCAGGACAGAGTCGATATCTCCCGAAGAAACTATGCTAAATATTGGACTTCTGCTGTCTGTATCATTTTCTCCAATGACCCAGTCTACTTGAGCCATTTCAGCCTCTCCTTTTCGCTGTTTGACGTCTTCAAGGATATTGCTCTCCTTGTAACCAGTGTCTCTGCTGTATATAAATCTAACAGGCACCGTGTACTTCATGCATTCACATTTCGCCACTGATGTAGACGGGATACTGGCTTCACAGTCACAAGTTCTTAAACAAAATTCACTGTCAATGTCAAGCTTAAGATCAAAACAGAAGGTGAAGTATTGTGCATTCTTTGCAACATATGTGCTTATCAAACTTTTGCCTTCATCTGTTTGGGTTACTGACTCTCTTTCAAAAAGGTTATCACTCAGAATTTCTGTGCCAGTTTTCAAATGGCTAATACAGGTGTAGGTTTCCTTACGCTGCCTTTGATTCCTTGTGGCTGACTTGAAGTCATTTGGGGTGAATGTATATTTTTCCTCACACATGACAACTTGCTCTACTGATGGAAACTGCTTTCGTACTTCTTTTAGCACACTGTTTTCAACATACTTCAAATACTGTAAACCAGTTTGTACCTTAGCCTTAAATTTCACTCCGGCAAATTCCAGGGTCACAAACTTAACACTGTTTCTAACAGAACCTGGAATATTAGTTGAGTTTGACCAGTACAGACCAGCTTCTGAAAGACTGTTCAGATCTTCGACACTGACATTTTTGTACTTTCTTGGAAGCTGCAGCTGATCATGAGGCTTAATGCAAATTGACAGCAGAGATGTTAATGCTTTCTGAACTCCCTGAGCTTTTTGGACTTTTGGTTTTGAACAATCAGGCTTTAAAAGTGCCTGGCAGGCATTCATCTCTGAAGAAAGAGCATCTATTTTCTTCTTCATGCGTTCAACTTTCTTTTGTCTTTTTTCCTCTTTTAGTTGTTTGTCTGTCTTGCTCATTTGTACAATTTTCAGTTTTGTTCTTCTTACTGTGGTCCCTTTGCTTTTTTTAACTTTATCAACCAGTGTCTTTGGCCCTTCAATTGCATCAGCGCGTGGATGGTCAGTGCTTTTGTACCCAAATATTTCTTCTTTACATGTAAATTTCTCAACCATATATTTACCAACAGATATTGTTTCACTGTCCAATACTGCAGTTGATAGCATTGTTTTTTCTTTATTGTACACGTTGTATGGTATGATATTTGTTGACGTTTCAAGAGCACCACGGCGTATTATCAAGACCGCTGTTGGAATTATATGCCTCAGGTCGTTCTCCGTGATATCAAATCCTGGTTCATAACTGTCTTTAGTACTATCATCTAGGGATCCCTTTTCAGTTGTTCTAGATTGATGAGCAGCATTTAGCTCATCAATGAGAGCCATTCTCGGAATAACTGAAGATAATGTACCGCCAGATCTGAAGCTTCGCAGTGCTTCCTTATGCTCCATTTCCCTCTGAGCATCCATTCCAAAGTTAGCTTGACTGTTTTCGTATGGTGTGGAAAATAACACACTTTTCATGTTCTGATAGAATATGCCCGATTTATAGTGTTGGAAGAGCAGCTCTGTAGCATATGGAGCATATGAGGTAGCGCCATTCAAGAAAGCAAATGGAATGGATTCCTTCACCGCCGAAAGAAGGAGCCTATATCCTTTAGGACCACCTATTCTTTCCCCAAGGTAAATTGCTGTTACCTCCTGACAATGTTTGGCCATTTCTACGTGCAGGCGGAAAGTAGCATTTTCTGATGCACCCAGGGCAATGAACTCCAAATACTTTGCATCCCATTTCTCCACCAGTTGTAAAGGATTTTGCTCTGACTCATCTAAGTCTCTGATAATTTGCTTTGATTCTTCCACTGTCAGAGAAAGAAGATATTGGAGGAAAAAGGCTAGTTGCAGCGCAGACTGTATTCTCCAGACATATCTTGTGGCCACATCAATATGATTCAAAGTCACAAGCTTTGTCCATTCTTTCTCCTTGTCATCTTTCATGTACTGAAGAATCTGTGTTAGACCGCAGTCTTTATATGCAGCAAACAGATTGATGATCTTAGATTTCCGCAAATGTAGTGGCGGAAAGTCTGGCAGGAAAATTTCATACTTGGAATCTTTTTTCATCAGTTGAAGGAGATTTTTCCCGATTTTGTTGTCAGGAGCAAACAGTATCTTTTTCTTTTCTTCCTTTCTGTTTGTATTTCCAGATTTTATCAAAAGATCATCTAGGATTTCCTGAAGTTTCAGTACATCATCATCTTTGCCAGTAGCAGGGGGAGGATGGCGACAAAGAAGAGGTGGTGGCTGGTACAATGTAAAGCCAAATAAACCGGTCAACATTTTAGATGTCAGTGACTTCCCGTATTCTTCCTCTTGAACATGACCGCTGGCCTGTTCAGGTGCATGTGTCTTCGGTGTTTCAATTATATTTTCTGCTTGAATGTCATCTAAAATACAAGCAAGATCTTCTTCCTCCAAGTCCACCTCTTCAAATCCGACATCAGTATCTGACAAGTGACCAGTGACTTCAGAATGAATATTACCTGTCAGATCATCTGAATGCTGATGATACTCTGAATGTTCTGTTGTGCATGAGGTCGGTTGATTTTCAGTATATTGAAGGGACAGAGCTTCCACAGAATCATAATAGATAGCTGCATATTCATCATTATCCATGTTCTGAATATGATTGAATCTTGTCAGAGTTTGAATGTTTTCTGTTGTTCTAACCTCTTTAGTTTGAATCGACTGAACAGTAATTGATGTACCAGCATCATCTCTTGAACTGTCATCAAATTCCTGAAGTTTTTAAATTTGCAATTTGAAATTCATGTAGAAGTAAAAATATGATATATGGTTAATTTTTCTTTCTTATTATTATAACTATTTCGTCTTTATAAGCCTTAGTTAGTCAAACTGAATGTGAGAGAATTACATTTGAATAACCAGTACATCTGACAATTTAAAACCAGGAAAAGCAAGTACTGTAAGCCATTTAGACCCCCCCCCCCCCCCCCCCCCGCCGCAGATTTTTTTCCTGCTGATAAAATGCAATAGCTGCCAAAAAGTAATTCCTTGTAATGATTTCCCATTTTTGTGATGGATTTTATTTCATATTCACGATTGTCGCTTTTGCTTGTAAGTTACTTCAACCCGCGTTTTTGCTGCTAAATGTAATTGAATCAATTAAATAGGGAAAAAGTGTCAAAAGTTTTTAATCACTTAAATAGGAAAAGTCTCAAGTTTTAATACCCTGGTACTTTTTGATAAATATATAGTCTCTCTTTACTCTTTAAGGATCTCCTTAACAAAAAGATATCAGGTATTGAACGTCTTTTAGAACCCAGTACTCAAAATTGCATAGAACATATAAGTTATAAGACTTTTCCACAAATACTATTTTATACTGCTGGTCATATTACATGTACAAATCAATTTAAAACCATCAAATACCTGGGGCTTTTCTAAATCATCTTCCATTTCAATGTCTGAAATTGCCTGCTCTTGAGACACGTCACTATCAAATTCATCCCCTTCCATACCCATTGACATAAATGATTTTTCAAGTTGTTCAAGTTCGTCCAGCTTTTCATGATGTGGTCGCTCAATAGCGAGTACAGAAACCATCAGTGTATAAATGTTATTTTCTGAAAAAAAAATTATGAGAAACGAAAAATAAATAAATAAACAAGAGATTTTATGGAAATGTATTCAAACCTGGATGATGACAGGACTTGCTGTTTTGTTTTCCTGCAAGAATCAATGAAATAAAATTTTAGAGGGCACAGATTTGAGGTTTTCATGGGGAAAGGTCTACGGGTGAGTGTGGAGGAATAATTGGAACTCCACAGGCATTTTGAATATCAGACGATTATGGTTTAGTATTTTGTCACTTTCCTAGATCTTATTTATGCGTATGTCACAGGGTGTAGGTAATAAGGTATATATACACTTGTACTGCCTTGCGGTACAAGGCGGCTTTTATAGCGTCGTGGTAGAGTGCTCGACTTTAGATCAAAGGGTCCCAGGTTCAATCCTCGGTCTTGGAGTTGAGACTTTTTAAGAGTTCGTGACAAATGGCGCCCAATGCAAAATCCAGCCTGACCCCTGTGCAGTAATTCCCCGAGCCTATTTCTACATGCAGCTCTTTAGCCTGGAACTTCGGGGACGAAGTCCAATTTGGTGGGGAAGAATGTCACAGGGTGTATGTAATTAGGTATATAAACACTTGTACTGCCTTGCGGTACAAGCCAGCTTTCATAGCGACGTTGTAGAGTGCTAGACTTTAAATCGAAAGGTCCCGGGTTCGAACCGCGGCCGGGTCATGGAGATTTTTTAAGAGTCCGTGACAATTGGCGCCCAGCGTTGGTTGTGCTAATGGCCTAGTCAAAACATATATATACAGTCAAACCTGTCTTAAGGGGTCACCCCATGGGACCCACAAAAATTGGCTGCTTAAGACAGGTGACCCCTTAATACAGGTTCATTTGCACTGTATTTTGGTCAAAGGGACCCCCAAAAAGTGGCTGCTTAAGACAGGTAACCCCTTAATACAGTGACCCCTTAAGACAGGTTCGACTGTATATATATGTAACAGTTTTTGATAAATCTAAGGGGGCTTTTAATATAAACTTTCTAGTAAATATAAGAATTTGTGGGGGTGGTGGTTGGGCAATGGTGTATGTTGTAACTTCCAGTGCCTGGGCGTCCTACTTATTTGGATAAAAGTAGGACAAGGGCGTACTGTGCTAGCAGTAGGTGTGGGCGGGGGTTGTTTGGATTTTTTTTCTCTCGTCTATCATTTCACTTTTCTTTCTCCCTCTCTCTGAGAGACGGCCCAATATAAATTGAAATACTGTCTCAAAGGGCCGTTAAACCCAAAACAATCAACCAGCCATAAGGATTTGTGATCTAAGGTCTTTTAATATAATGATTTCTTGTAGAAAGTAGTATGTTAAAAACAAATCGGAGCCAATCTCCAAATTTGCATACATTTATATATCACCAACTTCACCCTAGTGGATTAATTTCAGACATGGTCATAAAGTCGACCACCCCTTCAGTAACTGAGGTGCTGTAGCTAGGTTGGCATGCACAGACCTTGCAGAAGTTGTTGGTAAAGTAACTTTTGATCACCCCCTCTGGGTTATTGGTATTTTGCAGAATGTAACAGAACGGAACAGGTACTAGTCTCCTCCTCTCCCGTACGCAGCCACAGTTTTGTTCTGTTTCAGTTTTAGTAAAGGCCTAGCGGTAGGTAACTACAGATGCAGCCGCCCTCCTGGTTTCTTAATAAGTAATTATTGATTTTTATTACAAATTTGATTGCTAAATTTGCATTTTATGGAATAAACATCTATTACCTCCCTTGTCAATCATAAATAAACCATGCGATTCATTATGTATTTTACGGAATAAAGTGCATTTATTACCTCCCCTGTCATTCTTATACATTTACAATGCAATTTATTCCGTAAAATGTCTCTGTTCTGTTCCGCAAACTACCAATAGCCCCCCTTCGTGTGCATTTACTTACCCTGCTTTATCTTTTTCCAAACTGGTAAAAAATACCATCTGTTCATCAATAAGAATGAGGCATGTACCTCTGCTTCTTCCTCAGACAAACAGAACAATAAGTCTTGGCCCTTTTCTTTTGAAATGTGTATATCCTCTAGGCATACACAAGACCCTGTCCCATCACATTCTGCATTGGTGTGCCAGCTCTGGATAGTATCGCTGTTCATGGGCAATCCTTTTACAGAAAGTGGCAGAGTACACAGTTGAAATGATCTGCTTTCACCACGCATTGTATCCTGGTGCTTTGACAGCCTTACTAAATTATCCATCATAAAAAGTAATATGCATTCCCTGAGATTTACCAAAGAAGTGCTGCCTGTTGAAGACGGGGCTGAGCTTATCGGATACCGTTTCACAAATGTGTTGTAATAACACAAATCCTTATTTGCCCTCTCTTTCAGCTGCCGTTCAGCTTCATTAAGACTAGAGGTTACCCCAGCGGCACTTGTTATTTCAAAGACGCTTGTTATGCTGTGAAAATGCGCACACAACTCATTAGTATTTCTCTGCTGTAGAACACCAATGTGCTTTCTGTTTAGGATATTTAGAAGTCTATCGTATGTTATATAAAGTTTCTCCATTTTACTTTTCAGGAATAGTTCAGTATTTTTGCTTTTCTTCATACTGTTTTTGTTAATAAATGACCCTAATATGATTTGCATTATCAATGGAACATCTGTGTACCACTCTCGTATGATGTCAAATGTTGTCCAGCCCAGAGGTGAAATGTTGATTTCTTCATGAAAGCAAGCACCACACATGTCTTGTGTCTGTTCTTGTTCTTCTGGTTCGTCAGGCGTTTGAACTGAATAAATAATGCTGTCGATTTTTCCATGAAACAGATCATCCCGAAACTGATATCTGCTGCAGTTTTCATCAGTTATATAATTCTTAATAGTTCCAGGGGTCACAAAAACTACTTCAGGACAGTTTTCCTTATGTTTTCTGTTTATGTAGCACTTTGCCAGGAAAGCTAGATCATTCAGTTCTTCCTGCTCAAGACAACTTGTGACTTCCATTACTGTATGTATACCTTTTAAATGCACACAGTTCTCATCACAGTCCACAGCAACAATACGCAACACTTTGTCTGGTGCGCTAGTGTCAGTATATGCTAACATGGTATTTTCAAGATACACAGGATCATGGTTTGCGATACCACGTAGGAGAACTCCATTTAACTTATCATGAGCAGTTTTTCGTTTGTTCCTTTGCTGCACAGAACCATTTGCTTGCTCTAATATGGTAGCTGTGATGTCTGTTACTGTGTTTAACATCTTCAAATATTGTAATCTTTCTTTTAAGCTTTTTTCATAACTAGTGAGCTCATGGCCTACATATTTGGCAAAGTGGTGTTCAAATATACACACTTTCTTCCAATTAACTTCAGAAAACGAACATCGGTACTGGTTGTGAATATATGGTGTCTCAAATACTTCACTGTCAAGGCCTTCGGTCATCTGCTCTTTTATATGCTGGAAGCACTTGCTTTCCACAACCGTTTTATAAATTTGAAGAATGGTTTCCTCCTCTTCATTTTTTTTACCACCAAGAATGTATTTTGTTACTTGCATCGAAATTTTACGGCATATTTCCAAGTTATCAGCATGACTGAACATATATCGTAAAACAGAGTGAAATTTTAAGTATACAGTATTGTCTTCTGTCTTAACTGCATCACTGTATCCTTCAATTTCCCGGCGAACATTGCTTGGCTTTATATTTTTCAAATTATCTGTTGGTTTGTGATTCTCCTGGAGGTACTGGATGAATTCATTGAAACACACAAAAAATTCACCGGATATTTCCTTTAGATTCAGATCACGGAGAAGTGCGCTTTTAGCCATAATAAATGGTCTGTTTATTGGTTAATCCACTAACCTGATGCAGGAATATATATCTATCCAAGGGATACAGTTCAACAACAATTTGAAACCACTGTTGTCAGAAGTAAAATATTTTCACATATGTTTTAAATACTGTTTCATCTTCGTAACACATAAACAACAAATAAAACGAAACTGATCTAATAATTAAAGTACAAATCAGTTGTAAAGAACCATATAATAGCATTTGCACCTTATGTGCTCATTGACAATGGAAGTGGGTGATATTTCTTAAAAACTATTAGTCACTGGTGGAGAGTACATTTTCTTCTGATATGCTTACAAATATGGCAAATGAGGTTTTAATTGTCATTTTCAATCTTTGATCTACCTTCTGTCTACTATTTCATGTATATGGTCAGAATAATAATATCACTGAAACTTTTGAGTAAACCTGGAAAAACATAAGATACAAACATCTATTATTTTGTTTTCCTGTAAACAGAATATATAGCAGGTTTCTTAGTACTTTGATTATTTGGATATACTCAACTTTAAGTGAGAAGCAATGGTAGCATTTTTTTTTCAAACTACCTGTAAAAATGTAGTTGTTGTATTGTACTTATGGCTAAATCCAAGTACCTGACACTCTGAAAGTGTGTAAAGTCAGACTTAACAACATGTATAAGTCCATATTTCTGTACAATGTTTGTTAAAATATGTTGTACATTTGTTTTTGAAGAAAACAAAATAAATTGTTACCCTCCTTAAGACTTCCTTGTCAAGGCACTTTTAAGGAGGGACAATAGCATGTGTTTTAAGTAAACAGGGATATCATCTCACAATAAAAAACAAAAGTTTACTTCATCTAAACCTCTGTCTTCACTAGCCAAGGGTACTAAGTCCTCTTTTTTTTCTATCATACCCTTTGCCAACAGCCTATTCTCAGATCGGATTTTTCCACAACGCCACCTTGCTGCTGCAGCAAGTTGTTCCCCCCTGTCACATGTTGTTTTTATACCAATTAGAAGATCAGTTTTAAAACACAGTTGTTCCACAACTTCACATAATTGTTCAAAAACACTGATGAACTGGTTAGATATTGACCATCAGATTCTGCTCTTTTTTTTTTTTTTTTTTTTTTTGGTAATTGTTCACAGTAAACACGATAGTCTTCTATCAACAAGAGTCCCTGCTTTGTGGAAAATGTTTTGTTATAGATAATTTGTTTGGATGCGATGGAAGTTGCTCGCATCCAATGAAATACCACAGTGTTAAATTCAATTTACAAATAGGCCGTTGGCCAAGGGTACGTAAGGAACAAAGTGGACTTAGTACCCTTGACTTGCTAAGATAAATTTCTTTGATAACCAAGGGTGCTAAGTCTACTTTGTTTCGAACATACGCGAGGAACAAAGTGGACTTAGTACCATTGGCGTACGTAAGGGACAAAGTGGACTAAGTACCCTTGACTTGCTACGATGAATATCTTCGCTAGCCAAGGGTACTACGTCCACTCTGTTTCTGACGTACCTAAAGACCAAAGTGGAACATAGTGGACTTAGTACCCTGTGCGTACATAAGGAACAAAGTGGACTTAGTACCCTTGACTTGCTACGATGAATATCTTCGCTAGCTAAGGGCACTATGTCCACTTTTAGTCTGAGGTACTTAAAGACCAAAGTAGACTTAGTGCCCTTGGCTTGCAAAGATGCTAAACTTCCAGACATATTCTTTCATAATTTTAAAGGTAATAGTTTTTTTTTCTGATTATTATAACCATTTTAATTTATTCATGTATTACAGTATTTGGTCCAGCAAATTTAGGAAAAATAAAAAGATATATAAGAAAAATACCTGCTGAAAGAAATATATTTCTATTTTTTTTTCTTCTTGCTAATGTAAACAGAATTATAACACATATTGAAAGTAACACACAAACAATGAAATGGAATTTGCTGGCTGAAGTGTTAAATTTGATACTGGGACATCTGGAGAATAATTAGTTGTGGAAAGTAGTATTAGATAATAATGGCAGCTAGCTGAAAACCACAAGATTATTTCAGAGATTTATTGCCTCCCAAACCGGGAGAGATTCTAGCAATAGGTGATAGAGTGTATACAACATAGCAGTGAAACAGTCTAATGCCAGTAAAGTTTTCGCTTTCAGAATACTTTTGTCGCTAGTTATGTTGTTGTGAAGAAAAGTTTTAGCTTTCTGAAATTGTTTGTTCTTTTCATATTTTTTCACAGAAAAGAACAATCAACAATAAATACTCACTTTTCGTAAAAAGGTAAAGGTAAAGGTTTGCCATAGCCTAATAGCCGTAGGGGCAGTGGGGGTTAGAGATCCACTGTATCTTGGGCACAGCTGATGAAAGGCGGAGCCCATCCCTCTCCTTTCGCTGCATTATCCTTCCCTGATTCGAAAAAGGTACCCATTTACTGCTGGGTCGACAGAGAGAGTTTTCCAGTCATCGGATGGCGACGGTGAGCCGCGAACTCACGACCTTCTGGTGACTTTCTGCACAACAGCCGAGCCACTCTAACCACTCGACTACGGCGCCTCTCCTCTCCGTTTAGACACTTTTTGTATACAATGTAAATAACTTTGTGACTGGAATTCTTACCAAGACTGCCAGAATGGTGAATTATATTTGATTTCATATACCGTATTTATTCCTAGAAATGCCGTGAGCATTGCAATTTACAAGTCCTGTAAACAAAATTGGGGCAAAATGTCATATTTTGGGGCCTCTGCTTCTATAGAAAAGTGAGGGGGAGGGGGTTGATAAGAGTCATCTGGCAGAATATTCGTATTTGATAGTGACCATTGATTTCTTACAGCTATACAGGTAGAATCTCCGGATATCCTTCGGCAGTTCTCCGAAACTAGACGACAACAGGCGATAATCGCAGGTGTCAAATTAATCCCTCAGGCTAAATACCCTTATCTCCGTCATGATAAAAATTTGAACTTTATGGCTTTAACTGAATTTCATTCCCGAGTCAGTTGATGAAAAATCTAATTTCGGTAGAATGGGTAGGTATAATACATGAATCAGTCTTACAACTCAACTTCTTTTTTTTTTCGTGGGGGGGGGGGGGGGGGGGGGGGGGGGGGGGGGAGAGAGAGAGAGAGAGAGAGAGAGATAATTCTTAAACTATACGATAGAAGACAACTTAAAGGATTAGTTCATTATTTGAGTCTCTATTTCGTATCGTAGGTGAAACTTCAAACCGACCGAACAAACAAACAAACAATATGATTTCTTTAAAGGCCCTATTGCTCTATAAACATGAAAAATTTCATCACGAGGTATTGCTGCAAGCTTCTCACCATAGTTTCCTCATTGTAACTGGCCGTAATCGGCCGACTTTAAACAAATAAAACATCCATGAGTTTCACATAAAAAGGGTTTGAAAAATTATTTGGGTCATTTTAGTTGGCAACTAAAATGACCTACTTTCGATTTCATGTCCTTGAATAAAATGGTAAAAATACAATGTACAAGGGTGGGGCCCCATTCACTGTGGCGCTTTTGTTTATATTGCATCACTCAACCGGAAACCAGAAAAGGAAAATCATATTTTGTTGAGCGATTTGTAGTTTTTCAAAAACTATTTACCACACTTTTTGCCAGCTATTTTGGATCAATTTATGCACATCAGCCTACATTTTATCATCAAACGTGACGGTTGAAAGGCTTTTCATAATGATTTGTGTTTGGACGTTTTTTACACTGATAGGACTACGGAGACTTTAAGTTTGTACTTCGGTGAAAAAAATAAAGAAATAAGTCGAAGAGTATATGAAAGTAACCAGGTGATAAACGAATTAACCCATTAAGGCCTTGCGTCTGATATAAAGAGCATAGGCAAACAGTGTAGACCAAGATCAGACGCAGGAAAACACGGCGTCTTAACTGGCTCTACACTGTTTGCATTACACAAATGGGTATTTCTCTTATAAAAATGATCAGAATAAACTAAGCCAGACACCCTTAATTGACAAATGGACACATTCATTTGATAGGGATAGAACATTCCACTGGGCAAAAATGGGTTAATCAATGAAATAAAGAAATGTTCTATATTTGATGTCTTAATTTCAAAGTAAATAGATAAAAATTCTGTATTTTAATTCCTTCATTTCAACTTAAAACAGCTATTTCAGAGTAGTCCTGGTTGCTCAGTGGGTTAGGCGCTTGCTTACTGATCAAGCGGATCCGGGTTTGAGCCCCGCATGAGGCGAGAATCTTTTCTACCGTTAAAGGGGTGCCATTGCACACAGCCTTTCACAATCACTCTGCCGTCGTCTTGATATGACTGAAATACTGAAGAACAGGACGTAAAATCACAGATCATCCAACCATCATCAGTTATTTCATGATTTTTTTCTACGCGCTCTGACATATAGTTTTGAGTATTATATATTAATCTCGAGCCATTCACACTATGAATTTCAATGTAATAATCAAATCTCGCCATTTATCGAGATAAGACGCGTTACTTGAGCGTTAGGCGCATGGGCGGAAACAATGTGAAAAAGGTCTTTTCCCATATTGCCTTCGTCGTCTTTAGACAATATATATTTGACCGCGACAAAACACATTTATACAAAGTGGCATGTGCGCTAAGCGAAGACTCAGATCAGTCTGGGCATCCGCCAAGTATGATGAGTCCTCGCTGTCGGCATGTAGGTAGCTTAGACCCTAAGCTACCTTTTAAGCGCATAGCGGAGACTCTAATCAGAATGGGCGAAGTCCAGGCGGATCTGAGTCTTCGCTGGTCGCACATGTCACTTTGTTTGTTTTGTCATGTCATGGCTCATTTATTGCGACACGGTACTGTGGACGCGTGCCGTGTCATTTGTATTGTTTATTTAACGATGAATACCCCAGTTAGTTACATAAATCGACAAAGAGAAATAATCGAATTTGAGCCTTGTTGAAGTATTTTCACTTTAAACATATGAGAAAACAAAAAAGTGTTAACATGAAGACCGTCTGTGGAAAAAAAAAAAAAAAAAAAACACCAACAAACAAAAATAACTTAACTCTACAAAAGTATGTAGTTTTCTGGTTCGTACGAAGAAAACTCTACTTCATCTAAAGTCCGCCGAATGTTTATTTTCAAACACAAACAATGAATAAGCAAAAATAAAGTTCTTCTTCTTGCCAAAGCAGGCATCCCTTGCAAAGAAACTGAGAAATAAAAATAAATTAAAAAAAAAGATACTGAAAAATAACATTACAAAAATTAAAAATAAGAAATAAAAAAAGATAAAAATGACAATAAATAAATTATTAGCTTGTTAATGTAAAGACAACTAGATAATACGATTTCATAAAGTTCATAATAAACAGAAGTAGTAAAACTGTTTTGCTAACATACTACTGATTTCAAGGCGAATTCAGACAAATGAATATAGATACGTGGAGAGAGAGAGAGAGAGAGAGAGAGAGAGAGAGAGAGAGAGACATGGAATGAGACAGAGAGAGATACAGAGAGAGAGAGAGAGAGAGAGAGAGATACTTAGTGTGTCTCTTTGTCTCGCAAAAACAATCGTTAATGAGCAACTACTGAGCAAAAGCTCAATGGCGAAACACACCGACATTAGTTTACTAATTGGCATTAGGCAATCATAAGATAATTGTCTTTCAATTCTGCACCAATGATATAAATTATTTCACAACTTAAAAGAAGTTTGCCGATCGACTTTTCGTCTTCATGTAAAGCTAATTAGACCGGATCGAAGACTGAAATTTGAATATGTTTGCATCAATTATTTTTCGGACGCACGGCTTCAATTTCATTCTTACATCAGAAAACTTTGGTCTACATTACAGGGCGGCTCTGGACCAGAAAAAAATATTCTTTCACCTTTTAGTTTCAAGCAGGCTGAATGAACCTACATTTGCATAATTTAGCTACTTGAAAATTGATTACTACAATATCCAGTCATAAATTGTGTATCATACTCTTCATACATTTAATCTGCGCCTAAGGCTATTACCTAAAGCCGCGTCGTCTTTCGTCGAAGTTTTGACGGAAACGCACGGAAACGACCGGCATACAAAAATCATTAATTAAAATTTGAACAAATAATGAAAAAAGACCATTTTATCATTTAGCTAGACTAATAAAAATTACATCAGATAAAAATATATTCTTTCTTCTCTTCTGATCCATTTGTGATGCATAACCTTTTGTATCAATTTCAATTTGATTCTAAATAAGCGGTCGAATTTGTGTGCCCTAGTTGTTTTACGGAGATTTTGTTATTTGTTTAATTAAATTATATACCTCTAGATAATCACCCAAAAAAGACCATTTTGTACTAGTGCTAGAATCAAAATTAAAACACGATATTAAAGATGAAGAATTGTATTTTCTGATACCGTTTGTGATGTAAAAATATATTTAGAATAATAAAAGTTATTAAGGGATAATGAAATTTCCCCATATAACCCGTGTATACCAAATTGGTTCACACCTGTAGAAGTACAAGTACGCAGTTTCTTCACCATGGTAGGCTTTTATAAGAAGAAATACGGTATACCAGTGCCAGGTACAAAATGCATATGTCTGTGTGTAATAGAAACAAGTGGAGATTATATTATTATTTTTTCCCATCATATTTTTGTGTTTGTCAGTTCGTGAGGAATATGTCTTTGGCTGTGTAACATGGGAATGTTTTTTTTTTGTTGTTGTTGGGGTGTTGTGGGGGGGGGGGGGAGATGGGGTGGGGGGTGGGGCAAGAGATGGGGTCCTTGACCTGGCAGTTTTACAACTGTCTAGACAGTATTTGTCATATCAGGACAATGAAGGGGTGATTATGGATGGCTCTATGCAATGTAGCAGCCTCGTGATCCAAAGTCGGGGACGCTGCTCCTGCAGCCATAAGGAACCTTTGGGTCCTAATACCGAGAAGTCTTTTTGTATGAGTTTGAAGATTTTTCATGCTCAGTGGCCGGGCCGCATAGCGCAGTCAGTAGCGTGTCTGACTCAAGAGCTAAAGGTCACGGGTTCGATACCCGGACCGGCCACATATTTTCGTTTCTCCTTCCACTGATTCAAGAAGGGCAGTTGTCGGTATCTGGCGAAAGTATGTGCACTTATTACTGTTAACCACTTAGAAGGTCTAAGCCTGCCCAGATATAGTGTGGTTAGGGTAACTGACCGTCCCAACATGACCATAACTGTTTACCGTGGACATAAAACAATAAAACAACAACAGTATTTTGAAGACTATGCTTATTTTTGAAGACTATTTCATATTTATTTTGCCCTCACTTGGATGACGAATGGATGACTTGGATTTCGCGTCTTTTTCTACAGTATTTCAGTCAAATCAGGTCAATGCAATTTACTTCTGCATAGATTTCCACCTCCAGCAGGAATCCAACCCGGGACCGCTTGATCAGCAGGTCTGCACTTAGCCCACTGAGCTACAGGGGCTTTTTTCTCATTTGAAAATGATCAAACTGACGAAATACGTGCATAAAATTTGCTTAAGAATCATAATGTATTTTATGGACATGAAGATGAGGGTATTGTGTTTGTAGGAAAAAATATTAAAATCTAATGGAACTCCGTCAATGTGTCACCTGTTAATAGTGAAGAGACTGGTAGTAATTCAAGTAACATACAACACCAACCTGAGCCAACAGGAACTAGTTTTTGTTTGATTCTATAAATGTGCCATGACTGATTCCGTAGGCCCTTCCATTAAACTTTGTCTTGTTTGTCAAAAACAATGCACTAACTCATCAACTAAATTTTAATTTGTTTGTGTAAAACAAAACAAACAAGTAATCTGGGGCCAGATCGATTGAATAAACATGTGTTTTGCACAAATAAGTTAAAAAATGTACCAAAATGAATGATATTTATCAAAGGCATAGCTAGGCAGGAGCCGAGACGCCAGAGCGGTCATGAAACTCCTAAAAACCTGAGTTAATTTAAGAAGAAGTTTTTAGATTTCAGTTGTTGCAAAACCTTTGGAAGCATCCATTTTTCTTGGTCTGGCTGTGCATACAAGAAAATATGACATGGTGGTTTAAATTTCTAAATTTGTGTCCAAACATAACAATTCCAAACATTATTTTTAATGACTATACGGTTAAAAGACTGATATTTCCAGAGATACATCAAACATGTTTTGTTTATGATGGAATAAGTTTTATTACATAACCTGCCAGAAAAGCCTAGTTTTAAATGTGCATCTCGCTAAAATAACCTGCTTTACGGTAAAATAGATATACATGTATATGGTACATAGAGGTAAATAACATTAACTTATAAACTGCTTCATTATAATACAAGAATTCCGCGGAATGCTATGTCGCACCACAATAGCAGGGATCATGTTCAGAAGAAAGTGAAAGCAAAAATTGAAAACCAAAAGAAAACGAAATAGCTTCAGACATATTCTGACACAAATTTTGTCAAAATCCGCCAAATGATTCTTAAGGTACTGCCATTTTTAGCTCGCCTGTACGAAAGTACAGAGAGCTATTGTTGTCACTTGGACGTCGGCGTTGGCGTGGGCGTCACACTTTAAAGTTTTACGTTAAAGTTTTTTTATGTGATGGGCAAGGCACTGCAGGCGAGCTTTCATGTACGGGGACAGGTCTTGTTATATTTTTTGCTATTTTTAGTAACAGTGGATGGCAGCCATCTTGGATGGCCAAACTGCCAAAAAAAAACACTATATGCAAGGATCGATCATTCTGAAACAAAATTGGTCCAGATCCATTCAGGGGTTCCTGAAATATAGTCATTTTCATGTTTCTGCTATTTTAGAAAAAAGTCCTTTCAAGTGTCATTCTGATTAAATCTGAACAAAATCTTGCCAGTGAAAACTTATCGATTTGTCGGCATTCAAACAAAATTCAGACTCTTTAACCAAATGTAGGTCACTGTGACCTTATTCCGCAATATTTTTTTTCCATTTTCATGATTTTTAAAAAGAAGGTCTTGTGATGTTCCATGCAAAGTTTCAGCTAAATATACCTTGTGGTTCTAGAGAAAATGTTAGTTTTGTTGTTTTGCTATATTTAGTAACAGCGGCCATCTTGAATTTTCGACCAGGCTGAATTTCTGTAATGTGAAGCCCTCTACTCTGTTCATGCTCCATATGAAATTGGAGGATCATTGCTGCAGTGGTTTTGGAGAAATTAACTGTACAAATCTTAACGCCAGGGTTGACATAAAAGTGAACAGACTGACGGACGAACGGAATGATGGACTGAAAACGGGACGCTACGTCACACCTTGCTAAAGCAGGTGCGACAAAAAAAAGACACAAAAAAGGATCAAAAGGCATATGCGAACTGCAAAAAAATATATTAATAAATAAAAATAAAAAAATGCAGATCAGCCTATTTGGAATTTTCTATGTATTCATAGAGGCACAATAAAGGCCCCATTCCCAACTGAAATTTCTTTAAAATCTTGCAGAATTCCCAAATATTGCACATTGCTTCTCAAAGGGAATTTTTATTCCCAAATAACCATTTTTTCTCCAATTTCAGGACAAAGCCCATGTCTCAAAAAACATGGATAAACACTAAGCTGCCTGTGCATTTAGTGTGATTACTGTCTTGCTTGGTCACTTAAAACTCTCCAGGTTCCAGACTAGGCAGATAATTGTGAGCAGTGAAGACTTTTGTTCTGATGAGCAGGCTGATTGGTCACATGTCATAAACAATATTTTTGTGGCGAGTAATGAGTCGCAACAAATGATGAACATATTTTCCTCGCCAAAAGTTTAGCATAACGTTAAATAAATATTGTGATGTGAGTGACTTTTCTTTTACACCAATTCAACGTTTTGTAATGCTAAATATTTTGGCGAATACGAAATTACTGCTTTTGCAATTATTAAAACAAAGCAATATTTGCTTTCGAAACAAGGTTGACGCTACTGCTGAATACAAATGTGACTTTTTCCTTAAAATAAGCAAATGTAATAAAAATGAACTTTAATCGAATCGCTAATAAGACTCATAAAGAACATTTCTGCTGGGCATACTTATACCCCCCCCCCCACCGGCATACGAAGTATGTCGAGGGGTATATAGTTTTAAATGTATATGTATTAAATGCGTTTTTATTAGGGGTTGGCGCTGGTCAGGGTTATACGTGAGCCCCTGCTCACTTGCTCTAGTTTCAGTTTGAGGTGACTGAAAGAAAGGCAGAAGTATTCAGGGCAAAATGCAACTACCGGTATCACTTTGTTTCTATCAACAGAACCATCTGTTAATCTGTTCTAAGGAACTTGTTAAAATGTTGGTTTATCTGATTTAACAGTGCTCCAGACATTGGAAGTATTTGGGGATGATGCTGGAATTATTATATTAAACTCAACAAAGACATGTTGTAGCCCCTCATTATTAGAAGTGCATTGATAAAAGCAATTCTAATAAAGGGTCATTGCTGGTCTGTGTGGAGAAGTAACAAAACATCCCAGAATAATATTTTTAAAAAAAAAAGTGTTTCAATTTGGAGCTCTGATTTATTGTTTGTAATATAATACGTGCCCATGAGGGGAAAGCCAGTCTTAATCTTAAACCGCATAAGGACTGCTCTAATGCACTGTCTGATCAGAGACTGAGCAGTCTGTCCAGCGACCATTAAAGATTTTCAAACATGAAGTATGCAAGCTCTAACTATATAATGCATGCGTGCAGGCTCTTCTTAGCTCTGACAATGTGCATTTCATAATGTCTCAAGACAGGTTTTCTTTTTATACTGCTTATACACCATGGCAGTAAGAGTGAACTTGCTCTTATTGTGATGCAGAAAAAGACTATAGTTTGTAGCAGACTAAAAATTTACAATGAGTCATGCTGAGGAAAATCTTCATCCCTCAAAATGAGCAGTGTACCTATGTCTGGCCTAGGAGTACTCTTGTGCCCCACCAGAAAACTCTCAGTGTTTTGAAATATGAAACCCACACTGATAAATTCTCTGCAGCAGGCTTTCCCTCCTATGAACTAAATATAGACTATAGTCTTTATCTAAAACAGAGAGAGAATTTTGCTCACTAATTGATTCTGATGTATGAAGTGGCTAGTTTATCAAAATAAACAAATTCCTCCTGCTTATGCCAGTATAGACTCTTTCACAGTCTTACAATGTTGTATTGAAGACTGTACCTAACCACCATAGGTATTAACTTCTCCAGCCATCCCAAGCTATTCATTGGTCCAATTTTATTAGCTGTACCACCTCACACAGAGCGTCTGCTAATGCTCTCTCCTTATTTTAGAAAGCAATAAAATACCTGTCTAGAGAGAAAGTGTATAAACTACCCCAGACGTTGTTTTCTTATCTGAGAATAAAGTTTTAAAGAAGATTTTGCTTGTTTAATTGGCGTTTTTTCTATTATTCTATCACATAAATTTCACTCACATATTTCTATTTACGGTATTGTTTAAATTTCGACTTCATGAGTTACATGTTAAATGCCAAAATCTTGATCAGACTGCTCCTATGCCCCGTGTCTACACTGTCTGCACAGTCCCAATTTCATATTGTTTTACCTTTTAACACATTTTTTCTTATGGCAATAGACTTTAATGTTTAAATAATATTCCATGAAATAAGTTTATCTGAAAAATCTCTCAAACTCCCACTAACACTACATGATTCACATCTGTAAATATTTATCTACATTGCATTATAAACAAATGATCTGATTTCACAAATACGAGGTAAATTAAGCAGTAATCTGATAAATTAATATACAATTGGGCCATAAAATACTTACTATCAGGAGATAGTATCTGTGGGAGTAGCTGCTTCTCAAGTGAGAGAGTATTGCACAATTGGAAAAGCCGTTTCAGTGTATAAGCTATTAATAGGTTACCTAGCAGACAGGTTTACAAGGCAAAAGGACGCTGAAGCTGACCTAGAATCAAGTTTTCTGTCAGTGCTAGATTGGTTAGGTACTGTCTATGTATACAACATAGCAGTGAAACAGTCTAATGCCAGTAAAGTTTTCGCTTTCAGAATACTTTTGTCGCTAGTTATGTTGTTGTGAAGAAAAGTTTTAGCTTTCTGAAATTGTTTGTTCTTTTCATATTTTTTCACAGAAAAGAACAATCAACAATAAATACTCACTTTTCGTAAAAAGGTAAAGGTAAAGGTTTGCCATAGCCTAATAGCCGTAGGGGCAGTGGGGGTTAGAGATCCACTGTATCTTGGGCACAGCTGATGAAAGGCGGAGCCCATCCCTCTCCTTTCGCTGCATTATCCTTCCCTGATTCGAAAAAGGTACCCATTTACTGCTGGGTCGACAGAGAGAGTTTTCCAGTCATCGGATGGCGACGGTGAGCCGCGAACTCACGACCTTCTGGTGACTTTCTGCACAACAGCCGAGCCACTCTAACCACTCGACTACGGCGCCTCTCCTCTCCGTTTAGACACTTTTTGTATACAATGTAAATAACTTTGTGACTGGAATTCTTACCAAGACTGCCAGAATGGTGAATTATATTTGATTTCATATACCGTATTTATTCCTAGAAATGCCGTGAGCATTGCAATTTACAAGTCCTGTAAACAAAATTGGGGCAAAATGTCATATTTTGGGGCCTCTGCTTCTATAGAAAAGTGAGGGGGAGGGGGTTGATAAGAGTCATCTGGCAGAATATTCGTATTTGATAGTGACCATTGATTTCTTACAGCTATACAGGTAGAATCTCCGGATATCCTTCGGCAGTTCTCCGAAACTAGACGACAACAGGCGATAATCGCAGGTGTCAAATTAATCCCTCAGGCTAAATACCCTTATCTCCGTCATGATAAAAATTTGAACTTTATGGCTTTAACTGAATTTCATTCCCGAGTCAGTTGATGAAAAATCTAATTTCGGTAGAATGGGTAGGTATAATACATGAATCAGTCTTACAACTCAACTTCTTTTTTTTTTCGTGGGGGGGGGGGGGGGGGGGGGGGGGGGAGAGAGAGAGAGAGAGAGAGAGAGATAATTCTTAAACTATACGATAGAAGACAACTTAAAGGATTAGTTCATTATTTGAGTCTCTATTTCGTATCGTAGGTGAAACTTCAAACCGACCGAACAAACAAACAAACAATATGATTTCTTTAAAGGCCCTATTGCTCTATAAACATGAAAAATTTCATCACGAGGTATTGCTGCAAGCTTCTCACCATAGTTTCCTCATTGTAACTGGCCGTAATCGGCCGACTTTAAACAAATAAAACATCCATGAGTTTCACATAAAAAGGGTTTGAAAAATTATTTGGGTCATTTTAGTTGGCAACTAAAATGACCTACTTTCGATTTCATGTCCTTGAATAAAATGGTAAAAATACAATGTACAAGGGTGGGGCCCCATTCACTGTGGCGCTTTTGTTTATATTGCATCACTCAACCGGAAACCAGAAAAGGAAAATCATATTTTGTTGAGCGATTTGTAGTTTTTCAAAAACTATTTACCACACTTTTTGCCAGCTATTTTGGATCAATTTATGCACATCAGCCTACATTTTATCATCAAACGTGACGGTTGAAAGGCTTTTCATAATGATTTGTGTTTGGACGTTTTTTACACTGATAGGACTACGGAGACTTTAAGTTTGTACTTCGGTGAAAAAAATAAAGAAATAAGTCGAAGAGTATATGAAAGTAACCAGGTGATAAACGAATTAACCCATTAAGGCCTTGCGTCTGATATAAAGAGCATAGGCAAACAGTGTAGACCAAGATCAGACGCAGGAAAACACGGCGTCTTAACTGGCTCTACACTGTTTGCATTACACAAATGGGTATTTCTCTTATAAAAATGATCAGAATAAACTAAGCCAGACACCCTTAATTGACAAATGGACACATTCATTTGATAGGGATAGAACATTCCACTGGGCAAAAATGGGTTAATCAATGAAATAAAGAAATGTTCTATATTTGATGTCTTAATTTCAAAGTAAATAGATAAAAATTCTGTATTTTAATTCCTTCATTTCAACTTAAAACAGCTATTTCAGAGTAGTCCTGGTTGCTCAGTGGGTTAGGCGCTTGCTTACTGATCAAGCGGATCCGGGTTTGAGCCCCGCATGAGGCGAGAATCTTTTCTACCGTTAAAGGGGTGCCATTGCACACAGCCTTTCACAATCACTCTGCCGTCGTCTTGATATGACTGAAATACTGAAGAACAGGACGTAAAATCACAGATCATCCAACCATCATCAGTTATTTCATGATTTTTTTCTACGCGCTCTGACATATAGTTTTGAGTATTATATATTAATCTCGAGCCATTCACACTATGAATTTCAATGTAATAATCAAATCTCGCCATTTATCGAGATAAGACGCGTTACTTGAGCGTTAGGCGCATGGGCGGAAACAATGTGAAAAAGGTCTTTTCCCATATTGCCTTCGTCGTCTTTAGACAATATATATTTGACCGCGACAAAACACATTTATACAAAGTGGCATGTGCGCTAAGCGAAGACTCAGATCAGTCTGGGCATCCGCCAAGTATGATGAGTCCTCGCTGTCGGCATGTAGGTAGCTTAGACCCTAAGCTACCTTTTAAGCGCATAGCGGAGACTCTAATCAGAATGGGCGAAGTCCAGGCGGATCTGAGTCTTCGCTGGTCGCACATGTCACTTTGTTTGTTTTGTCATGTCATGGCTCATTTATTGCGACACGGTACTGTGGACGCGTGCCGTGTCATTTGTATTGTTTATTTAACGATGAATACCCCAGTTAGTTACATAAATCGACAAAGAGAAATAATCGAATTTGAGCCTTGTTGAAGTATTTTCACTTTAAACATATGAGAAAACAAAAAAGTGTTAACATGAAGACCGTCTGTGGAAAAAAAAAAAAAAAAAAAACACCAACAAACAAAAATAACTTAACTCTACAAAAGTATGTAGTTTTCTGGTTCGTACGAAGAAAACTCTACTTCATCTAAAGTCCGCCGAATGTTTATTTTCAAACACAAACAATGAATAAGCAAAAATAAAGTTCTTCTTCTTGCCAAAGCAGGCATCCCTTGCAAAGAAACTGAGAAATAAAAATAAATTAAAAAAAAAGATACTGAAAAATAACATTACAAAAATTAAAAATAAGAAATAAAAAAAGATAAAAATGACAATAAATAAATTATTAGCTTGTTAATGTAAAGACAACTAGATAATACGATTTCATAAAGTTCATAATAAACAGAAGTAGTAAAACTGTTTTGCTAACATACTACTGATTTCAAGGCGAATTCAGACAAATGAATATAGATACGTGGAGAGAGAGAGAGAGAGAGAGAGAGAGAGAGAGAGAGAGACATGGAATGAGACAGAGAGAGATACAGAGAGAGAGAGAGAGAGAGAGAGAGATACTTAGTGTGTCTCTTTGTCTCGCAAAAACAATCGTTAATGAGCAACTACTGAGCAAAAGCTCAATGGCGAAACACACCGACATTAGTTTACTAATTGGCATTAGGCAATCATAAGATAATTGTCTTTCAATTCTGCACCAATGATATAAATTATTTCACAACTTAAAAGAAGTTTGCCGATCGACTTTTCGTCTTCATGTAAAGCTAATTAGACCGGATCGAAGACTGAAATTTGAATATGTTTGCATCAATTATTTTTCGGACGCACGGCTTCAATTTCATTCTTACATCAGAAAACTTTGGTCTACATTACAGGGCGGCTCTGGACCAGAAAAAAATATTCTTTCACCTTTTAGTTTCAAGCAGGCTGAATGAACCTACATTTGCATAATTTAGCTACTTGAAAATTGATTACTACAATATCCAGTCATAAATTGTGTATCATACTCTTCATACATTTAATCTGCGCCTAAGGCTATTACCTAAAGCCGCGTCGTCTTTCGTCGAAGTTTTGACGGAAACGCACGGAAACGACCGGCATACAAAAATCATTAATTAAAATTTGAACAAATAATGAAAAAAGACCATTTTATCATTTAGCTAGACTAATAAAAATTACATCAGATAAAAATATATTCTTTCTTCTCTTCTGATCCATTTGTGATGCATAACCTTTTGTATCAATTTCAATTTGATTCTAAATAAGCGGTCGAATTTGTGTGCCCTAGTTGTTTTACGGAGATTTTGTTATTTGTTTAATTAAATTATATACCTCTAGATAATCACCCAAAAAAGACCATTTTGTACTAGTGCTAGAATCAAAATTAAAACACGATATTAAAGATGAAGAATTGTATTTTCTGATACCGTTTGTGATGTAAAAATATATTTAGAATAATAAAAGTTATTAAGGGATAATGAAATTTCCCCATATAACCCGTGTATACCAAATTGGTTCACACCTGTAGAAGTACAAGTACGCAGTTTCTTCACCATGGTAGGCTTTTATAAGAAGAAATACGGTATACCAGTGCCAGGTACAAAATGCATATGTCTGTGTGTAATAGAAACAAGTGGAGATTATATTATTATTTTTTCCCATCATATTTTTGTGTTTGTCAGTTCGTGAGGAATATGTCTTTGGCTGTGTAACATGGGAATGTTTTTTTTTTGTTGTTGTTGGGGTGTTGTGGGGGGGGGGGGGAGATGGGGTGGGGGGTGGGGCAAGAGATGGGGTCCTTGACCTGGCAGTTTTACAACTGTCTAGACAGTATTTG
Source organism: Ctena decussata (assembly GCA_963989385.1). Classification (NCBI taxonomy): domain Eukaryota; kingdom Metazoa; phylum Mollusca; class Bivalvia; order Lucinida; family Lucinidae; genus Ctena; species Ctena decussata. The sequence continues at coordinate 44,016,782 of OZ022504.1, forward strand.
TCATATCAGGACAATGAAGGGGTGATTATGGATGGCTCTATGCAATGTAGCAGCCTCGTGATCCAAAGTCGGGGACGCTGCTCCTGCAGCCATAAGGAACCTTTGGGTCCTAATACCGAGAAGTCTTTTTGTATGAGTTTGAAGATTTTTCATGCTCAGTGGCCGGGCCGCATAGCGCAGTCAGTAGCGTGTCTGACTCAAGAGCTAAAGGTCACGGGTTCGATACCCGGACCGGCCACATATTTTCGTTTCTCCTTCCACTGATTCAAGAAGGGCAGTTGTCGGTATCTGGCGAAAGTATGTGCACTTATTACTGTTAACCACTTAGAAGGTCTAAGCCTGCCCAGATATAGTGTGGTTAGGGTAACTGACCGTCCCAACATGACCATAACTGTTTACCGTGGACATAAAACAATAAAACAACAACAGTATTTTGAAGACTATGCTTATTTTTGAAGACTATTTCATATTTATTTTGCCCTCACTTGGATGACGAATGGATGACTTGGATTTCGCGTCTTTTTCTACAGTATTTCAGTCAAATCAGGTCAATGCAATTTACTTCTGCATAGATTTCCACCTCCAGCAGGAATCCAACCCGGGACCGCTTGATCAGCAGGTCTGCACTTAGCCCACTGAGCTACAGGGGCTTTTTTCTCATTTGAAAATGATCAAACTGACGAAATACGTGCATAAAATTTGCTTAAGAATCATAATGTATTTTATGGACATGAAGATGAGGGTATTGTGTTTGTAGGAAAAAATATTAAAATCTAATGGAACTCCGTCAATGTGTCACCTGTTAATAGTGAAGAGACTGGTAGTAATTCAAGTAACATACAACACCAACCTGAGCCAACAGGAACTAGTTTTTGTTTGATTCTATAAATGTGCCATGACTGATTCCGTAGGCCCTTCCATTAAACTTTGTCTTGTTTGTCAAAAACAATGCACTAACTCATCAACTAAATTTTAATTTGTTTGTGTAAAACAAAACAAACAAGTAATCTGGGGCCAGATCGATTGAATAAACATGTGTTTTGCACAAATAAGTTAAAAAATGTACCAAAATGAATGATATTTATCAAAGGCATAGCTAGGCAGGAGCCGAGACGCCAGAGCGGTCATGAAACTCCTAAAAACCTGAGTTAATTTAAGAAGAAGTTTTTAGATTTCAGTTGTTGCAAAACCTTTGGAAGCATCCATTTTTCTTGGTCTGGCTGTGCATACAAGAAAATATGACATGGTGGTTTAAATTTCTAAATTTGTGTCCAAACATAACAATTCCAAACATTATTTTTAATGACTATACGGTTAAAAGACTGATATTTCCAGAGATACATCAAACATGTTTTGTTTATGATGGAATAAGTTTTATTACATAACCTGCCAGAAAAGCCTAGTTTTAAATGTGCATCTCGCTAAAATAACCTGCTTTACGGTAAAATAGATATACATGTATATGGTACATAGAGGTAAATAACATTAACTTATAAACTGCTTCATTATAATACAAGAATTCCGCGGAATGCTATGTCGCACCACAATAGCAGGGATCATGTTCAGAAGAAAGTGAAAGCAAAAATTGAAAACCAAAAGAAAACGAAATAGCTTCAGACATATTCTGACACAAATTTTGTCAAAATCCGCCAAATGATTCTTAAGGTACTGCCATTTTTAGCTCGCCTGTACGAAAGTACAGAGAGCTATTGTTGTCACTTGGACGTCGGCGTTGGCGTGGGCGTCACACTTTAAAGTTTTACGTTAAAGTTTTTTTATGTGATGGGCAAGGCACTGCAGGCGAGCTTTCATGTACGGGGACAGGTCTTGTTATATTTTTTGCTATTTTTAGTAACAGTGGATGGCAGCCATCTTGGATGGCCAAACTGCCAAAAAAAAACACTATATGCAAGGATCGATCATTCTGAAACAAAATTGGTCCAGATCCATTCAGGGGTTCCTGAAATATAGTCATTTTCATGTTTCTGCTATTTTAGAAAAAAGTCCTTTCAAGTGTCATTCTGATTAAATCTGAACAAAATCTTGCCAGTGAAAACTTATCGATTTGTCGGCATTCAAACAAAATTCAGACTCTTTAACCAAATGTAGGTCACTGTGACCTTATTCCGCAATATTTTTTTTCCATTTTCATGATTTTTAAAAAGAAGGTCTTGTGATGTTCCATGCAAAGTTTCAGCTAAATATACCTTGTGGTTCTAGAGAAAATGTTAGTTTTGTTGTTTTGCTATATTTAGTAACAGCGGCCATCTTGAATTTTCGACCAGGCTGAATTTCTGTAATGTGAAGCCCTCTACTCTGTTCATGCTCCATATGAAATTGGAGGATCATTGCTGCAGTGGTTTTGGAGAAATTAACTGTACAAATCTTAACGCCAGGGTTGACATAAAAGTGAACAGACTGACGGACGAACGGAATGATGGACTGAAAACGGGACGCTACGTCACACCTTGCTAAAGCAGGTGCGACAAAAAAAAGACACAAAAAAGGATCAAAAGGCATATGCGAACTGCAAAAAAATATATTAATAAATAAAAATAAAAAAATGCAGATCAGCCTATTTGGAATTTTCTATGTATTCATAGAGGCACAATAAAGGCCCCATTCCCAACTGAAATTTCTTTAAAATCTTGCAGAATTCCCAAATATTGCACATTGCTTCTCAAAGGGAATTTTTATTCCCAAATAACCATTTTTTCTCCAATTTCAGGACAAAGCCCATGTCTCAAAAAACATGGATAAACACTAAGCTGCCTGTGCATTTAGTGTGATTACTGTCTTGCTTGGTCACTTAAAACTCTCCAGGTTCCAGACTAGGCAGATAATTGTGAGCAGTGAAGACTTTTGTTCTGATGAGCAGGCTGATTGGTCACATGTCATAAACAATATTTTTGTGGCGAGTAATGAGTCGCAACAAATGATGAACATATTTTCCTCGCCAAAAGTTTAGCATAACGTTAAATAAATATTGTGATGTGAGTGACTTTTCTTTTACACCAATTCAACGTTTTGTAATGCTAAATATTTTGGCGAATACGAAATTACTGCTTTTGCAATTATTAAAACAAAGCAATATTTGCTTTCGAAACAAGGTTGACGCTACTGCTGAATACAAATGTGACTTTTTCCTTAAAATAAGCAAATGTAATAAAAATGAACTTTAATCGAATCGCTAATAAGACTCATAAAGAACATTTCTGCTGGGCATACTTATACCCCCCCCCCCACCGGCATACGAAGTATGTCGAGGGGTATATAGTTTTAAATGTATATGTATTAAATGCGTTTTTATTAGGGGTTGGCGCTGGTCAGGGTTATACGTGAGCCCCTGCTCACTTGCTCTAGTTTCAGTTTGAGGTGACTGAAAGAAAGGCAGAAGTATTCAGGGCAAAATGCAACTACCGGTATCACTTTGTTTCTATCAACAGAACCATCTGTTAATCTGTTCTAAGGAACTTGTTAAAATGTTGGTTTATCTGATTTAACAGTGCTCCAGACATTGGAAGTATTTGGGGATGATGCTGGAATTATTATATTAAACTCAACAAAGACATGTTGTAGCCCCTCATTATTAGAAGTGCATTGATAAAAGCAATTCTAATAAAGGGTCATTGCTGGTCTGTGTGGAGAAGTAACAAAACATCCCAGAATAATATTTTTAAAAAAAAAAGTGTTTCAATTTGGAGCTCTGATTTATTGTTTGTAATATAATACGTGCCCATGAGGGGAAAGCCAGTCTTAATCTTAAACCGCATAAGGACTGCTCTAATGCACTGTCTGATCAGAGACTGAGCAGTCTGTCCAGCGACCATTAAAGATTTTCAAACATGAAGTATGCAAGCTCTAACTATATAATGCATGCGTGCAGGCTCTTCTTAGCTCTGACAATGTGCATTTCATAATGTCTCAAGACAGGTTTTCTTTTTATACTGCTTATACACCATGGCAGTAAGAGTGAACTTGCTCTTATTGTGATGCAGAAAAAGACTATAGTTTGTAGCAGACTAAAAATTTACAATGAGTCATGCTGAGGAAAATCTTCATCCCTCAAAATGAGCAGTGTACCTATGTCTGGCCTAGGAGTATTCAAATAAATCTTGCCCCACTATAAGCATATGAAATCGTACAATCAACATAAAGTTGTCTACTTCTGTGCAGTAACTCACCAATATTTGAGCCGCAACACCAGAAAACCAACAAAGTGGTTGTGCGCCCAGCGCAGACTCAGATCAGCCTGGGCATCCGCCGAGTCTAATCAGATACTTCGCTGAGCTCTTAAAGGATAGCTAAAGGTCTAAGTAACCTTCATGCGGACAGCGAAGACTCTGATCAGTCTGGGCAGATGCCCAGGCTGATCTGAGTCTGCGCTGGGCGCACAACCACTTTGTTGGTTTTCTCGCGTCGAGGCTCATTTGTCTAGGACCGCTATTTCTGGGAGGATTTCGCTTCGTCTAGACACTGTACTTTTATTACAGTATGGAAGAACTCAAGAACAACATCTTATGAATAATCAATAGTCTGGCTATTTCTCCTTTCGGACAAAAAGCTTTGCATTGGGGATACATTTGACATTATATGCCTGTATTACATAGTGTAAGTCCAATCCTGTAATGTGACTCAAGAAATGACCATAAGAAGAAATTAGCCGCCACACAAGAAAACCAACGAAGTGACATGAGTACCCTGGGAAGACTCAGATCAGCCTGGGCAGCCGCCCAGCCTGATCAGTCTTCGCTGTGGGCTTAAAAGATAGCTCAGGGTCCATGGGAACAGATGCCCAGGCTGATCTGTGTCTTTACTAGGAGCACATGCCACTTTGTTGGTTTTGTTGTGTCGCTGCTCAAATATATTGTATTTATTCGGTTATAAGACAGAGTTTCCCTCCCAAAATTACCCCAAATATGTAAATCAATCTTGTGTAATTATGCTATAAGCGGGTTTTTTCTCTTCGAAAACAATTCCGAAGATCTAAATATGTCTTGTAAGATGGTTCCAGAGCCCCTGGCCTGAGATATGAGGGGTCCTGAGGATACTTCAAAGATTATTTCTTATTTCTCATCAATTTTGCCTTCCTTTTAAGTAGAGGTTAACTCTAAAAGGAAAGAATTTGCTCCTCTAGGAGCAAATTCTATCGTTTAAGAGTAGACCCCCTTTCAAAGAGCTGCCTGCTCCAATGAAGCGAACAAGGATTCATGCAACATATAACATTATTTTCGGAAAAGAGGCAGGGGGTGTTTATAAGAGCAGGGGCATTTATTAGGACTAATACGGTATATAGACATGTTGTAAGTAAACTAAATTTTTGATAACAAGACTGAAACCTGCTCAGAATATTAAGGAGCAGATCACATGCACAGTCACATCTCCTAGAGGTGAGAAGGATCTCAGACCTCAAAAGAATGGCACAGTAAGGAACAGAAAGCTTGAAAATTTTGGAAAGAACTGCCCATGAGCAGCAAAAACCAGAAATTTTACCATATATAACAAAGGAAGTGTCTGGTGACAACCGGTTGTCACCAGACTTTTTGTCCCAATAACGTCTGCTGACAACCGGTTTTCACTAGACCAAAAAGTCTGCTGACAACCAGCTATATTTTATGGGTCTAAATTGGTTTTCAGTTATCTGAATTAGTATTAATACGTTAAATCAATTTTATAATAGCAGTATTCCTGGTACAAAAAAGGCAAATAACCATTTTTACGTCCATTCTTGCATTTTTCAGCACTCATTTGCATATTAATGGGAATTCTTTGTACTTTAAAATTTGAAAACAATTTTGCTTTTAGATTTAGTCCTTAAATGCTTGTTGACAGGGTCATACAAGCACCTCAAGATATACTATACATTTTTTATTTAAAGACCCAATTTCTGAATATCAGTGGATTTCAACCTACCATGTTTGTGCCTACGTCACATGAGGTGGTCCAGGTACTTTTAAGGGCAACAACAAATATGGGCACTGACTTACAATTTCTACCTATATAAATAATTATGAAACCAGTATATGTAAATGCATACAGTAGTTTGAATTTGGAACTTGATAACCATGATAAAGATCAAATATATGCACAACTAAAGTACAGTTTTAAGTTATATGAAGTGCCAGTTCAAAAACAACATGGTAATGCTGAATTGCTGATGGCAACATGTTTTGCCACAACAAAGTGTACAGTATTGCATTAATACAAATTTAGATAACTGAAGACCCATATGGAACCATTTATTGAATAAATATAGCTGGTTGTCAGCAGACTTTTTGGTTTAATGAAAACCGGTTGTCAGCAGACGTTTTTGGGCCAAAAAGTCTGGTGACAACCGGTTGTCAGCAGACCTCGCCTATAACAAATGCCCATTAAATGACCCTAAAAATCTACTGTAACAGTTGACCACCGATTCTGACCTACACAGTGGATGCAGAGACCTAAATTTTGTTTGCAACACTATCTCTTGATTTACATATTTGCTGCAATAGTTTTTCTTAAGTAATCATAAGGACACAATTTGATAGCTTACCCTTGACTGTGACCTTGACCTTGGTAATGTGAAGCTAAATATTGCAGGCAACAGCCTTTTCAATATAGTTCAGCTTTCTGTGAAGTTTTGGTCAAAATGCTTCATAATTGTAGAAGTAGTCAAAGAAAAAGATCTGATCTTTGACCCCTGACTTTGACCGTGACCTTGGGAACCTAAATCCAGTGGCATACCTTGTCATTATGAGAATTTGAATACTGCTTTCAGTTTGGCTTCACCTTTCTGAGAAGTTTGATCATCCCATAGGTTGTTTTTTTTGCATCATCACAGTCATGATCTCATCTGACCGTTGACCCCCTTGGGCACAGGAACCTGAATCTTGTGTGCATCCACATATCTCATCACTCATTATGTTTTGTGTGAATTTTGATCAAACTTGCTTCAGCAGTTTAGAGGAATCACAAAGACAAGATATGCAATGGAAGGAAAGAAGTATGAACATACAGATGATGCCGTTTTAATATGCCTCCCTTTCGAGGAATAAAGCCCTGACAGGCTGACAGGGCATCTTTTCTTCTGATACAAATACTTAAGGACAAAAGTTCTGCATGGATGTTAATATAACATCCGTGCAGAACTTTTGTCCTTAAGTAAATTTGTTTTTATCACAACTTGGTTAATTAATTCACTTTGAGCTGACCAAGTATGTCTTCAGTATCAGTTTTTCAGACTTTCAGAAGACAAATACCCTTATAAAGGAAACATTCAGGATAACAATTACCTTAATTACTCTTAACATCGGGATGTCTTTTGTAATTACTATGTGCCTAAATTTTGGGACACCTAAAATAATTATTTTCCATTTGGGACATCTTTTGTAATTACTATGTGCCTAAATTTTGGGACACCTAAAATAATTTTCTGTTTGGGACAAATGGAAAATTAATTATTTTTAGGTGTCCCAATACTTAAGCACATTACGGTATTTCACATTATGACAATTCTTTCTGCAAGCAATGTATAGCATAAACAGTTGATGGACGGATGGAAGACTTGTGAGTTTAGGTCCTTTTAAACATTATTGCAGTCATATCGGGACAATAGGAGGGTGATAATGAGAGGCTGTGTGCAATGAAATCCCATTTTAGGTTGGAAAGATTTCTTCTTTACAGACACCATGTGAATACTGAGTTGCTTAGTTGTGCTGTCGACCAATAAGGAACTGTGCAAAGAGGCTGTCAACTAAAAATCTGGTTGACCTAAATTTTGGACAACAGCGCACCAGTACAGTAAAACATTTACTAAATATTAATGACCATCGACAGTAAATGATACTATTTACCAACGACTGGGCTCATACTGCTGCCAACTATCTCAGTTGACAGTTACTTTTTATACACAATAATTTACTGACTCCATCAACAGCACAGGCAAGGAAATCTGTATTACCCTGGTGATTATAGAAATGAATATTCATTGGATAAAATTGATTTAATAATTCTTCACCGCGAAAAATCCTTTCTACATCTCTTTCAAAATGTATCAGAATGTTGATATGTCGCTGCGACAGATATGATGTCACGCTGGGAAAGCAGACATGGCCACTCCATTCATAAATCGTATCAGTTATGCGAAGATGATTTATTCGCCTGGTTTTGAAAAGGATGAACAGAAGCGTTGTATTTCACGACAGCTATCAGTCTAGGAAAAAGTGGTTCAGAGATCCCAAAAGGTAATTTGCGGTGAATCATTTCCGCTACCAGGTAAATATTACATGAATAAAGTGGGATGAAATTTTATCTATCAAAGTACTTGTATCTGGGTGATTTTTTCCCATGTGAGTATCGTCTATAATATCGTATTTACCCTAAATACCACAGCTCAACTTTCTTTGTTTTTTTTTCAATCAACAATTACGATCTGAGTTTTGTCCCATCTACCATGTCTATAGCTTATGGCTAGTACTGTATTATAAATGATTCTGCCAGCAAACAGTGCAGACCCTGATCAGACTGCTCCTTATGAGCAGTCTTATCAGGGTCTACGCTGAATGCTAAGGTCTTTCTGTCCAATATTTCAGGTCATTAGGGTAAGATTTTTTTCACTCATTCACTTAATTTTGGAGACCTTTGATCATTCATTGTTCTTTCGAGAAATACAATATTCGGAGTTAAATAACAATAAACTTCATTCAGTTACTGTATACATGTACAAGTTTATTTCATCAGCTTGTGGAGCCCCAATAGCTCAGTGGGTTAAGCGCTGGCCTGCTTATCTAGCAGTCTTCGGTTCAATACCCGCTAGAGGTTGAAATCTTTCCAAAGGTAAACAGGGCTCTCTTGCATACAGCCTTTTATAATCACCCTCCCATTGTCCTGATATGACTGAAATACTGAACACTGAAAAGGATGTAAAATTGCAAGTCATCCATCCATTCATCAACTAGCAAAATGTAAGACATCACAACTATTTCTACAGTGGTCAACCCGAGTGCTTGATTCCCATGTGACGCCAATCGACAGTACCTTACAAGCCGAAGCGGCCGATTGGTTAGCACTTCAGATTTTGGATCACCACAGGGTATCAACCAGTCCGCCAATTTTCGCTTCCTGCAGACTGCCTGTCATATTTGGCTTCTGCCGAGAGAGAGAGAGACTGTCCGCGATCTTTTGCTTCCTGCTGAGACTTCTGTACATGATAAACGGCTTCCTGCACAGACTGTCTGCATGATTCTGCCTGCCAAGGCTCTTGGCAGGAAGCAGAGTCACATGGACAGTCTCTGCAGGTAGCCATTTTTTCAAGGACAGTAGTCCCTGCAGGAAGCAAGAGATCACGTACAGTCTTGGCGGAAGCCAAATATGATGGATAGTCTCTGCAGGAAGTGAAAATTGGCGGACTGGTTTATACCCTGTGATCACAGGATTGCAGGTTCAAGTGACCAGAGTCCTGCTGGAGGTGCTATTCTGTCAGAACCTATATAGCCCTTCATTGCGCACAGCCCTTCATAACCACCTTCCCATTGTTCTGATATGACTGAAATACTGTTGGAAAAGATGTACAATTGCATTTATCCCACCATCCATCATACATTATATATGCCATAAATGGGAGAGACAAAGATGGAACCGGCAAAACCCAGGTAACCCTATCAAAACCCATTGAAACGCAGGCCTAGGCCCTTCATTAGAACCTCGAACCTCATCACTGCAGCTATTAAGAGGGGCCATGAAAATTAGGAACATATATCTCAGAAGTTACCATACTGACCCTATTTTGGTGGTGGTGGTGGTGGAGGTGGGGGTGGGGGGGTGGGGGGAGGGGCTTACTCAAACTTTATAAGATCAAATGAGTTTTAAGCCTATTTTCAGACTACTTTTAAGGATTCTTATATAATTTCGATACAAATAAGTTATTTTGGTTTTTTTTTAAAAAAGTTTCCCTACCTACCGACCCTAAAAAATTTGGAGACGTAACTGAAAACAAGACTTTTCTTTGGCCTAACTAAGATACCATAAGAAGTGCATGTAGCTACCGTGAAAGTTTTAATCATTTGAACAGACAGGTCTGAGCAAATAATGCAGACCCAGATCAGACTGCTCCTTTTGGAGCAGTCTGATATGGGTCTGCATTATTTGCTATTACATCTGCATTTTTGGATGCATTACTGCAATGTAAAACCAAACTGTTCAATTTTTAGGACAGTTACGCCAACTTTCTTTGGTGTCCCAATTTTTTTAAGTTTTATGGTACTTTAAAGAAGAAGCTAAAATACAAGAGACTTCAATATTTACTGCTTCCTGATGTTTGAGAAACAAACTGATTGTCTCCATATATGGCAACAGCCGTTTATTTAAAGAACAAAACTGCCCTACCTCCCACGATAAAAGCTTCTAAAGTATCTTATTTTGATTTTCGATCATTACTACTCTGCGAGACTGTACTTTAAAAAGTAATTGTTCCTTGAAGTTATATAGCACTAAAAGAGCAGCATCACACAACAATAGCTGTCACACAACAGCACAGCTAGCTAAATGCTGAACTGCTGAGCAACGTTGTCAGACATAGACATGGAAGTCAATCTGAGATACTCCAAAGAAGGTTTTGAGGATAACTCTGTCACACTTTTTTCATATTTCTTACCTTAAGTCTAGAACCAGCACATAAATGCCAGCAGAGCTCAAGAGAAGGTGGGATTTCTGTGACCTCTCATTATAACAATCTCAGATGGTTCTAATGAGGGGTCACAACATATGTTTTTATTCAGAAATATGGAAACTTATCCCTAAATTATCCCTGTTATATCTGCAACTCAACATATATATGTATTACACAATCCAAACCAATCAAAGAGAGATCTATTAGCAATGTTTCCATTCTATTAAGTTTAATCTCCTGCTAATCTCAGCTCCTGGTGGGGGATTATCTGCTCCCAACACCCCTATCACCAATATCTTACAAACATTTCATTACCTTAGATTAATCCATCATCAAAACATTATGAGCAATCAACATCTAAGAAATAAGCTGTATATGTTTTAGAGGGATCATGAGAAGCAGTGGTTATATGTGTGTGCAGAGCTCTAGATAAGAGGGGGTATTTGATGATAATTAGGGATAATTTTTGTTAATTCTGCATAAAACCCTATGTTGTGACCCTTCATCTGAACCGTCTCAGCGAGACGGTTCAGATGCGGGGTCACAACATATGATTTCGATGAGAAATAAGAAAAATTATCCTTAATTATCATCAAATACTCCCTCTTATCTAGAGCTCTGGTGTGTGTGTGGGTGGGTGGGGGGGGGCCTTTGTACAATACAGTCCTTTATACATGTAATGCTGATTTACTGATTTATCCCTTTATTTGCTTGTTTACAAGAGCTTGGAGTCCCGGTAGCTCAGTAGGTTAAGTGCTGGCCTGCAAATCTAGCAGTCCAGGGCTCGAGCCCTGCTGCTGGCAGGAATCTGTTCAACCGTAAACAGGGTTCTACTGCACACATCCTTTCATTATCACCCACCAATCATCCTAATATGACTGAAATACTGTTAAAAACGATGTAAAATCGTGAGTCCTCCTTCCATCTATGTTTACAAGAGCTGAAAATGGTATTGCAAAGATTCTCTGTCTATGACTATAAGCAGCTTTTGCTTCCTAAAACATAATAATTATTATAATTCTCTGAAATGTGCGCTTATAAGAAAGAAATTTACTACAACAGTTGCCGCCATTTTGAAAAAGTTAAGCACACAGGGCGCGAACAGGTAGATTACGGTAAACACCCATCACATGCGTCATGCTCGGCTTCTGCATGACTACACTGCGAGTACATAGATGCACAGACTTGGTCTACCTGTCACGCCGACAGAATTAGCATTCTATCGTTTATTTTTTTCCCTTTCTTTATTGTATAAATGTTATGCATTTTGTTTCTATTACATGTATTTACCATACACATATTTCTATCACGTAATAAGTGTATGGATATATCAGCATAGACTTTAACAAGAATATCTTAATATTCTTATTTCTTAGCGATGCACAAAGTAGCATTATTTCTTAATTTAGCATTGAAAATTCAGAGCTAAAAGGGAAGCTAACATTAGAAAGTCTAGTGTCCCAATACTTCACATAACTTAACAGTTTAAGATTTAAAAATCCTAATGTCTCAATACTTTACATAAGTTAACATTTTTGATGTACAGGACTGAAATCAGGAAACAGTAAACAAAGAAAAATAGGTAAATCAAAAGCCATCTATATTATCAAAACATTAATCAGCTCTCCTAATAAATTTTGCCTTCAAACTTCCTTAATGTCCATCTTATTATCTTCCACATCAGTGAAACTTCCTCTTAGCTGTCCCCTAATCTGAAATTATATTTTACTGGACAATTAGCTGTCTGTGATAATGATCTCACTATCATTATCATGACTGCCGGTGACAACTTATGAATAAGGGAGCAATTTCGTGTCTGTTATCTGCAGGAAACGCCATCAACCATGAAAGATGTGCAAAGATCGATCACTGTGTGGCTTCCTGATCTTCGCAAATATAAACTAGGAGTTTTCCAAGGTCCAGCACTTCACTCTCAGTGCTTGTGAAATAAAGATCAAAGCTCACACAGTGTTCTAGACTCTTTGGACGTTTTTCTTTATAGGTAAGTGCAACTTTTAAACTAAATAATCTTCTTGTTTTTGCAATTTTCATAAGTAATTGTAACATAACTAATGTTCATTTTTCTCTGTTGATAATGTTGGTTTAAATAAACTGTCTCTTTCTGTAACAATGAAAAAGTAACTGATTGGCAGTCACTATTCTCTTAAAAGTTTGTTTTTCACAAATTGCGAAATTACTTCTGTTTTTATGTTAATATTAATAGAATGTTAAGCTCACAGGTTTAGCCTTTTCGAATTTGCTAAAAGGGATTCTGTTCTATTCCGTCCGGTTAAGTACTGAAGGAACTAACTAGGATAAATAACTCTCTAGGTCACTGCTGATGCAGTTAAGGACAAGGTAAAACCTTAAGTTCAAACAGGTTGCTTACTCTTTCATTGTAGCTCTATTAAATGTGGTATCTGAAGAGCCATTCTAAGCTGTTTAAAGTACATCTAATTAAGAAGTACGCTAGATCTCAATTGTTGTCATTATCATTTAGCGGTGCCTAATAAATAAATGAATACATGAATAAATAAATAAATAAATAAATGAATAAATGAATAAATAAATAAATAACAGGGGTTTACTCATCATTCATAATGCAAACAGTTTCTCGTGTGCACCGGCAACTGCATATCTCGCAGTGCTAAATGAATAAATCTTTAAGTCATGACTGGATAAATTAATAAATGAATAAATAATTTTGTTACTGTCGATAGTTGTGGTGTTAGCGGTATTTCCGCATACAGGTAGCAGCTTCTTATCTTGAAGCACAATGAGTACATGTTAAGACTAACGCTTGATGATGTTGAGAAGTCATGCCGTAGATTATGTGTATGATTAGTATTTTTTTGTTATGTTATTGTTATGTGTATATATTGACTTCACTCTCAGTGCTTGTGAAATAAAGATCAAAGCTCACACAGTGTTCTAGACTCTTTGGACGTTTTTCTTTATAGATTGTCCATAGCGAAACAACACTCCCGTGTAAGACGAAACGTCAAAATTCGTCAGCGGGAAACTTGGCGGAGAGTCCAAATCTACTGTAGAGCCACATTCCCCACAGTTCAAGACACAAACAGATGTCTAGTAATCAGCCGCAGAACTACTACAACCTGCGCAACACTACTACGGTGATCCATCAGCCATCATCACCCCGTGCTGAACCACGTGCACAAGAAATACATCAGCCATCATCAGCCAGTGCACAAGAAGAGAACAACGCTGTTGCCACTTCACAAGGTAACACTCAAGTTTCTCAGCCAAGCCTATCTCCCCCAAGAATGATGCCATTCAGTGTCTCCTTGGAGAAATTTTCTGGGGATGGCAAAGTCAAGCCAGAACAATTCATTAGACAATATGAACAGTTCACAGTGCTAAACAGACTGTCGCCAGAACAAGCTCTTGCAGGTATCAGGTTTTACCTGGACGGGCAGGCTAAATTCTGGTACGATTCTTTAGAAACTCCTCCTGCCAGTTTGGAGGAGGCAAAAACATTGATTACAAACAAATTCAAGGTTAATGAGTGCTTTGACTATGACATGTTTAATTTGACTCAAGAACCAAATGAACTAGTAGATGACTACTTAAATAGACTAGAACGGAAAAATCAAAAGGCAAATTTGCCACAGAGTGTTCTGGTCGCCATAGCTCTAAAAGGCCTAAGGCAAAATCTAAGAGTTGCAATAATACCTCTGGAACCTAAAGACTTGGATTCATTGAGAGACATGGCACGAAAACATGAAAGAGCCCATGCTAGTGTTAGTGTAAATAGTGTGTGCAATGCTGACATTAGTGACTTTAAGTCAGCCTGCACGGACATCATCCAGCAGCTGGCTGCTTCAGTGAATGCGGTGAACTTAAGCAGAACAGGTGATCAGGAGACAAAGACAGGTGGTTATTCTCCTAGACCACCACCAGCTCATCAGGAAAGGTACCAGCCACCTCATCGACGACAGTTCCAGGATAGACGAAGCTTCACCCCAACTAGATATCAGGATGTGAGACCACCACAGCAGCTACAGCCACAGCAGAATGACAGGAGACGATGCAAAGGATGTCATGGTGAGTCATGTTTTTCTTATAAGCGCTCTAACTGCCCAGCTTTCAATGTACGTTGTCAGTATTGTGATAAGTTGCATCATACGGCCCGTGCATGTTGGGAGTTGAATAAATAGGGACTCGCGCCTGTCCATGGGAGCAAGTCTTCAATGGATGGGCCCAAAGGCATAAATGCAAAACAAACATTAAGTAAAAGTAAGGCATCAGTCTCACAACAAAATCATTGGCAGCCAAAACCTCATCACAGTGGTGCATCATTAAATCAGTCTAGAGAGTATCTTACCAGAACAAACAAACACACATTAAAAATTCAAGCTTCTCAGCCTGGTACAGAGTCCATTAAAGGTCATAGCAACGAATCCAAACAAACTTCAACTCAAAGACCCGCCCAAACAAAACCCACCCCAACTACACAAAAGCAATGTCAAGCAACTGAACCAACTACATCCGCCCCACCTAAACAAAAAGAAACTGACTCAGAAAGCAGCCCTCAATCAAACATAGCAGAAGTCCATCTAATAACACCCATTACTAAAAATACAGTACCAGTCTCTCTTAATGGGAAGAAAACTAATGCACTCTTAGACACAGGAGCAAGCATAAGTTGCATAAACAAAGACTTTCTACTCAAAGCATTACAGCAGCCACTTAATTTACAAGCATCTCATATTACCAGCATAGTAGGTGTAGGGGGTGAGCATCATCCTGTTGATGGCATATATCATGCAACCGTCAACTTCAGTGGTTTACACATAAACATTCCTTTCCATGTTATCAAAAACTTACATCAGCAGCTGATCCTGGGAATTGATTTCATGGAAAAGAATAAGGTCAAAATTGACATGGAACACAAGAAGATGATTGTGCATGATGAGGACATTAAAGTGTTCACAATTCAGTCAAATGCAGGAGTAGCTAGAACAACTGGTCCGTTAGTCATCCCAGCCCAGTCTGAAATGGACATAGCAGTCCGAATCTCTCGAAGGCAGCCAAATGAAACTGTTCTACTAGAACCCGCCCCTTCCTTAATTAAATCTCAGTTAGCAGGTGCAAAATGTTTGGTCGAATTACAAAAGAATAAAGCAACTTTCAGACTCATGAATCCAACAGAAAATGACATTAAATTAGCATGCAAAACAACTGTAGCTTTGGTCTCAGACATTGATATTAATGCAATAACTACATTATATGATCCCATGACTAGTCAATCATCAGCACACACTTTTACATGTGAAGAAAATGGCCCATCTAAAAATGCTAGAGATTCACAACAAAGGCATATGCCTGGCTCATCAACTGCCTATGCCAAAAATGAAAGCCCTTCAGTAGGACAGCCTTGTGACATTGACTTTGATCTCTCTGACTCTGACTTGTCCGAGCCACAGAAAATACAGCTTAGATCTTTTCTTAGTAAAAACCAAGACCTTTTCTCTACTGGCCTACATGATCTTGGGCAAACCACACTCTGTCCTCATGAAATTGACACTGGAACTGCTAGACCAGTCAAAATGCCTTTCTATCGCCAAACACCTGTGATGCGTCAAGAAGTAGACCGGCAGGTCAATGACATGTTAGACAATGGCATAATAAAAGAGTCCAATTCAGCTTGGCACTCCCCAGTAGTCTTAATCAAGAAATCAGATGGAAAATCATACAGATTTGCAGTAGACTATAGGAAATTAAATGCAGTTAGTAAGCCCCAGTGCTTCCCATTACCTCGCTTGCAAGACATCTTTGACGCTTTGGGTGAGTCAAGGGCACAATATTTCACATCTGTCGATATGGCTTTTGCATACTGGCAAGTACAGATGCATCCAGACTCCCGCCAGAAGGCAGCATTCATCACCCACAATGGCATATATGAGTTCAATGTTATGCCATTATGGTCTTATGAATGCTCCAGCAACATTCTCTTCTCTAATGGCACAGGTCCTGAGAGGAATGCAGTGGCAGTATGTGCTAAGCTATGTCGATGATGTTCTTATCTTTTCATCTTCCTTTGATCAACATCTTGTTCACCTCGATCTGGTTTTCCAAAGACTAAGACAAGCTGGTCTCAAACTTAAGCCAGAAAAGTGTCACTTTGCTAAAAGAAAGCTACATTATCTCGGCCACATTATAAGTAAAGATGGTGTGGAGGCTGACCCTGCAAAAGTCAGAAAAATCAAAGACATGTGCCCACCGAAATCTGTTTCCGAACTTCGGACATTTCTTGGCTTGGCACAGTATTACAGAAAGTTCATTAAAGGGTACAGCAACATCTGTTCTCCACTCTATTCTTTACTCCAAAAAGGAACGGAATTCCTTTGGACTGAAAAATGTCACAGAGCCTTTGATAGCATCAAGCAGCTTTTGACATCATCGCCTGTTCTGGCATTCCCTGATTTACAACGCCCTTTCATTCTTACATGCGATGCATCTTCTACAGCAATTGGCTACATCCTTGGCCAAAAAGATGAGTCTGGGAAGGAGCATGTAATCGAATATGGAGGCAGAACATTACGGGATGCAGAGCGGCGATATGGCATAAGTGAGCTTGAATGCCTAGCAATTGTTGAAGGCATAAAAGAATACAAAATATACCTCTCCCACAACAAATTTACCATAATCACAGATCATCAAGCACTAAAGTCATTAAAATCAATTAAGCACACAACAGGTAGACTTGCTCGATGGTCTCTCGATCTGCAAGGATTTGATTATGAAGTAGTCCATAGGAAAGGTGAAACCAATAAAAATGCTGACGCTTTAACCAGACTAGAACTGCCTACCTCAGAGAAATTTGAACCTAAAACTGACCTTAAAGCAAACCAAAATATTGATGCAGCTCAATCACACTTAAATCAGCAAGCCCAAAGCAATTGCCCAATTAATATCCGCCCAGTCATTGCAGAACTCACTTATCATGGTGATCAGCTTATTGCCCATTTAGTTCCAAATCAGGCAAACAACCAGGAACAGGAAAACAGTGCTGTAATGGCAGAAAAACAAAGCAATTGCCCAGATTTCAAATATATCTTTAGGTACCTGCTAAACAAAGAACTCCCTGAAGATGATAAGATGGCAAAAAGAACGGTAATTGAGGCTGAACAATACGCAATGCTTGATGGTGTACTCTATCACATGTTTCAGAACCGTGCGAGAAAGCTACCTTCTGAATCTACCTTGATTCAGCAGCTGGCTTTACCACGCACTGATCGCCATGAAGCTATGACAGCATATCATGACCAGAATGGCCACTTTGGCCAAAAGAAAACATATGAAGCCTTGAGAGCGAAATACTATTGGCCTGGGATGTACCAAGAAACTGTAAACTATGTAAGGTCATGTGATAAATGCCAAAAGACAAAAGCGAATCACCACAATACAACAGTTCCACTTTGTCCACTCCCAATCACAGAAACATTTGGCCGTCTGCATATTGATTTTGTTGGTCCTTTGGTTAAGACAACACAAGGCCATGAACACTTACTGGTTGTAGTTGACAGCTTTTCAAGATGGGTGGAAGCTTTCCCTACATTTACTCAGACTGCTGAAGAAACTGCTCGCATTTTGTATAGTGAAGTCTTTTGTAGATTCGGGTTTCCTAAAGCCATTGTCAGTGACCGTGGCCAAAACTTCATCTCAAACTTAATTAGTGCAATGTGCAAAATGTTCCACATAGCAAGATACAAAACTTCGCCCTATCACGCTCAATGTAACGGAATGGCCGAGAAGCAAAATGCCAATATAATCAATACCATGCGCAAATACATCAATGAAACGCAAGATAACTGGCATATGATCCTTCCAACAGTACTTCTTTCTCTGAGATCCACTCCTTGCAATGAAACTTCAGGGTTCTCACCACATCACATGTTATTTGGCAGAGAAATGAACATAGCTTATGACATAAATGTTATACCATGGAACAAGCTCAATTCAAATGCCAAAGCCCATCTCAAAGACTTAACAGACCATCTCAAAATTATTCATGAAATGGCAAAATCCAACTCTGAATTAGCACAAGATGTGAGCAAAGATAAGCATGACCAAAAAGCAAAGGAGTCAGACTTTCACATAGGTGAGCAAGTTCTAATGCAAATCAAGAAGGTCAAAACAGGTCTCAAACAAAAGCTAGGTGATCAGTGGAAAGGTCCATATCTTATTCGGGAAAAAGGTCCACATAACACATACAAACTCATTGATATGTCAACACACAAACAGGTAGGACCAATGATAAATGCCAAGCAGATCAAAAGGTACTATAATCCTGATGATTACAGGCCTGATCAAGAACCTGAGCCTGACCCAATTCTACAAGAACCTGACCCAATTCCACCACATCAACCAAACACACATACAGATGAGCCATCAGAAAAGGAAGAAAATACTCCTGACCTTGCTACTCCAAATGCAGAAAGCAATGGTCAGAAAAAGTCTGAAGATAACAAATCCTCAAAAACAACTTCAAACGAGCCATTAACAAGTTATAAACCCAGACCTGTCCCTGATAAAGATGGTTTCTACAATGCGAAACGAATTCTGAAACAAAGAAAACGGGGCAAAAATCTGGAATACTGGGTTACATGGCACAACAATGACCCTCCGGCTTGGATACCCTCAGCATGTCTGTCTCCTGACCTGAAACATAAATATTATGAGACACATACAAAACAAGGAAAACGCCGGCGTCGTCGTCCAATGCCACCCCAATGTTAAGCTGGTGTTTCAAACACAGTCTGCATGTTAGGTCTGGGACATGAGGTGAATGAACTGAAAACAAATTTAGCGTTATTCTGCTCTTAGAATCTGGTACCAGTAAGGTTTTTTTTTTTGCCCACTTTTTTCAAAATTTGTTTCAAAAGATTTTTTTTCTCCCCTTTCACTTCAGGTGGTCCATACAGCAGAATGATGTTGACTTTGTTGACAGCTTCTTTGATCCTCGGGATATGTCAAGAGACTAGTGCAATAGACGATGAACTGCAGCGTATCAATTATGGGGTGATCTTCCAGCGTAAGGCAGGACTTGAATTAACAACTGACTATTGGCTTCATACATTTGAGATCCAATTACCTGAGCCCTTAACTACTTCACGTTTATCTGGCTGCCATCGTGACAAAAACACATGCCTTCTGTTTAAGCCCATTCTAAGGGAAATTCATGATATTGTCAATCGAAATGAAATGATGCTAAATAATACCATCAAAACTATTGAAAACTTGGTTAGACATTCACCTACTGATAAGCCCAGTCGTAGAACACGCTCAATTTTCTCGTTTGTCGGCGAACTTTCAAAGACAATTTTTGGAACCGCAACTGTTGAGGATGTAAACACCCTTGCAAAGCACATAAATGCTCTACACAAGCAAACTAGAAACATTGTTAACTTAATTCAACAACACGAAGATGGCCTTTCCTCATTCATGACAACAACTAATGCACGCATGACAAATCTAATGACAGGCATTCATGAAAACCATGACGCAATTTCACACCTCCATGCTACCATGAAAAGCACCTTTAAACATTTAGAAAAAGCATTCTCTTCCATGGATGTCTTTGTCGCAGAACAACTACAACACTCTCAACAACTACAGTATACCCTTGAAGAACTCATATCTGGTGTTTATGACTTAACACAGGGCAAACTTTCTCCAGCATTAATTCCCTCCCACATCTTATCAAAATGCTTAGATCACATAAAATCGATGTTACGTGATCAATTTCAGGGCCTATATCTCTCAAAAACTTTGTCACATGACCCTTACAACTCTCTTAAATTTGCTTATGCAAGAAAACATTCAAAACTGTACATCACGGTTAAATTCCCAGTTTGCCCATTTCCAGAACCTATAAACCTGTTTCAAGTTCAAACCTTTCCAGTACCTGTCAATCATTCCACTGCTCATGCAACTCAGTTGTTAGACCTTGCACACTATTATGCAGTTACACAAGACCTACAATATTACGCAATGTTGCAACATTTGGAACTAGAATCTTGTTTCGGCTCCAGAATCATCTTATGTCACCACACAAAGGCTTTGACACCTAGCACCCATCACACCTGTGCATCAGCACTTTTTGCAAATGATAAAGTGGCTGTCAAAAATCTGTGTAACTTCAGATTCTTAACCGATCACATTAAACCTGATCTCATTGAAGTTACCAAAAACTCAGTCATAGTTTACAACAATCCTCTGTTAGAACTCGACTGTGCAACTAATAAGAAAATGATAAAGGGGTGCAACTTTTGTTTAATAACCAAACCTTGTCACTGTTCAATTTCGAGTCAAGAAAACTATCTACCACCCCGCTTATCATCTTGCCTGCATAAAACTGATAATGTCACTATCCTACATCCAGTTAACTTAGCCCTACTGCAGCAGTTCTTTAATGAATCATCGTTAAATTCAATATTGGCTGATACTGTCTATCCTGAAGTCCTTGATGTTGATGTACCATTCTTTCGACTTTACAATCATTCAATGTCCAGTGTGCTAGCAGATGACAATAAAAAGCATTTGAGCTTGCAAAAGATGGCAGCAAAAGCCAAAAATGATGCAGTGATTTTTAAATCATTATCTGAGTCACTTCTAGACGATGACTTATCCTTTAGTGACACATGGCCCACGACAACTGACATCATGCTCTTTGCTACAATGGCCGCTACAGCGCTAGCAATCGTAGCGTTGCTTTACACTTATCTGAAACTGAGAAAGGTCCTTCTAATTTTGAGCACTCTTCAACAGAGCACAAATGTCAAAGCAGCAACACTCCCGTCATTTCACTATCACAAAACCATCAGCAGCACGCCCTCACCAAATGATTTTTGGGAAGACATCACCCTGTCATGGGACCATGGAATCTTTACATTAGTATTTCTTTCATTTATTGCAACTATAGTCATACTCATCATAATTTGTAAACGTAAGTCACACCAAACAACATTAGTTTTGGAATTAACAACAGGTGAACAGTGTGTGCACATTCCAATTAAGCATATGCCTTTGAGTCCATCCTATTGGGACATAGCAGCACCAACCAGCATTGATCACATCATAGTCTCACACGATGTATTACAGCCTAAACTGCAGCTGGAATGGTCTGGACTTTGCATAACTAATAAAATAACTAATCAGCAATTGTCAGTCCCAAATGTTTACAGCCTTAGCATCTTCACAGCATCCAAAATTAGACAAGTCTTGAATCAAACGTACTGCGCGTATTTCTACATTGAGCATCATGGCCTCACTATTCCAGTTTATCCTTTGGAAGAATCTGACAAGTACATGGGCTAAAGTAGTTAAGCGCCAGAAAAACATGACTTAGCAGCCTCTGGAATCATCAAAATTGTGTATATATAGACAGAAAATAGTTTTACTTGTGATATAGGAGGACTTATGAAGTGTGTTGTAATAGACTTTGTTTAATGAGCTTTGGAGGACCAAAGCTTGCAAGGGAGGAGACTCCTGTCACGCCGACAGAATTAGCATTCTATCGTTTATTTTTTTCCCTTTCTTTATTGTATAAATGTTATGCATTTTGTTTCTATTACATGTATTTACCATACACATATTTCTATCACGTAATAAGTGTATGGATATATCAGCATAGACTTTAACAAGAATATCTTAATATTCTTATTTCTTAGCGATGCACAAAGTAGCATTATTTCTTAATTTAGCATTGAAAATTCAGAGCTAAAAGGGAAGCTAACATTAGAAAGTCTAGTGTCCCAATACTTCACATAACTTAACAGTTTAAGATTTAAAAATCCTAATGTCTCAATACTTTACATAAGTTAACATTTTTGATGTACAGGACTGAAATCAGGAAACAGTAAACAAAGAAAAATAGGTAAATCAAAAGCCATCTATATTATCAAAACATTAATCAGCTCTCCTAATAAATTTTGCCTTCAAACTTCCTTAATGTCCATCTTATTATCTTCCACATCAGTGAAACTTCCTCTTAGCTGTCCCCTAATCTGAAATTATATTTTACTGGACAATTAGCTGTCTGTGATAATGATCTCACTATCATTATCATGACTGCCGGTGACAACTTATGAATAAGGGAGCAATTTCGTGTCTGTTATCTGCAGGAAACGCCATCAACCATGAAAGATGTGCAAAGATCGATCACTGTGTGGCTTCCTGATCTTCGCAAATATAAACTAGGAGTTTTCCAAGGTCCAGCACTTCACTCTCAGTGCTTGTGAAATAAAGATCAAAGCTCACACAGTGTTCTAGACTCTTTGGACGTTTTTCTTTATAGGTAAGTGCAACTTTTAAACTAAATAATCTTCTTGTTTTTGCAATTTTCATAAGTAATTGTAACATAACTAATGTTCATTTTTCTCTGTTGATAATGTTGGTTTAAATAAACTGTCTCTTTCTGTAACAATGAAAAAGTAACTGATTGGCAGTCACTATTCTCTTAAAAGTTTGTTTTTCACAAATTGCGAAATTACTTCTGTTTTTATGTTAATATTAATAGAATGTTAAGCTCACAGGTTTAGCCTTTTCGAATTTGCTAAAAGGGATTCTGTTCTATTCCGTCCGGTTAAGTACTGAAGGAACTAACTAGGATAAATAACTCTCTAGGTCACTGCTGATGCAGTTAAGGACAAGGTAAAACCTTAAGTTCAAACAGGTTGCTTACTCTTTCATTGTAGCTCTATTAAATGTGGTATCTGAAGAGCCATTCTAAGCTGTTTAAAGTACATCTAATTAAGAAGTACGCTAGATCTCAATTGTTGTCATTATCATTTAGCGGTGCCTAATAAATAAATGAATACATGAATAAATAAATAAATAAATAAATGAATAAATGAATAAATAAATAAATAACAGGGGTTTACTCATCATTCATAATGCAAACAGTTTCTCATGTGCACCGGCAACTGCATATCTCGCAGTGCTAAATGAATAAATCTTTAAGTCATGACTGGATAAATTAATAAATGAATAAATAATTTTGTTACTGTCGATAGTTGTGGTGTTAGCGGTATTTCCGCATACAGGTAGCAGCTTCTTATCTTGAAGCACAATGAGTACATGTTAAGACTAACGCTTGATGATGTTGAGAAGTCATGCCGTAGATTATGTGTATGATTAGTATTTTTTTGTTATGTTATTGTTATGTGTATATATTGACTTCACTCTCAGTGCTTGTGAAATAAAGATCAAAGCTCACACAGTGTTCTAGACTCTTTGGACGTTTTTCTTTATAGATTGTCCATAGCGAAACAACACTCCCGTGTAAGACGAAACGTCAAAATTCGTCAGCGGGAAATAACCATCAGTAAGAGAGTTCTGACACACTCACTAAACCCAACCTCCTGCACTTGGTTCCAAAGCTTATAATCATTTATTTATATGGAAGCAATTATATTCCATCAGGTGGAAAGAGTTTTTGATCTGAAATGACCTTGGAACAAGGCCAGCATAATCTTGTTTAGGTGATCTACTGACCAGTTTATGAGGTGTCAAATTGACCTCAGACCAAATGTCATTAATGTGTATACAAACATTCAGTTTCTGGGTCAATTAGATTTTATATGGGTTGGCCTGATTTCATGAAAATATGATATAATACAAAGATTCATTAATGTTTGATGAAATAACCAAACATCTGCTAGAGTGAATGGATACACTTTCAGGGACAGAACTTTGCCAGTCTTTTTTTTAAATGCCTCCCTTTCTAATGGGGGTCATCTCTTAAAGGAAAGAATTTGCTCCTCTTGGAGCAAATTCTTTCCGTTAAAAGTAGACCTCCTTTAGGAAAGGCTTTGTCTTCAAGGGAAGCAAAGACGACTACAAGAAATTTGTTTCCCTTTGTAAAAAGTGGGAAAACATGGGACGTACACCTACTATTTACATGAATAGAAAATATAAAATTTGGGCCAAAACTTCTCCCTGATTGAAAACTTCTCCTGTCAGTTGTCTAGGACAGGGGCTGTGGTCGAGTGGTTATAATGACTCATTTATGGTGCAGGCAGGGTTTAAAATAAGCACTAATCTGTTGGTCCGGGACCTGCGGATTTGTGCTGGACCACTTAAGTTTACATGTCGCTATTCCTTGAAACCAACAGAATTTTCTTTGTTACATGAAAGGTGAATACTGAAGATCACAAGTCGCACTAGAAGGACCAACTCTGCCTGATTTTGATTGGTCCTGCGGACCAGCCCCAATTCAGGCCTTAGTTTAAACCCTGGTGCAGGAGGTTGCGGGTACGAATCCTGGATTGGGTCAACTGGCGACTGGAAAACTCATCTGTCTGGGATTGGGAAAGGACAATGCAGCAAAAAGAGAGGGATAGGCTCTGCCTCTCATATGCTGTGCCCAACATACAGCGGGCCTCTTAACCCAAACTGGCCAAATGGAAAACCTTGACCGTATTTAGTTGTCTTAGAGCCAAACCCTGCCTTGATGCTTGGGTTGACATGACTGTAGACAGAATGTCTACTGACAAACAGGCAGAAAATTGGATACCTTATCCCACCTCATTGTTCCCAATTCCAGGATCTCCCATCTCCTGCATATACAAGAGCTGTTACGAAACCAAAAAGAGTCATAGTTATCAAATGACCTGATGACCAGGTCATTTGGTAACTATGATTTTTTCCTTTTGTAATGTTCAGCCTTATTCGTTGCATAACATCCTTCAAAACACAGATAACCAGGGGTGGGATCTGGGAGGGAATTGTTAACCAGTCAACTAGGTTGTCCATTCCATTCCAACCTATTCCATTCCAGGTTTCAAACTACAGTATGCCCTTCAAAGGCCACTGACAGCACACTTCAAAATGCCATTTAGAGCAGATAGGGTGGAGAAAAATATCATGTACTTATATGACTTGTATAACATTAAACAATAACCCAAAACTACAGACTGATTTTGTCACTTTGTTTTAAATTTAAATCTAAAACAGGGATGTCAAAAACTCTGCCACCAAAATAACCTGAACTATTGGACAAAAGTGGTTCATCACAGGGTATAAACCAGTCCGCCAATTTTCGCTTCCTGCAAAGACTGTACATCATATTTGGATTCTGCCGAGACTGTCCGCCGACTTTTGCTTCCTGCAGGAACTACACTGTCCTCGAAAAATGGCTTCCTGAGAAATGAGAGCCTTGGCAGGAAGCAGAATCACGCAGACAGTCTCTGCAGGAAGCCATTTATCATGTACAGAAGTCACAGCAGGAAGCAAGAGATCGCAAACAGTCTCTGCAGAAGCCAAATATGATGTACAGTCTCTGCAGGAAGCGAAAATTGGCGAACTGGTTTAAACCCTGTGTTCAGCCTGCTATTGTTTCCATTCCTCCTGTAATATTTTAAACAGTGTCCTAAATCTTTTACTGTCAAAAAACACCCTGAAACACTGAATTTAGGGGGAGCTAAACATCATCCATACAATGCATCCAGGGTTCTCGTTTGACTGCAATCAGGAGTCCCAGACCCCTATTTTTGGTCTGGGACTCCAACTTTTCAGGAAATTTATCAAAATTGCACAGTGGATTTGGTTGGTTGATTTGATGCTTAACGTCCACGGTAAACAACTAAGGTCATGTCGGGACGGTCAGTTAACCTAACCACACTATTCCTGGGCAGGCTTAGACCTCCTAAGCGGTTAACCAGTACTAAGTGCACATACTTTCGCCAGTAACTGACAACTGCCCTTCTTGAATCAGCGGAAGGAGAAACGAAAGTATGTGGCCAGACCGGGATTCAAACCCAGGACCTCTGACTTACGAGTCAGGTGCCCTACCGATTGCGCTACCCGGCCCGGCTTGCATAGTGGAACTCCTGTTTGGTTCAAAAAGAAAATTATCCCTGTAACCCCTTCTAATCTGAGAAGCCCAAGTAGCTCAGTGGGTTAAGCGCTGGCCTGCTGATCTAGGGGCCCCGGACTCGCTGGAGGTGGAAATCTTTCCAACTGTAAATGGTGCTATACTACTGCACACAGCCTTTCATTATTATCCTCTCATCATCCTGTACTGTTGAAAAAGACGTAACCAACCATCCATCCTTCTAATCTAGAAACTGCATATAATAAATGGAGACCAAGGTAGTAATATTATTACTACTGAAAAGCCCCAAGAAAATAAATACTAACGTTTCAAACGCATTGTCTGCATATATGCCTCCTGCTCGTGTTTAAGCCACAGGGTTCTGTCGGAAATAGGAAGTGGGTCTTTTACGCCTCCAGGTGAATCCATATCAACCCCGTCGTCACCAGGCGACTGCCCAACTCGCACCATGGGACAGCCTCATGGGAGAATAAATCCAAAATGAACAATTATTCAAAACAAACTGTATATATATATATATAATGTTGACCACTAAACACAGAAAATTCCAAATTTATCCTTGTCTCCAAACCTCACATCAATCTTAATCCTATGGCACCAATTAAACAGAATTGAACAAAAACAGCCTCATGTTTATCTCAAATTTCTATAATATTATGACAACCTCCTTCTGCTAGATGTCAAACACAAACTTGCACTTTATTTAAAACAATAACGCCTTTAACAGAACATTACTATTTTTGTCGCATTTTCTCATGGTAAGTATTGTTGAAGGAACAAAGTCCAAGGTTTTCCAAAAAATTCCATCAAACATAATTCAATATTTCCTGTGGTACTTGGTTTAATTCATACAAAGAGCTTGAATACACAATAATTTACTATCTTTGTTAAGTGAGTAATAATTAACAGCTATAAACCCTTGACTATACTTCCTGAAACTCCCACAAACATCCAATTTTTGTTTCACAGAGCCTTAGACATCAACATTTGGCATAGTGATAATTCAGATACAGAGACTCACACTGAACTTTAAACTATTTCGAAACAAACTTCACATTCTCTTAACAATGGTTGTTGTTTTTTTCTTAATGTCACTAATCTAAAACATCAAACAGCATAAGTTGATAGCCAAATGTCTTGTATCCACAGAAACTCTAAAAGAAATAACTCCATGTAATTCCCAGACTCTTCAAGAATAATTGTTTCCCAAGTAACCGTCTGGAAAAGACAATAGCTTGAGAACGCAATAGACTAGATAAGTAATACCAGACACATATCAACATATTGAACCCTATGACCTCTGTCAGCTGATTTCTCTACTCATTGGATGTAATGCAACAAGCTGTTTAATCAACCCTTCCACATTCCTATCCTATAATCTCCATCTGTTTTTTATCAGAACAAACCCTACACGTGTTAACACATAAATTACATCAATATATTGCATATGATCTTAACAAACAATAAGATTATCACTAGTCCTGACTTCGTGACCACCCACTAGTATGTATCATTTCGACACAACACGTTTCGTCACATGAAAAAGTGTTTTTCACACCAATTGTGATCGTAATAGCCGTACAGTATCCAAACAAATAAAAGCGCGACATCAATTAACAGTAGCTGTTCAACAGTACACACATTCCTCCTCAATAGTCATCCTATTAAACCACTCTAGACAGTATACATAGCTTAAGACACTACTTTACATCCCCTCAGGGGCATTCCTGTCAAAATTGACCCCATTATACACCTCTTCTCCCTTTGATTGACACATTCAGCCTTTTTGCCATCAGTTTAACAACCAACCTTGAAATCTAGAGCAGTCAGATAGTTAAATATACACTGACTACTGTGAATTACTTTTTGTGATGGGACACAATTACAAGTCACCAGAAACATCCCAATACTTTAGAGGACAAAAACAATGTATTAAACTGTCCCAGAAAAATTGCCAACAGTGCAGCTCCTGATCAGACTGCTCACGCTCTGCACTGTTTGCTTAATGGGTTTCTGTCCCAAATTTCCAGTATTTAGTATAATTACCATAGGGTATATTGCCATAGGAAATTACAATGTAAATTTCACTGTCTATCATTATACTGTCTGACACAAAAACACACATGTATACAGTTCACATCAGATAAAGTATGACCTTAACTCCAACTCACTACTGATAAAAGATGCAAATTCCCCAATAATTTGTGTCTTTAACTAACATTACACCACCCACATTGTAAGCAACATGTATGTGTATTTTGCAGTGCAATTTCTGTACAGCAGTTGCAGTCGATTTCATAACGGCCTGACAACAATACATCTCAGACTCCATAATTGGTCCAATGAATCCAGGCCTCAGGCTCATCCTCAGATCAACCAATCAGAAACGGTTTTACAAATACATTGTCAGAGCAGACTGTCTAGAAGAATATATTAGTGAAATTATATTTTGGTGAAATTACTTGATGACCTGAGAGCCTGTAGCCTCCTCCCATGCCCTAAGGTCCATTAAAACTGAAATACGGAGCCCTAGAACTGAAGAAATAGTCAAATGCACAGCTAATGCATAGAAATAAATAGCAGCACAACTTTGTGTTCCATTTTGAATGATATTAACAATATTCTCCATTGTGGTTTAAAGATAGAAGTGCCTTTGTGCAAACAGTAAAAAGCCTGATCTAACAACTGGTATTCTGATCAGAGTCTGACCCGGCCTGTACTGGTTGGTTACCAATCTGCTCGCTTCAAACTAATAACAATTGCTTCCCCTTGCTGTGAACACATGCTCATTTTGATTGTCTCCCTTGCATTAAGATCATTATCACTTGTAAAGGAGTCTCGTCTGACTGAAGAGAAACAGAGTTAGCTAATCAAAATATTGCTTATTCACCTAGCCCGATAATTTAAGAAAGCTCCTTTACAACCACTATTTTCAGAAATGTACAAGCAATGTGTTCATGTTATGGAAATTCTATTTTTTGGCGACAAGATGAAATAGAAACTGATAGTTTATCCGATCAAAATTGTATCAAAAGTTTCACAAACCTTGCAAATCTGTGGTGATACGATACACAGGTTTTGTACCACAAATATTCGAAGGTTCCGTATATTGTTGCAGCCTAAAACTTCTTTATCCAGAATCTATGCACAGTCACACACATCATTTAATTTTTTTTGGTTTTTGATGAAAGCAAATGATCATCACAACCCTATACAACAGAGTTCAGCCTGAAGGGCAATTTGGGGAAAAGGACTCTCTAAAGAGGCCAACTTCTCCTGGTTTTGAGCTGAGGGAGAAGTCTAAATGTACAGAACATATTGTGAAATCCAAAGTGGACACCAAAATGTCTTTTTGAAATCATGAAAATGAACCAAAACTTATCAATACGTGAAAGAGATCTATGCTGAGTTGTAATACCATACTAATCCTAATAATGATTTCCGAAAATATTGTTTTGTGAACTTGCATCAATTCCTGTTTGCTTAAAACTCTGGAATAAGGTGGCTCTTTGACATGGGGCCTTCTCCCAAAGGAAAGAATGTGCTCCTAGAGGAGCAAACTCTTTACTTGACCACTACTGAGAATGGAGCAGAGCTCTAGATAAGAGGGAGTATTTGGTGATAATTAGGGATAATTTTTGCTAATTTTGCATATAACCATATGTTGTGACCCCTCATCTGAACCGTCTCGACGAGACGGTTCAGATGAGGGGTCACAATATATGGTTTCAATGAGAAATAAAAAAAAATATCCCTAAATTATCATCAAATACCCCTCTTATCTAGAGCTCTGATGGAGGCAAAAACTGTAGAATTGCTTCCTCTATAAGTATATCCATCACCTTCATATTACTTTACTACACTTTAGTCTCTAAATAGCAACCCCACTTTTGCCAAATGCAACACTCCAGGGGCTCTTAATAGTATGCCATGGTATATGAATTTATGCCCTGAAGCCTCATGATGAGAATGGCCCTGAACAAAATTCGACTTGCCGACCTAGGTAGTAATTCAAATTTATGTGTAAATACATTTGACCAAAGAAATATTAATCTAATTTTTGAAGACACCAATGCCTCTATGCAAACAGTGAATAGGCAGATAAACTGGCACTTTCAAGTTTCGTGTTTGCCTCTCTGCAAGCAATACAAGAATAAAGTTAAACAAGAGGGCCATGAGGCCCTGAATCGCTCACCTGAACAATTGGCAAGGTGGCTTATACTTATCATGTCTGAAATTGTCAAAATATGAGTTTTGGGTCAAAAGTCAAAGAATGACCATGACCACTTGTACTCATAAATCTTCATGTACTCATTAGACAACCATATATACCATTTTTAGGCCAAAATCTCCAAAACTTTCCATGAAATCTTATGTTCTAGCATTTTCCCATATTTGACCATGCCGCAAAAAAGGTCAAGGTAAACCCAAGGTCACCATTTGAACAGTCTTGGTGGTACTCTAGTACTCCATGCTATTTACCAAGTTTCAGGGCCATAGGTGTATTGGTTCTGGGGAAGAAAAATATTAAAGATTTATCCCGTAAGCGGTAATGGCGGCCAAGTTGGTCATGTGACCTGGACCGTTTGAACAAATTTTCATTCAATCAACCCCTAGAGGCTCTATATGAAATGTGTTCACAACTGGCCCTTTGGCTTTTGAGGAAATGGTTGAAAATGTCAAAATATGAGCAATCTGGATCAAAGGTAAAAAAATGACCTTGACCTCTAAGTCTTGTACTCATAATTCTTCATGAACTCATTAAGACAACTGTATATACCAATTTTTTAGGTCAAAATCTTTAAAACTTTCCATGAAATCTTATGTTCTACCATTTTCCCATATTTGACCTTGCTGCAAAAGGTCAAGGTCAACACAAGGTCATAATTTGAACAATCTTGATAGTACTCAAGTACCCAATGCTACTTACAAAGTCTCAAGGCCATCGGTCAATTGGTTCTGGAGAAGAAGATTTTTAAAGGTTTTTACCATATATGGGCATGGCGGCCATGTTGGTCATGTGTCCAGGACCATTAGAAAATATTTTCATTCCATCAACCCCTCGAGGCTCTATATGAAATTTGGTTTCAATTGGCACAGTGGTTTTAGAGCAGATTGTTTGAAATTGTCAAAATTTGAGATTTCTGGGTCAAAGGTCAAAGAATGACCTTGACCTCTTGTACTCAAAAATCTTCATGTACTCATTAAGATGATTCTATGTACCAATTTTTAGGCCAAAATCTTCAAAACTTTCCATGAAATCTCATGTTCTAGCATTTTCCCATATTTGACCTTGCAGTAAAATGGTCAAGGTCAACCCAAGGTCATAATTTGAACAATCTTGGTAGTACTCGAGTACCCAATGCTACATATCAAGTTTCAAGGCCATGGTTCAATTGGTTCTGGAGAAGAAGATTTTTAAAGGTTTTTACCATATATGGGCATGGCCACCATGTTGGTCATGTGACCTGGACAGTATGAATAAATTTTTGTTCCCTCAACCCCTGGAGGCTCTATATGAAATTTGGTTTCAATTGGCTCAGTGGCTGTTAAGGAGATTGTTCGAAACTGTCAAAATATGAGAGTTCTGGGTCAAAGGTCAAAGAATGACCTTGACCTCTTAAAGTCATAAATCTTCACATACTCATTAAGATGACTGTAGATACTGGTTTTTAGCCCAAAATCTGCAACAGTTTCCAAGATATCTTATGTTCTAGCATTTTGCCATATAAAAGCACAAGGAAGCAAATTTGACCTTGCCATAAAAAAGGTCAAGGTCAACCCAAGGTCATAATTTGAACAATCTTGGTAGTACTCGCGTACCCGATGCTACATACCAAATTTCAAGGCCATCGGCCTATTGGTTCTGGAGAAGAAGATTTTTAAAGGTTTTTACCATATATGGGCGTGGCGGCCATGTTGGTCATGTGACCAGGACCGTTTGAACAACTTTTCGTTCCTAAGGTCCCAGGAGGCTCTATATGAAATTTGGTTACAATTGGCCCAGCGGTTTCAGAGGAGAAGTCGTTTGAAATTGTGGACGGACGACGGACGACGGACGGACGACGGACGCCGGAGCCTTACCATCCTATAAGCTCCCCCGGAGCCGCTGGCTCAGGTGAGCTAAAAATCTAAAACAATCTAAGTATTGGGACTGGTATGTCAGCACAAACAATGCACACCCCAACCAGACTGCTCCTAAAGCAATCTGATCATGGCCTGCACTGTTTGCCATTCCATCTGCATCTTTTGGACCTACTACTACTGCAATAAAACCAAACTAGTCCATTTTTTAACAATTATTACCTTAATTACTGTTGATGTTCCAATTTTTATGGCAGGGGTAACACAGTTGTTTCCCTTGGCTTAGAAGAACACATGCCCATTTTGATTGTCTCCCTTGATTTAACTCAAACTCCTTTACATTTCATTTCTGGAGCAACAATAGGTTACCCTTGTCAAAGGAAAGATATTTACATTTTGCAAGGAATTCAGATAAAGCCGCATATGTAGATACAGAATTTATTTGGCTATAAGACATGGTCTTCTTCTCTCATAAAGTACCCAAAATATGTAGAACACCGTGTGTAATTCGGCTGTTAGATTTTTCTCTTCCAAAACACAGGGCTCAGCCTAGAGGGCGATTTGGGAGAAATAGTCTCCCTAAGCTGGCAGACTTCTCCCTATTTTGAGCTGAGGGAGAAGTGAAAATATATAGAACATATAAGATAATCTAAAATTTGGACCAAAACTTCTCTCTAAAATGCAAAAAGTTTTGCAAAACTTCTCCCTGTCTGAAAGCTCCAGGCTGACCCCTGAAACATTTCTTCCCAAAAATCTAGATCCATTTTTTCTGACGGATCTAATTTTTTTCGGACTGTTTGAAGGGAAAACCGAAGAAATACGGTACCTTTCCAAAGCACACTATGAATAGAATCTTCTCATGAGGCTGCTTGTAAAGGAAGAATTTTGCTCCTTAGTCATGCTTCTCTTTGAAGGAATTTGCTCATTCAGTAGGCTCCTCTTCAGGGTAAAAATTCGCAGAAGCCTGCCAAATATTTTAATATCAGGGAAGCCGCTACCTCTCAATTCTAATTCTCTGCCTCTGGAGACTAGCAACAGAGGCAGAGAATTTTGCCTGAAGAAGTGCCAAGTGCAGTGCAGAACTAGCACAGGTTCAGTCCTTTTTTCGTTGAGACCTTGGATGGTTTCAGTCCTATTCCCTTTCGATCAAGTTGTTTGGGCCCAATTTGAGAGGTGGGTCTTTTCGGCCTGATTTGAGAGGTGGGTCTTTTCGGCCCAATTTAGGTGGATTGTTTGGGCCCAATTTTATTATACAGCTTTTATAAGTAATTAAAGAAATTCAGGGCTTCCACTAAGTCCGAAGGTTTGAGGAATGACTTATGCATGGTTATTTTTACCTCCACCCCCCCTCCCCTGCCCCTTACGCATCCCTCTCTCTTTTTTCCATACTGTAGTGAACTTTTGTTCTACGAAGGGAAGCCTGAGCATTTGCGTAGTCTAATCAGAGTCATTCCTGTTTGTTTGTGAACTATACGCAAGTCCTGAGCACTCTAAAAACTAAATACTCGCCGTTGCACTGTCTGCTATTGCATAATATTCCCTTTCATTGCCGCCGAACGGGCCACGTCGGAAATACGGTGACTTACGGAATGTATAATGACACGCTTCCACCGAAAAACTCCGTTGTCGCTAGGTCGATGTTCATTATTATTCATGTTAGATGCGAACAAGAAAGATCGGGCTGACTGCTTAGTTGCGCTGGCTGATCGGTGTGTGTTCTGAGGTACCTTTAACCGTCTCACAGATAAAATGACACTGCGTACGGCACGCGTATAAACTTGCAGCGGCGTCTTTGATCTTTACATCAAAGAGAAAACGTGCTTGACCCATAAAGGAGCAGGTAATTGCTTATCAACACTACCGTTAGTATTATACCGAATATATAATCGCGTAGACCCTGATCAGAATGCGCTATTTCTGTGCACACTGTACGGCATTATTTTCGCACTGGGTTGCATGACGATATAACTAGGAAACCGGTAAAATGGACGTTTCGGTATTCCTATTTTAATAGTACCATTAATCAAAATAATGTATATTACCAGAGCGTAGACCATAACACGTCGGAAATTTGCTTTGAATCAACACTTTTCGCGGAAGAAGTTCGTATTCTTAAAAACTCCATTGACGACAGTATGGATCATGACAAGAGCTTCCGTTGTAAGGGCAAGCGTTAATATGAATGTTGTGTTTTCGTAAACACTTCGGATAGAGTTTGTCAATACATGCTTCAGTATTCGTGTGTTATGGATACATTCACAAACTTTTGAAGTCGGCATACGCAATACACATACAGGTCAGTTGCATTCTCGCGATCGTAAAAAAAGATGGACACCTTTCATCCAAAAGCTCAGTCATCGTGATTTGATAAGTTGTTTTGCAGACTGCCGTAAGAGGTTGAATCTGCGATTGGGCGTTATTTTGATAATCGTTTTTGACAGGTAGGTGGTCCGACAAGTGTGTTACCTGGTTCAGTGCTCCGTACGGATATCTTGATTGGCCCGTAGGCGGTCTTTTCGTCTGGCTGACACCTGCGTTAATCCGATTAATTATGACACGTGCTAGAAGTTTAAAGACAGTGGTGATATTTTATACGTCAGGACAAGATCAAAGGGCCGTATGTGACAATTATCGGGCGTATGTTAGACGCCAGAGGTCCCATTTCTCGACGTACGGGAGCAAATCCTGGGCGTAATATACAGCCATACGCCCGTTAATGGAAGCCCTGGAAATTCCTTGTTTAATTTAATAGTCTGATGATGTTTATTGTTTAATTTAATTAGAAATCCCTTAAGATTATATCTATCTACCTACCTATCTGTGTGTCCCTGCTTGTCCAACTATCCAGGGGTTTCACTAAAATTTTTAACATCCTGCAATTAGGCGAAATAGGCAGGGGATTTTCTAAGCTTTCTCTATTACCCAAATACTAGCAGGGGTATCGTACCGGATCCCTAGCCTGCCAGTCTCGGCGTCCGGTTCCGGCCCTGCCCTGAGATAGGGATGTTGTCCCGTAAAGCATCGCGGCTCTTGCTATTTCCAGTGCCCTCCCGTCGTCCCATCCGCGCCTGTGAGGAATGGCTCAGGGTCTGGTGACTCCGGATGGCTCGGGGTCCGGTGACTCTGGATAATATGTTATACAATCACTGTACATTAGTGGTTGTTACCTTAAATAAAGATAATTCAGCACGAAAATATCTAGGTTGCAGAAAATCCGCCAATAAATACTCAAGTTAATAATAGAACGCAGCCGTCGACAAATCCATTGCCAAGCCGCCCTGGACAAGCTGGAAATTTATCCGGGCAAGAGGAATTTCCAGGCCGACGCCCGGTCTGGCAACTAAAAATATCGAAAATTCTAGAAGTTTTACGCAAATTACGGTAAGCAGTGCATGAAAAAAGAGCCGTGCAGACTGTACATGACCATAATTATCATTCCATTTTCTCACCTCTAGTGTCTGGTGTCGCATGCCCGAATTTGTTTATTGATACGTAGATAATTGACACCCAGCTGTTAATCCAGTGTAACGGTGATTAAATCAGTTTACTGAGTTCTGCATGTGTCGGTAAGATAAAACAATGGCCGTTCAGTGTGTACAAAAGAAACACGCCCGTCAATTGGCCTGTGGTCACGCTACGGGTGACTGGTTATGTAAATCAGCCTCTGTAAACAAGTAAACCACGTTAAAACGTAAGTGTGGATTCGCTCTAGTTATCGCTTTCACTGACTGAGATTTTAGCGATTGACCAATCAAAGGCAATATCATGGTCACTGCAAATGTGAAATCACCGTGTAAAACAGGTATGATGATAAGCATAAAATGACAGACAATATGCAATGACAATATGAAACAAGGGCAAAACTATATGCCCCTCCCCACTTCGTGGCGGGGGAATAAAAACTAAATCATTGCTGAGAAAGTTACATGCAATAACGTTATATGCTTACCGATAATATTAATCATTTGTAAATACGTTCAGCATAAAGGAATAAAACAGTTATGCCTTTCGGAAATACTTGCACTTTTTATCATCCAACATACCCGTTATACACTGTGATAAGATGTTATTTTTTTTTTTTGTTATCTTGCAAAGTCTCGTACCAACGTTACTTTCACTTTCGGTTTTAGCAGCATGGGTTTTGGACACTTTTGTCAGTGTCGGACAGTGGGACGGTCGCCCTGGCAGAAATCGCCAGACTTTTTCCAAATTTGCAGGTTTTGTCCGACAGACCGAAGGTTTTCGTGAAGACTGTATGTTTGTGTCTACCAGAGCTCGGGAAAGTCTGCAGGAGTTTACAGAACCGAATCTAGTAAAATGACTTAAATGTACTTGAAAATACTGAATATTTTTACCAGACCAAATGAATTTTTACCAGACATGTCAGGCGGTCCGACGGAGATTCGTGAAGACTGGTCTAAGGAGAACAAACAACCAACTGCGCCGTAAGCAGTGGTCAGAGACGAAACTGATACAGTTTTTGAAATAAATCAATCGAACTTCCAGCCAAATCATAATGGCAGCCCCCATATGGAGGTAAAAAATCAATCGAACTTCCAGTCAAATCATAATGGCAGCCCCCATATCAGTCTGGGGACTTATGGATTTCCATCACGCATATTTGTGATGGCCAGCCATAATCCTTACATTTTTCAGTCCAACTCACTAAAATGGCAAATTAACCTACTGGCAGTGTTCAGTCTGACCTGTCTACACTTAAAATTAATATTTGGGCCAGCCCTTACCTATTCTCAGTATTACCAGTCTCATTTTGGTTATGTCTGCAGAATTATGGTCAAAATTAGGCAAATATTGCCGTGCATTGACTTGTTTTATATCCAAGAAAAAAGATATTTACTTTCTATTTTTTATAAAGTGTTATGATCAAAATTGTCTACAATGCTTGTTTTTTTGTAACGGATGCTAATTGTACGAGTTACGCAAGGTTTTGAATCAGTTACGCGACAGAAAATTACTTGGGTTTTTTTGCCTTGTTACGGTCAGCCATAACACCAGAAGAAACCAACGTTATGGCTTTCAATCACGTTTCATCCTTCGGACATGTAGTGACATCTTGTGGTAAAAATTTCAGTAATTATGTTATGGTAAGCCATCATGTCAGTTCATTTAAAATGCATGGTTAACCATCACAAATATGCGTTATGGAAATCCATAAGTCCCCAGACTGCATATGGAGGTAAATTAGGTTGAAAAATCGACACGATGGTTTTCTGGAGCAGCATATGCAACATCATCTACACTTTCTAATGACTAATGTCCTACCAAAAGAGCTCTGTCTTCAGGCAAGAAGGCCTTGTGGGCCCGCTCTTGGTGCTAGCTTTTAGTTTTTTCTTGTCTTCAGTTTTTATTTGTAGCCAGTGAAAATGACCCACGCCAAAATGACCCGATCGAAAGGGATAGAACCCAGTTTTTATAAACCAACCAATTACACTGCACTGACCAGTGCTGGAAACGGCCAGTGGCCCGGTGGCCAAATGCTCCTAAGTTTTGTTTTGGGCCACCAGAAATCTCCAAAATATGACCTTTAGTGGCCCAAATTTATCATTCTGGCAATACTAAATGAATGGGAACTTTAGCCAGTGGATAATTTGGGCCACTGAAAGTTAGGCTTGCTAAGCTTTTGGGCCACCACATTAAACTTGTGAGTTTCCAGCACTGCTGACTAAGGCTATCTAAATGTGTCAACAGCTACCAGTGCCACAAATGAAGCGGATGGGACTAAATAGAACTTACACGTTGTAGGCATCAAAACCAACACGTGTGTCAAAAAAAATATGTCAACACTTGTCAAAATTTTACTTTTGAGCAATTGGATGAAAAAATGCGCAAGTATTTCAATTGCATTGCTTACCCAGACACCCTGTTTTTAATGAGAACTGTTACTGTTCTTTGACATGATCAATCTGAAGGAAAGTGCAGTAAAATATGTATCGCGGATAAATTTGGCTGTGAGCCCCAGCAACCGGATGGCGCGTAAAAACATCAATTTGAATTTGGGTCATTCGGTCATCGTTTCGTATTCAAATATTAGCTAATAAACATTTCCTTGTAATAAAACTGATTATATGTGAAGATTAAAATGTAATTTGTGCTAAGAAATGTCATTTAATTGAAAATTGTTCATTTTATAGGCCACTCTTTTTTACGAAAATAAGTCCCAAAATACCCGGTGACTGTATTTACCGAAACGTACCGAAATACCGAAACGAACTGGAAATGCCGAAACGAACAATTGGGAAGGAATAGAAACCGGGACCCGGGACCAAAATCCGGGACCTAAATCCGGGACCAATTTTTGTTGCCATTAAAAATGTACTAAAGATGCTAATAACGAGCTGCAAATTGGACCATAAGTAGATTATAGTCACTTCTGAAAAATGCATATAAAGATTTTATAAAACTTTCGATATTTATTGAAATTTTAACAAAAATACAGGACCACGTCGAGCTTTTTCGACCCGGGACCAGTTTTTGCGGGATTGACGATGTCAAGCAAATCTCAATGTTTTCCTACAGAAACATTCTAAACCCCATTTTTTTACATTTCGTCATCTGTAAACATACCAAAGAAGATAAAGATTAAAACAAATGTGAAATTTTTCTGTAATTTTTGCGAAAAATTCGACCCGGGACGAACCCGGGACCAAAATCGTCATTTGATTATTGTACGATGTTGACGATGTCAATGAATTTTCAATTTTCTCCTACATTGTCGTTTAAAATCTCATTGTTTTACTTTGTGTCATATGTAAAGATGCCACAAAAGACGAAAATGCAAAAATTTGTAAAATACATTCCTTAATTTGAGCGAAACCCTACCTGTGACCAAATGGTCATTTTCTGCGGTTTAGACATTGTCTTGGTACGTTGCCATAGAATCTGAACATTCCACAAAAGCAGAAATTGATCAGCTCCTAAAATAAATGAGGAATGCTCTTGGTTGTGTGAAAAGTGTATGAAAGAACATTTCCTCAATGCCAAATGAATAAAGGTCCTGTTGGGATGACGATACTAAAACAAATATACTATTCAGGTAGCAAATAACCTTTAAACCATATTTCATAATTTTGTCCCGAGCTGATCCCTGGTTAAATATGCCTATCAGCAGACCTAACCAAGAGAAAATTAGACAATTATTGTTATAGTTTTGGAATGTTTAGAACCTTTCACAAGGTAAATAAGCACTATCAAAAAGTTATTCCTTATCAAGAATTAAGAAATACAAGAAACCGTCAGCTTTTTAATGACGATTTTGGTCTCGGGCAGAGTTATTCGTAGCATTTTGGTTAAATAGCTCGATTTTTTTTTTTTTTTTTTTTTTCTTTTTTTTTTCATTTCTATTTCTTTGGCATCTCTACATACGAGTAAACGTAAAATTGATGGGATTTTAAACATTTATAGAGACAAAAACTGAAATTTCCTTCACATCGTCCACGAAACAAATGACGATTTTGGTCCCGGGCTGGTCCCGGGCCAATTTTTTAGCGAAAATAATAGATACATTTTGCATTTTTAAAATATATAGTCTTTCTTAGTATGTTTACATATGACGAGATGTAAAATAATTTGGGTTTAAAATGTTTCTGTAGGAAAAATTTGAGATTTGCTTGACATCGTCAATCCCGCAAAAACTGGTCCCGGGTCGAAATTGCTTGACCTGGTCCTATCTTTTTATTAAAATTCCAACAAATATCGAAAGTTTTATAAAATCTTTATATGCATTTTTCAGAAGAGCCTATAAACTACTTATGGTCTAATTTTCAGCTTTTTATTGGCATGTTTAGTACAATTTTGGGGCCAACAAAAATTGGTCCCGGATTTTGGTCCCGGGTCCCGGGCGTTGGTCCCGGTTTCTATTCCTTCCCGAGAACAATTAAATATATAGGGAAAATGGCATTTCGGTAATTGATTGTTTATACAGGTACAGAATGGGTGTTAATGAGTGTTTGTACAGGTATAGAAAAGGTGTTGAAGATGTTTTCATAAGTATTATATACAGGTATATACAGTATAATATACAGATTAAAGGGGTAGATTAAAGTGGCTCTTTGTGTTTAAAATATTACTTTAAAATAGAGATAGATTTTAGTACAGCGGACCTCTCATGGGTCAGGTTTAGTATATGGCTTACCTCTCATGTGTGGACTGACGGACAGATGGATGGGCGGTCGGATAGAAGACGGACGATAGCTAGATCATAAACTTTGAGCCAGAAGATAGATAGATAGATAGATAGATTCAATTGAAAAATACGATAGATAGATAGATAGATAGATAGGTAGATAGAACCAGCACCACCAAGATTTTTTTCATAGGGGATTCAATTGAAAAATACAGCTTCAAATCCGCAAGACTCAGAATCGGGAGCTTAACGTATCTTCGACTTGCGAAGATCCAAACCAGTCTGTGAATCCGTCTATATATGGTGTGTGCGAACGGAAAAGATCTGGCCAGAATGCGTGGATGCGCAGGCTGATCTGAGCCTCAGTTTTTCGCATATACGTTAAGCACCCTTTTGGAATAGCGTTCTATTAATGCGTATAGAATCTCATATAATTTTGTGGATCACTACTGTATATATAAAAACGCTGGAACAACGTTGAATCATTATCATGACGTAAGGGTTCCACTACAGTATATAAAAAAGTTGAATCAGTGTTGTACAAAAATTTTTTGGACGAAAGTTGTATCATCATCATGGCGTAAGGTTCGCTGCTGCATGAAATAACGTTTGAACACAATGTACCATACCATGATGACGTAAGGCTTCATATATCGTATGTGCGAACAACAAAAGCTTTGACCAGACTGCATGAAAGCGCACTCTGGTTTGAACCTTTGCTGCTTGCATATGAGTTCAGCACCTTTTTTTTGGATGGCAACTCATATATTTTTGGGGGAACACTATGCAAAAAGAGAAGAAAAAAACAACGTTGGAACAACATCGTATCGTCGTCATACCGTAAGGGTTCATGCTTGCCGAGTGTGAACAGCCAAAGCTCTGACCAGACTGCTTGGATGCGCAGCCCAGTCTCAGTCTTTATTGTCCTAGGGTGCAAATATGTGGCGCGGTGTTATGTCCCTTTCAACAGTATCTGGCAAACGAAAGAGTGATAATGAAAGGCAGTGTGCAATGAAGCCATGATCACTGTAACAAAGAGTTCCGGATTCGAACCCGGACTGCTAGCTTAGCAGATTCGAGCTTAACCTACTGAGCTACTGCGGCTCCGCTAATTTATTTGCACCCACTATGTATCGCAAGATGTAAGATTTTAGAATCTTACATCTTGCAGGTGGACCTGCCACAAATGCATTTTCTTTACGGATGTGCCGAAGGGAGAGTCGCAATATTATGTATCTCACTAATGCTTTTTATGAATATATGTCGTTAAACTCGTATGCCAAAGAAATTGTTGAAGAAACTTTATCTTATTTGATAGTCCATTCTGAAGCTTATTCTCCAACTCGTGCATCATGCACAGAATAATAATCATAATAAAAACTTTCATTGACTTTGACTCACGCCACGAACGATTCTAGTTCCACTGACCTCCCATCAGGCACATTACGTCGAAATGTCGTCGTACTGACGTCGATGCGACGTCATTACGTCGCATCGATGTCAGTACGACGTCATCTTGACGTCCTGTGCTGCTTGGCTTTAATATGTTGAGTGAAACAATCGTATGTTCTTTGAATATTATATTGCATATTTCGCCAAAATTCATTTTTTATTTAAAAGTTTATTCTAAAATATTAATAGTCTTATTTTCTTTTTAATTGTACAGATTATCATCTTAAATGTTGGTGGAATTGAAATCTTTCTAGTCTAGTCTAGTCTATCCCATAAACTTGTGAGGTCGTCGGGCCACCACAGATGACTCTACAGCAATCCCTTTCCACCAACTGCTTCTAAAATCTTTATGGTTCAGAAATAGACATGAAACTGTAGCTAGAAGCAGAAAGTTCTCAAAACTATATTTCAGTTATCCAGTTATGATATTTAACCATATTCCCGGCTTGAGATAAAACAGTAATCTCTGGTACTTAGTTGTGTGATATCATTGGCAGCGCGATTCTTTTGAGATGACGTCCTGTATGTTCTATGGAGAGAAGGCTTTCTAAGACATGAGTAGTGTCCCATATTCATCATGCTTAATCAGCAATGTTTCAGTTACCCCTTAATAGTTTTAGCTTATAACGCGTGTCAACAATCCTACATTTTACCCCAGTTCAGTTTCCACACTGTGGAAGTAAACAAACACATTCGCCTGTAAATCACCATTATTGGTATTTGAGGTCAAAGGTTATGTTTATGCTGGGAAACGTGAGGTACTGTCTAGACAATGGTGTTCATTGATAAGTGCAGGGAATTGTAAGAGAAGGAATAACAACAGACTGATTGGACCAATTAGCACCAATTAAGTCCTGTAGAATCTCTATGGAGACTACTCGGAGAGGTGCTAATCAATTTGATAACATTGTACCCCATCATCGTTACCGACACACCTAGACAAAGAGCCGATTCTTATCGCAGTCTCAGTAATTTATCGAGTGAGGCACCTGTTAATTTTCTTAATTTTATAAATTAGAACAATTTAGGTAAAGTGCGCGTAATCACAGTTAAGTGTGGCGTGTAAAGCAGAGTCATGCGGTTTTTCAATCATCCAAATCGGACCACAAATAGTTAACTTACAGCGTTTCAAAATATTTCGTCTCCTATAAAAAAGGGGAATTAACGCAATTTTTATATTAAATTTTAAAGGCTTTCCGGCAAAGTCCGGAAAATAAAGTTAAGTTCATATGAGAATAAAACATGTAAAGATAATCACTGTCTAAATGACTTGAGTGCGCACCGATGCGAACATTGAAAAAGTATGAGTTAATGATGACCGGTCATTATCGAATAAAGCAAATTTCGAGGTATGAAAAAAAGAAAAGAACATACACATAGTGGTATGGGGCTTTAGAAGCGGTCTCTTAATCAGCATTAGGGTCAGGGTCAGGGTCAACCTTAAGTTGAAGGTAA
The DNA here is from genome assembly GCA_963989385.1 of Ctena decussata. Taxonomy (NCBI): domain Eukaryota; kingdom Metazoa; phylum Mollusca; class Bivalvia; order Lucinida; family Lucinidae; genus Ctena; species Ctena decussata. The sequence continues at coordinate 44,060,423 of OZ022504.1, forward strand.
AATCAACAAGGGAGCTTAGAAAAGGTCGTTTTTAAAACATCATCGGCATGCATTAAACCTCTGGGATTTTGGGCCATTTTCAAGTCCATAGTCATCCTATGAGGTCATAGTATCAGATTGGGCCGTGCGCTGTGTGAACAATTTATAAGGCTAGACCTTAAGTTAAAACGATTTTTCAGTAGTCAGTTTAATGTCTAAGCCATGACTCATTAAATAAATCATAAGGGTATAGCAGGAATACTGCAGTTTGATAGTTTACCAGAAATTTCGTAGGCGTCCGTCAATTCTTACATTCTTACTAAAATGCGGAACAATGCGCAATGCTTTGCAATTTGGAAATAATTTCCATAGTGTTTGTCTTTTACTTCTCGTAATATCAAACCAAAAGACTAATTTGAAAGCGAAAATATGTAAATTTCAAATTTTAACTCCATAAGACACCATTCAGAGAATAAGAAATTGACCAGATTCGTAGAAGAAATAAGACACATGCGAAGGCCAAAAAGACTGGCAGTAGCAAACTTAGGTCAAAATTTGAATCTTTGAGAAGGGAAATTAAAGCTGATGTGAAAGAGCAACATGATTTGTATGTCAATAACTTGGTTGGTGACATAAAGGCTAATCCCAGAGACTTCTACAGGTACATTAATAGTCAGAAGAAAGATACTCAAGGTATCCCACCCCTAAAGAAGAGAAATGGTGGTGGTGTTGCCGAGTCAGAGTTGGAACAGGCTAATGAATTTAACGGTCAGTTTTCGGATGTGTTTAACAAAAGTGAGCACACCCAAGTCCCCCTTCCTAATCGCTCGGCTCCTTTCATGGCGGACATTCATGTCTCGGCAGAAGGTGTAACGAAACTTCTTAAGGGCTTGAACCCATCGAAAGCTTTAGGACCTGATGAATTGCATCCCAGAGTATTAAAAGAACTAGCATCTGAATTAGGCCCAATGTTCGCTCATCTCTTCCAACAATCTATTGACTCGGGTGAAATCCCCAAGGAATGGTCTCTTGCAAATATATGCCCACTCTTCAAAAAAGGAGATAGGTCTTTGGCTTGCAATTACCGACCGGTTTCTCTAACTTGTGTACCATGCAAGTTACTCGAACACATTGTCTGCTCTAATATTATGGCACATTTGGATGAACATAAACTTTTGTCAGACAGACAACATGCTTTCCGTAAGAAACATAGCTGTGAAACTCAATTGATCACGGTTATAAATGACTGGGCTAAAATCTTGGATAAGGGCGGTCAGGTTGACACTTTTATCTTGGACTTCGAGAAAGCTTTTGACACTCCCCCTCATGAATTACTTAAATGTAAGCTATACGGCTATGGTATTGGTGGGAAGACTCTGAAATGGATAGATTCTTTTCTCTGTTATAGGCAGCAGCGTGTGGTGGTAAATGGAGTTAAGTCGGATTGGGCCCCGGTTTTGTCAGGTGTCCCCCAGGGCACTGTCCTTGGACCATTGTTGTTCTCGTTATACATTAACGATATAACAGAAAATATTGACTCGGAATTAAGACTTTTTGCTGACGACTGTGTTTGCTATCGTGAAATCAGAGATATTGAAGACACTGTGAAACTTCAGGAGGATATAGATCATTTAGGTTGTTGGGCAAGGAGTTGGGGCATGAGATTTCAACCTGTTAAATGCAATATAATGCAAATTACAAGGAAACGGATCAAGAAGATCAATGCTTCCTATACCTTAGAGGGAACGGTCCTCAGTAATGTAGAAACGATCAAGTATCTCGGCATAACCATTGCCAATGATTTGAAATGGAACACACATGTCAGTAATATTTGCACAAAGGCTAATAGGACCCTCGGCTTCCTCAGACGTAACTTGGCAGCATGTCCACAAGATGTTAAGGAGTCAGCATACAAGGGACTGGTGCGTCCAGTCCTGGAGTATGGCAGTTCAGTTTGGGACCCTCAAAGTATACTTCTTCAAGATGAACTTGAGAAGGTGCAGAAAAGGGCAGCCAGATTTGTAACGGGAAATTACACATATGAAACTGGGAGTATGACTGGCATTCTGGAGAAACTTAAGTGGGAATCCCTAAAAAAGAGAAGGAAAGATAGTAGACTTATAATGCTTTACAAAGGTCTGAGGGGCGCAGCCAGTATACCCATAAATGACCTTGTTCCCCCAAATAGGCGTACCAGGAATCATCATTCCCTGACATTTCAAACCCCATTGGCTGGGACTGACATTTACAAGTCCAGTTTCTTCCCCCAGACTATTAGAGATTGGAATTCCCTGGAAGATTCACTTATTTCTGCTGCTGAGTGTGCAGAGGATTCAGTAACTAAGTTTACTTCTCTTACAAGGGCTAGGGACTAGCTTCCCTGATTCACAGGTCCTGGTGAATGATTGTCTTTGGACGTATCACCAGTAAACAATTCTGATTCTGATTCTGACCATGCGCCTAGCGAAGACTAAGATCACCCTTTCATCGGTCTAGTCACTGAGATCAGTCTTCGCTGTGTGCGTTATGCAGCTGAGGACCAAGCGTTTCTTAGGCGGAAAGCATACTCTCTTCTGACTAGATAGCTCATGGGAGGCTGATCGAAGGCTTCTCCGGGCATACACCATTTTCCTTTTTCTCATACGCTGCGCATATTATAGAAAAATCGCCTCCTTGAGAAAGGGAAACAAGAGCGCAAACTTCTCACAAGCCCATGAAAAAGTCATAAATGTCAAATATGGAACGAAATATTATTTGTATTTCTTTATATCTATTTTTCACTTGCAAACTTTGCTCACGGCCAAGAAAGCAAGTTGGAAACATCAATTTGACGCAAAACGGCTATAGAAAAGGTTGTGTTTCTGTCATGATGGCTGACGCCTTTGAATTAACTGAATTGTTGCAATTTTAAAGCATTAAGAAACTGAAAATTTGACTATTTCAGTGTAAGATCGAGTTTAATTTCAGTCTGAACGCTTCGCAACTCGTAAAAATACTGCTTTGGGTGTCCTTTCGGTGAAATAAAAATCGATCTTACACGGAAAAATTCAAATATCCTCTATATACATAAGTTATAAATGAAGATCACAGCGAGTTGCGCATGCTCGGTTAGACGGTTTCAGTATCGGATAACCGACTGGACAGTAAGTTGCGCAGTTTTCACAAGTACTTATCAATTTATTGCAATTAGGTGATAGTCGGTAACGATGATGGTACTTTTGAAGTGGGTTACAATTCCCTGATAAGTGCGAGAACCATTTCTAATAAAACATGCTTTATAATGAGGCGATTCCGTTCTGAGATAGTAGGCTAATGGAGGAACAAGTTTTTTTTTCTTGTTTTTTTTCAGAACTATCACTTCATAATCTCTCTCTCACACATACACGCGCACGCACGCGAAGGTTAGGCCTCTGAATGGATTACTTGCATAGAATTATATCTGCCATTATTGTTTAATTTATGCAATGGTGAATATGCTTGTTATGCATATAAGACTGGGAATCAGCCAGTTATTGGCAATTAAACATACATATATTTGCAGTACTTAGCATTGCATAAATGCTTTTGTTACAATATCTTATAGCATCTGTTGTTAACTGAGGCTAAGTTGACCCAGCGGGTATAGTGTTCTACTGTAGCATCTTGTCAACGTTTATTCAACGTCATGGCGTTGAATCAACGTTGATATAACGTTGTTTTGCCCGCTGGGCGAGCTTGTCGTTTTGAGATAATCACCTTCTCCGCCAAATTTTCTTTTCTTGCTGATACCCTGATTATGTTGCATAGCATTGTTTGTATATGAATGAGTTAGCATTATGTTAGTTTATTGCTTGTACATTGCACTGTCTGTCATAAATTGTTGTATATATGTTTTGTATCCTCATGGGCCTATGGCCTACTGGATTTTGAAATAAAGATTTCCTTTCCTATGCAATAATGTTACATTATATATGAGCGTTAGGAGATAATTATTTTACAGTCCCTTTAATCTCTTTAATCGTTTTTAACCTATGTATTGCAATAGTGAAAACATTCTTTAACACCTATTCTATACCTGTATAAACAATCAATTACCGAAATGCCATTTCCCTATATATTTAATTGTTCGTTTCGGTATTTCCAGTTCGTTTCGGTATTTCGGTAAATACAGCTACCCCAAAATACCACGATAGGACACGTTCGGACAGATTGTTTCTTACATTGCGGTCCATTGAAATACCGCAAACTACCGCACACCACCACAAACCACCTCAAAAACTATTTCGCTGTACATTTTATCAGCTTATTTGATATTTCTTGCGCTGTTAATAACAAATTTACCGTATTAAGAACTTAACAGTCTTTAATTTTATCAATATATTTTCTAATGTGCCTGTAATTGTACACAGGCAAAATGTGAAAATACCTGCAATTACAATTATACCTTCTTTTTTTAAAGGATTATAAAAATATATTTTGTAGCTGATGAAAATAATAAATATAATAATAACGATAATAATAATGAATTGATATTAATAATATGAGTGGGTTGTCATCAGTGGCCTCCTTGGTGCTATAAGATAATTCAGATTGTAAATAGTTTGAACAAAAGCCAGGAGCACATAATTTCTCTACCGGGGCTATATGAAAGTATGGTCATATTGGCAGCTGCTTCCCAGCACAGATCCGCCATTGATATTTGTTTATGCATTCATAAATATGTTTGTTTAAGAGCAGCTGTGTCAAGAAACTTTTATCAACATGAAAATACATTTTCATTGTGTTTGTTTTTCCTTCACTTTTCTTTTGGGATATGAGCTTCATAAAATGATACATGAAACTTGACAATGAAATACATTACGCAAGATTGTTAAAGTAAATGTGTTCAGTTTTATAGCGCTGTCTTGTTGATATTGTTATCTTCTGTTAGCGCCATTTTCTCTTCTGGGGTGGCCTATGTCCTGCTCCTAAGATTGTTTACACTAGCCACAAAGAGCTCTTGAAAATTGCTAACAAAATAAATGGTGCTGACAGGTTGCTGATAACCAGGGAGTTTCTTCTCAGAGCAGGAATCAATGGTTTGTTGCCTTACCATCACACAAGCTCTACAAAAGATTATGTAGAGAGCTGATATCCCCGGTAGAGAACTTATATGCTCCTGCAAAAACATAAAAATATTGAAAAAGTGGTGCAAATATTGAAAAAGTGCTGCAAAAGCAAAAAATAAAATATTTAAAAAGTGGTCACAAATGTTTCTTTAACTGGTTTGTGGTGGGTTGTACACATTTGGGGGGGGGGGGGGGGGGGGGTTGTGGTGGTTTACGGTGGTTTGCGGTAGTTTACGGTGGTTTGCAGTACTTCAATGCTCCCCTTATATTGTTGTTGTTGTTGTATATATATCCTGCCAGTGAAGGCACACCTCGTTTCAGAGTAGATTGGCGATATATACAGGGATTTAAATGACTCGCTACCGTCACCCCTTTACACTTTGTCACAAAGTGACGTCACACAGGATGGATCAAGCCAAACTCCACGTTGCTATCACCCAGTGACCCTTATGGTTTAGGGTATCTATATAGGTCACTGTTTTACCCAAAGAAACATTTTCATGCCCAGTCAAAAAGTCTTGCTTACGTATCTTAGCCGTCAAACTAGGAATACGACTTGATTTGACTTCAAATGACCTTCAACCGCAGAATCTTGGAGTTGTCAGGAAAGAAGTCAGGGGATCATCACCAATCACGCCAAAAACCAGGTCAGTTACAGCTGAGACCTGGCCCCAAGGTTATGACACTTTTTTCATGCTCGACTCAGCTGAACATGAAATTTTACCTGCTAATAAATAGCAAAATGCTGGTAAGTATAGTTGTTTTCTTGCTCAGTTTAGCTGGTTATGTAATTTTCCCTGCTTATGGATATTTTCCCTGCATATAAGCAGAGAAAATTTCATGCTCAGCTGAGTTGAGCACGAAAAAAAGTTTTATAACCTCGGGACCTGGTGATGTTTCTATACATCTACATCTTCCAATTAAGTGCATAGTCAATATTGGCACAGTTGCACTGTAAACAACCTAAAAACATTCGTGCTGATAAAGATAAAGAACCGCAACGGAAACAAAACCATAGAGAAGACAGGATTGGAACAGGGGAATAAAACATGGAACAAGATATGAAACATGCAAGGGAACAAGACGGCAATGGTGAAGAACAAGACAGGACTGGAACAGGGGAACAAGGCAGGGGACAAAATCTTGAACAGGCAAGGGGACATAACACAGAACATGCAGAACGTGCACAGGAACACGACAGGAACAGGGGAACAAGACATGGAACAAGATATGGAAACAAATCGCAAACAAATGGATATGACTGTGGTCTGTATGCGATAGCTAATGCAACCTCATTAGCATACGGAATTGATCCGAACACACAGGTCTGCATTTCGCAATTAATTAAATGTTTTGAGTAAAAGCAGCTCAAGCCCTTTCCCATTAAAACAGTTAAAAAGAAGAGACAGGCTCTTAAAGATACAGTAGATGTACCAGTGCTCCAGATAAGAAAGAGCTAACAAAGATGTTTAAGGGATAATTTTCCACCTTTCTCCATAAAACGTATGTTGTGACCCCTCATTAGAACTGTCTCGCTGAGACAGTTCTAATGAGGCGTCACAACATATGTTTCCAAGAGAATTTAGAAAAAAATATCCCTGAATTATCCTCCTACCCCCTATTCTTTTATATTTCGCTTCTCTGATCGATTCTGGTAGTTTCGTCTGGTATCTGGTTTGCTAGCGTATAGCAATCTGGCTAAAAGCAAAGGAACTTTAACATATTTACATGTAAAGTGAATCTTCTTGTATAACGTAAATCAAGAATGTAAACTACCAGGGTAAGTGTATACGAAGAATAAAAGTATCGTAAACGACTGTGTAATACTTCGCCACTGCAAACCTGATATAGATTTTTTTTTATGATTTCATACATGTATATAGCTCTGAGACAGGGGCAGATAACCTGCTTGTGATAGGATTTTAACCCTCACTTGAAGCTATTATTGCTTTAACCATTTGTTATATATTTCATTTTACATAAATATTCTTTAACTTCTGATTTCAAACAGGTTTTCTTCATTATTTGATACATGTATATAGCCCTGTGTCAGAGGCAGATGATCCATAGGGACAAAAAATTGATCACATCAGGAGCTTATTTTTGATAATTTGCTGCAAGTTTCAGGAAAATCTCGTTCAACTCTGATTTTATATAGATTTTTTCATGATTTTATACATGTATATAACCCCTTGGCTAGTCGGTTGCACTCTCTACACTAGCCTTTCTACTAGGCAAAGAAGTTATATCAGTCATCAATTTTATTTTCATTTTTCCCAGTTCATAAAGCTAGTCTATACTTATGGCTCGACATCTCAGAAAAGGAGCAGATTTAAGTTTTATAGACTGGCCAGAGAAAAGAAGCAAATCTGTTTCTTTCCTGCTAACGGAATACACCTTTTCATTATCAGAATAGTGCTAGTCTATCTATACACTTATGTACATATATGCACATCGTCACTTTGAACGATCCTAAAATATGCATTTTAAATAGAAAAGATACATCAGAAACTTCTTAGCCAATTCTGGTCACAAGGTGTCAGTAACTCTTTTCAGAATTTGGCATGGACAGCCGCCAAAATTGGTTCTGTGAAACTGAGCCATGTAAAAAGACACATTTAGCAGTCCGTATGAGAATGGTCGCCAGTTATTATCACTATACAATAAACATACTCTTTTCCCATATCTTACATTAAAATGTTTTCTTCTCTAAGCGATTATGTGAGACATAAAATCCCTAAGATATATGGTCCCTTATCTGGCGTCTACCTACATGATAGGAAATGTACTCTTTATGGAGCCCTACTGATTTTATCTTAAATTTCTATGTAACATTAGGGTTTTATATATTCCAGATGTGTCTTTAAAATCAAAGCAGTAAATTGGTTTAAACTGGAGGATATGCTGATACAAAAGCATTTAAATAAACCAAAAATGTTTTTGGACAAAACAAATGTCCCCCACATTTGCGCTTTCCCAGCAGAATCATTTTCCTTAATTGTTGCAAAGTTAAGACCTCCTATGATCTCGAAAATAGGATCAAGGTGACAAAAATTTAATCAATGCTTTTCCATCTCCCGATTATACACTTGTCTATGTTTGGTCATGTTCCATCCATCCATTCAGGAGATATGGTGCAGACAAACCATTTTTAAACTTCCTTTGCCCTTTTGTGACCTTACAAATGAGGTCAATGTCACCAAAATATAATCGATTCTTTTCCATCTCCCAGTGATATGTGCCAGGTTGTTTAAAATCCATCCATCCATTCAGGTGATATAGTGCAGACAAGCTATTTTCAAACATTTTTTGACATCCCGTGACCTTGAAAATAGGGTAAAGATCAACAAAATATAGTCATTTTTTGCATCCCCCAATAATACATTTGTGCAAGTTGGGTTCAAATTCATCCATCCTATAAGAAGAAATGGGACAGACACGGCATTCTTAATACTCTGAAACCTTCTGTGACCTTAAATATTGGGTCAATGTCACCAAAATTTAATCATTTCTCCCAGTTATATATCTGTGCAAGTTTGGTTAACAGGAATCCATTTATCCATTCGGGAGATATGGTGCAGACAATGCATTTTTCAACATTTTTTGATCTCCTGTGACCTTGAAAATTTGGTCAAGGTCACCAAAAACTAATCAGTTCTTTTGTATCTCTCAGTGATATATATATTTGCAAGTTTGGTTTAAATCCATCCATCCATTCAAAAACAAGAGTGCAGGCAAGGCATTTTTCAACACTCTCTGACCTCCTCTGACCTTGAAAATGGGGGTCAAGGTTACCAAAATGTAATCTGTTCTTTTCAATCTCCCAGTAATATATCTGTGCTAATTTGGTTAATCCATTCGTCCTTTCAGGAGATATGGCACAGACAAGGCATTTTTCAACATTCTTTTACCTCCTGAGACCTTGAAAATAGCGTCAAGGTCACTAAAATCTAATCAGTTCGTTTCCTCCACCCAATAATGTGTCTGTGCAAGTTTGGTCAAGATCCATCTATCCTTTCAGGAGATAGAGTACAGACAAGAGGTGATGCAGACGCCAACGCCGACAGGATCCACACTAAAAACATGTTCCACCCCCACCCCCATGGTGGGGGACATAATAACATTTTTACAATCAATTTTTCTTTTTCATATGGGGATAGAAAATAAAACAATGCCCCCTTTTGTGATGTACTTTCCTTGAATTTTCTTCCTATAAGCATACTAGCAATGTGTTATAAATGAATCTGTTGTTTTTATTTATCAGACAAGTGGGTTTTTTAAAAAAAAAAAAAAAAAAAAAAAATATGCAATGATCATAACAAGAGCCTATCTTAAGTAAACAGTTCTTGCTCTTTCGGTGATTTATGGCCCGATATATCACTGGTTGGAGGTCAGTCGTGAAGTGAATATATCACGAGCGCGAAAAATCAGATCTAAAACTTTAATTGCCCATAACTATCATTATTATTAGAACTTCTTGGTGTTGTTAAATTCCTCCAGGTGTTAACTGTCTCAATATATGGTACAAGAGACGTTTTTTTATAAGTTTAACTCCATGTCCCGGGCTCGTTGCCAAATCTTTAATAACAACCAACTAAATGTTTTGTACCACTTCAGATACTGAGGGTGAGGTTGGGCCTGTAAAATCGATTTAAGCCCCCCAGTAATTCATTACTGACCGTTACAAGGCGGTAGTTCTGTTGTGGTTCTCTGTTGCCTGTTTTTGGTGTCAGAGTTTCTGTGATGTTTTACCTTATATATGTTCTTATTATTTTTGGTTCGGTTTGGGTTGCTGAGTGGCCACCTTTTTGGGAACAAGCTGCTCACTCGGTTGGCCATATGTTCTCTGTATCTTTATTATTTGTAATCTTAGTTGTTTCCAACTATGGTTTGAGGGCTGGATTTGGATTTTGATTGTTTCAGTTCCTGGTCTTTGCATACTTTTTACTTCTAGATCCGTCTGAAGCATAACACTGTCACTATTATTTCTGACCATAAGGTACACAGCTTTGTCGTCAGCAAAGAGTCTTACCTAGGACTGGATTTCTTGGGGTAGGTGGTTAATATATAGTTAAAACAGGAGTGGAACCATGATGGAACCTTGTGATACCTGAGTTGATGCGTACCTCCTCTGATCTCCTCTGACGACTAGCCCTCAAGAACTTCTGCCTGGGTTCCGCCCACCAAAAAAAGACTTAATCCACCTCAATTTATTACCCTGGCCCGAATGCCATATTGGGAAAGTTTGAAGATGCAGTTCTAGGTGATTGCCTTGTCATAAGCTTTACTAAAATCCAATAGGACAATGCCAACCCGCTTTCCTTCGATAAGTTGTCTCGACAGGTCCTCAACTAGCTGTGTGAGCTTTGTTTTGCATGAGCTCTTCTCATAGAAGGCATGCTGAAGCCCATACAGAATTTGATGCTGGTTGGAAGCAATAACATGCTCCATAACCTTGCATAGTATGCAGGCGAGCGATATCAGCCTATAATTTGCTAGGTCACCTTTGTCTCCCTTTTTGAATAGTTGGTCCAGTCACTGGGAAGAACTCCTGTGGAAAGCGATCGCTCCAACTGCAGACAAAATAAAGGTGCTATTCCATGTCTCAGCTCCTTCAACACTATTGGTTTAGACTTGATTACTATTTGAGTGCACCTTTCAAATCAATGGACATTTCTTGTATTATAGGATACTTACATTTCGAGTGGCCCGTACTATGGTCAAAAGGCAACTCTTGAATATAGTGCAAGCAAATCTGGCCAACATTTAAAGGAGTTGTATTTTGGAAAAAACAGATGGAAGCTGCTTGTGTTGCAATGAGGCTTTATCTCGATTTCCTGTAAGCAAAGTATCTTTAGAATTATCTTTCAACGGTGAGACTCCCTGAGCACCCTGTCTAGAATTTTAACGAGTATTTATAATTTCTTAGCGATAAACCCTGAAGAATCTCAAGAGTCAGATAAAGGGCCAAGACAGAGGATGTGATAGAGATAGTTATGACTTGAAGTTTTCAGTTTACTTTGGACATGATATTTTACCTTTTTGAAGTGTTATTTTTCCAAGGTACCACCTTGCTTCTGTTTTTCACATGATGTCCCTTTTCCGTATCAGATGTCTAATTACCTGAGTCACCCGGGATAGACTATTTTTGCTTTCAAACTTTTTAATATGGATTGACTTTTCAATACCTGAATGAATGTATGGTTTGAAAGCATTCCAGATCTCTTCTATACTCTTGTCCTGGAAATTTGATAAAATGTCTGAAGCGGTATCTGGCATGAATTATTTAAAGCTACCCCAATCTGCTTTTCTGTACAAAGGCATCTAAAACGGGCCAGTTTACAGTTGCGATCATGGTCAACCAGGCTAGGTTTAATTTGAATTTCATTTACTAAGGTAGGAATTGAAGTCAGGAATAAATCAGGAATATTTTCACCTCTTGTTGGTTCACTTACCATCTGGAACAGGCTATGTTCATACAAGAGAGAAGTAAACGGACAAGAGAGAAGTGAATGGATTAAATGAAGTAAGAGGCTAACTGCAGCTAGACTTGACTGTTGGGATATGTCCCAAGTAAAATTTGCATAATTAAAATCACATCGAACCCAGTAGTTTCCTTTAATTTTAAAAACACGGGCCAACGATTAAGCGAATCCCTCTTTGTTCTGGATATCTCCTCTCTGTGACGGTAGTAGGCTGGTACGTATAAAGAGTTTGCGCCCACAATATCCAACTTCACCCAAACAATCTCACAACTAGTTTTGAACTGCTTTGTTCTGTGACAATGCATGTATCTTTTTTTCAGAATGAAAACAGTCCTCCAGTTGAAGCAGCCGCTCTATCCTTCCTGAATGGGATATACCCATTTGATGTCAGCCAGGACTTAGTCCCTATGTCTGATTGCGTGTATCTAGCAATGAGTAAAATTTTGTTTTCTTTCTTACTATCGATTGACAGTAAACGTTAAATACTATCAATTTGATTTTTTATATCACCTGCTTTTGAGATAAAGCCAGTATTGGCGGTGTTCTGTAAGGATACTGAAGTTAATGTAGGATTTAAGAGATGAATGATGAAAGGTTGAAAAAATTGTGCAATCAGATAGAACATGCCCAACATACATGTATGCTAGAATAAACCTTCCCTTTTTGGGTATTTTTTTCTACCGATACTGCTCTCGGTCAACTATGACCATGATGGCAGGTTTGTGGTGTGGCACATAAATTATCACAAAAGTGAAAAAAATAATAAATAAATGAATTTGTGACAAAGCCACCAGCATATTAAAACTTTTAACAAGAAGTACTCAGGGGCAGGCATTCCATGCCTAAACCCTGCTCTATCCTAGGATATTATATTTTGGCCTTTTTAAAAACCCATCAACTGTCTCCGAAGAGGCAGCTTCAGTTGTAAGGCCATTCCAAGATGCAATTTTCCTGGGGAAAATGAATTCTTAAAACCGTCCGTATAACCAGGATGGGTGACCAACATGGTACGAATTAAGGACATAACGGACCACGGACAAAACGGACCACGCTTGGGACAAAACGGATCACGTTTAGGACGAAACGGACAACTTTCAGGACAAAACGGACCACGTTTAAGGTCAAAACGGACCACGTTCAGACCTTCCATTAACCTTGAGAAAGCATGTTTTGTTTTAGTTGCAACACTAATAAAGCAATTTGCATGCTTAAAAGATAAAAATCTTACCATATATCAATTAGATAGTCGCGACAACCAAAGACAGTTGAGATCATAATTATATATAATTATAATTATATACTCCTTCATCTTTTCATTGGCTCCAATTAATAGTATGGTTTGTCTTTTAGCGTGGTCCGTCTGGTCCTGAAACATGGTCCGTTTTGTCCTGAAACGTGGTCCGTTTTGTCCTAGCCGTGGTCCGTTTTGTCTGGTCCGTTTTGTCCATGGTCCGTTTTGTCCGAGTACCCATGGTACAGAGCCTTGGCTGGGAGTCTCTCCAACATAGACGATACGTTAACAGGATGACTATGTTATTCAAAATCCAGCATGGCATCATTGACATTTGTCCTGACTTCGTTCAGTTAAACGACCATCGTACCGGAGGATCGCAGCGTCTACGCCAGCTACAGGCCACCAGTGATGCATGCAAGTTCTCTTTTTGTCCTCGGACCATCAGCAACTGGAACCGGTTGCCAACGTCTGTCACCGATGTCCAGACTCTTCAGGGATTCAGGGAAGCCCTTGCCAACCTGCACCCCACACTCCAGATGTCCAACTAGCTTCCACAGCCATCTGTAAATAGTTTTAACTGGGGACTTGGGTGTTTTTATCTGTTTTATCGGGCATCGCAGTTTTACACAGGGTAATCCACAATCTACTGATGAATTCTACCCTTACCTTGGAAGAAGAAGAAGAAGCGTTTGGACGATGATACTGGAATGGGTGGGACCTAGTTCTCCTGCTCCCTCCACCGACCTCAGATAGGTACCTATTCTTATCTACTATAGCAAGATTATTATGAATTTTATAGAATAGAGACAGAGAAGCCTGATGTCGTCTTTCCTGCAGGTCTGGACATTGGAGTTCATCTAACATATCTCCCACATGACTTTGATTGCGCTAGCGCCTACAGGTCCAACGGGCAGCAGTCCTCTGTACTTTTTCTATTCTGTTAATATCTACTTGGTGATGGGCCATCCAAACTGGCGCTGCATATTCTAATTTGGGCCGGACCAGAGTTTTATATGCAGCAGCCCTGATTTCCTTCGATGCAAAAGTCAAGTTTCTTCGAAAGAAACCTCGATGCAAAAGTCAAGTATCTTCGAAGGAAACCCAAAGTCCTAGTAGACTTACTGGTAATTTCATTGATATGTTGACCCCTCTCAAGGTCATCCGTAGTTTTAACTCCTAAATATTTGGCTGAGGATACATTCTCTAGGACCTGGTTATGCAATGTATAACCATGGATTATTTGCTTTGGAGGGGGGTGCCTAGTCACCCTCATAGAGTGACATTTGGCAACGTTAAAGGTCAATTATTAAGGTGCTTTTTTATTACAGAAATGAAAGCAGTTTTCTCTAAGCAACTGAGTATCGAAAACCGCATCAAATTATCATTAATAGTTTTTGAGATATAAAGAGTTGAATTTGTAAATTTCATGACATCTGACAATCATTTTGAGCTGCCTCATTAATATTCATGAGGCCTTCGATGACGTCATCGATGAACACTGAAATTTTAAATTTATTTAAAATTTTTAAATTGCCAAATATTTTCTTGGTGAACATTCTAAAATGGTAAAAAAATTGTATTGTATTATTGACGACACTAATAGCAACTGACCAAATTCAAATATTGCTTATATTTGCAATTTAAGCAGTTAAATTTTCAAATTTTAATATTTAATTAAAATTTGTTAAATATCAATTTACATGCTTATCAGTATATATAATTAAACATAGTAGTTTTAGATCTGTTAATTAGGTCTCTGACAATGACTTTTGTGTACTGAAGTAAAAGAAAATGTTTTAAAATCTATTTTTAATTTTTTTTAAATTTAATTTAAATTTTGAATAAAATTTAAATTTGTGGATGAATATTCCCAATAAATTACCCAGCTAATAAACAAAGATTAAAATAATCAAAACTGTAAGATAACAATCATTTACTCTTTAGATAAATGGTTGTTAATTAGTTTAAAAATTCATTTAAAAAATAAAATCATCAATGACATCACAGAATAGTGCATTGTGGTTAGAAATACTTTAAGAAAGTAAGGGAGATAAGTCATGTAGGAAAAAACAGCCGTGGGATATTTAAACTGGCATAACTTTTGAACGGATAGGAATTTTTCTATGCCGTTTGTAGCATTATAATCCTCTCTCTGTCCACTATCAATTTGCTTCAAAATTAAGCATTTATACAATTTCTTCGTAATTTGGTGGTTATGTTTCATAACCATTAATTACACGGTGGACCAGTCTGAGAGAGTAGAAGTTTAGTGCTATGTGCGTTCCGATTGGTGCAAAGAATTTACCTCGCGCGCCAATTGACGTCATTGACATTTAAATAGAACAAGAGTTCTGATTGGCGGAGAATAAAACAATAAAACAACTTCTAAGACAGGATGTCAAAATTTTTAAGAGCATGGTGTTGGTCCAAATAAAGTGGTCCAAAACAAATCAGTTTGGTAATAGGTTGCTACAGACACCATTAATTGCAATTCCTGAATCAATTCTGTGTCCTGTATTAGCGTACAAAAACATGGTAGCATTGACTCCAGCATCTGACGCTGACCCAGCTTTTGGGGTCTTGACCCGTAAATCAGGGATAAGGCCATTATTATACAGACAGCTACAAGAGAAAATCAAATCTTTGATTGCCTTGACAGGCAGAGACCCTGATCAGTATACATCTCACAGCTTCAGGAGGGGTGGCTGCACTTGGGCTTTTAAATCGGGGGTGCCAGTCAATCTCATTCAACATCATGGGGATTGGTTGTCAGAATGTTATAAGGAATACTTGATTTTCGATTATCAAGAAAAATTATCCGTAAGTGAAAACATGGTGGCACGCATAATTACTGAAGTACCAAAATGATTGTTAACACTGGACAGTGCTAGACAAGGTTTTTATGACAGGGTTTGATTTTTAGCATATTTTAATTCGTTCTTTTATATTAAGTTCATGTTTGCTTTCAGAGGCGGGACCCATTAGAGTCCAAATAGTATCAGATTCTATGGCCAAGTATGTGACCGGGATCAGACACACAGAAGTAATCCCCTTTCCAGGTATCAACATTAATAGGTTGACCAACAAAATACAGAACGGCCACTTGCCTCTGGATAAGGCATTTACAATAATTCATGTTGGAACTAATGATATTCATTCTTCAAATATAGGGGAGATTTTGAGCGCATTTAACAATTTGATTTGTGTGATCAGACAAAACAGCCCAACTGAAATAGTAATTTCAGCTCTTTTACCCAGACCTGTAGATTACCAGGTCACAGGGGACAAAGTCAAGTTACTTAACACAAAACTTAAAAAACTATGTCAGAACAGACAAGTGAGGTATCTACATACGTTTAGGCCCTTTCTTAAGAATGGCCTACCTGTACGAGAGTTGTTTGCAATAAAAGATCAGGGACTGCATTTGAATTTGGAAGGAACAAGAAGGTTACGCCAGTTTTTCATCAATACAGTTGCTCACTTACTAAAGCAGTAAGTGGCTCTGCATGCAGCCTGCAGTTGTCCCCTCAGTCAGGATACATTTGGTGCATCCCGGGACGCTACGTCTTCCCTGGGCACCTGTTAGCTTAGTGGGAAGTATTTTATTCCTTCAGGCTGGGGCCTTGCGGTTTGTGTAGCTTAACATTCCGCCGAGCCTGTCCTGGTTGTGGGGCGAACTGTTGGCTGCAGTGCTCTTGAAGCAGTTTGTCTTCTCAACAGTATTGATGAAAGCTTGGTGAATCTGAACAGGGTAAGAACTTGTAAGCTAAACGGATGTTGTAAGCTAAACGGATGTTGTTTCATTCTTTCAGTGCATAGCTCACCATGTGTCATGTACAGAGATATGTAAGTACAAAATTGCTGTTATGCTTGTTCAGTTGAGCTGCTGCTTGTTTATTTTGCTTGGTCATTGCTTGTTCAAACGCCAGTAAGCGTGCTTTATTTGAGCTACCGTGATCTGCCTTATTTTCACTGGAATTATTTAGAAGTATTTGGTTTGGGATAGTATTGCCATTGGATTGGGTGACCAGTGGAGATCATTAATAATTTCCACTAGTAAATAGTTGGTACAGTATAGGCAATATTCTCAGGTTCGCTGGTCAGCGGATTTGTGAATCTTGGCGAAAACAGGTGAATGAAGAGCAGAGCACGGTGGAACTGTTTATAAATTTTGCTTTGCGGGCAGGCAGCCTGGTGTCACACAGTGGTGGGTGGCGCGTATCTCGTGGAAGGTATTCCATAAGGGCAGGAATACAAATGTTATACTTGCAAAGGCAGAGAGATTTACAGGATCATTATCTGACAGAGTTCTGTCCCTTAGATAGATTTGGGGGGCAGAGTTGTGTCCCTGGGATGCGAGCGACCTACCACAGTGATCTTAGTAGATATTTTTGGATCATACCATCAGGTTGAACAAAACAGCTAATTGGTTGATTGGATCTTTTACTTATTTATTGAATTATTTATTTCGTTGAGCATAGATCAGTCTATCCATGTTGATCTACTGAGAGGCATTCGGAATAGAAGAGTTATCCTTTAGCTGTTCTGGACAAAGCTGGGGGTAGTTGAGTCATATGGCTTTTTGTTATGCTTCAGCTGACATGGTAGGTCTCTCAGACTGGTCCTGTCCATCGCTTATTCTCATTTAATTCTCCCTCTTCTGTTTGGCGGACCTTCGGTTTGGCGGTTTGTTTCTCGTGTGAGAAGCAAGAAGGGAGTCTCAGGATGCATGCCCATGTTCAAACTTTATATTTGTATATGGGTCATGTATCTTGATGATTTATTTATGGTGTAAATAGTGTACATAGAGTTGAAGGTCAGGCAAACAATAAAGTAAATTTTTAACCAAATCATTAGTTGGGATATATTCAACCCAAGTTTAATTTGGTGGTTATGTTTCATAACCATTAATTAAACGGTGGACCAGTCTGAGAGAGTAGAAGTTTAGTGCTATGTGCGTTCCGATTGGTGCAAAGAATTTACCTCGCGCGCCAATTGACGTCATTGACATTTAAATAGAACAAGAGTTCTGATTGGCGGAGAAGGGGGTATCCCTCGCGCCAACCAATTCCTTGTTCATTGTTCGACATTTCAGTCGAGGACACAGATCTTCTTGTTTCAGAAGAATTATAGAAAAAATTTCAACCCACCCTCGTCCACCCTATAAATACATTTAGAGACAAATGTGAAATTGAGTTCGTGCAAACATGGTTTTGCACGTGCATACATATACGGATCAGACTGGACTTGCTTATGCAATTGTGATAACTGTTGAAAGTCAGTTACTTTATCTTGAGATGAGAAGGGTGTGGGGGATAAGAACATGATTATTAGATACAGAAGGCGGTTTGTTTCTCGTGTGAGAAGCAAGAAGGGAGTCTCAGGATGCATGCCCATGTTCAAACTTTATATTTGTATATGGGTCATGTATCTTGATGATTTATTTATGGTGTAAATAGTGTACATAGAGTTGAAGGTCAGGCAAACAATAAAGTAAATTTTTAACCAAATCATTAGTTGGGATATATTCAACCCAAGTTTAATTGACCTTTAAATTTCATGAGCCATGCCTCTTCCCAAAGTGCCAATTTAGACAAATCAGTATGTTTGATCTGATTGCACAATTTTTTCAACCTTTCATCATATGTAGGTGTGGTTTGTTCTTTATGACCTATTCTTACATATGCTAGAATAGGTCATAAAGAACAAACCACACCTACATGTTCACGTAGCTGACGGTGAGGCTATCAAGGCTGGATCTATGGTGTTCCGATAGGGTCAAAAGTCTATTTTTAGTGTGACACTAATATTAATTTACGTGGGTCTCCAAACAACATAAAAGATAGGCTTTGAAAAACGGCGTACGCCCATATTCTGAAACGAACATCACAGGAAAAAAAATATTTCCGGTAAAAGAAATAAAAAACCGAAAAAAATCCTTTCCATTTGCAAATCGTCAGTTTCAATCTATGAAGAACTCGAAAGATGGTCAGTCTCGGGGATGATACACGCCGAACAGGGGTGAATATTCGTATTATATTGCTCTTCTTCAGTGCCAGACGGGAAACAAGGAAATAAAATGCCATTAGAACTCGGTATCCGGAGGTACCAGTTTTCGGCATAGTGCATGTACAGTTATTATGAATCTAGGCACAGCCTAGAAACGGGCATAGCATTTTAGGTCTAGCGTCCAGCAAGCAGCCAACTAGCTACTGTCTACTATGTTTTCATGGCTCCAAATCTATCCAGTGTCTCTGGGTAGGTACCGTATCCCAAGACTCTGGGTCTCCTGGAACGGAACTGACCCCGAGACTCTGGGTCTCCAGGTACGGAACTACCTGGAGACACTCCTATGAAGATTGGCTCGGGGTACAGCAGTAAGTTTTTCAGAACTATGTATTATAAGTTGTTTTACCCATTTAATATAATATGAAAATAGGCACTGCCTATTGGCGAGCATCGCTGTAGCCCTAATGAAGGACGTATATTCTATTCTGTTCTATGTCGATGCAGGATTTTTTTTACGGTAACCCGTCAACGTCGCAGCAATCGGACATCCTCGCCTATGGAATTGACCGAAGTGTTACGATTGCATCACGGCTTATTTTTCAACTTCCGGTCGAACGTTAAAATTATTTACATACACATATCAGGTTTTGTGAATAAGAATGTGTTTTATCCAGGCCTCATACTTTTCAGGCTTTTGCAGGATTTCAGGCTTTCAATTCTTGAATTTTACTTGATTTCAGGCTTTGATTTTTAAGTTTTCAGTGTTTTTTTCTGCTTAAAAAGGCTATTTTAGGCTGTGAAAGCAGGCATTTCAGGCTTGGAAAAGCTTTGTCAGTATGAGGCCTGGTTTTATCTTTGTGTCTACAGAGAATAGTAATCATGAAATCGATCAAACTTCCTGTTTATTCATAATGGCAGCCCCCATATGGAGGTAAATTCCGGTCGAGAAATTGAACGATGGTTTTCTGAAGCAACATATGCATCATCATCTACATTTTCTTTTGACTAATGTCCTACCATATGAGCTCGCCCTTCGGGCTAGCGGGCCCTTTGGGCCCGCTCGCGATGCTCGCTATAAATGTTGTTGTTGTATAAATAATCCAAAAAATAAAATCATTTCATTTAGTCGCCATCTTGTAAGAGAAAATTATAACGTAAGTCAGTCATTTGTGTTATTTTGACTGATGTGCATGTACATAAACTGCGAAAAACACAGCCGAGGTGTCATATTTGATTGCCCACTATTAATTGCTCGCTGACAATGACTTCTGAAGAGTGCATCATCAGAACTGCTTCAGGGTTCTTGGGGACGCCGAATTCGGCGTCCCTGGATGCGAAAAATCCGACCCGGACACCAACAGTTGCCTTCCGAGGGTTCCCGCGGACGCATTATTTTTCCGGCTTTACTTTTTAGCTCACCTGAGCCGAAGGCTCAGAGGTGAGCTTATAGGATGGGAGTCGAGCCGTCGTCCGTGCGTGCGTGCGTGGGTGCGTGGGTGGGTGGGTGCGTCAACACATTCAAACATAAATATCTCAGAGACCAGTGGGCCGATCGCAATCAAATTTTATCTGAAGCATCATTTGGGTGGGGGAAAGGCTGGATTAGGTTTTGGTGCAATTCAGCTCAGAACTCTGGTTTCCATGGCAACAGATAGCCCCCATAGGGTTATAATGGGGAAAACGGCGTCATCACGTTTTCTCGACTGTTTTTGATTAGATCCTTATCATACTTGCAGGTAATGATGACATACACAAGAGCTTGAATGAGTTCGAAATTTGGCTGTATTCGAGCACAGACTACGGAGTTACCTGCCCTTGAGCGTTTGAAAAAAATCCCATATGGTTATAATGGGGAAAATGGCGTCATCACATTTTCTCAACTGTTTTTGCTTAGATCCTTATCATACTTGCAGGTAATGATGACATACATAAGAGCTTGAATGAGTTCGAAATTTGGCCAGATTCGAGCACAGACTATGGAGTTAGCTGTCCTTGAGCGTTTGAAAAAAATCCCATAGTGTTATATTGGAGAAAACAACGTCATCACATATTTTTAGAAAAACTTTGTCATCGCTCTATTGCCTACATTTCTCAACGGATTTTAAAATAATTTCACACAAATGTAGGGCATGACGATATCTCGAGCAAGTTCGACTTTCAGGATGCTGTGCCCAAGGTCAAGGTCACTGTGGCTATTTTTAGAAAAACTTTGTCAGCGCTCTAGCACCTACATTTCTCAGTAGATTTTAAAATAAATTCACACAAATGTAGGGCATGACAATATCTTGAGCAAGTTCGACTTTCAGGATGCTGCGCCCAAGGTCAAGGTCAATGTGGCTATTTTTAGAAAAACTTTGTCAGCGCTCTAGCACCTACATTTCTCACCAGATTTTAAAATAACTTCACACAAATGTAGGGCATGACAATATCTTGAGCAAGTTTGACTTTCAGGATGCTGCGCCCAAGGTCAAGGTCACTGTGGCTATTTTTAGAAAAACTTTGTCAGCGCTCTAGCACTTACATTTCTCAGCAGATTTTAAAATAACTTCATACAAATGTGGGGCATGACAATAGCTCGAGCAAGTTCGACTTTCAGGATGCTGTGCCTAAGGTCAAGGTCACTGTGGCTATTTTTAGAAAAACTTTGTCAACGCTCTAGCACCTACATTTATAAGCAGATTTTAAAATAAATTCACACAAATGTAGGGCATGACAATATCTCGAGCAAGTTTGACTTTCAGGGTGCTGCACCCAAGGTCAAGGTCACTGTGGCTATTTTTAGTAAAAACTTGGTCATCGCTCTAGTGTCTACATTTCTCAACGGATTTTAAATCAACTTCACACAAATGTAGGGCATTACAATATCTCAAACAAGTTTGACTTCCAGGGTGCTGCACCCAAGGTCAAGGACACTGTGGCTATTTTTAGAAAAACTTTGTCAGCGCTCTAGCACCTACTTTTCTCAATGGATTTTAGAATAAATTCACACAAATGTAGGGCATGGCAATATCTCGAGCAAGTTCGAATTTCAGGGTGCTGTGCCCAAGGTCAAGGTCACTGTGGCTATTTTCAGAAAAACTTTGTCATGGCCCTAGCACCTTCATTTCTCCATGGATTTTGAAATGACTTGACACAAATGTAGGGTATGACAATATCTCAAGCAAGTTCGACTTTCAGGATGCTGTGCCCAAGGTCAAGGTCACTGTGGGTATTTTTAGAAAAACTTTGTCATGGCTCTAGCACCTACATTTCTCAACGGATTTTAAAATAAATTCACATAAATGTAGGGGATGACAATTTCTCGAGCAAGTTTGACTTTTAGGGTGCTGCAATCAAGGTTTTTGATTAGATCCTTATCATACTTGCAGGTAATGATGACATACATAAGAGCTTGGATGAGTTCGAAATTTGGCCGGATTCGAGCACAGATTACGGAGTTAGCTGCCCTTGAGCGTTTGAAAAAAATCCCATAGTCTTATAATGGAGAAAACAACGTCATCACATTTTCATTTTCATCGGATCCTCTTCATACTTGCAGGTCAGGATTAGTTAGCATTTCGGCTAGATCCCACCACTGACTATGGAGTACCTGCCCTGAGCATCCAAAAAATCAATGTCGCCACTTTTTCTTGGTTTCTACTGATCCGATCCTTTTCAAACTTGCAGGTAATGAGGAAATGCATAATATCTTAAACAAGTTCAAATTTTGGCCAGATCAGGCCAACCACTACGAAGTTAGCTGCCCTTGACAGCTCTGTCTATTGTGCTCTTTTTCGGATACTTTTTAAACTTGCATATATTAAATGAGGGCATACATAATGTTTTGGATGAGTTTAATTTTCAGCCTGATTGGACCACTGGCTGTGGAGTTAGCTGCCCTTGAGCATCTTAAATATCCCTATAGGTTTACAATGTCTCTCAGGTGAGCAATTGTTGCCCTTTGGGCTACTTGTTTAAAATCTCCCAAAATGTCAGTTTTTACAAGTTGTGAATTAGCAACGCGTTGGTCATACCTTTGTACCGATAATCAATACATCATCGCAAATGCCACCTGTCATTAACCTGGAATTTCACACCTCCTTAATTCCCACAACGGTATGTTGTTATCGTCGTTAATCACCAGTAGCAGGTAGGGATGCGCAATAATACCGATATATCGGTATATCGCAATACGTTCAGAAAAAATACGTATTGCGATACGGTCCGCCCGTATCGATACGCTGACGATATTTTAGCTCCTACATGATATAAAAGCCATAACGTATTTTATTGTTATATAAACATTTTTCTTATTCCTTAAAACGTTACTGAAAAGATCGTTTACGAAATCAAAATTATAATTTATATTTCACGCCTAACACTTCTGACCTAATGGCGGTGCTTTGATCAACCGGGTTTAAACCAGTCACTGGAAAAAATATATATAACGCTTGACCGCACGGCATGAAAAGATTAATAAAAATTGATTTGATAATTGCACAATCAGCGGTAATATGCGTTAATTGGGTAGTTTAAGAACTCACATGGACAACAAGGTTTTGTGTGATTGGCTTCGCAAGATAAAGTAACTATCGTAAAAACAAAGATCAGCCTGCGCATGTTCTCTGTCTGGCCATAGACTTCCTTGTTCGCATATTATGAATCCTGGGGACTCTATCTAGTAAAAAATGATGAGGCTGTTTGCCAAACACAGTTGCGCAGGTTTGATGTATATTCTCTATACGCACATGGCATATGGTCTCTTATCGCCCAGACACATCCTAAATGGACTCTTCCGTCTTCGTTTAAAGATTCGTCAAATTAGCCGAATCCGGATTTGGCTGAGAGCAATGTGTTACGAAAGGGAACTATCACGCATCAAATTCGGCATCAGCTTCGCAATATACCCGAATTCGTTTCACAAATTATACCGCAACCAGTCAGGGCTAAAAATAGATTGATTGACAGGAAGGGCGCGTGACTTGGTAAACTTTCGCAGTATTTGAAAAACGTGTTGAAAATGTATTTCTCTGTTTCTAAAGATGAAATTGACTTTGATAGTTGGATCAGCCGTACAAACATGCGTTGGCTGATAGGTATGATGCCTTATATGGGCTAGATATATCTAGATTGAACGTTGCAAGTTATCGTAAGATGAAAACACCAACTGGGCGTTTCAAACTGAATTTCTCCGAGAAAATGTTCCCTCAAAAAACTTGTTCTGCTGTATAAGCCGCGCCGCTATTTCAGTCCTAAAATCTGAGGCATAATTCTGCGGGTAGTACATGCCTTTCTACCATTACTGAAAATGTTGCAGTGTGCCGCAAATGCGATATGGTTGTCAAACATTCATGAAAATAAATGGTATACAGTTACAGTTAATAAGTAACTACAAAACTTGAAGTCTTAGTTTTCCTGCTGATAAACAGCTACCTTTAGGAAAATGCATAAAAAGCTAGATATAGGATTGCCCTTCTTTTTCAGACTAAGCCTTTAACCAAAATCTTAGCCAGACAGTTTATTTAGAGGAGTTCCACTAGTCATTCCCTTGTCAAGTTCAAGTCACACTTTATGAAGGATAAATGAAAACACCAAAGTTAAACATAATACATCTTTATTATCTTATATCTACTTCCATGCAAAGCCCTCCAGTGTGCTTTACATGTAGAAAACAAATGTCACAATATATTGTGATACGTATTGCAATACAGTGTGAGTGTATTGCAATATATCGCAATACGAAAATTCTGGCAATACCCATCCCTAGTAGCAGGGCACGTGTCAGTATTTCACACTTTCTTAATCGCTAATAACCGAACTTTAAT
Organism: Ctena decussata; assembly: GCA_963989385.1. Classification (NCBI taxonomy): domain Eukaryota; kingdom Metazoa; phylum Mollusca; class Bivalvia; order Lucinida; family Lucinidae; genus Ctena; species Ctena decussata. The sequence goes on from OZ022504.1 coordinate 44,085,021, forward strand.
CCGGCGACCTTTTAATAAAAATCAATAAACAAACTGGGTCAACACTGGTTCTTCTTTGATCTACCGCCTCGCATGATTGGCCAGAAGTACGACGTCGGAAATCGCACTAATTGACAGCTTGTCTGAAGGTGGCTTTGCCAGAAAAATAAAATTATCTCGCATGACAACGGGATGAAAGCCTCTGTGGGGCAACTACGGTCTCATAAAGAGGACCCCGGAACTTTCCACACAAAAAAAAAATTAATGATTTCAGGTTGCCTGCCGAAGTTCTGAGCCTTTCGGGGGGCACTTTTTCTATTTCCTGACTGTTTGTATTACGCTCGTGCGCTGTGCTTGATTGGCATTACACCTGTGTATTAACGCAGTTTTAAACTTGGAAAATGCAATTGGAAACTTCAGATTCCTAGATACGATCATCAGAGATAATTGTATTATATTTTAGCATGGCCAGTCGGAGCAGTTCTCGGAAACCGTGGATTTCGAGATCTTCGACTCGTGCCCTTTAAAATTATTTCCCGCCGTTTTTAGTCTGTTTCCCGCCATATCTGGCGCACATGATGCAGAACGAGTACCAGTGTAGATCTATAAATAACGCTTTGGGAAATCCGTGAGTTCTACACGGACAGTTCAGGAACGTTAATTGACGCAAATATGCGGGGATATACGGCAGATTAAATGACAGATAGTGAGATACGCATTCAGGTGTAAATTAAACTCGATTTTGACATTAACAATCAGTCAGGAACTCAGATTGAGAAAGGTAAAGTACATGTCTAGACGGTTTTCTGCGTTTGATGTTGGCGGGTGGGGTTAGGTGCACCGAAGTTGCGTGGGGGAGGGGGGGGGGGGGGCAAATATGCGGGGATATACGGCAGATTAAATGACAGATAGTGAGATACGCATTCAGGTGTAAATTAAACTCGATTTTGACATTAACAATCAGTCAGGAACTCAGATTGAGAAAGGTAAAGTACATGTCTAGAGTAGACGGTTTTCTGCGTTGATGTTGGCGGGTGGGGTTAGGTGCACCGAAGTTGCGTGGGGGAGGGGGGGGGTGGCGTTGATATAAGCTATATTGTAATCAATGTTGCAGTAAACTGAGAATCACTGAATAGTGCTGAACTGTGGCTAATACACAGTTCCGAGAATAGCCGCTAAGCTCTGCCTGCTTAGTTACTGTTACTACGTCTCACAAGCTTACACAAAGATGGTGGAAAAACAAATGACAAAAGCAAGTGTCTGCTAAATGTTGGCGATCTGTGGCAAAGAATCAGCCTCCTCATGATCAACACATGGCAGTTGGCGCATCATGCATTTTCGATGCGTTCTGTTCTTGCAAAGCATGGTAAGTTTATTAAAAGTGGTGTTAGTTTGTTTTCTTTAAACAGGTATACATCCCTCTATTGACTGTTAGGTAAAATCACGGACTTATGTTGGATACTGACCACGTGCGATTTGTTTGTGAGACTATGTCACGTGCTAAGTTGTCGTTGCATTGGCCAGGTATACGCTATCATGTGATTTTGAGTGATATTCTGGGTGTGACTCGGAACTGTGTATTACTACACTGCTGCTGGGATTTTTACTGAAGGCTTTTAGAGCTAAATTTTATGTCGAAATCTGTGGGACTCCAATTTTTCAGGATGGGACTCCTATTTTTGAAAAAGGAGGAGTCCCAGACTCCTACTTTTAAAAGTCAAGTGAGAACCCTGGCTGCTTGGCTCAGATGCTTGAAATTTTTTTGTGTAGCATTGCCTAGTAGTCCTTTACTATGTTTGTTCAATGGAGGTCCAAGTGTCCAAAATGGACCTATCCAAGGGAGGTCTTGAGTTTGAACCATAGAAAACATAGAAGAATATTAAAAAATCTTCTTCTCCAGAATAGCTAGGCTCAGATGCTTGAAATTTGGTATGAAGCATTGTCTGCTGGACTTTTAGAAAGTTTGTTCAAATGGTGGCCCCTGGGTCCAAAATGGCTCCACCCCAGGGGGTCCTGGGTCTGAACTGTAGAAATATGAAGAAAAATATTAAAAAAAAAATTGTTCTTCAGAACCACATGGCTCAGATGCTGTAAATTTTGTATTAAGCATTGTCTAGTGGTCCTTCACGGATGTTTGTTCAAATGCAGGTCCCAGGGTCCAAGACAGACCCATCCAGGGGGTCCTGGTTCTGAACCATAGAGATACAGAAAAAGTATTTAAATATCTTCTTCTTAAGAACCAGTAGGCTTAGATGCTTGAAATTTGTTATGTAGCATTGCCTGGTGGACCTCTGTGGAGTTTGTTCAAATGGTGGCCCCTTGGTCCAAATTGACCCAACCCCAGGGGGTCCTGGGTTTGAACCATAGAAATACATAAAAAAATATTAAAGAATCTTCTTCTTCAGAACCACTAGTCTCAGGTGCTTGAAATTTGGAATGAAGCCTTGTCTAATAGAACTCTACCAATTTTGTTCAAATGGAAGCCCTAGGGTTCAAAACTGCCCGGAGGCAGGTTTTTTTTTATTCACTTACTTAAAAACCTACTTCTCCAGGACTGCTAGGCTCAGATGCTTGAAATTTGGTATGTAGCATTGCCTAGTGGTCCTTTACTAAGTATATTCAAATGGTGGCCCCAGGGTCCAAAATGGCCCCATCCCAGGGGGTCTTTAGTTTGAAACATAGAAATACATAGGAAAATATTAAAAAATCTTCTTCAGAATCACTTGGCTCAGATGCTTAAAATTTGGTATGGACGGGGTTGAGCAAACAAAATTTTGTTCAAGTGGTCCAGGTCACGTGACCCACATGGCAGCCACAGCCATATATGGTAAAAAGCTTTCAACAATCCTCTTCTCCAGAACTAAATGACAGATTGTCTTGAAACTTGGTATTTAGCATTGAGTACTAGAGTTCTACCAAGATTGTATAAATGATGACCATGAGTTGATCCTCTTTTTTCTATGGCAAGTTCAAATTTGCTTTCTGGTGTTTATATGTAGGAAAATGCTTAAGCATAAGAGTTAATAGAAATTATAGAAAATTTTGGTGCAAAATTTGATAAATGCAGTCTGATAATCTAAATGAGAACATGAATATTTTGAGTAAAAGAGGTTAAGATCATTCTTTGACCTTTAACCAGTGTCTCTTATATTTCAAGCTATCAGATTTATTCAAATGATGACCTTAGTGGGACCTTTTTGCTCAGGTGAGCGATTCAAGGCCTCTTGGCTCTCTTGTTAGGATAAGTATCTGGATTGATATCACATAAATTGAATTGGATGGACACTCAGCGCCAAGTGCGTGCAACTATGGTTACGTACCGCTGAGCCACTTGGGGAACGTCGTTAGGAGAATTGAACTGAACTAAACATAAATTGAAAAAAAAAAAGCCAAAAGGTGGTTTCTCAACTTTTCCAGCCACCAGTGCGCTAAAATTGTCTTTACACCGTGTCAGTAATATTTCCTGATTTTACTTTTGCTACTTATAGGCTCAACATATCCTTCCCTTAATCCTTAAAGCACCAAAAATGAAAAATTATTGAATTTGCAAACAGGGTAGATCCAGATGAGATGGCTCATAATGAGCCACCTCATCTGGATCTACACTGTTTGCCCTATAGTCTTTGAATTCTCAATATGACATAGCTTGTACAAAACATTTTTTGATATTTTTGCAGACGTAAATTTTGTCGTCTGCTTTTTGGCGCTAAAATTGCAACAGGAAGTCTCAGTTCCAGTAAGAATTATACACCATATATCATAATGATAATGAAGGACATTTTAAATATGCCATTTCCTGATTTCATATGGTCAAAAACACCTTTGTTATAAATTTTTAGGATCTTCAATAAGACTGACAATAAACTCAAAACATTAATGTCTTGCCTAAAATAGTGTGAAATATTAATATTTTCTCGTTGAGACAGTTCTAATGAGGGCTCACAACATACGTATTTATGGGAAAAAAAAAGGAAAATTATCTCTAAATTATCCTTGCTATCCCTTCTTATCTGGAGCACCGCCTTTCATCAAAATTTCCCGAAATGTTCTTGAATCATTGTTTGGTTCTTCGGTTTCAGGGAGGTTATTTCTTCCAGGAAGGGCCGGGGTCAATTCAGTCTCAAGAACATGACGACACTACTCCCCTGACTCTAGGCAGCACGTCAGACTTGTCGGCGAAGAAAATCAACACCACAGTGTTCATCTTCCTAGAAATTATTATACTCGTATGTTTCACCTGACTTTTATAATTTTCTTATTGTTTATTTACAGTAGTTATCATATGCATAAATGAGCTGCGATATGACAAAAGCAACAAAGTGGCATATGCTCCCAGCAAAGACTCAAATTAGCCTGGGCATCCGCCCAGTCTGATCAGAGTCTTTGCAGTGCACTTGAAGGGTAGCTTAGGGTATAAGCTACCTCCTTGTCGACAGCGAAAGCTTTGATCAGACTGGGCCACTGTCCAGGCTGACCTGAATCTTCGCTGGAGGCACATGCCACTTTGTTGGTTTTGTTGTGTCATGGCTCAAATATTTGATTGGCATGGCCTGAAAAAGTATATTAGGGCATGTGCAAGCAGGAAATACTCAGCTCAGCTTTTTCATCCTCACAATCTGATCATATTCTTCCCATTTAGTGATGCTGTACAAAAATTTTGACATAATTACAGCTGGAGTCCTGCTGGACACTGGCAGGAAATTCGTTTTCCTGCTGGAATATAGTTATAGTTTGTGGAAAAAGATAAAAGTTCCACATGGAGAGTTGTTGAAAATTCCCTGCTGGAAAATTTTGAAATATTCCTGCCAGGAATTTTGGCAATGAGAAAGCTGAAAAGGTTGCAAAATTATTGAACTTGAAGACTAACCAACTGACCATGCTCTGTGTTTGTATTATTTTTCTGAAAGCAGATTTAAGTTGTGTGGGTGAAATATTGAATTCGTATACTGTCATGTACCCCACCCAACTCCCTTGGCATAAAAAAGTGAAATGAGTTCAGTATAGTATAAGAATGGTTGTAACATAATAACTTCCTGCCATACATCTGTTTTAAAGAGCAACGGTAGCACTGATCTATGTCAATGACTTATCATAATACCCAAAATATTGAATACTGATATTGTATGCTCTGACTTAGCAGATCAACATTGATTTAAATGTTTCTTACAAGCATGAAAGGACAGTTGCAAGAAGAAATTTTGGCACAAAAGGGACATTGTGCTCTTTCTGTGCTGTTATAAGCTCGCATTACAAAAGTACAGAGAGCTATTGTTGTCACTTGGACGTCGGCGTCTGCATTGGCATGGGCGTCACACTTTAAAGTTTTATGTTAAAGTTTTTTTATGTGATGGGCACTGCAGGCGAACTATCCTGTACAGGGACAGGTCTTGTTTTGCTGAAAACTATTGGATCAGTTTCTTCCATGTTTCAGATTGGTGTGTGGGTGTGTTCGTTTGTTTTACCTGCAGAATATGACAGTACTAGTTCGGGTGCAGGTATATCAGCTACTAGTCTTGTTCTCTACATTGTTGGTGGGGTGTGGTTTGTACAGCTGATTCTAGATAGATATTACAGGTAACTGGGCCCCAGAGGTCTGCATAAGCAAACCTGATAAACATGCAGTTCTGTTCCCACCAGGAAATTAAAAAAAAAAAAGCTTTTGTAAATGGAAAGCCAAAATCAGGGTGCCCACTGGTCAGGGAAAAGTCAGGGAAATTTTAAAAATGGTCAGGGAAATCTTAAAATGCTAAAAAGTCAGGGAAAAGTCAGGGAATTTTATAAGTTTTAGATAAAAATATGAATTTATGATGGTTAAAGTGTCTGTTGAAAGGTCTACATTGTGCTTTTTGATAACTGCTTTTCTGGAACAAGTGGTTTAGTCTAGTATGTATTGTTGCAAAGCTTTTCAAAAGTTTGAAATATATCTGCTGCTTTGCTGATTTTTCTGCATCCCAAAACAGGTACTGCGTGGGCAACCTTAGGGCTGAAGTGGAAGGTTGTGACGGTTAAATAATGACATTTTGGTCGGGGAAAAATAGAATTGGTCGGGGGAAAAGTCAGGGAATTTTATTTCCAACAAAGAGTGGGCACCCTGAAAATATAATATTGCTGTTTGACTGGTATTTGTTTAGAGGGTATAAGTACAAAATTGCAGCTGTGTAAATGATACATTGATGGAGTTATCACAAAACTCCTGAAAGTGGCCAAACCGAAATTTCGGTTTGGCCGCTTTCAGGACTTTGGTGATAACTCCGCCTGTTCTTTTACCTCAAAGCAAAACAAAAGTGTACAAATGTCCCACAAACATTTAGGTTGAATTGAATTGTTATTTTGGGGGTTAGCTATTGCAGTAGCTTAAGCTTAAATTTACAAGTGGTAATGGAATTGCGTGAAATACCAGATGTGAGGGGCAGATAAATCCCCTGGTAAAGAATGCACTGTAGACTATTAAGGTGAATCTATATTTTCAGGCGAAGCAACTCGACCATTTTCTTTTCTGTCTCCCTTTTCAAAAGGAGGTAACTCATAAAGGAAAGAATTTGCTCCCCTAGGAGCAAATTCTTTCCTTTAAGAGTTGACTCCATTTTTGAAGGGCTTTTTCGTTCAAGAAACCAAACAGGAAGTTACAATAGTTATCTTTCTTTGTATAAATGTCAGAAAATACACCTTAAGAGTTCACAAGTTTGCTGTATCCATATTTCAGAGAGTCACATAAACATCTTATGTCGTGGAATTATAGTCCAGAGCAGAGGTCATGCATTTCATCTATTACAGAATGAATAGATATATAGAGGATCTTACATGAGTGCTCATGTATTATTGGATTTATTAAACGAGTTGGGGAAAAAGATAAGATGTGAAGCTATGTGGAGCATCTTATTGGTTTTCCCCAACAAGTTTAATAAATTCAGTAATACAGGAGCATGAATGCAAGATTCTATTTATCATATGACATTAAAATCACATTTTATTAGAAAACTTTGCACTAATATGTCACGATTTTGCCATTAGAAAATGTGACGTTTATATGGACGTCAAGGCATAACATTACGACGTAATTTGCATATTTGATCCACTAGATGATTGTAGTTTTTAATGCATGGCTTTTTTACACTCTGAGATGCAACCACATATGATAAAAGTTTAAAAAAAAGAATTTTTTCAAAAGAAAGTTTTTAATACATATCTTAATTCATGCCCTTGATTTTGTAGATACCAACATTACCAAAGCCGGCTTTGTGGATATTTAAATTTCTACAGAAAAACAGCCAATATCCGGCGGGTTCCATTAGTGGTAGCATCAGGTGGTGAGTATCATGTATATTACAACCCAATAACCAGCCTTTCTTCTTTTGCTCCAGTGTTCCAGTGGTGTTCCAGGGATCTCCAGGTGTCTCAACAAGTTTTGGCTGTCGAGTCCTCATCCTTGCTTCATGACGGTCTTTAGTTGATTTTAATTGTTGGCCATGATGACTCTCTGATGAGTTAGGGGACCTCCATACGAACCGAACTACCAACTAATTGAGTGCACCGCGGCGGAGGGTGAGGGTGAAGGTTTGGGCCCAGTAAAACCGGTTTAAACCCCCCAGTAGTTATTACTGACCGCCCCAAGGCGGTACTTTCGTTGCGGTTGCATTTGTTTTATGTACAGTGCTGTTTAATTTATTGTGTTCTCATTTTAACCCTTCTATAATAAAAATAGGAAATAGGTAAAAATAGTTGTTAAATGTTTTTCTTATAATTTGCTTAGTCTGTTGTAACCCTTCTGTTGGTCTAAATTATTTAGTTCAATAAAGATAGCTGAGTTGCCACCTATTTGGGAAAGAGCTGCTGACTCGGCTTATCACTTGTAATTTATTGTTTGTTGGGATGTCTTTGTCAATCTTTCCCTTTGATATTGGGGATAGGGTTTGGGATCTGATTCAGTCAGTTCCTGAAGTGTAGTTACTCTTTAAAATTTCAAAACGGAGGCATGATCTAAATTTGAGGTCGAAATAAAATCAATTTTTGATCAACTACAGCAAGATTTTAAAGTTTTTACTCATCTGTATGAAAGTACAGGGAGCTATTGTTGTCACCCTGACATTGTTGTGGGCTTTGGCGTGGGCAGCATACTTTAAAGTTTTATGACAAAGGATTTTTGTGTGATTGGCCAGGGGCTGTCTGGCAAGCTATCCTGTGCATGGTCATGACTTGTTTGTCCAGTGCCCTGTGTACAGGTCTTTATTTTCAGACACTGTTCCTATTTATCTCTGTTTGGGGCCATATCCAGTGCCAAAATCAGAGCTCTATATAAGAAGAGCATTTGATGATAATTGTGGGGTCGCTTTTCTTTTTTTAGCTCACCTGGCCCGAAGGGCCATAGTGAGCTATTGTCATACCAATGCGTCCGGCGTGCGTCGTCACGGAATGTGCCCGTCAACACCTAAAAACAAATATTCAAACATCTTCTTCTGTAAAACTACTGGTCCCATGGTTCTCAAATTTCACATGGAGCATGACCTGACTCCAGGGTCTCAGAATTGTAAAATTGGGTCAGGTTGAAAATCCAAGATGGCCGCCGTTACTAAAAATAGCAAAAACAACAAAATAAACTTCTTCTCCAGAACCACTGGATATATTTGTCTGAATTTTGGCATGGAACATCAATGAAACCTTGGTATTCAAAATTGTAAAAATGAAAAAAATCTGTAGCGGAGTTTTGTCACAGTGACCTACTTTCTGTTTACGAGTGTAATTTTGCTCAAATGCCAATGTCAAAAAACGACATATTCAAACGACTTCAAACAACTTCTTCTCTAAAACCACTGCACCCATGGGTTTCAAATTTCACATGGAGCATGACCAGACTGCAGGGTTTCAAAATTATAAAATTGGGTCAGGTCAAGAATCCAAGATGGCCGCCGTTACTAAAAATAGCAAAAACAACAAAATCAACTTCTTCTCCAGAACCATTTGGTATATTTGGCCGAAAGTTTGCGTGGAACATTAATGGGACCTTGGGATTAAAAATTGTAAAAATGAAAAAAATCTATAGCGGAATTAGGTCACAGTGACCTACTTAGCGTTTACAAGACCGATTTTGCTCAAATGTCAGTATCTCAAGAAAACGCAATCGATTGTGGTCAGATTTGGTCAGCAATGGTCCTTAAAAGGAATTATTTCAATTTTGTGCCAGTTGACTATCCAAGATGGCCACTATGGGGGCCGTTACTAAAAATAGCACAAACATAAAAATAACAATTACTCAAGAACCCTTGAATGGAATTGGACCAATTTTGTGTCAGAATGTTCCTTGCATGAAGCCTTTCGATTAATTACAATTTGGCTTTCCAAGATGGCCGACATCTGCCGTTACTAAAAATAGCACAATCATAAAAATGACAATTACTCAAGAACCCTTGAATGGAATTCGACCAATTTTGTGTCAGAATGTTCCTTGCATGAAGCCGTTTCGATTAATTGCAATTTGGCTTCCAAGATGGCCGACATCTGCCGTTACTGAAAATAGCACAAACATAAAATGACAATTACTCAAGAACCCTTGAATGGAATTGGACCAATTTTGTGTAAGAATGTTCCATACATGAAGCCATTTCGATTAATTGCAATATGGCATTCCAAGATGGCCACCACCTGCCGTTACTAAAAATAGCACAAAACATGAAAATGACAATATCTCAGTAACCGCTGAATAGATTTTGACGAAATTTGTGTCAAAATGATTTTTGCATTGAGATGTTTCAAAAGTAACTTAATATAGACAAGTCATAATGGCCTTTGTAGAAGAAATAGAAAAATGTGAAAATAAGAAAATCTCAGTGGAATTGGACTAATTTTCTGTCAGAATGATCATTTCAATAAGCTTTTTCGATTTTCTGCATTTTGGCATTCCAAGATGGCCGCCATCTGCCGTTACTAAAAATAGCACAAAACATAAAAAATGACAACATCTCATTAACCGCTGAAGCGATTGAGAAGAAATTTGTTGCAAAATGATTCTTGCTTTGATGTGTTTCACAAATTAACAAATATTGACCCGTCAAGTTGGCCTCTGTTACTTAAGGTGGTGATAATCACTGATTTGGGGCAAAGACAAAAATCTGCATAAAACACTCAAAATACCACTTATCTTTCCAAAACTTAGCATATGCCTTCTTTATGTTGTTTCTGACAATTCAGACTCCCAAAATGCAGCATTTGTTGATGTTAAAATGTGTTTTTATAAGGAAAGATCAAAGGGTAATTTTGTGCGCAATAATCTGAAAAAAAATACTGTTATTGAAAATATACTTAGTGCTGAGAGTTCCTTGTAGCATAATGGAGAGCGAGCTAGCAATTATTTTTTCAAACTCTTTCACACATTATCAGGCTGAGCAGATGAAAAAAGATGCAGTCTGTGTCCAAATTTTTTTGTCAAAACACACAGGTGAAACAGGTGAGACTATTTTAACAAGGTTGAACAATTTCATCTACACACCAGTGATCATGTAAGTAATGTATTATTTATACTGTAGGTGTTACATAGGTATGCTTGCCTACCCTATATTTAATAAATGCATCCAGTGTACATTACCTTGTACATGGTTGAACATTTGAGAAAAAGCTACCGTTTTCATCTGGTCTACATTACAATTTGAGAAAGAGTTGGAATAAATAATTGCTAGGTCGCTCTTCATTATGCAATAACACACCTTCAGTACTACGTGATTTTTCAATAATGATGTTAATTTTTTTGATTATTGCGCAGAAAACTACCCATTGATCTTTCCATATAAAAACACTTTTTTAAGCAGCATGTAAGTCTATTTTGTATTCTAAACTGTAAAGAACAACAAAAATAAGAAGTCTGCTAACTTTCAGGGAGATACCTTACTTTTTTATGGTTTTATGCAGATTTTTACATTTACCATAAATCACCACCTTAAAATAGCAAAATTTGAAAATTAGAAAATTACAATCGAATTGGACCAATTTTGTGTCAAAATGGTCCTTGCATGAAAGCTTTTCAATTTTTTGCATTTTGGCATTCTAAGATGGCCGCCATCTGTCGTTACTAAAAATAGCACAAAACATGAAACTGACAATATCTCAGTAACCCCTGAATGGATTTTGATGAAATTTGTGGCAAAATGATTCTTGCCTTGAGGTGTTTCAAAAGTAAATATATAAAGACCAGACAAGTTGGCCTCTGTTACTAAAAGTAGCAAAATGTGAAATTGAGAAAATCTCTGGAATTGGACCAATTTTGTATCAGAATGGGGACCATTCGGATACAAAAGCCAGGTGAGCGATATCAGGCCCATTTGGGCCTCTTGTTTTCATAAAACAATGTGAGCCATTATCAAGACAAATAACAGTTTGCAAGACACATTGTCTTGGAGATTTAAAAGAAATTATCCCTAATGATCACCAGGTACACCCTCTTTAGAATATCTGAAGTTGCGCAGAATGTATTTTGTGGTTAAAATTTCCAGATAAAACAACTTGTTGTTAAATATTGGCAGAACCTTCTGATAAATGTATCAAAGCATTTGTTTTCTTGATGTTAAGGTTCACAGAAAGGTGAAGCTGGCTAGCAAACCAACAAAAGTGAGGCTGGATTGGGAAGTACATGTATGTGTGTTTTGGATATTACTGGAGTATGCGCTGTCTAAATCTTTCTAGTTTTCATAAACTTGTTTAGATTTTTTTTTTGAGTTCTTGTTCTGTCTTAAGGATTTGAGCCGCGACACGACAAAACCAACAATGTGGTTGTGCGCACTGCGCAGACTCAGATCAGCCTAGGCATCTGCAAAGTTTGATCAGACCCTTCGTTAAGTGCTCAAAGGATAGATAAGGGTCTAAGCTACCTCCATGCGGACAGCGAAGACTCTGATCAGTCTGGGCGGATGCCCAGACTGATCTGAGTCTGCGCTGGGCGCACAACCACATTGTTGGTTTTCTCGTGTCGCGGCTCATTTGTTTTCTTTCTATTTCAGCTAATGCAGTACTGTTGATAGTTAGCCAAATACTCCTAGAGGAATGTGGTATCACGAGCAAATGTGGCCCTCTCCACAAAGAGCACTACTTTCAAATCATCATCTCAGTATCATGTGCCATACAAATTATTCTATTAATCATCTATTTAAGTAAGTACAGTGAAACTGTATTAAAATGACACTTATTGTAATGTTATTAGATCACCTGAGCCGAAGGCTCACAGGTGAGCTTATAGTATAGGCAGGCATCCGTCGTCCGTCCATCTGTCCGTCCGTTCGTCAACATTTTCAAACGACATCTCCTCTGAAACTACAAGGCCCATTGTTACCAAATTTCATGTGTAGCATTCATATAGTGCACAAAAGGAGAGCAGATTTCCGGAAGGGCGCATTTCGTCACACCGTAACGGTGTAGACAAATGTAGACAAATGCACTCCAGCCTTAGGATCACAATTGAATACACTTGTCTACATCCGTTACACCTGCTTGGGCACTTTCCCTATCTTATTCTATTGTATACATTCGTTACAGGTTTTTTTAAAAGATGTGCTAATTTTTCTTAGTAATATTATCATTGTACACACTATTGTATACACTTGACTACATCTGTTACACCTGCTTGGGTACTTTTCTTATCTTATTCTATTGTGTACGTTTGTTACAGTTGTTTTGAAAAGATGTGCTAATTTTTTTCAGTAATATTATTATTGTATACACTTGTCTACATCTGATACAGGCAGAGACTGGGGTTTTCCTATATATTTGCATTGTATACATTCGTTACACTTCTTGGAAAAGAGTCGCTGATTTTTTTTTCAAAACACACAGATCTTGACTAGATACATGTGCTTGCAGGCCTGAAATCATTTTCTACATTTGTCTACACCGTTACGGTGTGACAAAATGCGCCCTTCCGGAAATCCGCTCTCCTTTTGTGCACTATCTAGTAGCATTTATAGGTAGGGGGCACCAATAATACTGTTTTTTATCCAAATCACTTTGGAACTTTAGTTGCTATGGCAACTTATAGTTGCCATTGACTTGTATGGGAAAAATTGAAAATTTGCGTGTATTGCTATGTCACTGCAGATATTTTGACAAAACTTTTACAGAAATGTTCCTTGAGTAGTTCTCTATCAACCACATGAAATTCATATAAATTGCACAATTTGGCTGGTTGCCATGGCAACCAAATGGTTAAAAATAGAAAAAATATTCAAAAATCATCTCCTCAGAAACTATACAACCAATAAAGCTCAAACTTCACAGAAAGGATCTTAGTACTAGTCTCTATTAAAGAACTGTTTTTCTTGGCAATTGCTCTAGCAGTTTGGTTGCTATGGGAACTGAAAGTTGCCATTGACTTATATTGGCAAAATGGAAAATTTGCAATTATTGCTATGCCACTGCGGATATTTCAACAAAACTTTCATAGAAATGTACCTTGAGCAGTCTTTAACCAGCCACGTTAAATTTATGCAAATTGCACAATTTGGCAGGTTGCCATTGCAACTGAACAGTTAAAAATTGAAAAAATATTAAAAATCATCCCCGCAGAAACTGTGTGGCCAATAAAGCTCAAACTTTACAGAAAGAACCTTAGTACTAGCCTCTATAGAATAACTGTTTTTCATGGCGATTGCTCCAGCAGTTTGGTTGCTATGGCAACGTAGAGTTTCCATTGACTTATAATGGGGAAAATGGAAATTGGCAATTTTTGCTGTCTAACTGCTGTTATTCAGATCTTTTTTTTCTACAGAAATG